>OU343048.1:19986545-21345391 GCA_910593695.2 Ocypus olens
CTTTGTTTTGTATGAAATAAATATTTCATTTTTGATTTATTATCTGCACTTTATTCTAGAGACATGATGTTATTTGACTTTAATTCTAAACAAGACTTAACGGAATGGATTGAGGTGTCGGATACTGTAAGATCAGCAGGACTTTCAAAAGCATCATTGGTTAGTTACAAAAATAGTCAAACAGAAAGAGCAATTTTCTTCTCACTGATCAACCCTCAACCCAACGGTGCCGGTTTTGCTGGAGTACAAACAAAAGTACACTGGAATTTAAGTAATTATAGCACGATTGCGTTAAACTCAAGAGGGCAAGGACAAAATTTCCGATACAAGGTAGTCCTACATAATCCCACCTCAATGAATAGCTTCGAACATGAGTTTCAGGTAAAATATATGCACGATGCATTCAATAACGCATTTAACTAAATTGCCCATTTTCAGGCTCCAGCTAATGAATTTGAAACTAATTTCTTACAACTGGACCAATTCGAACCGTATTATAGAGGAAGACATGTAGACACTAATGAAACACTTGATAAAACGTCAATAAAAAGTTTTGGTCTACAAATGTTTGGCGGAGTCTATAAGCAATTCAAACAAAAAGGAACCTCTAGCTTGGAAATAAATTGGATAAAAGCACACCCTTGAATACAGACTTCATTTATATATTATATTGCAAAGTTACATTTTAAAATCTGTGCGATTATTAAAACTAAATTAATCACTTCTCAGGTTAATCATAAGTACAATATTTTATTCGCTCACTGTGCAAAAATTAATATTTGCACAAAATACTATTAACTGTAATAATAAATAATACTGGACATATTCACACTTTAATAAAATAATTGTGTTATATGAAAAACTTATGTGTTTTAATTGACGTGCCATCACCAGGTACATGCAGTAAGGAAGGTTTGCACGGCTTATACGGTGTTAATTTTATCACGTTTGAATCTTTGTCACCTGCTGCACAAAATGTGCTTCGACATGCTTCTCAATTTGATAGTTCAACCTGTAACGCATTTTTTTACCACATTTTTGGTAGAAGTCGAAAATGATAGTTAATGAGCATGCAAATCTCATTTTTTTTTTAAATTCAAAACAAGGTTTCTGCACTTAAAACTCAAATCGCGCGGGGGCCGCCACTCCCATCTTATCCCGCTACCGCCTTTGACACACAGATTAAAAATTTAATGTTCTTTGAAAAATCAATAAATTAAAAAAATATGTCTCTGGTTTTTGAGTGATTTTGACTGTGTGATCATTTTATATCCAAAATTAACTTCAAGGGCGATTGCTCAAAATTTCCTCGGTGGAACATCTCCAAATTTGGCACGAAAATTTAGAATTAAACGTTCTTTGGAACTCGATAAAAAATTAACAAAAAGGCGCATAATCTAGTTTTCAATATAAAAAATATTTCATGTCATTGAAATGATTATTGTGAAGGCAAATGTTATTTAAAAAGTAAAGTATGTCCAAATTCTATGAAAAATTTTGCAAACTTTGAGATTTAAAGCAAATTTTATTTAAAAAATAGAGCATAAAAGATTTACTTTATTTTTTATTTAACACAAACTTCTAAAATGATTGTTGGAACTTTTGAATAAATGAATTTAAAAAAAGTAAGGCTTTTCGAAATTCAATTAAAAATTTGCAAACTTTTACATCCCTAACTTTGATTCATTAAGGCCTGGCCCACTTGCACCACAGGTACTTAATTGTGGTTAAAAAGTTAATGATGATTAAGCATCTGATTAAGTCAAAATTCGAGAACATAAGTGTCAAAAATTTGTAAGATATCCCAAATATGTCTCTTTGATCAATATGTTATTGTATAAACAATTTGCGAATAAAAATGTTGTGTTTTAAAGAAGTACTAACCGGTACTAACCATTGATTAAAGTTATCGGCTGTGGTGCAAGTGGGCAGTCAGTATACTAACTTGATGTATCGAAACAGTTTAGTTTAGAAAATAATAGAAATAAAATCGCTAAAAAATGATTCCGGTGGCAAAAACACTGTTAATACTACAAAAACGCTGCGTTTTGTAAATTTTTATCACCACCAAAATAAACCCTGGTGGTCATTGGCGGTGGTAGGTGGTTCTGTCCACCAACAATAATTGGCACAGTTGTTAATAATGGGGTAACGATTGTTATTAGAGTAGCAATCACTTATCAAGTATCATCGCAGTTTCAGTAGCAGTCACTACTAGTTGTGACTTTAAGTAGCAATAACAGTTTAAGTAGCAGTCACAGTCACGGTGAAATCCGCATATTAGTAACAGTAGCGACCTGTGATTTTTCAATACCTATATAGTATATGACATGATCTTCAATGATCTCTTCTAGGGCAAGCTAATGGTTTGTTTACATTATGATTTGACAGCTAGTCTCGACACTCTTTAACCTCTGTCCAATCCACAGATTAATTTGTTGCCCAATCCGTGTAGTAGATAATTCAAAGTTACTGATAATAATATGCAATGAACTCCAAACCATAATAAAACCAGTGTTATATACATATAATTACTAGTACGTACCTTACGATTGAACTAGAATTCTTGAACGATGGCAAACATAATATTTATGTGTTTGTTTTTCTTACCAACATTCGTTCATTGCAGTGAAGAGTAAGTGTTACGCAAAACAGATCTACACATGAATTCCAATCCAAGTGGGCCTCTAAACTAATTGAAATAGCAAGTAAAATATGGTATTAACTTTGTGGAAAAACAGACTTGATCGGTTAACCGAAAAATTGTCATCTCACATCTAGTGGCATAGATACAAATTTCACACCCAGAAAATAATTTGTTGGGCCCCTTATTACATCGGTTCAACCATTGATTACCTTCACACAGCCAATAGGAAAAATATTTACTCAATGTTATTTATGCCGTAGGCTCTTTAGTTATATATTTTGGATAAAAATCAATCAATACTTACTTTGTTTAATGTTGGAGGCATTTACTTCATGGTATGTCTTGATTGCAATAAAACCATTTCAACTTTATTATCCTTTAAGTATAACAAAAGTTAAGTGTTTTATTCCAAATCACTACTACTTTGTTTTGTATGAAATAAATATTTAATTTTTGATTTATTATCTGTAATTTATTCCAGAGACATGATGTTATTTGATTTTAATTCTAAACCAGACTTAACGGAATGGATTGAGGTGTCGGATACTGTAAGATCAGCAGGACTTTCAAAAGCATCATTGGTTAGTTACAAAAATAGTCAAACAGAAAGAGCAATTTTCTTTTCACTAATCAACCCTCAACCCAACGGTGCTGGTTTTGCTGGAGTACAAACAAAAGTACACTGGAATTTAAGTAATTATAGCATGATTACAGTAAACTCAAGAGGGCAAGGACGAAATTTCCGATACAAGGTGGTCCTACATAATCCCACCTCAATGTTCAGCTTCGAACATGAGTTTCAGGTAAAATATATGCTCGATGCATTCAATAACGCATTTAACTAAATTGCCCATTTTCAGGCTCCAGCTAATGAATTTGAAACTAATTTCTTACAACTGGACCAATTCGAACCGTATTATAGAGGAAAACATGTAGACACTAATGAAACACTTGATAAAACGTCAATAAAAAGTTTTGGTCTACAAATGTTTGGCGGAGTCTATAAGCAATTCAAACAAAAAGGAACCTCTAGTTTGGAAATAAATTGGATAAAAGCACACCCTTGAATACAGACTTCATTTACATATTATATTGCAAAGTTACATTGTAAAATCTGCGCAATTATTAAAACTAAATTAATCACTTCTCAGGTTAATCATAAGTACAATATTTTATTCGCTCACTGTGCAAAAATTAACATTTGCACAAAATACTAGAAACTGTAATAATAAATAATACTGGACATATTCACACTTTAATAAAATAATTGTGTTATATGAAAAACTTATGTGTTTTAATTGACGTGCCATCACCAGGTACATGTAGTAAGGAAGGTTTGCACGGCTTATACGGTGTTAATTTTATCACGTTTGAATCTTTGCCACCTGTTGCACAAAATGTGCTTCGACATGCTTCTTGATTTGATAGTTCAACCTGTAATGCATTTTTTTACCAAATTTTTGGTAGAAGTCGAAAATGATAGTTAATGAGCATGCAAATCTCATTTTTTTAAATATTTAAAACAAGGTTTCTGCAGTTACAACTCAAATCGTGCGGGGGCCGCCACTCCCATCTTATCCCGCTACCCCCTTTGACACACAGATTAAGAATTTAATATTCTTTGAAAAATCAATAAATTAAAAAAATATGTCTCGGTTTTTGAGTGATTTTAAATATGTGATCATTTTATATCCAAAATTAACTTCAAGGGTGATTGCTCAAAATTTCCTCGGTGGAACATCTCCAAATTTGGCACGAAAATTTAGAATTAAACGTTCTTTGGAACTTGAGAGAGAAAAAACAAAAAGGCATATTCTCTAGTTTTCAATTTAAAATTTAAAAAATACTCCATGTCATTGAAATGATTAATGTTAAGGCAAATGTTATTTAAAAGTAAAGTATGTCCAAATTCTATGAAAAATTTTGCAAACAGATTTAAAGCAAATATTATTTAAAAAAATAGAGCATAAAAGATTTACTTTATTTTTTATTCACCACAAACTTCTAAAATGATTGTTGGAACTTTTGAATAAATGTATTTAAAAAAAGTAAGGCTTTTCGAAATTCAATTAAAAATTTGCAAACTTTTACATCCCTAACTTTGATTCATTTAGGCCAGGCTCACTTGCACCGCAGGTACTTAATCGTGGTTAAAAAGTTAATGACGATTAAGCGTCTGATCAAGTCAAAATTCGGGAATATAAGTGTATAATTTGTAAGATATCCCAAATAAGTCTCTTTGATGAATATGTTATTGTATAAACAATTTGCAAATAAAAATGTTGTGTTTTAAAGAAGTACTAACCGGTACTAACCATTGATTAAAGTTATCGGCTGTGGTGCAAGTGGGCAGTCAGTATACTAACTTGATGTATCGAAACAGTTTAGTTTAGAAAACAATAGAAATAAAATGGCTAAAAAATGATTCCGGTGGCAAAAACACTGTTAATACTACAAAAACGCTGCGTTTTGTAAATTTTTATCACCACCAAAATAAACCCTGGTGGTCATTGCCGGTGGTAGGTGGTTTTTCCCACCACCAATAATTGGCAGTTGTTAATAATAACGATTGTTATTAGAGTAGCAATCACTTATCAAGTATCATCGCAGTTTCAGTAGCAGTCACTACTAGTTGCAATTTTAAGTAGCAATAACAGTTTAAGTAGCAGTCACAGTCACGGTGAAATCCGCATGTTAGTAACAGTAGCGACCTGTGATTTTTCAATACCTATATAGTTTCTATATGACATGATCTTCAATGATCTCTTCTAGGGCAAGCTAATGGTTTGTTTACATTATGATTTGACAGCTAGTCTCGACACTCTTTAACCTCTGTCCAATCCACAGATTAATTTGTTGCCCAATCCGTGTAGTAGATAATTAAAAGTTACTGATAATAATATGCAATGAACTCCAAACCATAATAAAACCAGTGTTATATACATATAATTACTAGTACGTACCTTACGATTGAACTAGAATTCTTGAACGATGGCAAACATAATATTTATGTGTTTGTTTTTCTTACCAACATTCGTTCATTGCAGTGAAGAGTAAGTGTTATGCAAAACAGATCTACACATGAATTCCAATCCAAGTGGGCCTCTAAACTAATTGAAATAGCAAGTAAAATATGGTATTAACTTTGTGGAAAAACAGACTTGATCGGTTAACCGAAAAATTGCCATCTCACATCTAGTGGCATAGATACAAATTTCACACCCAGAAAATAATTTGTTGGGCCCTGTATTACATCGGTTCAACCATTGCTCTGTATTACGTTTACACAGCCGATGGGAAAAATGTTTACTTAATGTTATTTATGCCGTAGGCTCTTTAGTTATATATTTTAGACAAAAATCAATCAATACTTACTTTGTTTAATATTGGAGGCATTTACTTCACGGTATGTCTTGATTGCAATAAAACAATTTCAACTTTATTATCCTTTAAGTATAACAAAAGTTAAGTGTTTTATTCCAAATCACTACACCTTTGTTTTATATGAAATAAATATTTAATTTTTCATTTATTATCTGTACTTTATTCTAGAGACATGATGTTATTTGATTTTAATTCTAAACGAGACTTAACGGAATGGATTGAGGTGTCGGATACTGTAAGATCAGCAGGACTTTCAAAAGCATCATTGGTTAGTTACAAAAATAGTCAAACAGAAAGAGCAATTTTCTTTTCACTAATCAACCCTCAACCCAACGGTGCCGGTTTTGCTGGAGTACAAACAAAAGTACACTGGAATTTAAGTAATTATAGCATGATTACAGTAAACTCAAGAGGGCAAGGACGAAATTTCCGATACAAGGTGGTCCTACATAATCCCACCTCAATGCACAGCTTCGAACATGAGTTTCAGGTAAAATATATACACGATGCATTCAATAATGCATTCAACTAAATTGCCCATTTTCAGGCTCCTGGTAATAAATTTGAAACTAATTTTATACGACTGGACCAATTCGAACCGTATTATAGAGGAAAACATGTAGACACTAATGAAACATTTGATAAAACGTCAATAGATAGTTTTGGTCTACAAATGTTCGGCGGAGTCTTCAAACAAAAAGGAACCTCTAGTTTGGAAATAAATTGGATCAAAGCACACCCTTGAATACAAGACTTCATTTATATATTATATTGCAAAGTTACATTTTAAAATCTGTGCGATTATTAAAACTAAATTAATCACTTCTCAAGTTAATCATAAGTACAATATTTTATTCGCTCGCTGTACAAAAATTAATATTTGCACAAAATACTATAAACTGTAATAATAAACAATACTGGACATATTCACGCTTTAATAAAATAATTGTGTTATATGAAAAACTTATGTGTTTTAATTGACGTGCCATCACCAGGTACATGTAGTAAGGAAGGTTTGCACGGCTTATACGGTGTTAATTTTATCACGTTTGAATCTTTGTCAACTGCTGCACAAAATGTGCTTCGACATTCTTCTCGATTTGATAGTTCAACCTGTAACAATAAATGCAACATACTCAACCTGAAAGATTTAAACAGTGTGGACGTCACATTTTCTAATACCCATCACGATTAAATTTTAGTAAAATCAGCCGTATTTTTTATTATGCTTGAAGCAGGAAATTAGACAATAGTATGTTGTTTTATTAGGAGTCGAAGTGACACTTTTTGTGGTGAGCTGGCATGTTTGGATGCCGAGCTTGCTTAAGGGTACCGTCTACTTTGTTAGATTATTTTCTACTTTGTTAGAAATTTGCATTTTTTGGAAGCTGTAGGTGTATAGAATATTGTGTCCAAACGGCAAGTTGATATTTCAAATGGAAATGCTGATAAATGACAGGCTTAAGCATGCCACGTACAAAGCAGCACCGCGTGGCGGAGATTTTCGAACATGTTTTTCTCAGAACAGTGTTTTTTAATTGGTGGAAGTGGCTGCGTGCAGACGGATGCAGCAATCGATTTGAAAGGACATACCCGCAAGGTTAAGTAGCATGATTTAAAAAAAATTATATTTATTGATTTTATATTGCAAAAAAACGAGCCGCAAAAAAGTCAAAAAAAGAACTTTTTTCCCAAACATTTTGTTTTTTTTCCGAATTTTAAAATTTCATGCTACATAACACTGTAATGTAATAAACCTTAACACGTTATCTCGGTTTTTGATTTCACACTATTTTTGTGGACCGAGGAACTTCCACCAGTGAGGCATGCCCATGTGACATCCCAACTTAGACAATGTGACAACATAATTAATATTTATATAGAACTGTCAAAGAAATCACAATTTGTAGGCTTATTAATTAAATTTCTGGGAAACACATTAAAGTTAAAAACTTTATAAGTCGTCTCAAAAAAAATACCGAAAATCACCTTTTTTCAGGCCTGTAAAGTAGACTGTACCCCTAAATCTGTGAAGAAAGTGGATTAACCTTCAAGTAACTCAAATCATGAAAGTTGGGTTTAAATTGCCAGTCAATTTGTAAATTTGGAGATGTCATTTATTGCCATATTCATATTGCTCATACTACAGGTATAAGTGATATCTATAAAATCAGCAGCAACTCATGGATCTTCGTACAGGAGGCTAAGACAGAGATGCCGCTTGTGCTGCACTACTTACTCGTACAGAGGAAGCAAATAATCTGCTGCTGTTTTGGTCAAATGTTCTTCTGTAGCTGAACATCCACGAGCCACCGCTGGTGCTCTCAGGTTGACCAATGTTTTAGCATAAGTTTGATTCTTTTGGTTATAGATCTCAAATCTATGTTTACCATATACATCGAAAAGAAAATAACCACTTTTAAAGAAAAAACTAACTAAAATAAATTTTAAATTTTATTACCCCTTTACCTTTACCATTATTATTTTCGATTCGAAAAATTCTAATTTTTATAACGTGTATCAATATTTGATACATAACAAAACATAAAATGAAGAAAATTACAAAAACAATTTTACAACTAACGAACAAATCTACATTCACATTTCAATATGTCATAGGTACAACTACAACGATAAATTACCTAAAAGTAAACGTCTTAGAATAAAAATAAATATTGCTTGGCATGTTTATAATAAAATAACAAAAACCGCACCCACAACCTGGTAAGTACAAAATAGGAATCGAGTTGCTAAATTTATTTTATCCAAAATTAACAATTAAAAAAACTTATGTCGAATTCTATTAATTATAAAGGATAGTAATATGAAATTAATAGATATTAATTCTCCGAAAGTCTTTTTATTTGGTTGAATTAATATCTATTTCATATTAATATTCTTAACAATATGTAATAATATTAAATAATTAATTATATCAATTATATTTTAATATTAACATTTCAAACTTTGGTTCATAAGCTGATGGGGAATTTCAACAGAAAACATTATATTATCTCCTTAAAATAAATTTTTTGAAATTTCACTATTAACCGAAATTTAATTAATTTGGATAATAATAAATTGCAACTCAAATCCTCGAGTATGTAATAATACACATTCAGGAATGATTTAACACACACATTTCATACCTCGAAATCATTATAATTAGTTACAGTGGTCGAAGCTGCAGTTTTGTGTTGCTGCATCGCTTTGGACAGCCGTCTTAATCTATCTATTCTTTTCTTCTTCTCTGTGGAATACCTCAATTTTGTTCTGCTAGTACTTAGTTTGACAGGTGCAGTCCTGGTACCTACAACAGATTCAAATATCAATATCAACAGTCTATTGGAACGCATTTCCATCTGATAAAAACAATATAATAAACCAACCATTTTTTTGTTTTTCCTCCATGTGTTTGAAACGTTTTGTTGTAGACACAGGTGTTGCAAAAATTCTTTTACTTGAATTTGTCTTCAAATGTGTGGAATTCGGAGCAAGCGTCGGTTTGAGTGGTGTACGCTTGATCATATTACTCGGTGTGATAGTCATATCCCGTTGCTGCTTACGTGCACTCAATTTTAGCTTCTTATCCTAAACAGAATCGAAAATGAACAAGGATATTAAAATGATTTTTAGAAATGTACAATTAAACACTTCCACAGCTTTCTCTGCTCTTTCTCCAATGAAAATCGCATAGACGAAAAGTTGCACTTACATTTTCATAGTTGTTGTGGCCCCGTTGAATGATCAGTTCAACAGTTTCACCCCAGCACAAAAATTGCAAGCCAGTTTTTATTTCATACGCCGTGGTCAATTCGAGCAGTTTTTCTTCGATTTTCGGTATACGCTTGAACAGAGCATTGCGTTCCTTTTCTTCTTTTAACAGCTGACCACCGCGATTTTTATATCGATCCGGTGCAGTCGACCGTTCCTCCAATTCCAGCATTTTGCTCCAGAGCTGCTCGCGTTTCTCCAATAATTCGAATATTTCCCTTCGGATAAAAATTACTGTTAAGTTTAAAGGTTTCATCATTTTTTGTCTTTTTTTTACCGATTATCTTCGTAATACGTTCTCAAACGTGTTATTTGAATGTCGTGTAACGAAAGCAAATCTTCTGTGTAGGCATCATCGTGGAAATATTCAAATGTCCGTTGTTCTGGTACGAATTTACATTTATCCCATAAATTTTGCATTTCCTCTCTTAGTTTTTCCACAAATACCTTTTGATAAATGAATGATTTAGTGACAAGCATTGATTTAAAATTTTTTATAGTATAAAGCAGGCAAGGTGAAATTGGCATCCAATCTATAACCAATATTGTATTCATCATATTTTTTTGCTTACATAAATTTCATATTTCGTTTGTTATTATATTTGATAAGACTTTTTTTCTTGTCTATTAGACAGTTTCCTGAGAAGTTTTGGTGTAACCATTGTCAAAAGAATGTCAAGACATTCAAAATATACACTGAATTAAAAAATTCAGTATATGAATGGGTTTGGAATAAAACGGGTATAAGTACATAAATGCACTGTTTGTTTTGAGATAATTGAATCTAAAGTTAATTAACCGTGCAAAATTCCAAAACAAATTTATATAAACAAGGATGGGGTTATGCTATTTCTTGGCAACCCATTTTAATCCGAATTGTACTACACTTTATGATAGTCTGCACTTAACTCAAATTTAAAAAATGCACTTATACCTGTTTTATTCCAAACCCTTTAATTGAAAAAAAATTTATATAATGCGAGAAGAAATAATACAAAAGAAATCACTAATTTTTGGTACATATAACTGTAATTATTTGTGTTTCAGTTTAAAGATGGATTACTACGTAGCAATGTTTTGATTAAAATATAAACATAAAACATACCAAGAGTAATTTCAAAATTTAGAATTTTTTTTTGAAAATTGCACATTAAAGCAATTTTGTTTCATCCAGTTCATTAAACAAACTTTCAATGTAATTGTATCTACAGCTTAAAATTTTTTAAATGAATTTAAATATTTTAAGACATAAAAATACCTTAATATTTGCCTTCTTTAAAGCGTCACAACGCTTCACTTCTGCTTGTAATGCTTCCAGCGTGTCCAAAGAATTACCAGGGTGATTTTCCAAAAATGAATTGCAAACCTGTATGTCTTCAGAAAGAATCTCCCACAAAGAACGAACTCTTTCCCTCAATTGCGCTATTTCACTTCTTACATGTTCCTTCTTCTCGATAACTGAATCGTAGAAGCTGTGCAACATTCTCATATTAACATCGGTGTAGGTAAACAAACGGTCGTCAGCACCAAGAACCATCTTTTCAAAGTCCAAGCCTGGTTTCAAGTTCAATTCCCCGGCAACTTCCGAAATTTCTGCTTTCAGTTCTTTGAAGGTTTTCTCGCGTTCGATATACTCATCTTCTAGGCTTTTTATGTGGAGAATGTACTCATTGATCTCGGCTTCTGATGGCAACGGAGATTCGGTGATTGATTTCGGCAATTTTCCCAGATTGGAGCACACGGTTTCCTCGCGAGTTTTTAAAATCGCTAGTTCATCAATTCTCTTTTGCACTTGATTTTGTAACCTAGAAGTTAATAAATATTTTATAATTAGTAGAAGTTAAGCGAGTTACATGAAGCTCAATAAATTCATTATCTTACAATGAATTGCTTTTCTGATAGAAATAATAATCGATTACAACAGGGGAGTGCCAAAAAAAAAATATTTGAGAAAACAAATTGATTAGCAAGGGACATGTAATTAATTTTAATGAGAGATGCCTAGCATAGTTAGACTATGTTTTCTAAGAAGATAATCAGAGAGGCCATAGAGATTAAAAATTAGTAATGTTTTGAATAAGCACAAGTGCATTTTCAACAATAGAAACCAATTCCAAACAAATTTAAACATGGTATTTTAGCCCTTCAAATAAAAACCACCCTAAAATTTGTTTCTTAGTAGAACTTAGTAAGATAAATAGACAGAAATAATGTCCAATTTTGAAGTGTTGTATAAAATAAAAAAATATTTTCAAGATATGCAAAATTTCGTTCCTTTCTCAACACCTATTTATTATTGTAATTTATGGTCAATAATACCACGCCGATGATTAAAAAAAATAAAATACTTACTCATTAACTTGTTTCACCAACATAGCCTCCTCATTGTAGAGTCCCAAATTTTCCGAACCACAATCTGGCATCGCGATACTTAATTTTTTACACAACTCCTCGGTCTTCTTTAAAAGTAACTCTATTTTATTAAGGAGAGCCTCTTGAGTTTGCTGCACGTCGAGGATCAGATCTTTCATTAAATCCTGCACTTCATTCTTAAATGTATCCGCCCATTCTAGGCGATTCTTTTCATCCATGCCAAGCCGGTTCACCAAATTACCCCATTCTTTAATACTCGAGTCTGTGATGAGTTTAATCTCATCGTATAATGTTGAATACCAAGTTTCTTGAATGCTATTAAATTTAATGGGGTAATTAATAATAGCATTGTTAATATTATGATAAGGTAATTTTCCAGTTCATAATACTAAACTGTGCGCATGAGCGAATACATGCGGATCGGCGCGCTATGTTGCCACGTCTTTTTATTAGAATCAGTATAGAAAGTATGCTTACTTGACCAAGCCGTTAATTTGGGTATAAAAGCTAGTATTTTTAATTCGTAGCACAACATTCCTTTTTTATTAATTAAGTCAATTTTTGGTACTTCCTTAATAATTTATTTTGTTTAATCTGCAACCGGTTTTGGCTTTAAGCCATCTTCACGCAAAATTGTTAGGTAGAGTGGCTTATTGTGGCATATATGTATATGTGGGTGTTGTGTAATTTGTTATCTATTTTGTGTTTGGTGTTCTGTGTGTGTGTTTTTCGTTAAGTTCTAAATTGATGTATATACATTTGTTGTATATAGTCCGTTCTCCGGAATCTGACGGCTGTGGTCGTAAAAGAGGGTCGGAGTTCGGTAAGTAGTGGACGTAATATTTTTTATCTCAAACCAATCTTTGTTGAGAAGTACTGGTGTAAAAGTGCGTATACCAATCGGAGCGAAGGACAGTAATAAATGTATGGGATGCAATTAGACGAACCACCAATACCTTTTCTTTGAGGGTGCGTCGATCCTCAGGGCGGACCGACCGTTTTACGACCTCGGCCGCCACATTCCACCGAATATGCTATACCATTGACTCAATTAATATATAACAACCTTAATACAACACTACACAATTCCTTTCTTATCAATGGGGGGTTCAACCCCCCGGTTACGCGATTGACTGCGGGTAAAACTACTCACGGTCCAAATATACAGGGTGAGTTTTTTCAATGATCTCAATGGAGATCTCGGAAACTATAGAGATAGAGAAATGGTTAAATGGCAAAGAAGTGCAGTTTTACGAGCCCAATAAAATAACACTTTCAAAGTTTTTAAAAAAGTGAAGGGTAACTAGAAATTTTGAAAAATGTGAAAAGTGTCAATTTTTTCAAATAAATATATCTCGGTTATTATTACAGATAGAAAAAATGTAAAGGACAAAGTTGTAGATCATTTTACACAGCTTAATAAAATTAATTTGGAAACATTTTAACGCCATTATTTTCCGAGATATAATAATAATAATAAGTATTTATTGTCATTGAATGATTACAGTGTTTGTAATTACATTTTAGACTCGTCAAAGAACATTAATATTAATTATTTAACTAAAACTAATTACATTTTTTTAAATGGAAACCATAGTTAGCTTTTATTGGGCTCATAATCTATCTCTTATAGTTCCCGAGATTCCCATAGGGAACAACGAAAAAACTCACCCTGTTTAATCCTATCAAAAATGACTATTCAACTGTTAAAAATAACATTTTTCCAGTCAAAAATCACATTTTCCAGCTCTAATTATATTTTGTGAATATAATTTTTGTGACAGTTAAAACGTGCCATTTTTGATATTTTTCGACAGTCAAAAATCACAGTTTTTAGCAGGTAAAAATTACATCTTTTGAATCAACAAAAATTACACTTTTTAACTGTCAAAAACGTCATATTCCAGAGTAAAAAATTACTCTTTTTAACAGTCAAAAATACAAAAATCAACACTTTTTACAATGACAAATTATTTCTGATCTTTCGGCAGTCAAAAATCACACTTTATAGCAGGTAAAAATTACATTTTTCGAACCATCAAAAATGACGCTTTTTAACTGTTAAAAATGATATATTACACGGTAAAAAATCACCCTTTTTAGAAGTCAAAAATAAAAAATCAACTATCAAAAATTACATTTTCCAGCTCTAATTATATTTTGTGAATATAATTTTTGTGACAGTTGAAACGTGTCATTTTTGATATTTTACGACAGTCAAAAATCACACTTTATAGCAGGTAAAAATTACATTTTTTCGAACCATCAAAATCGACGCTTTTTAACTGTTAAAAATGATATATTACACGGTAAAAAATCACCCTTTTTAGAAGTCAAAAATAAAAAATCAACTATCAAAAATTACATTTTCCAGCTCTAATTATATTTTGTGAATATAATTTTTGTGACAGTTGAAACGTGTCATTTTTGATATTTTACGACAGTCAAAAATCACACTTTATAGCAGGTAAAAATTACATTTTTCGAACCATCAAAAATGACGCTTTTTAACTGTTAAAAATGATATATTACACGGTAAAAAATCACCCTTTTTAGAAGCAAAAATAAAAAATCAACTATCAAAAATTACATTTTCCAGCTCTAATTATATTTTGTGAATATAATTTTTGTGACAGTTGAAACGTGTCATTTTTGATATTTTACGACAGTCAAAAATCACACTTTATAGCAGGTAAAAATTACATTTTTCGAACCATCAAAAATGACGCTTTTTAACTGTTAAAAATGATATATTACACGGTAAAAAATCACCCTTTTTAGAAGTCAAAAATAAAAAATCAACTATCAAAAATTACATTTTCCAGCTCTAATTATATTTTGTGAATATAATTTTTGTGACAGTTGAAACGTGTCATTTTTGATATTTTACGACAGTCAAAAATCACACTTTATAGCAGGTAAAAATTACATTTTTCGAACCATCAAAAATGACGCTTTTTAACTGTTAAAAATGATATATTACACGGTAAAAAATCACCTTTTTTAGAAGTCAAAAATAAAAAATCAACTATCAAAAATTACATTTTCCAGCTCTAATTATATTTTGTGAATATAATTTTTGTGACAGTTGAAACGTGTCATTTTTGATATTTTACGACAGTCAAAAATCACACTTTATAGCAGGTAAAAATTACATTTTTCGAACCATCAAAAATGACGCTTTTTAACTGTTAAAAATGATATATTACACGGTAAAAAATCACCCTTTTTAGAAGTCAAAAATAAAAAATCAACTATCAAAAATTACATTTTCCAGCTCTAATTATATTTTGTGAATATAATTTTTGTGACAGTTGAAACGTGTCATTTTTGATATTTTACGACAGTCAAAAATCACACTTTATAGCAGGTAAAAATTACATTTTTCGAACCATCAAAAATGACGCTTTTTAACTGTTAAAAATGATATATTACACGGTAAAAAATCACCTTTTTTAGAAGTCAAAAATAAAAAATCAACTATCAAAAATTACATTTTCCAGCTCTAATTATATTTTGTGAATATAATTTTTGTGACAGTTGAAACGTGTCATTTTTGATATTTTACGACAGTCAAAAATCACACTTTATAGCAGGTAAAAATTACATTTTTCGAACCATCAAAAATGACGCTTTTTAACTGTTAAAAATGATATATTACACGGTAAAAAATCACCCTTTTTAGAAGTCAAAAATAAAAAATCAACTATCAAAAATTACATTTTCCAGCTCTAATTATATTTTGTGAATATAATTTTTGTGACAGTTGAAACGTGTCATTTTTTATATTTTTCGACAGTCAAAAATCACAGTTTTTAGAAGGTAAAAATTACATCTTTCAAACCAACAAAAATTAAACTTTTTAACTGTCAAAAACGTCATATTCCAGAGTAAAAAATTACTCTTTTTAACAGTCAAAAATAAAAAAATCGACACTTTTTACAATGAAAAAATATTTCTGATCTTTCAACAGTCAAAAATCACACTTTATAGCAAGTAAAAATTACATTTTTCGAACCATCAAAAATGACACTTTTTAACTGTTAAAAATGATATATTCCACAGTAAAAAATCACACTTTTTAGAAGTCAAAAATAAAAAATCAACTATCAAAAATTACATCTTTCCACAGTAAAAATGATATTTTTTATTCTCATAAAATATAATTTTTGTGACAGTTAAAACGAGTGATTTTATATATTTTTCGACAGTCAAAAATCCCTATTTTTAGCAGGTAAAAATTACGTCTTTCGAACTAACAGAAGTGACACTTTAACTGTCAAAAAAGTCATATTCCAGAGTCAAAAATTACTCTTTTTAGCGTCAAAAATAAAAAAATTCGACCTTTTTACTGTGAAAAATTATTTCTGATCTTTCGACAGTCAAAACTCACATTACAGAAGGTAAACATTACATTTGGCGAACCATCAAAAATTTTTACTTTTTAACTGTTAAAAATGATTTTTTTTTTACAAGGAAGGATGGTTGACGGGAATTCGGGTTGAGGAAGTGCGGATGATTTGGAATTGGCGTAAGCATGTACTATTTGGCCACTAATGATAATTACTTGAGATTTCATTTTGATATGAATGGGACATACACTAGACATCCATGGACCCGCACGGCCACTTCTTCGTTCCGAAAAAGTGACCGCACGGATGGGATTCGAACCAACGACCACGAGGCCCAGAAGCAGGAACGCTACCCACTAGGCCGCGGCGGCACCAAAAATGACATATTTCATTTTTTTAAGTGTCAAAAATAAAAAAAATCAACTACCAAAAATGACACTTTACCATCAAAAATTACATCTTTTTACAGTGAAAATGATATTTTTTCACAGTCAAAAATAACAATATCAAAAATGACACCTTTTACTGTCAAAAATAATTTTTCCAAACTAAAAATGACAATTTCCACTGCCAACAATTATAAATTCCAATCAAAAATGACTTTTCAACGGTTAAAAATTACATTTTTTCATTCAGAAATTACTTTTCATACATTACAATTCCTTTGACATTTAAAACGTGACATTATTGATAATTTTCGTCAGTCGAAAATTGCACTTTTCAGCAAGTAAAAATAGCATTTTTCGAAACATCAGAAGTGACACTTTCTAACTGTCAAAAATGGCATATATCAGAGCCAAAATTACTATTTTTAGCAGCCAAAAATAAAAAAAAAGACACTTTTTAACCTTATCCTAACTCAGTGGCGGCTCGTGGAACATATTGATGGTAGAGCCACATATTCAATATAACCTCCCCCTTCTTTTTTGAAGAAATAAAGAACGATTAATCTTCCTAGACCTAAATAACTGGTGAAAAAGTGTTTTAAATAAGAATTTATTAAAAATTCTTGCTGAGCTTGAAACTACAGGTAGTGCCATGGTTCCTTGACTCTATATAACGAGCCGCCCCTGTCCTAACCTAAGCATAACCACCAATTATTAAAATTCCTAACAAAAATTTACAGTACATTTCTCGTGCTCTGCACCCTTGATAAATTATTTCTTTAATTTCTTTCAATTTCAATATTCTGATTTACATATTTATAATTCCCAATAGTCCAATTCTAAAATTACGTTAGTTATAGTGTGGCACGGCAACGTCGCAAATACTGGTCTGAAGTTGTTGCGTTTAGTTCAGTCTTTTCACTAGTATAATAAACTAGAAAATTACCTATGATAAAATTAAATCTTGAATTAACCATTGTTTTGTACCATGAGATCAGAAAGTCGAAAATAGTTGGCAGCACATTTTCTGAAAATCCCTATAATATTATATTGGCTACCTTGAATTCTCCAGTGCAGTGCACGTGCGTTTTGTTTATTTTGACATTTTGTAGTATTTTTGAGTTTACTAAAATCGGCAGATTTAAGCACAAAACAAGTAACCTCAAAAAACCACAAGATGTCAAAATAAACAAAATGCACTGCACTGGAGAATTTCAGACAGTTAATATAGCATTACTTCAATTATTATCCCTATTTTCAGAAAATGTGTTGCCAACTATTTTCGATCTCACGGTATATTAACTGATTGATACTGGAGCCGTTTACTTCATGATACAGCTTCTTTTGTTTTGTATGCGTATTTGTCAGACACAAAATGAAATACACGTATACACTGTTCATGCAGTAAAATGGTTAATCATTTAATGTTAAGTTCACTACACATAGCACATGGACATCAATCAATAAATAGTCTAGAATGTATCCGACTTTCACATTTGTCAACAAGATGCACACAATTTGTCCAGATTAAATTTAAAAATGGTAATTCTACCGACAATCATATTGCTGGATATTTCAAAAATAATAATACATGATAGGTTACCTCACACAAGTAGCGATTCGTGAGTGAGCTAATTTTACGGCCTTATACTTTAGCAATAAAGGCTTTAAACGCCCGCCATTCATAAGACATTGAAAACATAAAACTGCAAACAGAAATTTGGCAAATTACTCACCTATTGTCCGACATCATCGTCCAAACTGTTATTAAACGATTCAAGTCACCTGACCAAATAATTCACGGTAAAATAAAGTAAAGTAAACTTGTGTTAATACGTAAAAACCAATATTATTCACGTTACGATGTGACAGTGCTACATTGTACCATTTCTCTGCAACTGTCGTTTGTGTTTAAAACTGCGACGTTGCCATTCTCACTTGTTATCCAGAACTCGGATTGGTGGTAACCCCCTCCCTTTCTATCACTCATTTCTATCGTACTATTGAATTGAAATTACCTACAATAAAATTAGCATTTTTAGAAACATTGCGTTTTCAATTTGTAAGAAAAATGAACGGTGAAGTCATCTTACGTGCTCTTAATTTCCTACAGTAATATACATTAATGTTCCTGAATAAATATTCATATATGTATTATAAAGCACTTCTCTGGATTTACAATTTAAATACGAAATACTAAACATTTTCTCAATACTAATTAACAGATATAAATATTATTCCATTGAAATTTCTCAGGTGTTAAATTGAAAGAGAATACGTGTATATTTATTAATTTTTTATTGTCCAATAAGAACATTTGTTTCGAATTCTAACCGTCAAATGAGGTTTAATAAATACCAATTTTACAGAATACTGATGGAAAAACTGAAATGAAATCAAATAGTGTATGCCATTACTTATCGCGTATTTTAATAGTATTATGTGAAAAAAACAATAGTAATTTTTCGTAAATTTTGAGGTTATACAGAAAACTTATGAAGATAATAATAATAATAATATAATTTATCCCTAACGTAGATGCCAGTGGTTCTCAACCAGTTTCAAAATGTTTTTAAATTAGAATGAGTCCACTTGCTCACAGGGATTGAATCTATGTTAAGATTTTCTATATCACAATCGCATCATTTTGTAACTTTTTACCCATTGGCCTGAATTTTATACTTCCACAAAGTAAAATTAACAATTGAATTTATCAGACTATGACACTGAACTCTATACATGTATAGAGTTCAGTGGATTATCACAGTGGTATGCAAACCTATTTGATGATCTGTTCACTGTGTTGACTAGGATAAAACTTTATTTTACATTGTTTAATTTTTCTTTCTGTTGGCGACAGTTGTTATTTCAAATTTTGTTTTTCAGAATAAGCTTACTATCATCAAAAAGACATCCCTAAAATGGATACATTAGTAGGGCTAAAGAAGTACACGATTAGAGAGTTAGAGCCCAACGCCAAGAATTGTATGATCGTGTGTATAATTATAAGCAAGCAGAAATCAAGGAAGTTCGACACAAAAGGAACCAACGGTATTGAGCGAGCCGTGTGGAATTTCACTGTACGTGATTCTCCGAATGATTACATCAACGTTGCTTATTGGGGTAGCGTTGATTCCATTTTTGCTCTGTGTGAAAAGTTTCAAATCGGTGATATTGGTGAGTGTAACATAACAATTTCTAAAGTAATACGTTTGTGGATATCCAGATTTATTCGTTTTTCATTATTGGCATAACAATCAACAATGCCTCGGCAGAATTAATATACAGCTAAAAGTCTACATACACCAAAGAAAATCGCTGCAGCCCACGGATAAGTCTTTAGTTTAACAATTATTTTATAAAAATATTTATGTTTACCATAACGTAGATTAATTTCAATCGATATAAGTATAGTATCATTACATAATCGTAAAGAAAAAAATATAAATTAGATTAACAGCTCACAAAAGTCTACATACATTGGATATTTCAAAATACAACTTTAGATTATTAAATTATACATGTTAATACTTTGTAGGTCCACCTTACACATCCAGGACTGCCTGTAATCGTCTTGGTATTCAAAGCACAAGATTTTCAATTACACTTACTGATATTTCAGCCCAAACCATGTTTGCGCATCTTTTAAAGATTGCTTATTGGTTATCCTATATTTCCGTACCCTTCGTTCTACCTCGTCCCAAATATGTTCAATGGGGTTGAGATCAGGGGATTCGGGTGGTGAATGTAGAAATTTTCTATTCTCAACTCTTCATTTGCCTATCCTTTTCCTCTACCATCCGATCCGAAGATGTTATACTTACTTTTGTCAGTAATCACTAGTTTTCCGAAATTCAAAGTCAATCCTTTTCTCTCTGTTTTATTTTGAAATCAAAGGCCTTCTTTGTGGAACTCTTCCATCAAATCCATGAAATCGCAATACTCTGCGCGCAGTTTATGAATGTGATGTAGTGCTTTATGAGTAGCTTGTTGAATTTCTTCTGCTAGTTTAGAAGCCTGCTCTACTCAAATGTTCACTGGTGCTCTATAAAATGTTGATTATTTGTTTGATTTTCTAATATTTGTAGATTGCTCTCCATTAATTGGGCTTCAAATTTATAACTCCTCCTGTATTGTTTGTATTCTGGATTATAAAATCTTTCTGGTTTTTAGTTGAAATTCAAAAACCCTTGATCGATATAAGAAAAGTAGATGACTATGGAGAACAGTTTCATCCAGTGGTCACATCGCCGTTCAAACTTTCAATGAATGAGAACGAGTCGGAACTAGTTTTAATGCGTGATGGAAATTTCGAAAAGTTGCTCTATTTCCTTCGTTTGCCTACAAAACCAATTTCTAGTTATGTAACACTGGCTGACATTCATGGGAATGTAACAGCTCTGAACGGTATGTATTACTAAAACTTGTTTTCGTTATTTATTTGAACAATTGCTAATAAATCTTCACAGGATTCGAGTAATAAATCAAAATTAAATGATCTGCTAATACCATTCTTTTTTAGGCCAATTAGTTGACCTTTTGGTGGCAGTCCGAAGCGTAGGTGAACCTCGTAATGTAAAAACAAGGTTTGGGGAATCCCAAGTTCGAAATTTCTCCGTCTTCGATTACACTAATGCTGGGCTGAATATTTCGATTTGGGATTCTGAATACATTGCAAGGTATGTGTGTATTTATTGATTGATTTAATAAGTGTTAATGAAACTAATAAAATATCCCTTCCTACTAAAATCCTCTAATAAGGAAATTCTTGTCTTATTTTACTTTATGTTGCTATGGTTACTACTTAAGTTAGTTAAGCTCAGTGGCGTAAGGATGCCACGCCGGGCCTGGGTTCCAAATATTCTCGCGGGCCCCCCTCGGGTTTGTTTGCGGGCTATAAATTTGCCAGTAACATTTAATATATGAAAATGTTGATCGTTTTGTTATGCTATTTATATATGTATCTTGATTAGAAAAAACTGATTTGAGAAATTAATGACGATAAACAAAACAGGAACAATACTTACCAAACGTTATCTTTGGGTATTTTATAACTTATAAAACAAAAATACTTATTAATGTTATTAATTTAATAGTTTCAATTTTTCAATCAATACATGTACTTAAGAAAATGATTCTTTTTTCGTGTCTTTGTATTAGCAAACTTTGTTATTAAATTCTCCAAATCCAAGTCTCTTTCTATTACATTTTCTATTGAAATTAAAGCTAAATTATATAGCGTTAGTCCTAAAATTAAATTTTAGAATAATTTTCAAGGTAGTCTTGTACGACTAAATTAGTTAACTTTTCACAAAATTCAATTTTCAGTTTTTTTTTTAACAAAGTATAAAAATACATGCAATCATCAATATTTACAATAAAAATACAATCAAAAATTAATATCAACAAAAATGCAACTTAATTTTGACAGATAATATTGCCAATGTATTTGGTTAGTGTTCCTTTACTGTAAAAAATTGTCAATCTTTACAATAACGAAAAGCTGCATTTGAAGGAAGAATTAATTAAATGCATAAAATAACTTAAATAATTTGAAAATGATGAAGTGCCCCTAGGTAACTGCCTACATGTAGATCTCACTCTAACTTCATCCAACTGAACAAAATATTATTTTAATGAATTAATAATAACAAATTAGCTTTATTTTAGATCATCGATGTGGAAACCCCGAGTGACGATTTTATTTATGACCGACATGAAAATATCTTACGACAGTTTTAATAATAGTGCCAGAGCCTCATTAACCATGAGGAGCATCGTAACAGAAGACCCCATGTGCGTAGAAGCTGATAATTTGAGGAATTATGCGAAAACAGCGGCACTCGAACCATCGGCAATTTTGGACCAGATGGCTCGTTTGATGCCTGATCGTAAGTACAATTTTGTCATAGTTATTGTATATGACAATAATAGTATCTATATAGATTTTGAATATAGAATCCATTCACAATCAACTTTAAGAAAGGTAGGCCATGTTAGGGTGTTAGGGTCCAAAAATATCATTTTTATCCATATTATCAGTTTGATGTTTTATCAAATATGAGATTAATTTTCAGTAAAGAATTTAATTATGCTTTTTGAGTATATAGTCGACATTTATAATTAGAAGTCTTGTCATGGGGGGTCGCAGCGCGAGGGCAAAAAAACCGTCCTCGTTGACCTCCAGCTAGCTCTTGGAAGTCGAGTCGCTATGAGAACAGCACAAGAACACAAGGACTGGAGTCAACTGCACGTTTTGGTTCCCGCCATGCCAGTGCACTCCAGGATGATAGCTCATCCCCGGTCGGACCAGACGTGACTGCTCCTAGGATACGGCCACTCCAGGCATCCAGTGATGCCGAGATCCGGTGTGGGATGTCCGAATCTCCCCACACCTCGGCCTCGGAAAGATCTCCAAGGACCAGTGTCCCGGCCAGCATCCTAGGACCCAAGCATCCAATGATGCCGAGATGACGGAATCCTGTCGTACCACAACCGCGGAAGGATCTCCAAGAACCAGTGTCCTGACCAGCGTCAGCTAGTGCTGTCGCCCCAAGACGCCCTTCAGCAGTTCCCAGTGGAACTGCCAACGGATCCGGTGTAGGATGCCTGAATCTTCCTCACACTTTAATTTCGGAGGGATTCACCCAATGATGACTTCAACTGGCAGCTATCATATGTACATACTTTCTACGCACTTCAAAATTATTTCGTTTTCCGGGGCCGTTTGTTATCAGAGCTTAGTTTAACTACGTCTTAACAAATGCGTAATTATCTTAACTTGCCGGTGCTCCTTTCAATATTAAAATAAGTTCCGCATTATTGAAATTTCCAAACGAGATAATTTTCGAAGAAGTACAGCTGCCAATAACTACACAATGAAGAGATAAGTCGCCACCCGTCGACGTATTGAGGACAACCCTAGGACTGTTTTTGCAGAACCATTAGTGGAAATGTGCAGCTGCCAGGACAACTCAATGGACTGTTAATACGCCTCCTGCTGCCTGTGTACGTGACGAAATGGTCTCGAACCCAAATTGTTCTTGGAAGTGCCGAAGTTTTGCTGGTTCGAACACGTGCGCCGACCTCGACGCTCCCATCACACCCTACCACCACCACCGCCTGCAACCCGGAGCTGAGTAGGGCGCGGGCCTTATAAATCCCATGGAGTGGTTCGAAATAATCAGAGAGAATTCGACAGTCATCACTCAATTCAAACATTCGATTCACATTATCAGTCACAATACAACAGTCGACGCAGACCGCCTTCACCGACGCCGCTGCTGCCATTGCCGACGGTCATCCATCCGCGGACTTGTCCGGCATCCCAGTGCTGCGCGAACATTAAGTGTTGGTTGACTATTTACTATTGTGTGACTTTTATTTTGTGCCGTGACATTACTTTATTAATTTTTTTTTTGTGTGTATATACAGGGTGCTTCAAAAAAATGTATACACACTTTGAACTTCCATAGAAAATTTATTTACCGTTCTACAAAGTTAAATTTCAGGGAATTAGAAAGCTGAAAGTCCAATGTAAATGAAACATAAATAACAAATGTTAATACTGTTCAAATTGGTGACCTGCAGCATCAATACAATTCTGAGTACGAGTCACCACTGATTCTGTACATCGTATCAAAACGTCCAATGAGATTTCTCTACACACGGCTTGAATCTCATTCCAAAGAATGTCTAGGTTACGTGGTTTACGTTTGTACACCTCATTTTTTACTGTGCCCCATAAGAAGAAATCCAGTGGTGTAAGGTCTGGGGAGAGTGCTGGAAACTCGATTGGCCCCCTGCGTCCTATCCACTGGCCCGGCAAATTTTGATCCAGGTAAGCTCGTACGTCCCTGTGATAGTGCGGCGGGGCACCATCTTGTTGAAAATAAAACATATCATTACCGTATAATGCACGAATGGCAGGAAATATGGAATCAGCAAGCATTGTTAGGTAATTAATACCTTCTTCAAAACTCAAACGTACGTCCGCCATGTTGATATTACAACTTCCAACTGACAATATAACATAGAGGGACGATTATGCTGCCACCTGGCGAAGAAATATAACATTAGCCTTGTAGAGTGGGAAAACTACGATAGTTTAAAGTGTGTATACATTTTTTTGAAGCACCCTGTATATATATATTTTTTGAACATTGAATATTTCTGTAAATATCCGTGTGTAAATAATAGCAATTGTTATCGCGCCATTTCTATCTCAGCCCCATCCTTGTGTGTTCTTGTGCTGTGTTCATAGCGACCCGACTCCTTGAGCTAGCTGGAGGTCATCGACGGACCCCCCCGGAACAGACTGTCGAGAGGACATTTTAGATATACATACCTGTCTTAGTAGCAGTTACTTTCCACATCACCCCAAGTGAGTTCCAACTGGCTACTGTTCAGGGCTGGGTGGTCCTCTGGGGCAGATGTCACCATGGTGAATTTTTTCTTGGTGAGCTTAGTTCTAGCACTAGGCTTGCTACTTTTCAATTCTGGGCATTATCCTGTTGGTCACCTCTCATTGTCAATGCTGATGCACCTGTACACAATTTGGACTTGTTGTCCCCGCCGTGTCTTTTTATCTATTGGGTTGGCAACTAAGTGATTGCAGATTTTAAATAAGAAAATATGGTGGTTACAGAGTTGCTGGAGATGGAGAGGGTTCCAGGTAGTCGTCTTCACGTTTTGAATGATTTTATTCGGATGCACTTTACATTTTAGTTACAACGTTTGACTGGTGGAACTCGATGGGTTTCGTACGACTACACGGAGGTAATCGGTATCGTTTATCAGCACTCTCTCTGGTTTTCGTGTTCTCGCCTATATATGATATTTAAAAGGTCATATCCGTATTTGTTATAAAACATGTTATTATAACGATGCGAGTGGTTTACACTTATGTAATATCGTTATATGAATTGCGACACTCTCTAAGGACGAGTGTGTTATTAGTTTATTCAGTGTGACATTGATGATTGATTATGAAATCGCCACAAAAAATTCAATTTTTTTTTTCCGATTAAAACATTATCGAGTAATATTGCCATAGTTACGATATGTCATAACACATTTATATTTCCCTAGGGAAATATGAAGTGCTCATATTTCCCTAGGGAAATATAGACATCAAACAATTGTCATTAGGAGCTTCTCGCAAGAATTGTTTTAATTGCTCTCGGGACAACACCTCCGATTTCTTAGGAAGGTATCCTTTATGGATTTTACCGGAACCAAATATTCACGGACTTTTGTCGCTTGCGTTAACACATAGTTTCACCAATTTATGAAACAATGCAAAAATCAAACCAGGCAACTATGATATTTACAAACAAGGCCCTTAGCAACGTTACCAATCCGATAAATTCAAAAATTTACAATCCAATATTTTCCCATTTACAGAACAATATTCTTTCATTCAGAAAAAAAACTATTGATTACAACACGGGAAATATGAATACATTTCCGTTGGTTGTCTATACATCCCTCGGGCTCTGGCCTCGGGATGTAACTAGCCAACCTCGGGAAATATACTATTCATATTTCCCTAGTTGTAATAATAGCTATACTTAAAAATATAACTTTATTCAATTAGGTATTGTCCGTTTTTGTCGATCACCCTTTGCCATCTTTCAGGCAGTGTCATAATTTTGTGTTCGTAAAACTTATTACTTTTGAATTAAATGTGATTTTACATCATCAGCGTCATTAAAAATTTTACCATTTAAGGAGTTCTGCATGGAATGAAATAAATGGTAATCCGAATGCGCTAGGTCAGGGCTATATGGTGGATGTGACAACACATCCCAGCCTAATTCCAATAATTTTTGGCGAGTGACCAAAGATGTGTGCGGCTTTGCATTGTCATCCTGGAAAACAACACCCTTACGATTGGTCAATTCTGGCCGCTTTTCTTGAACTGCATTGCTCAGTTTGACGAGTTGTTAAACGTACACGGTGGAATTAATCGTTTGGTTCCTTGGTAAAA
Organism: Ocypus olens; assembly: GCA_910593695.2. Classification (NCBI taxonomy): domain Eukaryota; kingdom Metazoa; phylum Arthropoda; class Insecta; order Coleoptera; family Staphylinidae; genus Ocypus; species Ocypus olens. The sequence continues at coordinate 20,013,453 of OU343048.1, forward strand.
GTTCAAAGCGCAGAATTCCTTTATAATTCCACCAAGCTGACAGCATAATCTTCTTTTGGTGCATCTCAGCTTTTGAATACATCTGAGGTGGTTCATCTCGCATCACCCACGATCGTTTCCGATTAGCTATCCACTTTTCGTCACGTTATCAGTTGTTTCAGAAATAGATCCATTTCGCTGCATTTCAGAAGCGAATCGCAGATGCTAATGCGTTGCGTCAAATGATTTTAATTCAGTTTTTTGCTAGCAAAAGTAATAAGTTTTACGAACACGGAATTATGATACTGCCTGAAAGATGGCAAAGGGTCATCGACAAATTGAATAAAGTTATATTTTCAAATGTTTAATGTTGGCGGCATTTACTTCGTGGTACATCTTGATTGTAGATTGGAATAAAATGGTTATATTTTTAAGTAAAAATTTTCAATTTTTTTTCATATTTAATATCCGCAATCACTTAGTTGCTAACCCAATAGTTGATACTTGTAAGCGATACAATGCAATCAGTAATATAAAGTTTTGGTAATCGCAAATAATTTCATAATTCATAATTAACTCCCGATTGAATTAAAAATTTCAGCTATAACAATAAATACAGTCATGAACATCAGAGAGATTCACATGAAAGTTCATCAAATATCCAGCCAACCGTCTGCCAGGCCAGAAGATTACCAATTCACAGCGCTGGTGTATGCAGTAATCACACATTTCGACCTTGATGGATTTCATAAAGTAGTAAACACAAGATGGTAAGGTTATCATCTTAATCATCCCTGTTTCCTCATTTCTGAATATACCTATTGCGATAATGATTAATGAATTCATCCAATTGCAGTGTACGCTGCAAGTCCATAATAGCCACTCCCTCAAATAAATGTGCCAACAAACAGTGCACTATTGGAATGGGCATTGACAACCAAGATCCCGAGACAAGTTTTGATGTGCGTCTTAATTTATCCGATCAAACAGGTTCATTGCTGAATTGTAAATTAAATGGAAAATATGCAGAAGAAGTTTTAAACTGCACTGTAAGTCAGAATTAGAATTAAGTTTATTCATAGGCTGTACAATACAAACCAAATGATCTAAACAGAACATCCGATGCACACACTGTTATGAATAAGTTAATAAAACTAAAAAAGCTAACAAATATAGAGTAGATATCAACAGTAAAGACGCCCCTAACATCTACAAACAGATCTAAAGGTCACCTATTGTTTGGCTTCAATCAGATAGAGAATAATTTGTTTGTGGTTGCTTTATAAAGACGAGCAATTGAATAATTATTGCTTTCTGTGATACACATTGGAAACAGAATATAAATTGTCTTGATTTGTGAAATAAATCTCTCGTGTTTGACATAAGCACTTGCGGTATAAATAAAAATATAAAATATCATTCTACTTGCTCAGGAGAAATCAAGGACTTGGGAAAACATCATATAAAGGAGAAGTTGGTCTAAAAGGCCTAATTGACTTAAAAGTAACTTGTTTTATTAGTGTAAAAGTTGACATTTTCATAATTAACCCTTTTATTGCCGCATACATAGCATTTGCGAATGTGCACACTTCCCACAGTTGGTAAAGTGGGGATTTGTACAGGGTCTACCATAAAAGTAATGCGCATTTTCTGGGAAAAATATATTTATTGATCACACCGGTACAAATGCTTAAAATTTTTCAAAATACTCTACCTCAGCATGAGTACACTTGCGGAGACGTGTCTGCCATGCCTGGAAGGCACTCTGAAACGCCATGTCGGGAATGTCTTTTAGGGAAGTTGTAACAAGCTTTTGGATGTTTTCCACGGATTTCCAACTGTCAACTTAGCCTTTTACCTGCAGGTGCTCAAGAGATTGAAACGCGTGAGGGCCGACATCAAAGCCATGGTCAGGCTTTACCATGACAATGCCCCCAGCCACACGGCCTTCATCGTTACCAATTTTCTGGCCTGGAGCAACACCCCGGTGTTCCCCCAGTCCCGACTTGGCTCCGTGCGATTTTTTTTTGTTTCTAAAAAAAGAGCTGAAAGGAAAGCATTGGGAGTCTATGGAAAACATCCAAAAGCAATGTTACAACATTCCTAAAAAACATTCTCATCGAAGAGTTTCAGGGTGCCTTCCAGGAATGGCAGACACGTCTCTGCAAGTGTATTAATGCTGGAGGAGAGTATTTTGAAGAATTTTAAGCATTTGTACCGGTGCGATCAATAAATATATTTTTCCCAGAAAATGCGCATTACTTTTATAATGGACCCTGTAGACTTCATTACTTATGCTTTTATGTGGTACCTGCAGATGCTTGTGCACTAGTTCTGTTAGAAATAAATGCATTCAAACCTTGTGTTATTTTGATATTTTTAACACAAATTATTCTATCATTCAATATTCGTGGTATTACTCAGAAAAGTAGTTGTTTCAATAGACAATTTGTTTATTGTAGTCTTTTTAAAACTCTCAGATTGTGGAAGACAGATAGTATCGTATTCCTCATTTTAATAATAGGTTATATTATACAGGTAGAAAACTTCACAGATATGCCGAATGAAGAAAAATGCTACCTGAAATGGAGATACCTGATGCAGCGCTGCACACTGCGCCTCATGATACTTTGCGTGAAAGGCAGGGATCCACTGATATCCGTTTTAACCTGCAGCCTTACAAATTTAAATGAAATATCAAACAGATTGTGATTTCACAAAAATATAATTTATTAATGTCCTTACTATATATCACAAATAATAATTATTTATAGTTAAAATAATGAACTAGTACTTTATAATTATCACATACTTACATTAATATTAAATAAATTAATTGATGAAAGCAGTGTTATTTACAATAAATAAAATTTACCCTGTGTGTATGGAACAAATAACAATCTCACTTAAGTACTCAATAAACTAGCTGTTTCGAATAGACATTGGCACCCACATCCCGATGGGCAAATTTTGTATTTTTCAAACCATTGCTGCAAGTGTTTGGTGTGACCTCCATGGCCACAAACTAGGCAACAGTTGGCGCTGCCTCTTACGGAAACATGGCAGATGACACAGTTTAACGACAGCTTTTTACAGCTAGTGCAGCTGCAGGTTTTCGATGGTTTGTTGCAGTGCTGGCAGTCCGATAAAAATTCTACGCCCTTGTAGACTTCGTTCGGTGTGCACATGTACTTCAATACTTCAGCTCTGTTGTAGAGCAAATCCCAACGGTGCAAGGTTTCGGCGTACGCTAATTTATAATACTCGTATAATGAGGTGTTGTTTGGTTTGATCGGCTGCTGTACAACTTCTTCAGTCCGGATGTTGTCTAAGGAATTCGAACGGTTCGTGCGGAGTAATGGAAAGACCCAACCTTCTGCAACTACATCCGCTGGTGGAATCGTGTGATATGGAGACCCTCCACCCTGGGAATATATAAATTTTATCAATCAATTTTCTAAATGACGAATTTCAAATTGTATTTTGGTAGCGTACAACAAAACTCGATGATGAAGTTGGCCCTGAAAATCTAACAAGGGGAGGATCAGATGTGTCTCACCGATTTCATCCATCATTGGCACACGTGTAGGTCATAACTAGGAGTGTAACAGGTGCAAGTAATAGGGCGCACTATTCAGCCGTTTTCGAGAAAACATGATTTCTTTATTTCCGTGGCGTATTGGTAAAATCTTTGCTTCGCAACTGCAGGGTCCGCGGATCGAGCCCTGCCTTCCGATGAAAGTTGGTTAATTTTCTTTTTCATAATTTTTATAAATCCACGTGTATTTAAATATGTTACTTTCAGAATCAATTATATTAATTTCATTTTTAGGTGTAAAACAAAACAAATAAATTTGAAAAATCAATATTTGCATTTGCAGTCTTTTTTTATAAAAAAGTTCTATACGCTAGTTCTATACGCTATTGCGCTATTCGGGCAATGAAGGATTGCACGAACTTGGATGATGTTACAATTTACAATTAGTCATAGAATCAAGTGAAACAGTAGTTATTTCGACATCTTGCACAAGTGATTAAGGAAATAAAGATATTGATTTTTCAATTTCCTGTTTAATTTGTTTAATACTTCTCCTAAAAATAAAATTAATATAATTTATTCTAAAATTAACATTTTTAATTACTCGTGGATTTATAAAAATTATAAAAAAAGAAAATTTACTGACGTTATTTAACGGGGCTCGATCCACGGTCTTTGCGATTGCGAACCAGAGATTTTACCGATGCGCCACGGAGATCGGTGTTACTCCGTTAATATAAATGGTACATAAACATACAGCAAATAAAAAAACCCTTTTTTTCTCAAAAACGGCTGAATAGTGTGCCCTATTACTTGCACCTGTTACACCCCTAGTCATGACCTTCACCAAAAGATGGATCAAATCGGTGAGTCACACCTCTGATCCTCCCCTTGTAAGTCATGTCTGAGCTAAGATCACACGAGCACGCGTAGAGTGCTGGTTGTCATATTGACATGTCAAATGTTAATAACCCCTAATTACAATATCTGACATGTTACCGTTTAACCGTAACCAGCATTTCACGTGTGTGATCTTACTGCAGACATGACTTGAGATTTCCAACTTCAACTTCGTCATCGATTTTTGTTGTACACTCGATATAATAAATATAAATGTATCTAATACAACATAGGGTTGATTATTAATTCATTAAGACCACATTGCAGCCAGTATTTATTTGAATTATGAAACTTTTGTTAATTTCTAGTGATGGTAATTTGTAAATCTTGTGGAGAACATGAACAGTTATTTTTCTCATTGAAAATGTGCAGATATGAAATTATTTATCGATTCATTGGTATTAATATATTTATATTTATTCTAATGATATTAATTGTATTTGTTAATGTAGTACATATTCACAAATGAGAGGATCTTGACATTCAACTACTTGTAGAAAAAAGAAAACTTACTGGGAAGGTGTTATTCAAATTTTGTTTAGACATATCCATGCAGTTACTTGAGAGTGGCATGCATTTTGAGGTGATGAAGTAATGAAACCCAAAATTAGTTACCTTAAGCCACCGTTTCCCAGGAATTAACTGCTACAAAATAAAAGATTCATTCAAATATTTATGGGAAATATGCAGAATATGTACAGGTGATGAGAGAGTTACGGCCAGACAACTGACTTACCGTCGATGGTGAAAGCAGGGATTTTATGCACATCTTTCTGGTCGTGTAATCGTTATCCTTTCCAAATATGCACGTGAGCATTGCTGCCATTTGTATATCAGAATGTGAAGCATAATGATCAATTCTAAAAATATAAAAACACCTGATTTTAACACCTTACAAGCTGGCTGGTTACATGAGTAACGGCAAATGGCGTTTTACACCCCGAGAAATATTGCATTTGTATGTTTGTATTTATTATTTACATAGAATCATAAAAGTAGAAGTGGAAGATTGTGGTGATTGATGACGATTTTACAAAAGACACATAAGTCTTGTAAAGTGTTACTATATCGCCATCATGCCAATTCGGTTCAGAAATTGGCCTGTTTTACATAAATTCTGATTTTCTTTACTTTGCATGTACAGGCCGGCATATATAACTTGGCCAGACGTGCAGACACGAAGTATATTTCAAACGAGAGAAAGAGGCGTACTCCCGTCCAAGTACAGTCTCTGTAATAATAGCTGTTCGACCGGTCACAGTAAATGATTAATAATCTATAATTAAATAATAATAGGAGTGTAGACTGAATTGATTCAAAATAACTTGATTTAACATCATTTCAATCTTTGGAATATCAACGTGGTCTGACATCGCAAACCTTCAGAGAGAAAAGGAAGTTGTAAAAGTCACTTCCCTTTGTAAGGATAGGTAAAAATTGAGGAAATATACTGGAAATACAATAATAAAAATTTACAAGGTTTACACGGGATCTACATAATGATTATTAAATATTTTTTGAGGTTAAAACAGTGAAGTAATTTTCTTTAGTTAAAAAATGATTTATATTATTCCTCACTTTATAGAACACCGGCTAATACTGTAATCAATGTTAAATCTGAGTAAGCCTCCGGGATTGTTAATTCATTGTCTCTCAGAGCAAAATTGAAAGTCAAAAACACAAGTAGCTTTGTTAACATCACACGCTTTATTTATTGTTCCTTAACCTCTTCGCGCCCAGGTCGCCACATGTGGCGTCAAGCAAAGAGAATGGAAACAAAATTATTTTATAAATAAAAAATCTTTAGCGCTATCTATGGAATATTTTTCAAATTTTTTGCATAGATGAGTAAGTTTGTGACAATGCAATAATATTTCATAGAAAATCGTAAGAACAAAAAAGTAAATTTTCAATAAATGGGATTATGCTATAACCCAATCAAAGCAATATATACAAAGCATATGTACTGGTAATAAGCAATTTTAAAGTGCCCAAGGCTAATTTAGTACGCGGGGGTGAAATTTGAAAATTGTACCAGGCACGTGAACTCTTCATGAAATCTATCGAGAGTGTAGTTCAGAGGTACCGCCCACAATTTTGCCACTGCGCAACGGCAAGTTATGTTTGCCATGCTGTAAGTTCTTTGGTTTTCAATGAAAGAAATTCCCAAAGGCCAACCTTAAAAAGCTCCTAAACTGATGCGGACTCTGACGAAACACAATTTAAAGAAGCTGCACAATAGAAAAAGAAATAAAATATGTACTAGTAAATTGTGTTCTTCAACAGGTGGTGCAGTAATAAATGCAATCAAATCTTGGTTATTTTGATATTTTTTATATCTTTTGTTCACTTCATAAATAAAATATTATTACTTCATTTATAGTAGTGTAGTTGTAATGATAAGCACGATTGTCCTCTTTTTCGGTTTTTTTTGCCCCGTTGTCAACTTAAAATAAGTAGTTTTTTTGTCCCGTTGTCAACTTAAAATGAGCAGTTTTTTTTAAACCAAAAATATGAAACAGATTTTTTTAGGCACTTTTTGCAAATCGCGCCCCCTCCCCACTCGTAGATGTGCTTATGTTTTTTGTTTTCTTTTTTATTCACAAATTTGATCACCCTACATCAGCCACACTGCAAAATATTTCTGCTTGTGTTTGGGCAGAGTCATCAGTTTGGGAGCTTTTTAAGGTTGGTCTTTGGGAAACCTACAGCATGGCAAACATAACTTGCCGTTGCACAGTGGCAAAATTATCTGCCGATGTACAAAGGTTGGAGAATGCTGCTCTAGAACATATCTACAAAATTCTCCTCAGTGGCATCACAAGATGCAAATTTCAGAATACATAATCTTTTTGAGGGAATAGACATATTAACAACAAAAAAACAGCAATGCTACTGAAGCAGAGGCACTAACAACAAAGAAAACTTAGATACCACAGATTTGATCTATTATATATCTAATGAAATTAATTAGGTAAAATTTGAACTTTCATACTTACAAAGACTGCATCAGTTGTGTACCAAAAGGATGATTCCCACCATCTTCATCATCTTGCTGAGGACTACCCACTAATTCAGCCAACGTCCAAGCCTGCACCAGATCCCACCTTCCAACCTGTGCAGCGGCATTAGCATTAAACTTACAAATACTGTTGATATCACCATCCAAAATATACTGCGACGCCAGCTGTTTATTCACGAAGAACAGCCCCGACGCATCGTAAACCACAACTATAGCCTTCATCCCCTTCTGATTGAAGTGTTTGCTCCTGGGCCTCTGTTTCGGGTAGTAAAACGAAGATATTGACATTTGATCGGTGGACCGTTTTCCAAACATATTCCCTAAAGCGGACAGTGCTCTGGGAGTTGAAGATTCCACCTTCGTTGACAACCGCCGGGAATGCATCGGTCTCCCGAAGCAGACTAGAGTGCTCACAGAGCAGAATTTGGCTCCTGAAGTCCGGGGGAATGGTATGTACGCGTCGTTGTACGATGTATAAATATTGTTGGGAGATTCTAGGAAGGTTCGGTCGTACAGCCGCTTGTCATTTGAATCGGCCGCTAGTTGTTCCAAGGTGGAGACTAGCTGCCGAAGACACGGTTCGAGGCAAGTTCGGTTTTTTAATACTCTTTGTTGGGCGATGTGGGTGAGAGTGTGGAGGAGTTTCGTCGAGATTGTCTCTTCAACTGATGATCCTAGAAAAAGTTATGTATCACAATATTGATGAGGACACAATTAAAAAAATTTGGAATTTGCTAAAACAAATTATTTCAGTCAAGTAAATGGGCAAATAGATAATAACGGACTGGAAACATTGATCTCTAAAATTGTTCTCACATTAATTTCCTTTGATTCACTTGCCAGAGATTCAGTGGTCTGGTGTCTGATAGAATCATAACAACCCATAACCAAGAATTTTTATTGAGAACAAAACGTTAAGTATTAAAGTGAAAACACCTTATTAATTTTCAAAAACTTTTATTGAGGCGAAGAAGCTACAGTGTGGCAAAACAATTGTTGGGTACAATTTCAACAATAAAAGTTAAAAAAGTGTTTTTACTTTAATACTTCACCCTTTCGGCCCTGGTGGTGGCAATTGCTACCGCAACATTTACATGTCTCCACTTACTATGACAATCCATATTTTTGCTGTTTATCACTAGATGTCACTTCAACAAAGCCTCACTAATTAATTCCTATACTAATTAATCAAATCAGTTCAAATTTGGTATTTATAGTCTTAAGAAGCTAATTAATAATAATTAACAAAAATTTCAAATTTAAAAATCCAGGGCTGAAAGGGTTAATAAGTGATATAAATTTTCAACAAATAACAAAACAAAACAAAACAAATCTACTCTACTCAATGTTTAGATCCTAGCAAGTTTTTATGAAAGAAATAACTAGGAAAATTTACTGCTTAAATATTGAAAATTTAAACAACGCGGAAAAAACATATTTAATTCAATAGAGTCTAGTGCACTTACCTTGAGCTACCTGGAAAGTGGGTGGAACACCATGCGGATAAGCATTTGGGAAAATAACTTGAAGTACGACCAAGTAATTCCCAGTATTAGCACGTACTGTACAAGTCCTCTTAATCACATCCATTTTGACAACCTCTAAATTAGGAATCTGCACATTCAACAAGGAAAACTCTTGCTGTAAAATGTGCGTCTTTTGATTAGCTTTAGACGAAGTCTCAACTGCCTCTATAATATCCTCAGATTCAAGCTCCTTGTTCTCCTCGGGCTCGTGCCCACATAACTTTTGCAAAAATGGTTCAATCTTCCATACTAGAAGAGATTGATCTTTGGACCAAGTCACTAATTGAAAGTCAGTGTCGCCGGGCCTTTGTTTGCACCATTCAAATTCCAAGACCACATCCCTGTGTCCAACAAACGTGTGCACAGGAGACGCTCGGTTAGCAGTGTTCCATAACAATAAGCTATTTTCTCCTCTGCGTAGCTGTGGTACGACCACGGTAACCATTCCATTTCCAAAAGGTGTGAATCTAGCCCTCCAAACTGGAGCATTTGTGTTTAATACATATTCAGCCCTCCTCGGATTGTTAATATCAAAAAATTTGACCGTGTTATCCTGACTTGAGGTGGCCAACTGTGTAGTTATCGTTGGATTCCAGTCCAATCCGTGAATTTTGGCTAAGTGCGCTGATACGTATAATATTGGAGCGGTTCCTTTACGGTTGTCCCACAATTTTATATCGCCATCATGAGCCGTGGCCAGTAAATACGGATTGACGTAATTCCACCGGACTTGCGATGCCTCTGCAATGGCCGATAGTGAACAAGTGGGTCGCCTCGTATCCCTCAAATCCCAAAGGTGGATGAAGGTGTCGACCGAGCAGGAGGCTAGTAAATTAGGATCGGTGCGGTGCCAATTCAAGTCTGTTATAACACGAGTGTGTGCTCTTAATGAATGTGTTTGTGTTAGTTCTCCACTGCGCCAGGTTAGTATTTCCAGCCGTTGGTTACTCTGAAAGATAGATTCATACGGAATAGCTCTTTTTGGAGATGATTAGTATTGATTACAAAATAATTTAAAATTAAATTTGAGACGGTGGTTATAGTTAATTACAACAGAAGGCAAATATTAATTTTATGTATAATGTAATACAGATAGTAGCAGACGGTTGCCTTCGGCGGCAGAATTTGGAAAGCGGCACAACATGGCTTTTTTACTTTATATTTGTGGAATTATTTATTATATTAAAACATATACTTTAACAACAATAAGCTATTGATCATGGTAATTGAGAATGTTAATTTATTTGGGTAACTTATAAGCAAACCACTATTATGTATTTCAAATGTGTTGGTGTGAGGATTTTCTCATAAGATTGTTTTTACCTATGGTATCACGTTTGCTTGCATCTAGACTTATATTCCATAAAAGTGTTAAATGAGTTACATTGTTATATTTTAACCCCTTACTGCATGAAACAAAATAATTATGAATACCTTTAGTGATACAGTAATTGGGAAGAATATTAAAAAAATATAATATTTATTTTTTACAAAAATACAGATTGTGCCATATATGGCATGCAATGCAGTAACGGAACCTTATTTCGTATGATATAATAGAAAACAATTTCTGTCTTTAACTCTTTGCTGCATACGGGACTACAATTTGAACCACCAAATTTAGGCAAGCTATGACACATCGGCCTTCAAAATAGACCACAAAGTTTGTGGTTTAACGACTGTCAGTACATAAAACGCAAATGCTAATCCTGGCAAAAATCTCTTGTTTCTAGATGCCTATGAAAACTAGATATTTTCTTCTAGGCAACCCTATTAGTCTCTAAAATATATCTAAATATAAATTTTTACCACTAGCCGCTAAATAAAACTAAAAATATATGCAAACTGCTTTGTGGCACGTTATGCAGAAAGGGGTTAAAATTTATCATTTCATTATAAAAATAAATGTTTGTCTAATGTTTTCTCAAGTAAAAATGATATATTAACTGATTATTCATTATTGTATTTGTTATATTATTAAGTTGTACATAATGTTTACCATGAATTTGCTGAATTTATTGGAGAAAATGGAAAAATTAATGGATATCTGATATCCACATTAATTCACCATTCAAGTAAGAAAATACAAAAAAATGAGAGGCAAAGTGAAAATAGATAACAAATTTGAATTGATTGTTGCATGTGAATTAAATAAATTGGGGTGAAGGAACAGACTTGCTAAATGAGTCTGACTGACCGGTTGCATGGAAACACAAGGCGTGTTGTACAGTAGAGGTAAAATTGGAATTTAGAAGCAAGTTGTCAGGTGCACCACTAAAAAGTTAATTAGAATTAGTGAGGGTGAGTTTGAAACATTCAGTAATTTAATAGGCATTATGTTATTATTACCAGAAATACTGGAGCGAGAAATGCAAACGATACCAAAGGAATTGCACGGAGGTGGGTTTCATTTCAGACAATAGTATATTACGACACAAGTTCGGTAAGTGCTCTCTAACAGGTCGAGAAAATTTAAAAAATACGAGGCCCGTAGGGCCGAGTATTTGTAATTTTCGAGACCTGTTTGAATGCACTTAACGAACCGAGTGTTGTATAGAATTTTTTGCGCTACCGATTTAAAATAGTTATAAAAATAGTAAAAAAAATAGTTCAAAACGACTTTTATAATTAAAAATCGCTGCTCTTTTATCTAGCCCATAACGGTACTAGGACTGTCATGACTCAGAACAGGCTTGTTATTTTGTGAGTTTCCTAGCAACCGAAATTAGTCCGGGAAAGCCATTCGAACGTGACTAAATACACACACAGCAAGCATAGGAATATAGAACGGTAGCGCAAAAAATATATGAATTGAATGATATTTCCCGAAACATTTAATTGGTAGGTGAGGTGAAGGCTTCTTGATAGCAGTTTGGAATGAGAAACAATTGCGTACTAAATTATGATTTTGTAAAAAAATATGTATGTATACAGAGTGTTTCAAATTCGAGGCTCACCATGGGGATCTCGCTTAAGAAATAGAGAGTATGTTTAAATTTGGCACTTTTGAGGAATTTTATGCTAATTAACAATCCACTGAAAAAAATTAGTTAAATTGTTTTGTTTTCGAGTTAAGTAAAAAAAAAACGAAAAAAATTATTTTCGATTTTTCTTTATATCATCATTATTTGAGATGATATTTCAAAACGGTAAAGACATTCTTAAAGCACTTTTTTATTATCTAATAGATGGCATAAGATTTTTAGTTGTAACATGTTTCGTTTGAGTTACTCAGATTTGATTATAATTCCATGGCACGGATGATTTTTAGTAAGCGCTAAATAGATTGCCAATAAAATTGTTTGAAACGATTATATGTTCATTTATGAAATTAAAAGTATGTTGTGTTACATTGTTGTCATCGCAAAAAAATGAGCATTAATATGCGATAAAAAATAAATATGGCGTCCATAAGAAATAAGAAAGTTGATGATGGTTCAAAACAAACGAAACATGTTACAACTAAAAATATTATGCCATCTATTAGATAATAAAAAAGTGCTATAAGAACGTCTTTACCATTTTTAAATATCTGCTCAAATAACGGAGATATAAAGAAAAAATGAAGATAAGTTTTTTGGACTTTACTCGAAAACAAAAGAATTTAAGTAAATTTTTTCAGTGGATTATTAATCAGCATAAAATGCTGCAAAAGTGCCAAATTTAAACATACACTCTATCTCTTCTAATAAGTGAGATCCCCATGGTGAGCTTCGAATTTGAAACACCCTTTATATTAAATTATGATGCTGCAAAAAAATATTAACACCCAATCGCTACATATTAGCATAATCTCATAAGAGGAGTGCATTGATTACTGGAGAATTGTAAAAATTATTGTGGCTTAAGAAAGATATAAAAATCATTGTGACCGGACCGAAATTTTCCATATTTATTTCAAATATAATCTAAATTCATAAAAATATTAACACTTCTTTTCTAGATTTTTTGATAGTCTCATGAGAACTGAGAGTAGATTTTTGTAAGATTCGAAATATTCTTGTGGCTTGAAAAATATATAAAAACAATTGCGACAGGATCAAAATTTTCCATATTTATATCAAATATGTTCTAAATTACGATTCTGTAAAAAAATATTAACACTCCTTTGCTAGATTTTAGGGTTTCATGAGAAAGTAGAGTAGAAGAGATAATACATTTAGACACTTACAAATTACAAATGACACAGGCAATTGACCAGAGGTCTTTCAGCCTGAGTAGATTTCTGTAAGATTCTAAAAATTCTCATGGCCTGAAAAATATATAAAAATTATGGCCAGCGACTTAAAATGATTCAAATATCCTCCAACCACATTATTAATTATGATTCTGAAAAATCCCTAAATTTTAGCATAGTATCATGTGAACGTTGATTTTGAAAGAATTGTACAGTGATATCAGAAAGTTGGCAGCACATTTTCTGAAAATAGGGATAATAATTCACGTAATATTATGTTGGCTGCCGGGATCAGTGCACTACATACGAATTTTGGCTATTTTGACATCTTGTAGTTTTTTGAGGTTACTTGTTAGTAAGTTTAGATAGATTTAGATTGTTTTTAAAACAAGTAACATCAAAAATGGCAAGACGTCAAAATAAATAAAATGCACATGCACTGGACTGAAATAATTCAGGCAGCCAATATCAGATTATACTATAAATTATTATAGCGATTTTCAGAAAATGTGTTGTAAACTATTTTCGACTTTCTGATCTCACTGTATTAATTCTTATGACTTGAAAACTATTGCCAATGACTTAAAATAAATATACTCCAAATACATTCCTAATTTTGATTCTGTAAAAATTTACTAACATCCTATGACTACATTTTAGGAATACCTTGCGAGAAGAGAGCATTGATTCCTGAAGAATTGTAAAAATTCTTGTGGTTTGAAAACTGTATATAAAAACTTGAAACTTTCCAAATTAATTTCTAGAATATACCTTATACAACAGCATCCAAAATTCTGTTCATATTTTTAATTGTGTATTGCAATAATTTTCAAGTGTAATTGTCCAAGAGCAGTGATAATTACAAAATAATTTTTGTATTTAGGTCCTAATAATAAAACGAAGGGCAGTTTCTAAGTAAGCTGCTTGAGGACATAAAAACCAAAATTATAAGGATGTATCATTGCTCGAGGACCATTGGGTCAGATAATTTCTGACATAAAATTCACTTTAACAACTATGACATTTATTTTAAATCTATTATTTATAGGAGTAGATCGAGCAGAAATGTGTTCATTTATGCATAGACATGGTGTAACAATGGCGATTTTGATTATCTAGTGCACTTACCACTAAGAGTAATTACACCGTTGTTACTTGATTTGTCCATTTTTGACACATGACGTATAATGAGCTAATTTCATTGGTATTTCATAACAGTCAGAAATTATCAGTATAATTCAGAAGAATTACATTAATTTTGTTTATAAATAAAATAAAATTATTTACTGTATTTTGTATTTTACATATTTCCCTGTAATTGGGAAATATATAAATAATTATTATTTGTATAATTTTTTCGGTTAATGTATGTCCATTAATTTAAGCATTTATTAGTAGAAGTAGCGGCATTGTTAGGCAATCTGCCTAAGAGACCATCTATGGGAAGATCTTTCAGCCATGTATGTTTGTGTAATTATGTGTGTCTAACTGAGCTTGTTACTGTAATTCATTGGATTTACTATTTCTGATATTTGTGCACTTATTTCGTTTACAATTAACAATTCTTGAATGAATAAGAATAAAGATGTTTTTACCCTTTTATTTTTCATCCTGTTTTTTTAATTTATTAATCCAATTTGGAATAAATGTAACATACAGTGAGATCAGAAAATTGAAAATAGTTGGCAGCTCATTTTCTGAAAATCCCCAAAATAATTAAGGTCAAATTATATTGGCTGTCTGGAATTCTCCAATGCAGTGCAATATATATTTTGTTATTTCTAGAACTGATCATCACTATTAATAATACAATTAAGATTAATAATCTAGCTGTTTTATTTAAATTTCAGGGTTTTCCATGCCAAAATTCCCATTCTTAGTGACGCCACTGAACTTCTATTATACCTCATTTAATAACCAGGCGGACTAAAAATCAAATTATAGCCGCAAAAATATGTTGTTGTGATTGGCCAAACGGGCGCCGTTTTTACACCGGCCCAAACTGCTTAAAACAGTAATGGCCGTTCTTATGATCAGCTGATCTCCAGCCGTTCCTTGTGTCCCACCGGTTACAGGCTTTTCGCCTCAGTTTTTGTGTTTTTAGCCAGTTATTTCTTCCGTTGATCGTGTAAGAATAGATTCCTCCCATCCCGCGATTTTCTTGGTAATAGTTATTTTATTTTTAACTATGGATATATACCGGGAACAAGTTTGGTGTCATTTTTGCCCCATAAGAAACAGAAATGGTTGGATTTTGGAGCATTAACGCTCGAGGAAAAATAATCCAAAATTATCTTATATAAAACTTTAACACAAGAGGCTTTAAAACCTACTGCCGTCGGCGTACAGAAAATTGTCGATTCATGAGATAAGTGTCTCGCAAGTTATTGCAATATGGATTCGAATCATAAACATACATTATATTTAGGATTAGCTAGAAGTACGGAGTTTCACAGAATTAGGGAGTGTACAGAGATTGGGGCAGTAAGAAGTCCTAAATGTCTTGAAGGATGTCCAGCAACCAAAGATATCTACAATGAAAGCAGCAAAAATTCTGTGTGCGGAAACTTTTTATTTAAAAATAAAATTGCTACTATTGAATTACATTTTAATTAAATTAAATAGAGATGACTTGCCTAAGACGTCCCGTTAAACATTAAATACATTAATGAAAAGATTCATTTTAAGTAAGTTATATGTTTTCAAAAAGCAAATTTATTTAATTTAATAAAATTTTATTTCACGACAATCTAGTATTTATATTTCAAACCTTTTACAGAATTATATGTATTTTTAAAATATACCTAATACTTCAATCCACTTTATATTAAATAAATATATGTACAACTTGAGTTTTTCAGTGTGCCTCTAAATTCTTAAGATGGTCTCATACTTATTTTAATTATTATATAATAAATCATTGACTATATAATCAAGAAAGTTTTCCTAGAATTAATTTATATGTTGATATAATTGTTGAATTAATGTTATGGATAAACGAATTTGAAATAAATTTATTTTTACTGCCAAAACATGTTTGGTTACTTTTCTGGTGACTTTTTATAGTGTAAATGTAACTTTCGCGTTTAGTCCGCCTGGTTATTAAATGAGGTATAGTTAGGTTATGTTATAAGGACTGCCAACTATTTTTGACTTTTTGATCTCACTGTAGAATTATTTAATATAATTCTGCCTTTTATTGCTCCAGGATTCTTAAGAAATATCCAATTAGATCGGAATAATTCCACTAAGTATTTTATTCTTTAATAATTCTATTTAATAATCATAAGCTGAAGGAAACTTAATATAAACGCACCGATTTGTACGCCACACAATATAAAGCAACACATACCTTATCAGGATGACTGGTCCTGTCCAGTAATTCTAGATCTCTCTGTATAATATTTACATTAAACTATGCTTTTTAACACATGTTTAAGTAAAATGACTTCCGATGCACATCATATAAATGGGGTAAAATAACTTGCCAACTGATCTTACAAACTTCATTACATTAATCATTATCGAGTTTAGAGAGTTAATAGTAAAAGTTTAGCAAATGCTCTTGTCTAGGGAAATTGTTTAAGGGTAGGGTACCCATTAAATTAGCCGCTCAAGAAATCGAATATATCGTTGTAAATATAAACTTTTTCGAAAAGTTTATTTTGATAACATATTATATAAAGATCGATTATTATTTCTGTGTTTACGTTTTGGTTTCATCGTTATTATTAACAAAGTTAGCAACATTTCACTTTAAACAGACAAACTGCAGAACCAAGTAAGCAACAACAGTGAAATTTGACTTGTAGCCAACCAATACATACATCTAGGCAATGAAATAATTTGAAGGCAAAATCATTGTTACTAAAAAAATTATGAACGAATTAGGAGACAAATGAATAATAAAATGATGTTTTTTGTGTCTATTTCCATTAGTATTGGTCAAAACTTGATAAAATTTTGTTACTGTCTAGACAGGAACATAATTGACATATGTGCAAAATTTCAAAATAATCCTGTGGCAACTTTTTGAGATAGTCAATCAGAAAGAAATAAAAAAGTTATGTAGATATTTCTTGCAGCGAGTCTATTGCTCTTCAGCCTAGTACGGGCATTCGGCCACTTGAGCGTGATGGTCGAATGCGCGGGGTTTAGGGGATACGTTATGATAGGGGAGTTTATTTAGCGCGACGTTCAAATCGTTCTTCCGTGCTAGATTTCGTATGCCATATGCATATTCACCTGCATGCCCAATAACATCGCATGTTATTCATAGTTCTGCGTCACTCGCGACGGCGGCACTTACTCACATTAGTGTATCGAGTTACAACTGTACTAAAAAAATAAACAAGGGACCGGAGGGCAGGGTACCTGCGACGATTCCGATTTATAACATGTACATACTAGTTATGCGTTCAATAGAATTTATAAAGTAATTACGTCATGTATATTTTTGATAAAAAGAAGTTGTTGATCCCCTCATCATTGCGGAGTACAAAACCAACTTGAAAAGTATACAAGCTAATAAGAATATGCACATAATACATAATCGGGGAATTCCAGATATTTATTAGTAAATAATTTAAGACCGATACAGTGACGGCTCGCGGGGTGACTCATAGTACGGTCGAGGTAGCAATACAGATAGGTAGGGTCGGTTGCAAAGACGGCTGGCGGCGTGATCTATCTGTATTACCATCTCTGCTACCTCGGCCGTACCAGAGTCACCCCGCGAGCCGTCACTGTTCCGATAATTTATAGAGTATTAATTGGAAATTGTTTTTTTGTTTTGTTTGTTTTTGTTTAACGTTCGGCTGTTTATTATCTATTCCACATTTTTTTTTATAGAAAACATTTTTAGGTCTTTTTAAAAAGTATTTACCCACTGGTATCCCACTATATTGCCAATTAAATACCGATACCCCCAGCACAGTGGTCCAGCTACCCGAAAAAGCTGGCCAAAATCCCAAATGAACTTACATTCGTGCAGAAATTGGTATATAGGGATTTTTGACGTCGCTGATTACAAGTCCTAATTCAAAATTACTATAAACACAACGGCAGATCCAATATGGCGGCAAAATATGTGAAAATGACATAAAAAATTGATGAAAATTAGTATATGGGGGTTTTCGAAGTCGCAAATTACAAATATAAGTTAAAATTATTCTAAACAAAATAGCGGATCCAATATGGCGGCAAAATATGTGGAAATGATATAAAAAGTGATGAAAATTAGTATATGGGGGTTTTCGAGGTCGCAGATTACGAATCTAAAGTCAAAATGAATTTAAACAAAATTGCTGATCCATTTTTCATTCAGCGCGTTTTTCAATTTTTTTAAACTTCAAATAACTCCTATAGCAAACAATTTAGTGTTAAGTGTGATATTTCATGAATTTTGGGAGGTGAAAAGCTACTCAAAAATGAAATAAAAAATGATGATTATTGTGGGTTATCTTAATAACGAAACGTCGTATTTTAGAAATAAAATAATTTTTTGGAAGAGCTTAATATTGTAAGAAACATAATGCAATATAATTTTCCACATAGGCCTTCTGTATGCTTTGTACACAAATATGAAACATTTATATTCGCAAGCCGTATTATTATGCATTCAAAACACTCACTATATCTTACGGCTCATCATGGACTATAGGGTACGACTTTATTTTAATTATTAATATTTTATAATGCTATCCACGTTTATCTTTCAAACTACCTTAGTTTTGAAGCTTGTTTTCGACTTTGCAATTTAGGATTTTGGCCAGATTTTGAGTGCAGCTGGACCACTGTGCAGTGGCGTAGCTGTAATGAGGCAGAAGAGGGAACTGCCTCCGAACCTCGGGTCTAGAGGGACCCTGGCCTGATTTCGGGGTATAATATCCCAGCCGCACTGTAGTTCATATTGAATTTCAATGCAGATGAAGTTATGTTATGTCGGCGAGGTTTTACTTTGCACACATTTTGTATTTTTGATTTGATTATTAATTGGCCGTGGAAAACATCCAAAAGCATGTTACAAAGAGACATTCCCGTCGAGTAGTTTCAGGGTGCCTTCCAGGTGTGCTAGACACGTCTCCTCAAGTGTTTTGATGCAGGGGGAGAGTATTTTAAAGAATTGGAAGCATTTGTACCGGTACGATCAATAAATATATTTTTGCCAGAAAATGCGCATTACTTTTATAATGGGCCCATACAACAGATATGGTTTCAAACTACATTATAAAATCTATTGGTAGCTTTTGGAGATTTGTTGTATGACAATAATGAAAATGGTAAACCTGCAGGAGAGCTACTTCACCTCCGATTTCGATGAAACTTTGTGAAAATGTTCGTCTTATGCAAGTTAATGGTTGCAAATGGTAGGTGCTTATGCTTAGGTTAGGGTTAGTTTAAGCCCCTACCAGTCGGTCTAAAGGGGGGGGGGGACTTAAACTAACCCTAACCTAAGCATAAGCACCTACCATTTGCAACCATTAACTTGCATAAGACGAACATTTTCACAAAGTTTCATCGAAATCGGAGGTGAAGTAGCTCTCCTGCAGGTTTACCATAAAAACAAACAAACCCCGATTTCAAGGTCAAACAATTCCGACCGCCACTTGTTATTATTTTTCCCATAATGAGCTCGCTGAGACGAACATTTTCACAAAGTTTCATCGAAATCGGAGGTGAAGTAGCTCTCCTGCAGGTTTACCATGAAAATTTCAAATTATAATCCCCAAGAGATTATTTCTTGGGAATTACTTGCTTACGATTATGTCGCCCTTCAACTGTGTTTGGGCGACGCTCGCTAGACCGTGAATTGGTTGGGTTGGGCGGGGTTTGGTGTAAACGGTACAGCAGAAGTGTTTTTTTATAACTTCTCACCCGCCACCGATGCGAAAAAAATAACCACAATACATATTCTAATACGGTTCTCACGCTCGCGCTGTAGCGGAGTGCAGACGTATAATAGCCTCTCTCTTTTAGAATCGCAGGCGCAACCTTGAATGTATTAGATATACGGAAATAGCACTGAGTTAATTTACCCTCGCTGTAAGCTGGGTTGCCTACAGTCATACCAATTTGATTTAATCCCCCTCTCGCGGGCGTTTACCGTACTTTTGATGGATACCCTACCGTTAACACGCTGCCTGCCACGACCTTGCGAACTGCATTAAATACTCATAGTTGGCAGTCAACATTTTTACTACAGAGGGCTGCATCGACACAACAGAGTATGTGGGCAACCAAGTGTAGGATTTAAATAACTAGTAACTGATGATCGGCAGTGAAACTGCGCTAGTTCTGGAAGAGGTTATTACTTTTGACTGGCAATTTTCTGCATTTTTTTAAATAACTGGTAGCGCATTTCTTCTTATATTAGCATTTATTTATTCCTCTAATGGTGGATTTCACAAACATTTATTTGAGTTAGGTTTTTCGTAAGCCGGCATTATATTTTCAGCTGTGTAAACATGCTTCATGCGCCATTGTCTTTCACTGTCAGTCACCGAATACATTTTTGCATTGGTATTGTTTAAATTAGAAATAGAGCCTCAGAAGAGGATTTAAGGTAAGAATACATTAAAATAGTAAGGCTTTGTTGAAGTACCATCTAGTGATAAACAGCAAAAATATGGATTGTCATAGTAAGTAGAGACATGTAAATGTTGCGGTGGCAATTGCCACCACCAGGGCCGAAAGGGTTAATGAATTCACTTCCAAAATAAGCACACTGTGTCTTCAGTTAATTCAATGAATAATTAAGTTCTTAACACGCATGAAACCCTTGTTTTCTTTCAATTATTCAGATGGAGTAATTTCGAACTAAAAGTGATCAGCTTAAAAGATCACTAACTAGTTGTTTTACCAGCAGTAGCTTAAATGGTGCCGAAGCCGTGTTTTATGGGATGTTTTATGGGCTAACCCCAATGGCGAAACGTAGCAGAAGCCATTGATCATCTTCAGTTACCAGTTAATAAAAGCCTACATTTAATGGCCACTTCTTGAAATTGTCGATGCTGCCCTCTGGTGTTAAAAGATCATACCCTCCAGATTTATCCATAGTTTTGTTAGAATCAATTTATTTCTTACTTTCCTGGGGTAGTTTAATTCATGAAGATCATCAAAAAAATTATTTGTAGGTTGGGAAAAATGGAAGGGTGGCACCCTTGAACTAAAAATATAAGTTTCTCAGGTATAAACAGATAATTCCATTTTAATGAAGCATCACACTGCCTTGTCTCTGCAACTTAAACGTCATATTTACAAACAAATGAAGTGAACTGCAAAATTGTTCTGATAAGAACATTTTTTCCACTGCAATTTCAACAATGATACAATAATAAACGCCGACAACCCTGGCAGTTTGCAATAATCATTCAACATGCTAATGGATAATGCAATGAAGTTTGTTAGATAAGTCAGCATGTAATTATTCACTGTCTATGATGTCCGCCAGAAAAGTTATAAAAACAAAACACTTACCGATATAACACAAAGCTCACTATGATATCCAGTATGATTCCACTCGGCCGACCCGACATCGTACTTGCTCTGCCTGGGGAACTTTTTGATGTTATCACTTTCAGTATCGTCTAAATTCCTGATCGCAATATACCTCCGCCTGCACAAAATATGCACCATCGATTATCCCCAACCGAACGATGAACATTAAACACAAACTTACCCGGCTAAAAGCACAAATGACCCCGTGTGATTCACAGCCATGGCGTTCGCCTGCAAATCGCGGTGTTCCATGGCCGTGATGAACTCCGAATTCCACCTCACCGACATAATTGCTCAAAATTACACAACTGATGCAATCGCACGTGATGTTACTTGAATTAAGCGAGTTACTTTGGGAAGTTTAAGGAGGAATTAAGACCGCATTACGGTTTAGTATTTTGTAAGCACGTTTTGTCGGTACTTTTCCCTGCATTAAAATTCAAAACAAACAACATAACCAAGCACTTTGTACTCGGTGTAAAGACGTCAAATCGCACTGATGCCAATGGAAAAATACTGGATTGCAGCATATTTTTGTTTATAGTAATAATTTTAGCGCAATGTTTAAAATCGTTTCGGATAATTTTACAATTAATTGATAATTTGTGAGATGAATCATCAAAATTATAAACTAAAATAGATAAGTTAATTCAACTTGGAAATTGTTAATCATGTGTTACTAAAGTAAATTGAAATATACACTATGTTTTAACCAAAACTAATTATTGTTCAAATACCGGGTGACTTTGACTAAATATTTATATGGTCAAAGGGGTGATTCTAATTGATTACTTCTTTTCGAAAGTTGGCATCAATGAAATTGGCAGTACGTGACGTAGCATAGGCGCACGGGCACAGTGTGGTAGAGTTAATTTAAAAATGCTCATG
Organism: Ocypus olens; assembly: GCA_910593695.2. NCBI lineage: Eukaryota > Metazoa > Arthropoda > Insecta > Coleoptera > Staphylinidae > Ocypus > Ocypus olens. The sequence continues at coordinate 20,035,982 of OU343048.1, forward strand.
ATGGCAACCATCATGTTACTTTCTTCGATTTAATGGTATAATAGCTATTTATATTTATACATTCATGGTTAATTATCAACTTTAATGATATTTTAAATTCAAAACATGAAAACGATAAATCATATTTCAAATTCTAATAATCTTTACAGTCAGTTGTGAAACTGATGAGATTTCGAAAAAACGTATTCTTCATTTTGGGAAATATTTTTTATTGCAAAATTGTAATTGACAAATTTTTAGTTGTGTAAACTTACCTTATAATTGAATCTTTCAATTATTTACATCAGTGACGGTTCGCGGGGTTTTTTTTGGTACGGCCGAGGAACAAGAGGTGGCAATACAGATAGGTAGGGTCAGTTGCAGAGACGGCTGGCTGCGTGACCGCACCTATCTGTATTACCACCTCTTGTTCATCGGCCGTACCAGAAAAAACCCCGCGAACCGTCACTGATTTACATTTAGATGATTTTACTGTGGTTCGTATTGTCCATCCTTCCCCCAATAATCCAATGATGCGAGCTCTTAATATGAAATATAACGCCACGGGCATTTCAATGTTTTGATATTTGTTTGGTACTTATTTTAAAGACAAATCTACGCAGCATAAAAAATGTCCTATTATCATTTCATAATTATAGGAAAAAATGCGGACTTCTTGTTTGAAAATGGTAATTGTATTACCGAAACTTAAGTCACAAAAATAAATATATAAGTTATACAAAACAAAGTTAAAAGTGTTTTATTATAATAAAAATGCAATCAGTTTATGAAAACTATTTTTAAACAAAAAATGTTGACTTCTTTGTTATCTTCAATTATGTTTTTCGCGGATTCATATGAAATGTAAGATTTTAGTGACTGCTAGTAAGCCGTGAAGTATCACTTTTACGGATTGGGCTTTTAAAATGCTTAATAATCTAAGCAGATAAAGTAATAAGCCAATCAGATGCGATCTCTCATGACTCTAAGCTTCGTTTTTTTTTAATTGAATGTAAAAATATAATGTAAAAGAATCAGCGGCGGCTCGTGGATTTCCGTAGGCGAGGCAAAGACAGATGCCACTCGTGCTGCACTACTTGCTCTAATAGAGGAAGCAAATTTTCTTCCACGAGCCGCCTCTGAAAAGAATAATATGCACTTACATGAACTCGAATAACTCGTGCACATAAACAACTCAAATCGTAAGTTTACATCGTCATAAGATGAAATGAAACGATAGTATTTATTTAAAGAAAACATTGTGCGAAAGTTAGAAAAATGAAAGCTCCTATAAAACAGAATACTTCTATATCGGCAAGCAATCCAATTTTCAAACGATTGGCACCAGAGGGTGCATTGGTAGTCGCGGCTGTCAACTTTTCAATTGTTACGCGAAGAAGAAATGTTATTCGCGAACTTGCACCTCGTGTACACTTTGCACAGTTTTCACAGTGTGTTTCGCGTAATAAACTATCCATAATATGAAATGCTTTCGTAGTGCGTGTTCCCGTGTGTGAAAAATTAAATTTATGGTGGACATTGAAGTGGAAGTTGACGTATTGGGTTATGGAAGAAATAAAAATTGGATTTTTCGGCTTGAATAGTATATTCTGTAACAAGGTTAGAATGGAAATTCGATGCGAGTGGAATATTTCGAGCGCGAGCCGCGAGGCGAGCGCGAGGAACCACGAGCATCTGAATTTCCATTCTTACCGAGTAGCAGACTATACTTTCTCCTCGACCAGATAAAATAGACTAATAAAGTAATGAACACAAGGAACTTACGTTTTATTATTACGTTTGTGGTTATGTTTATAGTATTTTGACAATTGTGATATCCAAGGCTAATTGTTTTATTCGGAGCGGTGTGAGAATATTCATTCTATCCCTTGTTATGGAATGAATTACACGCAAAACGCATAAGCGCATAGTGTTTTGTTCCATAACAAGAGTGAGAATGTGAACGTTCTATGATCAAAATTGATTGCAGAATGCATAAATTCCACAGTGGTCGTGGAGAAACACGTTTCCGCACCAAAATTGTTGTAAGTACTTCAATAATAATACGTCTAGAGCGCTCCAATACAAATTCCGAAATCGAGCATGTGACAATGTGTGCAATGCAGTGAGGGTTCGCGGGTTTTTTTCTGGTACGGCCGAGGAACAAGAGGTGGTAATACAGATAGGTAGGGTCAGTTGCAGAGACGGCTGGCTGCGTGACCGCACCTATCTGTATTACCACCTCTTGTTCCTCGGCCGTACTAGAAAAAAACCCGCGAACTGTCGCTGGCTGCAATGCATATGTGTTCATGGACATAATGACCCAGTGCCGTACTTATGCATAGGAGCAGTAGGCGCTAGCTGGGGGCCTCGCCAAAAGAAGGGCCTCAGGGCCCCCCTCGTAAACAGAGGCTCACATAAAGTTCTAAAACAAGGCGGGGTTATTTTAATTTTAAACACGTGTACATTTCAGGGGATGATTGCGGCAAGAACGGAAAGGTAATTTTTTAAGCTGTTTAGATTACCTTAGCCAGTTTGACCAATTTATAAAGAACCAGCGACGGCTCGTGGATCTTCGCAGGGGAGGCTAAGCCCAGGCGCACATTGCGACGCAGGCAGCGCATGGCAGCACAGCACAGAGAAAGTCTGCGTGACACAGAGTGAGCGCACATTGGCAAGTGTTTTATGTCATCTGCGTAGAATTCTTCAAGCATGCTCTTAAAATTTGAGAGAGGTTTGCAGTTTTCGCAACACGTACGCAGTAAACTTTGCATCGAAGACTGCGTCAAGCAGGTGTAAACAACCCCTATGCTGCTCTGCGTCCCAATTTGCGCCCCCGTATTAAAATCCCTGCTATACAAAAACCTGTGCTGTGCTGCACTGTGTCGCCTGCGCGTCAAATGTCCTTCCGTAGCCTCTTCGCCGAACATCCACAAGCCGCCGCTGTAAAGAACTATTTAGAAAAAATTGTCAACCGTGGCCCATAATAAATTACCTATCGCACAAAACCTGTGATGAATTTATAACATTTTGCGAAAGTTCAAAAAACGAAAGCTCTTATAAAACAGAATATTTCTATTCCGCAAACAAACCAACGATTGGCACCATTGGCACTAGAGGGTGCATTGGTAGTCGCATCTGTCAACTTTTCAATTGTTACGCGAAGAAGAAATGTTCGCGAACTTGCACCTCGTGTACACTTTTCACAGTTTTCACAGTATGTGTTTCGCGTGATAAACTATCTATAATATGAAATACTTTCGTAGTGTAACGTGAGTGTTCCCGTTCCGTGTGAAAAATTAAATTCATGGTGGACATTGAAGTGGAAGTTGACGTATATGGGCTGCGGAGGAAAGTAAAATTGGATTTTTCGGCTTGAAACACGTTTCCGAACAAACAATTTTGTAAGTACACTTCTGTGCAATAAAATGAAGCACAAGTCTTTGTGCTTTTTTTACAATATTTGAAAAATAAAAAATCATGGCACACTTGAGGATCTGTTTTAATGAACATACGATACAATAATAACCCGTCTAGAGCCCCTAAAAAAAAATCCGAAATCGCGAATGTGACCGTAAAGTGCAATCACGCCCACCTTTATTCACAGTAATGATATTTAGATAAATACGTTATGGTAAAATCTTGTTATCGTCTTTTGGCCCTTGTTTATTAAAATGTAATAAAATGGATGCTTATGTGTTATCTGTGAGATGAAATTAGTTTATAAATTGTTGGGAGTGATCTGAGGATTTTTTAATGTTGAGGTGACAGGATTACGAATCCGACAACATTTTCTATTAAATATGTTGCATGCAAAGGGTATCTACGGTTAAGATAGTCAAAATGCCCCTATCCATAGATTTTGGAATTTACCCGATAAGAGGGTGTTTTGTGGTATAAAAATAAGGTCCCCATGGTCAGTGGGCCGACAACTCCCTCCGCCCTCTCTGGGAGTGGAAAAATGTTTTTTTTAACATTATTTTTTTTTTACTGACGAACGAGTGAATGAGTAATTCTAAAAAAAAATCATGAAAATGTTCTACCGAATTACCTATTTGACACTTTTTTCCAAGGCCATTCAAGGTCATTTAGACCCTAAAAAAAATTACAAAAGTTTTTGAATTGATATTTAACCTACAGGACCCCCTTGTACCCGGTTTTTGATATTTGCATAATTTTTACACAGGGAAAATCTACTAAAATATGTATCAAAACTTATCTATATCAGCAAATCCATGAATTATGCGCCCATAGAGCGACCGGTTTTTGATTACAAAAAAAAAACGAGGAGCACACCCTTCCAAGTCGATTCTTCCCTTAGTTTGAACCCTTAGGAAACACCTCAAGCCAATGAACCAAGGAAAACGCACTGCTAGAATAGTTTTTCAGCCTTTTTTATCAAAAAAAAACTGACTAAAAAATTCAGTAATTTTTCGGGTTATTCAATGTTTTCACATGTATTTAACGGACTCTTTTATTATGGGGGCAGTCTCCAGAGCAGAGCAGGAGTTATTTTCAAGTGTGAACGGAACCAAAATTTGGCCACCTGCCAGAAAATCGCCATTTTCGACCAAAGACTGATCATTGATTTTTCGCATTGATATAAAGCTGTATAAATCCTTAATGGCTTAAGGAGTCTAAAAATGTCGAAATATTGCTCCCACCCATTTGGCCAAACTCAATTCTGACAACAGACGTAAACTTTAAAAAAAACGGATATTTTGGTTTTTATTTCATCTTTGTAACTTATATATTCGCCGAGATATCACATTTTGAAATTTTCGGAGCATTTCGTTTCGGGCATCAAAACAATAAAAAAACTATTGTTTTTTACTAAAATATCACCAATTACTGTTTTATAAGGCGTTTTTATGGAAAATAAAAATGTAGGGATAGTAGCATTTTGACTATCTTAACCGTAGGTACCCTTTGCTAATGATGGATAGTGCGTTGTCTATAATTTATAATTTTGTATTCTGAGAATTTTATATAAGTCCAGGGATCGAAGACCTCGTCCAATTGCCCATAAAATTCATGCAATTTGAATTTCACAAATTATACGTGTGTTCGATAAAAAACGCCCAACGCCATAACTCTGTTATTTATTGACCGATTTGAATGAACTAAAAAATAAAGTCAATGGTGGTTTAAATACTAACAAATAACATCAATATTGATTTTTTTTCAATAATAACTTCACTGTCAAATGATAGCCAACTTAAAATTTTTAAATGGCAGCATATAATGTATGAATTTTTTTACATTCGACATTATTTTTCTGAATCCAATAATGTCCAATATGTTGTTTTTCGTTCAATATTTTGGTCGAAAAAAATTAAAATAAATCTTCCATTTAAAATTAAATTTTTCAAAAATTATAATTAGCGTGCCTTGGAAAAAAATGACAAATGTCATTTGTTGTAAGGTTATGTCGAACATGAATAATAAGGACCCTATAAATAAGTACCTATGTTACAACTGAATGTAGAATATAATAAATAAGTAGTGTAAGTATTAATTCACTTGCGATTTAAATGTTCTGTGATTATTGTAAACACAAAGTAGAACGTCGAACTCTGCAAGTCCACGAAATTGTCGATCCACTATCTTCGATTTTTTAAAGGCTTCATATCGTCTCAAATTTCCTTCTAACCTTCTAAATTTAGGTTCTGGTATTCGCCACTTTGGAAACCGTAGATGATAAATTCGTGCCGCAGCTCTTCGATTTCTTTTGCATAGAAAATAAATTTGTAACATGTCTGTTAATTCGCTATTGTTCATGATTATGTCTGAAACACACGCTAATAACAAATGGTTGACATTACTTATGCAATAAATGACATTTGTCGATTTGAATTTTTTTGAAGGCACACTACATTTATTACCAAAAAAAATCATGTGAACAAGATTTATTATTATCTTTTTCTGGCATAAATATTAACTTAAAACCAACATAATGGGCATAATTGGATTCAAAAAAACAATGTTTAATATTATAAAATTAGAAAAGTATATGCAGCCCTTTAAAAATTAAAAGTTGACTATCATTTGGCAATGAAGTTGATTTTGAAAAAAATATATAATTACCGTCATTTTATAGTATTTAAACGGCCATTGACTTTATTTTTTAGTTCATTCAAATCGGTCAATAAATAACAGAGTTATGGCGTTGGGCGTTTTTGATCCAACACACGGTATGTTCTCTCTCTCTCTCTCTCTCTCTCTCTGTCCTTGTTAACATATTTTTTCGTTTTTTTTTTATTTTATCTACATTTTTTTAAATTACTGTTATCAAATTAATTCTCTAGAATATTGTATGTACCGACGCACAGACCTGAATTTAAAATGTAAAATATTATTTTTACGAAATACGGAAATTATGTCCACTTGCAACTAACACAAATCAAAATGTATATCTTTTGGCACAACTTAAACACAGCATGTCACCACCTCGGTCGTAAATTATAAGCGTGCAGCTGAATGCATCTTGGTAAAAATATTCGCAGAACGTGTTAAATTTATAAAGTACCTAAATCCTGCTTGAATTAACGTAACATTTGTCAGTTGTTTAAAATGAGAAATTATACAATACATCATCGAGAACACTACATACGAAATTGCCATACATATATAAATAATCATATAAAATTAACTTTATTAACAGATATTGTTGAAGCACCAATAATTAACTCTGAACTGGCACGTCAATTTGGCCAAAAATTGGGTAAGAAATACCATTTTAAGGCAAAACACGTATATTCGCTAGGGGTCAATGGCGATGGTATTCTGATTGATAAGTTTAAATTTCTCAAAAGCTGGGAATAAAGTAGTTATGTTTTTTTTAAGGTTTATCATTTGAAATTGAATCTTTATTAAATTAGTTGTGATTAAAACAGTGAATTTTACAATGAACTGTCGAAATAAATCCAAACAAATAAGTTTTGGACGCGTTTCTGCTTGGTAAATACTTAATATTTTGCTTGCAGAGTTACGAACAGGTTGAATATTTATATATTCAGGCTATATTTCGTTTTTTGAATTTATTTAATACTTTCTGCAATAAGTAAGGTTGTTTCTATTTTACTTAATATTTTATCTGGCTCCAGCACTTGCGTCGCCAAGACTATTAAAAGTATTTACGTCAAAAAGAAACCTGATGTAATCTAATGGCTACATAATATCAAGCATAAATATTTACTTGTTCTAGACGCATTGGATTAAAATAGCAATGAATAATTTTATTCCACTTGAAATAGCACAAGTAAAAGTAATTTTGAAAACGGAAATCATGTGATGAAACGTCTTGTATAATTTTTTCATTCTTAATTTTTTTCAAAATAAAAACGTGTAGCCCTCTAGATGACCACATCCTTGTCTCGCTACATTAATATAACATACTCGTACTGTTTTAGGGGCTTCGCGGGTTAGATACAAGAGCAAGGGGTTGGTTTGTTTACGTTTCTATTTGCAGGATCGCATCAAAAATAAAAAAAAGCTATAAACAATTTTTCTCAAAATGTTATTATTAAATTATTATAAAAACGTTAGCATTAAAAAGTTAAATTTAAAATGAATCAAACACTGTTTTATCAGACTATGGACTCGAGAAAAAAATCATAAAAAGGTTACAAACAATTTTACACACAAATTTTATTATTTAAATCGTTTGAGTAGACTCTTATCTACACATTAGCGTTAAAAGAATAAATTTAAAATGAGCCAAACACTGTTTTATTAGACTTTGAAATCTCCCCATTTTACGACGGTAGTTGGGTGGACTCGAGAAAAAAAAAATCAAAAAAGGTTACAAACAATTTTACACAAAATTGTATTATTTAAGTCGCTTAAGAGTCTACTTATCTACACTTTGGTGTTACAAAATTAAATTCAAAATGCGTCAAAGACCTTTTTATTTGTGTTTGACAAAATCCATAAACCACAATTAATTGATTGTAAAATGTAAAATGTAAATTATCGCTCTTAAATTTAAGAGCGATAATTTGAATTTTAGATTAACTGCAGTTTTTTTTAACCAACGATCGTTATATTCTCAGCATTGGATGTATTATAAATCATAAAAACATTGATATTATTTTTTATCTGGAGGTGATGCGCCGGGAAATTCGTGGCTGGAAAATCCATGGCTACCTTCACTTCGATTTTTCTTATAGATTATTTTTTTTTATCGATTTAATTTGTAGTTTAATTTTTTTAATTCAATTGCTTTTTATAGCTTTTTTTTTAATTTAACTTTATCTTTGTAGATTCTTTTTAATTCAACTGTTTTTTTTTTTTGATAATTTGTTTGTTGTATATACAAGATCTTAATTCATACAATTAATGTATACACATACAAAATACAAAATGAACATAGATTTTAAAAATGTTAGTCTGACAGGGCTACCGACCGTCGGTCTTTCCGCCCTTTGTTTGTGTTTTTTTTTTGTTTCATTGATATTTTAATTCATGAATTTCTTTTTTACAAGTGGTGATTCAAAGATTTATTTTTTATAAACTTTTTTTATAGATGAGATTGTTTTTAAATTCAACTTTCCTTTATAGATATTTTTTTCAACTCGACTGTTTTTCTTTCGATGTAATTTGGTAAAATTGAACTGTTTTCTCATAGATGATTTCTTTTAATTCAACTCCATTTTTATACAAGGATATTTTTTTTATTGTAATCCATTTTTTATAGATTCAATTTTTAAATCAAAGTTTTTCTTTATAATGAAATTTGTTTTGTTAATGAAATTAATGTTAAACGTTTTCAAACTTAATTGTTTATTTATAGATTTAATTCTTTAAGTAAAGAATTCCTTTATAGATGATTTTTTTTAATTCAACTTTTTTATAGATCTATATTTTCTTTTTTAATTTTATTGCATTTTTTTTAATTAAACAGTATTTTTTTAATGAACTCTTTTGCAATCCGTTGTTTTTTTTATAGAATTTTTAGTGAAAATACCGTTTCTTGTTTTTTCGAATATTTGTGTAACTTTAAAAAATATTTGAAATACATTTTAAGAAATGTTGAGGTCAACAAAAAAGTGGACAGCTTTTTGCTAATACAAGTTGCTCGCAAACTTTTTGATGTTTGAGGAAAAAATAGGAGTTATATGTTAATGAATTTTTTTTTTAACTGAGCTGTAATCTCGTAAAATTTTTGATTTTCGAGAAAAAATGAAATATGTTTAATTTTTTTTTAAATAATCCTCAGTAAAACTTTATTTTTTTCGCCACTCCCTAATCCGGCCCAACCATTTAGACAAAAATCCCAAACCAGTAGCGACAAGTATATTTTCTAACCCTTAATTTTTTATTATTATAGTGTTGACGACTAGGTCATCTGCCACAACCCTTTGTTTGTATAATATTAAAGCAAACCCTTAAATATTTAGTATAATTTAAATAGTATATTAATTCGTAATTCACTTGGTAATGACGGTAACACAATGGCGGTAAGAATCCTAAATATTTCATTACACAAATTGTACATCATTGGAAAGCTTATCAAAAATGCCTTGCAGTGGTGGCAAGATATATAGGATGTTCAATTTGAAAAAAATAGTTATCCATTGTTTTGCGTATGTTGACACCCTGTATAGCAGTATGAACAAAAAAGAACCAAAGCCGATTTGAATTATTCTTCATGATGTGGAAAATTCTTAAGTGTATAAAAAATGACGCTAGCTTCGCTAGGAGCGCTTCTGCAATTTTTTCAATGTGTTCTTGCTTTTGTCACAAATTTGCCCATAACTAACCAACCGTCCATTATAGACCCATGGTATCTTATACTATTTTTATCAGCTTCTCAAGAGGGTTGAAAGTAAAGTATAAAATACAGGGTGCTCCATTAAAAAAATATAACTTTGTTCAGTAATGTTTACTAGGACACCCTGTACAAAAACGTATATATTTTTAAAATATGCAGAATAAGTGTGGGTACCAGTTCAAGAAAACTAGAAGTCGATATCTCAAATAGCAAATAAGTTATGGGGCTTTTACAGATTGCTGGGTCACCCGGTATATATTTTTTTCTACGACCGATATATGTACTTTTGCGCATTCTGTGGACGTTTTCCGAATAGCTGTACTTTCCCGCATGTTACCTATAGCAACGTGCGGGAAAGTACTTTCCAGCGCGCTTGAATTAAATATAGGTATTTTCCGAGTACTTGTCAACTTGTTGTTTCTTGCACCAATCCTGAAATTTTTCATATTGCTTTTCATATTTTAACTTAGATTGTATCGGTAGCAAATTTAGCGCGATAGTGCTCGCAACATCTGCAATATCGGGCGGTGTATTTATAAAATCACTGTGGATGCTATTTTTACTGCTTTCCGTCATAATTATTTGTTGAAATAACAATTTTATCAATGTCATACAATAAATTGACGTTTAATATCATATACGTCAGTTTTGTTTCTTTTTATCCGCCCCCTAGATACGAGAGCGTCCACCTCATAACAAAGCGAAAATAATGGCACATTGGACATATGTGTAGGAACACCTGATTTCTAGCTAAATGTCTGTTGTTTTCTTATTACTTTAAAAGGAAATGTGTATAGTTTTATTTATTCTATTCAGTGACCTATTTTGATTTTCTACAGCTACCCAATTTTTTGAGATGTGACGTCATCGGCAGTTTTTTAAATGGAACACCCTGTATATTTTTACATTTTCGAATAAATACTTTTCCTACAATTGCAATGATATATGGTTTCGTGGGTGTGCGACTTGTGGTTTTTTAAATAAATGCTAAAATATACAGGGTGATCCATTTAAAAAAACTGCCGATGACGTCATATCTCGAAAAATAGGGTAGCTGTAGAAAATCAAAATACGTTACTGAATAGAATAAATACAACTATACACATTTCTTTTTAGAGAAATAAGAAAATAACAGACGTGTTTAGCCAGAAATCAGGTGTTCCGTCACATATGCCCAACCCTGTATATTAGTTATACATATTTATAAATTGTGTTTGGGTTTTTCTGTAAAATATTTGTAGAAAAAATATTGTGCATAATTTCGAGCGCAAAGCCTCACTCATTCGGCAAACGCGCTTTTAATACATAAATAGCTATTACAATGAACATTGTGAATTTTTAAATTCTCTTCATTAAATTTTCTTAGTTTAAAGCAAAGGGCGTGCCGCAAATTGTTCCAAATGTGCCGCGAGATTAAAAAAAATATACTCAAAGTTATTTTGATGGGGCCGCGGTGGTCCAGTGAGTAGAGCTCCTGCTTACGGGCCTCGTGGTCGTGGGTTCGAATCCCATCCGCGCGGTCACTTTTTCGGAACGAAAATGGATGTTTAGTGTCTGTCCGTTTCATCATTATAAATGATTATTATACAAATTATCGGTTGTGACAGAATGCCCTAGTTGGCTACGTCAATTCCCAAATCATCAGCACTTCCTCAACCCGAATTCCTGTCAATCATCCTTCCTTAAAAAAAAAATTATTTTGTTTTTATAGTAATATTTTTTTGCATAACACAGATTTAATTAGAAATACCCAAAAAATTAATATTATTTTTCGTTGTAAATAAATAATTTTATTTTTCTTCTATGACTATGTAGATGTGCTTTTTTAAAGAATAAATTATGTAACTACTTATTCGCAACAAATGCTTCCAATTTTTAATTAAAACACATTCTAATTTATTTGTTTTGATTAAAAAAATTGCACAGTAATAAATATCAATGACACACTAGGAACAGATGTTTCTGAAGAAAGTTGCACCTCCGTTATGTCACCTGCGAAATATTTTGCATAGTTTAACATTAATTATACAAACCGGTTGTCCCTATAATGCACTATTATTATAACGTACACTTTTTTGCAAGTTAGAGTGAAATTACTTATTTCACGAGCGGATCCAGAAGGCTATTAAGGAGGGAAAGCAAAATTAAAAATTGAATAACACAAAATTAACATTTATTTTTTAAATTCCACCACTGAATTTTTCGTAAAGTCTATGCTCAAGTGGGGAATTTGACCCCTTTGCCCCCATTATGGCATTAGTTATTCTATAAGTATGAGTTATATTATATATTAAAAAGGAAGGATGGTTGTCGGGAATTCGGGTTAAGGAAGTGCGGATGATTTGGAATTGGCGTAAGCATCTAGCTATTCGGCCACTAACGATAATTTCTTGAGATTTCATTTTGATAATGAATGGGACATACACTAGACATCCATGGACCCGCACGGCCACTTCTTCGTTCCGAAAAAGTGACCGCACGGATGGGATTCGAACCCACGACCACGAGGCCCAGAAGCAGGAACGCTACCCACTAGGCCACCGCGGCCCCAAGTAGGAGTTGCTCACTATTATAAAGACCATAAATCTTTTAGCGCAGATATATTTCGACAGTTCTTAACAAGGATTAATGAACAGGTACTTCCTGATACAATATAATTTTTTATTGTCTGAACTAGTTTCGGTTTATGTATTAAACCATCATGGTTATCTGCTGATGATGGTTTAATACATAAATCGAAACTAGTTCAGACAATAAAAAAATAAATTGTATCAGGAAGTACCTGTACATTAATCCTAATACATAACCTAATAAAAAAAATGAATCTAATACTCCAAGATATAAGTTCTTAACAAGTCTGGATTGATATAATTTTTGACTATTTATAAATATGCAATAAACTATTGTAAAACGTTGATACCACTTAATATCAAATACCAAATGTTGTTAAATATCAAATTACTTGGTTAATAACTGACAAGGTCAAGCGAATTATCTTTCAAATATTTTTCACAAATGCGAACACAAATATTGCATTTGTGCGGATGTTAACGAATCCCGAAAATATCTTTGAATGACCGGACGGGAAATAACATGACACATTTCGGACCCATTAAGAAACGTGAGTAACAATCTTAAAGCGCTTGAGATATAAGTCATCTTGGAATAAATAGCCTAAATTGAGTTAAAACGCACTTTGTTTTGCCCTTGGCACTCTTTACTATTCAACCCAATTGAGTGGGTTTGATTGCAATTTAAGACCGTAATAATCAAATAATGCGGCGAACTGATTTATATTCTACGTCAAATTCTGTTTCTACACTGAAGAGTGCGTGCGTGTAAAAAAATATGAATCGTATCTGTGGAAAAATAAAAGATTTGTTACAGACCTAACAATACAATAGTACACCAACACATTTAGTTCATTTTAGCATTTTTAAGATTATTTCTCTTAAGTTGTTAAAAGGGCTGAAATACATCAGTCAATTGTCCTTTAAAACCCGGCACAGATCTAGGTTTTAATAAATTATTGGTAGAATGGTTAGAATAGTAACTACTATTTTGAGGAATTTATTTTCGAATATTTGTTCACTACCTTTAAGCTATGTTTCATATTAAACTAAAGAGAAAACAAAAAAAAGATACAACCTCAAAAATAACGGTAGTAGGTAAAGGAATGATTCTAATTTAATTCTGATAAATTCAATAATAAAGATAAATGGGGCCGCGAGTGAGTAGAACTCCTGCTTACGGGCCTCGTGGTCGTGGGTTCGAATCCCACCCGCGCGGTCACTTTTTCGGAACGAAAAATGGCCGTGCGGGTCCATAGATGTTTAGTTTATGTCCCTTTCATCATTATAAATGATTATTATACAAATTATAGGTTGTGGCAGAATGCCCTAGTTGGCTACGTCAATTCCCAAATCATCCGCGCTTCCTCAACCCGAATTCCTGTCAACCATCCTTTCTTAAAAAAAAAGATAACTGCCGATGGCAAAAAACAAAAACAAATTTACTAACACAAAATAATCTTGGTTATATTGGTGAGGTCTCCCTGTAATCATAGCATAGTCTTTTCCAAATTGTAACAGTATCTTCGACGGTTGAACAAATTGATGATGAATTATGTTCGACAGTTTACACCAAAAGCGAGAAACTTCAGGAAAAAGTTAGTGGTTTTGCTTTTGCAGGTAAGGCGTCTAAGATGGTTAACTGTATTCATGCAATAATTGCATTTTTGCTTTGTAAGGGCATCACATCTTGAAATAAAAATTAACAATTACATTCCGATTGGAGGTGTTTCCCATACTGATTTCATAGCTCAAATTTAAAAAAGGGCATGCATTAATCTACAAAATAATGATAATGCATGTTTGGCATGGAGTTTATCATCTACAGCTAAAAATTTTCATCCACTCATGGTCAAGGAATCAATTCAAAGCTGCATATTGATAAAAATCCACAACGTTATAGTATTCTAGAGATGGGCAAAACTGCTACTTTTGAATCACGTTGCTACTTGTTATTGCTACTTTCTAATATCAGTGATTTTAAACTGTGACTGTGATCACGGTTAGTAAACGTCGTAACACCTTCTGAAATTGTTAATGGTTTCTCAAATAAGTTTTTGATATGATTCTGCTAATATTTGTCCATCCGTTCTCCTTTTGATATTATACCTGTGACTGAAGGTAATATTTTGGCTATATTATCTGCTATACCAAATAAATATACGACTATCCTTGATTTAGTTCAAAATTCGAGAAGTATTTGGAGATTTTTGCAGAAAAACAGAATGTTTGTCCAGTAAATTTGAAAAGTTTTAGGTATGTGGCAAATGTTTTCCTATTTTGGTTTTACCTCTGAAAAACGCATCTTTTGAAAGATTATTTGCTTTGTTCTCGAAGGATTATTTTGAAATACAATCAATAACTAATAGAGATGTGGATTTAAGAAAATTTTCGTTTTAATTTTTTGAGCCAAAAACATCGCAGAAAAAAATGTAAAACGTGTAGGAAAAATTCCATAAAAAGATATTCTCAATGGCGGAAGTACCGCTTATTCGAAATCAATTTTGTTTTTGTAAATGTAACAATTGTCAATACAGAAATAACTTCCGTTAGTTTTAATTTTTTTAACACTTGAACAAAAACATCGCAGAATGGCCGAAGTATAGCTAATTCAAAATCAATTTGTTTGTTTGTCGAAGAATCGCTTATTCAAAATCAATTTGGTTTTTGTAAATGCAACAATTTTTAATGGAGATATGGATGTTTGAAAATTTTCGTTTTAATTTTTTGAGCACTTGAATGAAAACATCGCAGAAACAAATATAAAACGCATAGAAAAAATTCCTTAAAACAATATCTTCAATGGTCAAAGTACAGCTAATTCAAAATCAATTTGGTTTTTGTAAATACCACAGTTTTTAATAGAGATATGGATTTTTGAACATTTTAGTTTTAATTTTTTGAGCACCTGAATGAAAACTTCGCAGAAAAAAATTAAACCCCGCAGACAAAATTCATAAAAAATTATCCTTAGCGACTGAAATATCGCTTATTCAAAATCAATTTGGGGCTTGAAAATTCAACAATTTTCAATCGAGATTTTTGAAGATTTTTGTTTTAAATTTTTGAGCACCTGAACAAGGAGCATTTCGAGATTTTCTCAGTTTGGTAAATTGTTTTTATTTTATTTTTTTTTTCAGTTTGCAATTTCAAAATTAGTTTCGTGGTATTATTTTAAAATGTATGTTTAGATATTTGCACTGAATCTTAAATTAAAATGAATTTTGAGTCATTTAGGGTTTATTAAGTCATCGGACTCATAACTTTCGATCACAGGGAGTTTGTGATTCAATTCCATGCCGGGCAAGATAATTTTTTCGTTTTTATAAAATCTCAGTTAATTAATAATTAATAATAATAATAATATATTTACGGGATTCACCCTGTACATTAAAGTTAGAATATAAAATATAAAACAAAATATAAAATAAAACATAAATATAAAATATAAGAATACAAAAATTCAAATTTAAAATTGCGACAACTTTGTGTGACAAACAAACAAAAACAAGTTAAAAACAATATAATACAGTACGCTAGACATTACATTGTTAGTACATAAGTTGTAATTTATTTTATTTTATAAGGTATAGTATGGCATTTTTATAAATATTTGTCTTTTTTATAACATATTTATTCAAAATTTAATTTTTATTACAATACCCTGCAAAAATGGGAGAATAAAGTAATGAATATATATACAATATCTTTATTTGCAGACAGTACAATATTAAACAAATATAATACATTTAAAATTTACAAAATTATTTCTGCTAAACGGCTATCGACCCGCGGTCTTTCAGCCAGTAATGAATATTAAATAACATTTAGAAATGCCACCTTGTACTGTCTTCTTGCAATTATGTTTTAAGTAACAGTCACAGTTTAAGTAACAATCACAGTTTGTAACATTTTAAATAGTAGTGATTTTAATAACAGTGATATTAAGTAGTAGTCATTTTAAGTAACAGTGATATTAATCAGCACTGACTTTAACTAGCAGTGATTTTAATTAACAGAGATTTTAAGTAACAGTGATATTAAGTAGCAGTGATTTTAAGTAGCAGTGATTTTAAGTAACAGAGATTTTAAGTAAGTGATTTTAAGTAGCGGTGATTTTAAGTAACAGTGAAATTCGCCTACTAGTAACAGTAACGACCTGTGATTTTTCAATACCAGTGAAAAATCTCTGATACGTGAAATATCGCCCATCCCTATAGTATTCCAATATTTCTATGGTAATTTGAGATATTTCTTTATGCCATTTTTGAAGTGGATTAGGACCGCACCTCAATAAAACTATTAATAGGTTGGCCGTTTTGCTGATTTATGGTAATAAACGATCGTAGGTAACAAGCATTTGTCTTGTCAGTGGGTGTTTACCTAAACTGTGTTTTGGTTTTTTTCCAATAATTTTTTAAATATGAAAAATATCACAAAAATGTTTAAACAAGTATTGAAGACAATAAAGTAATGAACATATTTTATTTAAAAATATTTTTTATAAAACCATTGTTATTCGAGAAAAAAAAACATTATTACTTTTTTTTTTATTTTTGGTTTATAATTATGAAACGATAATAGTTACAGCAAATTTGTGTTAATAATAATTGTAAAGAATGTCAAAATGAACAACTTGTAAAGAATAAGTTTTTTTCGAAATCGCTTTAGTTTTTGAGTAAACTGAGTTTTTGAATTTGAAGTATAATTTTTTCATCTTTTATAATTTTCGATGTAGGTACATTTAAAATATGATTTAAATTGAAAATAAACCATGAAAGCGTAAATATAAATGATACCATCAAGTCGAAGAAAGTAACATGATGGCCACATCGCCATTTTTCAATATGCATTCCTATTAAGATGTATGTGTGTCTGTCTGCGCGCTGTATCTCAAAAACTACTAAATGAATGAAGATGGAATTTTGAAGATAAGCCTTATTTGATAATACAAAGAACTGAAAAGCTTTTGGTAGAATTTCATACACCGGATGTGGGCGTTTACCTTAACCGTTTTTTTTTTGTTTTTCTCCGATAATTTTTTAAATATGAAAAATTTTACAAAAAAATATTTAAAGAAATCTTGAAGATAATAAAAAAATAACATCTTTCGTTTGAAAATATTTTTTGAAGAAAAAAAAACATTATTTTTTTTGTCATTGTTGGTTTATAATAAGGAAACGGTGATAGTTATATCAGATTTATATTAATAATTATTGTAGAGGATGCGGAAATTAACAACTTATAAAGAATATTGCACTTTTTTAAAATTCGTTTTTAAAACTGCCAAACGCATTGTTCGATTATTAATTGTTTGCGAACATTTCCAATTAATCAGCTCTGTGCACTTACCTTCATCAAGTAATTACTGTCCCTCATTCATCCTTTGATTATCCAAAAACAACACTCCACCACATTATTAAACTCTTTTAACGCCGAACTCGCGCACGGAACTGGAAAATTTCGTCAGGTGCTAACAGCCTTATCATCTGACTTTTGCCTCGGGGGCAATTCGTGTCCGGCGGAGATATTGCGAACCGCATTCTTTCTTCACCTGTTATCAGTGCTAATCTACGCAGCTCCATTCATTTCAATCTGCACACACGATAGACAAAGATGCGATACACCTGTTTTCATTGAAAGTCGGGCAGTTTATCTTCCGGCGAGTGAGTGTTGAGGTGTTTTAGTGTGCAGATTGTGGAAAATGTCTAATTATCAGTTATAAAGATGGACTGTTGGTAAGTGATTAAATGAAATTGGTTTAATTTTATTGAATGCTTTTTTAATTCAGTTTAATGTCCATCAACACAAATAACGAATGAGTGGAATGACCATCAGTTCGATAGCGGTTTTACAGATGGTACAGAATGTTATAGTCAATATAGCGTTATGCCTTATAATAATATATACTATTAATTAAGATGTTGTATAAAGTAAGGAATAGCAATTGCTTACTTGAAATATTCCTCAGACAGATCGATTTTTATTTATCAAAATATAAAATTTAGGGATGGGGAGTAAAGATTTTAATGGAATTGTAATCCCGAATGTGTTTTGAATAACTTTATACAATTTCAAGTCGATGGCAACATAAGCATATTATATTATTTAATAATCCGAAGAACTGAAAAGCTTTTGGTAAAATTTCGTATACAGGAAGTGTCTACCTTAACTGTTTTTTGTTTTTTTACAATATTTTTTTAAATATGAAAAATATCACAAAAACATTTAAACAAATATTAAAGACAACAAAGAAATGGACATCTTTTGTTTGAAAATATTTTTCATCAAATCATATTTAGTCGAGAAAAAAATATTTTTTTTTCATTTTTGGTCTATAATTATGAAACGATAATAGTTACAGAAAATTTATAATAATTATAGAGAATGCCAAAATTAACAACTTATAAAGAATAAGTGTAATTTCTCTATCTTTTATAATTTTTGACGTTTTAAAGGTCATTTTTTTTCAAAAATTCATAACTTTGCTCCAAATCATCGAAACCACTCGAATTTTTAAGGCATTTGAAGGAAATTGATTACATTTTTCTGCCATTGTGGTGAAATTTCCCGCCGATTTTTTTTGCGCACGGTACAGCTTGTCAAAGTTGGACAATTTTTTACATAAAAAACATTCTTTTTCCATCGCGTTGTTACGGGGGGTGGGTTAGACTTGGGGTCAAAATCAACTACACATTCTTAAAGATAAAACTTGAATCTTTCCTAAACTGAAAGATTCATCGATTTTCGACCAAATTGAACCAAGTTACGACGGTTTGAAAAATCGAGGTTTTTCGCGATTTTTCGAGTGGCGCTTTTTTTTGACGCCGAGTGTATGATTTAAATTGAAAATAAACCATAAAAGTTTAAATACAAATAACTATGATTCTATCAAATCGGAGAAAGTAACATGATGGCCAGTTCACCATTTTTATTTTCTCCAAGACAATTAAGAAATGAACATCTTTTGCTTGAAAATATTTTTCATAAAATCATTTTTATTGGAGAAAAAAATTTAATATATTTTTTTAATTTTTGGTTTATAATTTTTAAACGGTAAGAGTTACAGCAAGTTTATGTTAGTAATAATTGCAGAGAATGCCAAAATGAACAACTTATAACCAATGAGTTTTTTCGAAATCTCTTTGGTTTCTGAGTAAACTGACTATTAGAATTTGAAGTGAAATTTGTCATTTTCATCTTCGGCGTTTTAAACGTCAGTTTCATCCGATTCTACAAAACGCTCGATGTACATTTAAAATAGGATTTAACTCGAAGATAAACCATGATAGCATAAATGTAAATAAATATGATCAATTTGGAGAAAGTAACATGATGGCCAAACACCATTTTTTTAATCAAATTTTAAACTTGAGATTTATTTGACAATTCAAAGAACTCTGAACAACTTTTTACAAAAACCATTTAATTTATGTTAAAAATACTGGTGGAAAAAAATGAAACACTTGAAATTCGTGAAATTTCGACCATTTTCAAACCGCCATAACTCGGCGTATTTTCAATCGATTTAGATAAATCTTTGAGAGCAAAATACTTTGAGGTGTCTTCTTTAAAGTCATGCATGAGAACTTAAGCGTAACCCCTTACGTCCACCTCTAGCACCCCTGTGAAAAAAAATCTTTTTTCAGGAAACCATGTCCAACTTTGACGATGTGCACGGAGTTGGAAAAAAATTGTCGGCTCGATCCAACATAAAGGCATTAAAATTTGATCAATTCCCTATGTAGGACTCAAAGAACGAAGTTCCTTCGATGATTTGGCATCAAGTTATGGGTGTTTTTCGCACATAACTCAGCGACTTTTCAACCAAATTTGATGATTCTTTCGGAAAAACAATCCCATTTTGGCTCTACTTTAAGGGGGTAAACTCAGATTGGGATAATCCCTTTTCGAATCCTTCAACCCCCGAATTGTTGGATTTTGGTCACCCTCAGAATTTCATATTTTTTTAGTGGATGCATTAGAAACTAGGGCTGGAATTTTTTTTCGAAGATTTACAATTTCGAAGCTTCGAATATTCGAGGATTCATAGAATATCTTCGGAGATTGAAGGAAAGATGGTTCTTGCATTTAGGTCAAAAATTTGATCCCAAATTAAAGGATTTTTTCGCACATTCATGGAATACATTAATATCTCTCGACTAAATGAACGAATAAAACATTGTTTATTCGACGCAATAAACATTTTTAAAGATACTGACGCGACACCAAACTGATTGACCGTAGAGTTTTGGGATTGAAAAATTCCAAAACATCGAACCTTCACAACTTCGATTCTTTGAAAAATTCAAAAACTTCGCAACTTCGAATTCGTGACTGTTGAATGACTCCTCGATTCATTTCTAAGAGTCGACTTACTCATGATTTACCCTGTATCACTGCTGACAATTAATGTCCGAATTATGATTAAATTTCAATTTAATATACAAAAATCGACACTGTCACGAAGTACAACTAACTTTTGACAACAGTCAATATATTTTAGGATTTTAGGATCTCTAATTTTGGACAACCAACATTCCAAGGCCAACCTCGCAGAAAATAACGAGTGAATGGAGTACATTGACGTTTGATTTATCAAAATCGATAAAAAATCGTACCGAAAAAGAAAACCATGATTTTGAATTCGTAATATTTGAAGAAAGTACGATTTTAACATTTTGCTCTGATTTTATAAGAATTGTTATTTCTTTACAATACAGGGTGTTTCAGAGCTCTGGGAACGGTCAATCACGTGCTTATTTTTCAAAATTTCGAAAAATGTTCTATACAAAAGTTGTGTATAATAGTGAGCTGAACGCCCTGAAAATATTTAAATTTATGCAGGGTGTCTCATAACAAAGTTACAGACCAAACTTATGTTTTTTAAATGGAACACCCTGTATTTTTTGACATTTTTTAATTATATGGAGCAAATAAAGGTGAGTTACTTCAATACTCCCTATACCTATTGTTTGCCGTTTTCGAAATATTTGAAGATTTGTTGAAATGCATGGTCTGGGTGAAATTTTATTTTTGCCTCAGTAATTGACGTTGAACGATTAAAATCATTTTTATTATTCGGTTGAAGGTTCGAACTATACAGCCAACCATGATTTCATACAAAAAATTATACAGGGTGAGAAAGAAAATGCGGTAGAAAAACCCAACTCATAAAGTTGAATAACTTCGTTTTTTCAAATGGCACACCCTGTATTTAGTAACGTATTCTCAAGTAGAATCCAATTATCTTTCAGATTATAATAATTATTCCTGATATGATAATCGCCGAATACAAGAAAACTATTGAGATTAGGAACAGGGAACCCTTATACCCCCCATTAACATGTTCCACAAGCCGCCACTGAAATTAAGTACAGTTTTTAAAAATCCGCCGATTATTTCGTGAGTTGTGAATTTTTGAAAATTTTAGTTTTCGAATTGGGTAATACTCGAGCAAAAAAATAAAAATAAAATATATAAAACGTGTCGACGAATTTCTACAAAAATTAAATTAGATTTGCAAATCATCGTTTTATCAAACTAAATGGAGTTTTGGAAAAGACACCAATTATTTCGCGAATTGTGAATTTTGAAAAAATTTAGATCTCGAATTGTGTAATACTTGAGTTAAAAATGTAAAAAAAATATATAATATAGAACGTGTCTACTAAATTCTACAAAAATTAAATTAGATTTGCAAAGCATCTTTTTATCAAACTAAATGCAGTTTTTGAAAATCCACCAATTATTTCGCGAGTTGTGAATTTTTAAAAAATTTTGTTTTACAATTGTGTAATCCTCCAGCAAAAAATAAAAGAAATATATAAAGCGTGTCGACTAAATTCTACCAAAATTAAATTAGATTTACAGATCATGGTTTTATCAGATGCAATGGATATCCACCGATTATTTTGCGAGTTGTGAATTTTTGAAAATTTTAATTTTCGAATTGTGTAATTAATACTCGAGTGAAAAAATAAAATAAAATATGAAACGTGTCGACTAAATTCTACAAAAATTAAATTAGATTTGTAAATCATCGTTTTATCAAACTAAATAGAATTTTTGAAAATCCACCGATTATTTCGAAAGTTGTGAATTTTTTTAAATTTTAGTTTTCGAATTGTCTAATACTCGAGTGAAAAATTGAAGAAAAAAAATATAAAACATGTTTACAAAATTCAACATTAGATTTGCAAATCATCGTTTTATCAAACTAAATGGAGTTTTTGAAAATCCACCAATTATTTCGCGAGTTGTGAATTTTTAAAAATTTTAATTTTCGAATTGTGTAATCCTCCAGCAAAAAAAAAATAAATAAAAAAAGCGTGTCGACTAAATTCTACAAAAATTAAAATAGATTTGCAAATCATCTTTTTATCAAACTAAATTCAGTTTTTGAAAATCCACCAATTATTTCGCGAGTTGTGAATTTTTAAAAATATTAGTTTTACAATTGTGTAATCCTCCAGCAAAAAAATAAAAGAAATATATAAAGCGTGTTGACTAAATTCTACAAAAATTAAGTTAGATTTACAAATCATAGTTTTATCAGATGCAATGGAGTTATTGAAAATCCACCGATTATTTCGCGAGTTGTGGATTTTTGAAAATTTTAATTTTCGAATTGTGTAATACTCGAGTGAAAAAATAAAATAAAATATGAAACGTGTCGACTAATTTCTACAAAAATTAAATTAGATTTGCAAATCATCGTTTTATCAAACTAAATAAAATTTTTGAAAATCCACCGTTTATTTCGAAAGTTGTGAATTTTTGAAAATTTTAGTTTTTGAATTGTGTAATACTCGATTGAAAAATTGAAAAAAAAAATATATAAAACATGTTTACAAAATTCAACATTAGATTTGCAAATCATCGTTTTATCAAACTAAATGGAGTTTTTGAAAATCCACCAATTATTTCGCTAGTTGTGAATTTTTAAAAATTTTAATTTTCGAATTGTGTAATCCTCCAGCAAAAAAAAAATAAAAAAATATATAAAGTGTGTCGACTAAATTCTACAAAAATTAAATTAGATTTACAAATTATGGTTTTATCAGATGCAATGGAGTTTTTGAAAATCCACCGATTATTTCACGAGTTGTGAATTTTTGAAAATTTTAATTTTTGAATTGTGTAATACTCGAGAGAAAAAATAAAATAAAATATGAAATGTATCGATTAAATTCTACAAAAAATAAATTAGATTTGCAAATCATCGTTTCATCAAACTAAATAGAATTTTTGAAAATCCACCGATTATTTCGAAAGTTGTGAATTTTTAAAAATTTTAGTTTTCGAATTGTGTAATACTCGAGTGAAAAATTGAAGAAAAAAAATATATAAAACATGTTTACAAAATTCAACATTAGATTTGCAAATCATCGTTTTATCAAACTAAATGGAGTTTTTGAAAATCCACCAATTATTTCGCGAGTTGTGAATTTTTAAAAATTTTAGTTTTACAATTGTGTGATCCTCTAGTAAAAAAATTAAAAATATATATAAAGCGTGTTGACTAAATTCTACAAAAATTGAATTAGATTTACAAATCACCGTTTTATCAAACTAAATAGAATTTTTGAAAATCCACCAATTATTTCGCCAGTTGTGAATTTTTAAAAATTTTAATTTTCGAATTGTGTAATCCTCCAGCAAAAAAATAAAAAAAATATATAAAGCGTGTCGACTAAATTCTACAAAAATTAAATTAGATTTACAAATTATGGTTTTATCAGATACAATAGAATTTTTGAAAATCCACCGATTATTTCGCGAGTTGTGAATTTTAAAAAAAATTTAATTTTCGAATTGTGTAATCCTCCAGCAAAAAAATAAAAAAAAATTATAAAGTGTGTCGACTAAATTCTACAAAAATTAAATTAGATTTACAAATTATGGTTTTATCAGATGCAATGCAGTTTTTGAAAATTCACCGATTATTTCGCGAGTTGTGAATTTTTGAATTGTGTAATACTCGAGTGAAAAAATAAAATAAAATATGAAACGTGTCGACAGAATTCTACAAAAAATGAATTAGATTTGCAAAATCATCGTTTTATCAAAATAAGTGAAGTTTTTGAAAATACACCGATTATTACACGAGTTGTGAATTTTTTAAATTGTAGTTTTCGAATTGTGAAAAATTGAAAAAAAATAAATAAAACATGTTTACAAAATTCAACATTAGATTTGCAAATCATCGTTTTATCAAACTAAATGGAGTTTTTGAAAATCCACCAATTAAATCGCGAGTTGTGAATTTAAAAAAAAAATAATTTTCGAATTGTGTAATCCTCCACCAAAAAAAAAAAAAAATATATAAAGTGTGTCGACTAAATTCTACAAAAATTAAATTAGATTTACAAATTATGGTTTTATCAGATGCAATGGAGTTTTTGAAAATCCACCGATTAGTTCGCGAGTTGTGAATTTTTTAATTGTGTAATACTCGAGTGAAAAAATAAAATAAAATATGAAACGTGTCGACTAAATTCTACAAAAAATAAATTAGATTTGCAAATCATCGTTTTATCAAAATAAGTGCAGTTTTTGAAAATCCACCGATTATTTCACGAGTTGTGAATTTTTTAAATTGTAGTTTTCAAATTGTGAAATACTCGAGTGAAAAATTAAAAAAAATATATATATATAAAACGTGTTGACGAAATTCTACAAAAATTAAATTAGATTTACAAATCATCGTTTTATCAAATTAAGCAGGGGCGGCTCGTTATGTAGAGCTAAAGAGCTTGAACTTTTAATTATTTTTAAAACACTTTTTCGCCAGTTACTTCAGTCTGGGAAGGTAAATCGTTCTTTCTTTCTTGAAAAAAAGAAGGGGGTATATTTATAAGTGGCTCTACCATCAACATGTTCCACGAGCCACCACTGATCTTACCAGGATCTGTCTTTAAGACCTTGTAATCCAATGTAGCAAGATGGATGTTTTCTTTCATTTTGCATTTAGACTAAACCTTCTATTCTGCCAAATTAAGGTCTTGATATATTAATGTATCTTACACAAAGAGTTTGACCAACAAAACAACAAAATCCCAGTTATAGACTAGAAGTGGGAAATGTGCGATTTTGACATTTTACAATTATGTCATGCAAAGTTGTTCTTATTTATTTGAAAAATGGCTATATGTGGGCGCTGCATTTCAAAAACTGATAAATATTTTCATTCCGACAATAACTGAAAAACTTTTGGTAAAATTTCGTGCACCAAAAGTGGACGTTTCTTATTTTTTTTCGATATGTAATATTAGAAAAACAATTTTTGAAAAAGTAGACATCTTTTGTTAACATATGTAAAGTTTGAGATTTTCGGAAAAAATATTTTGAACTAAAATTTTTGTCATTTTTTGTTTATAATTATGAGTAACATCAAATTTACATTAACCCATTGAGTGCTGATGACGGCTAAAGGCGTCATGTATATTCTATGATAAGTGGGCCTGATGGCTTTAGGCTTCATTAACATATACACGAATTGCATTTTCATTTTTCAAATCCCTTTGACTTCAAAAGTAATTTACAGTATGACTACATACTAACTAGAAAAAAATATTTCATCTAGAGTACTGCTTCCTAAAACTGTTAGCAGTGAAAGGGTTAATTGTAAAGAATGCTAAAATGAGCACATTATACAGAATACGTTTTTTACGAAATATAATAAAATAAATCAATAAATATGAAAAATCAGTTAAAACTTATTTATAATAAATAATATGTGATATTAACAAAGAAACATTTTAATTTGCAAGATGTATCCCGAAGTTAACTCATCAACCATTAATCAATTACATTTCGTCTTAAAATTATGCATCTGCAATAAGTGAGGTTTAACAATGTTGTAATTTTTTACACTGCATGTGTTTTAATAGAGATAATTAATTCATTAGCAACAATTAGCGAACAAATGTCAATGTCAATTGCATTAAAATGAACAGATGTTAATTCATACCTGCGTCAGTTTCCTCCGAACGGTGACGAAATAAAACGTTTTCAAATGCGTTTTCTGTTCGTTTAATATTGTAATAAAAACATACTTAACAAAATCTGATAATAAATTATTAAATTAGAAACTCTCGTGTGTTATACAAATAATTATCGTTATTTTGGTCCTCCTCTCGCTGGGGTTCGATCAGCGGCGACTATTTTATCCTAGGATAGTAATAAAGCACTGACGATCCAGGCAACTGCCAATTGGAGGCGTGTAGTTCGATAAGCTGCAGAAGGGTACGTCGCACTGGGGGTGATCCTGCACTGGCCAAGAATCCGTCTCGAACACTGGCCAACAACTGTTCGAGCTGTGGGGCCAACTCGTTTTCCAAGTCTCTTCCGATGGACGTGAGCACGAAAAAGAGGCATTCCGTCTCTGCTAAACATTTGATCGGCAGGCTGACGCAAGCCTGGCAGCATTTCGCCAAAACGGAGAGGAGGACCAAGTCGGGCTGTAAGGATTCGAACTGTTTTTTCATTTGGTGCCTCTTGAGCTGACCGCACATTTCCGTTAAGAACCACATGAACGCCGTGAACCGGGTGCCGTCGCCGGCTTTAATGCCGCGCAAGATTTTATCACGTTCCTGGTACCACTGTTGGCAGGTGTTTATCAGCGATTCCAAGAAGGTTTGCGTCCTTTCCTTTTCGATGATTGTGATGCATAGTTTGGCTCCAGCTTCCGAATAACGGATGCCTTCCGCTATTCTCTCGAGGATGATTTTGACCATATCCATAAGGGTCCGCGAGGGTAGTTGGTTGGGGTCTTCCAAGGCCATCTTTAGATTCGCTTGTTCCTCCTCGGGAAAGCTGCCGATGTCGATTTCAGCCTTGGTGTAGCCTTTTAACTTCGTTAGGGCTTGTGTTTGTTGATCAGCTGCGGTCATACTCTTCGAGCGTTTAATATTAGAATTGTGGTTCCAGTTGCCGTAGTTGCTGTAAACAGGTTGTTGCAAGACGTCGTTGGGGACTTGAAAGTTTACACGCTGTGGGAGGTGTTGAATTATTGAAGTCGATGATGAGTGCATCAGAGGCATGGGCAATATCGGGATGAGAGGGTGCTGTATGTGCCTTAATATATTCCCACTTGATTTTGATTGTTGTAAAGGCGATGGTTCGAAATGTAACAGGTGCGCCAAATTTCCGCTCGATTTCGACATTTGCAGTTCGTGGTTCATTGTGAATTCTTTGGCGTGCACGTTTAATTTCCCCGTGGGTTGCGGCAAGTCAGTTCTGGTATTCGGCGGCCTATAAAGCTCCAAAGTCGGTTTACCTTTAATTGTCGCCATTGTCTGACTCCTCCTCTTTTGCAGGTTACTCTGCTTCACGAAACTCCTCTCCCTCGTCACCCCCGACCCCATAAAGTCCGTCTTCTGGCTCCTTTTTAACATGTTGTTATGCTGCGACATTCTTATTTCGCTCACTATAACTTAAACACTGTCCGTTTTATTCGGTTTGAGTAATTCGACGACCACGCAATCACCAGATTTAGCGTTGCAAGGTTCCGCGGACACCCATCGCTACCGCATTAATTGACACTGCACAATTTAACAACTTTTCCGCGATTTTTCCTGAATTTCGCGCTGTTATGGACGCATATGGCACACCTCTTGAAATAGTAGTGTTGGCGCGGGCCTTACGCATTATTTATAGAATATTTATTTATAAAACGGATGCATACATACACATATACGTTACGATTATTAATAGTTGGTGTATGTTTGGAGGTTCACGAAACAATACTGCGGAATATATGAAAATGCACTCCTGTGACGATGATGGGGAGCACCGCTAATGCCCGATGTGATCTTCATTTACATGCATCATTAAGTTACGTAACGTAATAACCATAACATTGTATTCGTGCGACACAGTGATGAATTTTAATAACAAAATTACTAGCATCATGTATGCTAATTCTTCATTTGTTTATTACAATAATTAATCACTACTACCTTTTGTTGTTTAACCCTACGTTAGGCGCGCCCGGTTTAGTCACCGATGTATCGGTTTTCATTGTTGTCAATACTTTCATAAGATCCGTACGAAAATCTGCTCTTTTATAAAAAATTAGAATGAATGTAGAATAAATCTTTATGGACAAGACATACATTACAAAAAATAAAAATAATTAAATTACCGCAGTTCTCGCTCGTTGTGACAATTGGCTATCGTCCTAGATAAATGCATGTGTACGTGTTTTAAACGTTTATTAACGTAAAATATAATTTAACTTTATAACTATAGATAGAAGTGAAAATTCAATATTTTTATAGTTATTTAACTAACGAGTATGTTAATGATAGCGATTGATGATCCAGACATTTTCACGCACGAACGCTTGCGCGGGGCGGCCCGTTGGTAATGCAGTGATTCCCAAAGTGGGCGCCACCGCCCCCTAGTGGGTGCTGCAGTGATTTAGGGGGCGCTGATGGCCACAGGTGCATTTGGGGGCGATGAATAACTGTAAGTGGGCAGTGATAATATGAAAGAAAGAAGAGAAGATTTAGTGAAACGTGGGTTCAGTGCGGTAACCAATTTATTAACAAACAGAAAATAAACCAATTGCAAATAGTTAATTTTGGTGATCCTATTACTTGCTTTTAAAATAAAAAAAATAAAAAATCCAGGCGGCGCTAAGTAATATTTTTTCTGGAAAGGGGGCGGTGTGACAAAAAAGTTTGGGAACTACTGGGGTAGTGGGTACAGGCGAGGGCCGGTTGCACCGCGTGCCATGTGGGTTCGAATCCCAGCCCGGGCGACCATTGAAGAATTTCAGGAGTTCCATAAAACTGGAAGTTTCTCGTACACATCTATAAATTTCTGAGAAGTTCATAAACGAAACCTTCGACTTCGTCATCTATCATTGCAACAATAATAGCAACCATGCAAGATAACTCTACAATTTTTCCAATTCTCTTCAACTTCTTCATTGACGATATCTTACTCGCAGTTCAACATAGCCAGTTTCTTATACGCGGACGACTTGAAGATGTTTACTCCAGTTGAAACTATTTCGAGAAGATTTGGACAGGCTGTGTAAATTCGAACCTGCATCTCAACACATCTAAATGCAAAGCCGTCTCTTTTTGTAAAGTTAGGAATACAATTACAAGTTGAACCTCATCGATCTGACCAGATCAGGTGAAAGATCTGGGATTTGTTTTGATACATCTCTCTCTTTCAAGAGTCATGTGTTAATTACTACTCTAAAAGCCTCTAAATTATTAGGGGTTATTAATAGAAACTTCAAAGAATTATCGTTAAACTTATATAAAACCCTATACTGCACTCTAGTTAGACCAAATTTTGCACTCTGGTTAAACCAAATTTAGACTACGCTACCCAAATCTGATGGCCTTGTCAAGGTAATCTAATTAACAAACTTGGGTCGGTTGAGAAACGCTTTTTAAGAACCTAAGCTTATAGATCTGGCCTTGTCAATCGTACCTCTCAAGATCTCGCAGCTCTGAGATGCTACCTATACATTAGAAGTTGCGTTACGGACCTGTGGACACTCTATAATATTCTATCCAGTAAATTTGATTGCCCCTTTCTGTTGTCACAACTTAATTTATGGTTCCAGCCGCATGGTGCTGATGACAGATGAAATTGTTCAGATTGAACTTTCACGATTCAGTTTACGCCTACCGTAGCCCACTTCCTAGATTTATGCGATTTGTTAATCAATTACAAAGTTTTCCAGATTTTGATCTCTTTGCGTCAAACATTCCTAAGTTTAAAAAGCATCTACTACGCATTAAGTAAGGGTTTATCGGTTCTAACATGTTCTATCAACTTGTAGCGTTTTACAACATTTTTTTTAACTTGGTTGATGGTTATCTGTATTGAGTATATTTGTTTCACTGTTTTTTAATTTTTGTGTACATACGTACAAGTTTTAAATTTAAGGTAGTTTTAGATTATATTTAAGTTTATATCATGTTTTCAAATTGGAGATGTTCTGTTTTTTTTAAATAAATAAAACAAAACAATGCAATCCCACTCGATAGGCAAATTGTCAAAGACCTGAAAGGTAACTCAAGAGCAGGTACTACTGAAAAAATTTAGGTCCAATGAAATTATATGGCGAAACAAATCTCTGAAGTTCTTTTGTGGGACACGAAACGCATGGTATGACCTCTCGAGTCCAACTAAATAGTGATGAAAGTATTAAAATATAACCGTATCTGGTCAAAATCCCTTCCATTCCCTATATTGTAGTCTGGATTTTCAAAAATTTGAATTCAATACTTCAATACCTCACAGGGTAAATATGTTGGTGAATAAATTGATCGTGAGCCAGAATTGTTGGTCTAAGTCAGGGATTGTATCATCGGTGAAAGTAAGATTTTCTTACCACCCAACGGTTCATCAGTAACTTTTTTGTTTTTTGGAAATATCTCTTTTGCTCCTCATTTTCAAAATTTAAACTCCTATTCTTGATTGGAACAGAGACGTTTTTTGCATTGCATGACTTTGTATCACAAAATTATAATATCAGGTAAACCATCATATCTGTATTGCAGGTTAACATTCCGAACTGATGTTCATACTCTAAATTTACGGTTCAGAAATTTACTGTCACAATACACAAATGCACGTTTTTCAGGAGAAGCTTTACATTTAATATATACAAACTTTACAATAGTGTACCAACAAATCATACAATTCAAATGTCAAATGTTTTAAAAATGCTGTTAGATCAAATTTGCTTAATATTTAAGCTAACTTATATATTTCTACCAGGTATAAACTAGAATCATTATAGTACAATCTACAAAGGAATTCGCTTCTTGAAGTCACAAAAAATACATCCCTCAATACCTCAATGGAGCAGTTGCCTAGGATTCTCGAGGTCACAAGCATCTGCAATTACATTTTTTTTTTGTATTTATGAGTGTACAGGGTGCCCGGATTTCGTCGGGACAACTTCTGCATTTGAAGAGATAGAGAGATGGTCAAATTAGCAAAAAGGTGCAGGTTCGAGGGCTCATTGCAAATCCCACTTGTCATGGCCTCCACAATGAAAATTAAAAGAAAATCTGAAATTGCAGAAATTGGGAGATTTTGTTTTAATTCCTATTTTGAACAAGTGAGCCATGACAAGTAGGATTTGGGGTGGATTCTCAACGAGCCCTCGAACCTGCACCTTTTTGCTAATTTGATCATCTCTCTATCTCTTCAAATGCAGAAGTTGCCCATGTTGCCCCTATGAAATCCGGGCACCCTGTATAATGCATGTCCAATAATTATTGTAGCCCCCAGTGACTGTGGAATCAAACATGTCTTATGGTTGAATTGTCATCTCAAATAAATTCTTGTTTACTTGATATGAAAGCAATTGACACAGGATCCCTACAAGTTTTTCTTACAGAAAACGTACAAGTTCTTAGTTATTCTCTAGCATCGATTTTGATGTACGTTTTGGTGTAGAAATGTCAGGGTAAATAATTTTGTACGAAGGTTTAATTTGGCAGGGTTTTCTTGTTTATGTCAAGAATACCAACGTATTTTTATGTGGTGTGTAGGGAAACTGGATGATATGAGCTGCATGAAGGGCATTTTAAACAGGACCAAAGTTTTTTTGGAAACTGGTTGATTTTGAAGAACTTGTGCCTACTGAGATATTTTCTAATTTCACCAAACTTTTTTTTGTGGGGTTATCTATTTTGTGATGGCAACCTTTTATGAAATTAAATAGAGCTTATGGGAAAAAACCATCGGGAAGATTAAGTGAACCATGGAACGACACAATCACAAAAACCATAAAGAAGAAAGGGAACGAGTAACAGAGAACAGACTGAAAAAATCTATAGATTTCTACAAAAAGGGGAAAACCTTGACACCCAATAAGGCTATAAAAAAAAACAACCTTTATTGGCATAATTATAAACAAATCCATATTTTCGTCTATATACAAAAACTATCATCGTTCTTCCCCGTCTCTCCTTTCCCACTTTCTCCAGTGTCTTTACCCCAGCCCCATCCTCCCTCATATATTCCGTCACCCTTCTGTTCCCTTTCACTCCCACCCATTCCTCATTCACCCCCTCACATTCTTCCGCCAGGTGCCTCCACGTATCCTTCCCCCATTCACATAACCTTCATCTCATATAATCCTCCCCCTCTTTCCAGACCCACACCTAGCCCTCGCCATTATCATCCTTTCCTCCCTGCTCCACCCACCCTCACTCATATATCTTGGTACTCTCTCATACACTTGCCATCTTCCAAACATATCATTATACTCGCTCTTATCTATTCGTCCCTGTCTCTCCTGTGCTTCCACTTCCTTTCATCCATGCCGCCACTTTCACACCTCTACCAAACCATTCTTGCACCTTCACCTCAGCCAGTCCTGCCCTTTCATACATTATCTTTCTCTCTTCTCTCCACCTCCCCCCTTCTACATTCATACACGTCTCCCACACCGTTCTCACCAATCTCTTCTCTCCCAACCCACATTTCATTTCATACTTCACCATTCTCTCTACCGCCTCACATGACAATCTCTCCCTGTTCATGTCCTGCAACAGAATGTATCCCGGCGTCGACTTTTCTAGCCCCAACATCCGCTTCAGGAACCATAACTGTTCCCTCTCTATACATTCATACGTTCTTGTCCCCCACGCTTCCGCACCATACATTAGTACCGGCCTTACACACGCATCCCACACCTTGCATGTCACTCTAATATTATTCTCCATCCACTTCCCCCACTCCATCCCCCATGTTCTCCTCGCCTTTCCCTGAACCCATCTCAGATGTTCTCGTACCCACCCGTCCCTTTTCACCCTCTAAATCACCTCCCAGTTCCACTCTAGCTCCTTTACCTCTCTCCCTTTATTCCTGAACCTCATCCATTTCGTTTTCTCTACATTCGCACATAGTCCTCTCTTGTCCATATATCTCTCCACCCTTTTTAACATGCCTTTCATTCCCTCCCAATCTCTCGCCATCAACACTTTATCATCCGCACACTCCAACATCCATACCTTCTCCTTTCCAATCACCACCCCCCTTCCTGTTTCTTCCTCAGCACCTCTTCTAGCTCACTAATGTATAGATTTAATAAGCTCAAAATAGAATAAAAAGGAAACGTGAGGATGTCAGGTAGGGCGTGACAGAATGTGACATGAACTATGTGTGACTATCAGGATCATTCATGTTGAAATAATTAATTGGTTAAATTTTATATGTCCAAACATGATACAGAATTGAAAAAAATATGGTAAAAACCAGGGTTCAAACGATATATATCATCGGATATACATCATGATATATATCATGATGATATATATCATGATGATATATATCATGATGATATATATCATGATGATATATATCATGGATATTTATGAAACACACAATACCAAAAAATTCCCCCGTTTCTCAAATATTCCCAGTTGCAGCAATATGAATAGTAAGCATTTGCTCTAATTTAAACTAGAGATGGGCGAAATGATTTTTTTTTATCGAAAAGAGTCGATTTTTGAAGTGACTTAAAAATGAAAAAGTAAATGTGAGCAAAAAAAAAACAAAAAAAAAGTCCTCACTTTGAAAATTCTTCAATTTATCCCTGAAAACATAGTGAAGAGCAAAATAGTCCTCATTTCAAATTTTTTCAATTTGATGAAATATTTTGACATTTTAAATGTTATTTTTTTACTATCTTGTAAGCGACTGTGTTTGTTTGCAATAAATAAATATAATATAAATAAAGTATGTGCATTATATAATTAATAAGTCATATAAACATTAATATTAACGACGAAGAATAAATATCAAGAAGTTGATATATATCGGATGTATATCCGATATATTGATATTTATATAAATATCGGATATTTTCCGAACCCTGGTAAAAACTTTAATCCTGCAACATCAGTGAATAAGATATATCATGGTGGTTATAAATGGCCTCGTAGCAGATACCCTAAATTTTTTTTTTACAGAAAGCATCTAATAGTATTGGTTGTCAAAAATTTAGTGTAAAACAGAAATTTAATGTTTTATTAAAAATCAGCTTAAATAAAACAACGAATCATTTGGAAAAAAAGTTTATTCATAACTCTTAACAAGATTCCATTATCCGTTCATTACAAATTAAAGCGTTCAGCAGATATTCATTTCGTAAAGTTCTGTATTTAAATATTTACAAAGAGCTTAAGGTACATTGTATGTGGAGTATGCCATCTTATTTCATATAATAAATATCATTAGTCTAAATCCCTTATTACATTTAGATATATTTTCTTATTGGTGCTCAAATATAATTTTCAACAAGCATATAAAAATGAAATAATAACAAGATGTACGGTGTTTATCGAAAACAATTTTATAAATAATAACAAGAGAGTGACACTTTTACAAATGACCTCAATAGGCGATCAGCCAAATAATAACAATTTTCAATCATGGTGATGGTTGCGACCGTTACTACGTGGTAATTCATAATAAAATCACTGAATAAAACACTTACTATGTTTTGTTAAGTCGTGATATGTATGTATATGAAATATTTGTACATACATCAAATAAATTGTGGTAACAATTTTCATTTGTTTTAACGGGTAATAGTTATTTATTGTACAAGTAGACAAAGTAAGGTATTGCCCACTGAGAGAAGCATGCATACCTTACTACGCCCATGTGTATAACATTTTATTTAATTTTTGATGCCATGTTCTTTGTTATATTAAAAGGAAAGGGTTATTACTGAACAAAAATGTTCATCCTACAAAATAACATGCCATATTTTCATTTCAATAACATTCATGCAGCCAATATAATGAAAACAAATCATGGCTAAAAATACATCATGAATAAATAATAAGTTATGTTTAGTAAATCATTTAATGAAGTACACAGAGACATTCCGAACACTCGGTAAAAGAACCTTTTTATATTTGTCCAAAAAATTGTAATTTTGATTTTGAATATTATAATTTTTTTGTAATGCATTAGCAAAACATAGGAACGTTTGAAATAATATTGTTTTAGTATATTACAGAGTGCGGTTTTTTGGGTAACACAGGCTTGGGCCGAGGCCAAATACAGTGCATGATTTTAAGCAAATCAAGAATGATCAGAGTCGATTATTTAGCAATAATCTGCAGGTTTGTGCAGACACCATCATTTAGTGAGACTTTCCGAACACTTGGTAGAAGAACCTTTTTATATTTGTCCAATTTTTATCTGATTCAATTGCACACGCATTTTGCTGAGGCACATTTATTTACATATATCCCCACCACTGGACATTATTTTATTTACAACATACTAATTATAAAAACCAAATCACTATTTGCTCCCCTATAGTTCATTTATTGTTAATCATTTCAATTTCATATGCTTGCATTATTTAACGAATAGTTCAACATTTATCATCAAATTTAGGTGACGAAATTCTGATTTAGTTCACCATTGAATGAACACCGATATAAAAAGTAACATCAAAAATATATTACAGTAATTGACAATATTTGGCCAATTTTTAGATGTGATATAAAAAAGTGCTAAAAATTTCACTTTAAGACCAGGAAGGCGCGTACCTCTTGTATAATAATCACATGGAGAATAAAACCGTTTACAATCAGAAGGCGTAACGTCCGGAAATGCAATAAATTTAGAATGTACCCATATCAAGGGCTGTACAGTGTGTAACAATAAATTTCTCAACAGGCATTTGAATATAACTTATACAGTACGAAACAGGAAATTATTATTTATTTTTTTGGTAATCAAGCTTACATATTTGTAAGTAGGTTCAAGATAGTCAAACTTTTTATGTCACCTTGACTTGTTTAAGTGGGGATTCAATAAGATTTTACGTTAAAAAAATATATCATGTAAGTGTATTTACGGAAGACATTTTAAATTTATTTGACAAAAATTTACAAATGACAATAAATTTAAAAAAAATATTATATATGTTCTTTTAAAATTTCGTTTTTGAGAAAAAATTCTGTAAATCATTGATTGACAGCTAATTAACCTGTACAATAATGACAACACAACTGTAACTTAGGCACGGCTAACTTTTGCAAGTGGCTGTATCTCTGTACGACAGTTCAATTTGAAAATCGCATCCGCGAAAGCCACTATAGTGGCGCGTCGTACAGAGAGATGACATCCGCAAAAGCCACTATAGTGGTGCATAGTGCCTAAGAGGTTAAAAGTTGAACGTAGTTCCAACGTATATGAACAATTGATAATAATATTGTCGTTTGGGATTTGGCCTGTCTGTATCTCTTTTTGTTGAATAAATAAACATTCATTGTATTACACATAAAAATGTAATGACACAGATATTCTAGTGAATTGTAAACTTTTGCTTTTAAGTTATAAGTATTAATGCTTTCTTAAACTTCACTCAAATTAATTATCCAAATGAAATGCCGACAAGAAATTTATTCAAACACACTGCAGTTTTCAATAAAATCACATATCAAAAGTTAAATCACAATGAAGTACGCTTTACACGAGGATTATATTTAATCAGACTTTATCGTGAATATTTTAGCCGAGCCATCGTCGGACGTGGACACAAAGAAAGACCCATCGTTTGAGACGGTGATGCTTAAAATACCGTATTCGTGCCCGGTGAGTGTGTCTTGAAGCTCACCTGATCTGCAATCCAGGATGTAAATGGCGCCATCTATTGCACCGATTAAAAGTTTACCGTCCTTCCCGAATTTAACTATAGTCACCGAGCTATCAATTTTCTTCTGATGCCTCAAGACTCGTTTAGCGACCTCCCAAATACAGATCCTCCCGGATAAAGCACCCGTAGCTAAAACCCCCAGATCCGAGTTGAAGGTGCACATTTCGATTTCGGCCTCTCCTTCCGGTAGAATTGAGTTTATGAATTTACCGTCGGTCACCTTAATGATTTGCCCGGAAGGTGCTGAACATAACAGGGTCCCATCGTTGTTAGTTTCTATCGAGTTTACCGCCGTCATCTCTGGATCGGAGTATTGCCAGACCGAAGCTGTCGATTTAATGTCCCACAGTTTTATAACGCCATCTGTGTATCCCGCCAGTACATGTTTTCCATCCGGGAGTAATTTCCCACAATTTACTGGAGTTCCGTGTGATGGTAAAACTTTAAAGTTTCCCTGTGGGATTTGGAACACGTAAACGTCTCCAGCTTGCGTTCCTGATATGATTACATTCGTTAAATGGTGCCACGTTAACCAGGTTAGGTCGTCCCCTTCGTAACACCAGATTAGTTTCTTTTCTTTGACACTCCATACTTGCATTAAACCTGAAACAATTCAAAGTTTAAGTGGCGAAGAACTATGAGTTCATATATTTGTTGATTTATTGATCGACAAATGAGTTAATTTCTTCCAGCAAAGTAAGATATATCATTTGAGTCGGTAAAATGCCGACTATGGTATTGCTTCACGGAAAATGTTCAGCCTGGGCGGACAATCAAACCCACAAGACTGGGGATCTAACGGGCAAATGTTTGTAAAACCAACATTAAAAGTATATTATGAAAATTATTATCAAAGTCGAACAACTAATTTATAGGTAAAAATCAACAATTTAACTTAAGCCGAATAACTATTTAACCTTAATTGAACAAGCCACTAATTTTAGTTTTCATTTAACTTAACTTAATCATTCTTTTTTTTAATAAAATTAGTGGCTTGTTCAATTAAGGTTAAATAGTTCTTTGGCTTAAGTTAAATTGTTGATTTTTACCTATAAACTAGTTGTTCGAGTTTGATAATAATTTTCATAATATACTTTTAATGTTGGTTTAACAAACATTTGCCTGTTAGATCCCCAGTCTTGTGGGTTTGATTCCCCGCCCAGGCTGAACATTTTTCTGAACAAGAAATATCCACCCGGGTCGGTGGACATTGTATTTGTATTTCATTATTAATTTAATTTCCAATATTTACATCATAACACATTGGCCGTGGCTGAATACCCAAGCTGGCTAAGCCAATTCCCAATCATCTGTGTTCCATAATCAGAATTCCTAAGCAAGGTTCTAAAAAATAAAAAATTTTACCCTGCGTCCGCAACCGAATTCGGTTTGGGTTAATTTTAACCCCCTTAGAGTCGTCCGATTTTAGTGAAACCTACTGGAAAATTTCAATTAAGTCTTAAACTACATATTCCAGAAAGTATGTTTTAGAAATATTTAATTACTTGGCCGCAATAAAATTTTTAACAGCAAAAAACGAGCATTTTGGAACTTTTTTTAAATTCACGAGGACGATATCATCCCCAGTTGGCAACGCAGGGTTAACGGTACCAATATTCAAAAACAGATGGACTTAGCCGACTGCGTTAAGTTCAGGGGCTTGGCCACGGAAAGATTAATGGTTTTTGTTTTAATCTTTAAATAATGTAGACAACGCTGTTTTATGTTTTAAAAGATATATTTGTCAAACTTCGTTTTAACATAATAAACAAATATCATGGCCTGCTTTGATTGTGAATATGTTTTAAACATCTTCCTTACCTCCCATATCACCGGTAACAATATACTGATCATCGTGATTGAACCCGACTTCCGTAACTGAATCCTTATGTCCCGTACATTCCATCACAACATCTCCGGTCGCGACATCCCACAAGTAGGCCATGTCGTCCTCTCCTCCGGTCAACACCAACTTTCCGTCTCTGCTCATGTCGCACGCAAAGACTGATCCCTGGTGTTTTCTGAACGTGAACCTCGACACATCCACTACTT
Source organism: Ocypus olens (assembly GCA_910593695.2). NCBI lineage: Eukaryota > Metazoa > Arthropoda > Insecta > Coleoptera > Staphylinidae > Ocypus > Ocypus olens. Next base: position 20,075,037 of record OU343048.1, read on the forward strand.
GGGCCTCGATTTCGTTATCTTCGGGGCCGATTCCGTCGTCTTCGAAATCGTCCATACCCTCGTCGATTTCTTCATCGTCGTCCAAGTAGATTACCTCCACGTCGTCTTTCAAGTCGTCAGGCAATTCAAACGCATCCATTATTGCGTGCTATTACACAAATCAGCTCCTATTTGAATTACCCCTCGAGCATAACCTCAATGTGTCATGTGGAGAGTGCGCATGAAATTGGTTAGATTTGCAGGGGCGCCAACTTTCAAGTGGTAAATACGCAGTAGGTACAAATAGATTACGTTAGATGGCAGTAGATGGATTTTTGTGTTTGGTTTAGGTACAAAAAAAGGTAATGTTAAAGGGTTACCAACAGTATTATGAGCTTTTTGTGCGTATTTAAGTGACTATATCCCGCCAAACGTAGCATGCCGAAATTCAAATGAATTAGAACCAATCAGATTCTATATAACTTCTATTTTCAGGAAACATATCATGTAGAGTTCGAATGCGGCTTTGTGATTAGTTCTCTACTCGCATTATGTTTCGGCACATGATTGGTTTCAAGAAAAACAATGTTCAATGTCAAACGTCAGTTTGCGGGTAGAACGCTATTAAAATTAGTGAAAACTCCGCATCGGTGTTTCTCTTGAAGTAATTCAAGAAAAAGGGAAAGAGGCCCAACCAAAAAGTTTGGGCGGAGTCATTAACATGACCTGTACTCGGGAAGTCATTTCTACAATATTGGAAAACAGGGCACATAACGTGCGAAACGCGAACGGTACGTACAGTAAAGAAAATGTAAACTCCATATGGAATACCAGTGCTAAGTTAGTGCAAGAGAAGTACGTTTCTGATTTTTAAATTTTGTTTGATCCATTTAAAAATGTAATATTCAAACCGGCACGACACGCCCGCAATGACAGTAAATGTCATTCTATTTTGTTGTAATATTTTTGTTGGGATATAGTCTGATAAATTGCTCTCGTGCATTGTAAATTATCGCAAGTTTGCACTCTTTCGACAAACTCAGTCGCATTGTTTTAGGCAACAGCCCCTCGCCCTTCCGGGCTCGGGACTGTTGCCAAACAATACGACTTCGTTTGTCGAAATCGCACAAACTTGTTACCGATAATTTCCAATGCACTTGTGCAATTACTGTTGAGAATTGAATAGAATCCGTCATGGATTTTCGAGAAAATTAAAGAAATTTTGCAAAGCAACGATTTTGATGGGAAATTTCGAAAAAAAAAACTAGTGATTGGATTATCTTTCTAGCCATTAAAACCTGAAATATTTTTTACAGAATTTAATTATATTAATCGATTGATTAATTTAAATTAAGAAATACTTTTTTTTGCAAAGCATTTTAATTTGATGGAAAATTTTGGAAAAAACTAATGATCAAGAAAATTAGGTAGTCCATATTTTTCAATTAGTTTTGGATTTTTTTTATGGGTTTATTTTGCATATCTATCTTCAAAAACCATTTCGAAAATAATTTATTCTTTATAAATCGTTTATGTTGGCATTCAATATAATTTTTGTTTATATAAATTTGATATAACTATTATCATTTCATGATTATAGATTACAGAACTTATTTCTATTTTTAATGTTTTTCTCGAAAATCAAAGAGTTCATGAAACACATTTATAAACAAATTATGTGCAGTTCTTTGATATCTTTGACATTTATCAAAAGATTTAAATATTTTCCATATTTTACGACTTTGACGGGCGTTTACGCCCTCTGCCTACCGTGAACAGAGCGCAAGCGAAAAGTTTAAAAGAATGTATTTTTTTTCGTCAACCGGAGAAAAATATAAAAACAATTGCAATCGGCTTGAAATTTACTAAAAATTCATTCTAAATTGTGATTTTGTTAAAATTTTAATTTTTGTGATAATCCCAATTGAATATAACGCAGAAGTGTAAAAAACTATATGTTCGGCGATTGAAAAATATAAATAAAGCAGGGCAGAAAGACCTTCGGTCGATAGCCCAGACAGACTAACAACCTCATTTTGTATATTTCGAATTACTCTACTTTTGTTAATTTATGTTTTTATTGTCTGAATAAAGATTGTCTCTCTCTATAAATAAAAATAACTGCCTCTTACTCAAAACTCATTATAGATTATACTTTTTTTAAACATTCCCCATTTTTTAAGATAATCCCACTTAAACAGAGACCTAAGTTTAAAAAAAAAATGGTTTTGGCGTTTCGAAAAAAAATATAAAAACAAATGCTATTTTCATAGCTACTTTCAAAATTACTCAAAATTCATTCTAGATCATATTTTTTTTTAAAACATTGCCCAAGTTTTAAAATAATCCCACTTAAACAGAGAGCTAGGTTTCAAAAAAATATAATGGTTTTGGCGTTTCGAAAAAAATATAAAAACAAACGCTATCTTCATAAAACTTTCAAAATTTACTCAAAATTCATTCTAGATTATAATTTTCTTAAACCTTGCCCAATTTTTAAGATAATCCTACTTAAACAGAGAGCTAGGTTTCAAAAAATATATAATGGTTTTGGCGATTCGAAAAAATATAAAAACAAACGCCATCATCATAAAACTTTCAAAATTTACTCAAAATTAATTCTAGATCATGATTGTACAAACTTGCAAACAGCACATTTATAATTTTTGAGATAATAGTACTTAAACAGAGCGCAAAGTTTAATAGAAAAAACGTAATTATTTCGGCGATTAAAGAAAAATATGAAAACATTTACCATCGGCTTGAAACTTTTCATTTTAGGCTATAATTTTGCGAAATTTTGCAAACGCCTAGTCTCAACAGGGCGCAAACATTTTAAAAATCGCAACCTTTTCGTCGATTGTAGAAAATTAAAAATAAACGGCTTAAAATTTTTCAAATTTACTAAAAATTTATTCTAGATCATAACTTTTCAAAAAGTAGCAAATGCTCAGTCTCGACTTGAATAGAGCGCGAAGTTCTAAAAAAATGAAATATTTTCGTCCACCGGAAACAATTGCAATCGGTTTGAACCTTTGCAAATATTTACCAAAATTAGTTGCCATTTTCTCTAAATTTTGTATTATTATTATTGTTTGACGCTGTTGTGGTAAACGAAGAGATTTGAATTTAATTAAAAAACTCAGTATTGTAGTGATTTTAATCATTTTCAAAAATTTGTTTCAGGTTGATTGAAATTGTTCTTAAATTTCGAGAAAGTTTTGCAAATTTACCTTCATAATCTTCATTTAGAAATATTTTTTATACGTTTTTTTTTAATATCAGTTGTCTACAATTCTAAAAGATCCCTTTCAAATTGTTTATTTCAGGAATATTTTCTTTGTCGATTTATTTGAAACAAATTAGAATTCTCTCAAAATCCACTACTTTGATTTTTTTTCCAAAATCTTGCACACAAATGTTGCTCTGGAATTAACTGTTCAAATTTTCTTTTGAAGTCCTACATGCTTACCCTTCATGTTGGCTCCATTATCATATAGCCTTGTCCAAGGATATTTTGTACATCATGGCTAAATTTGTGAAATTTTGGAATCGGCTATATGAAGAAAAGCAAGACAATATTCTTCTATTTTGATATTATCTTTTGTACAATTCATACACCGAACAACAGACGTGACTTACATTTGGGGTACAATTAAGGTTAACATAAAAATATTTAGGTTTTTTTTATAAGGTATGAGCCACAGAATTTTGTTTCTGAGTTGGCCATGCCTGAGAAAAAGAGAAACATAGCAGTCAAGTCTGAGATTAATTCATTTTTTTAAATCTAATTCAATTGAACTAATCTAGTCTCATGACGTAATAATATGCAACATACCTCATTTATTTCACAGCCAACTCTGAAACAAAATTTTGTGGCCCACACGATAGTATTAGACAATTCTGTCATTACAGCAGCTAGTAATTCAATTATTTCTTTTTGAAAATGTAGCCCTAAATAATGTGGCATGTGACCTTTTTTCTGTTGGGATGTTTGTACATTTCGTGCATGCTCTGCTATAATTGGAGCAAATTTACAAAACATTTCTACAGCTTTCATAAAGTCTGCATTATTAGAATGACAGAAAAGTCAAACACTGACAGCTTCAAAATTGAAAAATTGCTATACATTCGTAGATTCTTATCTATTGAACAGTTCCTTCTTGGAGCATTGAATATGTTAAGCACTGTTTTCATGTTGCGCAAAATACGTTCCCGCGTTCCTAGTCAACTTAGTAATATTTTTGCTGAAGAGTTTGCAGCAAAAACAAAATGCAATTCAATTTGATACAATAAACTAGCCAACTTTTGGCGACTTTTTCGCCTTTTTCTAGTTTTATCAAAACATTTTGATGAACATCTTTTAGTTTCATCTAAAGGGAAAATAATATCATTTCTTCAATGAATACTCAACAAATCAGACCAAGTCCCTGGATTGGTCAGCACAAGAGAAGATTTTGAGAGTTCCCCTTCAACACTATAATCTTCTCCAGGTTTTTCTGTTTTCGATTTCGACGATGAAGATAATGTACTGGTTGTCTACAGGACAATACAGCGACTCTAGATTTTCTAGTGACGCTTCAGGTGCATTAAGAACAATATCAGTAGTGGAACTAGCCGAAGCACGTGCCACATGAGTTTTTGGAGAAGAAACCAAAAACTTTGCCAGAGCACCACTTAGCTCATTTCTTTCTTTTGTTTTTAATTCCTTTATTTTCAGCAATAATCACCAAATTGTCTTTTGGTTTTTCTTTATAACATCTAAGGGGTAAGATTATTTTTTTAATTACCCTAACATTCTTGAATAGATTGTAAATTAAGTTACCTTGATTAAATATAATATGAACTAATGTCTAATCAGTCTAATCGCATGCACAAAATCAACTTTACGCAAGTATCACTTTCGTAAATTTTAGACTAAAACGAAGAGGCGGCCACGGAGCGGCAAAGCTGCGGCCACGGCGCGGCAAATTTGCCATCAGCCGCCCCTTGCATCGGCTGCCCTTGTGCGGATGCACCTCTTGCACCCCCGCCAGGAACGGCCATGACCTAGTAACTTATAAAAAAAATACAAACAAAAACAAATCAAGATCAGTATAACTTCAATTACATGCCATTTACATTTTTATTAACATAACAATTAGACCGATTGGTGTTGGAAATAAGCGTTGAGGTTGTGGAAGTCATGGAGATTACCAAAGTCTTATGATAAAACTATATTGTATCATGTAACTGAAATTGAGAAAATGCACTAATTGTTGATAGGCAAGAAAGTAAATGCCTTTGTATCAATAGCTTAATTTTAATTATATTAAAAGTACACAAACAAAGCACTGCAATCGGAATGGCTGAAGTAGCGTTAATCAAATACCAACATTCAACGCAAATAAAAATAAACATGTTGACAGTTGAAAATTCTGATGAACGCGCCCAATGTTTCCCATCAATGACAACTGTCATCATCACAATGCTTTCGCTGATGGAGACACACTTTAACAGGAGTCTTAAGTGTTATTAAAATAATATAATAGTATTTAACGCCATCTAGTGATCTCTAGTGACAACACATATGAACCATTCTATTATTTAATGTAAAAAACATTCAGACAATAATAAAAACTAACTATACAATCTACTTCTTATTAGGAGGCAGTTGTTGCCTCCAAAACTCCTGTCGTTGATTCAAGTAGTGCACTGCTTCCTGAATATAATTCATAACCGGATCCTTGTCGCCTTCTTTCGCCTTACACTTAATGTCCGGGTTGCTAAGCAAATTATCCAAATATTCCTTATCCACAGCCAATTCTCTCAGCAATCGATTCTTGAGCGGCCTAACTTTAGCAGGTGGAGTCGCGGAAACGGACCTTTTATCTCCCATATTACTGTTCGTAGATTTGCATCTGGCGGGAGTCGTAGCTCGCGATCTGGACGGTTTCTTCTCTATGCCAATTCCTAAAGCGCTTTCGATAGCCTTTTGGGCCTTCTCCACGCCGGATTTAAAGTCTTCGTGGTCGGGACGTACGTGCAGCCCACGGTGGAAATACATCAGGCTGTGTTCGAAGTCGCCTAGGTGGTAGAGGGCCTCCGCTTTTTGGTAAATTGCTTTCAGGAACGATTTATCGATGGTAAGCGCCGTTTCGGCGTCTTGCAGTCCTTTATCTGGTTGGCCTAGTAGGATGTAGCACTTGCTGCGAGCTACTAAAGCATGTTTTTCCACTGGGTTGAGCTCAATAGCCTAGAGAGAAAAAAATAGAGATTTTTATTACCATATGTATTTTACTTTTAAATTTAGATACACAGTGGGCAAAAAAACTGTACAAATTGTAAATATTCATATTTGCAATAATAATTAACGCATTAAGTATTGTTTAGAAAAACAAAATATTTACACTTTGTGGATTGCAACGTGGATTAATTGCATTTTTGAAAAGTTTTTTTTATCGAGGATATTTCACATTAATAAAGGCTTTGCAAAAATAGTAGTTTATAATGCACCGCCGCGTCGCGTTTGTAGAAATTAGAGTTTTTGTTTTCTAATAATTGTCACTTCTATTAGTAATTTTAATTATTGTGACAAAAATGGTTTGCCTAAGTAAAGAAGATAAGATATTCATTAAACATTTTTTCAATATGACAATTTATGTGCACGAAAGACAACAAATACCCACAAAAGAGTTAGTCGATTGTAAGTATTCAGTGATAGTAATTAAACTCAGAACTTACCGTAACAATAATCACAAACAAATAAGTGAAAGACCACGTACAATACAAATTCTTGAAAGGATAGAAGAAGTTCATGCAAGAATATGCTCTTGGCACAAGTTTAAGTACTATTTATTTAGAGAAAAAGTACTTCGTATTATCTATAAAAATTGGGCTTTTCAGTGCTGCATTACTTATTAAAAAATATTATTACCTCACGAAGATATATGAGTACAAAACCACTTGTACCGTTTTTTTGGTCCACTGTGTTTAATAATTTCTACTGCAACTATCGACTTAAAATTTTTTGGCCGTCGTCTGTTAGTCTGCCAGTGGCTAGTCTATTAGGGGTGAAATGTAGATAAGGTGTTCATCTTTAGTAAAAGATTGCGGCGAATATAAAATGTATTGAAGGTGCAGATATTGGATCGCTTTTTGGAAAACGTTTGTGTGTTTTTAAAACTAATAATAAAAAACATGCAAATTACCAATGAATTTTGAAATATTAGAGTAACCATCAACTTCAGATATACGAAACCTTATATGAAACGAAAGCTTACTCAATGGACTTTTAAATTATGAAAAAATATATAGGGTGTTCCATTTGAAAAAATTAAGAAATTGTGCAGTTTGCGAATAACTATCACCCTGTATAATACGCTGAGTTTTGGATGATATAGTAATTTTGAAGACTAAAGTTCAACTAAACTTTACCACTAAATTAGAATGAATTATCTTTATTAGTTTCAGGGCAGTACTTTAACAATTTTGTTCAAATTTTTGTATAAACAACTGAATAACACAAAAACGGCTCGGTTTCAATCGCCGAAACCTAAGTCATTTTAATCTCCAAGTAACGAGGAATCCAAAAATGCTAAAATATACAGGATGTTCTATTTAAAAAAACATAAGTTTGGTCTGTAACTTTGTTATCAGACACCCTGTATAAATTTAAATATTTTTAGGGCATGCAGATCACTATTCTGCACAACTTTTATATAAAACATTTTTCAAAATTTTGACAAATAAGCACGTGATTGACCGTTCCCAGAGCTCTGAAACACCCTGTATATCTGGATTTCCTACTGGCGAAACTATTTAATCAGTAAAATTAAGCGCACTTGAGAGATAAATTATTAGGTCCTTCTTGACTAATTGCACTTCGTAAATAAAGTTTTGCCCATTTCAAAGTGGAAAATTATATTTTCTGACGCAATTATTATTGGCAAGGTAAAGTTAATATTTTTTATGTTTACGGCAAAATTTTTGAATTCAATACATTCTTCACCAAAACATTAATCCAAATCGGTTAAATATTCAGCTTGCAAATTATTTTGATTATTTCGTAATCCGAACTTTTTCTATTTCTATGTAAGCCATCAATCGTTTCTTTCATTATTGATCAACCATATCAATAATAGCAGGAACAGCATTGATTCTCATATCACTCTTGCAGTCAAAGTTCCTTTTATTTTCATTAGTTTCGTCTTCTGTATCGTTTTTCATCTATATTATATTCCATAATTTGGACAGTTGTTTGCCCTTTCTTCATATTCATCAAACTGGTCTCGTAATGATTTAAAGTAGCCAATCAATGATTAAAAAATTGCAGTCGTTGTTGATATTATCAATAACGGTTTGTAAATTTGATAAATGCTTTATCTAAAACATCCGATCAAAACGATGTTCAAATTTCCTCTCCAACAATCCCAATCATATTTATTGCGTTAGTCACAGTATACAGGGTGTATTTGAAATAACGCACAGGCTCGTAACCACAAAGAGATTATATTATTTTTAAACAATATTCCCAATTATTTTGTTTATAACTGTAACAAAAAGCCCGTAATTAATTATTAAAGTTAATGAGTGAAAATACGCAACATGTTTGGGGGCAGTGGTAATGTGACCTTATTTTTAAACGGCATCGGCTTTAGATATCGAATTACGAATACTACAAGCGCGTAGGAAATATCTGAATGCTCTTTAAGCGTCCATGAACTTGAGGACTGTTTATCTTTTACAAAAAAAAAACGTTGCGATAACACTTCAAATTTCGGAGGCAAGACATCGTATCTCGCGTTTTAAATAAACAAACACACATTCCATGCAGACCTAATTAAATGAGAAAAGCATCGGTTCTCAAAATGTTTAAAACAACTCGAAAAATTAGGAAAATTAAAAAAAAAATCGAATTTTGACGGAAATGGGTTCACAAATATTTTGTGTATGTGCCCTTAAATGCCTGTTCGTTATTTCAAATACACCCTGTATTGTTAGAAAAACTCCAATTATATAATATCCATGGATGCGCATTTGATTTTTTTTTAAATTGTACCTTAATAATCTTACGATTACTAATAATCGGGGGCTCAATACTGAATCTTGAGGAACCCCATGATTTATGTATTGATCCCCCGTTCCTATTTATCATATACATAAACGATTTACCAATGTATAAGGCCCCGACCAAGGTTATCTTGTTTGCAGATGACACCTCTTTTGTTTGTAGTCATAATAATAATAATGAAGATCTCGAAAATGTGGTAGAAGATAACTAAGAGGTTTTATGCTCATAAATTAACATTGAATGATCTTAAGACGCAGAGATTACAGATTGCTACCCCTTCAAACTCAGTGACCGTGTTAGGTGTTCATGTTGGTAACCAATTAAAGTGACCACAGATAACTTTGGAAATAAATATGCATGTAACCCAACATCTATGTACACTTATTGAGAACCTCAGGCATTCGAGACGCATAAAGCACCCGCCCAACACGCAAATGAGGGCGGCGCAAGTTAATCACCTCATCTGCCATCATAGAGCGGTTCCAAATCAATAAGGTATCTTATTAACAATTTCTTCATTTGGGTGTATGATTGTGCCATTTTGTCATTTTTATCCTCTGTCAGCATAACATAATCCCACTGCTGGTGGTGATGCTACCGCTTTGGCTTTCGAACAATTTGGACAGTTTCTCTTAATGACACCTGGCATCGGAGTCCGTGAAACTTCTTCTCGGCGGGCTGTGGTTTGTTCGCTGTCTTCCTTTTCCGGCACTCCTCCGAGATGTGACGGCAATCTTTGCAAAACTTACACCTTGGGCGGTTTCTTCGTGATTTTTGCCGGCAGTTCTGTTTCTCCTGCAGGTGGTCTTCTAATGGTCCTAACAGGTTTCTGCTGTCGTTTCTATGATCTTGCATCCAAGCTAGTATTTCAGGAGACTGTAGATCATGATTAACTGCGTATCTTCTAGTAGAGGTCTAGTCAACTGCACTTTTCGCCGCGTTAAAATTACAAGTAGCTTCATCGTATCTCTAGGCTGATGAAACGATTTCCATAAAATTCTTGTATGCTGGTCTGCTTGGTGCGAACTCGTCCCGGATAAGTTTCTAAGCAAGCACCTTCTAACATTCATTATGTTTTCCTGTATCGCATTTTCATATGAGATGCATTTACTGGTTATAGAGAAGTCTATACAGTTCAAGAAATCTTATGCTGCCTCCGGATCTCTGGTTCCTCCGAAGTGAGCTGTTCAGTGAGTAAAATACATTTGTTGCTGTGCCGGTCGCATGCCTTGGAGATTTGCTATTCCTTCCTATGGTTTGACTCCTGGTGGTCGGAATTTTTATTCTAGCTTACTTCGTCGTCCTACACTATTTATTCTGTCTCTTATTCTGTCCCACTCGCTGGGCGTCAGTTTATGGGGGTTTTATTTACAGAAATATTAACAGTTTATTGCGTGGAGTATAATTGTATAAGATCAGAACTTCGCTTACCAAAATTATTTGACAGGAGTTTTACTGCAGATTTATGCTGTCTACATAAGTTTAATTAATGGCCAATTAGATTGTAGTGAACTGTTGGAACAAATATAATTTGCAATACCTGTTAATAATAGAAGAACAAGAATTACTAATGTATTCAAGTTAAAAAACGCATACTACGAATTCTTCATAAAATAACCCGATCTGTAGAATTACAGGTAAACCAAATGATATGTGTATGTTCAAGCGGTTTGAACTATTTGACTATCGTTTGCCAAATTTTGGAGGAATTTAACTAATAAATTATAGCAGGTACCCTTTTATTTGCTCTCTATGAGCTGAAATTACATTTCTTCACAGTTCTTAAAAATCGAGAACATTTTTGGTGCAGTTCTTTTTTAAGGATATTATTTTTAACCAAACCAAACCAATTTTCAATAATTCTACCCAAACCCCATTCCATAACGGAAGATATAGAATCTACTTTTTTAAGAAATACTCGGTAATACTATGACAATAATAATTGTTAATGGTGCTGTGCATCACATCATCTAAAATATTGTCACATTTTTGGAAAAATTTTATTCTTTCTGTTTATTCGGTATGTTATATACTTCATAATTGTTGCAAAAAAAGTCGATCATAGAACTCTAAATAGAACTTATGATTTTTTTAAATAATACTTTTCTTATATGTAAATAATGCATATTCAGACATAAGTTTTATTGTTTAAATTAAATAAAACTGTATAAAAATATGAATTAATTATTATTTAATGAAATTCTTCATTATTTTAAGTTTATTAAGAAATAAATTAATTTAAAAAAGTGATGGTAGAGATGCCGGGCGAATTCGTGACTGGAAATTTGTGATTAACTTCTCTCCGGTGTTAAAATGGTAATCAAATTGATTATGAAAAATATATGAGTGTATTATCATATTATATTTGTAATTTTATTAGACATAATTTAGTTTCTTATCCATCTGGTTCGAAAGAATAAATCAGCACTAACTATTTCCCCGTATGCCACCACTGGTATAGACAATAAACTTGTCATTATCATACTAAAAGTTATCGTTTCACACTTACGTAAAATTGTATCACTACAGTCGTAACCGATATAATAATAAATAAGATATTGTACCTTGTTGAAAAATTTAAGCCCAATTTGCAACTCCCTCTTTCCCATCTCGTAATACCCCAACCCCAAGAACTGCGCAGGATCGGCCTCTTCCGGAATCAGGAAATTCTTGGAACGATCTTGTTGCCTCTTCAACTTCAGACTCTGCTTAATATCCTTAGAACCCATGTTAGCAGCAGCGGCCCTGTCCTTATCCGTGTACACCTCTTCGTGCCTAACCGTCCTCTCTCTAACTTTCTTCTTCTCGTTCTTCCCTTTACCCGAAGGCTTCTTGCCACCTCTGCCACTTCGACCACCTGCGGGCTTGCGTTTCACCTCCTTCGGCTTGCTGTCGGAGGCCGCAGGAATTTGAGGATCGTGCGTTTCGTGGGTTCCTTCAGATATCGCCACGTAACTCTGCAGCAACTCATTATCGAGGCCGGTGTTTAATTGACCGGAAGGCACTCCTACTGACTTCTCGGTCGACATGTTATTTGTTAACACTCTACTAGTCTCGTAAATTACGGTAATTTAGGGGGAAAATCGGAGGTGCGAAAAAACGGATCTAGTTAGCTGTGAAAACTAACACTTTACTAGGCGTAACCAAGGCGACGAAAGTGTGATCAATTTTTGGGGAATTCTCGAGTTACGCATTCACAAACGGAAAATTAAATACTGCAAATGTGCTACCAACAGAAATAAGACTGGTGAAGGGACGTTGATTACAAAATCAATGTTTTCATTATGTCCATTATTAATCATAGCAAACTCGTTTACATATTAATCACTCAAAAATATATATATAGGGTGTTTCAGACCACCAGTTCACTCCAAATATCTCCTGAAATACGAATCGGATTGAGATAAAAAAAAATATGTAAAAAAATGTTTTTTGAGCCCTATCATGGGGTGTGAAATGTGAACCGCCCCCCCTCCCCCCTGGGTCGGGGAGGGAGGTTACTTTGAAATCTTAGGAACCCCTATTTTTTATTGCAGATTTGGATTCTATGCTAAAAAATATTAGGTTTTTATCCGAAGAAATTTTTTCGATGAGCGACAGATCGCGCTATATTCGGCAAAAACATTTATTGAATTATATTTATTTCTCGCATCAAATGATAGATTACGACATTTTTTACGTAGTCATCTCTTAAATATGGCGTTGATTGAAGTCATTCGTAATTTTATGTCAGAAATAAGCAAAAAAAAAATTCTTTGTAAAAAAAATTCGTAGAAACGAATAAAAATCAATTTGATTATCAAATTCCATTCTAATTTTTTCTATTGTGGTAATGTATGAATGTTTGTAACGACAAACAGGATTTTTTTAATAAAAAAAAAAAATAAAAAAAAAATATTTTTTTTTGCTAATCGAAAAAAAATTTTCGAATAAAAACCTAATATATTTTAGAGTAGAAGCCAAATCTGCTATAAAAAATAGGGGTACCTATTTAAGTTTAAGTTTAGTTATTCCCCACCCCGCCCCCCCCAGTGGTGGTGGTTGAAATTTCACACCACATGATAGAGCTCAAAAAAAAATGTAGACGTATTTTTTTGTATGTCAATCCGATTTGTATTTCGCGAGATATTTGGGGTGTACGGGTGGTCTGAAACACCCGGTATAATAATAATCTTTATTTAGCAAGATTTAACTATATTATATTATATTAATAGTACCTATTATAAATAACAATTAATAAAAATAAACATGTATAACGAAGTAAAAGCCACCAGCAAATTCAATAACTTTATTTGCAATATTTACTCAAAAAAATTTGTACTAATAAAAGTAAGAGCTTGGAATCTTCAATGATACTACTACCATAACATTAATTCTAATATAAAAGTTATATTGATTTTTTTAATAAGGTTTAATTAAACCAGAGTTAATATGTTCATGCGATATAGCATTGGAACATCGAGAGCATGACCAAGTGATCGAATATTCTTACACTGTTTTAAGGGTGCACGTTTGAACATTTCCAAGACTAGTTTTCGGTTTTGGTCCAACTCTGCCAGCTTTACGTGATGCTACATTAGCAAATCCTTCATTTTGTAACGAGCTTTGTCCAAGATGCCAGTTTTTGTAAATGCAGAAATTCTAATATTAGCATTCTTGATGAAACGAAACGTTTACTTGTAAAAGGTACGACTGATAAATGCTTTCCCTACAGTGTTTAGGTAAATTGAGTCTTCTCGTTGCTGGATCTAAATTTGTGTTTTCAGCTTCCATATTTTCTTAGAACCAGTACTTTAAACTACCCAAATTGCAGACAAATAATTTGTTTATTAAACACAGATTATTATTAAAACAATTGCTTAAATTACAGGTACTGCCATATTTATTCAATACGCAACTGTCGGTGATTCAAATTCTCCTTAACACAACATTATTTTTGTCAACAAAAAATCGGGCACTTATTTCGGAACAGAGGAAGTACATGTTCATCCGGGATTTGATAAACTGATAGTTGCGTAATACATAAATGTGTCAGTACCTGCAATTTAAGCAATTATTTTTCACGCCATTATGAGTGAAAACTTATCAAAAATCTTGTAAACAGTTAAATCACCATACAATGTTACGAGAATGAGAAATTCTCTTGTCGCAGATGCACTGAATACATATTTTCCGTCTTTATTACATTTATGTTATGAGAATTGTCAATATTTTGTTTAAAACGAAATGTATTCTTGTAGTTTCGAAAGTATTATATGCGAGAAGAAATTATTTAATTTTTGAACTTCAAATCTACTACAAAATATGAAGTGTGATATATTATTCAATTCATAAAGAAAATTATTCTCAGTAAATATTAAAACCTAAAATGGCTCCCATAAAGGAAAACGCAAGTTGGCCATGGTTTCTCAATAATATTTAAGGTTATTTAAAAACTAAGCATGGCATTGTATTTCTCGTTAAAAAAAGTGTAAAAATTGTAAACGTTTAGCTACGTTGGTTTTTGAATAGAAAAATTAAAACTAATTTCGAAAATGTCACTTTATTTCGAATATCTTAAGTTTTTTGCGCAATTACTGGACATGGCATCAGAAAAAATGTCAAGCCAGTCCTGACTACGGAGTTGACACAAATCAATACAATTTATTAACGATAGTAATATGAAATAGATATTAATTCTACCAGATAAAAACTATGTTTAAAATTCTCGACTAGTTTCTCCTTATGAAGAATTTTAAAATACTTTTATTTTAAAATTCTCTTGAAAATGTCATAACGTCGAGAATTTTAAACATTCAGAAAGTAAACTGGGTTTTTATTTAGTAGAATTAATATCTATTTCATATTACTATACTTAATAACATGAACTACCAATTCGTCAATATTAAAACAATTAGCTTTCATTTAACACCAAGTTTGTATGAGTTTACTCAAAAAATAAAGTACAATAACTGTAATACTAAACCCATACAAACTTGGTATCAAATGAAAGCTTTTAAAAAAGAGAATTCAATATCATAAAAATATGCATTTAGAATATTGAGAAAATGTATATTTTACGCTTTGGAACACCCTGTATAAATTGATCACTACAATTTCTACGCTAAACCGTTCGTTAAATGTTTAAGGGGTTGGCGTTGTATTAAAAATTTGAAAAAATCCTTGTCATGCGGTTGAATCAGTTCTCCTCGTATGAAAATTTTTCTATAACTTTATATCACTTCCGGTTCCACCGGAAGTAGCTCCAAATTTGTTATTTTAAACACCCTATATATTATTATATTTTTGGATTCCTCTTTTCAATTGCAATATATTTTAGTTTTCAAGAAAATTAAATATTTCTAAAATTTTGACCTCTAAAAAGCAATTTGAAATCTGCCTGTAACTTCTCTTAAGAATAAGATAAAAATATGATTAGTATTTCTAGTTGTACCTAGAGGATGCCTCTGTGAGTAAAATAATTGGAAACTGTCAATTTTGACAATAAGTGTTCATAAAATGACAATATCTAAGTGCCCTCTTAAATATCTCGTAATTATTATTTTTTAATGGAAGACTCATTTTTTATTACATAAAATGATTGGGAGGAGAATTTACTATAAAACAGTATTATACAATCATACTCCTAAAGCAAGTAATTTTAGAATTTTTATTTATTATTATTTTTTATGGTTGCATAATAACTTTATGCAACCATATTTAAGAGCTAATAGAAAATTTTCTAATCGAATAAAAGAAATCGATTCTGTCAAAATAGTAGACGTGTGACTCCTTAAACTTGGGTCTGTTTTCATATAAAAGAGTAAATAACTAAACAATTGACGATTAAAACATCCTAATATCTTATATCAATTTGTTGCTCAATCTGTGAATTTATGTCAAATGGGTCTGAGCATTATTTTTTTTTCTGATCAAACTAACAATTTTAGGAGAAAATGTCAAGAGACAAAAAAGTTTTGAAATAGAAAAATGTAGACCCATTAAAAAGTTCTAATGCAAACTATTATAGGGATTGAATTTTTTACCCCCTTGTAATAACATTTTAGGGTTATAAAAATCATCAAAAAGTTATTATTATTATTATCAGTTATTTGCCTAATTTAATTCTAAATTCTTCCATAGTGAAATAAAAACTTAACTTTAGAGGGCTGTAATTTGGAGAGGAAGGGGTTTAAATAAAACATTATATGAAAGACCTCTCTTAATTTTTGCTGAAAAATCCCCCTTTTTTTCGCATCCATTTAGAAACACCCTGTATACAACGTGTCCACGTAAGTATGCAACATATGGGAAACTTTTTATTATTAATTTCTCAGAAAATTGTATTGTTTATAAAAGTTGGTGCTTTATCTTAACCCGTTTTTTCCCCAATTATTTTTCTTTAATTTCTGATTTAATTTAACTGACATCGGTTAGATACAAATGATTAAAGTGTAATATGTAAGTGTATTATTACATTTCGTTTTTTTTTAATGCATCTGTGTGTAGAATAAGTGCATAATGCAAACAAACTCGTGCGACTACACGTTTTTTTTTATAATTCGGGAATAAACCTAGTGTTCCATTTTTGGGACACTGGGAAAAAACGGGTTAAACATACAAAAAAGACAAAACAAATGACATACGGTTTTAATCAACAAAAAAAATTATTTATTTGAAATTAACAACCTTAACGATATTATTAATTAAATAAGAATCACTCGATGTGATCCCGTTCCCTCTCAATACATAAATTTGTTCTTCTGTTAAAATCTCTGATTTTCAAGAATATTGGGATGATTATCTTACACCATTACGAATTTTATTTTCTGAATCGTCTAAATTTCCAAAAGGCCTCTCAGAATAAACTCTGTTTTTTAACCACCCTCATAAAAAGTAATCAAGAGGATGTAGATCGGGTGAGCGAGCAGGCCATGAAAATCTTGAACGTCTTCCAATCAATTTCTCATTAAATTGTTCATTTAAATATTCAACTACGACACGAGCACTGTGTGCAGGAGCCCCATCCTGCATAAACCAAAGAGAATTTCTTGTAGCCAAAGGTAACATGTCAAATTAATTTTCCAATTCCATATTTAAAAATTCTAAATATCTTTCTGAATTTAAACTCTGCCGAAATATGTAGAGCCCTATAATATTTCTGTTCAGAAATTTGCAGTTCATTCGGAATGCTGGATTTTCTGTTGACCACCAATGGCGGTTTTGTGATGAAACTACACCATTTGTAGTAAATGTAACTTCATTCGTAAACAGGATCTTCTTAGGAAATGTTCTATCAATTTCTATTTCACCTTGTACCATGAAACAAAATTCAGAACGTTTGTCGTTATCATGTTCTTGGAAAGTTTGACCATATCTTGGTTTAAATGCTTTCAACTTATTCGCCGATAGTACTTTATGTACTGTTGACTTTCCCAATCCTAAACTTCTGGTGCATTTTTTTAACAGATATTTGAGGATTTTCAATCACTTTCCAAGATATCCAACGAATATCTCATTCTAATTATTTGTTAGTAATAAATATTAATGACAGAAAACTCAAAACTGAGAATACTTGATAAAATTCGCATAAAAAGTGCAAAAGTTATACTTTTTTTTTTATTATCTTGCTAATATAGCGTCGAATGTTATTTGTTTTGTCTTTTTTGTATGTTTAAGACCAAGCACCAACTTTTATAAATAATAAAATTTTCTGAGAAATTAATAATAAAACGTTTCCCATATGTTGCATACTTACGTGGACACGTTGTATTTATTTAAATGTAGAAATTGCAATTTTCTCTTACTGTGTAAAGTTTTTATGGCAAAATAATATGCAGCTTTTGGGGCGTTTTCGAATTTGAAGATTTCTCATCAATAATCTAACGCATTATAATACACCATTGACTGAAAATTAAAATGTATTATTAACATATTTGGAGGATAAGCATAAAATTGATCTAACAAACATAAGTTAGAAGGTCACAGAGGCCTATTAAAGGGTTGCACGCATGTGATAAGCATCTCGAGTGCAATCATAGAAGAGATAAGGATAATTAAATGCAAATCGCGTGTGCCCAGATCGATATACATTTAACGTAAATTTATAATAAATTACACTAGACAGAAATTTAGGATATTAATTTTTCTTATGGAGAAATTTCGCAATCATCGGAGTAAATGATGAATATATTTTTCTGATAAATGACAGGAATGCTACAAAGTATCAATTTGTACAACTGAAAACAGTACCGAGGTGAAGATAGCCACGGATTTCCCGGCCCCTCCACCACTAAATACAAATTTGGTCAATATTAATGATTTATAATAAATCAAACGCTGAGAATGTGATTAACATTAGCCTATAGCTGTACAGTCAATCCACAATTTTAATTATTTTTTCCTCGAATCTACGCGAACTCTCTTTTTAAAATGATAAGAATTTAAAGTCCAATATCGCACTGTTTGATGCGTTTCAAATTAAATTTTGTAACAATAAGAGTCTACTTAAACGATTTAAAGCATGAAATTTTGGGTAAAATTGTTTATAACTTTTTTATGAATTTTTTTTCTCGGGTCCACCCAAACTATATAGATAATATAGCAAACTTTAAAAGTCCAATATGGCACTGTTTTGCGCGTTTCAAATTTAATTTTTTAACAACAACGTGTAGATAAGAGTCTACTTAAACGATTTAAAGCATGAAATTTTAGGTAAAATTGTTTATAACTTTTTTATGATTTTTTTTTCTCAGGTCCACCCAAACTAAATAGATAATATAGCAAACTTTCAAAGTCCAATATGGCACTGTTTGACGCTTTTCAAATTTAATTTTTTAACAACAACGCGTAGATAAGAGTCTACTTAAACGATTTAAAGCATGAAATTTTGGATAAAATTGTTTATAACTTTTTTAGGAATTTACTTTTGAGACCGGGTGTGTCGAATAACATTATTCTCTGTTATTGTTTCTTATTGCAATTTCGAGTAGCTGACGCATTGCAGAGCTTAAATTGATTCAATATCTTTGTTTTATTGTCAAAGAGCATAAATAAAAAAAAACATGAACTATTGGTAACATGTTTCTAAAAATCTTTAGTTGAATACCCCGGTGCGTGAGACCGGCGTCATCATTAAATTTGCGTCATCAATGGCGGATTAATAAGCCTCAAAATGGTAAGACTTAAATAAAATATCTTTGTTTAAAACGTGTTAAGAATTTACTTATAAACGGAGTTCTGTTTATTGCTGTTAGCCACTACAAAGGGCGGGATTAGTGTGACGAAACTGTCTGTATCTTTATACGGATTTTTCTGGTAAAATAATAATTTATATAAATAAAATATGGGCCTTTCATGTTCATCAATGTTCTGGTAATATAAGCTGAACCTCATTTTATCAAAAATGTAGAGGGCCAAGGGACAAATGGTTTCATTCAAAATGTATAGGTCTATCGGAAGAGGAGATTGCTCAACTTAAAAAAAATCGTAATATTAATTGAGCGTGTGCTAGATGCAAAAATTACGCTTCCAATATTTCCAAGAGTCAGAAGAGGCATTTAATAAAAACCAATTATCTCAAATTAGTACAATTTTAGAAAATTTGTTAAAGAATCACTTGGATCCATATAAACAAAATACCCTGTACATTTATCTACAGTGTGGGAAGTCTGGAAAGCAGACAATATTTTTGAAAATATTAAATTCGGAGAAAATCCAAATGACTTTCATATGAAACAATTTTTACTTTCTCCGTTACGAAGTACGAGAAAGTATTGTGATCGTGATTTTTTTTTTTTTAATTTTTTTTACGGAAATATCCGTTTTGGGGTCCCTAGATGCTATTTCGACAATTTCTGAAAAAAAAAAAATTGTGTCTGCGCGCGTGTGTGTGTGTGTGTGTGTGTGTGTGTGTGTGTGTGTGTGTGTGTGTGTCTGTCTGTGCGCGCTGTATCTCAAAAACTAATAGAGCAATTGATATGAAACTTTGAACAACTGTCTTATTTGATAATCTGAAGAACTGAAAAGCTTTTGGTAAAATTTCGTACACCGGAAGTGGGCGTTTACCTTAACTGTTTTTTGTTTTTTGCCAATATTTTCTTAAATATGAAAAATATCACAAAATCATTTGAACAAATTTTAAAGACAACAAAAAAATGAACCTCTTTTGCTTGAAGACATTTTTCATAAAATCATTTTTATTCGAGAAAAAAATGTATTATTATTTTTTTAATTTTTAGTTTATAATTATAAAACGATAATAGTTACAGCAAATTTATGTTAATAATAATTGCAGAGAATGCTAAAATGAACAACTTATAAAGAATAAGTTTTTTTCGAAATCCCTTTAGTTTTTGAGTAAACTGAGTTTTTGAATTTGAAGTATATTCTTTTATATTTTTGACGTTTTAAACGTCAGTTTTATGCGAGTCTACAAACCGCTCGATGTACATTTAAAATATGATTTCAATGGAAAATAAACCATGAAAGTGTAAATATAAATGATGATACCATCGGAGAAAGTAACATGATGGCCACATCACCATTTTTTATATCCTTTGTTGAGATATTTAAGATTACAAAAATGTTGGTATTCAATTTTTTTTCAATTCCAAACTTTCGCATTTTTTTTAGCGGAATCTGAGTAAGCACACAAGCTGCACAACTTTGAATTCAACCAAATCGCTTATTATAAATAATAAGAAAGTCACCCATGTCGTCCTATTAAATTTGTCACACACTGTATAAATCATTTCTAACACCGTGTAAAAATCTTACCTTATTAAAAGACATTAGTGACTTAATTAGATTCCCGGTCTTCATGTGGACACTCGCCTCTTCGCACCACAGCTTGGATTCCTTTTTCTGAATCGCCAATTTTATCATTGAGGGAGTGCGTCCCTTCTTTTTCTTATTTGACATGCTATAAAAATAAATCACTGAATTAAATACAGTTTTAGCAATACAGAGAAATGTAGTTCTCCTAAAAAACAATTGTAATTGTCATCTATGTTGGTTAGTGTAGCTTCTTACATAATCACATAATCAAATTAAAATAAGTGTAATTTATTGTAGCCATATAATTTCATGCTGCGAAAGATTTATGTTATCCTAGTAGAATGTAATCGATATTCACAGTTAACGAATTGATTAAACTAGCATTTATAAAAGATTAAGGCTGAAAAGACTTCGGTCAATGGCCATTTGAAGCTCTTGTAAATTGAGTTTCAATAAATTGTACTACTATTATTTTATATATACTAATTACGTAAGAAATGTTTAGTCGCCTAGAAAAAACCGCTATAAAGGGGCCCAGGCCGACCGGCACAAAAAATTCGCCCAAAAATATGAGGATTTTGAAAATTGCATCCCCCGAAACTCACCCCTTATCGGGGCCTTATTCGGTAAAATTTGGTTAGTTTTTGCGCGCAGATCGACGCCCAGATAACCGGGCAAGCTTTTAAAACCGGTCCCGTCGTTTCGTTTCACCCCTACCCCCGGGGGGGATTTTTCAAACGCAGATTTTCGATTTTTGCACGTTTCAAAAAAAAATAACTCCTCCGTAACCGCCGGAGCTGGACGATCCCGATATGTCTTAAAATAATCTTGAAGAAAATATCTAAAATTGATCGAGCCGCTTTTTTGAATTTTTGCCCCGTTTCCGAGATATGATTTTTTTTAAAACCGGGTAAAAAAAAATTTGTTTCCTTCTTTTTTTTCTTTTCAAGTGGAAACGCTGAAACCTTCAAGGATGGCAGAAGGGATAACTGGCTTTCATTGGGAATTTTTTCAAAATACGCGCCAACCAACGCCACCAACCCCGGGGGTGGTTCGGTTTTCTTATTTTAAGGACGTATTTTTTTCTTTTCAAGTCAAAAAGCTAAAACTTTCAGGGGTGACAGGAGCGATGAGTGGCTTTCATTGTGAATTTTTTCAAAATTTTTGGAACTAACCCTACGCTCCATTTGCACCCCTGGGTTCGTTTTTCTTCTTTTAGGGACGATTTTTTTTTCTTTAAAGTCGGAAAACTGAAACTTTCAGAGATGGCAGAAGATATTTTCTCAAAATTTTTTGAACTACCCCTACGTTCCATTTGCACCCCTGGATTCGTTTTTCTTCTTTCAAGGACGGATTTTTTTCTTTTAAAGTCGAAAAACTGAAACTTTCAGGGATGGCAGAAGATATTTTTTCAAAATTTTTGGAACTACGCCTACGCGCCATTTGCACCCCCTGGGTTCGTTTTCCTTCTTTTAAGGACATTTTTTTTCTTTTTATGTCGGAAAGCCGAAATTTTCAGGAAACGCAGAAGATACAACCGGCTTTAAAAACAGAATGAAAAATAAAAATAAAAAATAAAATATTTTAAATAAAAAATAAAAATGAAACAAAAAATGAAAAATTAAAAATTAAAAATGAAAAATTAAAAACTAAAAATTAAAAATTAAAAATTAAAAATTAAAAATTAAAAATTAAAAATTAAAAATTAAAAATTAAAAATTAAAAATTAAAAATTCAAAATTCAAAATTCAAAATTCAAAATTCAAAATTCAAAATTCAAAATTCAAAATTCAAAATTCAAAATTCAAAATTCAAAATTCAAAATTCAAAATTCAAAATTCAAAATTCAAAATTAAAAATTAAAAATTAATATAGAAAAAAATATATGTTTTTCATTGATGACGCAGCGCAATTTAATCGTTCGTCACCAGTTACTTTTCTTACATTTTTACATTTCACAATTTCACATAAAGGACACAATTTCACATACTTCAAACTTTAGCCAAGGGAAATCTAGTTACTACTAAAAGATTTTGTTCATGAATAAACATTATTTCTGCAATGACACATCTCGCTGAAATTATGAATTTAGATCCGGTTGAACACAGTTTAACGAAGATCAAGCGCTAAAGTTTTCTTTTCTTAATGGTAGGTAAGATTTCGCAAACCTTGTGAAATCTTTTCTGTTGATGATTGTATCGTGTAGAAGTATATGCCACCTCAAATGCCCCAATTGTTGTTATTTTAAAGTCTATACAGTGCGCGCCTAAAGTATGGAATATAGTCAGTAAAATCGAAATAAAATATTTTTGGAAAAAATCCTCGAACACGTAGATTTTCTTTTATAAAAATACACATTTTTACATGAAAGTCGATTTTCAGTCGTCATTTGTTTTTGAGCAATCGTCATCCATTTTGTTTTTAAATGGCAACCCGCTATTTTTATTCTTGATTTTTACAGATCTTTTCATTGTCGAACTGTAAGTATAATAATATTGCTATCTTACATGAGAAATTTTTCGAGTAAATGACAATTGAAGGTGAGAATCCGATATTTAATTTTTTTTCAAAATGACCTTGTTCTAGCGCTTGTAGCAATTTGTCCAAATAACAATGATCTTGACCTTCCATATAATGCAATATGGTTTCAGCAAGACGGCGCATCCCCGCACTAGGCGCGTTTTTTTTTTTTTTTTTTAAATTTATTTTTTTTAATCGAACATGTAGAAATTCTGCTTGAACATTTTTAATATTTTCCAGGCTAATTCTGCGTCTTCATCTCTTTACTGGGCTATTCTATCGGTCTTCGCATGCCAATCCACCTATTCGTAATGCAATTGTCCAAAAAAACGCGCATAGTGCGGGGTTGCGCCGTCTTGCTGAAACCATATTATATGTATGGATGGTTAAGATCATTTTTGTTTGAAAAAAAAGCGCTGGACAAGGTCATTTTGCAAAAACTCTAGATATCAAGTTCTCACCTTCAATTGTCATTTACTCGAAAATTTTCTTATGTAAGATGGCAATATTTTTATACTGCCAGTTCAACAATGAAAAGAACTCTCAAAATCAAGAGCAAAAATAGGGGGGTGTCATTTAAAAACAAAATGGATGGCGTCATTACTCAAAAACAAATGACGACTGAAAATCGACTTTCATGCAAAAATGTGTATTTTTATAAAAGAAAATCGACGTGTTCGAGGATTTTTTCCAAAAATGTTTTATTTCGATTTTACAGACTATATTCCATACTTTAGGCGCGCACTGTATATTTGGCTCCATATTGTCAATTTTGCAAGTTTGTAGTTCTACAGGGTGTTCCAAATTGACTAGGACAGTATCTATAATTTTCTTATTACAAATGTGAGAAGTTGTGCAATTTATGGTTAAAATGGTTAATAATAATAATTGTATCTCATCTAAACATGAAAAGAGAATAATAAATTATATGCAAATTTTATATGGCGGTAACAGCCATCGTGAATTTTGTTTCGATGTAATTTTTAAGTTTGGCTCTATAGGTCAAATGACTTTTAAATTAAACATTTTTGACACCATTTCTAGTTGTTAAGGTATTTGGGATTTAATATATAATTTTAAAAGTTTTCAAAATTAATATTTTTCAACGGAATCCGAGCAAGCACATAAAATAAGAAGCATTAATAATAAGAAAGTCACCCATCTAAACTACTCATTTTGGGACACCCTGTATCTCTGTTTTAGTTTTCTTGCCACTTGTCTGCTTCCATAGAGTTTCAAGATATTTATATGACAAGACTCGTTCAATTGTGGACTTAATTGTTACAATTTTCCTAATATTTATTTTTAAGGTATTGTAATTTATAACCATTTAATTTAATAACGCTCATTTACAAGCAATAAAACAAAAAAAGTTTCCAAATTCTTTTTTGACAAGCGACACATGTCCTACAATTACAGAGTGGTAAAATTCTGTTATCATTTTTTTTTCATAAATTGTTTTCATGTTAGGCAAACATATTCCCAACAACTAAAATAAAAGCAAACACTAATAGCAGCCCTTCTACCCTAAAGTTACCAAGTCGGAAGGAAATTAAACGATCCCCTTTACTATGACATTTACGACATTCATGCATTAGCCTTTCACAAAATAATAAATTAGCCTCACGGAAGCTTTATTGATCTAATTCGCGACGTTCACCCCCTAAAAGGATGGCCCTTGTCTGCATAAGAAAATGCGTAAACGTACCGGAAAATTCATAATTTAAACGTAATCGTGAACGTTTTCCAGTCAGTGGCGCCATTCCGTCCCGCGTTACTTTCGATATTACATTAAGAAAATTGTATAATCGATTTGTAATATTGCAAATTTCCTGGCTTGTGGGCGGACTGGGGCGCATATTGCTTTTTTTCATTTTCCAATTATTCAATACTGTAATGCAAAAGCTATTTTTGTACGAAATAATTTTAACTGCATTACTGAAGTTATATGTCATTTCGAATGATGTACTATTAAAAGCTTTTTCTACTCTGGTTTAATAATAGACTTATTGTTGTATCAAAAAATGTTTAAGAATGAGATTTATTATTAGACAGTTTTTGCTCAGTGTTGAAATTTTACTTATCACGATTGGCAGTACTTAACTGTGACAGGTGTCGACATCAAAATGTAAAATTGCCGATAATTCCTAGCATAATTGGAACACTCCGTATATACATCGGGTGTGAAGTGGAAACAAAACATAACAAAATCTGAGCGATTTGTACGACCGCTCTGAAGATAAACACGGATTTTTCAGCCACCGATTTACCGGCGCATCCACCTCTGAGTAAAAATTAATAGCAATTTCAGCATGATTTATAATTAATGGTAAATCAAACGCTGAGTGTGTAATTAACGTTAGCCTATAAAACTACAGTTTATCCAAAATTTTAATTACGGCGCTTAAATTGATTATCGTTTATGGATTTTGTTCAACACTAATAAAGTATTCTTGGACCCATTTTAAGTTAAATTATTTATCACAAAAGTGAATAAGCAAATAAGGGTTTGCGATTTAAGTAATAAAATTTTGAATGATTTTTTTCTCGAGTTCAAACGAACTACCATTATAAAATTATTTCAAAGTCCAATAAAACAGTGTTCAGCGCATTTTAAAATTTACTTTTTAACACCAGCGTGTAGATTAATTATCTACGATAAATCGTTCAATTTGTAGAAAGTTAGGGATGAGTGTCAAATAACACATCGGCTGATAAGTTTCCGGTCTAATGAAGAAAATACAATTTTTTCGGTCAAATTCTGTTTTATTCATCAACATAATCTCCTTCAAGAGCGATACAGTCATTCCAGCGCCTTTCTAACATTTCAATACCTTCCTTGAAGAACGATTTGTCTTTGGCCTCAAAATAAGCGTTTGTTTCGACGATTACTTCTTCATTTGAGCCAAATCTCTTTCCGGCGATAATTTTTTTTAGATCTGCGAACAGGTAAAAGTCGCTGGGGGCCAAATCTGGAGAATAGGGTGGGTGCGTAAGCAATTCAAAGCGCAGTTCATGCAATTTTGCCATCGTAGCCAAAGACTTGTGACACGGTGCATTGTCTTGATGAAAGATCACTTTCTTTTTTTGCCGATGGGGCCGTTTCGTTGAAATTTCCTCGTTCAAACGATCCAATTGGGCCATGTAGTGAACGCTATTGACTGTCTTACCTTTTTCAAGGTAGTAGATAAATAAAATACCGTACGCATCCTAAAATACGGACGCCATAACCCATCCAGCACTCCGTTGCGCTTTTGGCCGCTTCGGGCGAGGATCACCGGCTGCTGTCCACTCAGCTGACTGCCGTTTTGACTCTGGCGTGTAATGGTGAATCCATGTTTCGTCAATCGTTACATATCGACGCAAAAAGTCTTTTTTATTTCGCCGAAATAGGTCCAAACAGCTCTGGGAATCATCTACTCGTTGGTGTTTTTGGTCTACTGTTAGCACACGCAGCACCCACTTCGAAAACAGCTTTCTCATCGACAAATGTTCATGCAAAATGAAGCCTACACCTTCTTTTGATATATTGAGAGTGTCAGCTATCTCATGCAACTTCACTTTACGGTTTATCAAAACGATTTTGTGGACTTTTTTAATGTTTTTCGGTATAACCACCACTTTTGGGCGACCAGTGCGAGGCGCATCATCGGTATTCGTACGACCACGTTTAAAATCAGCAAACCAGTCAATAATGGCCGATTTTCCTGGTGCAGATTCCGGATAACACTTATTAAGTCATGCTTTCATTTACGTTATTTTTTCCCATTAAAAAGCAATGTTTTATTAAAACACAAAATTCTGATTTTTCCATTTTTTCGAAAATAAAGAAAATTGTTTCACTAAAGTCACCGTAACTTTTGAACAAAACGCCAGATCCTCATAAAATGTTTGCAGGTACTTTTTGAAGGTTAGTACTTACTAAACAAAATATTAATTCTTTATTTGTGACGCCATCTGCCGATGTGTTACATCTGGTTGTAATAACCGAGAAGTTAAGACCGCTGTAACTATTTGTGTCATTTACGGGGAGATCGCATTCGGGGAAAGTGCGATAAGCAAATGGTTTTCTTGTTTCAAAGAGGTTCATATTGAGATGAATAATTTCCTACGACCAGGAAGACCATCTGACTTTATTGAAGATAATTTAAAGGTTTCTATTCGCGATAATCCACGTTAATCAACTCGGGAATTGAGCAATATGATAAATTGTGACACCAATCAACCATTTGCATTCTATGGGCAGAGTTTAAAAATTGTGTGTTTGAATACCATACATTTTGAGCAAAAATAACAAAGATCACCGTCTTAGCGAGCTCGTGGTAGAGCTCGTCAGCAACGTTGACCGATTTTGTCCTAAATTATTACTGGTGCAAATTGTGCTCTTACATCAACAACAAGAACAGAATAGAACGACTGAGCCCTAACGAACACTACACTGCAAAATTTAAAGATACTTTACTTTCTCCGCACAAAGTACGGGAAAGTATTTTGATCGTACAAGTTATAAAGAAAAAAAAATCAATGAAAATATCCGTTTTGAGGACCGATGTGAAGATAGCCACGGATTTTTTAGCCACGGATTTTTTAGCCATGGATATCCCAGCGCCTTCACCACCCAATAAAATTTCTTCAATTTTAATGATTTTTGATAAATCAAACGCTGAGAATGTAATTAACATAAGCCTATAGATGTACAGTCAATCCACAATTTAAATTATTTGTTGTCGAGTCCACGCGAACTCCCTTTTTTAAATGACAAGAATTCAAAGTCCAATATGGCACTGTTTGACGCGTTTAAAACTGAATTTGTTTAAAACAACGTGCAGATAGGAGTCTATTTAAATGATTTAAATGATGAAATTTTTGGTAAAATTGTTTATAACTTTTTTATGCATTTTTTTTCGCGGGTCCACCCAAACCATATATATGATATGGCAAACTTTCAAAGTTCAAAATGGCACTGTTTGACGTATTTACAATTTTACCCAAAATTTCATCGTTGAAACGCGTCCAAACAGTGCCATTGGTCTAATTCTTGTCATTTTAAAAAGGGAGTTCGCGTGGACTCGACAAAAAATAATTTAAATTGTGGATTGACTGTACATCTATAGGCTTATGTTAATTACATTCTTAGCGTTTGATTAATCACAAATCATTAATATTGAATAAATTTTTATTCGGCGATGGAGGCGCCGGGAAACCCGTGTCTGAAAAATCCGTGGCTATCTTCACGTCGGTGTTTTGAGGTCCCGACGAACCGACAATTTTTATAAAAAAATGTTAACGAGGTCATCATTTAACTTTCTCCTATATGGTTTCTCATATTTTACATATTTATCGACTTTTTGTGTTGAAAACTTAATTTCTATAAGAACTCATTCAGAAGTTATGTTAGCATGAAGGGAATTTGAAGATTAATACACAGCCCAAAACAATTAGCGGGTCACTAGTTTGTGCCTCCATAAAATTCAAACGGGAAATTACATGTAAATCAAATTAAGAACATCTGAAAGACGCTCTATTTAATTGTTTTAATTGGCACATATGGAAGTGTCAGTAACACGTACTTTTAAAGTACCCGTAATAATTAACAACAACTACCAAAACCTAATTGGTCAAATCGTTCAGACCAATCAGCCTCACGTCTTTTCTTCTAAAGACCTTAGAGAGGCTGTGCGACAATTATATCAGGGAGCAGTGTTGCTTGAACAGCAAACTGCACCCAAGCCAACACGCCTACAGGCCAGGGAAATCGACTAAATGGGCCCTTCATCATGTGGTATGCAGGATTGAAGGATCACTGGCAAACACTCAGCCTTAGGAGCCTTCATAGACATCGAGGGAGCTATTGATAAAGTCTCCTACGCCAATATAGAACAGGGTCTAAACAAACACGCGGTCCCGACAACCATCATTGGATGGGTCGGGGCTATGCTAAGGAATAGAACTGTAACCGCTTTAATAGGTAAACAAAGCCAAACAGTAGGTGCCAAAAAAGGATGTCCACAGGGCGGGGTGCTATCTCCGCTTCTGTGGAATGTCGTTGCGGACGGCTTACTTCGGCAACTAAACAACGCAGGATACCATGCTGTGGGTTACGCAGATGACGTGGTAATCCTACTCATTGGAAAACACGAGAGTGTTCTGTCTAGCCTAATGCAGAACGCTCTCAAAATCATAGAGGAATGGTGCGAAAAAACGTCTCTCTCGATTAACCCCAAGAAGACAGAATTAGTACTGTTCACAAGAAAAAGGAAGATCAACACAGGTAGACTTCCCAAATGTTTTAATAACCAGCTATGCTTGGCAGACGAGGCGAAATACCTCGGTATTATATTGGACTCCAAGCTTAACTGGAAGAACCACCTAGAACACAAGCTGAAAAAAGCCTGTGTCATCTTCTGGCAGTGCAGGGGTGCGCTAGGACCAACCTGGGGTTTTAAACCAAAGGTAGCCCGGTGGCTCTACCTGCAATTGTCAGACCAGCTCTGACATACGGAGCGATAACTTGGTGGCCGAGAACAAACCAATCGGTTACCAGGAAAAAGCTAAACCACCTACAAGGATTGGCATGCCTGGCAATGACGGGTGCAATGCGCACAACACCCACGGCTGCAATCGAAACTCTACTGAACCTGACGCCCCTTTACATACATGTAAAGGAGGTGGCAGTGAGCACAGCCTTAAGACTAAAGGCAAATGGCACATAGAGCCCGACTGCAAACGGTGTGAGACACGGGGAAATACTGAGAGAGGCGGGATTAACCATGCCTGAACTCAAAGAATCCCTCGACAGTGTCCCACCGAGACACCTGTTTAAGCGGCAATACGAAATATAAGATCAGATTGATGATAAACCAGAAATCACCGTTTATACCGACGGGGCTAAGAATCATGAAGGCGCAGGGGTAGGTATTTACTGCCAGGAACTTGACCTCAGACTCAGCGTCCCCCTAGGTAGGAATGTGACGATTATTCAAACGGAACTTTTCGGGATACTTGAAGGTGCTCGGAAACTATCGGAACTGGCAGTCTCGAACAAATCCTTTCTGTTCCTTACTGACAGCAAATCAAGCCTAGCTGCGCTATCGAGACCAAGGGTGGCCAGCAGCATAATACTGGAGTGCAACCAAGCTCTAGTCAAACTCGCCGCAACCAACAGAGTCACAATATCCTGGATTAAGGCACATTCAAATAATGAAGGGAACGACTGGGCCGATAGGCTAGCCAAAAGGGCTGCCCTGAAAAGGGAAGGCTCTAAGGCTTTGCCACTGGCACCACTCACTATCTCTCAAATACTTAAAGGAAGCTCCCTTGCAGAACACAAAAAGGAATGGCTACAAACTGACAAGTATGTAGTCGCCAAAAAATTAATCCACTCACCAACACCGAAGCTGAGCAGGAAATACATTGAATTACCAAGAAGTAGTTTGCGGCTGCTAATCGGTACCCTTACTGGGCACTGCACTAAACAAGCACCTCTATAACATAGGGGTGGTAAAAGATCCCCTATTTAGGAAATGCGAGCAAGAATAGCAGACCCTAAGACACATCCTGTGTGAATGTGAGTCACTCAAACAACTCAGGTGGTCCGTATTCGGAGAGGAGTGGCCAGATTGGTCACAACTGGGCAACATTCCACACGGCCAACTACTTGACTTTACAAGAAGTTTAGGTTGGCTTGAGGAGTAGGGCTCAGGAGGTGGCACAAAGGACCAACGAATGGTCTAAGTGCTGCTACCATTTGGTCGCCCGCCACAAACCATCATCACCAAAACCAAAGTGTAAAACGAATTTAAATTAATTGTTAATGTAGAAACTTTTGTACATAAAGTGGTAACTTAATAACGAGTATGTGCTCCCATATCACAAATAACGGCATTACACCGTCTTGGCATGCTTCGCAAAAGTCTTCGAAGGTCTTCTTGTGGTATAGCTGCTGGATGGTCTAAAGAGGATGTGGGCGGCTACGAACACATCTGTCGAGCATATCTGAAACATGCTCTATGGGATTGAAATCAGGATGCAGGCCACACCATTGTTGGAATTTTCAGTTCTTGTAGGAAGTCTCAAGTGATTCGTGCAGTATGTGGTCTTGCGTTATCCTGGACTGTAGCAGCTGCGTAGCGTTCTCCTGGGCATCTGTAAACACGTACTCGGCCATCGCAACGAGTAATACGGAACCTTGATTCATTCGTGAAGGGCACTTCCATTGTCGAAGTTGCCATGCGACATGTTCACGAGCAAAATTCATCCTTGCTATACTGTGGCGTCGTGTCAAAGTGGGTTTTCGGCCCTCAAACTTGATTCCCTCAACCTATTCCTAATTGTCTGATCTGATACAGTGACCCCGTGCGTCGTCCTGAGGAAAATTAAGAGGTCTTTCGCCGTAGAAACTCTATTGCGAAGACTAGAAATCAGTAAAAATTGGTCTTGATTTCGATTTGTTTTTCTTTTGCGATCTTGCCCACCCTGCCTGGTATATTGACCTGTATCCAAGTACTTGTTCCACAATCGGTGAATAGCAGAGAGGCTTACGTTGAAGTTTCTTGAGACTTGTCGAAGGCTTTCGCCATTTTCAATTAATGTTTTTTTGGGCTTGGCGAATAAATGAACAAATGAATAAATGAATGTCAGACGTATACATAACAACCATGGACCCGACCGAATACTTCTCGTCGATCCCCGAAAAAATCTTTCGACCGGGCTGGGATTCGAACCCACACGGCACGCGGTGCAACCGGCACAAGCGCTCGCCTGATGCCTCATTTTCACTTAACTTAAGTCAAACTGTCAGTTTCAAACATTTTCTATTGTTTATTGAACAAGACCTTCCTAGCTCTTTGAATCAACTTAGGGATACATTATTTTACTTTAGTTTTGGTAGTTCTCCTTAATTATTACGGATACTTCGAAAGTATGCGATGCTGATAATTCCCTATGTGCCAATTAAAACAATTAAATAGAGCATCTTTCAGCACAAATTAGTGACCCGCTAATTGTTTTAAGCAGTGTACTAATAGATGTTCCATACAAAAATACGACTCAACTTTGTTGAAATTTTTTTGATTTCTAAAGGACTAATTGAGAGGTTATGTTACCATGAAGGAAATTTAAAGATTAATAGCAATAGATTTTCCAAAAAAAAAATATGAACCGAATTTTTTTCTTTAAAATCTCCCAGAAGTTTGTTGCCATGAAGGAAATTTGAAAATTAAATAATAGATATTCCATAAAAATATGACTCTGGTATACCAAGCTTATATGAACTACCCTATATTATATGTAAAAAAAAATTAGGAGCTAGATTGATTGCTTTCCTAGAATTTATATTTGTATTAGGTTGATACATAAAATTATTTATTTTTGTGTCGTTCTGTTGTTTGAGTTTGCCCGGGGGCGGCTCGCCAGGGGAGGCAGGTGAGGCATTGCCTCACCATATATTTTTGCGATCAATTCTTTTTAATGTTATAAAAATATAAATTTATTCAATAAATTTCTTCCATGTTGGCTTTAATATTGATATATAATTTTTTTCAAAAATTCATAACTTTGCTCCAAATCATCGAAACGACTCGAATTTTTAAGGCATTTGAAGGAAATTGATTAAAATTTTCTGCCATTGTGATTTATCGCCGATTTTTTTTGCTCACGGTACAGCTTGTCAAAGTTGGACAATTTTTTACATAAAAAACATCGTGTTGTTACGGGGGGTGGGTTGGACTTGGGGTCAAAATTAACTACACATTCTTAAAGATAATACTTAAATCTTTCCCAAACTGAAAGATTAATCGATTCTCGACCAAATTGAACCAAGTTACGACGATTTGAAAAATCGAGTTTTTTCGCTATTTTTCGAGTGGCGCTTTTTTTTGACGCCGAGTGTACACCACATTTTGAGGATCATATAGGATCCTAAAACACAACAAGCAAATAAAAAAAAAATCAAAAACGATATTCTATCAAGAGAGAGACAATACATTTATTGAGATACTTTTACGACAGCTCTCAACAGGCAATTGACCAGAGGTCTTTCAGCCCAGTACATATTTTATCGATTTTGGAAAACAAGCAATTTGTTTCAATTTGAAATGGAAATTTCTTCATCGTTTTTTAAACATACTGGGCCAGCTACATTTTGACATTTAAATGACTTGGAGATATCAGAAATATATGTGACTTGGAAAATCTGCAGAGTATACCATAATTAATTATTAGTTTGCAGATTATATGCTATTAAATAAACTTGTTTGCATATATTTGTTTCTCTCAATTCTTGTTCTTTCTGAATCACATATTTCTTAGTTAAAATGTCCACCCAGCATTCAAGACTTTAATCAAATTTTCAGGTGTTTTGAAATTTTTTGTAGAACATAAACCAAACTTGCTGTTCCATTCAAGATCGCATTTGACCTATCAAATGCAAAACAAACATGAGATCAAACAGTTTATCAGGGAATTTAAGCAATAATTATTATTTCCAATTAGACGAGAAACTACAGGTATGCAAAACTGAGGCAGTTTTTGACACTACAGAAGGAAAATGGCAATAAAACGCTTAACCGACTGATATTTTCTTTTAACTTTGTATCTTTTAACCAATGATTATTAATTCCAATCAGAGGAGAAACTACAAGCATGGAAATGCAGACCTACTGCGGTTTTTGACGTTAGAGACGGAGCTTAATCGACCAATATTATTTTTTATGAATAACTTGTGAATTGCTATTTTGCAAGAAAAATTTGAAACATGAATTATTATCATGATGAAGATCGCAAACATTTGAAACATGGATTAATATCACGATGAAGAGCGAAGGCGTACCTACAACAAAAGAATTCTCAAATGTTTTTTTTAGATAATGGAGTCTGCAGCCAATCATTCCGATAATTATAAATTACTTAAACAAGGTGGAAACTCTTAGCAAATTAATTTAAAGATACCTTAAATTTCTTTGTAGTGTAAAGATATTAAATCATTTACAAAAGTCGCCTTTTATCCATGAGGAGACATTTAAATATTTCACGAACACTGTTTTCACTTTCGTGTTCGCGCTTTTCAATACGAGATCGGTTAGATTTAAACAAAATCGCTATTACAATTTTTTTTTTCGGAAATAACGAAAAACCATCACAGTATAAACTTTCCATAAAAAATTGCATTGAAATCATTTTATGGAAAGAAAAGGAAGTAATTTGAAAGGATATTTAATCGGATCCTATTAGATAAACCAAATGTAAGTTTCAAACTTAAACTTCAAACAAAATTTTGCAAAACACAACAATTGCAAATTTCGACGAAAATGTCAAACACTCAGTAAATCAACTAAACTTTCAGAATATACGTTCTGGGACTAGAAACATGGTAGCAAAGGGATTTTTATTGGCAACCTTTGGGAAGGTATTCAAAATTACTGAAAACCAACTTGGCTATTTCCTTGAACATTATATATAACTTATATTATAAGTTATACAAAACAAAGTTAAAAGTGTTTTATTATAATATTTAAAATGTATAACGAAGTAGAAGCCTAGAGCATAAACAATATTATATCCTTGAACATTTCCAAAAATACGTAGTTTGGAAAAAAACGTTTTGTACAAAAGTTGTTGGATTTTCAATTAAGCATTAAATAACAGTATTAGTATGCCTCCAGCATAAATAACATTTTCAAATAGCCATTATGATGTAACACTTCTTGAAATAAATTCGAATCAATAGCAATCACGATTTTAGAAGCAATTCGAATAAAACACTTACCTTAATTGATCAGAGCAAGGTCGGCACAGATAACGAAAACCGCGATCTAACTAGCTCGAGCACGCCCACCCGACTGATATCTACCTGTGGCCGTGGGGGCCGGACGGGCGTCGCGACGCTGGGTACCCGCGGGTACAACCCCGGCTGCCAGACCCATTAATAACAACAGGAATAATGGACGGATCACGCGAATTTGGGAAAAACAAATCCATCAATCACAAAGACATCTTTATTCATCTAATATAATACTCCAATTTTTAATACTGCGGTTAGTAACTCATATAAAAATAGATATATGCTTCTTACTTCATCTTCCAGAAATCATCACGTCTACAAAATTGAATTTACTTTTTATACAGCGCGTGAAATGGCATGATGAGTTCTACCAAAAAAAAATGTGGGAACAAAACTTCCTTATTTTTTGGGTAGAATACGAATCTGCTTAAACAAATGTAGGTTGTAATTAGAAAAAACTTGTTTTGTGTTAGCTTGAAAACGTCCAGTAAATGCAACATGCATATCGCCAATACATTTCCCCCTTCAAATCGTCCAATTTTTTATATAGAACTTTCTACAAAGGTTTTGTTTTAAAGTTATTTGGGTATGTCAATATATTTGACTCACCCTGTTTATCATATTTACAATTTGGAACATACTAGAGAAAAAAAAACGCCCACTTCTGGCGAAGGAATTTTTATCAAAAGCTTTTTATCACTTATAAGGAGAGGATCAGATGAGTGACTCACCGATTTGATTCATCTTTGGCACACGTGTAGGTCATGACTAGGAGTGTAACAGATGCAACTAATAGGGCGCACTATTCAGCCGTTTTCGAGAAAAAAAATGATTGATTCTAAAATTAAAATATTTAAATATATATGGATTTATAAAAACTATAAAAGGAAAATGAATGAACCCATCTTCAACAATGGGGTACGATCCTTCGACCTTCCGACTACGAATCGGAGGTTTTATCGATGCGCCAAAAGATCGGTATATGTTTGTTAACGCAAAAGGTATGTAAACATACGAATGAATAACAAATAAAAAAAAAACATTTTTTCCCGAAAACGGCTGAATAGTGCGCCCTATTACTTGCACCTGTTACACTCCTAGTTATGACCTACACGTGTGCCAAAGATGGATGAAATCGGTGAGTCACACATCTGATCCTCCCCTTGTCAGTATCGAGAAAACCTTAAGTTTAATTTGAATTTTTTTTTTAAATACTGCATCAACAGACAGACAGACACATACGCACAGGCATTTTTACATTCTGCAAGATATAGCGCCCACAGACAGATATGCAGATAGACACACAGCAAACAGGCAAACAGATACCCAAACATTTTATAAAAATGGTCGAATACGTTTCAGGGCACCTCTCAAAAGATATTTTCATTAAAGTTTCGAATTCGAAAATTTTCACGAAAAAACACGTACTTAGTACGGAAATTGTGGTTAAAACATACATTTTTCCATTCAGTTTACATAAGTAAATTCAATTTTGGAAGACCTGCACACGCATCAAGTACTAAATCTATATCGAAATAAATACTTCAATTAAATGCTTCAACTCATCGATCTATGAACTGTCACCTTTGCTTGAAACGTGCCATCTGGATCGCTGTCTGCCCATTCGGCTATATCCCTGACGGATGGTAAACTCCTGTTCAAACGCCGCGTTTCCTCAGTCTTCCTTTCTGGCGCCCTTCTAGAACCGTACCTCAGCAGTTTGTTGGTCGACGAGTCTTTGGGGAGGACTTGCAGGACCGCGTTGATGAGCCGCGCTTGAGGTTGGGGAGGAGTGGGGTTGTTTATGATGATGAGGGCGTTACGCTTACGTTCGAGCGCGGCGTTTTTCTTCATCAACGATTTTGCCTTTTTGTTCAGTAGCTCTTGTGCTTCTGGATAATGGGATAGGGCCGCGTTAAGGTCCGCCTTGCTTAGCACGAATAGATTTGAATAACCGTGTGATCTGTAATTGGAAAATGGGATGAATGTGACAATTGTCCTCACTTACTTTTTAACCAATGAAATCTAATAATGTTGATGACGTAATCCATTAAAATTCTAATTATAATGCGAAACAGCCCTGGATGAATGGTAGGCATGGCAATACATCCTGGGTGGGTGTTATTTATGGTGATACATCATGTTGGTATTGCCTAGCAACGCGTTACTTTTTTTTATAAATTATAAAACACCAGTTATCGTCGGACTTGCTCACTGAATTTGATCTGTTCGTATTTTCGGGTAATTACTGCTTTCATCAGTAATGATATTCCCAGCATTTCTCAAAATCTTGGTAAGCCCATTTTTACCACAAAATTGTAGCACAGATTAATACACCTCTGATGTCACTAAATTTAAAATTAAAGTGTAAACTTTCTGTTCGGCCAACTGACTTCTCAAATCTGTGACTGATTTTTTCTAGGCAATTATTAAGGTCTGTATCACTCTTGCTCTTTTCTAGAAAATCGTGATCCTGACGCTAACAATTTTCGGTAAATTCATAGGCACTCGTTAGATTACTGTTGATATCAACTTGATAACAACCTTTTGAGTTATACTTACCGTACATCTGCGGTCCGTCTGTTCATGCCTTCAATACCCAAAAGGCTGATCTCTCCGAATACAGAACCTTCGGTTAAAGTTGCCAAGACCTCGCTTTCTACTTTTCCGATGACTTGAACTTGTCCTGATTGGATGATGTACATTTCTTTTCCGACATCTCCTCGCTTGCAGATTATGTCCCCCGGAAGGTAGATGACGGAGCGCAGTTGAAGGACGAGCTCGCGTAGTAATGCTTCGTCGCAGTCTGCGAAAAGTTTCACCTTGCTCAAGATTTGAATATGGACGTTGATGGCGATGTCCGTTTTCATTTTGTGAGGCAGGCAATCCATGATAGTGTTTTCATCTGTAATAGAAGAACAGCTTGAATCTTGTGTTATTCGATTTTTTTTTGCATAGGCATTTATAATAATAATAATAATATTTATTATGTCCAAGACTGTTACAAATCACCATAACATAGATTCATCTTCAAAAAGGAACAGATAATTCTTCTACTGCAGAAGTTGCTATTGCAGTTATGTACATGGGCGTCCGCAGGTGGGGGCAAGAGGAGGCGGCTGCCCCCTCCTGGAAAATGAATTTATTAAATGAAAGTAATATTTTATATACTAAAGTTGTATGTAGTCGGTAAATGTATACTTTAACAATCGCATCAAAATAAAAAAAATATAACAAAAAGTGCGTTCCACGTTATGTTCGATGAATCCGAAAAAAAGTTGACGTACAACGACGAGCGGGCACGGTTCCATCCGACGCGTATAATACAATGCGATCGAATAAAAATTAGTCAAAGTTGGCCATGAGCCAAAATTCCTAAACTTATTGGCAAGTGTTAAGCTGGTGTATATTGATATTTTCAAATTTAGGAACTAAGAAAATACATGCGGTTTTTTCTTCATGACCTGCTTTTTTTGACTAATTTTTTATTCGATCTCGCTGTATTATTATTACTCTACATTTAGTAGAAATTGACAATTTTTGACAGTTGTAAATTGTTATTTTTGGCAGTTGAAAATTTCCTTTTTACTGCCAACGTGCCATTTGTGATGATAGAAATGTGCGATTTTTGACAGTTGTCATTTTTAGCAGTTGAAATTTTCCTTTTTTTCTTTTAATATCAAAAAATGCCATTTTTTACGGTAAAAATCCACAATTGTTGGATGCTACTAATTTTTTTATTTACTGTTGAATCGTACCGTTTGTGGTGGCAGAAATTCAGAATTTTTGACAATTTGTAGCTGTTACTTTTGACCATTTTTTAATACTAAAAAATGCTGATAGTGATAGTAGAAATGCTCAAATTTTGACAGTTAAAATTTTTTTGACATTTGGAATTTTTCGTTTTATTGTTGAAACGAAACCGTTTTCAGCAATGAGCAATTTTTGACAGTCCTGAATAGTTATTTATGACAATTGAAATTTCCTTTTTACTGCCAACGTGCCATTTGTGATGTTAGAAATATGCGATTTGTGACAGTTCGAAATGGTCATTTTTAGCAGTTGAAATTTTCTTTTTGTTAAATATCAAAAAATGCCGTTTTTGATAGTAAAATTCCACAATTTTCGGCAGCTACTAATTTCCTTATTTACCGCTGAATCGTGCCGTTTGTGATGGCAGAAATGCAGAATTTTTGACAATTCGAACGGTTAAAAATGTATCTTTTTACTATTGAAAAATGCCGTTTCTGACAGTAGAATTGCACAATTTTTGACAATTCGTAATTTTTATTTTTGACCGTTGGAAATTTCTCTTTTTTAATATTGAAAAATGACGATAGTGATAGTAGAAATGCTCAAATTTTGACAGTTGAGCATTTTTGGCATTTGAAAATTCTCTTTTTATTGTTGAAACGTGCCGTTTTCAGTAATGAGCAATTTTTGACAGTATTGAATAGTTATTTTCAGCAATTGAAAATTTCCTTTTTACTGCTAAGTGCCATTTGTGATAGTAGTGCTATTTTTGACAGTTCGAAATTGTCATTTCTAGCAGTTGAAATTTACTTCTTTTTTTAATATCATAACTGTCTTTGATAG
This sequence comes from Ocypus olens, assembly GCA_910593695.2. Taxonomy (NCBI): domain Eukaryota; kingdom Metazoa; phylum Arthropoda; class Insecta; order Coleoptera; family Staphylinidae; genus Ocypus; species Ocypus olens. Next base: position 20,114,720 of record OU343048.1, read on the forward strand.
TAAAAAACCATAATTTTTGGCAGCTCCAAATTTCTTTATTTACCGTTGAATCGTGCTGTTTGTGGTGGCAGAAATGCAGAATTTTTGACAATTCGAAATTGCCATTTTTAGCAGTTAAAATTTTCTTTTTTTTTATTTAAAAAAATGCCGTTTTTGATAGCAAAAGTCCACAAATTTCTTCATGTGCCGTTTGTGGTGGCAGAAATGCAGAATTTTTGACAATTCGAAATTGTCATTTTTGACGGTTAAAAATGTATCTTTTTACTATTGAAAAATGCCGTTTCTGACAGTAGAATTGAACAATTTTTTACAATTTGTAATTTTTACTTTTGGCCGTTGGAAATTTCCCTTTTTAATATTGAAAATGCTGATAGTGATAGTAGAAATACTCAAATTTTGACAGTCTAACATTTTTGGCATTTGGAATTTTTCTTTGTTGTTGAAACGTGCCGTTTTCAGTAATGAGCAATTTTTAACAGTATTGAATAGTTATTTTCAGCAATTGAAAATTTCCTTTTTACTGCTAAGTGCCATTTGTGATAGTAGTTCTATTTTTGACAGTTCGAAATTGTCATTTTTAGCAGTTGAAATTTTCTTTTTTTTATTTAAAAAAATGCGATTTTTGATAGCAAAAGTCCGAAATTTTTGACCGCTGCAAATTTCTTCATGTGCCGTTTGTGGTGGCAGAAATGCAGAATTTTTGACAATTCGAAATTGTCATTTATTCCGGTTAAAAATGTGTCTTTTTACTATTGAAAAATGCTGTTTCTGGCAGTAAAATTGCACAATTTTTGACAATTTGTAATTGTTATTTTTGACCGTTGGAAATTTCCCTTTTTTAATATTGAAAAATGACGATAGTGATAGTAGAAATGCTCAAATTTTGACAGTTAAACATTTTTTGCATTTGGAAATTCTCTTTTTATTGTTAAAACCTGCCGTTTTCAGTAATGAGCAATTTTTGACAGTATTGAATAGTAATTTTCAGCAATTGAAAATTTCCTTTTTACTGCCAAGTGCCATTTGTGATTGTAGTGCTATTTTTGAGAGTTCGAAATTGTCATTTTTAGCAGTTAAATTTACTTCTTCTTTTAAATCAAAACCGTCTTTGGTAGTAAGAAAACATAATTTTTGGCAGCTGCAAATTTCTTTATTTACCGTTGAATCGTGCCGTTTGTGGTGGCAGAATTTTTAACAATACAAAAATGGCAATTTTCTTTTTTAATATCAAAAAATGCCATTTTTTATTGTAAAAATCCACAATTTTTGGCAGCTGCTAATTTCTTTATTTACCGTTGAATCGTGTTGTTTATTGTGGCAGAAATGCAGAATTTTTGATAATTCGAAATAGTCATTTTCTTTTTTTTTATATCAAAAAATGCCGTTTTTCATAGTAAAAATCCACATTTTTGACAGCTGCAAATTTCTTTATGTACCGTTTGCGGTGGCAAAAATGTAGAATTTTTGACAATTCGAAATTGTCATTTTTGACGGCTATTTTATTCGAAATTTCTGTATGAAAGTTTTGCCCCATTTTGTACTCTAAATTCTTGATCTACATTTTCTTTATTTTGTTTGTTAAAATTTTCAATTTTTTTATTTTTAGGCCCGAGTTGGGTCAAAATGTTTGATTTGTTGATTTTTCATTTTTTGGCTTATTTTTAGATTTTTTACTTGCATTTTCGACTTTGCGGTCTAAATTTTTGATCTTCTGTCCTAAATTTTATTTATTTTGGCTGAAATTTTGTTCAATTTTTTTTTATTTGAATTCTCGAACTTATGATTTTTTGTCCTATTTTTAAAATGTTTTAAACTTGAATTATTGATTTTACTGCCTGATTTTTTTTTATTTTTTGCTTATTTCCGAGTTTCTGGTCGGAAACTTACTTTGAGCTAAAGAGTTATTTTAGGGGTGAAAATGGCAAATTAATTTTCCTTTACTTGAATTCTCAAGTTTTCGATCTGCATTTTTTACTTTTAGTTCAGGGTTTTTGATTTCCGGCCGATATTTTAGATATTTGGCCTGTAATTTCGTTTTTTGTTCTAAATTTTTGATTTTGATTAAATAAAGTTTATCTGCAGACAGGGTTCTTTCACTCATTTTGAAAGCAACTTTATAATTTCGTAACATAATGCCACCGAAAACATCAAACCAGAGGTGTTAGTATGCGCCACAGGCCGCAAGAAAATTACACCTCTACTCTCTTGCGGACTGTGGCGCGGACTTAACCTCTTCATGAAACTAATATTACCAAATGTCAAAAGATAAAAATATTATGGGGTTACCAATTGACGTGTAGCGTCTGGTTCACTTACTCATGGCTCTCTTATAACGTAATTCCAATTTCAATTAATAGAGGGGCGTTAAAACATTCATATATTCAGGCTACATTTCGTTTTATTAAATTTATTGAATTTATTCATAACTTCGTCAATTCTAGTCCAATTTCAACAAATAAACACGTTTTAGATTCATACTAACGTCCTCTGTCGACAAAATATACAATTTGGCCATTAGGGTTGACCGACCGTTTAATATTAGGGTGGACCAAAATGAAAAAAAGGGAATAAATCGACTTCAAATTTTAGAAATATTGGCCAGGTCTGATCTAAAGCTTCTAAACCAATTATGTATAACATCTCTTCTTCTTTCCCAATTCACAATATCAGTGCATATGTTCGAATCAGTAGCAGCCAAGTTGCATTATTTCACTGCAAATTACATTAAAAATACATTTCGAGCTCATTTATGTTTAAGGTTCAACGATAATAATTTTGATTTCCAAGAAGTCTAATTTTAATAAAACTATGATTAGTGTATACGTTCCCCTATTAAATAGCACGGAAATTATTACTTCGCAAAACTACCTGCAATTATAAAATCCATCTAAATTAATATCCCGCGAAAATAAACTGAACAGTCATGCAAACCCATAAACCCACAAAACTCACCCAAAGTGTGCTGCCTCTCCCAAGTGTAATTAAACCACAGCTGCACCCTCCTTTGCATGTCCTGCGGCAAATTCAACCTCCGCATGTACTCCAAAGTCTCATCCACCAATTTCCTGTATTCAGTCTGCGACCTAGTGGCCGTTGCAATGATATCCCTGATTTGTCCAATCAAGAGCGCGAACACGAAAACCCCCATCAGCCAGGAAAAGGTCATGAACATAAATTCCACCTCTTGCGTGGGCTTCGGATTCTTGCCTATCGAAGTCGCGGTTTTCGTGGCGAAATAGAAGCACTTTATGTAGGCGTTTCCTTTTCCGTTAAATACGAAGTTATTGCTTCCGATGCCTTCCCATGAGGAGAAGGCGTAGTACGCGCAAGCGTTCAAGTGGATGAGGTACATCATGTAGAGGAGGGTTCTCGTTATTCGTATTATGTGGGGCGAGGCAATCAGTTTGTCGACGAGGTTGAAGAAGCCCCAGAAGGTGTGCAGTTTGAAGAAACGCGGAAATCGCAGGATGACCATTTCCGGGCCGAAGAAGATGTAGAGGATGTCCAGCGGGAGGAGGGAAAGTATGTCCAACTGAAAATGACTTGAGCCATCATATAAACTTAATAGTATATTCTGTAACAAGTAACTTGTTATGGAATGAATTACAAGAAAAATGCATAAGCGCATAGAGTTCCGTTCCATAACAAGAGTGAGAATGTTTATGTTCTGTAATAAAAATTGATTTCAGAATAATTAAATTCTACAGTGGTCGTGGAGAAATTAATTTTATTAATTATATTAATTGCAAATCAAATAGAATTAATGAATGAATTACAAAAATTATTGCTGCGAATTTTGGTAGTCCTACACGGAAGAGTGTCGCCAAAGGGTCAAACATAAAAATAAAAAATGGCGATGTACCCATCATGTTACTTTCTCCGATCGAATTCTAATTAAGAGATTTTGAAAAAACTTATTGTTTATACGTTCTTCATTTTGGCATTCTCTGCAATTTTGATATATCTAGAAAAGTTAATAAACAAGATGGTTTGATTTTTTATAATAAAAAGGCTCAATTATGTGTCAATAATATTGTTATCGTTCGAAGTCTGCATTTAAGTCAGTTTTTTAATATTTTTTTTACGTTTGAGCGTTGAAAATTGAAATTATTGATAGTGTTTATCTACAAAACTAAATAATTAATGTGCTTTGATTTTTCTAGAATATTAAAGCCCAATTATTCAACAATAATGCTGATAAAATTGTAAGTCTGTATTAAGTCAGTTTTTTGAAAAGTTAATACTTTTTCGATTTTTGAGCTTCAAAAATAGTCATTCTATGGTTTCATTTTGATTACCCAAAAGTAAATAATTAACATGCTTTGATTTTTTTATAATATCAAAGCCGAATGATTCCCCAATAATGCTGTTAAACTTGTAAGTCTGCATTTAAGTCAGATTTTGAAAAATCAATACTTTTTCTACATTCTTGGATTTTTAATGGTGATTATCTATAAAACTAAATAATTAGGTTATTTGTGTTTTTTTTAAATATTAAAGCCCAATTATTCCCCAATGTTGAAGTTTAAAGTCTGTATTTACGTTAGTTTTTGAAAAATCAATACTTTTTCGATTTTTGAGATTTAAAAATGATCATTCTTGGGTTTGATTTTGATTATCTAGAAAACTAAATAATTAAGATAGTTTTATTTTTTTATAATGTTAAAGCCCAATGATTTCCCAATTATGTTGTTAAAATTGTAAGTCTGCATTTAAGTCAGTTTTTGAAAAATTAACACTTATTAAATATTTGAGCATGGAAAATCGCAATTCTTGGGTTTTTGATGGTGATTATCTAGAAAATTAAATAATTAACGTCCTTTGACTTTAAAAAAAATCAGTCCAATTATAAGCGAATAATGCAGTTGGAAGTTTGTTTTTAACACAGTTTTTGAAAAATCAATTTTTTTTGGGTTTTTGATGGTGATTATCTAGAAAATTAAATAACTAAAGTCCTTTGACTTAAAAAAAAAAAATCAGTTCAATTATAAGCGAATAATGCAGATGGAAGTTTGTATTTAACACAGTTTTTGAAAAATCTTTTTTTTTTGGGTTTTTGATGGATAAATTAAATAATTTACGTTCTTTGACTTTTTAAAAAAATCAAAGTTTTAATTTTTGAAAGTTAAAAGTTGTAAATTTTGGGTTTGATGACGATTATCTGAAGAACTAGGTCCTTAACGGGCATGGATATTTTTTTTATATTAAACCCTTATCATTGATTTTGTGAAAGTGTGAACTCTGCATTTGTTTCTAGTTTTAAATAATGCTTTTTCGATTTTCAAACGCCTAAAAATAGCCATTCTTGGCTTTATCGTGATTATCTAGAACACGAAATGTTTAACATGCTTTAAGTTTTCAATAATATTAAAGCCCAGTTATTCCGAAATGCTGTAAAAGTTTGCATTTCTTTTGATTTTTTGAAAAATCAACGCTTTTTCGATTTTTGAGCGTCGAAAGTGGATATTTTTGGGTTTCATTTAGAAAACTAAATAATTAACATGGCTTAACTTCTTGGAATATTAAAGCCCAATTATTCCCCAATAATGCTATTCAAGTCTGAAGTTCGAATTTAAGTCAATTTTTGAAAAATCAATATTTTTTCAATTTTTGAGAGTTCAAAATTGTAAATTTTGAGTTTGATGGCGATTATCTGAAAAAGTAGGTCCTTAACTGGCGTGAATATCTTTATATTAAAGATTGATTATCAATTTTGTGAAAGTTTGAAATATGTATTTGTTTTTGGTTTTGAATAATGATTTTTCGATTTTCAAACGCCTAAAAATAGCCATTCTTGGCTTGATCGTGATTATCTAGAACACGAAATGTTTAACATGCTTTAAGTTTTCAATAATATTAAAGCCCAGTTATTCTGAAATGCTGTAAAAGTTTGCATTTCTTTTGATTTTTTTGAAAAATCAACGCTTTTTCGATTTTTGAGCGCCGAAAGTGGGTATTTTTGGGTTTCATTTAGAAAACTAAATAATTAACATGGCTTAACTTCTAGGAATATTAAAGCCCAAATATTCCCCAATCATGCTATTCAAGTCGGAAATTCGAACTTAAGTCAATTTTTGAAAAATCAATATTTTTTCGATTTTTGAGAGTTCAAAATTGTAAATTTTGAGTTTGATGGCGATTATCTGAAAAAGTAGGTCCTTAACGGGCGTGAATATTTTTATATTAAAGATTGATTATCAATTTTGTGAAAGTTTGAACTTGTTTCTAGTTTTGAATAATGCTTTTTCGATTTTCAAACGCCTAAAAATAGCCATTCTTGGCTTCATCGTGATTATCTGGAACACGAAATGTTTAACATGCTCTTATTTTTTAATAATATTAAAGTCCAGATTTTCCGAAATGTTGTAAAAGTTTGCATTTCTTTTTATTTATTTTTTTAACACTTTTTCGATTTTTGAGCGTTAAAAATTCTTGGGTTTGATTTAGAAAACTAAATAAATAACATAGCTTGAATTCCTGGAATATTAAAGCCCAATTATTCCCCAATTTTACTATTCAAGTCGCAAGTTTGAATTTATGTCAGTTTTTAAAAAATAAATATTTCTTCAATTTTTGAGAGTTGAAAATTGTAAATTTTGAGTTTGATGGCGATTATCTGAAAAACTAGGTCCTTAACTGGCGTGAATATTTTGTATAGTAAAGATTGTTTATCAATTTTGTGAAAGTTTGAAATATGTATTTGTTTCTGGATTAATAATAATAATATATATATTTACGAGATTCTCCCTGTACATTTAAGTATTAAATCGAATATAAAATATAAAATAAAATATTTTGAATAATCAAATCTTTTTTCGATTTTCATTCTTGGATCGATCGTGATTATCTGGAGAACGAATCGGTTGACATGCTATTTTGGTTTTAAAGTCAAATTATTCCGCAATAATGCTGTAAATGTTCTGCATTTCTATTGGGTTTTGAAAAATCAACACTTATTCGATTTTTGAGCGGTAAAAATACCCATTTAATAAATAAAATACTTTTAATTTGAATCGATTAATTCCGAAATCATCAGGCTTGAATATTCAAGCAAAATCAATGCACTTTATTTGCCTGGTTTTTCATTAAATCACCAAGGCTAATAAATACTAAAAAAAAATTTAGATAGTTGTTTGGTTTCTGAATATTATTACTTATTAAGATTGTTAATAATATTTGGTAGAGTGATGATGGCAGATGTCTTTGATGTCGAAGCAAAAGAAGATTGTTAATAGGTAGTTTTCTGAGGATACCAAGAAAAATGTTATCTAATTTGAAAGATGAAATAAAGAAACTTTTCCGGGCAGCTTTTAATACAGAAGATTTCAGTAGAATTTTTTTAAATTCGATTTGAAGAAGTAACTGTTTGAAACCCTTCAATTAAAAACAAAATCTTTGGTTGAATCAAAATCGTATCAAATTAACAAATCGGCGAAATAATCAAACATCCACAGTATCTTATTGTTTGCAGTCTGGTAACTATTTATCAAATGCATAACCCACGCATTGTGAAACACTGCTACAGCTGCTATTTCTCGAAAACCGTCAAAATGCACAATTGGAAAACCGAAACTGGACGAAATTTTATCAGCGAAGAGCCGAATCATTAGAGTTGGGCAAAATGGATTTTCACAAGCTTTGACCCAGTGAAGAGTGTCGATTTGGATAGTCAGGTCAGATAAAATGTATATGTAACATAAAGTGAAGAGCTAAGAAAAAGGTCCCCATTTCCCAAAATTTTCAAATTTGCCTCGTATACAAGTCTGACTTAAAATTAATTACCCTTATACTTTACACCGAGTCACTTGACTACCCCACATACTTTGCTGACTCAACACTTTGAGTCGGCTCACTCAAGAGTTGCCCTTGTCTAGTAACCATACAATCAGTTGACTAAAAACAACCTTCCTACTTGACTACTTAACTTCACTGACTCAATTCTGTGAGTCAGCCCACTCAAGAGTTACCCATCTCTAGTAACCATACAATCAGTAATCAGACCAAAAAAAAACCTTCCTGAATTCAATGATTTGAATTAACTGTTAAATTCTTACCTTAAAATTTCTTTTCCTCATATAGTTTTGCTTCGTAAAATTGATATCCTTCATCCAAAACCCCTCACTCAAAAACATAATCCTAGGCTGGACCAAAACCATATCCAACAGATAAATCAAATCGGCGAAATAATCCAAAAACATCCACATCCCCCTATTGTTCGCATGCTGGTACGGAAAAGTACTTCTCAAGGGGATTACCCACGCGTTGTACAGCACCGCGAGAGCCGCTATAAACATCCACATAACATATATACCCCCTTGCGGGTCTATAACTTTGTTTCCGTAGTTGTAACTTAAAAATTCTACGAAAGTTTTTTGCTGGAATTTAATTTCTTCTTCCTCTTCTTCGTTTTCGTCTTCGTCTTGTTTCACCGATTGGTTACTGTTTACGGGTTTAGGTTGTACGTTAATTTTTAAAGGGGGCGGTTCTAGGGTCCCGTGGCTGCTTATTGATGAGGGTGTTTGAGGCATTTGCATTCTTTCGCGTGTCGCTTGAGCTCTGTAGGTGAAAGCATCCACCAGGTGTCGGATCCTGTCTTGTATAAATTGACGATTTGCACCCCTTAAACAAATGTAGAAGTTATTTTATTAGTCTTAAACTGTACTTCAAGTGTAATACAAATAAAGTAAACGTGTTTTAAATCTGGTTTACACTACACCATTTATTGAAAGAGAAATAAGAAATTTCTTGTTTCATTCAGTAAATTGTTCCAAAAGTGTTAATCTGATTCAATTTTTGGGGCAATCCAACTCATTGTATATCGCCCAATCAAATAGCTCTATTCTGACATTATAAACCAATCAAAAGTGCTTATGGCGACAAGAAAGGAAGCCTCCTTCGCTTTTCAATTCTTTTCACCATACGCACTTTTGATTGGTTTAGAATGCTTTTGGTTCTTGGCTGCCGGCCCTGGTATGAAGGGGATATCACGGCCCCATAGTCCCTATTGATATTAAACTCACCTAAGAATTGTTGGAGGGTGGAACCGGGCCCAAGAATCCGTTTTGTGGACGAAGCATGGGGTTTGTATGATCCCAAACTACACAGTATTTGCAAACCAGTTCGCTGATCGGCCTTTCTGGCGCGAAACATGATCAACGGGCAAAATGCCTGGTTGCCCTGTGGCCGTATCCAAAAGACACCAAAGACACTCTTAGAAACACACAATTCGCCAAGCAATATACGCTGTCTGACGTTTATCGTTTATTGACGCGGTTGCTACAGAAACGACTGACAGACCTACCGACTGCTACCATAGTAGCGCGTAGTTTGGGATCCATACAAACCCCATGCTTCGTCCACAAAACGGATTCTTGGCCACGGCTCCACCCTCCAACAATCCTTAGGTGAATTTAATATCAATAGGGACTATGGGGCCGTGATATCCCCTTCATACCAGGGCCGGTAGCCAAGAACCAAAAGCATTCTAAACCAATCAAAAGCGCGTATAGTGAAAAGAATTGAAAAGCGAAGAAGGCTTCCTTTCTTGTCGCCATAAGCACTTTTGGTTTATAATGTCAGAATAGAGCTATTTGATTGGGCGATTTTCAATGAGTTGGATTGCCCCAAAAATTGAGTCAGATTGTAAAATTGACATTTTTGGGCATAAGTAATTCTCTGGATTGTCTAGCCAAATACAATTCGTGGTCGGACTCTTTTGGTCATTTTTGTCAATCAGATTAATGTCTAGCTTTTGCCTTTAGAAAATCTTTGATTTTCGTCGCAAAAGCTACTCTTTAACTGACTGACAAAAATTGCTGTCAAGAATCCGATCACTTATTATATTGTATTTGAAAATTTACTGTATGAAACTAGACAAATTAAATTGTTCAAGAAATTGACTCGTTTCTTGTTCAATAAATTGTGTAGTATAAAACGGCTCTTAATACCGATATATTAACTACGATCTTTATCAAGAGTAGCCATGAAATGGAAAACGAGTGTCTTAACTTATATCATCCATTTGAAATAATTCTGTAAAAGTTTGTTAGGTTATGTGACATTATTCATGAACAGCTTAAAACTTGTCGGTATGACACGTAACTTGACAGAAGCCAAGCCAGTTTTCCACCCTAAAGATATTTTTGACCAAGATCATTTTGTCAGGCATGTGACATGCCTGACAAAGTAGAAGCCGTAGTTGTATAAACAGTACAAAAATTTATTGTCATGTCTAGTGACTAAATGGCGTAACCTTGTTACGTTTTGAATGTATTAATTCTTTCGGCTGACTTACATGGAAGGGGGTGAATTTTCCGCAGAAGACTCTTTCTGGTCTTCGGCTGCATTCTTTGGTGCGTTTCCATTTAAATTGGTCATCGGTATGCCGCTGTGTTCACTAACCCAAGACGTGTTCGAGTGGGCCGACTCTTTTCTTGACACTTGATCCAAATTTGAAATTTCCGGATATACCATTCTCTGAAATTAAAATATTTTGTTTCGTTTTAATATAGATAACTAACTCCGTAACATAAGTTATTGTGATTACTGTTGAATTTAGATATTTAGTAATCCCACGAGAGTATCTAGCCCCATGAGCTTTAATGATAAAAAAATGGGTCGATGTTATTAACAAATTTTCTTTTTCCGCCAACGACAACGTAAATAAGCATTGCATCCATAGTTACAGGTACCGTAAGTGGCTGATAACATTCGTGGTGTTTGTTGGGCCCTAGAAACCATCTACAAATAATAGCAACAACTTTTTCCGCCCAAGTTAATACAGCAACTTGGGACCTCCCAAGAGTCTTGAATGTTCTTAATGGCAACCAAAATATTCAAAGCTTTCTAGAATATAGGCATTCTGTAAAATCCCTTTGCTCCATTGGGTCCTTGGAAACCTTCAAAATCATATACATCAACTTTATCAACACTTCAGTTAATACCACATGTATAAAAATTATTTAGATAAAGGAACGTACGTTGCAGGTTTGATACGTCGCATCACGTCTTCGCCACCTAATCTGCAGGTACCCACGTGCTGAACTAATCTAAGACCGTGATTTTGTTTATCATGGCCATGCCTTATCTAAATAATTTCTATACATATGGTATATAATTTTTGATCATTTCCCAAAAGTCTCGAATGTTCTTATCGAAAATGTTCAAATCTTTCCAAATAAACTCATTCTGTAAAATTCCTTCGCCACTATTATTGTCTCTATTGCTTCGCAGGTAGTAGGATTTGAAGACTAAAATGATGCCCTGGTCCTTCAGTTGTAGGAGTGATGTAAAATACTTACTTTTTTTGGAGAGTAATATACCTATATAATGTAAGATTTCACCTTTATAGATTAGTCTTTTAAAATGTTTTGTTAGTGACTAGGCTTTTAAAGTAATGCTCCAATCAGATGAGACTTCACCGCCTACGAAATTTTGTTTCGCCAATTAGATAAGACTTTACGGCCCGTCAAATTTAAATATTCATTACATGCCACTTAGGAAATTATAATAATAAGTTGATCTCTAAGTTGTTTGCCGCTTCTTAAATCTGGTAACTGGCGGAGTTAATATTTCATCATCAGAAGCACTGTGCATGATCGCAAACTTAGGCAAGATTATATTATAAATGCCTACCTATATGGTAGAAACGCCAAAGTGGCGGAATCTATTGCGTGAATGCTGTACTGAAACAAATCCGGGTGGCTTTAACACCGACAAGATATGGACATTGCCAGCGGCGGCAAATATAACAATATTAATGTGAACATTAAATATTGTTCCCCCATCAGAACACCTACAGACCGGTTTCGACCTTTCAGTTCTCATCAGTGTAGTTAGTTGCTGATGGGGAAACGGAGATTATTATTGGCATATAAGTATTCCAATCTCCGTTTCCCCATCAGCAACAAACTACACTGATGAGACCTGAAAGGTCGAAACCGGTCTGTAGGTGTTCTGATGGGGGAACAATAAGTAATGCCTACCTATACAATTTTTACATAGCTACCTATTATGGTGCCTTTAGTTAGTTATAGTATTTTTGTAGGTATTATGATGGGGTTGCCTAGTACAACTACCCACACTTACGTTATGTTAATTAAATTAAATATATTAAAAGTTATTGTTAATTTATTCTAAACAATCCTTTAATAAAACAATTATATGATCAATACGGCAATACAGCAGATTTGCTGACTTGGTTGGATGCAGCTCGTGCGCTCAGCTGTTAAACTCTAGCCGCGTCACTAAATCCACTTTATTGCCTAGTTAATCTCCTTGAACATTTCCATTATCAGTCAAGGATTCACTAACAGGAAGAATCTTGCACTCTAGGCCAAGACGGTGGGTTTTTAAATTATTTAAACCACTTAGTAAATAGATCCGCTGTCATCCATACCTTTCTATCAAGTACTTACTTTCGCATAGTTTTTAAGTGCTCTAGAATTTAGTAAGCGGAAAAGGAGCGGAAGCTCTGCCGTTGCATAAGTCCAGAACGAGAAAGGAAGGCCGACGAGCACTTAGCCATAAAATTCTAGCCACAGACTTCCCGGCGCATCCACCAAAATCGGGTGCGACTTTTAAATGTTTTTTTTGCAGTTTCTTTCTGCAGGTGTATTTAGTAAATGCAAACTGTTAAAAAGCCATAAAAATTATCAAAATATTTTTTTATCGAGCAGCCACGGATTTCTGTTTAATGGTAAAGATAATATATAAGTAATATAATAATTTTTTGACAGTTTGTAATTGTTTAGCATTGTATTTTTTTTGCAATAGCCTTTATGACTAATGCGCCAGCCACGGATTTTTGTTCAATGTTAAAAAAATATAAGAAATATCTGTCACGGTTTTGGATTGTTTAACATACTTGCAGGAAGGCATTGCAAAAATATTTTTTTTGCGCTTTTTGAGTTTCTTTAAATGCCACCCACGGATTAATGAGCTACTCGATAAAAACAATCACTTTTTGACAGTTTGTATTTGCAATATATACCTGCAGAAAGGGACTGCACAAATAAAATTTAAAAATCGCACCATACTTTTGGTGAAGACGGGAAATCTAAGGTTGGAATGTTATGGCTAACATTTCATCAGTGAAAGGAAGAAGGTCGTGTGCAAGGCTAGCAAACCTGTCACATAAAAACCCCAAAGCAGTTAAAGAAAAACTTTGACGAGACTCGGAACTAGGAGTGTTATAATGTTGAATGATCCGGCTTTGAAAGCGGATACGGGAGAAGTTAAATGAGCCTGCAGTCACCTATTAAAAGCTTTGAATCCAGGCATGCTCTTCTCTGCCTTGACGATGAAAAGGCATCTTTTCATCAAAAAATAATTAATATTTTCTGTTAGGTGTAACCTCCTTCCACAATTATTGTAACTAGCTCTCCCGGGAAACATTCTTCAGTTCGAATATTAGAGCTAGTAGTTACACCCTTGAAATTGATACGAAAGAAGTCAAATGAGCAAAAGAATTAACTTGCAGACACCTAACAAAAGTGTTTGAATCTAGGCATGGTCTTCTCTGGCTTGACAATGAATGTTCCTAAAGGCATAGGGTCATTTCATCTTCGTTGAATATTTGCTGTTTCGTGTAACTTTTGTAGCAGCTTCACCCCTTGAAATTATGGAAGTTGTTTCTCTGCTCAAAACGCATGATGCAACTTCTGTTGGCTTCAAACATATCACCTTGCGCCGCCTCACCTTTCTCAGCATCCATTGAATTGAAGAAAGTTAGGGTAGCATTTGATTTCTTACAACATTTTATTGCTTTCCACTGTCATTGGATGTGGTCTTAGCTTACGAAATATAGTGGTCTTGGACAAGCCTTGCTCGCTAAGCTTGATCTACCATTTCATTTGAATAAAGAACTTTTCGACTTTTCTTTTTCGCCTGCACTAGACTTTGTTGACGTCACGTTAAAAAATGGTATACCGGGTGTTTCAGACCACCCGTACACACCAAATATCTCGCGAAATACAAATCGGATTGTCATACAAAAAAAATAAGTCTAAATTTTTTTTTTGAGCTCTATTATGTGGTGTGAAATTTAAATCACTACCCCTCCCCCCTGGGGCAGGGTGGGGGGTAACTTCAGAATCTTAAATAGGTACCCCTATTTTTTATTGCAGATTTGGCTTCTACTCTAAAATATATTAGGTTTTTATTCCAAACATTTTTTTCGATTAGCAAAAAAAAATTTTTTTTTTATATATATTTTTTTTAATAAAAAAAATCCTGTTACAAACATTCATACATTACCACAATAGAAAAGAATAGAATGGAATTTGATAATCAAATTGATTTTTATTCGTTTCTACGATTTTTTTTTGTTTATTTCTGACATAAAATTACGAATGACTTCAATCAACGCCTTATTTAAGAGATGACTACGTAAAAAATGTCGTAATCTATCATTTGATGCGAGAAATAAATATAATTCAATAAATGTTTTTGCCGAATATAGCGCCATCTGTCCCTCATCGAAAATTGTTTTTCGGATAAAAACCTAATATGTTTTAGCGTAGAATCCAAATCTGCAATAAAAAATAGGGGTTCCCATTTAAGATTTCAAAGTTACCCCCCTCCCCGACCCAGGGGGGAGGGGGGGGGCGGTTCACATTTCACACCACATGATAGGGCTCAAAAACATTTTTGGATATATTTTTTTTTATCTCAATCCGATTCGTATTTCAGGAGATATTTCGGGTGAACGGGTGGTCTGAAACACCCTATACATTGGTTGCCCATTACTAGACAGTTAATTGAGTCCAATTTGAACAATTTTTAATTTTAGAGTTCTGGATACATCTTTTAATTTCATCACTTCTGTACATGTAAATTATCGTCACATTTTTGGATTGCTTATTTCTACGAGATTTCATATATTTGAAAAATTAAATTGATACGGGTTGGGAGTTAGGGGCAGCATAACTTGAACAAATTGATTGATTTTAATTTTTTAAATTAACAATCGACGTCTTTAACGAAATTTAAAAAAATCATGTTTACAAAAGTTATGGTCTTGTTGCAACACTTTTTATGCTCTGTATAGCAGGTGACTGTAATTGAGACTTTTTTTGTGGAATTGGCAATGATTTTGAAAAAAATATTTTGGTAACACTTATTGAATGATAATGATATTTGGGAATATTCGATCCCACACGTTTATGTCTAAAAGCCGTTTTACACCACACAATTTATTGAACAAGAAATGAGTTAATTTCTTTTGCAATTTAAATTGTCTAGTTTCATACAGTGTCAATTTTACAATCTGACTGAATTTTTGGGACAACTTACTGTATGATACTTACTTGTTCGATAAATTGTGTAGTGTAAAACAGCTTTTATGTAATAGTGCTGCCAATTTTTTTGTTGCCAACTTAATAAAAAAAGTATTAGTACAGTAAACTTAAAACAATTGTTACCCTCTAGAATCTAACACAAAATATTACATTATCTTAAATATGTTTTTTTTTTATGAACTTTTTCACAAGCACAAGAAACATACGAAACTTTGCAGAACATAATTTAAAGGAGACTTATTTATAATTTATGGTCACGCAACGTAAACTTCGCTATGGGCAAAGTTTGATTAAAAACTGAAAACAAATATAAAAAAGTAAGGAAACGGATGCACTTTAATCATTTTAACAAATATAAGTGTTATTTAGGCCAAGAACGAAGTAGACTTTTAACAAGTTCTAATATATATAAAATAATAGAATGTATGTAATCGATTTTAACCCTTTGTACTCGTATGTCGACTCATAGTTGCCATAATACGTTTTATTATTGTGCTCTCAAATATAAATACGAGTGCAAAGGGTTGAAATTAGGATAAAGAAGAAACCTTTCTGCAATTTCATTTATGCAGGGTGTTTCTGAATTGATGCGAAAGATTTTAAAGGCTGATTTTTCAGCAAGAATTTCTTTCATATATTTTTTTGTTCAAAACCCCTTCCTCTCCAAGTTACAGCCCTCTAAAGTTGAGGGAAAAAATTGTTTTTATTTCAAATATCCACTATGGAAGAATTTAAAAGAATGAAATTTGGTAGATAACTGTTCCTAATAAAAAAGCACTTTTTGACGATTTTTGTAACCCTAAAATGTGGAATTTGTGTCAAATGGGTCTGAGCATTATTTTATTTTTTTGTGATCAAACTAACAAATTTAGGAAAAGATGTCAAGAGACAAAAAAGTTGCAGATTGAATCCCTCCAATAGAATCAAGTTCAGAAACAGAAAAATGTAGACGCATTAAAAAGTTCTGATGCAAACTATTATAGGGGTTGATCTTTTCGCCCCCTTGTAATAACATTTTAGGGTTACAAAAATTGCTAAAAACTGCCATTTTATTAGGAACAGTTATCTGTCAAATTTAATTCTTCTAAAAGTTGTTATGAATGTTGATGATTATTTGCCAATGAAAAGATCACCTCACAAAAGGTGCGGCAAACAAAATATGCCTATTGTAACAGAAAGAATCTCAAGGAATTATTTTATAAAATGAATTTCTAAAATACAAAATACCCGAACTACAACATGTGTTCAGCATGTAGCATACATTGCGTCATTTATTCAAAAACAGGTAAAGCGCCTGTGTTTCATTTACATTCCGAATTATATTGGATATTAAAATGTTTTCTAGATATAACTTAATAATTTTATAACAAAACTTCAACAAATCATTATTTAGTTTACGACGCAATAAACATATATTTTTTTAAATCCTCTACATTTGTGGTTTATTAAGTACTAGAGATGGGCGATATTTCACTGTTACTAATAGGCGAATTTCACTGCTACTTAAAATCACTGCTACTTAAAAACACTGCTACTTAAAATCACTGCTACTTAAAATCACTGTTACTTAAAATCACTCCTACTTAAAATCACTGTTACTTAAAATCACTGCTACTTAAAATCACAGCTATTTAAACTGTGACTTAAACTGTGATTGTTCCTTAAAATCGCAACTGTTACCTAAACAGTGGTTGCTAATTAAACTGGATTGTTGCTTAAAACGTGATTGTAAGAAGACAATAGAGAAAGCATTTCTAAATACTATTTTATATTCAATACTGTGTACTCCCATTTACTCTTACGCTCATGCTCAAATTTTACGATTTTCATGAACTGAAAAAATATAAATGAATAATTGCTACAAATAGTAAACCAAAAATTACTCAAAATTCATTTTAATTTAAGATTCAGTGCGAATATCTAAACATACATTTTGAAATAATACCAAGAAACCAATTTTTAAATTGCAGACTTCATGAACTGAATGTCTATTGAGAATTGTTGAATTTACAAAAACCAAATTGATTTTTAATAAGCGATTTTTCGGCCATTGAGGTTTCTTTTTTTATAGAATTTGCTTGCTCGTTTTATATTTTTTCTGCGATGTTTTTATTCAAATGCTCAAAAAATTAAAACGAACATTTTCAAAAATCTATATCTCTATTGAAAATGATTGAATCTACAAAAACCAAATTGATTTTAAATTACCGATACTTCGGCCATTAAAGATGATTTCTTATGGAATTTTGCCTGCAAGTTTTATATTTTTTTCTACGATGTTTTTATTCAAGTGCTCAAAAAATTATAACGAAAATTTTCAAAAATCCGTATCTGTATTGAAGATTGTTGAATTTACGAAAACCAAGTTGATTTTTTGAATAAGCGATACTTCGGCCATTAATGATGATATTTTATGGAATTTTGGCTGCATGTTTTGCATTTTTTTTTCTGCGATGTTTTTGTTCAAGTGCTCAAAAAATTACAAAAACCAAATTGTTTTTGAATTTGCGATACTTCGGCTATTGAGCATGATTTTTTATGGAATTTTGCGTGCATGTTTTATATTTTTTTCTGCGATGTTTCTGTTCAAGTGCTCAAAAAAATATAACAAAAATTTTCAGAAATCCATATCTCTACTAAAAATTGTTGAATTTACAAAAACCAAATTGATTTTGAATAAGCGATAGTTTGGCCATTGAGGATGATGTTTTATGGAATTTTTCCAGCATTTTTTATATTTTATTCTGCGATGTTTTTGTTTAAGTGCTCAAAAAATTAAAACAAACATTTAAAAAAATCCATATCTCTATTGAATATTGTTGAATTCTGAAAAACCAAATAGATTTTGAATAATCAATACTTCGGCCATTGAGGATAATTTTAATGAAATTTTTCCTACATGTTTTATATTTGTTTCTGCTATGTTTTTCGTTCAGGTGCTCAAAAAATGATAACGAAAATTTTCAAAAATCCATATCTCTATTGAAAATGGTTGAATTTACAAAAAAAAATAGGAAAAGTTTTGCCACATACCTAAAACTCTTCAAATTTACTGATTCTGCAAAAATCTTCAAATGCTTCTCAAATTTTGAACTAAATCAAAAACAGTCATATGTTGATTTGGTATAGCAAATAATATAGCCAAAATATCACTTTCAGTCACAGGAATAATATCAAAAGAAACACTATTTACGTGCCCAGGTGGACAAATATTAGCAGAATCATATCAAAAGCATTTTTGCGAAACCATTGACAATTTCAGAAGGTGTTACGACGTTTACTAACCGTGATCATAGTCACCGTTTAAAATCACTGATACTAGTAGCAATCACAGGTAGCAACGTGATTCAAAAGTATCAGTTTTCTATCAAAGACACGTAGTTTTGGCAATATCACAAGTTACTCACATTGTTGTCCTAAAGTCTAAACTTTAATCCAAAATTAAAATATTTGGAATATCAACAACTTGTATTTAAATATCCAATGTTATCAGTCTATTTTATTTCGTATGTAAAATCGAAAAATACATCAATCTTACATGTTGGGTACTCTGTTGACAGACGATGCACATTCAAGACTAAAACCGATTTCAAGTAGATCCTCTTAATGTCACAGAAAGTAATCGATTTAAGTAATCCCCAACTTGTAATTCGGTTACAAAGGGATGCAATTACTATTTTATTATCTTTCCGAATGGCGTGTGTGTGGGGCGGGGGGGTTGTTCAATTGAAATATGTTTACTTTGGTTGCGTGACTTGGTGCAATCGTTATTCAGACGTCTATATAAATTTTCGTGTAATAGTTGATTAGCAAATTAGTTCGATAACAATGTAATGTTGAGCAAACGAAACATATTGATTAGTAATTTTAATAATTAGTAATAAAATACGAATGTTTTTGGGGCCGCGGTGGCCTAGTGCTGCTTCTGGGCCTCGTGGTCGTGGGTTCGAATCCCATCCGTGCGGTCACCTTTTCTGAATAAAAATGGCCGTGCGGGTCCATGGATGTATAAGTGGTTGTCCTTTCATATCTATACATGAAAATTATTACAAACAAACGGTTGTGGCAGAATGCCCTAGATGGCTACGCCAATTCCCACTAAACGAACGTTTTTTTTTCATGATCATTGATTACTTCTAATGATGTTGTTAAATTTTTTTAATTTGTTCTAAGCAAGGTTACGAAATTTAAAATTATACCAATACATTATACACTAAATCGCTTCTAAATGTCTTCAATTTGCAAAATAATTGAGAAGAAAAAATTACCAGAGAATTGTGATTTTGTAGTAATATCAGCCGAACGAGCGCATTTTTGTAGAACAATGACCAGTAGATCGACGGAATTTTAACAAATTAATTGCTTTATTACTACAGCCAAATAAAGTGCATAATTAACCCTTAGCCAACGAGTCTTACAGACAAGTAAAATGAGCTTATTTGTGAATCGATCATATGGTGGACGCCGGTAACTGAATTTATGATGTCGCGAATATGACGGCATTCGTTCCTAAGGGTTAAATATGCGATACGACAGAATGCTCCAACTATAGAGGCATCACCCTATTAAGACACGTCTACAGACCTAGAAAAATATATGTCAGAGAGATTAAAAACAGAAACAGAACATGAGCTAAAAATATCGCAAAGGAAGAAGTACAACAAATGCTATATGTATACTGAAGCAGCTTATAGATCGAACAACAACAGCGATTAAGTTGCTGTTTATACAACCCAATTTGCATCATTTATTAGTGCCTAGATATATTGCTTAATTTTAACTATGTTCCTGCATCCTGCCATACAAATATCTTTTTGTATGTGAATATTTTCTCACCTATTAGATATTTTTATAATACATTTTTTTTTAAGAAAGTTGTAAATAGTTATAATTTTTATGTATAAATATATATTTTTTACTACAAATGTATATTTTTACACTTAAATAAATTCCTTTCTCTTTTAAATTTAATTCTGATTGCAATGCAATTTTATCCAGCTGAAAACCTCAATTCGGTGGCTTGATTTCCACAAACAAAAAGATTTATATAACCCGTGCTGTGCTGAAAAAAAATGATAAAGTCTGAAATAATAATATTTATGATCTAGTTACTTCTCACGATCAAAGATTCTATATTAGCACCAATCTTGCAATTTCCTGTGATTCGTTCATTGACCTATTTATTTGTTTACATTATAAAGCAACGCCTGAATAAAATTCACACTGTATGTATAACCTGAAAATTTCATCCCTTTCCCTGACGTAAACAAAGGCGGCCCGGGCAGATACATTAGAAGCCGGGGTAGTGCGCAACATTCGTGTATAAAGTATTGACGATTATATATGTCCGTTTGCTATTTATTTTGGCGAGACTCACCTTTTTGAGGCGATATACTTTTTCCATGTCTATAATTAATGCGTTATTGGTGTCATCCGGATGGGCACTATCTGCTGCACGCCATGGACAAACCGACTTGCAGGACTGTTCCCATGGCGACGCGCTTTTCCGCCGTCTGGACGGCTGATCGATGGCGTCGCGGAAATGATGGAAAGTGATAACGACTATCTATTTGTTTTTCATGCGAGCACATAATGGATGGTTTATTACAACATTCATAGTAATTTGGTAGTAAATTCTAAGCTGGAATGGAGTAACTAAAACATGTTATATTTTGAAAGAATTGAAAATATTTCTGTTAAACACATGTTATCCCAGGTCGATAGTCATTCAACAGAAAATGAATTTGTTTAAATGGCTCCACTGGGCATCCAAAAATTAGTAGGACAATGGTTGGACAGACGGACAAAGGATAGTTTAATGGAGAATATTTCCCGCCAAAATAAGTCTTCACGTTCCTATGATCCTGTTACTGTGAAATTTTTCCATGCATTGAATAAAACAAAATTCCCGTCAAAATACCTTTGCACGTTCTTGTCCTAATACCCTTTGTAAAATTTTGGATGCATTTTTGTCAAAAATTTATTTTTGCGACAAAATACCTTTTTATATTCCTATGATCCAAATGTGTGATAAACAAATTTTCAATACATTTTTGTCAAAAATTTGTTTTCGCGTCAAAATACCTTTGTGTGTGCGCATTATTTAATTTTATAGGCAGCATTTGCGTGTTTAATATGGTTATTAAACACGCACACGCATTTGCGTGTTTAATATACTTATTAAACACGCTAATTCGCGCTTTAATTCACAGAATGCGATTTATGATAATATTTTGTTTACCCTGTTTAATACTGATTTTAATATGTTTTTTCAATTGTAATTGTAATTACAACTTTAATTTCGATTTAATTTTGATTTTGTTTTTATTTTTTTTATTTTGATTTTGATTTTAATTTTCGTGAACAAAGTATAGTGTTCAACTCGCATATAATGGCTATTAATCACTTGAACAATTTGCTCCACTCGCCTACGGCTCGTTCCGCAAACATCGTTCTCGTGATTAATAGCCATCATTATATGCTCGTTGTACAATATACTATTTTACGTTTCCATTAACCAAATACACGATTTAAAATTTTTCGATGCATTTTTTGTCAAAAATTTATTTTCGGGAAATACCTTTTTACGTTCCTCTGATCCAGATACGCGATAAAACAATTTTCGATGTATTGTTGTCAAAAAATTATTCTCGCGCCAAAATACCTTTTTACGTTCCGTGAACTAAATACACGATAACAGTTATTTATTATACGAGTGTAGAATGTACGTAATTACTCCCGCAAGAAAAAGTTTATCTGTGAGCTCGAACGGGTTATTTTCTTAAGGGACTAATGAGTAATTCCATTTTATCTAAAATCATCTGTAATTGCATTAAATATTGAAATAATGTTAATAAAATTTTGACAAAAAATTTTGATATACGTGGTGTCAATTTGAATTATTTCAAAAATCTTACGAATGATCTAATCATTTTGTGAGTCCGAGTTATTCTCTCACTAGTGGGTAATGAAAAACATGACTTCCCTCAAATTACCACACTAATTCGCTTATTACACCCGATTTTGGATTTAAAAAAATTCGATGCATTTTTGTCAAAAATTTATTTTCGCACCAAAATACCTTTTTACGGTCCAAATACATCGATGCATGTTGGTCAAAAATTTATTTTCCCGCCAAAAATCAATTTTTGGGCTAAAATATTTTTTTACGTTCTTATGATCCAAATACACAATAAAAATGTATCAATGTATTTTTGTCAAAAATTGATTTTCGCGCCAAAATACCTTTTTACGTTGCTATAATCCAAATACACGATAAGAAAATGTTCGATGCGGTTTCATCGAAAATTTATTTTTGCGCCAAAATACCGTTTTACGTTCCTTTGATCCAAATACACGATAAAAAATGTTCGAAGTATTTTCGTCAAAAATTTATTTTCGTCCTTTTTACAGTCCTATGATCTAAAAACACGATAAAAAATTTGTCAAAAATTAATGTTCGTGCCAAAATACCTTTCTACGTTCCTATGATCCAAATACGCGTTAAAAAAAAATCCATGCATTTTTGCCAAAAATTTATTTTCGCGCCAAAATTACTTTTTACGTTCCTATAATCCAAATACACGATAAAAAATGTATCCATGCATATTTGTCAAAAATTTATTTTCGCGCCAAAATACCTTTTTACGTTCCTATGATCCAAGTACACGATAAAAACTTTGTCGAAGAATTTTTGTCAAAAATTAATTTTCGCGCCAAAATACCTTTTTACGTTCCTATGATCCAAATACACGATTAAAAATGTATCCATGCATTTTTGTCAAAAAATTATTTTCGCGTCAAAATATATTTTACGTTCCTATGACCCAAATGCAACTTAAAAAGGTATTTTGGCGCGAGAATACCTTTTTACGTTACTATGATCCAAAAACACGATAAAAAATTTGTCGATGCATTTTTGTCAATAATTTATTTTCGCGCCAAAATACCTTTTTTACTTTCTCCGTTGCGAAGTACGAGAAAGTATTGTGATCGTGATTTTTTTTCATTTTTTTTAACGGAAATATCCGTTTTGGAGTTTTTTAGATGCCATTTCAAAAATTTCTGGAATTACTTTTGTGTCTGTGTGTGTGTGTGTATGTGTGTGCGCTGTATCTCAAAAACTAATAGAGCAATTGATATGAAACTTTGAACATAAGTCTTATTTGATAATCCGAAGAACTGAAAAGCTTTTGGTAAAATTTCGTACACCGGAAGTAGGTGGGTTTACCTTAACTGGTTTTTATTTTTTTTTTAAATATGAAAAATATCACAAAAACATTTAAACAAATATTGAAGACATCAAAGAAATGAACATCTTTGGTTTGAAAATATTTTTCGTAAAATCATTGATATTTATTTTGTTTTCATTTTTGGTTTATAATTATGAAACGATAATAGTTACAGCAAATTTATATTAATAATTGTAGAGAATGCTAAAATGAACAACTTATACAGAATTCGGTTTTTTCGAAATCTCTTTAGTTTTTTGAGTAAACTGAGTTTTTGAATTTGAAGTAATTTTTTTATAATCTTGACGTTTTAAACGTCAGTTTCATCCGAGTCTACAAAACGTTTGATGTACATTTAAAATATGATTCAAATTAAAAATAAACCATGAAAGCGTAAGTATAAATGATATCATCAAGTCGGAGAAAGTAACATGATGGCCACATCACCATTTTTTGTTCCTATGATCCAAATACACGATAAAAAATTTGTTGATACATTTTTTCAAAAATGTATTTTCGCGCCAAAATACGTTTTTACGTTCCTATGATCCAAATACACGATTTAAAATTTTTCGATGCATTTTCGTCAAAAAATTATTTTTGCGCCAAAATAACTTTTTACGTTCAAATACACAATAAAAAATGATTCAATGCATTTTTGTCAAAAATTCATTCTCTTGCCAAAATACTTTTTTCCGCTACCGACAATGTAACTAAGTCCATAGTTACAGGTACCGTAAGTGGCTGATAACATTCGTGGTGTTTGTTGTCCTTGACGACTTTTCTTTTCTCTCTCTTTTTTAAGTATTGTATTTCCGGTAGTGGAAAAAAATTAATAAGCAACACGGAACGTAATGACAATTAATATTTTCGGCAAGCGACGAGCCTCGGCTCATTCGCCCACCTCAAATGTTAATACGTTCTTACATTCCTTGTTGCTTAAATAACTATTTTACGCTCCTATGATCCTGTTACTTGTAGAAAATTTTGCTGCATTTTCATAAAAAAAAAATACCCGCTACCTTTTTAGGTTCCCTATTACCCCATTACTCCTTGTAAAATTTTTCGATGCATTTAAAAAAATTGTAAGAAAACCCTAACAAAATACCTTTTTACGTTCCTATGATCCTGCTACTCCTTAAAAACTATGCATGTCAAAATACATGGAAGAAATCTTTATTATTATTAATTTTTTTATTTTATTAAATATAAATAACAAATTTTACAAATACACAGAAATCTACTCAGTTTTCAGCTGTTTCATCCGCTCCTCTAATTGTGCAATCAAAGTCTGTTGATGTGTATTAAGTTTCTGAACAACATCACTTCCCGCACCTTGTAGAGTCTGCACCAATTCTGCTCTTGCAGCTTGAATGTTAGGAATATTCGAATACTTCACTAAATCATCTTTACTGACTAATCGACCTTCAATTATACCGGCTGCAAAGAAAATAATAATTTTAATAATTCAAAATCTTTTAGAGAAAATATTAATAAACCACTAACCTAATAACACAATCTGTGGAAACTTCTTCGAAATCCGTAACAATTTCTTAATTTCAACCTCGGGGCTGAACACCAGCATATTGTGACAAATATAAAAATCCAAAACGGCCTCATACGGAGTCCCCTTCACAGCCATCGCAACCGTGCTTTTTCCATAATTTTTATACAGCATATTCGCTTTGTGGAACATTGCATAAGCGTTGTAATGCTGTTCTGCCGTCATTGGATTCATGTGGTAGAAAGCAATCATTTTGGAAGTTTTGAAATGTTGCAAAAGTTCTTGCGCGAAGAATTTTTCCAGTTTATTTTCCACGTCGCCTTTTGCCCAGAATTTTACATCCTTGTCGCACACACGGAGCACCGGTTTAGGTTTGACGATAATGGGGTTTGCTACAGCGAGGAATTTCGCACGCTCGAAGTGGGGTAATTGGGGGCGTTTCAAGTTGATTTTTCCTCGGAATCGTTTGCTCTGCATGCATATTGAAGATAAATTCAGTAAACCTGGTAAAATAGTAAAGTGTTAATAATTGAATTATGCTTTTTGAAACAAGTAAGGTTGTTTGTAATTTGTTAATAATTGTATTATAAAAACTTATTGGATTGAATAGGTTAATAAACTCGTTATGAATTTAAGTATTGGTATTTATTTGAACGTACCTTTTTTAGTAACTAGAGACATCATGAATGTTTTATTTGTTTTTAAAAGGTTATGAAATTTTTAGGTTATATCATTTCGTTGCATCGATTCGTTGAGCAAACGAAGCGCTGACAACTTTATAATAAAAAAATAAACATAGCCAAAACTGCAATAGTAGTAGAAACTTAGATCATTATTTTATATTAACTGAGTATTAATCTGTACTTCTTTGAGAATGTCACCTAATTAAAAAAGATACGTTTCAGGGAACTGAAAATAGAATAATTTTTTAATTTCAAAATAGAATCAAGCAAATTCTCTCAAACTTCTCTACCACAGTAAATCGAGGTGCTTAAGCTTCTTTCTGGCTAAAGAATGCGGTTTCAGGGAACTGAAAATAGAATTATGAAGTAAAACAATTGTTTAATTTCAAAATCGAATTAAGTAAATTCTTAAAAACTTCCAGTGACGGTTCGCGGGGTTTCTTCTGGTACGGCCGAGGAACAAGAGGTGGTAATACAGATAGGTAGGGTCAGTTGCAGAGACGGCGTGACCGCACCTATCTGTATTACCACCTCTTGTTCCTCGGCCGTACCAGAAAAAACCCCGCAAACCGTCACTGAAAACTTCTGCTTCACAGTAAATCGAGATGCTTAAGCTTCTTTCTGGCTATAGAATTAATTTAAAGGATGAATCTTCCTCTTGAGGCATATTTTTTAGCTCTACCTTAGTCTCCAGCTATTAGAGCACATTTTTTTCTAAAGAGATCTGGTGTAGAAAAATATAACATTTGATATTCACCAATCACACAAAAATGCGTATTACCATTTCCATTAAAAAGAGAAATTTTTAAAAATATCTGTGAAAATGTTTATTTATTTATTTTCAAGAAACAGTTAATGGTTCAATGGTCTTGAGTGTAAGATTTTTGGATATCTAAATAAACACAGTACTGTAAACATAAAAAAAGTTTTTATTGCGTACAAAGTATTAAATAAGTAACAAGGTAATGATATCGGGTATCTTTGGTGAATACATGATTAGAGATACATGATGCTAGAGTAATATCCATAAATAAACGATAATCTACAAAGAGGACTAAATAAATATATACGTTGAGAATCTAAGTAACTACAAAACAGGACACTAAACATACAAGTAAAACCTATTTTTTTGTATTTTCTGATATAGCTTAGACCTTCTAAAGGACAGGGGACACAACAGTTTTTTTTATACAAATAAAAGAAAAGTCCACATTGATTAATACCATGATTATAAATTATTCATTTAAAACTAGTAATTGTAACAATATAAAACAAATAGAACAGAAATAGAAGTACCAACAGTTAAACACGGTTACAGCGAGCATGAAGTTTAAGTTAATCGTATTATAAAGTTTTTATCAATGGCGGTTCGGGAATTATTGTAGATGAGATTAAGAGACTTGTATTTCGATTCTAAATTCTTGCAAAGAAAGCAAGTTTTATCATTATTTAGCAGATTTTGCAAAAATCACAAATAAAATAAACTTCATGCTCGCTGTAAATAACTCCATTTGTATAGTATTCTAACTCAAAATGAAGTAATAAAGTAGAAAAGAGTATCTGCATTGTGAAGCACAAGCCATCGATTATTAGCAATGTGTTGCGATAATTTCTTAGCTTATGAAATCTGATACAACATTTAATAAACATTGAACAATGTATTTATTTTGGGTGAGAAAACTTTTAGTTCTAAGGTAATTAAAAACACATATTTTTAACTAATTATTTTTTATATAGAATGGCCCATAATAAAGAACCAATTTGATTGCAATAGATGGCACTGAGAAATGGTGTTATTTGATATCACCAGCGGCGGCTCGTGGATTTTCGTAGGTGAGGCAAAGACAGAGATGCCGCTCATGCTGCACTACTTACTCTTATGGAGGAAGCAAATATTCCGTTGCTTTGTCGGTCAAATTTTCTTCTGTTGCCTCACCGCCGAACATCCACGAGCCTCCGCTGGATATCACCCCACTCATTTCTCATTTGATCGATAACTGTAGATATATCTGGAAATTGATGATGTTCCATTGTATTGTTTTGACTGTTTTAGTACTTAAAAGATATTGGATGAAATTCATGCCATGAAAACCTTTTTTTTTTTAAATATATTGATGCAATATTTAGGCAGAAATAAAAGGGGCTCATTTGGCAACACATAGAATAAACTGAATAAAAGTTGTTAGTTTTAAAATCATCAGCACAATACTAAAGCTGCTATTCATAAATAGTGTGATATTAAAAGAGCAAGCAGAAGTGATAGTGATAGCAGAGAAGGCTACAAAGGAAAACTGTGGCCCCATACTTGCGTTCAAAAGAGTAAGTGTGTGGTACAAGAGGTTGTTATGGAGATGAATTGACATTAACATCTCTTTCTTACCTTCCTCTAAGAAAGTTCATGACTAAAAGCAAGTGTTAACATTTCAAACAAAGCAATACAACATGTTCTCTCATATATCATTTTCATGTAATATTTAGATAAATTAACTAAATGACATACATAAAGGGAAAGAACGGTTATTGAAACATATGCTTTTTCTGTGTACAATTTTTGAGTCTTTTTAAAATTCAAACCTACATCATCTAATTGTATTATTTTTTTAAAGCTGAGTGGGCCATAACTTTTGCAAACTATTTAGTTGCTTTATTATGGTCCATTCTGTGGATCTTTACAGTAATCACAAACATAAGTTTAAGTCAAGAAAATGTGGTTTTATTACCTTTAATTACGAATGTGTAAATTTAAAAGCATGTAATCTGCATTTTTTCTTCTCATTTTGTATTAATTTTTGGTCTTTTTAAATGGAAGAAAACAGGCAAAATATCTTTTAATCTTTTCTTGTTTATACTATATATAATAATCGAGTAAATTGTTTACTTCTCTCACCATATCTCACAAATATCGGTACGTATATTTCATTAAGGACAATTCGAGGATGTTACAAAATAACGATATAACTTCATCCTGAATACAGTTTACGTATACCAATAACAAATTTCCCATTTCACCCTAAAAACTGCGAAACAAAAAACAAAAACCTTTATGGCTATATATATATATAAATTCTATAAATAACACAATGTAATATTTTTGTTATCATCATTAATATTACATGTAGTATATTTCCTGTGTACGTATATTAATTATCATTTGGGATTGTGACACTCTTAAGAATCTCTTAAGACACCTTCGTGTTTTTGGGTTTGTAGCAATAGGGCTAGCAATAATCATCCGTTTCTTACTCTACAGTAGCGGAACACAGTCGTATAAATTTGTGTTACATTTTGGAAGACCTGATGGCGCATCCAGAGTCAATGTTGGGGATTTTACTAGAGCGTTTGACTAGTTCGGTTCGTTGGGTAGGTTGGGGTGTTATTTGAAGTTGTTGGCACGCCAATTGGTCCTGTCGAATCGTTGCATGTCACTGTAGGAACGTTCTGGAACAAAATAAACTTCTTAAAATAATACTTACGAAATATAATAGAATCTTTGGATAAGAAGATTATTTTAGATTACATAGTAAGTGAGAAGAATAGGTAGCTTTGAACACTACTATTATCCCTCTCTATATTATTTTTTCTTGTTTATGTTAGTTCTTCACATGGATATGTTAAAGTCTATACTAAGGCGCATATACTTTCATTTTTCGTTAACTATTTGGCCTGATTGCTTAGATAATTCAATGCATAATAAACAAAAGTTCATAAAAATATACAGAAAATTTTGAGAGGAGAGAAGTAAGCAGTGGTGTATTCTTAGGTAATTTTAGATTAAACCATATGTATTCTTATTTCTTCTAAAATGTGATTTAAGAACTGATGTGGTGTTAAAATATTCCCAAGGTATCTTTAGCCTCTCTACTCATAAAAACACATATGTAAAATTAGCAGTTTAATTATACTGGATCTCGAGGAGTAAACCAAATATCAGACAACTTCTGATGCTTGTGTTAGACAGAGTTTTGCAAAATTGATCAGAATTGTAAGTCAGCAAACACATTGATTCAAAGACAAAAACCCGCATTCATATTTAGAGACACTTTCAACCAAATAGTAAAGAAATACCAAAATATATGACCAAACTACAAAACGGCTATGTACAGTTTTGTGCTATTAAAATTTTATTAAAGCTATTATCGGTTTTAAAAGGAAAATTAATCATTACATCAAAATAAACTGTTAGAATTGGATGTTTCGGATATCTGAAACATGTCACTTGTAGGCCCTCATAGAAACCTCACATATTGTACTATGTGAGGTGTAGTATTAAATTTTCAAGAATTTCCTCATTAGAAAATGTAATTTCAAAAATCCATTGATAAATTCATCAATAAAATAGAACAGAAAAACGAGCAATAGATCATCACTAAGTTCTCAGTTATTTTAGACTAAACTTCGTTGCTTTAAAAATTCGCACTAAATTTCCTTAGTTTTTCCGAAAATTCTTTTATGAATTTTATTTTTTTCGAAAATACGGTAGACAAATACATCAATAGAGTAAAACAGAAGAAAACACTAATAGATCATCACTAGTTTCTCCGTAATTTTAGATTAAATATTGCAGCTTTAAAAATGCGCACTTTCGACTAAACTTCCAAATTTTGTCGCCTTTGTAAATTTTATTATTTTTTTATTCCAGACCAAGTATCCGACCCTCCGATGATATACTCACGCCTCGTCACCAGTAAGGTAAGCCCTCTTCACCTGTTATTTTCTTCAAATTTCTCGCCCACTCAGCATTTACAATGGAGTGCAGAGACTTTATTCATGCCCAAATCTTCATACAAATCCTTTTAAGGTTGTTGTCCTGATATTTCCACTTCGTTGGCAATTATTGAAACCTTCATCCTTCGATTTGTTAAAACTAAATCTTCAACTTTTTTCCACGGGCTTTCTATATTTTGGGTCATCTTGAAGTGATTCTCTGCTCAAAATCTTTAACTGTTTAAATGTTCTCTTCGGTTCGTGGTGCTTCCACAGGTCATCTTGGAGTGATTCTCTACCTCATCGAAATTACAAGATTTTTTTTTATTCATGCTCAATTCTTCATATAAATCTTTTTAAGGTTGTTGCCCTGATGTTCCCACTTCATTGGCAATTGTTGAAACCTTCATCCTTCGATCTGTTAAAACTAAATATTCAACTTTTTTCCACGGGCTTTCTGTATTTTGGGTCATCTTGAAGTAATTATCTGCTCAAAATCTTGTAACTGTTTTGATGTTTTCTTCGGTTCGTGCTTCCACAGGTCATCTTGGAATGATTCTCTGCCTCATCAAAATTACTTACAAGATTTTACTGCAAAATGAAACGCCTTATATGCCAATAATCTCTTCCTGGATAACTTTTACCCAATTCCCTCTTTTGTTAAGAATTTTATAACGCTTTTAGGTTCAAGCTTCACTTCACTAATTTTCTCACACTTATAGCTCTGCAGGCATTGCAATGATTCGTATGAAACGTGCTAAGCAAATCGATAAATCTCACAGCAAGTTGATGGAGATAAATGGCGATTGTCACTTGTTATTTTCATAGCGAAATAGATTGTATAAAAAAAATCCTCATATATTTAACCCTACCCTTACCAAATGGACTTTTGGATATTTCCACTTCGTTGGCAATTATTGAAACCTTCATCCTTCGATTTGTTAAAACTAAATATTCAACTTTTTTCCACGGGCTTTCTGTATTTTGGGTCATCTTGAAGTGATTTTCTGCTCAAAATCTTTAACTGTTTTGATAGAACTCTTCGGTTCGTGCTTCCACGGGTCATCTTGGAGTGATTCTCTGCCTCATCAAAGATTTTTTTTTTATTCATGCCCAATTCTTCATGTAAATCTTTTTAAGGTTGTTGTCCTGATGTTCCCACTTCGTTGGCAATTATTGTAACCTTCATCCTTCGATTTGTTAAAACCAAATCTTCAACTTTTTTCCACGGACGTTCCGTATTTTGGGTCTTCTTGAAGTGATTCTCTGCTCAAAATCTTTAACTGTTTTGATTGAACTCTTCGGTTCGTGCTTCCACAGGTCATCTTGGAGTGATTCTCTGCCTCATCAAAATTACTTACAACAAGATTTTACTGCAAAATGAGACGCCTTATATGCCCATAATCTCTTCCTAGATAACTTTTTATCCAATTCCCTCTTTTGTTAAGAATTTTATAACGCTTTTAGGTTCAAGCTTCACTTCACTTATAGCTCTGCAGACATTGTAATGATTCGTACGAAATGTGCTAAACAAATCGATAAATCTCAAAGCAAGTTGATGGCGAGAAATGGCGGTTGTCACTTCTTATTTTCATAGTGAAATAGATTGTTTAAAAAAATCCTCATATATTTAACCCTACCCTTACCACATGCACTTGAGATACAGCCAGAGTTGGTGCTAGGGTTTATACCGCTACAGGCGGAAAAAATTTTGCCGCCCTACCTAAATAAAGTTTTGCGAAATTATTTTAACCCTTTCAGCCCTGGATTTTTAAATTAAAAAAAAAAAATTGTTAATTATTATTGATGGGGAGTTTCTTAAGACCATAAATACCAAATTTGAACTCATTTGCTAGGAATTCAATAGTGAAGCTTTGTTGAAGTGACATCTATTGATAAACAGCAAAAATTTGGATTGTCATAGTAAGTAGAGACATGTAAATGTTGCGGTGGCAATTGCCACCACCAGAGCCGAAAGGGTTAAACGTGCAATTTTCGTTTTTTAAATTGATTAAGAAATGTGGCCATTATGTAACTTTCTTCGATTTGATGGAATAAAAGAGATTTTTATGATAAATTTCATATTTATCGATTTTTTTCAGAATTTAGTGGGATTTCGAAAAATGTATTTTTTGTTGGCCAATATGAAAATAATCGACGCAATCCGCCTGGAAACAAAATGTCATCACTCTGAACTTGAATTTGAGAGAGAAATGTGCACCTCATGATTAAAAAATTTCTAAAAGTATCATTGCACTTGGAATTATCTTTAAATTTTCCAAAATCTGCTCAGAATTGCCATATTTTTCACATATCAAAAAATTATTAACGCACCTTGCTTGTAAACAAAATGGCGACACTATTAACTTGAATTTGAGTGAGTGAAATGTGCACCTCGCGATAAAAAAATATCTAAAAATATTATCGCACTTAGAATTACTTTTAATTAATTTTTAAAATGCACTCAGAAATTAAATATTTTTGACATCATAAAAAAATAATAGACGCACCTTGCTTGGGCACAAATTGGCAGCACTCTGAACTTGAATTTGAGTGAGTGAAATGTGCACATCGCGATTAAAAAAAATTCTTAAAATATCATCGCACTTGGAATTACCTCAAATTTTTTTAAATGCTCTCAAAAATGACAAATTTTTGACATATCTAAAAATAATTGACGCACCTGGCTTGTAAACAAAATGGCGACAATATGAACTTGAATTTGAGTGACTGAAATACGCACCTCGCGATTAGAAGATTTCTAAAAATATTATCGCAGGTGGAATTACCTTCAAATTTTTAAAATGCGCTCAGAAATGACATATTTTTGACATATCAAAAAATAGTTAACGCATCTTGCTTGAAAACTAAACCACGGCACTCTGAACTTGAATTTGAGTGAGTGAAATGTGCATCTCGCGATTAAAAAAAATCTAAAAATATCATCTCACGCGAAATTAGATGCGATTAGAAATGACATATATCTTACATATCAAAAAATAATTGACGCATCTTCCTTGTAAACAAAATGGCAGCACTCTGAACTCGAATTTGAGGGAATGAAATGTGCACCACCTGATTAAAAATATTCTAAAAAAATTATCATCCGCGGAATTTGCTTCAAAATTTCCAAATTTGCTTAGAAATAACATATTTTTGACATACCAAAAGATAATAGATGCACCTTGCTTGTAAACAAAATGGCAGCACTCTGAACTCGAATTTGAGTGAGGAAAATGTGCACCACCTGATTAAAAAAACTCTTAAAAAATATCGCTCGCGGAATTTGCTTCAAAATTTTCAAATTTACTTAGAAATAACATATTTTAGACATACCAAAATGTACTTCACGCGCCTTGCTTGTAAACAAAGTAGCAGCACTCAACTAGAATGTGGGTGAGTGAAATGCGCATCTCGTGATTAAAAAAATTCTAAAATATTAATGTAAATTTGTATCATTTTTTTTTAAATTATACAACAAACTTGATAAAATCTTATTTTTAAATTGTGTTTTTCGATAATCAAGGAATTTATGAAAAACTAATAAAAGACATCAAATTCTTCGTTATCTTTAATATTTGTCAAAATGTTTTTGTAATATTTTTCATATTTAAAAAAAAGTCAGGCAAAAACACCCTCTTCCGGGTGTTTTACCAAAATCTTTGCAGTTCTTCAGACTGTCAAATAAGTGTTTCATTTCAAAATCTGTATTGGTTTTTGTGATAGAGCAGACATTTTCCAAAAATGTTGACATCATAACGGATATTTTCGTCGAAATTTCGTATTCGAAAAAATCATAGTCATGCCAGTTCTCCGTACGTAGTACAAGAAAGTATTGCAATCGTGATTTTCGAATTCAAAATTTCAACAGAAATTCTATTTTGAGGTCCCTGATACGATTCCGGAAACTTTTTGAAAAATGTCCGAGGCATAAATTCACGCAACATTTATGGATCGCTTGTGTTTTTATCACCATCAAAAATCGTATTTATGAGCTAGATCATTTTTTGGAACATAGTACGCAAACTTAAGAATGTATACAAAATTTGTTATCAATGAATCTTTAAAGGAAATAGTCACAAAAAATTAACTTATTAACCTCTGCACTGTGGCGGTATTACCCAGGGAGCTGGGGTAATCCCGCCACGAACCTGGGGTAATGATACCACTAGCCAATATGACTAAAATACTAAGAAGGAAAATTAATTGAAACTCTTATATGCAATTAGCATTACAATATAGGAATTGAAAAGCAAAAGAAATGACATTTTTAGTTTATACGAGTGAAAAAACAGTGTGTTTTAAATTTATCTGATTTCTTGAAATTTACAAAAATCACAAATGTAGTTTTCAACTGTTTCAGCATCGCTACACTCTGAATGCACCCACTTGGCACAACAAGTGCATCTGTGCCACAGTTCGTTGGTTCCATATTCATTGCATATGGCACAAAGTTGAACGTTTGGATCGCTTGGATCAGAAAGGTCATCATTATCGTTCTCGTTACACAACTTTTTGACGATGTCCTCCTCATCTGAAGACTTTTCAAAATTAAAAAGTCGCTTGCCCCTTTTCTTAACAGATTTATCCATTTTCTTTTGCCGTGTTGTCACTGCTTTTTCTTTCCTTGCCTTGGATTCAGTTTTGATGGACATTCTGCAGATTTTCTTTCGGCTTGTTCCTTTTTCAATGTCTTTTCCTTTCTTTTAGCTACTGTTTCTTCCAAAAACTGCCATCATTGGGGTTCCCGTTAGAATTGACGAGTGACCTTTTCTTTTAGAATTTTACGCTACTCTTTCTGCTGTCAATTTTGGAATTGGTGAAAACTTTTCTAGCGATTGAAGAAACGTTTTTTGAGGCACTTCCTGAACGGTCTTTGATGAGCAAGGTTCTACATCCAGTAACCCAACTTCAGAGGTGTTGCTCGCATTTCCAAGATTATTTTCTTCACCAGTTTCTTTTAAGATGATCTTTTCTGCCTGTTCTCGATCTTCAGATTCTGTGTCATCTGGATCGTCGATGCATATCGTCGGGATTTTGAACAGGGAAGAAATCTCCTTCCTTGAAGGTGTTTGAGCTTACTGGAAAGATCCCAGTGCTGCGAAATCCTGATACTCCCTTTTCTATTGTTGCAACTGACATATAAGCGCCATAAAAGATTAATGCAATGTCATAAGGAGTGATTTTCTTGTAGGTGCTTGCTCTCATAAACTTGTCACACTCCTTATTGAATACTATTTTCAGAGGTCAAAAAAATGAGACGTCGACCGGTTGAATCTTGTGTGAGGTATGTGGGGGGATTGAGAGCATGTGAATATAGTTGTCACGACAAAATTCATACCTTTCCAGGGACACGTGGTTCCCATGGTTATCGAGGATAAGTAGAACAGGATCTTCCATCGAGGATTTCACGTTTTTCTGAAAATGCTTGAGCCATCTAAAAAAAAAATCTCATTGGACATTCCGTTATGGGAACAGGTATATACTGAACCAGCAGGTCCCACCCTTTCCAACAACGGTGACATTCTTTTCCGTGGGTAGATAATGAGCCAGACGCGCTCATACAGCAAACAACTGTGATATTACGCCCCCTCTCCCAACTGGTGATTCCTCCAACTTGTTTTTTCCCCTTAGGTGCAAGGACATGAACAGGCTTTTGAACACTAGATATTCCCGTTTCATCTATATTGAAAATGCGTGTCGGTTCAAAGGTAGTATGCTTATCCATTAGAGACTCCAGATTATGGTAGAAAATATCAACTTCTTCTTTATTAAAACCCATTACCCTGTTCATGCTTGTTGCAGAGGGTTTTCTTAGAGAAATATTAGGGTTTCTTTTCCGAAAACCATTCACCCAATCCTCTCCGGCCATTCTTGTTGTGCGATTACAATTGTGTTTGATATTTAAGTCTTCTGCCACCTCAAATGCCGTACGTCTTAATTCTGTGATTGTAATTCCATAGAATAGGTTTGCCATTGTAAAAACTCTGTCCTTCAATATTTCTTCTTGTTCCCTGTTAAAAACTGGGTTTCTGCCCATGGTAGGAGTCGATGTTTTATTATTTCTTATTCTATCACGAAGAGTCGATCGTGGAATATTGAAGTGTAGAGTAACACTTTTCACTGATTTGCCTTTAGACACATACTGCAAAGCTGCTTTCAGATCTTGCTCAGACCATTTAGCCTTATCGGTAAACCTTTTATGAACTCTAGGCATCTATAAAATAAACGAAAAAATTGTGTTTTGCGCATATTCGCTCCTTTAAAAAATTGTTTTTGACCTATACAGTGGAAAGACGCGTCCGGGGGTAATGCCGACATCACCCCTGGAGAGGTGGCGTCATAACCCCGTTCCGACAAGATGGAAGGAACGTAGATTTAAAAACATCAAAACAAACGGAAGTGATCAATGTTGTTGATTAAAATGTAGGCTAAAATATCTAGTTAAAGGTTATTCATAGCAAATGCAGGCATTGTAACATCTAAAGGTACATACCTCAGTTTATTCAAAGTGGAAAAATAAGATCAAACTTCTTCAAAACAACGTTCGTCACTGTAAAAACAAAACAACGAGCGCAATGGCTGCCATCCACTCGGGGCATTAGTTGCAGCATCGTTCGCTAGAGGTCAGGAGCTGTCAGGCCGGCTAACCGGTGTCCTTGACTAGAATACCGGGAGTGGCGGCAATGCCCCGGGTGGCGGCAATCCCCCGGTCTACCCTAGTGCTTCAACAAGATGGTGTTATAGTCCATATGTTGTGTGAACAATTTCCGAATCGCGTCATCTCAAAAAATGGTGACTTGAGATGGCTGCCGCGATCGATCTAACGTCTCCAGATTTTTTTTCTGTGGGAGTACCTGGTGAAGTTCTACATCAACAAACCAAAGACATTATAGGAGTTGAAAAACGAAATTAAAGCGAAATTTGCGCAAATTATTGCTGCCACAATGCAACAAGTAATGTAAAATGCAAAGAGCTGACGCGTACACTTAACCAATAACCGCGACAGGCGGCTGCCTGCCTTGCCTGTACGTTCCGCCGGCACTGGATACAGCTTGTGGCATTAATTTCTATTTTCTTTCATTTAAGCGTGGCCAGCATCCATTGTTTGGCCAGAATGTTGATTTAAATATACTGTATGATATCCATCATCGATGCTAGAATAGTATATTCTGTAACAAGGTTAGAATGGAAATTCGATGCGAGTGGAATATTTCGAGCGCGAGCCGTTAGGCGAGCGCGAGGAACCACGAGCATCTGAATTTCCATTCTTACCGAGTATCAGACTATACTTTCTCCTCGACCAGATAAAATAGACTAATCAAATAATGAACACAAAGAACTTACGTTTTATTATCACGTTTGTGGTTATGTTTATAGTATTTTGACAATTGTGATATCCAAGGCTAATTGTTTTATTCGAAACGATGTGAGAATATTCATTCTATCCCTTGTTATGGAATGAATTACATGCAAAACGCATAAGCGCATAGTGTTTTGTTCCATAACAAGGGTGAGAATGTGTAAGTTCTATAATCAAAATTGATTTCAGAATGCTTAAATTCTATGGTGGTCGTGGAGAAAAATTATTCTGATAAACACCTTTCTTCCAATATTTTAGATTTTTGCTACTGCTCATGATTACAGTCCAGTGTGAGAGGTCATTACCTCATTATAACTAACAAGGGGAGGATCAGATGTGTGACTCACCAATTTCATCCATCTTTGGCACACGTGTAGGTCATAACTCGGAGTGTAACAGGTGGAAGTAATAGGGCGCACTATTCAGCCGTTTTCGAGAAAAAATGGTTTTTAAATTTGATATTCATTCGTATGTTTACATACCTTTTGCGTTAACAAACATATACCGACCTTTTAGCGCATTGATAAAACCTCCGATTCGTAGTCGGAAGGTCGAAGGATCGAACCCCATTGTTGAAGTTGGGTACATTCATTTTCTTTTTATAGTTTTTATAAAGCCATGTGTATTTAAATATCTTAATTTTAGAATCAATCAATTTTTTTCTTGAAAACAGCTGAATAGTGCGCCCTATTACTTGCACCTGTTACACTCCTAGTCATGACCTACACGTGTGCCAAAGATGAATCAAATCGGTGAGTCACACATCTGATCCTCTCCTTGTAAATAATATTTAGGACTTAAATTGCCACTATAATACAATTGTAGCTACAATGTGCTTTCTATAGGTAGTAACTTCTAAGTTGGTATACACTCCATTTAGCAATACGACTTACCTCTGAACTTAATTAGGTTTGGTCCTGGAGCCCGAGCACTGTCTCCAGCTTTATACTTTGCTTCCTTTGCCATACGGTACATTCCTTCGCGCAGTGAAGGAGGCTGGATGCAGAGCACATCCTCATTCATCCTGTATGATGTCACAGAAGTCGAGCCCAATGTGCTGCTCTCATATGCATTAATGTCTATATCTGTTAACACTGAAAGAGAAATGAATAAAATAATATGACAAATTATCTCGCACGTGTTTCGTTATTTATTTAAGGGATTGTAATTGCTTGACATTAAAAAATATAGATGTGGCTGTGTATTTACGTCACATTGAAAAATCTGATGTTAATGTAGTTGTAAACCCAACTGCTCTAATTACTTTAACAAATTCACTTGTTAACCCTTTCGGCCCTGGTGGTGGCAATTGCCACCGCAACATTTACATGTCTCTACTTACTATGACAATCCATATTTTAGCTGTTTATCTCTAGATGTCACTTCAACAAAGCCTCACTAATAGTAATTAATCAAATCAGTTCAAATTTGGTATTTATGGTCTTAAGAAGCTCCCCATCAATAATAATTAACAAATTTTTTTTTTTCAAATTTAAAAATCCAGGGCTGAAAGGGTTAATAAACCGAAAAAACGAAAGTATAGTCGAAATTATGATATAAAAAATCATTAATATACAGTGGTGTAAAACAAAGGAAATTCTTTTATCCCCATTTGTTGATGAATCCATTGCGTGTCTGAAAACTTTCAATCACCAATAAATTTCCGGTTGGATCTAATATGGAAGGATTGAACTGGGCACGCCATGATTCACAAAATGCGATGTTAGAATAAATAAGTATACTAACGCGATAATCTGTTATTCATGGTGGCAGTCTCCCAATCGTCCTCCCGGTCGAGCCACTCCCTTCTCTTCACGGTGCTTTGCCTAGTGCTAACAGTGTCTGTTGGTAGTCGGTCTATATCTGGAACAACCACCATTGTTATT
Organism: Ocypus olens; assembly: GCA_910593695.2. Taxonomy (NCBI): domain Eukaryota; kingdom Metazoa; phylum Arthropoda; class Insecta; order Coleoptera; family Staphylinidae; genus Ocypus; species Ocypus olens. Next base: position 20,154,390 of record OU343048.1, read on the forward strand.
CATCCGCAAAGACCTTCACCTTACACCATGAATATTCAACGCAACATCATCTCTCCACCAAACGAATACAAATCATGTTTACTCACGCATTTCCTGACGTTCCGCTATCCAGTAATCCAGACAGCTGTTATACTTGTCGTCCTTCGAGCCCTTGTCCGGGCAGGATATCCTGGTGGCCCTCTTCCTCTCCTTGCACTCGTGGGTGCACTCCTCGAGCAGCTCGAACCAGTCCTCGAGTCCGTGGGACGCTCTCAGGTATATTTTCCCGTCGCGACCCACCAGCTCCATCGAGACGATGCTGTAGGTCTTCTTGTTCTCCCAGTCGACTCGTTCGACGTCGATCAGCTTCACTTTGAAGAGGAACTGGCCCATTTCCGAGATTCGGTCCGCGCTCGACGCCCTCTTGAAGCACAGCAGGTAGTCCCTGGTCAGGATAAAGTAACGTTCCTTCCATCTACTGAAGAGTTTATCCCTGTGCTGCCAGAGGAGGCCCTTCTTCAAGGCGTCGTATGGGTCATTCGTTAATTGGTTTGATGGTAATAGAGACTGAAACAAATGGTATATTATTAGAAAAACAGGGCAAATATTAAAAAAAAAAATCGGTGGTGGTTTTCATGAAATTTCCTTTCGCCATCTTAATTTGATTGAAATTTTAAAACTCGACCCTTTCAAAAATGTTTGCTCTAAAAGTACTATTTATAAATGGTTGCCCAAATCAGTTTTGTGATCCTGACAGTTGTAAAAGATAAAGAGAATTTTGTGGTTTTGAGCTTCAAGGTGAGTCTGCAAAAGACTAAAAATCTAAAAAAATAAATAGTAGTACAATAGAATTCCACAAAAATTTTAAAATCTTTACGAAACATCTACCTTTAAAACTAACTTAAAATTTTGTAAATCTGTCAATTTCTCCGTGAGTTATGAATATTTGAAAATTAAAAAAAAAGTTGTTGAACAATTGAACAAATCTAAAGGAAATATAATAAAATATGATGGAATTGCTCAAAATGTTTAATATATTCACAAGATATTTACCTTAAGCATAAACTTTGATTTTTAAAAATGTGTGAATTTCTGCGCGAGTTATAATTTATTTACACATTATTTTTTTAGGTAGTCGAATATTTGAACAACGAAAAAATAGGGAAAAAAGTATCGATTGATACTTTTTGAATTCTTTAAAAACTCTGATGCAATCATAATACATTTTATTTACCTTTCAAAGTAACTTAAATAACTGATTTTCTAAAATGAGTCTATTTTTGCGTGAATTTTTGAAAATTAATATTTTAAGTTGAACACTTAAATAATAATAATAATAATAATATTTTTTTATTTGTTAACTTAAACTCAAATACAATGCAGCAAAATAATAAACGTTAAATTAAAAAGAATTAACAAAAACGAATCTAGATCAGCTTAGATATCAGAAAAAAAAAATCTGATATAGCTGTTACTTCCCCTAGATCGTAAACAAAACAAAAATCGACAGCAAAATTGAGTTCCTCAGATATTTTAATAAATCGATAGAACCACTGAAAACCTTTAAACCTAACTTTGATTTTTGAAAATGTGTTCATTTTTGGGATTTATGAATTTTTAAAAATTATCGTTTTAAGTTGCCGAACAAAAAAAAAATACTGATATGATATAATTTTAGTATATTCACAAAACATCTGCCTTTAGAATTATCTTTAAAATGTGTCAATTTTTGCGTGAGTTATAAATTTTTAAAAATGACTTTTTTAAGTTTGTCGAATATTTGAACAAAGAAAAAATAGAAAAAAAAATAGCAATATGATTGAATCCTTTAAAAACTCTAATGTAATTATAATATAATACATTTACCTTTAAAATTAGCTAAGAGTTTTGAAAATGTGTTATGAATTTTTGTAGATTAACTTCAACAAAACAAAAATCGAATACAAGGTTGAGTTCTTCAAATATTTTAATAACGACTACCTTGAAAATTAACTTTGTTTTTTGAAAATGTGTTCATTTTTGGGCGTTATGCATTTTTGCAATTTAATGTTTTAAGTTGTCGAACAAAAAAAAATACCAATATAATAGAATTATTCAAAAATTTTAGTAAGTATATTCGCAAAACATCTGCCTTTAGAATCAACTTAGAATTTTGAAAATGTGTTAATTTTTGCGTGAGTTATGAATTTTTGAAAATTAATATTTAAAATTGAACACTTAAAAAAATTAAAATCGAAAAGAAAATAAGTACTGATATGATAAGAGTTCCTAAAATATTTTATCATATGCACAGAATATCTACATTTAAAACAAACTTTAACTTTTGAAAATATGTTAATTTTTCCCTGAGTTATGATTTTTTTTTAAATTAATGTTTTAAGTTTCTCCTTTTTTTCTTGTAAAATATATGTTTTGAAAATAAAGTTTAAATTTAAATTGAATTACGCTAGTTTTCTCTACAATTCAACATAATTCCGTTAGAAAATTCACCAGCCACTAAAACGAAAATTATTCCGCTATTTGGATTCAAAATCCTCCAGATCTAGGGGATTTTCCGCTGACTTGGTAACAATGGTTATTATATGCGCCAGACCAAAAATTAACGGAGTTAAATACATTGACGCAAAACTTGTTTTCGACCGAAAAAAAATATCCGCAAAAAAAGTATGAGCCTAAAAAAATTTCTTACTATAGTTTTGAGAGTGTGTCAAGTTGGCACCCCAATGAAGAGTTCTGATAGTGCTGAATAGAGTTCTCAATTCCTTTTGATGTATCTAGAAGTACTATCAACTTTTTAAAAAGTAAAATTAGGCTGTCAGGAATTTTTTGAAAAATGGGGTGCCAACTTGACACAGCACCCCAACATTGTTATCGAATAGTTCTGAACTAGTTTTAAGATGTGCTTGGGTTAGTACTATAGTTCCTGATACTTTTAAAAAAGAGTTCTGTTGAATTTCCAGAAATAACTCACAAAGAACAACAGGAAACACCAATCAGAACTATCCGGAACTATCAAAAATAATAGAAAAAGTCGCAAAGTAAAAAAAAATTGAGAGTTCTAGGAGTTCTGAGTTAATTTTCTATTTCTACTCATTGAGTACATTAATTATTTCTAATAAACAAATTGGATACAATTCCGATTTATAGCATTTTTAAATAAAGTTTAAAATCGAAAATGGACAATTTATTTTCGAAAAAACCTATTGCCTGTCATTTAATCGCAATTTGCCATTAGAGTTTTCGTTAGGACTCCTTGAGTACAACCCATAAGTAAAATCAGAACTCCCAGAACTAGTAAAAAATCAACATTTTGAAAAAAATTCCGAAAGTCCGAAAAGAAAAAAAATTGAGAGTTCTAGGAGTTCTGAGTTGATTTTCTATATCTACTCATTGAGTACAATAATTCTTTCTCATAAACAAATTCGATACAATCATGATTTATGGCATTTTTAAATAAATTCAATATTCGATAATTGAAAATTTAATTTTGAAAATACCCATTTCCTGTCATTTAATCGCAATTTGCCATTAGAGTTTTCGTTAGAACTCCTTGAGCACAACACATAAGAGAAATCAGAACTCCCAGAACTATTTAAAAAAATCAACATTTTGAAAAAATTCCGAAAGTCCGAAAAGAAAAAAAATTGAGAGTTCTAGGAGTTCTGAGTTAATTTTCTATATCTACTCATTGAGTACAATAATTCTTTCTTATAAACAAATTCGATACAATGACGATTTATGGCATTTTTAAATAAATTTAAAATTTGATAATAGAAAATTTAATTTTGGAAGTACCTATTTCCTGTCATTTAATCGCAATTTGCCATTAGAGTTTTCGTTAGAACTCCTTGAGTACAACCCTTAAGTCAAATCAGAACTCCCAGAACTCTGATTTTTTTTTCTTTTCAGACTTAGAATTTTTTTCAAAATGTTGATTTTTTTTTAATAGTTCTGGGAGTTCTGATTTGACTTATGAGTTGTAATCGAGGAGTTCTAGCGAAAACTCTAATGGCAAATTGCGATTAAATGACAGGAAATTTATATTTCCAAAATTAAATTTTCTATTATCGAATTTTAAATTTATTTAAAAATGCCATAAATCGTGATTGTATCGAATTTGTTTATAAGACAGAATTATTGTACTCAATGAGTAGAAATAGAAAATTTACTCAGAATTCCTAGAACTTTTTGGGGAACTTTTTAGAATTTTTTTTTACTTTGCGACTTTTTTCAAAAAAATATTTTTGATAGTTCCGGATAGTTCTGATTGGTGTTTCCTGTAGTTCTTTGTGAGTTCTATCCATAGTTGTTATGAAATATTTAGATTCGACCAATATTAAGTGAGAGTAATATGAATTTGAATATTTTGAATTTCCAACTTTGAAGATTTTTATCTCTGGATATTCAACAGAACTCTTTTTTAAAAGTACCAGGAACTATAGTATTAACCCAAACAAAACTAGTTCAGAACTATTCGGTAACAATGTTGGGGTGCGGTGTCAAGTTGGCACCTCATTTTTCAAAAAAATCCTGACCAATTTTACAAAACTCTTTTTAAAAAGTTGATAGTGCTTCTAGATACATCAAAAATAATTGAGAACTCTATTCAGAACTATCAGAACTCTTCATTGGGGTGCCAACTTGACACACTCTAGTTTTCAAGTATTGGGGAGTAACTGGTGAAAAAAATAGGAAAATGAAAAATGTTGAGTAAAATGATCTGGGTGGTTTCTAATGGATTAACCCATATGCATGATAGTAACCAATTACCCCCTAGATAGGGATCAGTTGGCAACTAGAACTGTTGAACAATTGTTTTAGAAAATTCGTCGTTATTGACAGTTATTGACAAATATTCCAGATGGAGTGACCAGACCAACAAGACAAATATTAACAAATGTAATCATTATTATAATTACAAACGCAACCGAAAGGCCACGCGTTTCATTGCAATAACTGTATATAACCAGTTAGAGTATTTCAAAATTTTGTAACACCTGTTTAGAAACCCATCCATTTGCCAAATGATGTAACCAACCACCGAAGAACTGAATAACAAATTAACCTCGCAAGGTTGGCACTGGTGCACTCAGAAGGAAACATTGCAGTAACGCATTCCTTATCGTGATTTCATACAACATCCTCTTTACTTCATAAAAATCTAAAAATGCTAGGCAAAGGACAATCCGTATTAGTCACCGAGGAATTCGTGCCGCATTGACGCCAAGGATAATTTCATTAGAACAAATTTAATATTGTGAAATTTGATGGATATTTGATTGGTTTATTAGAAGACATTTAAGTTTTATTGGTAGTTTATGCATCCCTAATTGCTGATTAATTAAGTAGTCGATTGCGGTAATAAAGACAGACATTTGTTGTTATTATAATTAAGCAGAATGTTGTTGACTTGAATTTAATGTAATTACCTTGAATGGCTTTAGAAGGTGTATTGATATCGAAAGTGATTGTTTATTTGTAACATGAAATATTATTACTAGTTTTAATCAAACAAACATGCCATTACTTGATCAATTAGTTATTCTAATACTAATTATAAATATTTCAAAAGATGTAGATTAAGTTGTTGTACTTTAATACATAATAAAATGATTTGAAATGTTGTGACCTCTTGAAAGTATTGTGCCCAACTCTGCATTTTCATAAATTTGATAAAGCTTTTTTTATTTTCTTTTTACAAATATCTCTTACGCAAATTGGAAAAAGAATATGTAGCAAAACGAAAAAAAAAATAGAAATTAGAACTGTATGTAACAATTCTTTAATTACGATGTTTGTATATGTCGTGTGAGCCACAACATTTTGTTTCAGAGTTAAGTGAGATACATTAGGTATGTCGCATATTATTACGTCATGAGAGACTAAATTAGGTATAAAAAATGAATTAATCTCAGACATGACTGCTATATTTCTCTCTCTCAGGCATGGCCAACTCAGAAAAAAAAATCTGTGGCTCACACCTTATAAAATATAATCGGTTATATTTATCCCCATGCATGTGTATTTATATAGATACATTTATTATCCAAAAAATTATGTAAATTGTTTAAATACAGCTTCCAGAAAATAACTTTTAACTTCCCACAAACTTTTCCTACGTACTTTTATTCTATAAATATGCCCAAGATGTAAACTGGTCCCGCTCTCATTGATATTACATGCTGCCAACGTCAATAAACACTTTCAGGACTTTGCACAAAACGTCCGCAACACATTTTTAAATTTGCAACACTTGCTCAACAAATTTGCTTCATTGATTGGTGTTGCGCTGCCAAAATCAATACACACAGACCGTTTCAAAGGCGAACTTGTTGCCCATAATAAAACTCGCACGACTTAATTTATGACTTTGCCAATTTTAAATAATAACATTAATGGAATATAAAAATAGGTTTTTAGATTAGAATAAAAAAAAACTAAACGTGGAGTAAAGGAATTAATTATATTTCACGTAATACTTATTACAACTAAATGATCTTTATTGTTTGTTATTACAGTATTATGTATTTATGAGTTATGTGAAGTTGCGTAATTAAATAATTAAACACAGTTATATTCCTTACTTCACTCGTTTATTTATAACACTAGTGTTATAAATAAACGAGTGTCTAAAGTATAACTGATATAAAATATTTTTGGAAAAAATCCTGGAGCAGGTCGATTTTCTTGATAAAAATACACATTTTTGCATGAAAGTTTTACATGTTCGAACTGTGGATGGGAGTTCGAACATTTAATTTAATAATTGCATTTGCTTGATAAAGAAGTTTTTATTTATTTTGTGTTAGCAATAAAATTTACAGTTTTTCACGTTCAATTGTCATTTACTCGAAAAATTTATGATGTAAGATGGCAACATTTTTAAACCTCCAGTTCAACATTGAAAAGATCTATCAAAATCAAGAACAAAAATGGGGACTGCCATTTAAAAAGAAAATGGATGACGCCATTACTCAAAAACAAATAACGACTAAAAATCGACTTTCATGCAAAAATGTGTATTTTAATCAAAGAAAATCGACCTGTTCTAGGATTTTTATCAAAAATATTTTATTTCGGATTTACTGAATGTATTCCATACTTTAGGCAAGCACTGTATATACAATTAGAATTTATTTTTATTTTAAAAGACAATCGACCAGTAATACTGGAATAGTATTAAGAAAAACATACGTAACTTTCCATATATGCTGTTTCTGGCTACCTATCTTGATCAGTACAATGTTCCTTAAGCTTTAAGTAAATGGCGTTAAAAACTATTGTACTATTTCATCGAAACTACTCGGAAAATAAAATTAATTAAATGCAAATTAAATTAGGAGTACATCCATATAATCAAAATATAACCTACTAACCTGTTAAAATAAACTTATACCTTCAAGAAAAGTACAAAATAATACACCCAGCGTCAAAAAAAAGCGCCACTCGAAAAATCGCGAAAAACTCGACTTTTCAAACCGTCGTAACTTGGTTCAATTTGGTCGAAAATCGATTAATCTTTCAGTTTAGGAAAGATTCAAGTTTTATCTTTAAGAATGTGTAGGTGATTTTGACCCCAAGTCCAACCCACCCCCCGTAACAACGCGATGGAAAAAACATGTTTTTTATGTAAAAAATTGTCCAACTTTGACAAGCTGTACCGTGCGCAAAAAAAATCGGCGGGAAATTTCACCACAATGGCAGAAAAATTTAATCAATTTCCTTCAAATGCCTTAAAAATTCGAGTGGTTTCGATGATTTGGAGCACAGTTATGAATTTTTGAAAAAAAAATGATATTTTTCACTTTTTTGGCCATAACTTGAGTAATTTAGCACCAAAATCGATGAACTTTTGTAGTCTGAACAGTTTAAAATTTTCTCTTCAACGTCATGTGAATTGTTTTGTTGCTAAAACGATTCCACCCCCTGCCACCCCCTAAAGGAAAAAAAATGTTTTGGAAGTTTAAATGTGCAAATTTGGTTTCTTGTACCGTGTACTAAAAAAAATCGTGGAATCAATCGGTCAGCATGGCAATAAAGTTCAATCATTTTCCTCCAATTTCCTCCAAAATTCAAGTCGATGCGATAATCTGGCGCGAAGTTATGCAGTTTTGAAAAAAACATTTCGCACGAAACTCGATGGAATTTTGCGATCTAAGAAGTTTTCGACTTTCGTGACCCCCTGAAAACCCCTACAAAAAGTGTTTTGGATTGACAAAAAATGTTAAATTTTTACAACTTGTTTTCATTTTCAATGTCTTTTTTTTTTTCAAAAATTCATAACTTTGCTCCAAATCATCGAAACCACTCGAATTTTTAAGGCATTTGAAGGAAATTGATTAAATTTTTCTGCCATTGTGGTAAAATTTCCCGCTGATTTTTTTTGCGCACGGTACAGCTGGTCAATGTTGGACAATTTTTTACACAAAAAACATTTTTTTCCATCACGTTGTTACGGGGGGTGGATTGGACTTGGGGTCAAAATCAACTACACATTCTTAAAGATAAAACTTGAATCTTTCCCAAACTGAAAGATTCATCGATTTTCGACTAAATTGAACCTAAGTTATGACGGTTTGAAAAATCGAGTTTTTTCGTAATTTTTCGAGTGGCCCTTTTTTTTGACGCCGAGTGTATATACATATATCAATATTTACAAATAGATAATAACAATAATTCAGAATAAATATTTGAAGTAATAAGTGCTCTCAAAAAATTTGTTTGTTTTAGAGTCGTTATTAATAGTAACAAATGGCGTTTAATTATTCTTATTAACGAAAACTAGCCGCCGCAATTACTTAATTTCGATTTGTGTTTCTTCCAAATGAAGTGATACGATGATCTCAAGGTTGTTGACTCTTACGAAATTGCTTTAATACAGTATTTTAATTGGTACAAAATGTCACCAATTTATGCTTTTTAAACGAATCTCTCTTAATTCACACTTTCAAGAAACAATTAAACTATACTGCGCAATGAGGAATACATGTATGAACAAAGGAAGTTATTTACAGGCCGATACTAAGGTTAGTCTTTAGATTATGAAATCTTACTAAAAACCAGAAAAATATAGCTCTGAGAAATAGTTATAAAGGGTGTCCCAATAAGAGCGCAGGATTTAGATTTCGCACCATTTTTTTTTATAGAGTTGGCAGTTCTAAAAAAATCATATGTTTCATCTGCCAGCCAGTAAATACAGAAAGCTACACGAAAGAACGAAACGATATTATTGTCAAAACCCATTATAAAAATGAAGAAAGATTTGCTGAAACAGTTCATAAATTTTTGGTCAAAATAATGGTCCAAATGAGTCATCAATTCGAAGTTTTTTTTTCCATAGGTTTCACCATTCAGCCACTATATTCGACGTTTAATTAAAAAAATTGAGGAAAGTGATTCGGTTTTGGAAAATAAGTCACCCATCGAAGAGGGCGTTCACTCGAAGATATCACAGTGAGAAAACATGTTAAACACCCCAGCGACATCAATTCGTTATCGGTTACAAGAAACACCTTACAGCGAATTCTTGTGAAAGACCTGAATGAACATTTCATATGTTTCATCTCCCATCCACTGAATATAGAAGGCTTAACGAAATACGCTAAATCGTAGTTTCGGCCAGATTTTTATGGTCGAAATAAATGGTTTCGGCAGAGGCAGGCGAAACATATTATTTATGAGTATTTTCGATTTATCGTGCGTTTTCATTTTATCCCATATATGCACTAAATCTATAAAAGTTTCGTTTTTTCCCTCACATCCGCACAACCAGTTGTTTTTTAAGTATAAAACCCGATTAACTTTCTCGTTCGGTCTTTACGAGTTTTCGAAATCGACTCCAGCTGGAAGCTGACACCGCGGTGAGCTTGAAACTACAGGTAGTATCGTGGCTCATAGGCTCTATATAACGAGCCGCCCCTGACTGCAGCAAGTGAATGACAATTTTGCAAAGAAAATCATTTTTAGTGATGTGGCACATTTTCAACTCAATGGCTACGTATATAAGCAAACTTGTCGAATTTAGCGTAGAGAGAACCCAAAAGATATTCAAGAGAAGCCGCCAATACGCGTCGCTGGTTTTAGAGCTGGTGGAGTGACTGGGCCGTACTTCTTTAAATATAAAGTTAGAAATACGGTTACAGTGAATGGTGAGCATTACAGAACGATGACAATTAACTTGATCTGGCCGGAATTAGCTGATTTGGGGCTTGAAGATATTTGGTTTCAGCAGGACGGCGCAACATGCCACAATGCCCGAGAAACTGTTGAGCTTTAGCAGCGATGTTTTTAGTAGTGGTTTTTGGGGGATTGAGCGGCGACCCGCACGAAAATGAAAGTAAATTCGTGTTTTTGTGGTGCAGCTCTTACGTTTTTGCGACTTTTTTTGATAACTAATGACAATTTTATTACGTAAATATTTTTTCCAAAGGTATAAACTATTTTTCTGAGCATTACATTTTTAGTTTTTTTGCATAGAAAAGCTCCAGATATCCATCCAATATTGGTAACTTTCAGGATAAATTCTATAGTTTGTTTGATGATTTAAAAAAAATCAAATTCTATAGACGAATAGTTTAACCCTTTCTCTCTAAATGTGCAAAATATAATTTCTTAATATTTGATATTAACTTCAGAATTATGTAAATGCTGACCATCAAAAATTGATCGATTTTCGACGCGGCACTTAATGATAAGAACAATTTTAAACACTTCGTTCACCCTTGATGATTGGCAAAATATAGATTCTTCACACAGCGCTCGAAATTACTATTTTCAGTGCTTAAATATAGAAAAACCGATGAATTTTTAAAATCAGAAATTAAAATTTTTTCAAAATTATTTATAAATGATCCAAGCACATGAATGTTCAAATTTTCCAAATAATCATAATCAAACTTGAGAATGTCAATTTTTAGCGCTAAACCATCGAAAAAGCGATGATTTTTGAAAATTCAGAAAAGTGAAGAATTATAAATTTTGTAAAATTATTTAAAAATAATTGTGCTTTTTATTCCGGAAAAATCCAAGTCCATTAATGACCTAGTTTTCCAAATAATCACCATCAAATTTAGGAATGACCATTTTCTGCATAAAAATAACGGAAAAGCGTTAATTTTTTAAAATCCAGAAAAGTGAAGAATTATAAATTTTGTAAAATTATTTACAAATAATTGTGCTTTTATATTCCGGAAAAATCCAAGCCTATTAATGGCCTAGTTTTCCAAATAATCATCATCAAACTTAAGAATGGCCATTTTCAGCGCTAAAATAACGAAAAACCGTTGATTTTTTAAATCCGAAAAAGTGCAGAATTTTAGATCTTGTAAAATGATTTAAAAAGAATTGTGCTTTTATATTCCAGAAAAATCCAAGCGCATTAATAAGCCAGTTTTCCAAATAATCATTATCAAACTCAACCCATTTGCAGCGCTCAAATATCGAAAAACCATTGAATTTTCAAAACCGCAGTTCAAAATTTTTCAAAATGATTCAGAACTGTTTGTTCTTTAATTTACCGAAAAATCCAAGCACATTATTCACCTAGTTTTCCAAACAACCATCATCAAACGAAGAATGATCATTTTCAGCGCTTAAATATTTAAATTTAATTTATTATAATTTTGTAATTAACTGACAAAGTTTTGCAATCTTTTTCTTATTAATAATCAATGGAATTATGATAACTATTTATTAAGAAAAACTATACAATATTTCATAAATATTTTAGTCTTACAAGATCTTTATTCAGACAATAAATTTACAAAAGTACAAAATGAGCATTAATTTTAAAAATGTGTTAGTCTGTCTGGGATATCGACCATCGGTCTTTCTGCCCCTTTTAGATATATATATATATATACAGGGTGTAAGTGAATTCTGGTAGACCTGAAATTCCATTTTCATTTTTACATATATCTTTATGAAATTTAGTATGTTGTTTTTAGAGAATAAAGAGTGTCAAAAAGTAAAATTTTAATGAAATTTCCACTTCCGGTTTAACCGGAAATGACCTTAACTTTCCTATTTCAAATGGAATACCCTGTATATTTTTTAATAATTTAATTCGTCTCTAAATTCTGAGTTTAGAGACGTATCATAAGTAACCTTTGGGTTGTTAGTTTTTTGTTTAAATTTAAATTAAATTTACAAAAAATAACAAACTTAAATTAAATTTAAACAAAAAACTAACAACCAAAGGGTCAATTATGATACATCTATGAACTCAGAATTCAAAGACGAATTAAATTTTGTAAAAATACAAGGTGTCTAAAAAAGACACCACCAAAATGATATGGTGTATTCATGAGACAAAAAACAAGCAAATTGACTAAATTTATCTATATGTTCAATTACATACTTTCCAAGATACAGCAAGTCAAAGTTTAAGATTTTTAAAATGTTTTAATCTATATCTCGAAAATGGCAGATGAGAATGATTTGTTTATTTTTTCTTACAACTACATTAGGTGTACTATATTGTTTAAAAATTTCAAGATATTTCTTTAAGTACAAAGGTGCTCCAGAGGACACGCTGTTTACATTATTACATAGAACTATTTTGTTCTTCACATTTTTTACGATTCAATATTTTTTTCCAATGCAACTCGTCACTTTTAAGGAATTTATAACTCTTAAAGTTTTTTTTGCTTACGCCTTATTTTTAACAAAAAAAAAAATAAAAAAGAACTTATTCACAAAACTTTACCAATAGGCCAATAGCCTTTAAATTTTTCATGTTATCCAGAAACCTTGAGTTAAAATATTTATTTAAAAATCTACATTGGTTTTTCGATACACCGCCTAACAGTGCCAAAATGATCAGAATTTCTGTTGAATTTGAAATATAAAATAAAAATTAGTTGTAGGTATTTTTAAATTCTTAACAATACATGTTCTATGTTTAATTGCTTAGTGATAAATATTGAACAGGAAGTTAAATGCACTTTGTTGATATAACACACGTATGTGATATCAGAGAAGTGCATTTAATGAGTTTTCTATTTAATTAAAATGTGAATAATGAATGAATTATGTATCTATTTTTACATTTCCAAGTCAACAAACTCCAGTGTGGCACATTAGTGTGAATCGATTTTCACCATTTCCAAACATGGCGCTCTGAACTCATTCGCTTTCGTTCAGATAAAATCGCGTACTTTCCTATTACTGCCAAGTGAGGAAGTAATCGAAAACGAACGATAAATTGATAAAGTCGATGATATTATGTGTTTCGGTGGAAACGCGGTAAAACCACAAACTCGACTGAATGAACGCCGGTGGAGATTATTTTTTTTAAATTTTCATCGATTATGAAATGAGTAATGCGATAAGGTTTAATCGGAAAGTATTGTATGGTTATGTATGCATTATGAAAATTCGAATTTACTCTATTTATTTTGATGAAACATTTTTTTTGGCCTTGGAGATGAGAAATTGATTTCGTTATAAAAAAAAATCGCAGAGAATGCTAAAATAAATGACTTGTAAAGGTTAAGTCTATTTGTAAAAAAATCGAAAAATCTCCTTTTTACTTACAAATCGGAGAAAGTTACTTAGTGGCGGCCACAACGACTTTTTACTTTTCCTGTACGAGAAGAAAAAGTCTATTAATATGAAGTAAATTAGAAAAATCTCTTTTGTTACAAACGGGAGAGCAAGTTGATTTCTCAGCCTTCGAAATTGTGAGAGAAGTAACATTTCTCTCCCTAGGGAGAGAAATGATCATGCGAGGTCCATTATTTATTTTAACTGTCACGTCTGACCGAATTTTTATTTAGGTTGGGTTTTAGAAACGAACGTTTTATTCCTAAAATGTGAAAAAAATATACTATATATATCTCGGGAGAGAATGCTATTTTTCCCTCGGTGCGTTGTACCTCGGGAAAAATGACGCATTTCTCTCCCTTATATCTACCAGTGGCGGCTCGTGGAACATTTTGATGGTAGAGCCACTTAGCTTGCAATACATTTTTTGCAGAATTACGAACAGCTTGAATATTTATATATTATCTCTAAAAAACGATAAATAAATTAAATAAAGGCGAAAAATAGCCCGCACATATAAATATTCAATCTCTCCGTACCTCTGCAAAATTACGTTTTACAAAGTTAATTCAACTTGTATCTATAAAAATGTGTATTTAAAACGGCGGGCAAAAAAAATTTTGCAAGTGGATAAACATTGATTTACCTTCACCATGACAACGATCTTTGTATTAACAATTTTCGTAAACAGCTAACTTCAGTTGAACATTGACAGTTCGTGTCAGTTCTGCATATCCCTGCCGAGAGACATAATTGAAAACCGTTGCATTTTTCCATCTCATTTCATTCTCGAAATTTGTGTCGACTCAAAAATATTAAATTTATCCGGTCAAATTCTAACCTCTTGTGGTATTACCACCGACTAAAAACAAATACCTTATTGCAATTTAATTTGTTTGGTCTTATCTGCATCTATTCGATGAGTAGATCACTTTGCTGAAAGAATTTGACGAATTTAGTGACCCGTTCATGTGTTCAATCCTCTGAAAACAAAACAAAATTTTTGGTCCTACCTACGTCTTTCGGATGAATGCAAGACTTTGCAGAAAGAATTTTATAAATAAGGTCATCAGTTCAAGAGTTATCTTCAATTGAAGACGAATTAATTTTTTGGTCCTATCTACATTTATCCGACGAGTACAACACATTTCTGGACGCATTTTTATAATCTGCTGTTTTGTTCAACAGTCTCAAAACCATAAAACAATTGAACAACGAATTTAATTTTTCTATCTTTTATACATTTATTCGGTGAGTGCGATGCTTTTCTGGATGAATTTTCAATATCCATTTTCAAGAGTTATCTTCAAAAACTAGAGAACATTTGAACAATTCTTTTTTTTGTCTTATCAGCTAGAAGAATTTGACAAATTTGATCATCCTTCCAATCCTCTAAAAACAAAAACAAAAAATTTTTTGATCATGTCTACATCGTTCTGATGAAAGAATTTTCAAAATCTGCCTCAAATTATCCTCAAAAAGCAGAAAATAATTGAACTACAAATTAAACGTTTTTGGTTGTATTCAGTGGCGTATGGACACCATCGCGGGCCTAGGTTCCAAATAGTAATTTTCAACTGTCCGGAAATAGTCACTTGGAAATGTCAAAAATAGTTATTTCCAATGGTTAGCACAGTGATTTTCAATTGCCCGAAATAGTAATTTTCAACTATCAAACTAGTGATTTTCTACCGAAAAAAAATGATGATTTTTAGCTGTAGAAAATTGTGATGTTCAACTGTCAGAAGTTGTGATTTTCAATTGTCCAAAAAGATGGATTAGACTGTCAAAATGGTGATTTTCACCTGCCAAAAATTGTGATTTTCAACTATCAAAAATAGTGATTTTCAACTATCAAAAATAGTGATTTTCAACTGTCTAAAATGGTGGCTTTTAACTCTCAAAATGGGGGGTTTGTAACTGTCAAAAACGAGTGATTTTCAACTGTCAAAAAATGTGATTTTCAACTGTCAAATGTAGTGATTTGTAACTGCCAATGTAGTGATTTTTCCACTGCCTGAAATAGAGACATTCAACTGTCTAAAATGGCGGCTTTTATAACTGTTTAACTGTCAAAAACTAGTGATTTTCAATTGTCAAAAAAATGTGATTTTCAACTGTCAAATACAGTTATTTGTAACTGCCGATATAGTGATCTTTCCACTGCCTGAAATAGATATATTCAACTGTCTAAAATGGCGGCTTTCAGCTCCCAAAAAGGGGGGTTAATATCTGTCAAAAACTACTAATTTTCAACTGTCAAAAAAATGTGATCGACAACTGTCAAATGTAGTGATTTGTAACTGCCAATGTTGCGATTTTTCCACTGTCTGAAATAAAGATATTCAACTGTCTAAAATGACGTCTTTCAACTCCCAAAATGGGGATTTATAACTGTCAAAAAGTAATGACTTTCAATTGTAAAAAAAATGTCATTTTCTACTGTCAAATGTAATGATTTGTAACTGTTAATGTAGTGATTTTTCCACTGCCTGAAATAAAGACGTTCAACTGCTAAAAATGGTGATCTTTCACTGTCAAATGTAGTGACTTTCAACTGAAAAATAGTGATTTTTCAACTGTTTTTCAATAGTGATTTCCAGCCGTCAAATATAGTAATTTTCAACTTTGTGAAATAGAGATGTTCAGCTATCAAAAATAGTTCTTTTCAACTGTCAAAGTGATTTCAACCGCCAAAAATAGTCCTTTTTAACTGACAAAAATAGCGATCTTTTACAGTCTACTAAAGTGACTTTCAACTCAAAAATAGTTATTTTCAACTGTCGAATATAACGATTTTCAACTGTCAAATATAGTGATTTTTAACTGCCAAATATAGTAATTTGCAACCGTCAAATATAATCATGTTCAATATACTACTGCTAACACTTATATCTACCAGTAAAAAAATTTTTGATTTTTTTTAGCGGCATCTTTTGTTTGTTTGCGTTTAGCAGAGCCTGCTTGTAATTACTATATTAAAATTAATTGTTACTCAATGTACAACAAATGTTGCATTGGATTGGGATACAAATGCGTTGCGATTTTTTTCTTCTCATTAGACTTTTGCAGGCACCGTTTAAAATGACCAATCGGTATTTTCAGAATTGATAAAAAAATTCTTGCTAAGCTTGTAATTGGAGGTGGTGCCATGGCTCCTTGGCTCTAGGTAACGAGCCGCCCCTGATATCTACTATTTTACTATCAAATCATGGAAAGTTACATAGTGGCTACAACAACTTTTTACGATCCCTGTTCCCTGTACCGGAAGAAAAAAAAATCGATTAATATGAAATAAATCAGAAAAATCGCTTTTAAACATAAAATCGGGGAAAGTTCCAGCTTTTTACTTCCCCGTACAAGAAAGTATTTTGATCGTGTTTTTAGTTTTGTAATAATCGGACGACTATTAATTTTACAGATTTAAACAATAATTTTGCGTTGATTCAAATTTTTGAAGAAATCATCATTCGGCATTCAAAACGGGATAATAAACGAATCCCATAAAATCTGCACTGTTCAAGTTTAAAAATTTAAACAATGCCCATATATAGAATTAATTCACATCACTCGTTTTATAGCTGTCCTTGTTTCTTTCAAAATATTTACCTGTAAGTAAACCACGAATGACATCTAAAATGTACAGCTATCCTTTTTTCGCCTGGAGGTGATGATGAATACGTCTCGCCGATTTGCATTTTCTTTCGTAATCCCGGCAAAAATTGCAAACGCCGTGATTCACGAAATTCCGAGACATCAGCAAACCACACCAGAGGAACGCAAATTACGCGCGCGTGAATCATTTTAATAGAAAAATGTGCACACCCACCTTTCAATTCTCAAAATCATTGTCACGCACGCAACAACGAGTTCCTACTACTTCCTTTAATTTTTCATTCATGTCACGTCATTCAGGCTCGAGATGAATGTAATGTTATGATGCATTAATACACATTTACTTTGTTTATACAACAGTTATTCATTGATTACAGTTTTGGCAACTCAACTTGCCATAACTTCAAACTACGATTATTGCAGGTAATTAGAAGTCTTAAAGAACTTCGATAAAATGCACTTTGTTGGTATCACACACGTTTATTTTTATTTTTGCGACAATAGTTTAGAAGTCTTAAGTATAAACAATAATTTATCGATAGTGTTTTTTTTTTATATTTGATAAGAGATTAGATGTTCAATATCCTTGAAATTTACCTAAAACCCATTTCCGGTGTTGCGGTTCTGTCGGCGATAATGCGACCAGATAAGCTTGTCCTTTGTGTTGCTCCGTCTCGGTATTTGCTTGACAATGATCAAAATCCCAATTTATGGGGACGCATAATTTTCCAGACGCCGGTGACGAATTTCTAGATGCCTGCATTGATAACCGAAATAACGGTGTGCTCATTTGCATTTATGATTTATGAATCGTTACCGCTTAATGCAGAGATTCTCGAACTGTGGTATTACAGTACGCAAAATATTTATTAGAAAGTATTATTCTTTTCACAAAATGATTATTGGAACATTTCTCAAGCGCTTATCAAATTAGAACTTTACAATAGAAACACTAAACGAAAAATTCATATTGTGGTACACACTAGGGCTGGAATCTTTCCTCGAAGATTTTCAATTTCGAAGGTTCGAAGCTTCGAAGATTCAGAGATTAATGTTTCGAGGTTCCGAAGATTCGAAGTTTCATAGTTTGAAACATTCGAACGTTTGAAGATTTAAAGAAAATCTTCGAAATTGAAGTTTCTAGGTTCTGAACATTCGAAATTTGGAACATTCGAAGTTCCAAAGAAAATCTTCAATGATTGAAATTTCTAGGTTCCGAAGATTCAAATCTTCGAACATTTTTAGTTTCGAATTTTTGAAACTTCGAAGATTCAAATCTTCGAACTTTTTTAGTTTCGAATTTTTGAAACTTTTGAAGTTTCATCAGAACAGACATTTTTTGAGAGAAATATAACGATAGTAAAAAAAGGAAGTTTTGGTTTCAATAAATAATTATCTTATTTGAATTGGTTCATGCAAAAAGGGCTTCAATCCACTTTTTCCGTAATTCCAGTTTGAATATGAAACTTTATCTAAGAAGGTAGATACACATACAAGAATAATAATATAGATAATTCATGAGTGATGACAGTATTAGGTACCATATATAAAAAAAAAAACGTATTATTGCATTATTAAAATCTTAAGGCACAGACAGTTTTTCGTGTTTTTATCAAAATAACTTATTTAGGACTGAAGCCCTTTTTGCATGGAGCGATTCATTTATTGTAGTCTCTTTGTAATGAGACTCATGTTTTTGGTGCGAAAAGTATCATATTCTTTATTATTCATTTGTAAACACTTAATTTATCCGGTCTTTAATTAAGCCACGACAAGTATTTCCCTTTTTAATTGTTCATTACCGCCGATGGGAAATGAAAAAAAAATCTCGATGCAAATCCACGCCAGCAATTAGCGCTCTTAGAGGACGATGTAATGAGTGTAATTACGGCTGTAATGTGCCTTACCTGGCGATGTCGTAATCAGGATTTGAATTATAACCGACGCGTTCGTTTGCAATGAAGGTCTTTGAGGAGCTGCACATGTCGAAATTAGCCCTGAATTATTTTTTTAAGATTTCGAATATGATAATAACAAGTACAATAATAATACTTTCATATTTACTTAATACTCATAGTAAATATAGCGTATTTCCATCAACGGACGCACTATACAGTGCGTACGTTGGCTGGGGAACGCTCCAAAAAAAATTGCCCGATCATCTGCGGCCAAAATCCTCCGAAACGTCAACCTTATTTTTTGAACGCGCATCTTTTCTGATGGTTGTCAATTTTCCATACCCCCATCCTTTTGCGTAATGACGTCATCGCCATTTTTTTACTTTCTCCGTTACGAAGTACGAGAAAGTATTGTGATCGTGATTTTTTTTTCAAAAATTTTTTTTACGGAAATATCCGTTTTGGGGTCCCTAGATGCCATTTCAACAATTTCTGGAAAAAAAAATTTTGTGTCTGTGTGTGTGTGTGTGTGTGTGTCTGTGTGTGTGTGTGTCTGTGCGCGCTGTATCTCAAAAACTAATAGACCAATTGATTTGAAACTTTGAACATAAGTTTTATTTGATAATCCGAAGAACTGAAAAGCTTTTGGTAAAATTTCGTACACCGGAAGTGGGTGTTTACCTTAACTGTTTTTTGTTTTTTGCCAATATTTTCTTAAATATGCAAAATATCACAAAAACATTTAAGCAAATATTGAAGACAATAAAGAAATGCGATTATTTTGTTTGAAAACATTTTTCATAAAATCATTGTTATTCGAGAAAAAAATGTATTAATTTTTTTTTCATTTTTGGTATACAATTAAGAAACGCTAATAGTTACAGCAAATTTATGTTAATAATAATTGTAGAGA
The DNA here is from genome assembly GCA_910593695.2 of Ocypus olens. NCBI lineage: Eukaryota > Metazoa > Arthropoda > Insecta > Coleoptera > Staphylinidae > Ocypus > Ocypus olens. The sequence continues at coordinate 20,174,340 of OU343048.1, forward strand.
ATGCCAAAATGAACAATTTATGAAGAATAAGTTTTTTTCAAAATCTCTTTAGTTTTTGAGTAAACTGAGTTTTTGAATTTGAATTACATTTTTACGTCTTTCATAATTTTGACGTTTTAAACGTCAGTTTTATCCGAGTCTACGAAACGTTCGATGCACACTTAAAATATGATTTAAATTGAAAATAAACCATGGAAGCGTAAATATAAATGATACCATCAAGTCGGAGAAAGTAACATGATGGCCACATCACCATTTTTTTAATGGAAACCATTTTTTTTATTTCACTAAATTTGTAGTACTTTTTATTCTCTTTACGACTGCGTAAAAATATTTTGTTTTTTTCTGTTTTTTATTTCGGAACTTACTTAACGTATCAAATGTTCAAAATGCACACCGTTCCTTTCTTGGAAAAAAGCCAATCGGTGATAAAACCCATCCCTTACATTTTGAAATATTTCTGGTGGAATTTGTCTCATTTCTTAAATAATAATTAATTATATTAATTTAATTTCTTAAATAAAAAACCAAAAAACCAAAAAAGCAAAAAAAAAAACAAAAAAAAACTAAATATTTTATAATAAATAAGTGTGTTAAATTAGTTGTTATTGTCAGTTCAGTCAGTGCAGAAAATGCCTCATCTCCAGTAAACAACAAAATAACTAAATGTGGGTGTATCTATATTTTCAACAACATTTTTCGCGATTTACATTTCACTTGACTACTGAGACAAATAGGAAACAATACTCAGGTAATTTTTTTAAGGATGGTTAATGGGAAGTGCGGATGATAGTGAAAGTTGCCGTAGCCAACTAGGGCATTCTGCCACCACCGATTTTTGTAACTAATAATTCATATATTAATATGAAAGACTAGACATCCATGGTGCATTTTTAATTCAGAAAAAGTGATCGTCCGGATGAGATTCGAACCCACGACCCCCGAGGCCCAAGAGTAGGAGCGCACCTTGAGCAAAATCTCAAACTTTTGTTTAAGATTCGGTTTCGGCCGAAATAAAGGCCGAAATTCGGTCTCGGTTTCGGCACAATAAATAGGTTTAGGTGGGACACTGTGAGAGACTACAAAGTAAATGATCAGTTATAATATTCCAAGAACTTTGATAATTACGAAATAATTTTATACTGGTGCCCATGGCAGCTTACTTGAAGGAATTGTTACAAAATTATCAGTTATCGAGGGTTACTCGCATAGAAAATAATTTGCGAATCAATTTAGAAATAAATATATTATACGAGTAAAAACATGATATGCAAATAAACAATCATTTATTTAAAATTGCAACTTAGTGCTGCTTTTCTTTTACATGAATCTCTCTGCAATTTTCACCTTTTTGGAATCGCCAAAAGCTCGTTTTCTTGATTTGGGAAAATTATGATACTCCTTGTAGTATTTTTCAACTTACTCGTTACAGTTCATGTGGTTTTGAGTGTAGCTTTCTTAACCCTTTGAGTCCCAAGCAGCGCGATCGCGCTGTTAAAATTTTTGTAGGACCTCATCGCAATAGATAAATACGAGCACTTTTGCGCTGTTTGGCGTTTTCGACCATGTGCTTTCAACGACCCCTGGGACCCAAAGGGTTTAATTCCGTGCCGTTCTTTTCGCATATTTACCCGATCCTTTAGAATCGATGTCAATTCTTCCATCGTACGGTTTCCATCTAATTCGTATTTTCCGTCGTTGCAGAAGTCCATAAACGCTTTCCACACAAACTATTAATAGTACTTATTGGAATAGTTAATTCAATGAGTTGATCAATATTCTCGACAGTATCAGAGCGTGACACGTTAAAAATAATTAAATACTGAAAATGTAAAATTCGAAATGTATCTATGACAACGTAACGAATAGCCCATGGAAGCTGATTTTAGGTTTTTTGATTGGTTTAAGTTAGGTGCTCTAAACATAATTAACGAATCTTATTGGTAAATTAAATAAAGCGCTTACTATGTTTTTAACCACAATATATCGGGTGTGTATAAATTGGCGGATAATCTACACGTGGCGTTATTCTTCCTAAGATTGTGAATAGAAAATGTCGATGCAAATCAGGACCCATTTAAATGAAATGTACATTTGGCAACATAGCATTCACAGGCTGTCCTGTTTTTTCAATAATCTCATGATTAATTCTGTGGTTTGGGTCAGAGTGGAAGAGTAATACTGATAGAGCGGGGTTTATTTACAGATGTATATGCAAGGTAAAACAGATTATGAGTAAATAAATAATGTTGAGAGAAGTCTATTTTGCCACGCGGGAACTACAAGCCGATAATAATAAGAAAAACAGAATTGGCACCAAATTGGAACAAGTAAGTTTGAATGAATTGTGCCAAAAGTAACATAAGCGGATGTTGACGTTGCCGGCTCTACTTTTTATGAAAATAAAAATAAAATAATTTAGAAGTGTTAAAAATACACGTTTGAGATAGAAAGATAGCATACACTGACAAATAATTTTCAAACTAGTTATACTATCGAAATTGCAGGGTTTCCTGTAAATTAATATCGAATAATAACCCGTATTTAATGACTGGATGTTCAAAGTTTGAGGATTTCGTGAAGGCTCAGGAAGCATGGTACAACATTTCAGAATTAAGATAACCTGCTTTTTGAATTTATGGAAGAATATCGTCACGTGTAGATTATCCGCCAATTTATACACACCCGATAGAATTGTGGGTAAGAACAGCATGGTTTCAGAAAAAATAAATCCGTTATAACAGCACTGCATAATTATCTATTCAATATAACTGAAACACTGGAACTAAATGAAATTCCCCTTGGTATACTACTAGACCTTTCAAAAGCCTTTGACAGTTTAGACCATCACATTTTAATACAGAAGTTACGAAAATATGGAGTACGAGGAATAGCATTAAACTTAATTCAATCATATTTAACTGGCAGAGAGCAAAAAGTTAAGATACAAAATATTACATCAAGCAGTCTATTTGTAACAAAGGGCTTCCCACAAGGCAGCATATTGGGACCGCTACTATTTATCATCTACATTAATGATTTAGCCATAACGATTCAAACGACGGGTAATAAAATAGAAATGTACGCAGATGATACAAACTTGCTGATCTCGTGTAAAAATGTTGCTGATGTAGAAACAAAGTGCAGCCAACTACTATCGCAATGTTATGAGTGGCTTGTTAAAAACAAATTAAAACTAAATACAACAAAAACTGAAATAATATTTTTTAAAACAAATAACTCAAAGGTCAACTATCCACCAACTTTGACATTTTTAAATGAAACTTTTATACCAAAAGACTGCGTTCGTTTCCTTGGCATAATACTGGATGATAGACTGAGTGGTAAAGCACACATAGAAACACTAGAAAAGGAACTGAGCTCTGCATGTTACATGTTACGGATGTTAAGAAGATCGGGTGCCCCAATTGATATTCTAAAATTAGTATATAACGCATATCTTTGCTCTAAAATCAGATATGGTATAACTTACTACGGTTGTAGTAGTTATGCAAACAAAATCTTTATAATGCAAAAAAAGCGATAAGAATTATGTTTGACTTATCGTATTCAAGGTCTTGCAGAGGGTACTTTAAGACTCATAAACTGCTAACATTTTATGGAATATACATATTTGAGACGTTAACAAAACTTTTAAAAAGTCAGGTGAACATCACCACCAAGAATCAGCATGCCTATAATACCAGGCATTATATTAACTATGCTTTGCCGATTCATCGCTTATCATTATATGAAAAACACCCTTCATATGTCGCTATGAAGTTTTTTAATCGACTTCCAAATAATCTTAAGGCCATAACTAACCTAAATGTTTTTAGAAACCGCTTGTATGAATATCTGTGCGCAAAAGAACCATATTCCTTAACCGAACTGTAACAATTTAAATCATCGGTAACTATGTAGCGCTATACCTTTTAACTTTCGTTAGATGACTTTATTCGGTTCTATTTGTTAATTCTTGTTATACTTATTATACACATATATATCGTATTATTAATCTGTGGTAATTACACTGTACTGTACTATCTTTTGACACTATTTCACTAATTTGTATTGCAATCTTGTATACTAATTTTTGAAAATAAAGACTTAAATAATAATAAATAATAATAATAAAACATAATCAAACTATTCGGAGAGAAAAATAATAAAAACAGTGAAACAAAACCAAGTGTTTTAATCAATCAATATAAACATAAATGTTTTTTCACGGGTTAAGTGAGAAACTAATTAATCATAAACAAAATGAATATACAGGGTGTCTCGTTTCGAATGTGCCAAACGAAAACAGGAAGTAGATCATGTTATTCTGAACAGAAAAGTTCAGATAAACATATGTCCGATTTTGTACCGTTATCGAGATAAATAATCTTAAAGTTTTTTCGATCATAACAAAGTCTTAAAAATGTTCATTATAAATTTATAACATGCATGCGTGGTTTCTTGGGAATCCTCATAATATTAGGAGTAAGCAACTTTCAGCAACAGTTGTGAATGTCTGAGCCTCAATTTTTAATAACACCGTATTACTAATTGTTTTTTTAATTCCCGCCTTAATGCGAGTTATCATTTTTCTTCAAAATGACTTTGAAGAAATTTTAGATAATTTGCCGCTTGCACAACGGCTTAGGATGTGGTTCCAGCAAGATGGAGCACCTCCCCGTTATGCAAGAAATATCAGAAATTGGGGCGCATTTTGAACATTTACTTTAATGCTGTTTTCTTTCTCTTTAAATTACTTTTGTTCATTAAACACGCACTTGCGTGTTTAATATGATTATTAAACACGTAAACGAATTTGCGTGTTTAATAAGGTTATTAAACACGCTAATTCGCGCTTTTATTCACAGAACGCGATTTATGATAATATTTTGTTTACCCTGTTTAATACTGATTTTAACTTTGATTTTTTTAATTTTTTTCAATTGTAATTGTAATTACAACTTTAATTTTGATTTTGATTTTTATTTTTATTGTAATTGTAATTTTAAATTGAATTTTGATTATAATTTTAATTTTCGTGAACAAAGTACAGTGTACAATTCGCATTATATGCTCGTTGTACAATATACTATTGTTCATGACCCAATAAAATTAAATTGATTATTAATTATTACATTCAAATTATTAAAAATGTTGTTTGTCACTGCTGGTAAAATGGTAAAAATGACAGTAATTTGTCTTGGGTTACTCACAGCAACTGACAGGTTGCTCTGTTATTTTTGTATAAACAAGTCTCAAGTAAACATCAACCTGCTCTAATATTTTTGTCTAAATTTATTGCAATCTAATAAATTTATCCTCAAGATTTGTTTTACAATCGAAAAATCTTTTTTTTTTTTACCAAAAAAAATATATTTATATACAGGGTGTCTCGTTTCAAGTGTGGAAAATCATCTAAAATTGCTTCAAATTCAAGGAAATCTAATAATTTTTTAAAGATTTTATATCGATCGAAAAATCTTTAAGATTATTTATCTCGATAATGGTAAGAAATCGACATATGTTTATTTGAACTTTTCTGTTCAGAATAACATTATCTAATTCCTGTTTTCGTTTAACACACTCGAAACGAGACACCCTGTAGAGTGCGTTTTTCTTTATCAATGCACTATAGGGATATTTTTACGGGGAGTGCTAAACGTATGGAGAAACTTTTCTGTAAAGTTAGCAAACAGCGGCGAGTTCATTTTAAATCCAAAAGCAGTGCAATACGAGTTTAATTTTTGAAAACATAAGTTCTAAACGCCCACCGGTGCATTTTGATCAATTAAACGCTAAAATATGCGTAAATTTAAAGATGTTTAAAATCTGCCCAATTGAGCATCTTTAGCGTTGTAAAGTTCATATCTTCAAAATGCATTGGACAATTTTGATCATTTAAGTTTCAACATTCATTGGCATTGCAACAATATTTATTGTCTGTACTAGTTTCGGTTTTTGTATACCATCAGATAAACGTCGTAGAAATTATGGAATGTGGGGTGAAAGAAACATGTGATAATATGGAGGTTGTATCTGTATGCATGTTGTTATCTATTTGCTTTGTATTTCATAAACTCTTTTGGAGATAAAAATAGTATATTAAAAAACGAGTTCAATAAGCGCGATTTTTTCACACGTGTCCGACGAGCGCAGCGAGGAGTTTTCTAATGGACAAATGCGAAAAAGGCCTTATGAATGAGTTTTTTACAGTATTTTTTCTATTTTTTCTAAATTTAAAAATCGCCCAAACATATTTAGAAAATTGTATGGTGGTTGGTAACACTAATAATTGACATTTCAATTTGACAGTTTGCGATTTCCATACATGACATAACCTCAAAACTATCTCGCCGAAAATTTTGCACAGGTTGACGGCTCTGAATTTCAACGGTGCCAACCTTGAAAAATTAAATTATTAAAGCACTCGGCGAGCCATTAATGAACCCATATGAGTACGTTAATGACTCCGTTTTAGACGCAAAATAGAATTTTTTTTTTTTATAAATGTATTTCATAAACTCTTTTGGAGATAAAAATAAAAATAGAAAATGTTTCCTTTTTTTGTCTATAATTATGAAATGATGATAGTTACATCTAACTTATATAAAGAAACAATGTAGAAAATACCTTAATGAACAACTTATAAGGAATAAATTCTTTTTCGGAATAGTTGCATTGTTTTTTTTGAAAACAATCGATAAATAATCAAAATATAAAGATTCTTTTTATACCACCATCAAATCTAAGAAAACTAAATGATGGTCACTTCAACATTTTTTTTACATTAATCTAATTATATTGATTTCGTCAAATCAATATAATTTTTTTAAACATATTGATTTTAAAACGAACTGCAAAACTATTTTATCATAAGGGTAGGTGGTTAGTAAAAGTACAAGTATGTAGAAAAAAATGATCTTGTTTACGTTTGGAAAACCGACTGACGATTTTCAAACATTCCATAACCTCCTCAGTTGTTCACGTTCACATAAGACTATTTAATCAATTAATTTCAATTTGATTCTAATTTATGATATAATTTTTAGCCTCATCTTCTTTAACTGTACTTACATGGACATATTAGTATTGGTTTGAATAAATAAACAATGGATAAACACAGAAACCAAAGGGTTTAGCTTCATCCTAACCGGATATTGCCAGTTTAATAAACACCTTTATATGAATCAGGGTTCGGACGATATATATCATTCGATGATATATATCATGGATATTTATGAAACACACAATACCAAAAAATTCCCCCGTTTCTCAAATTTTTCCAGTTGCAGCAATATGAATAGTAAGCATGTGCACTAATATAAACTAGAGATGGGCGAAATGACCCTTTTTTGTCAGAAAAGTCGATTTTTGAAGTGACTCAGGACTAAAAATGAAAAAGTAAGTGTGAGCAAAAAAAAGCAAAAAAAAACAAAAAAAAGGTAATCACTTTGAAAATTCTTCAATTTATCCCTAAAAACATAGTGAACAGCAAAAAAGTCCTTATTTCAAAAATTTTTCAATTTGGTGTCAAATATTTTAACAATTTAAATGTTATTTTTTTACTATATTGTAAGCAACTGTGTTTGTTTGCAACAAATAAATATAATAAAGCATGTGCATTATATAATTAATAAGTCATATAAACATTAATATTAATGACCAAGAATAAATATCAAGAAGTTGATATATATCGGATATACAGGGTGACCCAGGGATCTGTAAAAGCCCCATAACTTATTTGCTATTTGAGATATCGACTTCTAGTTTTCTTGAACTGGTACCCACACTTATTCTACATATTTTAAAAATATGTATGTTTTTGTACAGGGTGTCCCAATATACATAACAGAACAAAGTTATGTTTTTTTAAATGGAACACCCTATATTTTATACTGTATTTTCAACCCTCTTGAGAAGCTGATAAAACTAGTATCAGATAGTATGGGTCTATTATGGACGATTGGTTAGTTATAGGCAAATTAGTGGCAAAAACAAGGACACATTGAAAAAATTGCAGAAGCGCTCCTTGCAAAGCCAGCGTCATGTTTTATACACTAAAGAATTTTCCACATCATGAAGAATAATACAAATCGGCTTTGGTTCTTTTTTGTTCATACTGCTATACAGGGTGTCAACATACGCAAAATATTGAATAACTATTTTTTTTCAAATGGAACACCCTATATATCTTGCCACCAATGCATTTAATTTTGAATAAGCTTTCCAATGATGTACAATTTGTATAATTAAATATAAAGGATTCTTGATATTTATCTATAGAAAACATTTTTCTTTTGTCACCTCCTGCTCATTTTTGGATTTTCAGCCAAAACTATGCATTTTCTAAAAAAATAATAAGAGACCAAAGTTGTAGAGCGGAAAATTTTCGATCGACATAGGTCTTTAGACTTTTCCAATAATGCGTGCATTGCCCGCCAGAGTGCGCAAAATCGTGACCGTAAATGCATTTTAGCGTTTTTCTCAATTTTTTTGTTAATTAATTGCACTATACTTTATTTTCCACGTCCTCTAGCAGAAAAACGAGTCATTATGGAATTATTCAAATGACCTGCATCGAATGAAAAAATTCCACTCTACAACTCTTAAAAGAAGCAATTTTTGCCCTAAATGTATAGGTTTTGCTGAAAATACAAAAAACCATTGAAAAACGCAAAAATTGATATATTTATTTTCAATTTGCATTTTTAAGGAAAACTATGCATTTTTTGCAAAAATTGCTTCTATTAAGAATTGTAGAGCGAAACATTTTCAATCGATATGGTCCATTTTAATTTCCCTATAATTTCCCGTTTTTCCGCTAGAGGGTGCGGAAAATAAAGTATAGTGCAATTTATTAATAAAAAATTTGAAAAGAAAACGCTAAAATGCAAATACGGTCACGATTTTGCGCACGCTGGCGGGCAATGCACGCATTATCTTAAAAGTTGAAAGGCCCGCATCGATCGGAAATTTTTCGCTCTACAACTTTGGTCCCTTATAATTTTTCCTGAAAATGCATAGTTTTGGCTGAAAATCCAAAAATCAGCGGAAAGTGGCAAAAGAAATATGTTTTTATTGATAAATCTCAAGAATCCTTAATATTTTGTTATACAAACTGTATATCATTGGAAAGCTTATTAAAAATGCCATAGATTGATGACAACTTATATAGGGTGTTCCATTTGAAAAAAAATAGTTATCCATTGTTTTGCGTATGTTGACACCCTGTATATCACAATGAATAAAAGAGAACCAAAGCCGATGTGTATTATTCTTTATGATATGGGAAATTTTCTAGTGTATAAATAATGATGCTATCTTTGCTAGGAACGCCTCTGCAATGTTTTCAATGTGTACATGTTTTTGCCACAAATTTGCCCATAACTAACCAACCGTCCATAATACACCCATGGTATCTTATACTATTTTTATCAGCTTCTCAAGAGGGTTGAAAATAAAGTATAAAATATAGGGTGTTCCATTTAAAAAAACATAACTTTGTTCTGTTATGTATATTGGGACACCCTGTACAAAAACATAAATATTTTTAAAATATGTAGAATAAGTGTGGGTACCAGTTCAAGAAAACTAGAAGTCCATATCTCAAATAGCAAACAAGTTATGGGGCTTTTACAGATCGCTGGGTCACCCGGTATATCCGATATATATCCGATATATTGATATTTATATAAATATCGGATATTTTCCGAACCCTGATATGAATGGAGTTTCAACCCCATCTACAGAGGCTGTAACGTGGAAGCAGAGTCGGCGGAACATGTCTTATGTCACTGTCCTGCTGTAATACAAGGAAAATCCTGCTGGGGACGTCATGGCCAAGACCGGCTGTTCCCCAGCAAGATCCTAAACTTTATAAAAAAAGGGTAGGATGGCTTGAGAATTAGTTCTCCCCGAAAATGGAGGTGCATAGTGGGCCAATACACACCTCGTCACCCCCCTTTTATCCGAATCTGAGCTTCAGGAAGTAATATCCATATGAAATAATAAATTACGCTAATAATTTTCAAATGAACAAATTATGATCTTTTACAAATATTTTCAGTGCCTACAGGATCGCCAGAGCCGGCACGTGGGGTGAAACGTAGAGGCAGTCGCCTCAGGCAGCACTCGATGCCCTTACCCTTACAATTGCAGAATAGGGCGGCAAAAACTTGACTCGCATCAGGCGACTATTTTTGACGCGCCAATCCTGACTCCCAACATGAATTATGAAAGATAGAAATTTGGTTACAGGGACGAATTACTTGGGTAAATTTGTGCAATACCCTATAATTACATTTTGAATATTTAACATAGTTCATGGGGGTTGAGAGAATGGTTAACTGCAGAAAGAGACAATTATCCATTCTCCTAGGACTATCGGTCATTATTTACTTTACGTAATGACATTATTTATATTAACATAATTTAATTTGTAAATGTATCATTAATTAATTGTTGCATTACCGAATTTCCACTGAAACAATTTCATACTATGTAGTTTAGTATTCATCGAAACGCATTCTAGATTAGGCCTATCTCTCATTTCTTAGTAATTAAATGGGACGAGGTTTCCGCGTTCATGTCGTCAGCGAAGTTCATCACGGAATTCGGATTTTACTGGGTTTCACAATTACGCAGATGAAGCTCCCGTGGCATGATTGTATAAAGTGTAACTTGCGCCTAAATTGCCAATGAGTTACATTTTTATAACAATCTACTTATTTATAACGGTAGTTTTAAGATAACCCAGTTACGATTTGTAACCTGTTTTCTTAAGGTGAACATTCAAATAATGCATTATACAAGTAAATTAAAACTGACGTGCATGAAAATATGGTAATTAAAAAAAAATGTAAGAATGCTACATGAATGCATTTCTCTGTAGAAAGTGAACATGCTTTAAATTAAAATAGGTTTTAATACCAGGGATATTTAACATTTTCACCACGAACCAACTGAACTATTGTATGATTCTATTGCTTTGTGTTTGATACAATCAAACTGATTTCAAGTATCGTGTGCAAAGGTTGTAATTGTGGAGTACAATTTTGTACATGTAGCGATGCACATCATTGGATTTTGAAGTTTTAGATACTTTAAGGAATTCATCTAAAATGTATTTCCAGAGCTTCAACATAAGAATGAATTCCAAAGTCAGCATTGTATTAGCAACAGATGCAGTTTCATGTCGCGTTTCTCCTTTCACATCTTCATTTTCAGAAATACTATGTAACGTATCAGCAATATTCTTAAAGCTTTGATCAAAGTTGAAACATCTTCAAAATGACAATTCTATCTTGTGTCGGAAAGTCGTTTGAGCTATAACGCCTTGAAACCCATTGCTTTCACAAGAATTGCCCAACGATTTGTAAATTTGTAAAGCCTATGCACTGTAGAAAAAAAAATCTCCGCAGCATGTCCAACCAAATTTAACAAATGAGTTGAGCATAGAATATAATTCGTGCATTCATTTATTTCGCATGCTGTGAGATCAGAAGTCAAAAATAGTTAGCAGCCCAGTTTCTGAAAATCTTTATAATAATTCATATTGGCTGCTACATGTACTGCACTAGAATTATCCAGTGCAATGCATATCATAATTCATATTGGCTGCTATATGTTCTGCATTGGAATTATAAAGTGCAATCTATGTACATTTTGTTAATTTTGACTTTTTGACAAAATAATTTTGTCTATTTTAAACATTAGCACTTATTTTCAGAACTGATTTTTCCCCCTAAGCAACTGCTTAATTTGTTTATATGTAAATCCAGTACTATACGATAGAACGTATTTTCGTCTAAAAACTATCAATTAGAGCCATATGTTGCGAAATTTTACATGAAAGTTGAATTCTAATACCATCTACGTATGGTCATTACGGCCTTTGTTATACCAGGAGAGATCAAATTATGTACACTGGCATTTCACTTTGTATGCAAATGGAAAATTTTTTAAACTTGTCATTCGCTTTCTTCAGTTTGATCTAGACCCCGTTTCCTGTGCGGTTTCATGCATAATGCACGCACCGTATACCGGGCAATACGTTTCAAAACACACGTAAAAACTACTCATAAGCAACTTTCATTTTTTTAATCTTTATTTTGATACGCCACTTGACCACAGCGAATGCGAATATGCTAATATTTAACGATTTATTCTTATTTTGAAATGTATACGGCGTTACGTTTGCGCGATTTACATTGTGCTTCTGCAATCACAGTGTAGACATGTTGTTTTGTATGTATTTACCTTTGGAGTGGTTCAGTCGGTTTGTTACGAAAGATTTGCTTTGCATCATACCTGGAAATAAATAAAATACAAATAATTATTCTGTTTCGTATTGGGAAAATTAATCTAATTAATTGGAACATAAGTTCTTTAATCACTATTTTATATTTTCTACCCACCAAGGCTACCACAACTCTTAGAAGACTAACAAAATGTAGGTATCTCAATAATCCTTTCCAATCTATCTATCTAACACTTGGCCAAGTCCAAAATGTAAAGGTATTAATATCCAAAAAAATACTTGTCTCTTCATGGGAAATTTAGTAAATCCAATTTCTAAAAGCCGTTTTACATTAAACTATTTATTGAACAATATATTGTGTATAATATGCTGATCTTTGTAACATGGTAGCTTAAGTGAATAATATGCATTAAATAAATAAAAATTTGCTTTTTTTAAAATTTAAATTGTATAATTTCATACAGTAAATTATCCCAAAAATTGAGTTAATCCCACAATCTGACTCAATTTTTGGAACAATTTTCTGTATGAAACTAGACAATTTAAATTGTACAAGAAATTAACTCATTTCTCGTCAGTCGGTTTTCCAACTGTAAACAAGATCATTTTTTCTACACACCTGTACTTTCAATAATCACCTACCCTTCAGGTATAAAACGGGTCCAAACATTCCATAATCTCCTTAGTTGTTCACGAGTTGTTCGCGTTCACGTAAGTGTATTTTATTCTTTAACATTCAATTCAAATGCGAAGCTGCTCTTATGAGAGATAATTCTCGAAACGCGTCTGCAGATGGCTATTTACTTATTTTTTTACATATTTTATGGTTCAGTTTTATAGTTTAAAGTTTTCAAATTCAATTTACTTAATTTTTCAAGTTAGTTCTGTAGGTGGAAATAAACGATCTTAACCCAATTTTATTTATCTAGTAGTAATACTAATAATAACACGCAAATTTCTTTTGTATCATTCAATATCCGGCGTGGCACTAGCCAGGGAAGTAGTTGTTTCAATAAATTATTTGTTAATAGTCTTAGTAAGACTTAATTTTGCTTGCAGAGTTACGAACAGGTTGAATATTCATATATTCAGGCTACTTTAATCTATTTTGAATTTACTTAATGATTTTAGTTAGTTAATGATGGACAATTACAAAAAAGTCGAGAATGGATGAAGATTAAATAATTAAGAGATGAGAATGAAAAATAAAATCAATAATGTTGAGATACAATTATGATGAAGAATACAATGTTTTGAATATTAAAAAAAAGGCAACGGGTATAGTACACCAGAAGAAATTATTAACTTGAAAGATTTTTATTCACAACATTCACGTTTATCTAAAAGAAAAAAATAGTTTTGGTTAAAGTTTGTGAAATTTTAAGGTGATCATTCTTTTATGTTTTGAGTTACAATTAAAAAAAATGTTGTTGTGGTTATCAAATAACTTTCACCGGGATTTTTCTGATAGTTTGCTTATTTATCGCTTAAAAAAGAAACATATTTAACGTTATTTATCCATATTAGGAGTGAATTTATTATTTATGTTTTAACACATATTTTAATTGCAGGTTTTATTTTTATGTTTTATTTTTAAAGATAAACTATGTCTAAATTTTTTATTTATTTTTATTTTTTTAAATTAATTTATTTAACGGAATCACTTTTTTTGTTTGTTTGTAAAAGGATATCCGTTAAATATACATTATTATTGTTATTATAAGTTGATTATTTTGTCATTCTCTACAATTTTTATTTTTATAATAATATTACCATTATGAATTACTAAACAATTACAAAAAAGCCAAAAGAATATTTCTGTTGAAATTTCAAATTCGAAAAAAAAAATCAATGTCCTAGAACATTCTTGTTGGTTTCTCCAATCAGGGGCGGCTCGTTATATAAAGCCAAGGAGCCATGGCACTACCTGAAGTTTCAAGCTCAGCAAGAATTTTTAATTAATTCTTAAAACACTTTTTCGCCAGTTCCTTTGGTCTAGGAAGATAAATTGATCTTTCTTCAAAAAAGGAGGGGGGTGTATTTTGTATAAATTACTTTACCATCAACATGTTCCACGAGCCGCCACTGAAATTAAGTACAGTTTTTTAAAATCCACGAGTTGTGAATTTTTGAAAATTTTAATTTTCGAATTGTGAAATACTGGAGCAAAAAAAATATAAAACGTGTTGAATAAATTCTAAAAAAATTAAATTAGATTAGCAAATCATCGTTTTATCAAATTAAGTGCAGTTTTTGAAAATCCGCCGATTATTTCGCGAGTTGTGAATTTTTGAAAATTTTAGTTTTCGAATTGTGTAACACTCGAACAAAAAAAAATTAAAAATATGAAACGTGTCGACTAAATTCTACAAAAATTAAATAAGATTTGCAAATCATCGTTTTATTAAATTAAGTGCAGTTTTTGAAAATCCGCCGATTATTTCGCGAGTTGTGAATTTTTGAAAATTTTAGTTTTCGAATTGTGTAATAGTCGAGTAAATTTTTTTTTTAAATATGAAACGTGTCGACTAAATTCTACAAAAATTAAATCAAATTTGCAAATCATCGTTTTATTAAATTAAGTGCAGTTTTTAAAAATCTACCGATTATTTCACGAGTTGTGAGTTTTTAAAATTTTTGTTTTCGAATTGTGTAATACTCGAGCAAAAAAAAATTAAAAAAATATAAAACGTGTCTACTTAATTCTACAAAAATTAAATTTGATTCGCAAATTATCATTTTATCAAATTAACAGGGGCGGCTCGTTATACAGAGCCAAGGAGCCATGTAGTTTCAAGCTCAGCAAGAATTTTTAATTAATTCTTAAATCATTTTTTCGCCAGTTACTTCGGTCTAGGAAGATACATTCTTCTTTCTTTCTTTAAAAAAGGGTTGTATAAGTGGCTCTATCATCAACTTGTTCCACGAGCCGCCACTGCCTCCAATTGCTCAAAAACTTTGATTGCATTTTTCTCGACATCACCTTATGTTGATCACGATCAAGACATTACTTTGAAGTAAAGGCAGGAGGTAGGATTTCGCGGAGGCTGTCATGAGGAGTTAGACAGTTGTGTAAATTCCTTCAAAATCGCTATTTTAAATCGCATTTAAATATAGACTCGCTATGAACGGGAAAATACATGACGAGCTAAATTAGGAAATTAGCATCGCAGTCAAACTTTTTAATATAACAGAAGATGCATTTTTTGGAAAGAAGGATGTTCCGAAAAAGATACAGAGATAGTGAAAAAGGTAATAAGACCTACAATCGTGTATAGCTGCGAAAAGTGGGTAATAAAAAAGAAACACTAAGGCAGAATAAGCGCGATGGAAAAGATAGAGTAAGACAAGAAGAGATAGAATAAGAAATAAAAAACACAGACGAAACCAACAAGTAGAAGATTTTTCTATTTATAACAAGTAAAAGATATAAATGGAAAAAATAATAGAGGCACAGCTACGATGGATCGGGCATATTTGCCGCATGATAAATCAACAAACAAAATATTCCAAACTAGTGTCACGGGAAACATCTATAAAGGAAGACATCAGAGAAGGAACGGAAAGTAAGATGGAAAGGAATTAAGGAAATGACACGTGACAGAAAACAATGGAGACAATTATACACCACCAAACAATAATCAAGAAACCACAAAGGCCTTCCACCAGATATGATAGAAAGTAGTGATGGGCATAATCGAATGATTTCCATAATCGGAATTAATCTGAAAATCGATTATTCATTCGAATGATAATTCGAATGATCATTCGAATGATCTGAAAATCGAACATTTATTCGAATGATCGTTCGAATGATTATTTGAGTGATCATTCGAATGATATGAAAATCGATCATTTATTAGAATGATCGTTCGAATGATTATTTGAGTGATCATTCGAATGATATGAAAATCGATTATTCATTCAAATGATCATTCAAATAAAAGTTCGACTAATATTTCGAATAATAATTCGAATGATCGTGAATCGAGTATTTTTATTTTTCAAGTGGTATAGACATATCGGAATGATCACACAAATTATCGTGACTAAAATACTAAAAATAGAACTCCGGTTATTTTGCTTAAAATCGTTCATAAATACTTGTGTTCTGATTTCAGAAATATATCATAATAAGATTATAATTTAGAATATATTGTAAACAATATCAGAGTACTTCGCTGTAATGTTTTGTGGGAAAGATATCCTATTAATACGCTACGTAAAGTTTTGAATGAGATATATTCGAGTACAAATTGGTATAATGACATACGAATGGTCATTCAGATTATCCCAATAGCCAGTTTTCGAATTGTTCATTCGAGTACCGATCACTCGAATAAATCATTCGAATGATCATTTGAATGCCAATCGAATGATCATTCGAGTATAGATAATTCGAATGCTTATTCGAATGATTATTCGAATGAGCATTCGAATGATCATTCGAATGCTCATTTGAATGATCATTCGAATGATCATTCGAATTATCACTCGAATACCGATCATTCGAATGATCATTCGAATTAAAAAATTAGGTCTGGAGATAATCGATTATTTTGATAATCGAATGAATCGATTATTGTCATTCGAATGATCCCATCACTAGTAGAAAGGCAAGAGATAATAAAAATAGAGTCATTATATTTAAATTCGAAAGTTATTTTGGAAAAAATAGTTTTATGTTAATTTTACCAGAATGACCACCAAGTAGGTCAAAAGACTTTGATTTTACATTAATTTTATAAAAACATTTTTTAAGCTTCAAAATGCATAGCAAACATTCTTAATAACCACCCCAGAACTAAAATCCTGGTCAGGAGAATCAGAGAAACTGGTGTTGACTATTTGCAGATTTAAGCAGCTCAAATTCCTTTCACACACTTTTCTCAAAAAAATATTACCAGAATTATGTTAAAAAAAGTAAAAATTATTGTCGCGAAGTAAAAACTGTTATCGATGTTACAATGGCTTAGTTTTCAGGCAGGGGAGTTTGCCCTCTGAGGGCGTCTATGTGTCTAATATGTAGAAGATTATAACGACCGTTACAGGGGAATGACCCACAACTTTTGCGATATGATAATCTATTCCCTTCATAACTTGTATTCTGAAAAGCCTGCAGTAATTAGTGTAACGAATTAAGGACGACATTAAACGGATGAGGGGAATACTTGATTATCGGGTGGATGAATAATTATTCATTTGTCTGATGAAGCTATTGTGTGTTGAAAGATGTTGCATTATTCAACATGAAATAGAAAAATGACAATGGACACAATGCTCTCCATCTCTTAATATGATAATAATAATAATAATAAAAGAGCACGTGATTTGTTTGACAATATTTGAACTTTATCCCGGCTTGTTTTGATTTATAATCAAACCAAGTGCTAAATGAGAATCTTATCCAAGACAACTCTTAAATTAATTTATTACCAAGATATTCTTTTTTTCTTATTATTTTATAATAAAAGTAACAGTAACCCCTTCAGTAAAGAATCACTTATTAGTAACAGTAACTCTTGTAACAGATTCATTAACGAATCACTTCTTAATAACAGTAACCCCTTCAATAACTAATCACTTCTTAGTAACAGTAACTCTTGTAACAGATTCAATAACTTAAAAGTAACTGCATTAATAACGAATCAATTTACATGAGCCTATTTGCCCTAGACTTAAATCGGGCACTGGCTAGGTAATTAAAAAATCAATTATAAAATTAGTTTACTTTAGAGAGGATGTGGCCATTTCCTAACATGCCGATAATAATTAAAATTAAACGAAAGTTTAGCGTTTTCACTTTCATATCATTTTTATGCGTGTTGTTCGTGAGTTCCATGTGGAATAAGCTTCATTAAACAATATTTAATTTTTAACGCTAGACTTGAATTCTTACAGGGGAATGTTATAACAAATAGTTCTTACAATGAATCGTGTAACAAGATTAAGAACAAAAAACGAGCATTTTTTAAATCATTATGAGAGCATCTAGCGTGAAATTAATCCACATTTTCGTGTTTATCCATAAATTCTGAAAACCATCAAGTTGTAAACTAGCTAGTGATACTGACTTTAGACGACGATTGATTTTCACGATGTGATTTTTGCTTTTGTTTTTCTTTTGCTTTTTTTCTGATCAATTCGACAAAGGCCTTCGGTCCATTCTCTCTCGGATTGGAAAGGCTTTAGTGCGGAATCTAAGCAAGGTCGGCTGTTGCCAGCGCGGATTTTCTTTACAAAACGAATAATACCTATAATTGAACACGGCACATTTTCAAAATCAATTAAATTCCCTCTTGCCTGACGTCCACTATCACACAACACAATCTTATTGTGGAAGAAAATAATTAACAATCGCAGAACCGAGGAATACGCAAACTCGTATAACTAACTAAATCGATGTATATTTAAATATTATATTAGTAGCTATTTAAATATTAGAATTGTACTCATTTATCATTATACCTTAAATTTACATTTAATAATCATGATAAGAATTTTAATAGTATATTGTACAACGAGCATATAATGAATTTTAATAGTATATTGTACAACGAGCATATAATGAATTTTAATAGTATATTGTACAACGAGCATATAATGAATTTTAATAGTATATTGTACAACGAGCATATAATGAATTTTAATAGTATATTGTACAACGAGCATATAATGAATTTTAATAGTATATTGTACGACGAGCATATAATGAATTTTAATAGTATATTGTACAACGAGCATATAATGAATTTTAATAGTATATTGTACAACGAGCATAAACGATTTGCTCCACTCGCCTACGGCTCGTTCCGAAAATATCGTTCTCGTGATTAATAGCCATTATATGCAGGTGTACACTATACTTTGTTCACAAAAATTAAAATCAAAATCAAAATTAAAAAAAAAACAAAAATCAAAATCAAAATTAAAATCGAAATTCAAGTTGTAATTAGAATTACAGTTGAACAAAAATTAAAATTAGTATTAAACAGGGTAAATAAAATATTATCATAAATCGCGTTCTGTAAATTAAAGCGCGAATTAGCGTGTTTAATAACCATATTAAACACGCAAATGCGTGTGCGTGTTTAATAGGCATATTAAACACGCAAATGCGTGTTTAAGAAATTGAGTGTTAAATGTACCCCATTAATGCTGCCCATACAATTAAATAATGCGTACATTATAAAATTTTCGTGAACAGAATAATTAAAAAAAAAATTTATACTATTATTAAATTAAACATTTTTGCTTTGCATTTTTTATTTTCAAACGATTCTTGATTTTTTTGCTTTTCTTTCAGATCTCAGGCCTGTATTATTGATTTTTTTTTTGTTCAAAATGTTTGATTTTTTGACCTAAATATTCCTTATTTTGGCCAATCTTTTCGATTTGCTTGTTGAAATTATCGATTTTTTTAGACTGCAAAGGCCCGAGTTTTCGAGGTTTTATCTAAATTTTCGACATGTTTGCCCCTCTTTTAGATTTTTACCTGTATTTTCGATATTTTTGGTTTAAAATTTTGTCCCTTTGGCCTAATTTTTCTACATTTTGGCTTGAATTTTCGATTTATTTGTGAAAATTTGCAATTTTTTTGTCCTCATTTTTTATTTTTAACCTCGAATTTTTAATTTTAGGTCCAAATTTGTGTTTTTTGTCCAATGTTTTAGATTTTGTAATGCAATATTGATTTATATGAGCGGATTGTTAATTTTTTGTTGAGTATTTTGATCTAAGATTTGGATTTTTTTTCTTTATTTTAGATATCTTAACCTGAATTGTTGTTTTTATGCGCGTTTTTTTTAAATTTTGTCTCCATCATTTTCAAATTTCAAGTCGGAAACTTATTTTAAGCTAATATTTTGGGACTGAAAATGGGAAATTATTTTTCTTTCATTCGAAATTTAAATTTTTTAGTTTGCATGTTTTATTTTAGATATTTAGACCAGGATTTTTGTTTCTTTGGCCAATATTTTAGATCTTTGGTCTGTTTTTTTATTTATTTGTTCAATAAATTCCATACTACTATAATAATAATAATACAGTTTTTTCACGTTGCTGCTAAATACAGATGTGATACGTCAACAAATATAAATAATAATAATAAATAAATATAAATAATATTATATAGTCTCAGGAATAAATAAAGATCCTATCTTATCCCAATATTTTTGATTTTTTGACCTAAACATTCTTTTTAAACAAAATTTTCGATTCGGTTGTTTTCGATTTTTAGGACTGCATTTTTTATCATTAGGCTCGAGTTTTCGATGTTTTGTCTAAATTTTCGACTTATCGGCCTATACTGTTGATTTTGGTTTTTTTTTGCTATATTTTAGACTTTTGACCTGCGTTTTTCGATCTAAATTTTTGATCCTAAATTTTCTTTACTTTGGCCAAAATTTTCGATTTGTCTTTTTATGATAAAATCATAAATTTGCGATTTATTGGCTCGCATGTTTTATTTTTAGGTCCAATTTTTTTATTTCAGGTCTAAATTTTCTTTTTTTGTGCTATATTTCAGATTTTGTATATGCGCGAATTGTTGATTTTTCCGGTATTTTCTAGAATAAGTTTTCAATTTTTTGCATTTATTTTAGATGTTTCAAGTAAAAGAAAAATAATGTGCCGTTTAAGCCTCAAAAATAATTCTTTGGCTCAACTTAGTTTCCGACCAAAATTTCGTAAATAAAGGTCGAAAAACTAAAAAAAATCGCGAATAAAAAACAATATTTCAGGTTATTATTGTTATTATGCGCAGATTTTTTAAATTTTTCGTCCATTATTTTAAAATTCCTAGTCGGAAACTTATTTTGAGATCTAAAGTTATTTTTGGGACTAAAAATAGGAAATATTTTTTTATTTACTTGAAATTGCAATTTTTGATTTTCAAACCGAGATTTTTGATTTTTTGGTCTCCATTTTAAATCTCTAGGCCAGAATTTTCCAATTTTTGGTCTAAAGTTTCGGTTTTTTTTGTGGATTTTTGATTTTGTTGACGATGTATTAGATTTTTGTCCAGTATTTTAGATTTTTTTGGTTTAAAATCTTGATGTTTTGGCCTAAATATCTTTTATTCTAGATTTATTTGTTAAAATTTTTGACTTTTGGACCGCATTTATTATTTTCAGGCCCGAATTTTTGGTATAAATTTTTTATTTTTACTATATTTTAGATTTTTAAACCTAAATTATTGTCTTTATGTGCGATTTTTTTATTTTTTAGCCATTACTTTCAAATTTCTGAAATTTAGTTTAAGCTAAAGAGTTATTTTTGGGGCTAAAAATGCAAATAATTTTTCATTCACTTGGAATTTTAATTTTTTGCTTTGCATTTTTTATTTTCAGACCAGGATTTTTTATTTTTCTGCCAATATTTTCGAGCTTTGGTCAGTACTGTCGATTCTTTTGTTCCGGATTTTTTATTTTTTGGCCGAAATATCCTCTGTTTATGCCAAAATTTTCGATTTTTTTGTCTCCATTTTTTTATTTTTGGGCACGATTTTTTTATTTTTGGTCTAAATTTTTGATTTTATTTGCTTACATTGTGGATTTTTGATTTTTTGACTATATTTTAGATTTTTGTCCAATATTTTAGATTTTTGTTGGTTTAAATTTTTAATGTTTTGGCCTAAATAGCATTTCTTTAGGCAGAAAGACCTCTGGTCGATAGCCATTTGGCAAATTAACAAACAAACATATTTTTATCATATACCTGTTAATTATATGTAGTATTGTTTTTAGATGTATTATACGCATCCGCCAACTTTTAAATTTGGAAATTAAAAAAATAAGTTTAATTGCGTGTTTACGGTTTGTTTAAAAAAAATTCACGATCACAATACTTTCCGGAGAAATTAAAAAAAATTCTTTTTTTTTTCAAGCTCCAAAAATAATTCTTTAGCTCCTAAATAATGGCCAAAAAATAAAAAAAATCGCGCATAAAAAACAATAATTCAGGTTAAAAAATCTAAAATATTGGACAAAAAATCCAAAATTTAAACCAAAAATTCGGGCCTAAAAATGAAAATGCCCACCAAAAACTCAATTTCTTTTTTCAGAAATTTAAAATTTAGGCCCAAATAAAGGATATATACAGGGTGCGCAGAAAGTCCGGCAACGGGTCAATATTTCCCCGGGGGTAGGTTACGAGTTACGAATTCTTTGGATATTAAACCATCCCTCACCCCTTCGCGAGGAGTGGGGGTGACTTTAAAATTTTAAATTTCAACCCCTTTTTCTCCATGTAACCAAGCAACTTTTGTACCAAACTTTTTTTTGAAAACCTACCCCCGGGGAAATATTGACCCGTTGGCGGACTTTCTGCGCACCCTGTATATATCCTTTATTTGGGCCTAAATTCTCAATTTCTGAAAAAAGAAATTGAGTTTTTGGTCGGCATTTTTCATTTTTAGGCCCGAATTTTTGGTTTCAATTTTTGATTTTTTGTCCTATATTTTAGATTTTTTAACCTGAATTATTGTTTTTTATGCGCGATTTTTTTTATTCTTTGGCCATTATTTAGGAGATTTTGGTCGGAAACTTAATTTGAGCTAAGGAATTATTTTTGGAGCTTGAAAAAAAAAATAAATTTTTTTGGCCTGCGTTTTTAATTTCTCCGGAAAGTATTGTGATCGTGAATTTTTTTTAAACAAAACGTAAACACGTAATTTCCAAATTTAAAAGTTGGCGGATTTTTACGTTAAGAAAATGCTACTTGTAATACCCATGTCATGTAGAGGGTATAAAATCATCAATTCAAAATCAGGCTTTTACAAAAATAAAAATTTGCACGATTACTTTCCTTAAATGAAATACGGGAGAAAGTATTGTTTGCGTTCAAATTTGGAATTACCAAGTTGGCAGTACAGCAGGTGTAAATACAAATTTTGTAAATGTATGCTACGTCCAAGTTTTCTTCAGTAAATTCTTCAAATTTTAAGCGAGAGAAAATAAAATACACAATTGGAAATTTGGGTTCGTCGCTTATGCATGTTTAACATGGAGATTTCAACTGGAATATAAGGTTGAATTTTCACAATTTTTCATACGTGAAAAAAATATTTTTTTTTTCAAAATTTAGATATATTATTCTTATTTTAACAGTCGTAGAAATATTGTTTATATTACGTGTGCGAAATAGGTGATGTTTACTGCATTCGAATTCAAGTGACATTCTCATGCACAACAAAAAACATCAACTGAGCGTATAAAAAATACAAAAACAACTATTCTATGAGGAATTTTAAATTTTTTAATGCAAAAATAATAATGTTCAAATTTCTGGATAGGTGCCAGTTAAAAAAAGTCGCGAAGATAAATAAAATCAAAACAACACGCTGTTTGATCCCGCGTTCCAATTAATCTTGGAACACCAATTACATTTTAATTTTAGCATATCTCGAAAGGAGAGAGAAACGTGGCCAATTTAAATAGATTAGATCTTCGTGTCACATAATTGAAACATCTTGCAAGTAACGGGCCACTCACTAATTTACTTATTAAAATTATTACTGGTGACTCAGTTGTGTGTGCGCGCGTTGTCACCTCTCGCATTCCAAAACAATGAAGCAAACAAACTGCGGTTTCTGAATTCGCGATGGAAAGGCGATGTTGATGATGATTTAATGAAAGTGATTGATTCATTTTGTTCCACGGTGATACTTTTACAATCGCCGGTAATTTAACGAATCCATTTGAAAGAGAAATGCACGCTGCGAATTAATTGACGCGTACCTGTAGAACGGTTTTGAAGGCGATAATTGGATTTTACTTTTGTTACATGATTGGAATTAATTAGATAAATCGCTTGGGGAAAAGTCCAAGAGAACTAGAGCCAAAATAATACTGTATGATTATGTTGACTCCAATTTTTCACTTTTACCAAAATAGTGTTAATTTATTATCATTTCATTACCGAAACAGATTAGGGTGATACAAGGGATTTTGTTCGAAGTGAGCTGAAATTTCCTGTATTGTTGGTGATGAATGCAAGGTTAGATTTTTCGAGTGAAATAAATCCTGGATTTTTGAAACTTGGCAAAATTGTTCGTTGGTGTCTACTGTACAACATACTAAAAGTCCCGTGGGCGGGGGTGG
Organism: Ocypus olens; assembly: GCA_910593695.2. Lineage (NCBI taxonomy): Eukaryota > Metazoa > Arthropoda > Insecta > Coleoptera > Staphylinidae > Ocypus > Ocypus olens. The sequence goes on from OU343048.1 coordinate 20,198,703, forward strand.
CGGGGAACCCGCGTTGTTTCGCACTTAATTTATTTATTTATTTATTTATTAACTTTACATATCCTGTTACTATAATATGTGCAAAACAATATATAATTAAAGTTAATCACCCAACAAATTTAGGACACAGGATTTGCAGGCGGAGTTCTTCCACTCAGACCTATTATTTTCTTCCACATGATGTTGTTCCCGATCAGTTTCAAATTATTACCATTTAGGCATTATTTATTATTTATTTTTAATTATTGTATCATCGATCGCAAGTTGATGTTTAGCTTGGAGGACTAGCAAACTTAACAAAACAAAACGTAATCCAACGAAAAGTGATCATTTTTAGGGTTTAGAGTTTTTGCAGGATAAACATGAAAAAATCCAGGAAAATCCTGTTTATTATTCATAAAAAAATATAATTCACATCATGCATAGGTACAAAATAATAGTTGTTAATTCGTCACACTATCCTTCAAGTCATTTTACGCATTTCTAAACAAGACGAAGACATACATAATGGCCACGATAATATCGCCAGTTTTCTTTAAAAGAAATTCCAGACTTTCGTGCACAGCCATTGAGTAATTGCGACCAGTAAACCGAGTAAATTATACAGCGCTTTATGTTCAGCCGAGAATAAAATAAGCAAAGACCACTTTCACCTAATTTCCTGCATGCTTGTGTATTAGTTTTCCATAACGTCGTACAGTTCTCTTTCTTTTTTTCGTAGATGTGGCTAATGATAATGATCGACCAGCGTGCACTGCAAACAAATGGGACGGTTAATGGTGGAATCGTGATTCTCTTATTGTTATTACGGGTTTTTGGGTGATGATGAGTGTTTTTCTGGTATTTTTTTTGTGTTACTATTTTGTATTTTTTTAATAAAATTGCGTAAGAATCATTAAATGTTGATGTACCGCTCGCACCTCACTTGCTATGTAGATATTTCTACAGTTGTAATTTAAGATAAGATGACGGCAGTGTTGAAACTATGAACAAACAACTCCTCCTGCTGTATTTATTATGATTTTATCATGGAAATCCTTGTTTAATCAGTCGTAAGAAAATGTTTGCAAAATTGCTCATTTTCGTGGTGTATTAATATACGTTACTCAAAGCGTTTGTCGAATTTTATTATGATGAATTTTAAAACATGTGTTTACGTAGAAAAAAAAATATGCTTCTGGAACTGGATTTATCAATTTGATCCAAGTATGGATTTCTAATATTGGTGTACATAATTTTTTTTTATAATTTATAAATATTGCAGGGACAAGTCAAGTTATAACGCGATTGAGAGAAAATTTAACAAATGATACAATTGAAGAACAAAAACAAAAAAAGAAAGATCTGAAAAAAGTAGTCGGAAAAAGTGAAGAAGGATGCTGCAAAAATTATACAATGAAGTAGAGGTGGACCCTTGGGGAAATGCATATTAAATTGTTACAAAGAATTAGAAATTCGCCAATTAGGCCCAGAAATTTTAGTTGAAGGAAGAGCAAGTGCGGTGATATATTTTTTCCAAAAAAATAAAGAAGTAGAAATTAACAATTACGAAAATGAAGATATAATAGAGATAAGTGAAGAAAAAATATTTCGAGCAACAAGTAAATTAAAAAATCAAAACGCACCTGATAAAATCACAAATGAAATTTTAATTTTTTTTTTTCGTTAAAATTAATCTAGATATGTTTTTAAAAGTGTTTAATAAATGTTTAAACGAAGGAATTTTGCATAAACTTTGGAAAAATGCTAAATTATGTTTTCGAGGAACATTGCAACATTTTGGAAATGAGGACCTATTTTTTCCAGACATACTTTTTACTTTTTCAATAGAGTTATGAGTCATGTAAAGAATCGACTCTTTCTAATGGGTTGACTCACAAAAGTCATTTCGCCCATCTCTAATACAGACTGAGGGAAAATTATTTGAAAAATTGATTTATGAAAGAATTTTTGAAGAAATAGGAGAAGGATTAAGTTACAAACAATTTAGGAAAGGAAAAACACTATTGACACAATTTTAGAAGTTGAAAGAATTGCAAACGAAGCAAATGTTGGCCCAATTAGAAAAAGAAAACATTGTGTGATAATAATCTTACGAGGGGAGGATCAAATGTGTGACTCACCGATTTGATCTATCTTTGCCACTCGTGCACAGGTGCAAGTAAGCGGGCGCACTATTCAGCCGTTTTCGAGAAAAAATGTTTTTTTAAATTTGTTAATTATTCGTATGTTTATACAGTGCGCGCCTAAAGTATGGAATATATTCAGTTAAACCGAAATAAAATATTTTTGGAAAAAATCCTCGAACAGGTCGATTTTCTTTTATAAAAATGCACATTTTTACATGAAAGTCGATTTTCAGTCGTCATTTCTTTTTGAGTTACGACGTCCGCCATTTTGTTTTTAAATGGCAAACCCCTATTTTTATTCTTGATTTTGAGAGATCTTTTCATTGTTGAACTGGCAGTATAAAAATATTGGCATCTTACATAAGAAATTCAAGTAAATGACAATTGAATGTGGAAACTTGATATTTAAAGTTTTTGCAAAATGACCTTTCTCCAGCGCTTTTTTGCCAAACAAAAATGATTTTGACCTTCCATATGATCATATAATACAATATGGATTCAGCAAGATAGCGCACCTCCGCACTAGGCGCGTTTATTGACAATTGCTTTACGAATAGGTGGATTGGCAGATAAAGACCGATAGAATAGCCCGCGAGAGAGATGAATGCGTAGAATTAGCCTGGAAAATATTCAAAATGTTCAAGAAGAATTTCTACTTGTTCCACAAACAAAAAAACAAAAAACAAAAAACACCTATTGCGGGGATGCGCCGTCTTGCTGAAACCATATTGTATTATTTGGAAGGTCAAGGTTATTGTTGTTTGGAAAAATTGCTTCACCTTGTTCCAGGGTCATTTAGCAAAAACTCTAAATATGAAGTTGTCACCTTCAATTGTCATTTACTCAAAAAATTTCTTATGTAAGATGGCAATATTTTTATACTGCCAGTTCGACAATGAAAAGATCTCTCAAAATCAAGAACGAAAATAGAGGGTTGCCATTTAAAAACAAAATGGCGGACGTCATAACTCAAAAACAAATGACGACTGAAACTCGACTTTCATGCAAAAATGTGTATTTTTATAAAAGAAAATCGATGTGTTCGAGGATTTTTTCCAAAAATATTTTATTTCGGTTTTACTGAATATATTCCATACTTTAGGCGCGCACTGTATACCTTTTGCGTTAACGAAAGTACACCGAGCTTTTGGTGCAACGGTAAAACCTCCGACTCATAATCGGAAGGTCGACAGATCGAACCCAAGTTGGGTTCGTTCATTTTCTTTTTTAAAGTTTTTAATAAATCCGTGTGTATTTATATATCTTAATTTTAGAATTAATTATATTAATTTCATTTAAATTTTTTTTTCTTAAAAAAAAAAACTATTCAGAAATTGGCCAATAGGTTTTGAACCATCGATCTTGCTGTTACAAACCAGAGATTTTACCAATACTCCACGAAGTCGATATTTTTTCATTAACGTAAATGGTACATACACAGCAAATAAAAAAAAACCTTTTTTTCTCGAAAACTACTGAATAGTGCGTCCTATTACTTGCACATGTTACACTCCTAGTCATGAACTACACGTGTGCCAAAGATGGATCAAATCGGTGAGTCACACATCTGATCCTTCCCTTGTTAGATATAAAAAATGCATTTAACCATTTGCACTCGAGGCCTTTTTCGCTCGGGTAAACCACTCGAGATGATTTCGGCAATATTAGGGAAGTGTTTTACAGGTACTTTAAAATTGGGAAAAAGTAGGAATGGAATGGGACGACTTTGAATTACCTTGAACGACCTTGAACGTGATCTTGTATACAGGGTGTAGTGGAACAAAACGGAACATATGATTTTCAATGTTAATTTCTTTATATTGGAATATTATCTTCCCTGATCATTTTAGAATAAATTTTCGGACCTGAAAACATGAAATTTTGACGTTGTTCGTTGACATCAGGAAAACAATTCTTAACCGATTTTTAAATTAAAATAAATTCGCCACATTTTGACGTTAGATTCATCAAAATCGGACAAAGCGTTTGGCAATTGTGTGATTTAAAAATCAAAATCGGGCGGCCCCGTTGGTGTAGTGGGTACAGGCGAGCGCTTGTGCCGGTTGCACTGCGTCCCGAGTGGGTTCGATTCCCAGCCCGGCCGAAAGATTTTTCGGGGATCGAGAAGTATTCGGTCGGGTCCATGGTTGTTGTGTATACGTCTGACATTATTCATTTATTCATTTGTTCATTTATTCATCCCAAAGATACAAAAATTAAAAAATGACAATATTCGATGTGACTGAATGGCTCATGTCTAAGTCAAAAAAAAAATCAAAATCACAATTTTAAATCTTCGAACCTGAAAAAGTGCAATTTTGACGTTTTACGTTGATTTCACGAAAACATTTCTTAAGCAATAACAATTACAATCAATTCTCAAAATATTGACGTTAAAATCATCAAAATATAACAATGCGTTTGACAGTTGTGCATTTAAAAAAATAGAAATTGCAATTTTTAAATCTTCGTTTTGCGTTGATTTCAAGAAAACATTTTTAACCTATTTTTATGCTGCAATAAATTCTCAAAATATTGACGATAAAATCATCAAAATCGGACAGCGCGTTTAGCAGTTGTGCAATTTAAAAAATCCAAATTGCAATTTTAAATTTTAGGACTTGAAAACATGCAATTTTGACGTTTTACGTTGATTCCAAGCAAACATTTTTTAACCAGTTTTTAAATTGCACTAAATTCGCCACATTTTGGCGTTAGAATCGTGATAATCGGACAACGCGTTTGGCAGTTGCAAAACTTCAAAAATCATAATCGTGAATTTGAAATTTTTGAACTTAAAAAGTGCGATTTTTGTATTTTGTGTTAATTTCACACAGTGGCGGATCTTGTGGGTTTCTAAGGGGGAAAACGAATATTAAAAAGAATTGAATGAAAAATTGAGTAACGCAAAATTGATATTTATTTTCAAATGCCCTCACTAACGTTTTCAGAAAGTTCACGACAAATAATATAAATCTAGGCTCAACGGGGGAGAATTGCCCCTATCGCCCCCATTGCCCTCATTGCACCCGTTGCCCAATCCTTGGATCCGCTACATTAAAGGTAATAACAAAACGGCAATAATCAGAACTTAAACTGCGTAAAATAGTATATTGTACAACGAGCATATAATCGCCATTATATGCGAGTTGTACACTATACTTTGTTCACGAAAATTAAAATCAAAATTAAAATCAAAATTAAAAAAAAAACAAAATCAAAATCAAAATTAAAATCGAAATCGAAATTAAAGTTGTAATTACAATTACAATTAAAAAAAAAATTAAAATCAGTATATTTTGTTTATCCTGTTTTCAACAGGGTAAACAAAATATTATCATAAATCGCGTTCTGCGAATTAAAGCGCGAATTAGCGTGTTTAATAACCATATTAAACACGCGAATGAGTGTGCGTGTTTAATATTAATTTACTATTTTATCTTCATTTTCGTAATTGTTAATTTCTACTTCTAATTATTAATTTCTACTTCTAATTTCTACTTCTTGGAAAAAATATATCACCGCACCTGCTCTTCCTTCAACTAACATTTCTGGGCCTAATTGACGAATTTCTAATTCTTTATAACAATTTTATATGCTTTTCCTCAAGGGTCCACTTCTACTTCATCGTATAATTTTTCCAGCATCCTTCTTTACTTTTTTCGACTGCTTTTTCAGATCTTTCTTTTTTGTTTTTGTTCTTCAATTATATCATTCGTTAAATTTTCTCTCAATCTCATTATAACTTGACTTGTCCCTACAATATTTATAAATTATTTATGAACACCAATATTACAAATCCATACTTTTGAATCAAATTGATAAATCCAGTTCCAGAAGCATATTTTTTTCTACGTAAACACATGTTTTGAAATTCATCATAATAAAATTCGACAAACGCTTTGAGTAACGTATATTAATACTCCAAGAAAATGAGCAATTTTGCAAACATTTACTTACGACTGATTAAACAAGGATTTCCATGATAAAATCATAATAAACTGCGTAAAATAGTATATTGTACAACGAGCATGTAATAGCCATTATATGCGAGTTGTACACTATACTTTGTTCACGAAAAGTAAAATCAAAATTAAAATCAAAATTAAAAAAAAAACAAAATCAAAATTAACATCGAAATTAAAGTTGTAATTACAATTACAATAAAAAGAAAATGAAATCAGTATATTTTGTTTAACCTGTTTTCAGCAGGGTAAACAAAATATTATCATAAATCGCGTTCTGTGAATTAAAGCGCGAATTAGCGTGTTTAATAACCATATTAAACACGCAAATGCGTATTTAATGAAATTGAGTGTTAATTTACCCCATTAATGCTGCCCATAGAATTAAATAATGCGCACATTATAACATTTTCGTGAACAAAATGAATTAAACAATTTGGCAAATTAATGTTTTATCCTAAAGAAAATTTCTATATTTTTGGAGGCAACAAATCATTAGATAAAAAATATTTAGGTATACATTTTATACAAATTATTGTCAAAATAATTCTATTTCTAGTTATAGGACTTGGTAATAGATTCAACGAAATTCCATTTTTTCCCCATTTCCTTATAGAGACAGCTATAACAGTTTCAGAGTTCATTTATTTAGAATAAATTGAGACATTATTTTAATTAATTCAAATGTGATATTTTTAATTCACATCATGCACAAATAATCAACAATGAAAATAATATGTAGTTTAATAGATAATTCAACGAAATATTTTCATGAAGCAAAACCTTAATAAACAAACTTGCAACACGTTGTTACAAAATAATAAAAATTGCGACAACTGCCAAAATGTTTTAATTCGCGTAAACTGTTACGACATATCGGATTTTTAATAGATGCATGACATTGATAATTTTCTAGCCTGTTCAGTTATGCAATACAGGTTTCTTATGGTAAAAAAAATTATATTGGATCATGATTAAATCTACTCAATTTTTTTTGCTATTTAAGTCATTATTTCTAGAGTAGATTTAATCATGATGTTTATATTAAGTATCCAATAGATTTTTTTTCTACGGCACCACCAGAAACCTATTGCGTAACTGAGCCGGGTGAAAATTAAAAATGTCATGCATCTATTATCTATTAAAAATCTGATATGTCGTAAAAATGCATTTTTTTTAAGACTTTAAGTTTACATTTTACTACACAATTTAGAATAGTTTTTATAATGAAAGAAGTTGAAAATATGAAAGAAATTAATTACACTACTTATGATTGCAAAGTTGCCTAAAATTTTCGTGCAAACATTCAACGTTTCAGGTCATCGTGTGCGTATATGACTTTTGTATTGAGTTTCCAATATTTGCATTTTGATTTAATCCGCCCAGCCATTCACAATATTCCATTAGGCAAATACTATTTCTCTAAGGGAACTTGTGAATTAAGTAATTTCCAGTTTTTAGACATTTCTTCCCTTTATAACAACAGCGTCGACTGACTTGAAACGGATTGGATAATTTTGTTAAGAAATGGGTTGGAGAAAATCTATTATATATTTTACACCAGTCTCACACACAATGGCCCGAAAAATCGAATGTTTAGACAACTTACATACATAATTAATTTCGTTAATTTCTTTAATATTTTCGTAGTCAGTGTAAGGGATAAAAAAAAACACACCACAATTCATCCGAACAATCCCGACTTTCAAGCAGTGTGTATGCCAGTGACGGCTCGCGGGATGACCCAAGGCACGGCTGAGGTAGCAGAGGTGGTAATACAAATAGTTGCGGTCACGCCGTCTCTACAACCGACCCTACCCATCTGTATTGCCACCTCTGCTACCTCGGCCCTACCATGACTCACTCCGCGAGCCGTAACTGGTGTATGCAATGGTTCAATGAAGCAAATAATGATATAAGCGATGCTGAAGAAGACCAAGAAGAATCGGTTATAAGTGATAATGACCTGAGACAGAAATAGACACTGATGAACAGGAAAATAATGAAAGTGAAAATAATAAAAACTATTCGAAGTTATTCAGAAAGTAAAAATCTGCCAAAAATTATGCTGAAATAAATGAAAAGACAACATTTTTAGCATGTAAATCCCTATGTAAATCCCTATGGTGCAAAAAAAAACAGTGTAGCGTCTAAACTTAATATCTGATATTTCTAGGACATAGTTTTTGTAGTAAGCTTGAATGCTTACATATAAACTTTATTCGTAACGTTGCCAAATTTAATAACTTACAAATATCACGTTTCGAAACAATTCTCTGATTGAATTTGGTGGTCCACGCCGTCCGCGTGATAGCTGCACCATATATGGGCCAGCAATCATTTCAACTTGCTTAATAAGGTTTAACACTCTCGTTAATTAATAAATACAGATATGAAGCGATGATACAAATTTATTTTTGTATAAATTAGGTTAGGTTAATGAGTTAATTTATATCTAGTTAAGTGGACGCCCTTAATTAGTTAATTTATGTCATGTCTATTTTAGTACGCAATTTGAATTATTTAGTTTTAACAGAACGCAGAACTGATCGTGAAAAAATCGTAGAGAATTGCTTAGGTGACTTATACTAAAAAACCAAAATAATAACAAATATTTTAGAACAGAACACAGGAAAGATTATGGAAAAATGGTAGAAAACTGCAGAGTTGATTTATAAACTAAAATAATAACAAATATTAAACAGAACATAATCGATTCTGAGTAAATTTGGAAAGTAATGAGTTTATAGCAATTGTTTAGACATATTTTTTAGGGAAGCTCAGAAATTGCGTTTTCAAAATATTAAAAGGCTTTGTTTTGCCTGGTTTTCTGTTGTTGTTGAAATCTGAACTTGAAGTGGAAACGTTTTTAGGTACTGGCCACAAATCTCTGCCGTGAATAACGAGCGGAACTTTTTATTTTTAAGAAGAATAACTTTGAACCGTGGCTGCTGATGGCTTGATTCATAGTGTGGTCAGGGGAAGAAAGATTGGCCAGAGCAACGCATCTCAACCGCACTAATTATTCCAAAGTATCTTCAATACTCAGATAAATAACAAAATATATCAATGTGCGCCATCGCCCATAAAAAAAAGTTAGCAACAAATATGGATTCAGCATACATAAACTACTATTAAAAATTATAATTATAACAAACATAATATTGAAAGAGATGTAATTGTAGGGCATTTCTCAAACAAGATGAGTAATACCCAGCTCTCATTGGCTTTACTTTAATGGAAATAAAGAAATGGATTTATTCAAATATCATCGCGTGTTAATTCAAATCTGCAATGCTTTCGGGATAAGAACTTAACTACCTTTGCTCTCGCGTAAAAGTTCTGAATTTAAAACCGAAAAAAAAATGAACCAATCTGCATTTCCAAGCAGTTCCATTTGTATTAATAACCCGACTCGTCTGTTATTCCCTGCGAACGGATGCGCAAAGTGGTGAATATTAATCAAGCAAGCCCGCACGCGGAGACTCGATTTCCTGAAATGTGACGTAACCGTTTAAAAATTCCATTAATAATCAAATTTTATATGACAATTAATAGTAACGTTTATGGTATGGTTATATGTTGGAGAATTGGTCTGAAGTTTTGTTTTTGATTTCTACAAGCCCATGTCGTTTTTTTTATTGGATACCAGTGGAAGACAGTGTTGCCAGATTGGGGGTTTTTTTCCCCAAAATGTGGGTTTTGGGGTGTATTTTGTGGAAGTTCGATCAATGGAGTATTTTTTGGGGTGGGTATTTTATATGAAGGGTATTTTTGGGGAAATTAATGAACACGTTATTACATTTGATAGAAATCATCATTACCAATAGTGCACAACCATAAAGAAGTCAGTAATTTTCCTTCGCAAAGAGGAAAAACCTGTGACATCATTTATGGAAGTTGTCCTAGGGATTTTATTATTGCCGTTTTCGTCATTTTGTGACCCCCAATTAGATGCTGCACTTTGATTTGAAAAATATGTATGTGTGACGAAAAGAAGATGAAAATTTTGCGGATGAAGATGAATAATAAATTTTAATCAATTCTATATTTATACTACTTTAATATTGTATATAAGTTTCTAATAAATCCACTGTATTTACGTTTTATTTTCAAATTTTATTATTTTGGCGAAGGGCAGCGGCGTAATTTTGTGGGGTTTCTATTAAATATTTGGGGAAAACTAAAAATTACTACTGGCAACACTCTCTGCCCATATATAAATTTATATTATTATATTATTATATTAAATAATCAATATTTTGCATTTTGTATCGTTAGGCCTGGATTTTGATTTGTTTTTAACCTTTATTTTAGATTTTTGACCTGCAAACCATTTGATTATTTTCTTATTAATCAGTGCCGGCTCGCGGGGTTTTTTCTGGTACGGCCGAGGAACAAGAGGTGGTAATACAGATAGGTGCGGTCACGCAGCCAGCCGTCTCTGCAACTGACCCTACCCATCTGTATTACCACCTATTGTTCCTCGGCCGTACCAGAAAAAACCCCGCGAACCGTCACTGTTATTAATTAATTAACAATTGTAAAACACTCGTTTATGTTCCAATGATTGAAGGATGGGATAGGGCCCACCCACCGCCCTTCGTTTCCACTTAAACCTGACAAAAAAAAAACACTGTTTGATTCAAGAAATTTCTTCGTTAGCTTCGTTTCCGGGTTGAGTTAAAGTGGAGACTAAGGGTGGTGGGTGGACTCTATCCCACTCTCCAACCTGTTAAGCACGCCCCAAAGATTTTACAAAAAAATTCTTTTGTCTAAGCAACGATAAACCATTTGATTCTTCTCTTATCAATTAACAATTGTAAAACCAACGTTTGTGTTCCAAGAATTGAAAGATAGGATAGGAACCACCCACCGCCGACGTAATTTTGTGAGATTTTATTATATAATTGGGGAAAACTAAAAATAACTACTGGCAATAATCTTTGCCCATAAATAAATTATTATTATTATATTAAATAATCAATCTTTTTGTTTGCATTTTTTATGGTAAGGCCTGGATTTTGATTTTTTTTGACCTATATTTTTAACCTGCAGTATCTTGCCTTTTTGTATAAATTTCGGATCTTTTAAACTAGTTTTTCTTTAATTTCGATTTGTTAAAGTTTTTGATTTTTTGGTCGGCATTTTTTTATTTTTAGGCCCGAATTTTTGATTTTTGGCCCTATATTCATTTTTATGCGCGATTTTCTTTTCGGTATTTTCGAGTTTTTGATTTTTTATCCTTTATCGTTTTTTAAACATTTTCGTCTTTCTAGTTGGCAATTTATTTTGAGCCAGAGGTGTTTTTGGGACTGAAAAGGCAAATTATTTTTCTTTTGCTTAATTTTTCAATTTTTTGGTCTGTATATTTTCATTTTTTAAACCAGGAATATTTTTTTTTGCTTTTTTTTTGTTTTTTTTTTGTTTTAGTTTTTAGAATGTTTTGTCTACATTTTTCATTTTTTTAGTTTTTTTTATCTTGATTATTAATTTTAACAAGCGAATTTTTGATTGGTCTACACTCTGAGTTTTAAACATGAATTGTTGATTTTTATGGGCGATTTTTTTTTGTTTGTGGTTATTTTTGAGTGTTTGATTGTTTGCCCTTCATTTTAGATTTTTTTAACCTGAATTATTGTTTTTATGGGCGAATTTTTAAAATTACTTTCGAGTTTAGAGTTTCGGCAATTTATTTTGAGATAAAGTTATTTTTGGGGCTGAAAATGGCAAATTATTTTCCTTTGCTTGAATTTTCAATTTTCTAGTCTGCATTTTTTATTTTTACATCAGGACATTTGATTGTTTGCCTATATTTTAGATTTTTGGTCTGTGTTTTTTATTTCTTTGTTTGTTTCAAATTTTGAAGTTTTTGACTTATAAACCAAAATTTTCGTTTTTTTTTCTGGTGTGCATTTTTTACTTTTGCCGAGAGTTTACGATTTTTCGTCGAAATTTTCGATTTTTTGCCTATATTCTTGCGAATTTTTTATTGGTCTATACTTTAGATTTTTAACCTGAATTGTTGATTTTTGTGTGCGAACATTTGGCTGGTATTTTCGAGTTTTCTTAGCCAAATTTTTGATTTTTTTCCCTACATTTTAGATGTTTTTTTTTAACCTGAATTATAATAATAATAATAATAATAATAATAATAATAATAATAATAATAAACTTTTATTGCCCAGCAGATTAAAAATAATCTTATTACAGGGAAAATGTACAACTTGTAATATAGAATTAGTGTAAAATACATAAATAAATAAAATTCAATTATTGTTTTATGGGTGATTTTTTTTAATTATTTTTGAGTTTAGAGTTTCGGCAATTTACTTTGAGGTAAAGAGTTATTTTTGGTGCTGAAAATGGCAAATTATTTTTCTTGTGCTTGAAATTTCAATTTTTAGCCTGCACTTTTATTTTTTTTGGCCTATATTTTAGATGTTTTTGGCATCTAAACCAAAATTTTCGAATATTTAGTTGAAATCTTCTCTTTTTTATTTTTGCCAAGAATTTTCAATTTTTTACCAATGCGTTTAGTTCGTCTGTTACTCTAATTATTAATTTTAACGAGCGAATTTTTTATTGGTTTTTACTTTAGATTTAAATGAATTGTTGATTTTTATGAGCGAATTTTTGACCAACATTTTCGAGTTTTTTTGGACCAAGGTTTTGATTTTTTCGCCCTATAATTTAGATTTTGCAGACTGCATTTTTGATATTTTTGGCCTGAATTTGGTTTTTGTATTAATTTTAGGTTATTTATTTAATTTGAAATTTTTTGTTTTAGTGTTTTTAATTTAATTATAGTGGTTGTTTTAAGATAAAACTACTGTACTTTGATATTTAGTTAGAAAATACAGCCTGCGCGATTTGTGTTTAAGGAATTACTTCATTTTCAAATATTTTGATTCGATTTGTGATTTTTTTGAAATTTTTAAATCAAAGGAATAATTTTTGCAGCCAATTTAGTTTTTTTAGTTATTGTTAAATATAATACTTTTGCCCAGAATGAAACTGATCACCCACTATAACTGGAACTGTTTGGAAATTATAAAAAAAAATACGAACAATTTTAAGTAGTTAATTAGCAAGGCTTTCCGGGAAATTAAAGAATTATTTTAATTATTTGGAGGATACCACAGGACGATTAAATATTTTTCTAATTTTTTAAATGTACTACCTGCATATTTTCGGAAAAACTTTTTTTTGTGCAAATTCGGAAATCTTATCAGCGCGCCTTCTCTAATCCCAGTGTTGCCAGGGTTTTTTCCCAAAAATGGGGGTAAATTAAGATTTTGGGAAACTTTAATCGATGGGGTATTTTTTGGGGTGGGTATTTTATGCGAGGGGTATTTTTAAGAAATATTTGGGGAAAATTAAATATTACTTCTGGCAACACTGGTGGAAGATCACTGAAAATGAACTCAAGACTTTTCATATGTGATCAAGATTTCTGGAGAGCGATTATTTATGAGTTTTATGGATTTTTTGTTTGTGAGCGCAATGAATAAAATAAGTAACAACAAGATACCTTTCAATGTATCTAATGTTCATAATGTTTTTCAGATGTTGGAGAGTGGGCAGAAGTAAATCCAACGCCGCATCAACCAGAGATTGAATGTTTTACGCGGGCGCTAAAGTTTTGCTTTTGATTTCTACAAGACCATGTTGCTATTTTACCTGGATATGAGTGGAAGATCGCTGAAAATGAACCCAAGACTTTTTATTTGTGAGCAAGATTTCTGGGAAGCTATTATTAATGTGTTTTATGATTTTTTTGTGAGCACAATGAATAACAAAGTAAGCAGTGGCGGCTCGTGGAACATGTTGATGATAGAGCCACTTAGTATGCAAATCCCCCCCTTCCTTTTTTGAAGAAACAAAGAACGATTTGTCTTCCTAGTCCAAAGTAAGTGTTTTAAGAATTAAAAATTCTTGCAGAGCTTGAAGCCACAGGTAGTGCCTCCTTGGCTCTATATAACGAGCCGTTACCTGGAAGTAACAACACCAAGATACCTTATACCGGTAGGTATGAATGTTGATTGACAAATCTAATGATCATATTTTTGTTTTTTTTTTTTTGTTTTTTGGCATAGGTTTGACCATTCAGCCACTAACGATGATAATCATAATGTTCTTCAGTCTTAAATTTATGTGTATTTTGTTTAAAACTGAAAGCCGATTTTTTTTAAATTACGCGATATTTGCGATAAACTAAACCTAAACCTAAGATTTTTCAATTGATCACGGTACAAACGGTAAAAATAAAAAAAACGTTAACGTTAACAAAACGTTATTATTAACACTACAATAAATTTATAGGATTATTACATTTAAGGGGTTGAACAAAAGTTGAAATAGATTAGAAGTAGCGGTTCAAAAGTATGAACAAAATTTGAAATTGATCAGAAAATATTCTTCAACAGTTTGACCAAAATTTGAAATTAATCAGAAAATATCCTTCAAAAGAATGACCAGAATTTGCAATTGATCAGAAAATATCCTTCAAAAAAATGACCAGAATTTTAAATTGATCAGAAAATATCCTTCAAAAGTTTGACCAAAATTTGCTATTGATCAGAAAATATCCTTCAAAACTATGCCCAAAATTTAAAATTCAGCAGAAAACACACCGCTGTAAAAGTGAAAATTGGAACACAGTGTAGATTACTAAGAATGCTACGACATTCTAAAATAAAGCGTGCTGTTCATTTTGTAACTGTTATGTGCAAGTACCGCTAAGGCATTCCACTCTATTCACAAAAAAAAAACGCTCCTTATCACTTGACGTCGACAAGCCGGTCACGGACAATGCAAATTCGCACCCCTTATCAATGATTGGAATTAAGTGTTATCGAGGGACCTCGCGTTTACGCGATATAAATAAATAACGATAGGTTGTTGTTACAAGACGGCCGTTTGTTTGCGCAGCGATGCTCATTTGTTTTCAGTTTCATGTTTAAGCAGTTGGCCAAACAATCGGTTTCAACGGACCAACAAGTTGTTTGGATGTTGAAACAGCGATTGCGGTTTGTTATCAGGATCCGTTCGGATCTAGATTTTGGGAAGGTACGGAGATAATTTGTCATAGATAGTCTTTTTTATTAAAGGAATGAAGTCGAAAAATAGGCTGAATATATGAATATTTAACCTTTAAATAAAACAGTATCTTTGTTAATATCACACTTTTTTTTTTAGTGACTCATTTTCAAACTTAAAGTAAATTTCAATCAATATTCAATCTGTTTGCGACTGCAAAATTAAGTCTTACTAAGACTAAGGCTAAAGGAAGGAGTTAACACGTTGACTGATTTGTCAGTCACCGGTGACTGACACCGAAGTATTCCAATAGGACCGCGTCAGTCACCGATGACTGACAGTGAGTACATGAAAACCCGTAATTTCGTCTAAAAAAATGCATCAAAATGAATTACTCATTTTATAAAATCAAACTTTTTTTGACATTTTACAAAAAACTTGTTGGCAGTCAATGTGTTAAATGAACCATAAATATTGACGAATTACTAGTTTCCAAAATTACTCCAACGATTCAAATTAGGTTGGTTACGTTTACGTCTAGACCATGACCGATTTTCCGAAGCATCCTAATTATCCAAACTAATCTGAACTCATGTTTTACAATGAACCAGAGACAACAGTGGGATATTCGCACGGCCAGGTAATCGTGATCAAGCAAGAATGCGGACATGCATAAGTTGTCCACAATTAAGTCAGTAATCCGCTATTCTGAAAAAAAAAATAACGAGAGAAAAAAATGGTGCGGCAAAATCCTTCCAGAGTCCTTGACTTCGTTCGATACCTACGCGAGGAATTCACAGGAATGGAAAGAATTATTGAAATGAAAGTAAAGTGTTTTTTTCTTCTGAATTTAAAAATGTATTAACATATCCGTCGCGAAGGTCGTCGAGTTGATTGGGTTTTTGAGTAATTATTTATTTGTGAGAATTCAAATAAACGCGATTACATTTTTTACACATATTCACGCGTTGATATTGAAAATTAAATACATGTGTACTTTGAGGTACGTCGAGAATTTTAAGCATTCAGACTAAAGGTGGGTAACTCGATCAAGTCAATTGAAAGAGTTGACTCATCACTTTTTTTCCAGTCATACTTTTTAACTTTTTCAACTGACAAGAGTCACTTCAAAACTCGATTCTTCAAGATTAGTCGACCCACAAAAAAGAGGCATTTCGCCCACCTCTAATTCAGACTAGGTCTGTCTTTTGATTTGTTAATTTTAATTTCTATTTATTACTATTTTTAATAATATTGCGCAAATATTAAACTTGGTGATGTGGCCATCATGTTAGTTTCTCCGATTTGATAATATTATAGTTATTTATATTAACACTTTCATGTATTTTTTTTTTAAATTTAAGTAATATTTTTCATTAAAAAAAATATCATAATAAATAAATAACGGTTTGAGTATCTTGGGTACTTCCGGTGAAAAAAATTTTACCAAAAACTTTTCGTATGCATGAGTTTAGAATTCACAAAATAAATGATCTTTTCTAAAATTTCCAGTTCTTCGGATTCTCAAAAAAAGATTTTGTTCAAAGTTTCATTTGAAAATATATAGTGGTCTAAGATACAACGCCTCCACACAGCAAACACACTAGAGTTGGGCGAAGTGACTCTTTTTGGTGAGTTGCTTCAGCAAAAAGAGTCATGATTCTCTTGTACAAAGTGAAAAGTATGCCGGGAAGAAAGTGATGAGCAAAAAAGAAAATGGGTCTTCACCTTCAAAAAGTCAAGAAACATTTCACATTTCCCTTGAAATGACTTTGATGAGCAAAAAAATACTTTTCAAAAACTTCCTGACTTTGAGTTGACTGGCTGATGCACAGACAGACACACGCAAACACGTTTTTTTTCTACAAAAATTACCGGTATCGTCTCTAGGGACCTCAAAACGGATATTTCATTTTTTTTTTAATTTGCTTGTTCTCCGTACGAAGTACGGGAAAGTAAGAAATGAAAAAAAAAATTAAACCTGGAGGTAACAGCCATGGGCGGCCGTATGTATGTAGTTTATTTATTTTAGAAAAAGCGTAATTTTGAACACAATTCAAAATTGCTAGTTTAACAACGAACACTTATAACCCATTAAAAAATTATTGGAATTTAAGAAGTTGATTATATTCTTAAAATATAATAGTTTGAGAGTTTTATAGAATTATTTCAGAATTTTTAAACAATTTCTACTATTTTTTATTTATTTTAGAAAATGCTTAATTTTGAACACAATTAAAAAATGTTAGTTTAACAACGAACAGTTATAACCTTATAACCCATTAAAAAATTATTAGAATTTAAAAAGTTGATTATATTCTTAAAATATAACCGTTTGGGAGTCGTATACAATTATTTCAGAATTTTTAAACAATTTCTACTATTTTTTTATTTATTTTAGAAAATGCTCAATTTATAATGCAATTAAAAAATGCATGTTTAACAACGAACACTTATAGCACATTAAAAAATTATTAGAATTTAAGAAGTTGATTAAATTCTTAAAATATAATAATTTTGGAATTATTTCAGAATTTTCGAACAATCTCTACTATTTTTTATTTAATTTACAAAATGTTTAATTTTGAAAAATTCAAGTTTAACAAACAACGAACAGTTATAACACATTAAAAAATGATTGGAATTTAAAAAGTTAATTATATTTTTTAAATATAATAATTTTGGAGTATTTTAGAAATTTCAAAGAATTTCTACTATTTTTTATTTATTTTAGAAAATGATCAATTTTGAACGCAATTAAAAAAATGTTGTTTAACTACAAACAGTTATAACACATCATTTTTTTTTTTAATTTGGGAAGTTGA
The DNA here is from genome assembly GCA_910593695.2 of Ocypus olens. Taxonomy (NCBI): domain Eukaryota; kingdom Metazoa; phylum Arthropoda; class Insecta; order Coleoptera; family Staphylinidae; genus Ocypus; species Ocypus olens. The sequence goes on from OU343048.1 coordinate 20,216,664, forward strand.
TTATATTCTTAAAATATAATTATTTGGGAGTTGTATAGAATTATTTCAGAATTTTTAAATAATTTATACTATTTTCTATTATTTATTTTAGAAAATGCTTAATTTTGAACGCGATTGTAAAATGCATGTTTAACTATGAATATTAAAAAAATGTTGGAATTTAAGAAGTTGATTATATTCTCAAAATATAATAGTTTTGGGAGTTGTATGGAATGATTTTAGAATGTTTAAACAATTTCGGGCACGGTTCCACCCGACGCGTATAATACAGTGCGATCGAATAAAAGTTAGTCAAAGTTGGCCATGAGCCAAAATTCCTAAACTTATTGGCAAGTGTCAAGCTGGCGTATATTGGTATTTTCAAATTTAAGAACTAAGAAAAGACATTCGGCGGCTTTTTGTTCATGACCTGCTTTAACTATTTTTTTAATTCGAACTCGCTGTTTTATTACTGTACATTTTAGTAGAAATTAACAATTTTTGACAGTTGTAAATTGTCATTTTTGACAGTTAAAAATTTCCTTTTTACTGCCAACGTGCCATTTGTGATTATAGAAATGTGCGATTTTTGACAGTTGTCATTTTCAGCAGTTGAAATTTTCTTTTTTCTTTTAATATAAAAAATGCCATTTTTTATTGTAAAAATCCACAATTTTTTTATGCTACTAATTTCTTTATTTATTATTGAATCGTACCGTTTGTGGTGGCAGAAATTCAGAATTTTTGACAATTTGTTTGTTACTTTTGACAATTGGAAATTTCCCTTTTTTAATATTGAAAAATGCCAATAGTGGTTGTAGAAATGCTCAAATTTTGGCATTTGGAATTTTTCTTTTTATTGTTGAAATGAAACCGTTTTCAGTAATGAGCAATTTTTGACAGTTCTGAATAGTTATTTTTGGCATTTGAAATTTCCTTTTTACCACCAAAGTGCCATTTGTTATGGTAGATATGTGCGATTTTTGACAGTTCAAAATTGTCATTTTTAGCAGTTGAAATTTTCTTTTTTTAAATATCAAAAAAATGCCGTTTTTGATAGTAAAATTCCACAATTTTCGGCAGGTGCTAATTTCCTTATTTACCACTGAATCGTGCCGTTTGTGATGGCAGATGTGTAGAATTTTTGACAATTCGAAATTGTCATTTGTGACGGTTAAAAATGTATCTTTGTATTGAAAAAATGCCGTTTTGCACAATTTTCGACAATTTTCAATTGTTATTTCAGTAATGAGCAATTGTTGGCAGTATTGAATAGTTATTTTCAGCAATTGAAAATTTCCTTTTTACTGCTAAGTGCCATTTGTGATAGTGATGTTTGACAGTTGAAATTGACTTTTTATTTTAATATAAAAAATGCCGTCTTTAATAGTAAAAAAAAACATAATTTTTGGCAGCTGCAAATTTATTTATTTATTGTTGAATCGTGCCGTTTGTGGTGGCAGAAATGCAGAATTTTTGACAATTCGAAATTACCATTTTTTAGCAGCTAATTTTTTTTTATATTAAAAAATGCCGTTTTTGATAGTAAAAATCCACAATTTTTACCGCTGCAAATTTCTTTATGTGCCGTTTGTGGTGGCAGAAATGAAGAATTTTTAACAATTGAAATTGGGAAATTGTCATTTTTGACGGTTAAAAATTAATTTTTTTGTTATTGAAAAATGCCGTTTCTGGCAGCAGAATTGCATAATTTTTGACAATTTATAATCGTTACTTTTGGCCGTTGGAATTTTTTTTTAATATTGAAAAATGCCGATAGTGATAGTAGAAATGCTCAAATTTTGACAGTTTTTTGGCATTTGGAAATTTTCTATTTATTGTTGAAACTTGCTGGTTTCAGTAATGAGCAATTTTTGACAGTTCAGAATAGTTATTTTCAGCAATTGAAAATTTCTTTTTTGCTGCTAACGTGCCATTTGTGATAGTAGTGCGATTTTTGACAGTCATTTTTAGCAATTGATATTTTCTTTTTTTAATATTAAAAAAATGGCGTCGTTGATAGTAAACAACCACGATTTCTGGCAGCTACAAAATTCTTTATTTACCATTGAATCGTACCGTTTGTGGTGGCAAAAATGCAGAATTTTTAACAATACAAAAATGGCAATTTTCTTTTTTAATATCAAAAAATGGCGTTTTTGGTTGTAAAAATCCACAATTTTTGGCAACTGCTAATTTCTGTATTTACCGTTGAATCGAGTCGTTTATGGTGGCAGAAATGCAGAATTTATGATAATTCTAAATTGTCATTTTTGACGGTTTTTTATACGAAATTTCTATATTTTCATTTTTTTGTATCAAAAAATGCCGTTTTTGACAGTAAAAATCTATAACTTTTGACAGCTGCAAAATTTCTTTATGTGTCGTTTGCGGTGGCAAAAAAGCAGAATTTTTGATAATTCGAAATTGTCATTTTTGACGGTTATTTATTCGAAATTTCTGTATTTTCTTTTCTTTTTATCAAAAAATGCCGTTTTTGACAGTAACAATCCACAATTTTTGACAGCTGCAAATTTTCTTTATGTGTCGTTTGCGGTGAAAAAAAAAGCAGAATTTTTGATAATTCGAAATTGTCATTTTTGACGGTTATTTATTCGAAATTTCTGTATTTTCTTTTCTTTGTATCAAAAAATGCTGTTTTTGACAGTAAAAATCCACAATTTTTGACAACTACAAAATTTATTTTTGTGTCGTTTGCGGTGGAAAAAAAGCAGAATTTTTGATAATTCGAAATTGTCATTTTTGATGGTTATTTATTCGAAATTTCTGTGTTTTCTTCTTTTTGTATCAAAAAATGCCGTTTTTGACAGTAAAAATTCACAATTTTTGACAGCTTCAAAATTTCTTTATGTGTCGTTTGCGGTGGCAAAAAAGCAGATTTTTTGATAATTCTAAATTGTCATTTTTGACGGTTATTTATACGAAATTTCTGTGTTTTTTTTTGTATCAAAAAATGCCGTTTTTGACAGTAAAAATCTACAATTTTTGACAGCTGCAAAATTTCTTTATGTGTCGTTTGCGGTGGAAAAAAAGCAGAATTTTTGATAATTCGAAATTGTCATTTTTGACAGTTATTTATTCGAAATTTCTGTATGAAAGTTTTGCCCCCCCCCCCTCTATCTAAAAATCTAAAAATCTGTCTTCAACTTGGAAGACTTAAAAGAGTGGCGTTACGAGTATCATGAAGCAGGATGACATTTCTGATAGATTGTTATTCTTTCTCTCCGATTGGACAATTTTGCCCAATAATATTACACATTAATTGTGCGTCGAATGTAGAAAAAATCGCATCTCGCGGAACCAAAAAAAAACAATTACCATGACCTTTCCAACTGACAACCGAGTCTTCCTTCGCCTTCACTCTCGCTGCTCTTTCGCCACTGCATGCATACTCGCGGGAGTGTAATAGTGCTCCCAAGTTTCATCACAGGTGCGATTCGACTAAAAATTACTCAACCTCTTCCTCAAATCGATTTAGGATACGCTGTCAAACCTCCAAATAATGTCTCTTCTGTTCTCCAGACAACAGACGCGGAGGCCATCTAACGGACACTTTACGAAATCCGAGGTCGACTGTCACTAATTTGCGCAAATACTGTGTTTGTGGTGTATTTACCATATCTACGCATTTAGATTAGACTTTTTTGACATCTCTAGTGACAAACACTAGAAAAGTACCAACACGGCTCTGAGAAAAATGTAATTTTGCAGCAAAGTGGGTTGGTACCGGTATCTGCATCCATTCGAAGATAGTTTTTGTAGTCGACTGCTGAACTTATTTTGAGCTTTGCCACTAAACAGTCATGGCTAGTCACTCCTCTTCCTCAACCATTCCTACATCCACACCCTTTGCTTTCTTTTCCGTTTTCCTTTTTTTGTCTTTTCAATCAAACAAGCAATAACTATCGTCGGACATTTTCTAGTATGTGATACTTTTGGAGAATCAAAATGAACTCACGTTCCGATGGATATAAGCCATCGGAACGTGTATGTACTAAAGCGCACACGATGTTGCAAAAAAACAAAATTGTTTGATCATGCCTTAATGTGTAATTGGGGGGTCCGTTGGTGTAGTGGGTAGAGGCGAGCGCTTATGCCTGTTGCACCGCGGCCGTGTGGGTTCGATTCACAGCCCGGACGAAAGACTTTTCGGTTTCGAGAAGTATTCGTTCGGGTCCGTGGTTCTTGTGCATACGTCTGACATTATTCATTTATTCATTTAATTCATAACATATATCTATAACATTGATGATGGCTAATGGTCACAGAACCAACTTGGTTCTGGTTTTTGTTTTTTTTGTTTTTGGCGTTGAACCAAGGCCAGGCGTAACGCCAAAAACAAAAAAAAAAAACAAAATTGTGTAATTCCTCGGTGATTTATAGGTTCTATCGGCCTCTATGAGATTTCGAACTGCCCCGTCCTTGGGCGACTGTGATTCTCTCTCGCCCTCAGGGAGCTCCTTAAGGTCCCCCCTTACATGATCAATTGCGCAAAACATTTCGATTTTGTTTCAAACCGTTGTGCAACTACTTAATCCCAATCCTTGGCATACACTATCAAAATGTTTGCACAAACACAGTCGTTGCGCAAATTGTTTGATCATGTATGGCGGCCTTTATGCCAGACGTGTTGTCCCCAAACCTCCGCAAAATTTGGTTGGAGTTGCGCCTTCCTTAGCCAAAACCTTGATAATCATCCGTTGCTCCACGGAGACATGAATTTCTTACTTGCTCATGGTTTTCTTTGATATTAAAAAAGATCTGAGCCCATCGCGGTCATATCTACCCCCTCTCTAACCGCCCAGGCTACCTGCTAATCAATCTCTGGAAAATCAGTCTCGTTTATATTTGATTTACCCTCTAAGGAAAAAGATGATAAGCAACCAAACTCAGCGTTTAGTTGCTGAGCTACAGCTTAGTGAACAATAAGGAAACGTCTGCACACAATAAGGATCTTTGAAGACTAATTTATCTGCAGATTATGTAATAAAGAAATAGAAATATTAATTTCCAAAAACGATGTAAAAAAGGTTTTAGCACTCAAACAACACAGTCTCATGAGACCTATTCATACACAAGAGCAGATGCCAGCAGATAGTCTTCTTAATCTGATATAAGAGATCCAGTCTATTTACTCGTACATGAAACATCATTGAAATGGTAAGTACAATGGATCAGCGTGGTGTTCAAGGATGCTAATCGGGACGCATGCTCATAAGAGAGGAACTTCAAGTTTACTGGATAATTTCCAAACGTTGTAAATGCGAAATTTTCTAAATAAGTGCCAAGGTTATTGGCAATCCAAATTATAATTGTCGACAGTATTACTTCGTCTATTTAGCAACAGCAATAATAATACGGTAGAGCACACTCAGCATACAATTTCCTGCTATGCCGGCACAGCGATATAAATAAATCAAAACGTTTTCTGTTCTGATGGGAAAAACTGTCACGTTTTCCTTTCGACATAAAGACCGTTAATCGCCGGCAGTTTAGATCTCTTGGATAGAAACAAGATTTGAAAGTTGCAGTCGGCAAATTCGAAACGGAAGTCGAACGGACTGATATTTATGTAATCGCGTGGATATAATTGTAATTTCACGACTTCCGTCCACTTACAGTTGATATTTTAAAGTAACACTAAACGTGTCATTATGCAAAAATTGAAATTTAACATTAATGACGTAAGATGTGTAAATAATTACCGCTAGATCTTAACAATTACAATTTTTTCCTTGGAAAACGCGAATCGTTACATTAGTTAGCCGAGCACGATCGATTGTTAGTTTAATGAAATACGCCAGATGCGAACAAGTAATGATATATCATTACGGGTTATTAAACCTAGCTTTTCAGTTATGTTTTCTTTAAATCGGCTCCGGATTAGCGGAAAATCCGCACCGTTATTTATACAGCGTGCTAACAGGCTCATTATCATCGATATTCACTGTTACGTGGGAATATCAAAGAACGGGTCAATTAAATTCGAACGAAAAATTGTTTGCCGGGCCGCCTGATAAGAAATAGATGTCAGAAGCCAGAACTTCCTTCCGGCGGCTTTGTAAACTTTTATATGAAAAAAAAACCGACCGCTATCAAAAGCTGATATAACCGCACATGTACACATGCACACGTACGGATACAATGGCTGCGATTTATAACAGAAAACCCAATCGTTTTCTTTGTCCCCCGGTTGGTCCTCATTTCGTCGGGATGAAGGGTAAATAAATAAGGACACCGATGTGTAATTTTGGGCGGAAATCGAGCGATTCCTCGGGGAGGATATTAAAGATTCTAAATTTAGATACGAATGTAGGTCCCCATTTCTTGAGGAAAGTAGGATCAAACTTTGTCGCATTATGAATGAAATTTAGAAACATTTTACATGTATTCATGTGGATATTCATGGTTACGCAACGGATCCCAGCATAAAATTTGGCGAAATAGGTTTAGATAGCGTAAACGGTATGTTTGTTATCGTATAATATACGTACGTATACAGGGTGAGTTTTTTTTAGATGTTATCTATTGGGATCTCGGACTATGAGAGAAAGGGAAGTTAAATGGACAAAGTGGTCCAGTTTCACGAGCCGAATAAAATGTCACTTGTAAATTTTTCGGAAAAGTCAATGATACTAGATATTTTGAAAAATGTAAAAAGTAATTTTTTAGATCGATTTTTCTCGATTGTTATAAGAGATAGAAAAAAATGTAACGTGAAGAGTTTTAGATGATTTTATATCAAATCATATAATTTTATCAGAATTTTATTCAGATATTAGTTTCCGAGACAAGTAATGTCAAAATTGAACTCCTCAAACTTCAAAAAATGTGTCAAAATCTTTCAATTAAAATGGGTAGAGACGAAGAACAATTTATTATTAATCGATTTTAAAATGGTAATAAGCAAATTTAGATTGGGAGTTAAGAATGTTTTGAGACTAATAATACGCACATATTGAATCAAGATAGACGCGGGTAATTTCGAGAAAAATTATGATTGAAACATACTTAAGAAAATGTTTGATCATAAGAAAAGCAGAGTGTTCAACACGTTTTTAAAGCTACATTGCATGTGAGAACCAATTTGCATTTACGAGCCCGTCAAACAATCTACTATTGTTTCAGTTTTCAGTTTCAGTAGCAAGATGCATTCGTTGTATAGAGCCAAGGAGCCATGGCAGTACCTGTAGTTTCAAGCTCAGCAAGAATTTTTAATTAATCCTTAAAACACTTTTTCGCCAGTTACTTTGATCTAGGAAGATACATCGTTCTTTCTTTCCTATGTTGTCTAAAATAGTATTTTTTAGCTGACCATAATGGTTTGCCACAGTTGTCAATCATGTTTTGTTGCAATTGTCAAGAATGGTATTTTTCAGCTATTAGAAATGGTATTTTTCAGCTGTTAAGAAGTGTATTATTCAAATGTCAAAAATGATATTTTTCAGTTGTCAAAAATGTTTTCTTTAATGTCAAAAAGGGTATTTCTCACCTATTAAAATGGTATTTTCCAGCTATCAAAAACAGCATTTTGCGACATTTTTTTAAATTGTCAAAAATGGCATTCTTCAGCTGTCAAAAATTGACTTTTTGTAGTCAAAAATAGTATTTCTTAGCATGTTACAGTTATCAATAATGGTTTGTTGCAGTTGTCAACAATGATATTTTTCAGCTGTCAAAAATGCGATTTCCAACCTATAAAAATATTATTTTTCAGCTATCAAAAGCAGCATTTTTCGACATTTTTTTAACTTTCAAAAATGGCATTTTTTAGCTGTCAAACCTTGTATTTTGTGCTGTCAAGAATTGAATTTTTTTAGCTGGCAATAATAGTTTGTCACAGTTGTCAATAATGTTTTGTTGCAATTGTCAAGAATGGTATTATTCAAATGTAGAAAATGATATTTTTCAGTTGTCAAAAATGTTTCTTTTCATGTCAAAAAAGGTATTTCTCATCCATTAAAATGTTACTTTTCAGCTATAAAAACAGCATTTTGCGACATTTTTTTTAATTGTCAAAAATGGCATTTTTCAGCTGTCAAAAATTGTATTTTTTAGCATGTTACAGTTGTCAACAATAGTTTGTTGCAGTTGTCAACAATGGTATTTTTCAGCTGTCAAAATGCGATTTCTAACCTATAAAACTGTTATTTTTCAGCTATCAAAAGCAGCATTTTTCGACATTTTTTTAACTGTCAAAAATGGTATTTTTCAGCTGTCAAAACTTGTATTTTTTATGTTGTCAGAAATTGACTGGTATTTTTCAGTTGTTAGAAATGGTATTTTTCAGCTGTTAAGAAGAATATTGTTCAACTGTTAAAAATAATATTTTTCAGCTATCAAAAGCAGCATTTTTTGGCATTTTTTTAATTGTCAAAATTCGCATTTTCCGCTTTAAAAAATTGTACGTTTTGTTGTCAAAAATTGTATTTTTTTTTTAACAAAAATTGTATTTTTTAGCTGACAATAATGGTATGATACAGTTGTCAATAATAGTGTGTTGCTGTTATCAAGAATGATATTTATTAACTAATAAAAATTGTATTATTCAACTGTCAAAATGTAATTTTTCAGCTGTCAAAAATGTAATTTTGCAGCTGTCAAAAATGATATTTTTCAGCTGCCAAACATGGTTTTTCCCACTTATATAAATAGTATTTTTTCAGCTTTCAAAAGCAGCATTTTTTACATTTCTTAACTGTCAAAAAAGGCATTATTCAACCTGTATATTTTGTTGTCAAAAAATGTACTTTTTGTTGTCAAAAAATTGTATTTTTTTGTTTTCAAAAATTGTATTTTTAAGCTGACAATAATGGTATGATACAGTTGTCAATAATAGTGTGTTGCTGTTATCAAGAATGGTATTTTTCAGCTATTAAGAATTGTATTATTCAGCTGTCAAAAATGTAATTTTTCAGCTGTCAAAAATGATATTTTTCACTTGCCAAAAATGCTATTTCCCACCTATATAAATGGTATTTTTTCAGCTATCAAAAGCAGTATTTCTTAAAACATTTTTTAACTGTCAAAAATGGCATTTTTCAACCTGTATATTTTGTTGTCAAAAAGTGTTTCTTTTAGCTGCCAATAACGGTATGTTTCAGCTGTCGGGAATGACATTTTTCGGCTGTCAATAATGGTAATCCCGAGCTGTTGAAACTAGTATTTCTCAGCTGTCTCAAGTTGTATTTTACAGTTGTAGAAAATGGTATTCTTCAGCTACCAAATATTTTATGTTTCAGCTGCCAAAAACAGTATTTTTCAGCTAATAAAAATAGTTTTTTTCAACATTTTTGAATTGTGAAAAATTGTATTTTTCAGCTGTCAAAAGTAGTATATTTCGCTGTCAAAAGTAATATATTATCCTGTCAAAAGAAGTATTTTTACTGTCAAAAATAGTATTTTTTTGCCAAAAATAATTTTTTTTGTGTCAGGAATGGTATGTTTCAGTTGACAAAAATAGTATTCCTCGGCTGTTGAAAATTAGTATTTTTCAGCTTTCAAAAATAGTATCTTTTTTTGTCAAAAATAGTTTTTCGTGTGTTAACAATGGAATATTTCAGCAGTCAAAAACAGTATTTTTCAGTTAATAAAAATAGTTTTTTTCGACATTTTTGAATTGTCAAAAGTTGTATTTTTCAGCTGGCAAAAGTAGTATGTTTCGCTGTCAAACGTTGTGTATTATGCTGTCAAAAGTGGTATTTATTTCAGTGTCAAAAATAGTATTTTTCGTGTGTCAGGAATTTTATGTTTCAGCTGACAAAAACGGTATTCCTCAGCTGTTGAAAATTACTATTTTTCAGCTGTCAAAAATAGTATTTTTTTTTGTCAAAAACAGTGTTTTTCAGCTAATAAAAGTAGTTTTTTTTTCAACATTTTTGAATTGTCAACAATTGTATTTTTCAGCTGTCAAAAGTAGTATATTTTGCAATCGAAATCAGGGGCTTATATAAGCACTCCCTGTAGTTTCAAGCTCCGCAAGAATTTTTAATTGATTCTTAAAACATTTTTTCGCCACTTACTTTGGTCTAGGAAGATAAACCGTTCTTTCTTTCTTCAAAAAAGGTGGGGGTTTGAGGGGGTATACTATTGTATAAGTGGCTCTACCATCAACATGTTCCATGAGCCGCCACTGCCAAGATTGCAGTGAAATTATTTTCAAAAATTGAAACGATAGTTTGATTATAAAAAAATAAAATCCACAGGAAAGTATTGTTATCGGGGCAATTTTCGAATTTGAAATTTCATTAATATCCATTTTGAAGATCGCCGAGACGATCCCGGACATTCTTGTAAAATGTCTGTGTGTGTCTGTCTGCCTTCATGGGTATATAATAAATAAGAAAGATACAGGGTTGTGAAGATGTAACATGAAACACACTGTATGTGTATTTATATATATATACGAAATTTTTTTTTAAAGTAAATATGCATAAGAAAACAACATTTTTTATTTCATAACCATTTAAATGGAATTTGTAAGTATTACTCATGCGTCTTGAATGTTAATTGTGGTACCCAAAATAAAGCATAAATATTTATGGAACGTTAAGGTCACAGATAAAACGAATAAATTTGCAGTTTACTGATTCTACAATTACGGCGATTAGTACAATACCGAGGTCAAGGAACGACTTAACAAATAGCATAGATAATTTTAACAAATTTTCAACAGTAAATTTTAACCCGCACTTGCTCTACAGTTATTTTCCATTGTCCAAAAAAATCGTGTATTATTTATAAACTAAAAATTAACAAATGTTTCAAAGTTTTGATTATTATTATTTTAAGCAATCAATTATTATTTCCCCATCAGACGACAATCTCCAGACCGGTTTCGGACTCTTAGACCTCATCGGTGCAGTAGAGTCGCTGATGGGGAAACGGATTCTTTATGCGTGATATACTTTGATGAATGGATCTTTGCGTGTACGTCATAGATAGCTGAACCTAGCTTCAACAAAATTTTCGTGAGTTACTCTCTCCACGGCAAGTTGAATTAGATGCAATCATGTGTGTACGTATGTCGTCCAAGGCGAGAAAAACGCGGTTTTCGGTAATGACGCACACGCGTCCATTGATCAAGCCATATAACCCATTCAGTCACTGCGGTGGTACTTGACGGGAGAGATGTATAGATGGCGCTTAATCGTCCAATTATTATTTCATATTTATAGAATGAAAATGAGCAAATTTTTCAATGTTTTTCGCAAATTAAAATACATTTATTAATAATAGATTTGCAGTTCGTGGTTTTCTTCTAAATTTAATGAAATGCTTTTGTCATATTTATCATATTTAACACGTTGGCAGCCGTGTGGGTTCGATTCCCATGCCGGGCGGAAGATTTTTCGGGGATCGAGAAATATTCGCTCGGGTCCGAGTTTGTTGTATATGTCTTATATTATTCATTTGTTCATTTAATTTCATTTATTCATACAAATATAAAAATTTCAAAAATAACAGCCGTGTATACCTGAATAGCTCAGCTTGAGGTTTTTTTAATGAACATACGATACTTCGGAGTAACGGGAACCATCCTCTGAAGTAAGAAGCTTAACTACACATCCACACACACACACATACACACACAATTTAACGTGCCGAAGGATCTCGTAATTGACACCCAGTTAGGCAAAATGCTTAACGAATACCAGTACTCGTTATTTATTTCACAAATTTGTATTTCGATTGAATGCTACAATTTTAAACAAATATTGCACTTTTAGAAAACCATACTCTTCGAAACGCCACGGTCTGATTGATTCCACGCCATTAAAATTTACATCTACAGATGAAGCAATTGTTTAACTTTTTTTTAAGAAATGCCGAAACCGCAAGATAATTTCGAGAAATCTAGGACACTATAGACAAATATGAATTCAAGCAAGTGGCTGATTTAATAATCGAGTACCTGCGCGTTTACCTGCCAATTGACTATGCAAATGTCTTACGTATATGGACCCTTGGAAGGATGCAAGGATAACTTACTTATATGTCTCCTATATGGATGCGATTACGTGATTATTGATCGGTATCCTTGGGGGTAATTGTGTTTTGTGCTTCTCCTGAATGTCTGATTATTTTATTTACTTTTAACGAAGTTAACTGAAAGAACTTCAACTTGAAATTAATACTCCCCTGGCTGCACTCTTCGTATGTCAGAGGGATATTGGGAATAAAGCACTCGTTTACTTTAATTTTCAAATAACTAACCGTTATTAATTGTACAAATGATTTTGGTATTTCAAAGGGATATTGGAATTAAAACACTTGTTTAGTTTCATTTTCAAATAACCGTTATTAATTGTACTTTTTTATAATGATTTGTAAAACTCGAAACTGTTAATAAAAACATGAACTAAACATAAACAAGTGCATTAATTCTAATAACATTTTTTTTGATGGGAATTTGGGTTAAGAAAGTGGGAATTGGCGTGGCCATCTAGGGCATTCTGCCACAACCGATTGTTTGTAATTGTTGTAATTGAAGGATCACGTCGGGTGAACTAGCTGTTGTGGTTGATGATTCTAGTTGGTCCAACAATTCAACACTTGTAGATCAGTCGTTATCGACTTGATACAATATAATTTAACTTCAAAAAGAGAGGCAGGTCGACGAATAAGGTGATTACTTTATTTTTGGTAGGAATTACAAAAATGAGTGTGTTTTCTGTATTCCAGCAAAATTCTTCCTTTTTTTTTTATTATTGTTTTTCTCGCCTCCCTGGTAACCGCGTTTTTCCGGGCTACCCGTGATCCTCGTTTCCATTTCTCCGTTCCATGACCCAGGCGGTCACCACACCACTCCCCGTCTAAAAGAGGCTACGGAAGGAAACAGAACAAGAGAAAGATACGTGTTTGCGAGAAATAAAAGATTTTGTAGAAGATTTGTTAGATTTTCAAATTGAACGTGGAAAAACAGAAAGGTTGGTGGTGTTTTGTGTGTTTTTAACTGAAGTGGCCGAAATAGTGGAAAAATATCCAGGTTTCAGTCGGTCAATGGAAACGTTGTCTTGTTTACCGTCAATTTCAATTGTGTAAAATTTTGAATTTCGACTTAAAATTTTGAATGGGCCGTCGTAGCATGGATGTGTAATGTTTTTTACGCAATCCCGACGGACGAAAACATGCGTGCAAGTGTTTAAGTCGGCAGGAACGTAATTCCTGCGAACGGATGGCCGCGCCGCTGCAGGACCAAGTGTCTGCATATTGTCCCTCAGGTCGTCGAGAAATTTTGAACCAGAAGGAATTTTTTTACGCGCGGAATTTGGAAATATGAAATCGCCCGGCAAGCGTAATGTCTTGCCGTAGACGAACTCTGCAGTCGTTGCCAAAAGAGATGATTTGAAGACTGTCCGGAGCCCTAGGAGAATTAAAGGGAGTTGGGTTACCCAGTTCTTAGGATCGTTGCTCATTCGGATTGAGTCTTTTATTTGGCGATTGAGCCGCTCTACCAGGCCGTTACATTGCGGATGGTAGGCGGTTGTGGATTTGTGTTGTATACCGAAAGTCCTGCAGAATTCCTTCCAAGTGTTGGACTGGAACTGTCGACCTCGGTCAGTAATGACCGTAGATGGAGTTCCAAAACGTGCAATCCAACCACTCAGAAATGCTCGTGCAACGGAATCCGCAGTAATTTCGGTAAGAGGAATTACTTCTGGCCAACGCGTAAAGCGATCAATGCAGACCAGAAGGTATCTGAAATTGTCACAAATAGGCAAAGGGCCGATTATGTCGATGTGGATGTCGGTGAATCGGTCATCCGGGTCTGGAAATTTCACAATGGGTGACACAGTGTGGCGATGAATTTTGTTCTTCTGGCACTTCAAACAGGACTTGACGAAAAGTGCAATGTCATGGTTCATCCGCGGCCACACGTACCGTGCTGCTACGAGACGTCTCATTGCACGAGTACCCGGATGTGTAAGTTCGTGAAGCGAACAAAGAACTTCCTGTCGCATTGCAGGAGGAACATAGGGTCGTCGTGCAGCTAGAGACGTGTCTACGTAGATGGACGCGTTGGAACCGGCCGGAATGAACTGTTCCAGTTTGAGTGCTGTAGTGCCACTACCCAGAAGGGATTTGAGTTCCACATCTTCAGATTGTAATTTTGCCAGTTGGTTGAGGTCTAAAGCATTAATTTCGACTCGCGACAGTGTGTCAGCCACATTGTTGTCCTTTCCAGGGATGTGCCTGATGTCAGTGGTGAATTGTCCGATGTAGTTCAAATGTCTGTGCTCTCGTCCTGAAAAACGATCTGAGTGAGAACAGATAGCAGATATCAAAGGTTTATGGTCTGTAAAGACAGTAAATTCTCTACCTTCGAGATAATATTTGAACTTTTTAATTGCCAAATATACGGCTAACAATTCACGGCCGAACGTGCTGTATTTGCGTTCTGTCGGAGTGAAAGATTTTGAAAAGAAATATAGCGGTTGTTGAACGCCAAATTTATCCTTCTGCTGCAAAACCGCACCAGCAGAGGAGGAGCTTGCGTCTACCATTATGCTTAATTCCGCAACAGGATCTGGAAGCGCGAGCATGGCAGAGTTGGCCAAGGCGGCCTTAGCTGCCGAAAACGCGTGCAATGCAGATTGATTCCAGATCACTGGTTTGTTGCGTGGAGTTGTTGCAGCAAGTTGATTTAGCGGTGACAATATGCTCGAGCATGATTTTACGAAACGGTGATAAAAATTAATCATGCCGAGGAAACGTTGAAGTGCTTTTAGGTCAGCGGGTTGAGGGAAAGACAAGATGGCATCCACCTTGCACTGCAGAGGTTTTATCCCTTCACCACTAATGCTGTGTCCTAAGAAGCTCAATTTAGGTTGGCCGAAAACGCATTTTTCAGGGTTAATTTTAATACCAAATGATGTCAACCGCTCAAAAATTTGGAAAAGGTGACGATCATGTTCGCGTTCGTCTTTGCTGAAGACGAGTATGTCGTCAATGTACGCGAAACAAAATGGTAGTCCGCGTAAAACCGAATCCATAAACCTTTGAAAGGTTTGAGCGGCGTTTCTTAGGCCAAAACTCATCCTGGTGTATTCGAATAGTCCGAAAGGTGTTGTGATTGCCGTTTTCGGTATATCAGGAGGATGAATTGGAATTTGGTGGTATGCCTTGACCAAATCGATTTTAGAAAATAACGTGCAACCACAACAGTTATTTGCGAAATCGTGAAGAAGAGGCAAGGGATACCGGTCTGGAGTTGTTACCCTGTTTAAGCCACGGTAATCTCCGCAGGGACGCCAAGTACCGTCTGGTTTTGTAACCAAGTGCAATGGCGCAGCCCAGGGACTTGCCGAAGGCCGTAGGAAACCGAGTTTGATGAGTTTGTCAAACTCGTTCCTAGCCGCCTGGTACTTTTGTGGTGGCAACCTGCGGGGCTTAGCAAAAACAGGGGGACCCGTGGTCGTGATGTGATGCACAACATCATGCTTCACGGGTTCTGTAAGGTCAAATGGGGTTGTTAGGCCAGGAAATTGCTGAAGTAATTTTGAATACGGTGAATTTTGAATCAGCAATGAATTTAGTTCTGATGGGCCGAAAGCATTTCTCAATAATTTATTATGGGCAATATCAACAGTGATGTTGAAATGCCTGAGAAAGTCGGCGCCCAGAATGGAATGGTTCACTTGTGCAAGAACAAAGTGCCATGTAAAATTTACATCCAGGCCGATATTAATGTTTAATTTTGTTTGACCGAACGTGGGTATTGAATTCCCATTCACCGTTGTTAAGAAAAATTTAGCGCGGTGATGAGTGTTGGCATAATTTTGATCTACCGCCAAAATGCTAATTTGGGCACCCGTGTCAATTAAAAATTTGATACCTGAATTTGTGTCGCGAACAAAGTATAGCTGACCTGGAGCGCTAGCAGGACAATAGGCCGACATTAGCCCTGCAGCTGCCCGTTTCCCCACTCGCACGGAGGTACACATTTGGTGGCTTTACCCGTGAACTTACGGTGGTACCAGCAATACCTGTTTTCCGGTTGTCGGTTGGCTGACTTAGACCGACTTCTGCTGCGTGTTTGGCGTGAAACAGATATTTCAAGTTGTGCTACTTTGGTAGCCAAAGTGGCAACTTGTTGTTGCAGCAGCAGAATTTGTCGGTCGACCGGAATTGCTGGTACCGCTGTCGGGGTGGAAGATACTGCGCAGATGTTATGAGCGCCTGATATCTCTAGAATTTGGTCTGCCATGTCGGCGAGCGTAGCCAGGTGAGTCGTGTTTGCGGAAATCAAGATGCGCTGCACATCTGTTGGGAGGCGGCTAACAAAAATTTCTCGTAAGAGGCCGTCGTCGATGGCAGTATCTCCCAAAAGATGCTGCAACCTCCTAAGCAACTGGGATGGTGTTTGATTACCCAATGTTTCCTTAGAAAGGAGTTGCTGCATCCTTTTTTTGTCTGAGATAGAGGTACGTCTGATAATTTCTGTCTTAAGTGTTTCATACGGAAGAATTTCCGGGGGATTCACTAACATTTCACGGACGTCCAAAGCTACTTCGGCTGGGAGTGCCGAGACCACATCGTGGAATTTGCGCAACGAGTTGGTAATGCGGTTATTCCGAAAGGTGGATTCTACTTGAATAAACCATATCGTTGGGTCAAATTTTGAATAGACCGGAAGTTTATAATTAAATGTATTGACGGTCGTTTCCATCTGATCCTCCATGGATTTGTGTGAAAATGTGCGTGTATGTGTGAGAGAATATAGGATAGAGGAAAAGTGAGGGAAACGGAGAAATGGTTAGCAATCACCTGGAGCACGGAACAGAAAAACGGGTTGAGGACGTCGGTGGGCGGAGGCTGGACGTGGGACGGTCGACGTCGGGTGTGTGGTTCCAACGGCGTCGGTTGTACAGCGTCAAACGTCAAAAATGACAGTGGGGCTCCGCGCGGCGTTTTTCGTGGAGTTTGGAAGGTGTCGCTCAGTGGCTCTCGGGCGTCTTCTGTCGGGGTCACCAGATGTTGTAATTGAAGGATCACGTCGGGTGAACTAGCTGTTGTGGTTGATGATTCTAGTTGGTCCAACAATTCAACACTTGTAGATCAGTCGTTATCGACTTGATACAATATAATTTAACTTCAAAAAGAGAGGCAGGTCGACGAATAAGGTGATTACTTTATTTTTGGTAGGAATTACAAAAATGAGTGTGTTTTCTGTATTCCAGCAAAATTCTTCCTTTTTTTTTATTATTGTTTTTCTCGCCTCCCTGGTAACCGCGTTTTTCCGGGCTACCCGTGATCCTCGTTTCCATTTCTCCGTTCCATGACCCAGGCGGTCACCACATAATAATCTTCATATATACAGGGTGTTTCAAATTTGAGGCTCACCGTGAGGATCTCGCTTATTAGAAGAGATAGAGGGTATGTTTAAATTTGGCACTTTTGCAGAATTTTATGCTGATTAATAATCCACTGGAAAAAATTACTTACATTCTTTTGTTTTTCAAAAAAACTGAAAAAACTATTTGAGGAGATATTTAAAAATGATAAAGACATTCTTATAGCAAAATAAGCACGTGATTGGCCGTTCCCAGAGCTCTAAAACACCCTGTATATAAATACAACTAATTGTATATGTTCTATATTGTATGAATTTCCTCACACCATTTTAATAACGATGATAATATTGAAACATTTAAAAGCATTGAAATTTACTCGATATACGTGCTTCTAGTAATCTTGGCTACGCCGGTCACCGGTGACCCCCATAGCAACCAACGTGTTAATTTGAACGTATCGTACCCTTCTTTCTTGGCATTTTGCCCACGCAAAGTGGGTATGAGTTATTAGATGATTCAAATTACGGTTAATCATGATCGATTCGACATCGCTATCGAATTGTGTTACAAATGACACGGTTTTATAAAACTTCCAGATGCCACATAATATTGCCAGAGTTACAGAAATGAAATTATGAGACATTATAATTGTTACGCATTATTAATAGTTGATACAACAATTAGTTGTGAACTTTGCACAAATACGTAAAACTCATATCGATGACTGCGTCTAATGTCACAACAGACAGAAAATCAATTTGCGATCCAGCAGTTTCTCGATTAACGCTGTTTGTTGTAAAACGCCATAAAATATATTTTTTTCTGCAGCCGTCCCGAAAATAAAACTTTCGGTATTATTTATTAAATCGAAAGTGCCACTTTACATAAATCGTACCGAAAGTAGTTATTTTCGAGACGATTTTGTTTCACTTTCGGAACGATTTCTTCACTTTCGGGACGCTTTTTGTTACTTTCGGGACGATTTTGCGTATACTGGGTGTTTCAAATTCGAGGCTCACCATGGGGATATCCCTTATTAGAAGAGATAGAGGGTATGTTTAAATT
Organism: Ocypus olens; assembly: GCA_910593695.2. Taxonomy (NCBI): domain Eukaryota; kingdom Metazoa; phylum Arthropoda; class Insecta; order Coleoptera; family Staphylinidae; genus Ocypus; species Ocypus olens. Next base: position 20,235,026 of record OU343048.1, read on the forward strand.
TGGCACTTTTGCAGAATTTTATGCTGATTAATAATCCACTGAGAAAAATTACTTAAATTGTTTTGTTTTTGAGTTAAGTCCAAAAAACTGAAAAAACTGATTTTCGTTTTTTCTTTATATCTTTGTTATTTAAGGTGATATTTAAAAACGGCAAAGACGTTCTTATAGCACTTTTTTATTATCTAGTAGACGACATAAGATTTTTAGTTGTAACTTGTTTTGTTTCTTTTGGACCATCATCAACTTTCTTATTTCTTATGGACGCCATATTTAATATTTTTCGCATCTCAATGCTTATTTTTTTGTGATGACAACAATATAACACAACATACATTTAGTTTAATAAATGAACTTATAATCGTTAAAAAACACTTTTATTGGCACTTTTATTGGCAATCTATGTAGTGCAATTGTAGTCCAATACTTGCGTAGCGCCTTAACGCATTAACATCTCTCCCTGCAAGCCTCCGGTAAAGTTGGCAAACCGCCACTGGTAGAAAAACACTAGAACCTTCTTCGTAAGAAAAATGATCGCCCATGCACTACTTGAACCCGCTCCAGCAGGGCCCAAAAGCAGGAATTCTACCCCAGTGCACTTCTGCTAGTTATTTTCTCGAGAAACTTCTCTTAGCACGAAAAGCTCCAGAATTGACAAACCTCTCAAATATAAATGTTTTGAAACAATAATAGTACCAACTATTAAACCCCATATACATATCCGGAGCTTGCTCATGGGTCGCTTCTTCGGAACACCAACATCAAAAATGAACAAAACGGACAAACCATAATACGAATTTGGTTAAAATGAAAAATTTACCGTATGTATTTTCTACGATGCTATAACTGCTGTTATCCACCAAGAAGCCACTGATTATAAACAATAAACAAATTGTAATATCAATCAATTGGCGAAATAGATACCTGGCTTTCCATTTGGGACGACGGATTTGTAAATGGAGATTTCTTTCAGGTGGCAGCCTAGTTGAGTTTATTTATTTTAACATTTATGCTCGTCCGTGTCTACTGTACCATTTTATTACAGAACGATACATCTTTCAACAACGTTTACAAATTATTCAGCTATTTTATCAAAATCGGAACTCCTGGAACTATAAAAAAATATTGTGAAAAATAGTTTTTCGAAAAGAAAAGAAAATTCTGAGTACATTTTCATGTATCTAATAAATACGTCCAGTAATTCTTTTAAATAAACAAATTAGTTAACATCACGATTTATGGCTTTGTCATATCAGAACTCCTAGAACTATTAAAAATCAATTCTTTAAAAGAGTTCTGATTTAACTTATGGGTTGTATAGGAGTCAGGGTTCGGAAAATATCCGATATTTATATAAATATCAATATATCGGATATATTTCCGATATATATCGGATATATATCCGATATATATCAACTTCTTGATATTTATTCTTGGTCATTGATATTAATGTTAGTATGACTTATTAATTATATAATGCACATACTTTATTTATATTATATTTATTTATTGCAAACAAACACAGTTGCTTACAATATAGTAAAAAAATTACATTTAAATTGTTAAAATATTTGACATCAAATTGAAAAAATTTTGAAATAAGGACTTTTTTGATCTTCACTATGTTTTCAGGGATAAATTGAAGAATTTTTAAAGTGAGGACCTTTTCTTGTTTTGTTTTTTGCTCCCACTTACTTTTTCTTTTTTAACAAAGTCGTGAGTCACTTCAAAAATCGACTCTTTCCGACAAAATAGAGTCATTTCGCCCATCTCTAGTTTATATTAGAGCACATACTTACTATTTATATTGCTGCAACTGGAAAAATTTGAGAAACGGGGGAATTTTTTGGTATTGTGTGTTTCATAAATATCCATGATATATATCCGATGATATATATCGTCCGAACCCTGCCTCAAAGTAAATTGCCGAAACTCTAAACTAATTTAAAAAAATCGCCTATAAAAACAATAATTCAGCTTAAAAATGAAGGGCAAAAAATTAAAAATTTGGTCAAAAAAACCCGAAAATACCGGCCAAAAGTTCGCACACAAAAATCAATAATTCAGGTTAAAAATCTAAAGTATAGACCAATCAAAAATTCGCTCGTTAAAATTAATAATTAAAGTGAAAAAAACTAGGAATACAAGCAAAAAAACGATAATTTAGACTCTCGGCAAAAATAAAAAATGCAGACTAGAAAAAAAAAAGAAAATTTTAACTAAATTTTCGAAAACTTTGGTTTATGGGCCAAAAACTCTAAAATTTGGAACAAAGAAATGAAAAACACAGATCAAACATCTAAAATCAATCAAATAGCCTGATGTAAATAAATAAAGAAATACAAACTAAAAAATTAAAAATTCAACCAAAAGAAAAGTACTATTTTCAGCCCCAAAAATTATTTTATCCAAAAATAAATTGCCAGAACTCTAAACTCGAAAGTAGAAAGTAGAAACAATAATTCAGGTTAAAAAAAATCTAAAATGAAGGGCAAACAATTAAAAACTTTGTACGAAAACTCGAAAATACCCTCAAAACAAAACAAAACTCGTCCATAAAAATCAACAATTCATGTTAAAAATTTAGAGTGTGGACCAATAAAAAAAAATTCACTCGATCAAATTAATGATTAAGATAAAAAAAAAACAAAAAAATCGAAAAATGGAAAATGTAGACAAAAAAAAACAAAAATTTCAACAGACCATTAAAAAAAATTTGACCAAAAACTCTAAAAATTAGAACAAAGAAATAAAAATAATGCAGACCAAACATCTAAAATATAAGCAAAAAATAAAAATAAAATTCCTGTCCTAAAAAAAAACATGCAGACCAAAAAATTGAAAAATCAAGCAAAAGAAAAATAATTTGCCATTTTCAGTTCAAAAAATAACTCTAGCTCTAAATTGCCAACCAGAAACGCGAAAATGTTTAAAAAAAGATAAAGGACAAAAAATCAAAAACTCGAAAATACCGCGCATAAAAATGATTAAAAATTCAGGTTGAAATATAGGACGAAAAATGAAAAATTCGGGTCTGAAAATAAAAAATGCCGACCAAAATTCGAAAATTTTAACAAACAAATCGAAAATTTAGAACAAAATGAAGAAAAATTAGTTCAAAAGATTAGAAATTTATACCAAAAAAAAAAACGAAACTGTAGGTCAAAAATCTAAAATATAGGTAAAAAAATGAAAATGCAGGCCTAGAACAATAAGATGAATATTTAATATAATAATAATAATTTATTTACGGGCAACGAGTGTTGCCAGTAGTAATTTTTAATTGTCCCCAAATATTTAATAAAAATCCCCTTAAATTACGCCTCTCCAAAATAATAAAATTTGAAAATATCCGCAATATTTTCATCTTCTTTTCGGCACATACATATTTTTTAAATTAAAGTGCAGCATCTCATTGGGGGTCACAAAATTACGAAAACGGCAATAATAGAAACCCTAAGACAACTTCCATAAATGATGTCACAGGTTTTTCCTCATCGCTGAGGAAAATTACTGACTTCCTTATGGTTGTGCACTATTGGTAATGATTTCTAGCGAATGTAATAAGATGTTCATTAATTTCCCCAAAAATACCCCTCGTATAAACTGCTCACCCAAAAAAATACCCCATTGATTGAAGTTCCACTAAATACACCCCAAAGCAATAATTGACCCCCATCTTGGAGAAAAAACCCTCCACTCTGGCAAGACTGAGACCGAGTTGGCCGCACAGATCCGTCTTATAGACCAAGACGGCAGTCAGCGTGTCAACCTTCAAAATGCTTTTCTGGTTGGGTTGAATTTTTGAAACTCGGTTGCTCCAAAACTAATTTATTACATATGACCTCCCCACGTAACGCTTTTACGGAGCATCCTGTATATGTAAAAATAATTTTAAAAAGTAGGTCTATTACTTTCCTGGATTTCTGACATTTTTGTGTTGTAAACAGCTTAGGCACTAACACCACGAGTAAAAATTTAAAAAAAATGTTTAAGAGCTATCGCCAGAAGGGTCCTATTTGACTCATCCTGTGTATTATTATATAATAAATCATGTTCGTGACAAGAGGTCTTACAAATTACAATTAAATAGAAAAAAGTAGAGGCAATATTAAGACAAAAGACATGCGGTGGCGGAGGGGTTTGGCACCTGCGTCCGGTAAGGGCGCAGTGGGTTTGATCCCAACGCCGGGCGGCAGAATTTATAAACATAAAATTTGCCATTTGGTTCAATGTTTGTCCTATTAATTATAAAAGAATTTAGAATCACAAACAGTCCATTTTAATAGAATAGTCAATTATTCAGTCTAAATTTTACATATCCACTTGACCTTATATAATAGTTCTTAAGTTTGAATTTTATAAATATTTGTATTTTACAATTTTACTTATTTGTAATATTTTAACTAAATTTTTATATGTATATTTTATTTAGGTTTAGAGTTACTTTTACCTTAGCTCCTTGATTTCGCCTACTTTCTAAGCCTTGTTAATACAAATTATTTAATTTGAAAGCCTTAATTAATTTTAGTATCCACTTGTTCTTTAATTTTGTCTCCACAACATATATTCTTTGACTTGTGTAAAACGACAGTATTGGCACCAATAAAGTATTATTATTATTATTATTATTATTATTATTATTATTATTATTATATCCGCATTTTTTATTTTTCGGGCCGAATTGTTAATTTTTAGATTTTTGATCTGCTTTTTCTATTTTTTGTCTAAATTTGTTATCTTTTCGCCTAAATATCATTTATTTCGACCTACATTTTTTATTTAATTGTTTAAATTTTCGATTTTTTGTCGGAATTTTTGATTTTTCAGGCCACATTTTTAATTGTTGGATGTTTTGCCTGTATTTTCGATTTTTTTTAATCGAAATTTTTGATCATTTGGTCCAAATATTCTTTATTTTGACCTAAATTTACGATTTAATTGTTAAAATTTTCGACCTCTTAGTTCACATTCTTGATTTTTATTTTCAGTTGCAAATTTTTAATTTCTTTTAGATATTTCAACCTGAATTATTGATGCGAGAATTTTTTCGAGTTTAGTTTGTTGAAATTTTCGATTTTTAGTCCGCATTTATTATTATTATTATTTTGTTTTTTTTTTGTTTGCTTGTTAAAATTTTTGTCCTCTTGACCCACCATTTTTAATTTTAGTCCCGAATTTTAGGTTCTTCGTCTGTTTTTTTTTTATTTTTTGTCCTAAACATATTTTAGATTTTTTAACTTGAATTATTGATTTTATTCTGCGAATTTTTTGTATTATTCGGCTATTATTTTCAAATTTTTGGTCAGAAACTTATTTTTGAGGTCTGAAAGTGGTAAAATCATTTTTACTTCTAACTAAATATTCGATTTTTTTGTCTGCGTTTTTTATTTTTAGATCAGGATTCTTGATTCTTTGGCCCATACTTTTGATTTTTGTGTTTTCGATTGTTTTTAATGACTGGCCTAAATATTCTTTATTTCGATCAAAAATTTCAATTTTTGTTGTCTGCATTTTTTATCTTTACGCCCAAGTTCTCGATGTTTTGTCTAAATTTTCACCTTTTTAGGCCATATTGTAAATGTTTACTTTTTTAGCCTATATTTTGTATTTTCGATTTTTTCGGTTTAAATTTTTGGTCTTTTGGCTTAAATTTTCTGTATTTTGACTTAAATTTTCGATTTGTTTGTTGAAATTTTGGATTTGTTTGTTCAAAATTTTAATTTTTTGGTCCACCACTTTGATTTTTAGGTGCGATTTTTAGATTTTTGCTCTTTATTTTTTTAACATTTTCGATTTGTTTGTTGAAATTTTGGATTTGTTTGTTCAAAATTTTAATTTTTTGGTCCACCACTTTGATTTTTAGGTGCGATTTTTAGATTTTTGCTCTTTCTTTTTTATTTTTTATCCCATATTTTAGATTTTCTTAACTTGAATTATTGATTTTATTGTGCGATTTTTTAAATTTTTTTCTATTAATTTCTAATTTCTAGTCGGAATTTATTTTACACTGAAAAGAGTTATTCTTAGAACTGAAATTTTTATTTTGCTTGTATTTCCAATTTTTTGTTCTGCATTTTTAAATTTAGACCAGGGTTTTTTATTTTTTTGGCCGATATTTTAGATTTTCGGCTTTGATTTTTTGGCCAAAATAAAAAGGAGGGGGACATATATTGTGGCTCTGCCATCACTATGTTCCACGAGCCGCCACTGGTATTGTTAAACGCTTTCGTTAAAATTCCGTTTTGAAACTGAATTGAAAAATGAACTAGGGTTTAACTAGTCATAATTATTTCTGGTTAAAACAGTAAATTTTACAATTCAGTATAATCATCGATTACAATGTATTTACGGTCGCAACCATCCTCTTCATGAGTTTTCAATTTTTAGACCATTCAACTTTATTATTTTTTGTAAACTTAATACCTTTTCTAAATAGGGGCGTGCCAACAATGGCAACAGGACTTGTTGGTGACCCTAAAATCCCAGACCCCTGAATTATAGATTAGCAAATATTAACGGTCGCAACCACCCTCTTCATTATACACAATAAAACATCACTATAAAAAACGTGTCAGTGAACAAAAATAAGATTTTTTTCAGGCCTAAAATTCACCCTGCAAATACTATAACCGTTGGTGGCTGAATGACAAAAAAAAAGCCTAAAATTTTTAGCAACCTGCTGATACCTGTCGCACACTTTGCAAACCGTGTTTCTAAAAAGGTTAGCCACTGATAAGCATACTCAAAAAGTAAAGATAAAACCATGATTATTAATCAGTAAATGAATAATTAAAATTGGAAAACTCTCACTTGTTGGAAAAGCATTCAATAAATTATATAAACTCGAAATTATTTCAATTAAATTAATAAACAATTGAAATATATTGTTTGGAACTTTAAGTAAACTTTTCAAAAAGTACTGTACGACCACTTTCTTAATGTTTGATCACTATTTGATGGCTATTTGGTTACCGATGAACCATTATAATGGTGAAACGTATTCTAATCAGAACAATTATTTTTTTTAAATTCTTGTACTAATTATTGTTAATGCAAAATTTTACATACCTGTGTGTAGGTAGCCCTCGTGTTGACGTTCTTATCAGCGCGTATTCCAGCATCGTGCCTCAGCATGGCCCTTTCCACCCTCGCGAGTATCGGCGAGTCGAGGACACTGGGCCCCGCGGAGACACCACCGTTCCCATTACTTTCGAAATTACTACCACCGTTTAGGACGAGCATGCTTATTGTTTAATTTACATTCAAAATTTGTAAAGAGCAAAAGCCGCGAACAGTACACACAGACCGGCGGGCAGCGAGAAACTGATTGCTGATTCGGCCCCACGGTGTCGGACCGGGGGACACTCGGAGGAGGCGCGCGCTTTGGAAATGGAAACGAAATCGCCCCCCGGCAGAACGGAGCGGTCCCGTGCGCTCGATATTCGCGCACAACGTTTACTCATGCTTTTCGCGATAACGCGCTTTATTAAGCGGAAATGCGGGGATTCTCGCTGAAAAAAAACGAGACGTCTACGTGATGTCTAGGTTGGGGACGTTTATGGGTGCTTGCCCCCGAAACGCACCCCGAAACGATTGTATTTAAATCAGATTTATTAGCCATTCATCATTGTAGTATGACTTGCTATTGAAATATTGATATTATAATGTGCCTCGGATTTTTTTATGCATTTGTGTGAGCTGATTTAATTTCCAGTTCCAAATTAGTTTAAGCTGTCGTAATTAAATTATCTATCTATCCATGAAATTTTTAGATAAAAAGGTAAAGGTTTGCTAGTAAATATGAATAATTAGACTCCGGGTTGATAACCATTAATCATCACGCATTTAATTATCATAGTCAAATAAGTTTTTATATTGAACCACATGTATGAATTCTTCAATTAAGATTATCGTATAATATATTAATAATTCGTGCCCTCATTGGAGAAGTACAATGGGCCAGCGACTTGTGTTATAAAAAATTAACAATTAAAAGTAAACTGCGATTTTTATTTTGAAAATAATAACTGACAGAAGGTTTAAAATACGACATTAAGAAATATTTTCTTAGCTTCTTTTCGTTTAAGGTTGGGCTTTATATGCAAAGTCGATTTAACCCCCTGAAGTCGCAAACCGAATCACTTGCAAATTTTGACATTGCCAAAATAATATGTCAAAATGCATCATTTAGACAAATGTTTTTGACAGAAGAAAATAATCAACTGATTTTTAACAAATTAATTGCTTTATACTAGAGCGAGAAAAGGTACATAATTTATCCTTAGCTAACGAGCTAGTTTATAATAATCGCAACCATTGCTAAAATGAGCTTATTTATGAATGATATTTGATTTGTGATCTTTCGGTGGATGCGCTGGGAACTTAATTTATAATGTCGCGAATATGGCGGAAAATCTTCTTTTACATAATTACTAACAGAAAAATTTTTGTAATTGTAGCGAGCAAATCAAAAATAAGGTAATGCACATACAAAATAAATCGCATAAAATCATATAAAAAACAATAACATTTGGAAATTTCATATTTCAAACATTAAAAAAAAAGAAGTTTTTGAGATTCATCATCTACAGACGGACACACAAATTTATTTCAAAAATTATCTAAATCGTCTCGGGGAGACAGGAAACTGTTTATTTAAAATTTGAAAAAAAATTCGCAGATAATACTTTCTCGTACTTTGTACGCAGGTGGTAAAAACTGCATAAATGTTCCGTTTCATAATAGTACAAAAAAAAAACGCAGCAAAACCTAAAGTGAGTGTGCACTTTATTAATAAGCGCAAAATTCTTCTTCAACTCGTGTTGATATTGTCTTGTGGCTTGCTCATAATTTTTATTATTATTAATAGAGTTACAATTAAAAACTTTTTTTTTTCATGGTATTATCCAGGAAAAAATTGCATGTGGGTTGCTCATAATTTTTATTGTTATTGATAGAGTTACAATTAAAAACATTTTTTTTTCCATAGTATTATCCAGGAAAAAAATGCATGCAAACAAAGTTGGATCTCGGAAACATTTGAAAAAATTCATGACGGTTCCTGATGACGAGGAAAAGCGTGTAAAGTAATTATTTTTCCCAAAAATAATTTTTGGTAATTTGCTGACTTGATTCATAAAAATAAAAAATCATGCAGTAAGGGGTTAAAATTATTTTGTCTTTACGTCTAAAACTCCGGTCAACGTTTTTGAACCATTTTCAGGTGGATATTTTTGGAAGCCTTGGTGAATTATATAAATAAATCATTTCCTACCTAAATATTTGTGACCCAATAAAATCATATAAAACGCATCCAAGAATTGCACAAAGATTGTCGGGATAAGAAGAAGCAAGAGGTATTTGTGACCGTCACGAGAAACCGGCTCCCTAGAGAAGGTAGTCGACAACACCAACATCTTCTAGAGATATGACAACAGTAAATTTCGGGCGCCCCACCCCCGAAAACAACGGCCCTTTTAAGGGCCATAAAAACTAATTAATTCTAAGATTCTTCTTTGTCAATGAATGAATGAATGAATGAATGAATGCATATATTTAAACAATGAAAGACCAAAGTGCTCTCATAATAAAAAATTTAAAAATTTTAGTCAAAATTATCAGAAGACTAGGAACGAAAAGAGTATTTTTTCACTTCAAAAATCGATCGAAAATTTTCTGTTCTGAATGTCTACCCTAAATTCATTTAGAAAAATTTTCACGATTTGTAACAGGAGACTAGAAACGAAAAAAGTTATTTTGCCCTTCAAAAATAGATCGAAAATACTGATACCGAATCGTAAAATTAGGTGAAAATTTTTAAATATTTGGCAGAGAATATGAAGACCAAAATTCCTCTTTTCGTTTCTGTGATCCTCATACCAAATCGTAAAATTTGTTAAAAAATTTTTGATTGAGAATTTTAACACCAAAATTTCTCTTTTCGTTCCTGTAATCCTGATGCCAAATCGTAAAATTTGTTGAAAATATTTGATTGAGAACTTTAACACCTAAATTCCTCTCTTCGTTTCTGTTATCCTGATACGAAATCGTATAATTTGTTGAAAATTTTGACAGACAAAATTCAGAACAAAATTCCTCTTTTCGTTCCTGTGATCCTGATACGAAATCGTATAATTTGTTGAAAATTTTGGCAGACAAAATTCAGACCAAAATTCCTCTTTTCGTTCCTGTGATCCTGATACCAAATCGTAAAATTGGTTGAAAATTTTGGCAGACAACATTCAGACAAAAATTCCCCTTTTCGTTCCTGTGATCCTGATACTAAATCGTAAAATTTGTTGAAAATTTTTGATTGAGAATTTTAACACCAAAATTCCTCTTTTCGTTTCTGTGATCCTGATACCAAATCGTAAAATTTGTTGAAAATTTTGACAGACAAAATTCAGAACAAAATTCCTCTTTTCGTTCCTGTGATCCTGATACGAAATCGTATAATTTGTTGAAAATTTTTGATTGATAATTTTAACACCTAAATTCCTCTTTTCGTTCCTGTAATCCTGATACCAAATCGTAAAATTGGTTGAAAATTTTGGCAGACAACATTCAGACAAAAATTCCCCTTTTCGTTCCTGTGATCCTGATACTAAATCGTAAAATTTGTTGAAAATTTTTGATTGAGAATTTTAACACCAAAATTCCTCTTTTCGTTTCTGTGATCCTGATACCAAATCGTAAAATTTGTTGAAAATTTTGGCAGACAACATTCAGACAAAAATTCCCCTTTTCGTTCCTGTAATCCTGATACCAAATCGTAAAATTTGTTGAAAATTTTTGATTGAGAATTTTAACACCAAAATTCCTCTTTTCGTTCCTGTAATCCTGATACCAAATCGTAAAATTTGTTGAAAATTTTTGATTGAGAATTTTAACACCAAAATTCCTCTTTTCGTTCCTGTAATCCTGATACCAAATCGTAAAATTGGTTGAAAATTTTGGCAGACAACATTCAGACAAAAATTCCCCTTTTCGTTCCTGTGATCCTGATACTAAATCGTAAAATTTGTTGAAAATTTTTGATTGAGAATTTTAACACCAAAATTCCTCTTTTCGTTTCTGTGATCCTGATACCAAATCGTAAAATTTGTTGAAAATTTTGACAGACAAAATTCAGACCAAAATTCCTCTTTTCGTTCCTGTGATCCTGATACCAAATCGTAAAATTGGTTGAAAATTTTGGCAGACAACATTCAGACAAAAATTCCCCTTTTCGTTCCTGTGATCCTGATACTAAATCGTAAAATTTGTTGAAAATTTTTGATTGAGAATTTTAACACCAAAATTCCTCTTTTCGTTCCTGTAATCCTGATACCAAATCGTAAAATTGGTTGAAAATTTTGGCAGACAACATTCAGACAAAAATTCCCCTTTTCGTTCCTGTAATCCTGATACCAAATCGTAAAATTTGTTGAAAATTTTGACAGACAAAATTCAGAACAAAATTCCTCTTTTCGTTCCTGTGATCCTGATACGAAATCGTATAATTTGTTGAAAATTTTGGCAGACAAAATTCAGACCAAAATTCCTCTTTTCGTTCCTGTGATCCTGATACGGAATCGTATAATTTGTTGAAAATTTTTGATTGATAATTTTAACACCTAAATTCCTCTTTTCGTTCCTGTAATCCTGATACCAAATCGTAAAATTGGTTGAAAATTTTGGCAGACAACATTCAGACAAAAATTCCCCTTTTCGTTCCTGTGATCCTGATACTAAATCGTAAAATTTGTTGAAAATTTTTGATTGAGAATTTTAACACCAAAATTCCTCTTTTCGTTTCTGTGATCCTGATACCAAATCGTAAAATTTGTTGAAAATTTTGACAGACAAAATTCAGAACAAAATTCCTCTTTTCGTTCCTGTGATCCTGATACGAAATCGTATAATTTGTTGAAAATTTTGGCAGACAAAATTCAGACCAAAATTCCTCTTTTCGTTCCTGTGATCCTGATACGGAATCGTATAATTTGTTGAAAATTTTTGATTGATAATTTTAACACCTAAATTCCTCTTTTCGTTCCTGTAATCCTGATACCAAATCGTAAAATTGGTTGAAAATTTTGGCAGACAACATTCAGACAAAAATTCCCCTTTTCGTTCCTGTGATCCTGATACTAAATCGTAAAATTTGTTGAAAATTTTTGATTGAGAATTTTAACACCAAAATTCCTCTTTTCGTTTCTGTGATCCTGATACCAAATCGTAAAATTTGTTGAAAATTTTGACAGACAAAATTCAGAACAAAATTCCTCTTTTCGTTCCTGTGATCCTGATACGAAATCGTATAATTTGTTGAAAATTTTGGCAGACAAAATTCAGACCAAAATTCCTCTTTTCGTTCCTGTGATCCTGATACGGAATCGTATAATTTGTTGAAAATTTTTGATTGATAATTTTAACACCTAAATTCCTCTTTTCGTTCCTGTAATCCTGATACCAAATCGTAAAATTGGTTGAAAATTTTGGCAGACAAAATTCAGACCAAAATTCCTCTTTTCGTTCCTGTGATCCTGATACGAAATCGTATAATTTGTTGAAAATTTTTGATTGAGAATTTTAACTCCTAAATTCCTCTTATCGTTTCTGTGATCCTGATACCAAAACGTAAAATTTGTTGAAAATTTTGGCAGACAAAATTCAGACCAAAATTCCTCTTTTCGTTCCTGTGATCCTGATACTAAATCGTAAAATTTGTTGAACATTTTGGCAGACAAAATTCAGACCAAAATTCCTCTTTTCGTTTCTGTGATCCTGATACCAAATCGTAAAATTCGTTGAAAATTTTGGGAGACAAAATTCAGACCAAAATTCCTCTTTTCGTTCCTGTGATCCTGATACCAAATCGTAAAATTCGTTGAAAATTTTGGGAGACAAAATTCAGACCAAAATTCCTCTTTTCGTTTCTGTGATCCTGATATCAAATCGTAAAATTCGTTGAAAATTTTGGGAGACAAAATTCAGACCAAAATTCCTCTTTTCGTTTCTGTGATGCTGATACCAAATCGTAAAATTCGTTGAAAATTTTGGCAGACAACATTCAGACAAAAATTCCTCTTTTCGTTCCTGTGATCCTGATACGAAATCGTATAATTTGTTGAAAATTTTTGATTGAGAATTTTAACACCTAAATTCCTCTTATCGTTTCTGTGATCCTGATACCAAAACGTAAAATTTGTTGAAAATTTTGGCAGACAAAATTCAGACCAAAATTCCTCTTTTCGTTCCTGTGATCCTGATACTAAATCGTAAAATTTGTTGAACATTTTGGCAGACAAAATTCAGACCAAAATTCCTCTTTTCGTTTCTGTGATCCTGATACCAAATCGTAAAATTTGTTGAAAATTTTTGATTGAGAATTTTAACACCAAAATTCCTCTTTTCGTTCCTGTGATCCTGATACCAAATCGTAAAATTTGTTGAACATTTTGGCAGACAAAATTCAGACCAAAATTCCTCTTTTCGTTTCTGTGATCCTGATACCAAATCGTAAAATTCGTTGAAAATTTTGGGAGACAAAATTCAGACCAAAATTCCTCTTTTCGTTCCTGTGATCCTAATACCAAATCGTAAAATTCGTTGAAAATTTTTGGAGACAAAATTCACACCAAAATTCCTCTTTTCGTTTCTGTGATCCTGATATCAAATCGTAAAATTCGTTGAAAATTTTGGGAGACAAAATTCAGACCAAAATTCCTCTTTTCGTTTCTGTGATCCTGATACCAAATCGTAAAATTTGTTGAAAATTTTTGATTGAGAATTTTAACACCAAAATTCCTCTTTTCGTTCCTGTGATCCTGATACCAAATCGTAAAATTTGTTGAACATTTTGGCAGACAAAATTCAGACCAAAATTCCTCTTTTCGTTCCTGTGATCCTGATACGAAATCGTATAATTTGTTGAAAATTTTTCATTAAGAATTTTAACACCAAATTCCTCTTTTCGTTTCTGTGATCCTGATACCAAATCGTAAAATTTGTTGAAAATTTTTGATTGAGAATTTTAACACCAAAATTCCTCTTTTCGTTCCTGTGATCCTGATACTAAATCGTAAAATTTGTTGAACATTTTGGCAGACAAAATTCAGACCAAAATTCCTCTTTTCGTTTCTGTGATCCTGATACCAAATCGTAAAATTTGTTGAAAATTTTTGATTGAGAATTTTAACACCAAAATTCCTCTTTTCGTTCCTGTGATCCTGATACCAAATCGTAAAATTTGTTGAACATTTTGGCAGACAAAATTCAGACCAAAACTCCTCTTTTCGTTTCTGTGATCCTGATACCAAATCGTAAAATTCGTTGAAAATTTTGGGAGACAAAATTCAGACCAAAATTCCTCTTTTCGTTCCTGTGATCCTGATACGAAATCGTATAATTTGTTGAAAATTTTTCATTAAGAATTTTAACACCAAAATTCCTCTTTTCGTTCCTGTGATCCTGATACTAAATCGTAAAATTTGTTGAACATTTTGGCAGACAAAATTCAGACCAAAATTCCTCTTTTCGTTTCTGTGATCCTGATACCAAATCGTAAAATTTGTTGAAAATTTTTGATTGAGAATTTTAACACCAAAATTCCTCTTTTCGTTCCTGTGATCCTGATACCAAATCGTAAAATTTGTTGAACATTTTGGCAGACAAAATTCAGACCAAAACTCCTCTTTTCGTTTCTGTGATCCTGATACCAAATCGTAAAATTTGTTGAACATTTTGGCAGACAAAATTCAGACCAAAACTCCTCTTTTCGTTTCTGTGATCCTGATACCAAATCGTAAAATTTGTTGAACATTTTGGCAGACAAAATTCAGACCAAAACTCCTCTTTTCGTTTCTGTGATCCTGATACCAAATCGTAAAATTCGTTGAAAATTTTGGGAGACAAAATTCAGACCAAAATTCCTCTTTTCGTTCCTGTGATCCTGATACGAAATCGTATAATTTGTTGAAAATTTTTCATTAAGAATTTTAACACCAAAATTCCTCTTTTCGTTCCTGTGATCCTGATACTAAATCGTAAAATTTGTTGAACATTTTGGCAGACAAAATTCAGACCAAAATTCCTCTTTTCGTTTCTGTGATCCTGATACCAAATCGTAAAATTTGTTGAAAATTTTTGATTGAGAATTTTAACACCAAAATTCCTCTTTTCGTTTCTGTGATCCTGATACCAAATCGTAAAATTCGTTGAAAATTTTGGGAGACAAAATTCAGACCAAAATTCCTCTTTTCGTTCCTGTGATCCTGATACCAAATCGTAAAATTCGTTGAAAATTTTGGGAGACAAAATTCAGACCAAAATTCCTCTTTTCGTTCCTGTGATCCTGATACGAAATCGTATAATTTGTTGAAAATTTTTCATTAAGAATTTTAACACCAAATTCCTCTTTTCGTTTCTGTGATCCTGATACCAAATCGTAAAATTTGTTGAAAATTTTTGATTGAGAATTTTAACACCAAAATTCCTCTTTTCGTTCCTGTGATCCTGATACCAAATCGTAAAATTTGTTGAACATTTTGGCAGACAAAATTCAGACCAAAACTCCTCTTTTCGTTTCTGTGATCCTGATACCAAATCGTAAAATTCGTTGAAAATTTTGGGAGACAAAATTCAGACCAAAATTCCTCTTTTCGTTCCTGTGATCCTGATACGAAATCGTATAATTTGTTGAAAATTTTTCATTAAGAATTTTAACACCAAATTCCTCTTTTCGTTTCTGTGATCCTGATACCAAATCGTAAAATTTGTTGAAAATTTTTGATTGAGAATTTTAACACCAAAATTCCTCTTTTCGTTCCTGTGATCCTGATACCAAATCGTAAAATTTGTTGAACATTTTGGCAGACAAAATTCAGACCATAACTCCTCTTTTCGTTTCTGTGATCCTGATACCAAATCGTAAAATTCGTTGAAAATTTTGGGAGACAAAATTCACACCAAAATTCCTCTTTTCGTTCCTGTGATCCTGATACCAAATCGTAAAATTCGTTGAAAATTTTGGGAGACAAAATTCAGACCAAAATTCCTCTTTTCGTTCCTGGGATCCTGATACTAAATCGTAAAATTTGTTGAACATTTTGGCAGACAAAATTCAGACCAAAATTCCTCTTTTCGTTCCTGTGAACCTAATACCAAATCGTAAAATTCGTTGAAAATTTTGAGAGACAAAATTCACACCAAAATTCCTCTTTTCGTTTCTGTGATCCTGATATCAAATCGTAAAATTCGTTGAAAATTTTGGGAGACAAAATTCAGACCAAAATTCCTCTTTTCGTTTCTGTGATCCTGATACCAAATCGTAAAATTCGTTGAAAATTTTGGCAGACAAAATTCAGACCAAAATTCCTCTTTTCGTTTCTGTGATCCTGATACCAAATCGTAAAATTCGTTGAAAATTTTGGCAGACAAAATTCAGACCAAAATTCCTCTTTTCGTTCCTGTGAACCTAATACCAAATCGTAAAATTCGTTGAAAATTTTGAGAGACAAAATTCACACCAAAATTCCTCTTTTCGTTTCTGTGATCCTGATATCAAATCGTAAAATTCGTTGAAAATTTTGGGAGACAAAATTCAGACCAAAATTCCTCTTTTCGTTTCTGTGATCCTGATACCAAATCGTAAAATTCGTTGAAAATTTTGGCAGACAAAATTCAGACCAAAATTCCTCTTTTCGTTTCTGTGATCCTGATACCAAATCGTAAAATTTGTTGAACATTTTGGCAGACAAAATTCAGACCAAAATTCCTCTTTTCGTTTCTGTGATCCTGATACCAAATCGTAAAATTTGTTGAAAATTTTTGATTGAGAATTTTAACACCAAAATTCCTCTTTTCGTTCCTGTGATCCTGATACCAAATCGTAAAATTTGTTGAACATTTTGGCAGACAAAATTCAGACCAAAATTCCTCTTTTCGTTTCTGTGATCCTGATACCAAATCGTAAAATTTGTTGAAAATTTTTGATTGAGAATTTTAACACCAAAATTCCTCTTTTCGTTCCTGTGATCCTGATACCAAATCGTAAAATTTGTTGAACATTTTGGCAGACAAAATTCAGACCAAAACTCCTCTTTTCGTTTCTGTGATCCTGATACCAAATCGTAAAATTCGTTGAAAATTTTGGGAGACAAAGTTCAGACCAAAATTCCTCTTTTCGTTCCTGTGATCCTGATACGAAATCGTATAATTTGTTGAAAATTTTTCATTAAGAATTTTAACACCAAATTCCTCTTTTCGTTTCTGTGATCCTGATACCAAATAGTAAAATTCGTTGAAAATTTTGGCAGACAAAATTCAGACCAAAATTCCTCTTTTCGTTTCTGTGATCCTGATACCAAATCGTAAAATTCGTTGAAAATTTTGGGAGACAAAATTCACACCAAAATTCCTCTTTTCGTTTCTGTGATCCTGATACCAAATCGTAAAATTTCTTGAACATTTTGGCAGACAAAATTCAGACCAAAATTCCTCTTTTCGTTCCTGTGATCCTGATACGAAATCGTATAATTTGTTGAAAATTTTTCATTAAGAATTTTAACACCAAATTCCTCTTTTCGTTTCTGTGATCCTGATACCAAATCGTAAAATTTCTTGAACATTTTGGCAGACAAAATTCAGACCAAAATTCCTCTTTTCGTTTCTGTGATCCTGATACCAAATCGTAAAATTCGTTGAAAATTTTGGCAGACAAAGTTCAGACCAAAATTCCTCTTTTCGTTCCTGTGATCCTGATACGAAATCGTATAATTTGTTGAAAATTTTTCATTAAGAATTTTAACACCAAATTCCTCTTTTCGTTTCTGTGATCCTGATACCAAATAGTAAAATTCGTTGAAAATTTTGGGAGACAAAATTCACACCAAAATTCCTCTTTTCGTTTCTGTGATCCTGATACCAAATCGTAAAATTCGTTGAAAATTTTGGCAGACAAAATTCAGACCAAAATTCCTCTTTTCGTTCCTGTGATCCTGATACGAAATCGTATAATTTGTTGAAAATTTTTCATTAAGAATTTTAACACCAAATTCCTCTTTTCGTTTCTGTGATCCTGATACCAAATCGTAAAATTTCTTGAACATTTTGGCAGACAAAATTCAGACCAAAATTCCTCTTTTCGTTCCTGTGATCCTGATACCAAATCGTAAAATTTCTTGAACATTTTGGCAGGCAAAATTCAGACAAAAATTCCTCTTTTCGTTTCTGTGATCCTGATACCAAATCGTAAAATTCGTTGAAAATTTTGGGAGACAAAATTCACACCAAAATTCCTCTTTTCGTTTCTGTGATCCTGATACCAAATCGTAAAATTTCTTGAACATTTTGGCAGACAAAATTCAGACCAAAATTCCTCTTTTCGTTTCTGTGATCCTGATACCAAATCGTAAAATTTGTTGAAAATTTTTGATTGAGAATTTTAACACCAAAATTCCTCTTTTCGTTCCTGTGATCCTGATACCAAATCGTAAAATTTGTTGAACATTTTGGCAGACAAAATTCAGACCAAAATTCCTCTTTTCGTTCCTGTGATCCTGATACGAAATCGTATAATTTGTTGAAAATTTTTCATTAAGAATTTTAACACCAAATTCCTCTTTTCGTTTCTGTGATCCTGATACCAAATCGTAAAATTTGTTGAAAATTTTTGATTGAGAATTTTAACACCAAAATTCCTCTTTTCGTTCCTGTGATCCTGATACTAAATCGTAAAATTTGTTGAACATTTTGGCAGACAAAATTCAGACCAAAATTCCTCTTTTCGTTTCTGTGATCCTGATACCAAATCGTAAAATTTGTTGAAAATTTTTCATTGAGAATTTTAACACCAAAATTCCTCTTTTCGTTCCTGTGATCCTGATACCAAATCGTAAAATTTGTTGAACATTTTGGCAGACAAAATTCAGACCAAAACTCCTCTTTTCGTTTCTGTGATCCTGATACCAAATCGTAAAATTCGTTGAAAATTTTGGGAGACAAAATTCAGACCAAAATTCCTCTTTTCGTTCCTGTGATCCTGATACGAAATCGTATAATTTGTTGAAAATTTTTCATTAAGAATTTTAACACCAAAATTCCTCTTTTCGTTCCTGTGATCCTGATACTAAATCGTAAAATTTGTTGAACATTTTGGCAGACAAAATTCAGACCAAAATTCCTCTTTTCGTTTCTGTGATCCTGATACCAAATCGTAAAATTTGTTGAAAATTTTTGATTGAGAATTTTAACACCAAAATTCCTCTTTTCGTTCCTGTGATCCTGATACCAAATCGTAAAATTTGTTGAACATTTTGGCAGACAAAATTCAGACCAAAACTCCTCTTTTCGTTTCTGTGATCCTGATACCAAATCGTAAAATTCGTTGAAAATTTTGGGAGACAAAATTCAGACCAAAATTCCTCTTTTCGTTCCTGTGATCCTGATACGAAATCGTATAATTTGTTGAAAATTTTTCATTAAGAATTTTAACACCAAAATTCCTCTTTTCGTTCCTGTGATCCTGATACTAAATCGTAAAATTTGTTGAACATTTTGGCAGACAAAATTCAGACCAAAATTCCTCTTTTCGTTTCTGTGATCCTGATACCAAATCGTAAAATTTGTTGAAAATTTTTGATTGAGAATTTTAACACCAAAATTCCTCTTTTCGTTCCTGTGATCCTGATACCAAATCGTAAAATTTGTTGAACATTTTGGCAGACAAAATTCAGACCAAAACTCCTCTTTTCGTTTCTGTGATCCTGATACCAAATCGTAAAATTTGTTGAAAATTTTTGATTGAGAATTTTAACACCAAAATTCCTCTTTTCGTTCCTGTGATCCTGATACCAAATCGTAAAATTTGTTGAACATTTTGGCAGACAAAATTCAGACCAAAACTCCTCTTTTCGTTTCTGTGATCCTGATACCAAATCGTAAAATTCGTTGAAAATTTTGGGAGACAAAATTCAGACCAAAATTCCTCTTTTCGTTCCTGTGATCCTGATACGAAATCGTATAATTTGTTGAAAATTTTTCATTAAGAATTTTAACACCAAAATTCCTCTTTTCGTTCCTGTGATCCTGATACTAAATCGTAAAATTTGTTGAACATTTTGGCAGACAAAATTCAGACCAAAATTCCTCTTTTCGTTTCTGTGATCCTGATACCAAATCGTAAAATTTGTTGAAAATTTTTGATTGAGAATTTTAACACCAAAATTCCTCTTTTCGTTCCTGTGATCCTGATACCAAATCGTAAAATTCGTTGAAAATTTTGGGAGACAAAATTCAGACCAAAATTCCTCTTTTCGTTCCTGTGATCCTGATACCAAATCGTAAAATTCGTTGAAAATTTTGGGAGACAAAATTCAGACCAAAATTCCTCTTTTCGTTCCTGTGATCCTGATACCAAATCGTAAAATTCGTTGAAAATTTTGGGAGACAAAATTCAGACCAAAATTCCTCTTTTCGTTCCTGTGATCCTGATACCAAATCGTAAAATTTGTTGAACATTTTGGCAGACAAAATTCAGACCAAAACTCCTCTTTTCGTTTCTGTGATCCTGATACCAAATCGTAAAATTCGTTGAAAATTTTGGGAGACAAAATTCAGACCAAAATTCCTCTTTTCGTTCCTGTGATCCTGATACGAAATCGTATAATTTGTTGAAAATTTTTCATTAAGAATTTTAACACCAAATTCCTCTTTTCGTTTCTGTGATCCTGATACCAAATCGTAAAATTTGTTGAAAATTTTTGATTGAGAATTTTAACACCAAAATTCCTCTTTTCGTTCCTGTGATCCTGATACCAAATCGTAAAATTTGTTGAACATTTTGGCAGACAAAATTCAGACCAAAACTCCTCTTTTCGTTTCTGTGATCCTGATACCAAATCGTAAAATTCGTTGAAAATTTTGGGAGACAAAATTCAGACCAAAATTCCTCTTTTCGTTCCTGTGATCCTGATACGAAATCGTATAATTTGTTGAAAATTTTTCATTAAGAATTTTAACACCAAATTCCTCTTTTCGTTTCTGTGATCCTGATACCAAATCGTAAAATTTGTTGAAAATTTTTGATTGAGAATTTTAACACCAAAATTCCTCTTTTCGTTCCTGTGATCCTGATACCAAATCGTAAAATTTGTTGAACATTTTGGCAGACAAAATTCAGACCATAACTCCTCTTTTCGTTTCTGTGATCCTGATACCAAATCGTAAAATTCGTTGAAAATTTTGGGAGACAAAATTCACACCAAAATTCCTCTTTTCGTTCCTGTGATCCTGATACCAAATCGTAAAATTCGTTGAAAATTTTGGGAGACAAAATTCAGACCAAAATTCCTCTTTTCGTTCCTGGGATCCTGATACTAAATCGTAAAATTTGTTGAACATTTTGGCAGACAAAATTCAGACCAAAATTCCTCTTTTCGTTCCTGTGAACCTAATACCAAATCGTAAAATTCGTTGAAAATTTTGAGAGACAAAATTCACACCAAAATTCCTCTTTTCGTTTCTGTGATCCTGATATCAAATCGTAAAATTCGTTGAAAATTTTGGGAGACAAAATTCAGACCAAAATTCCTCTTTTCGTTTCTGTGATCCTGATACCAAATCGTAAAATTCGTTGAAAATTTTGGCAGACAAAATTCAGACCAAAATTCCTCTTTTCGTTTCTGTGATCCTGATACCAAATCGTAAAATTTGTTGAACATTTTGGCAGACAAAATTCAGACCAAAATTCCTCTTTTCGTTCCTGTGAACCTAATACCAAATCGTAAAATTCGTTGAAAATTTTGAGAGACAAAATTCACACCAAAATTCCTCTTTTCGTTTCTGTGATCCTGATATCAAATCGTAAAATTCGTTGAAAATTTTGGGAGACAAAATTCAGACCAAAATTCCTCTTTTCGTTTCTGTGATCCTGATACCAAATCGTAAAATTCGTTGAAAATTTTGGCAGACAAAATTCAGACCAAAATTCCTCTTTTCGTTTCTGTGATCCTGATACCAAATCGTAAAATTTGTTGAACATTTTGGCAGACAAAATTCAGACCAAAATTCCTCTTTTCGTTTCTGTGATCCTGATACCAAATCGTAAAATTTGTTGAAAATTTTTGATTGAGAATTTTAACACCAAAATTCCTCTTTTCGTTCCTGTGATCCTGATACCAAATCGTAAAATTTGTTGAACATTTTGGCAGACAAAATTCAGACCAAAATTCCTCTTTTCGTTTCTGTGATCCTGATACCAAATCGTAAAATTTGTTGAAAATTTTTGATTGAGAATTTTAACACCAAAATTCCTCTTTTCGTTCCTGTGATCCTGATACCAAATCGTAAAATTTGTTGAACATTTTGGCAGACAAAATTCAGACCAAAACTCCTCTTTTCGTTTCTGTGATCCTGATACCAAATCGTAAAATTCGTTGAAAATTTTGGGAGACAAAGTTCAGACCAAAATTCCTCTTTTCGTTCCTGTGATCCTGATACGAAATCGTATAATTTGTTGAAAATTTTTCATTAAGAATTTTAACACCAAATTCCTCTTTTCGTTTCTGTGATCCTGATACCAAATAGTAAAATTCGTTGAAAATTTTGGCAGACAAAATTCAGACCAAAATTCCTCTTTTCGTTTCTGTGATCCTGATACCAAATCGTAAAATTCGTTGAAAATTTTGGGAGACAAAATTCACACCAAAATTCCTCTTTTCGTTTCTGTGATCCTGATACCAAATCGTAAAATTTCTTGAACATTTTGGCAGACAAAATTCAGACCAAAATTCCTCTTTTCGTTCCTGTGATCCTGATACGAAATCGTATAATTTGTTGAAAATTTTTCATTAAGAATTTTAACACCAAATTCCTCTTTTCGTTTCTGTGATCCTGATACCAAATAGTAAAATTCGTTGAAAATTTTGGGAGACAAAATTCACACCAAAATTCCTCTTTTCGTTTCTGTGATCCTGATACCAAATCGTAAAATTCGTTGAAAATTTTGGCAGACAAAATTCAGACCAAAATTCCTCTTTTCGTTCCTGTGATCCTGATACGAAATCGTATAATTTGTTGAAAATTTTTCATTAAGAATTTTAACACCAAATTCCTCTTTTCGTTTCTGTGATCCTGATACCAAATCGTAAAATTTCTTGAACATTTTGGCAGACAAAATTCAGACCAAAATTCCTCTTTTCGTTTCTGTGATCCTGATACCAAATCGTAAAATTCGTTGAAAATTTTGGCAGACAAAGTTCAGACCAAAATTCCTCTTTTCGTTCCTGTGATCCTGATACGAAATCGTATAATTTGTTGAAAATTTTTCATTAAGAATTTTAACACCAAATTCCTCTTTTCGTTTCTGTGATCCTGATACCAAATAGTAAAATTCGTTGAAAATTTTGGGAGACAAAATTCACACCAAAATTCCTCTTTTCGTTTCTGTGATCCTGATACCAAATCGTAAAATTCGTTGAAAATTTTGGCAGACAAAATTCAGACCAAAATTCCTCTTTTCGTTCCTGTGATCCTGATACGAAATCGTATAATTTGTTGAAAATTTTTCATTAAGAATTTTAACACCAAATTCCTCTTTTCGTTTCTGTGATCCTGATACCAAATCGTAAAATTTCTTGAACATTTTGGCAGACAAAATTCAGACCAAAATTCCTCTTTTCGTTCCTGTGATCCTGATACCAAATCGTAAAATTTCTTGAACATTTTGGCAGGCAAAATTCAGACAAAAATTCCTCTTTTCGTTTCTGTGATCCTGATACCAAATCGTAAAATTCGTTGAAAATTTTGGGAGACAAAATTCACACCAAAATTCCTCTTTTCGTTTCTGTGATCCTGATACCAAATCGTAAAATTTCTTGAACATTTTGGCAGACAAAATTCAGACCAAAATTCCTCTTTTCGTTTCTGTGATCCTGATACCAAATCGTAAAATTTCTTGAACATTTTGGCAGACATAATTCACACCAAAATTCCTCTTTTCGTTTCTGTGATCCTGATACGAAATCGTATAATTTGTTGAAAATTTTTCATTAAGAATTTTAACACCAAATTCCTCTTTTCGTTTCTGTGATCCTGATACCAAATCGTAAAATTTCTTGAACATTTTGGCAGACAAAATTCAGACAAAAATTCCTCTTTTCGTTCCTGTGATCCTGATACCAAATCGTAAAATTTCTTGAACATTTTGGCAGACAAAATTCACACCAAAATTCCTCTTTTCGTTTCTGTGATCCTGATACCAAATCGTAAAATTTCTTGAACATTTTGGCAGACAAAATTCAGACCAAAATTCCTCTTTTCGTTTCTGTGATCCTGATACCAAATCGTAAAATTTCTTGAACATTTTGGCAGACAAAATTCAGACCAAAATTCCTCTTTTCGTTCCTGTGATCCTGATACCAAATCGTAAAATTTCTTGAACATTTTGGCAGGCAAAATTCAGACAAAAATTCCTCTTTTCGTTTCTGTGATCCTGATACCAAATCGTAAAATTCGTTGAAAATTTTGGCAGACAAAATTCAGACCAAAATTCCTCTTTTCGTTCCTGTGGTCCTGATACCAAATAGTAAAATTCGTTGAAAATTTTGGGAGACAAAATTCACACCAAAATTCCTCTTTTCGTTTCTGTGATCCTGATACCAAATCGTAAAATTCGTTGAAAATTTTGGCAGACAAAATTCAGACCAAAATTCCTCTTTTCGTTCCTGTGATCCTGATACGAAATCGTATAATTTGTTGAAAATTTTTCATTAAGAATTTTAACACCAAATTCCTCTTTTCGTTTCTGTGATCCTGATACCAAATAGTAAAATTCGTTGAAAATTTTGGGAGACAAAATTCACACCAAAATTCCTCTTTTCGTTTCTGTGATCCTGATACCAAATCGTAAAATTCGTTGAAAATTTTGGCAGACAAAATTCAGACCAAAATTCCTCTTTTCGTTCCTGTGATCCTGATACCAAATCGTAAAATTTCTTGAACATTTTGGCAGACAAAATTCAGACCAAAATTCCTCTTTTCGTTTCTGTGATCCTGATACCAAATCGTAAAATTTCTTGAACATTTTGGCAGACAAAATTCAGACAAAAATTCCTCTTTTCGTTCCTGTGATCCTGATACCAAATCGTAAAATTTCTTGAACATTTTGGCAGACAAAATTCAGACCAAAATTCCTCTTTTCGTTTCTGTGATCCTGATACCAAATCGTAAAATTTCTTGAACATTTTGGCAGACAAAATTCAGACCAAAATTCCTCTTTTCGTTTCTGTGATCCTGATACCAAATCGTAAAATTTCTTGAACATTTTGGCAGACAAAATTCAGACCAAAATTCCTCTTTTCGTTCCTGTGATCCTGATACCAAATCGTAAAATTTCTTGAACATTTTGGCAGACAAAATTCAGACAAAAATTCCTCTTTTCGTTCCTGTGATCCTGATACCAATTCGTAAAATTTGTTGAACATTTTGGCAGACAAAATTCAGACCAAAATTCCTCTTTTCGTTCCTGTGATCCTGATACCAAATCGTAAAATTTCTTGAACATTTTGGCAGACAAAATTCAGACCAAAATTCCTCTTTTCGTTCCTGTGATCCTGATACCAAATCGTAAAATTTCTTGAACATTTTGGCAGACAAAATTCAGACCAAAATTCCTCTTTTCGTTTCTGTGATCCTGATATCAAATCGTAAAATTCGTTGAAAATTTTGGGAGTCAAAATTCAGACCAAAATTCCTCTTTTCGTTCCTGTGATCCTGATACCAAATCGTAAAATTTGTTGAACATTTTGGCAGACAAAATTCAAACCAAAATTCCTCTTTTCGTTCCTGTGATCCTGATACCAAATCGTAAAATTTCTTGAACATTTTGGCAGACAAAATTCAGACCAAAATTCCTCTTTTCGTTCCTGTGATCCTGATACCAAATCGTAAAATTTGTTGAACATTTTGGCAGACAAAATTCAGACCAAAATTCCTCTTTTCGTTCCTGTGATCCTGATACCAAATCGTAAAATTCGTTGAAAATTTTGGCAGACAAAATTCAGACCAAAATTCCTCTTTTCGTTCCTGTGATCCTGATACCAAATCGTAAAATTCGTTGAAAATTTTGGCAGACAAAATTCAGACCAAAATTCCTCTTTTCGTTTCTGTGATCCTGATACGAAATCGTATAATTTGTTGAAAATTTTTCATTAAGAATTTTAACACCAAATTCCTCTTTTCGTTCCTGTGATCCTGATACCAAATCGTAAAATTCGTTGAAAATTTTGGCAGACAAAATTCAGACCAAAATTCCTCTTTTCGTTTCTGTGATCCTGATACCAAATCGTAAAATTCGTTGAAAATTTTGGCAGACAAAATTCAGACCAAAATTCCTTTTTTCGTTCCTGTGATCCTGATACCAAATCGTAAAATTCGTTGAAAATTTTGGCAGACAAAATTCAGACCAAAATTCCCCTTTTCGTTTCTGTGATCCTGATATCAAATCGTAAAATTCGTTGAAAATTTTGGCAGACAAAATTCAGACCAAAATTCCTCTTTTCGTTTCTGTGATCCTGATACCAAATCGTAAAATTCGTTGAAAATTTTGGCAGACAAAATTCACACCAAAATTCCTCTTTTCGTTTCTGTGATCCTGATATCAAATCGTAAAATTCGTTGAACATTTTGGCAGACAAAATTCACACCAAAATTCCTCTTTTCGTTTCTGTGATCCTGATATCAAATCGTAAAATTCGTTGAACATTTTGGCAGACAAAATTCAGACCAAAATTCCTCTTTTCGTTCCTGTGATCCTGATATCAAATCGTAAAATTCGTTGAACATTTTGGCAGACAAAATTCAGACCAAAATTCCTCTTTTCGTTTCTGTGATCCTGATATCAAATCGTAAAATTCGTTGAACAATTTGGCAGACAAAATTCACACCAAAATTCCTCTTTTCGTTTCTGTGATCCTGATATCAAATCGTAAAATTCGTTGAACATTTTGGCAGACAAAATTCAGACCAAAATTCCTCTTTTCGTTTCTGTGATCCTGATACCAAATCGTAAAATTCGTTGAAAATTTTGGCAGACAAAATTCAGACCAAAATTCCTCTTTTCGTTTCTGTGATCCTGATACGAAATCGTATAATTTGTTGAAAATTTTTCATTAAGAATTTTAACACCAAATTCCTCTTTTCGTTTCTGTGATCCTGATACGAAATCGTAAAATTTGTTGAAAATTTTTCATTAAGAATTTTAACACCAAATTCCTCTTTTCGTTTCTGTGATCCTGATACGAAATCGTATAATTTGTTGAAAATTTTTCATTAAGAATTTTAACACCAAATTCCTCTTTTCGTTTCTGTGATCCTGATACGAAATCGTATAATTTGTTGAAAATTTTTCATTAAGAATTTTAACACCAAATTCCTCTTTTCGTTTCTGTGATCCTGATACGAAATCGTAAAATTTGTTGAAAATTTTTCATTAAGAATTTTAACACCAAATTCCTCTTTTCGTTTCTGTGATCCTGATACGAAATCGTATAATTTGTTGAAAATTTTTCATTAAGAATTTTAACACCAAATTCCTCTTTTCGTTCCTGTGATCCTGATACCAAATCGTAAAATTCGTTGAAAATTTTGGGAGACAAAATTCACACCAAAATTCCTCTTTTCGTTTCTGTGATCCTGATATCAAATCGTAAAATTCGTTGAAAATTTTGGGAGACAAAATTCAGACCAAAATTCCTCTTTTCGTTTCTGTGATCCTGATACCAAATCGTAAAATTCGTTGAAAATTTTGGGAGACAAAATTCACACCAAAATTCCTCTTTTCGTTTCTGTGATCCTGATATCAAATCGTAAAATTCGTTGAAAATTTTGGGAGACAAAATTCAGACCAAAATTCCTCTTTTCGTTTCTGTGATCCTGATACCAAATCGTAAAATTTGTTGAAAATTTTTGATTGAGAATTTTAACACCAAAATTCCTCTTTTCGTTCCTGTGATCCTGATACCAAATCGTAAAATTCGTTGAAAATTTTGGGAGACAAAATTCACACCAAAATTCCTCTTTTCGTTTCTGTGATCCTGATATCAAATCGTAAAATTCGTTGAAAATTTTGGGAGACAAAATTCAGACCAAAATTCCTCTTTTCGTTTCTGTGATCCTGATACCAAATCGTAAAATTCGTTGAAAATTTTGGGAGACAAAATTCACACCAAAATTCCTCTTTTCGTTTCTGTGATCCTGATATCAAATCGTAAAATTCGTTGAAAATTTTGGGAGACAAAATTCAGACCAAAATTCCTCTTTTCGTTTCTGTGATCCTGATACCAAATCGTAAAATTCGTTGAAAATTTTGGGAGACAAAATTCACACCAAAATTCCTCTTTTCGTTTCTGTGATCCTGATACCAAATCGTAAAATTCGTTGAAAATTTTGGCAGACAAAATTCAGACCAAAATTCCTTTTTTCGTTCCTGTGATCCTGATATCAAATCGTAAAATTCGTTGAAAATTTTGGGAGACAAAATTCACACCAAAATTCCTCTTTTCGTTTCTGTGATCCTGATATCAAATCGTAAAATTCGTTGAAAATTTTGGGAGACAAAATTCAGACCAAAATTCCTCTTTTCGTTTCTGTGATCCTGATACCAAATCGTAAAATTCGTTGAAAATTTTGGGAGACAAAATTCACACCAAAATTCCTCTTTTCGTTTCTGTGATCCTGATATCAAATCGTAAAATTCGTTGAAAATTTTGGGAGACATAATTCAGACCAAAATTCCTCTTTTCGTTTCTGTGATCCTGATACCAAATCGTAAAATTCGTTGAAAATTTTGGGAGACAAAATTCACACCAAAATTCCTCTTTTCGTTTCTGTGATCCTGATACCAAATCGTAAAATTCGTTGAAAATTTTGGGAGACAAAATTCACACCAAAATTCCTCTTTTCGTTTCTGTGATCCTGATATCAAATCGTAAAATTCGTTGAAAATTTTGGGAGACAAAATTCAGACCAAAATTCCTCTTTTCGTTTCTGTGATCCTGATACCAAATCGTAAAATTCGTTGAAAATTTTGGGAGACAAAATTCACACCAAAATTCCTCTTTTCGTTTCTGTGATCCTGATACCAAATCGTAAAATTCGTTGAAAATTTTGGCAGACAAAATTCAGACCAAAATTCCTTTTTTCGTTCCTGTGATCCTGATATCAAATCGTAAAATTCGTTGAAAATTTTGGGAGACAAAATTCACACCAAAATTCCTCTTTTCGTTTCTGTGATCCTGATATCAAATCGTAAAATTCGTTGAAAATTTTGGGAGACAAAATTCAGACCAAAATTCCTCTTTTCGTTTCTGTGATCCTGATACCAAATCGTAAAATTCGTTGAAAATTTTGGCAGACAAAATTCAGACCAAAATTCCTTTTTTCGTTCCTGTGATCCTGATATCAAATCGTAAAATTCGTTGAAAATTTTGGGAGACAAAATTCACACCAAAATTCCTCTTTTCGTTTCTGTGATCCTGATATCAAATCGTAAAATTCGTTGAAAATTTTGGCAGACAAAATTCAGACCAAAATTCCTCTTTTCGTTTCTGTGATCCTGATACCAAATCGTAAAATTCGTTGAAAATTTTGGCAGACAAAATTCAGACCAAAATTCCTTTTTTCGTTCCTGTGATCCTGATACCAAATCGTAAAATTCGTTGAAAATTTTGGGAGACAAAATTCACACCAAAATTCCTCTTTTCGTTTCTGTGATCCTGATATCAAATCGTAAAATTCGTTGAAAATTTTGGGAGACAAAATTCAGACCAAAATTCCTCTTTTCGTTTCTGTGATCCTGATACCAAATCGTAAAATTCGTTGAAAATTTTGGCAGACAAAATTCAGACCAAAATTCCTTTTTTCGTTCCTGTGATCCTGATATCAAATCGTAAAATTCGTTGAAAATTTTGGGAGACAAAATTCAGACCAAAATTCCTCTTTTCGTTTCTGTGATCCTGATACCAAATCGTAAAATTCGTTGAAAATTTTGGGAGACAAAATTCACACCAAAATTCCTCTTTTCGTTTCTGTGATCCTGATATCAAATCGTAAAATTCGTTGAAAATTTTGGGAGACAAAATTCAGACCAAAATTCCTCTTTTCGTTTCTGTGATCCTGATACCAAATCGTAAAATTCGTTGAAAATTTTGGGAGACAAAATTCACACCAAAATTCCTCTTTTCGTTTCTGTGATCCTGATATCAAATCGTAAAATTCGTTGAAAATTTTGGGAGACAAAATTCAGACCAAAATTCCTCTTTTCGTTTCTGTGATCCTGATATCAAATCGTAAAATTCGTTGAAAATTTTGGGAGACAAAATTCACACCAAAATTCCTCTTTTCGTTCCTGTGATCCTGATACCAAATCGTAAAATTCGTTGAAAATTTTGGGAGACAAAATTCAGACCTAAATTCCTCTTTTCGTTCCTGTGATCCTGATACCAAATCGTAAAATTCGTTGAAAATTTTGGGAGACAAAATTCAGACCAAAATTCCTCTTTTCGTTCCTGTGATCCTGATACCAAATCGTAAAATTCGTTGAAAATTTTGGGAGACAAAATTCAGACCAAAATTCCTCTTTTCGTTTCTGTGATCCTGATACCAAATCGTAAAATTCGTTGAAAATTTTGGGAGACAAAATTCACACCAAAATTCCTCTTTTCGTTTCTGTGATCCTGATATCAAATCGTAAAATTCGTTGAAAATTTTGGGAGACAAAATTCAGACCAAAATTCCTCTTTTCGTTCCTGTGATCCTGATACCAAATCGTAAAATTCGTTGAAAATTTTGGGAGACAAAATTCAGACCTAAATTCCTCTTTTCGTTTCTGTGATCCTGATACCAAATCGTAAAATTCGTTGAAAATTTTGGAAGACAAAATTCAGACCAAAATTCCTCTTTTCGTTCCTGTGATCCTGATACCAAATCGTAAAATTCGTTGAAAATTTTGGGAGACAAAATTCAGACCTAAATTCCTCTTTTCGTTTCTGTGATCCTGATACCAAATCGTAAAATTCGTTGAAAATTTTGGCAGACAAAATTCAGACCAAAATTCCTCTTTTCGTTCCTGTGATCCTGATACCAAATCGTAAAATTCGTTGAAAATTTTGGCAGACAAAATTCAGACCAAAATTCCTCTTTTCGTTCCTGTGATCCTGATACCAAATCGTAAAATTCGTTGAAAATTTTGGGAGACAAAATTCAGACCAAAATTCCTCTTTTCGTTCCTGTGATCCTGATACCAAATCGTAAAATTCGTTGAAAATTTTGGGAGACAAAATTCAGACCAAAATTCCTCTTTTCGTTCCTGTGATCCTGATACCAAATCGTAAAATTCGTTGAAAATTTTGGGAGACAAAATTCAGACCTAAATTCCTCTTTTCGTTTCTGTGATCCTGATACCAAATCGTAAAATTCGTTGAAAATTTTGGCAGACAAAATTCAGACCAAAATTCCTCTTTTCGTTCCTGTGATCCTGATACCAAATCGTAAAATTCGTTGAAAATTTTGGGAGACAAAATTCAGACCAAAATTCCTCTTTTCGTTCCTGTGATCCTGATACCAAATCGTAAAATTCGTTGAAAATTTTGGCAGACAAAATTCAGACCTAAATTCCTCTTTTCGTTCCTGTGATCCTGATACCAAATCGTAAAATTCGTTGAAAATTTTGGGAGACAAAATTCAGACCTAAATTCCTCTTTTCGTTTCTGTGATCCTGATACCAAATCGTAAAATTCGTTGAAAATTTTGGGAGACAAAATTCAGACCTAAATTCCTCTTTTCGTTTCTGTGATCCTGATACCAAATCGTAAAATTCGTTGAAAATTTTGGCAGACAAAATTCAGACCTAAATTCCTCTTTTCGTTTCTGTGATCCTGATACCAAATCGTAAAATTCGTTGAAAATTTTGGCAGACAAAATTCAGACCTAAATTCCTCTTTTCGTTCCTGTGATCCTGATACCAAATCGTAAAATTCGTTGAAAATTTTGGGAGACAAAATTCAGACCTAAATTCCTCTTTTCGTTCCTGTGATCCTGATACCAAATCGTAAAATTCGTTGAAAATTTTGGGAGACAAAATTCAGACCTAAATTCCTCTTTTCGTTCCTGTGATCCTGATACCAAATCGTAAAATTCGTTGAAAATTTTGGGAGAGAAAATTCAGACCTAAATTCCTCTTTTCGTTTCTGTGATCCTGATACCAAATCGTAAAATTCGTTGAAAATTTTGGCAGACAAAATTCAGACCAAAATTCCTCTTTTCGTTCCTGTGATCCTGATACCAAATCGTAAAATTCGTTGAAAATTTTGGGAGACAAAATTCAGACCTAAATTCCTCTTTTCGTTTCTGTGATCCTGATACCAAATCGTAAAATTCGTTGAAAATTTTGGGAGACAAAATTCAGACCTAAATTCCTCTTTTCGTTTCTGTGATCCTGATACCAAATCGTAAAATTCGTTGAAAATTTTGGGAGACAAAATTCAGACCTAAATTCCTCTTTTCGTTCCTGTGATCCTGATACCAAATCGTAAAATTCGTTGAAAATTTTGGGAGACAAAATTCAGACCTAAATTCCTCTTTTCGTTCCTGTGATCCTGATACCAAATCGTAAAATTCGTTGAAAATTTTGGGAGAGAAAATTCAGACCTAAATTCCTCTTTTCGTTTCTGTGATCCTGATACCAAATCGTAAAATTCGTTGAAAATTTTGGCAGACAAAATTCAGACCAAAATTCCTCTTTTCGTTCCTGTGATCCTGATACCAAATCGTAAAATTCGTTGAAAATTTTGGGAGACAAAATTCAGACCAAAATTCCTCTTTTCGTTCCTGTGATCCTGATACCAAATCGTAAAATTCGTTGAAAATTTTGGGAGACAAAATTCAGACCAAAATTCCTCTTTTCGTTCCTGTGATCCTGATACCAAATCGTAAAATTCGTTGAAAATTTTGGGAGACAAAATTCAGACCTAAATTCCTCTTTTCGTTCCTGTGATCCTGATACCAAATCGTAAAATTCGTTGAAAATTTTGGGAGACAAAATTCAGACCAAAATTCCTCTTTTCGTTCCTGTGATCCTGATACCAAATCGTAAAATTCGTTGAAAATTTTGGGAGACAAAATTCAGACCAAAATTCCTCTTTTCGTTCCTGTGATCCTGATACCAAATCGTAAAATTCGTTGAAAATTTTGGGAGACAAAATTCAGACCAAAATTCCTCTTTTCGTTCCTGTGATCCTGATACCAAATCGTAAAATTCGTTGAAAATTTTGGGAGACAAAATTCAGACCTAAATTCCTCTTTTCGTTCCTGTGATCCTGATACCAAATCGTAAAATTCGTTGAAAATTTTGGGAGACAAAATTCAGACCAAAATTCCTCTTTTCGTTCCTGTGATCCTGATACCAAATCGTAAAATTCGTTGAAAATTTTGGGAGACAAAATTCAGACCTAAATTCCTCTTTTCGTTCCTGTGATCCTGATACCAAATCGTAAAATTCGTTGAAAATTTTGGGAGAGAAAATTCAGACCTAAATTCCTCTTTTCGTTTCTGTGATCCTGATACCAAATCGTAAAATTCGTTGAAAATTTTGGCAGACAAAATTCAGACCAAAATTCCTCTTTTCGTTCCTGTGATCCTGATACCAAATCGTAAAATTCGTTGAAAATTTTGGGAGACAAAATTCAGACCTAAATTCCTCTTTTCGTTTCTGTGATCCTGATACCAAATCGTAAAATTCGTTGAAAATTTTGGGAGACAAAATTCAGACCTAAATTCCTCTTTTCGTTCCTGTGATCCTGATACCAAATCGTAAAATTCGTTGAAAATTTTGGGAGAGAAAATTCAGACCTAAATTCCTCTTTTCGTTTCTGTGATCCTGATACCAAATCGTAAAATTCGTTGAAAATTTTGGGAGACAAAATTCAGACCAAAATTCCTCTTTTCGTTCCTGTGATCCTGATACCAAATCGTAAAATTCGTTGAAAATTTTGGGAGACAAAATTCAGACCTAAATTCCTCTTTTCGTTTCTGTGATCCTGATACCAAATCGTAAAATTCGTTGAAAATTTTGGGAGACAAAATTCAGACCTAAATTCCTCTTTTCGTTCCTGTGATCCTGATACCAAATCGTAAAATTCGTTGAAAATTTTGGGAGAGAAAATTCAGACCTAAATTCCTCTTTTCGTTTCTGTGATCCTGATACCAAATCGTAAAATTCGTTGAAAATTTTGGCAGACAAAATTCAGACCAAAATTCCTCTTTTCGTTCCTGTGATCCTGATACCAAATCGTAAAATTCGTTGAAAATTTTGGGAGACAAAATTCAGACCAAAATTCCTCTTTTCGTTCCTGTGATCCTGATACCAAATCGTAAAATTCGTTGAAAATTTTGGGAGACAAAATTCAGACCAAAATTCCTCTTTTCGTTCCTGTGATCCCGATACCAAATCGTAAAATTCGTTGAAAATTTTGGGAGACAAAATTCAGACCAAAATTCCTCTTTTCGTTCCTGTGATCCTGATACCAAATCGTAAAATTCGTTGAAAATTTTGGGAGACAAAATTCAGACCTAAATTCCTCTTTTCGTTTCTGTGATCCTGATACCAAATCGTAAAATTCGTTGAAAATTTTGGCAGACAAAATTCAGACCAAAATTCCTCTTTTCGTTCCTGTGATCCTGATACCAAATCGTAAAATTCGTTGAAAATTTTGGGAGACAAAATTCAGACCAAAATTCCTCTTTTCGTTCCTGTGATCCTGATACCAAATCGTAAAATTCGTTGAAAATTTTGGCAGACAAAATTCAGACCAAAATTCCTCTTTTCGTTCCTGTGATCCTGATACCAAATCGTAAAATTCGTTGAAAATTTTGGGAGACAAAATTCAGACCAAAATTCCTCTTTTCGTTCCTGTGATCCTGATACCAAATCGTAAAATTCGTTGAAAATTTTGGCAGACAAAATTCAGACCAAAATTCCTCTTTTCGTTCCTGTGATCCTGATACCAAATCGTAAAATTCGTTGAAAATTTTGGGAGACAAAATTCAGACCTAAATTCCTCTTTTCGTTTCTGTGATCCTGATACCAAATCGTAAAATTCGTTGAAAATTTTGGGAGACAAAATTCAGACCAAAATTCCTCTTTTCGTTCCTGTGATCCTGATACCAAATCGTAAAATTCGTTGAAAATTTTGGGAGACAAAATTCAGACCAAAATTCCTCTTTTCGTTCCTGTGATCCTGATACCAAATCGTAAAATTCGTTGAAAATTTTGGGAGACAAAATTCAGACCAAAATTCCTCTTTTCGTTCCTGTGATCCTGATACCAAATCGTAAAATTCGTTGAAAATTTTGGCAGACAAAATTCAGACCAAAATTCCTCTTTTCGTTCCTGTGATCCTGATACCAAATCGTAAAATTCGTTGAAAATTTTGGCAGACAAAATTCAGACCAAAATTCCTCTTTTCGTTCCTGTGATCCTGATACCAAATCGTAAAATTCGTTGAAAATTTTGGGAGACAAAATTCAGACCTAAATTCCTCTTTTCGTTTCTGTGATCCTGATACCAAATCGTAAAATTCGTTGAAAATTTTGGCAGACAAAATTCAGACCAAAATTCCTCTTTTCGTTCCTGTGATCCTGATACCAAATCGTAAAATTCGTTGAAAATTTTGGGAGACAAAATTCAGACCAAAATTCCTCTTTTCGTTCCTGTGATCCTGATACCAAATCGTAAAATTCGTTGAAAATTTTGGGAGACAAAATTCAGACCAAAATTCCTCTTTTCGTTCCTGTGATCCTGATACCAAATCGTAAAATTCGTTGAAAATTTTGGCAGACAAAATTCAGACCAAAATTCCTCTTTTCGTTCCTGTGATCCTGATACCAAATCGTAAAATTCGTTGAAAATTTTGGGAGACAAAATTCAGACCTAAATTCCTCTTTTCGTTTCTGTGATCCTGATACCAAATCGTAAAATTCGTTGAAAATTTTGGCAGACAAAATTCAGACCAAAATTCCTCTTTTCGTTCCTGTGATCCTGATACCAAATCGTAAAATTCGTTGAAAATTTTGGGAGACAAAATTCAGACCAAAATTCCTCTTTTCGTTCCTGTGATCCTGATACCAAATCGTAAAATTTCTTGAACATTTTGGCAGACAAAATTCAGACCAAAATTCCTCTTTTCGTTTCTGTGATCCTGATACCAAATCGTAAAATTCGTTGAAAATTTTGGCAGACAAAATTCAGACCAAAATTCCTCTTTTCGTTCCTGTGATCCTGATACCAAATCGTAAAATTCGTTGAAAATTTTGGGAGACAAAATTCAGACCAAAATTCCTCTTTTCGTTTCTGTGATCCTGATACCAAATCGTAAAATTCGTTGAAAATTTTGGCAGACAAAATTCAGACCAAAATTCCTCTTTTCGTTCCTGTGATCCTGATACCAAATCGTAAAATTTCTTGAACATTTTGGCAGACAAAATTCAGACCAAAATTCCTCTTTTCGTTTCTGTGATCCTGATACCAAATCGTAAAATTCGTTGAAAATTTTGGCAGACAAAATTCAGACCAAAATTCCTCTTTTCGTTCCTGTGATCCTGATACCAAATCGTAAAATTCGTTGAAAATTTTGGGAGACAAAATTCAGACCAAAATTCCTCTTTTCGTTCCTGTGATCCTGATACCAAATCGTAAAATTCGTTGAAAATTTTGGCAGACAAAATTCAGACCAAAATTCCTCTTTTCGTTCCTGTGATCCTGATACCAAATCGTAAAATTCGTTGAAAATTTTGGCAGACAAAATTCAGACCAAAATTCCTCTTTTCGTTCCTGTGATCCTGATACCAAATCGTAAAATTCGTTGAAAATTTTGGGAGACAAAATTCAGACCAAAATTCCTCTTTTCGTTCCTGTGATCCTGATACCAAATCGTAAAATTCGTTGAAAATTTTGGGAGACAAAATTCAGACCAAAATTCCTCTTTTCGTTCCTGTGATCCTGATACCAAATCGTAAAATTCGTTGAAAATTTTGGGAGACAAAATTCAGACCTAAATTCCTCTTTTCGTTTCTGTGATCCTGATACCAAATCGTAAAATTCGTTGCAAATTTTGGCAGACAAAATTCAGACCAAAATTCCTCTTTTCGTTCCTGTGATCCTGATACCAAATCGTAAAATTCGTTGAAAATTTTGGGAGACAAAATTCAGACCTAAATTCCTCTTTTCGTTTCTGTGATCCTGATACCAAATCGTAAAATTCGTTGAAAATTTTGGGAGACAAAATTCAGACCAAAATTCCTCTTTTCGTTCCTGTGATCCTGATACCAAATCGTAAAATTCGTTGAAAATTTTGGGAGACAAAATTCAGACCAAAATTCCTCTTTTCGTTCCTGTGATCCTGATACCAAATCGTAAAATTCGTTGAAAATTTTGGGAGACAAAATTCAGACCAAAATTCCTCTTTTCGTTCCTGTGATCCTGATACCAAATCGTAAAATTCGTTGAAAATTTTGGGAGACAAAATTCAGACCAAAATTCCTCTTTTCGTTCCTGTGATCCTGATACCAAATCGTAAAATTCGTTGAAAATTTTGGCAGACAAAATTCAGACCAAAATTCCTCTTTTCGTTCCTGTGATCCTGATACCAAATCGTAAAATTCGTTGAAAATTTTGGGAGACAAAATTCAGACCAAAATTCCTCTTTTCGTTCCTGTGATCCTGATACCAAATCGTAAAATTCGTTGAAAATTTTGGGAGACAAAATTCAGACCAAAATTCCTCTTTTCGTTCCTGTGATCCTGATACCAAATCGTAAAATTCGTTGAAAATTTTGGGAGACAAAATTCAGACCAAAATTCCTCTTTTCGTTCCTGTGATCCTGATACCAAATCGTAAAATTCGTTGAAAATTTTGGGAGACAAAATTCAGACCAAAATTCCTCTTTTCGTTCCTGTGATCCTGATACCAAATCGTAAAATTCGTTGAAAATTTTGGGAGACAAAATTCAGACCAAAATTCCTCTTTTCGTTCCTGTGATCCTGATACCAAATCGTAAAATTCGTTGAAAATTTTGGGAGACAAAATTCAGACCAAAATTCCTCTTTTCGTTCCTGTGATCCTGATACCAAATCGTAAAATTCGTTGAAAATTTTGGCAGACAAAATTCAGACCAAAATTCCTCTTTTCGTTCCTGTGATCCTGATACCAAATCGTAAAATTCGTTGAAAATTTTGGGAGACAAAATTCAGACCAAAATTCCTCTTTTCGTTCCTGTGATCCTGATACCAAATCGTAAAATTCGTTGAAAATTTTGGGAGACAAAATTCAGACCAAAATTCCTCTTTTCGTTCCTGTGATCCTGATACCAAATCGTAAAATTCGTTGAAAATTTTGGGAGACAAAATTCAGACCAAAATTCCTCTTTTCGTTCCTGTGATCCTGATACCAAATCGTAAAATTCGTTGAAAATTTTGGGAGACAAAATTCAGACCAAAATTCCTCTTTTCGTTCCTGTGATCCTGATACCAAATCGTAAAATTCGTTGAAAATTTTGGGAGACAAAATTCAGACCAAAATTCCTCTTTTCGTTCCTGTGATCCTGATACCAAATCGTAAAATTCGTTGAAAATTTTGGGAGACAAAATTCAGACCAAAATTCCTCTTTTCGTTCCTGTGATCCTGATACCAAATCGTAAAATTCGTTGAAAATTTTGGGAGACAAAATTCAGACCAAAATTCCTCTTTTCGTTCCTGTGATCCTGATACCAAATCGTAAAATTCGTTGAAAATTTTGGGAGACAAAATTCAGACCAAAATTCCTCTTTTCGTTCCTGTGATCCTGATACCAAATCGTAAAATTCGTTGAAAATTTTGGGAGACAATATTCAGACCAAAATTCCTCTTTTCGTTCCTGTGATCCTGATACCAAATCGTAAAATTCGTTGCAAATTTTGGCAGACAAAATTCAGACCAAAATTCCTCTTTTCGTTCCTGTGATCCTGATACCAAATCGTAAAATTCGTTGAAAATTTTGGCAGACAAAATTCAGACCAAAATTCCTCTTTTCGTTCCTGTGATCCTGATACCAAATCGTAAAATTCGTTGAAAATTTTGGGAGACAAAATTCAGACCAAAATTCCTCTTTTCGTTCCTGTGATCCTGATACCAAATCGTAAAATTCGTTGAAAATTTTGGGAGACAAAATTCAGACCAAAATTCCTCTTTTCGTTCCTGTGATCCTGATACCAAATCGTAAAATTCGTTGAAAATTTTGGGAGACAAAATTCAGACCAAAATTCCTCTTTTCGTTCCTGTGATCCTGATACCAAATCGTAAAATTCGTTGAAAATTTTGGGAGACAAAATTCAGACCAAAATTCCTCTTTTCGTTCCTGTGATCCTGATACCAAATCGTAAAATTCGTTGAAAATTTTGGCAGACAAAATTCAGACCAAAATTCCTCTTTTCGTTCCTGTGATCCTGATACCAAATCGTAAAATTCGTTGAAAATTTTGGGAGACAAAATTCAGACCAAAATTCCTCTTTTCGTTCCTGTGATCCTGATACCAAATCGTAAAATTCGTTGAAAATTTTGGGAGACAAAATTCAGACCAAAATTCCTCTTTTCGTTCCTGTGATCCTGATACCAAATCGTAAAATTCGTTGAAAATTTTGGGAGACAAAATTCAGACCAAAATTCCTCTTTTCGTTCCTGTGATCCTGATACCAAATCGTAAAATTCGTTGAAAATTTTGGGAGACAAAATTCAGACCAAAATTCCTCTTTTCGTTCCTGTGATCCTGATACCAAATCGTAAAATTCGTTAAAAATTTTGGGAGACAAAATTCAGACCAAAATTCCTCTTTTCGTTCCTGTGATCCTGATACCAAATCGTAAAATTCGTTGAAAATTTTGGCAGACAAAATTCAGACCAAAATTCCTCTTTTCGTTCCTGTGATCCTGATACCAAATCGTAAAATTCGTTGAAAATTTTGGGAGACAAAATTCAGACCAAAATTCCTCTTTTCGTTCCTGTGATCCTGATACCAAATCGTAAAATTCGTTGAAAATTTTGGCAGACAAAATTCAGACCAAAATTCCTCTTTTC
The DNA here is from genome assembly GCA_910593695.2 of Ocypus olens. Classification (NCBI taxonomy): domain Eukaryota; kingdom Metazoa; phylum Arthropoda; class Insecta; order Coleoptera; family Staphylinidae; genus Ocypus; species Ocypus olens. The sequence goes on from OU343048.1 coordinate 20,275,170, forward strand.
GTTCCTGTGATCCTGATACCAAATCGTAAAATTCGTTGAAAATTTTGGCAGACAAAATTCAGACCAAAATTCCTCTTTTCGTTCCTGTGATCCTGATACCAAATCGTAAAATTTCTTGAACATTTTGGCAGACAAAATTCAGACCAAAATTCCTCTTTTCGTTCCTGTGATCCTGATACCAAATCGTAAAATTCGTAGAAAATTTTGGGAGACAAAATTCAGACCAAAATTCCTCTTTTCGTTCCTGTGATCCTGATAACAAATCGTAAAATTCGTTGAAAATTTTGGCAGACAAAATTCAGACCAAAATTCCTCTTTTCGTTCCTGTGATCCTGATAGCAAATCGTAAAATTCGTTAAAAATTTTGGCAGACAAAATTCAGACCAAAATTCCTCTTTTCGTTCCTGTGATCCTGATACGAAATCGTATAATTTGTTGAAAATTTTTAATTGAGAATTTTAACACCAAAATTCCTCTTTTCGTTTCTGTGATCCTGATACCAAATCGTAAAATTTTTTGAAAATTTTGGCAGACAAAATTCAGACCAAATTCCTCTTTTCGTTCCTGTGATCCTGATACCAAATCGTAAAATTTGTTAAACATTTTGGCAGACAAAATTCAGACCAAAATTCCTCTTTTCGTTCCTGTGATCCTGATACCAAATCGTAAAATTTGTTGAACATTTTGGCAGACAAAATTCAGACCAAAATTCCTCTTTTCGTTTCTGTGATCCTGATACCAAATCGTAAAATTCGTTGAAAATTTTGGCAGACAAAATTCAGACCAAAATTCCTCTTTTCGTTCCTGTGATCCTGATACCTAATCATTAAATTTGTTAAAAATTTTTGATCGAGAATTTTAACACCAAAATTCCTCTTTTCGTTTCTGTGATCCTGATATGAAATCGTTTAATTTGTTGAAAATTTTTGATTGAGAATTTTAACACCAAAATTCCTCTTTTCGTTTCTGTGATCCTGATACCAAATCGTAAAATTTGTTGAAAATTTTGGCAGACAATATTCAGACCAAAATTCCTCTTTTCGTTCCTGTGATCCTGATACCAAATCGTAAAATTTGATGAAAATTTTTGAATGAGAATTTTAACACCTAAATTCCTCTTTTCGTTTCTGTGATCCTGATACCAAATCGTAAAATTTGATGAAAATTTTTGAATGAGAATTTTAGCACCAAAATTCCTCTTTTCGTTTCTGTGATCCTGATACCAAATCGTAAAATTTGTTGAAAATTTTGGCAGACAAAGTTCAGACCAAAATTCCTCTTTTCGTTCCTGTGATCCTGATACGAAATCGTTTAATTTGTTGAAAATTTTTGATAGAGAATTTTAACACCTAAATTCCTCTTTTCGTTTCTGTGATCCTGATACTAAATCGTAAAATTTATTGAAATTTTTTCGAAATTAATTTAGTGTAGACATTCAGAACAAAAAATTTTCGATCGATTTTTGAAGTGAAAAATTACTCTTTTCGTTCCTAGTCTTCTGATAATCTTGGCGATTTTTAAATTTTTTTATTATGAGAGTATTTTGGTCTTTCATTGTTAAAATATTTGCATTCATTCATTCATTCATTCATTGACAAAGGAGAATCTTAGAATTAATTAGTTTTTATGGCCCTTAAAAGGGCCGTTGTTTTCGGGGGTGGGGTGTCCAAAATTTACTGTTGTCATATCTCTAGAAGATGTTGGTGTGGTCGACTACCTTCTCTAGGGAGCCGGTTTCTCGTGACGGTCACAAATACCTCTTGCTTCTTCTTATCCTGTCAATCTTTATGCAATTCTTGGATGCGTTTTCAATTATTTTATTGGGTCACAAATATTTAGGTAGGAAATGATTAGGGTATTAGGTTTTATTTATATAATTCACCAAGGCTTCCAAAAATATCCACCTGAAAATGGTTAAAAAACATTGCCCGGAGTTTTAGAAGCAAAGACAAAATAATTTTAACTTATACTATAAGACCATAAGTTTCATTTAACTAAATGCAATAAAGTCCAATTTTCGGAATCATATGAACACACACATCACACACATTTTTTGTACGCATTTCTTCCCGAGTAACACTATGGAAAAAAATTGCGAAAATGATCAAATGACCAAAACTTTTTTTTTTCCGAAAATAATTAATTGACACGCGTTTCCCCGTCATTAAGAACCATCAAGATTTTTTTAAAATCTTTCTGAGATAATAATAATAATAATAATAATAATAGTTTATTCGTGCCAATACCAAGAGTTTACACAAGTCAGAGGATAGAATTGACTTACAATTAAAATATTAAGTAAAATATAGGATAAATAGACATAATTAACGAACGTAAATAAAGTAAAATAAAATAAAACATACGTCATGAGAAGTTAAAATTATATCAGTTAAAAGAATAAATAAATGCATAACAGAAAAGCATTAAAAAAACACAGATAAAATACAATACAAATAACATAAAATAATACAATAATCAGTTATGTTACACATTAAAAATAAAGTCATACAGATTAAAAACAATCAAATATGACAAAGGTAAAAAGAATTAAAATTACAATTAAACATCCACTAATTAAAAATCATAAAATCTATTGGACAGACATTCGTCAATGCTGTAGAATGCTTTCCTATGAAGATGGTCCTTCAAATGTTTATTGAATAAAGCATCGTTGCAGGATTTTACATCTGCAGGGAGCTCATTATATAGTTTGGGCCCATAGTAATTGGCAGCATTCAAAAATCAAACATTTTTACTGGCATTTTTGTCCCGAGTAATACCATGGAAAAAATTACGAAAACGTATAATAAAATTATTATTAATATAAATTTGATGTAAACGTTACCGTTTCCTAATTAGAAACCAAAAATCACAAACAATTAGAAAACATTTTTTTTTTCAATATACAAACTTTTTATGAAAAATATTTTCAAACGAAAGATGTAATTTTTTTATTATCTTCAAGATTTGTTTAAAAATGTTTGTAAAATTTTTCATATTTAAAAAATGATCTGAATCACTGTTAAGGTAAATGCCCACTTCCGGTGTATGAAGCCAAAAGCTTTTTGGGTAAAAATTGTTATAGAAATAACAAGATATCGGAATGATGTTAAGCTTATTTTATTCTTTTTAAAAAAGTGCCCGAACAACATATAACTTTCATTATTGTATGATAAGCAACTGAAATATTGCAATATATCGAAAATAGAAAAAATTGACATTTTGGCTATAACTCGAAAACAAAAGATGATAAATAAATTTAGATTGCATCATTGAGTTTTTCTCCAAAAAAGAGATAGAGGATGCGCCATCAGTTTTTCTCTATCTATTATAGTTATCGAGATCTCCCATAGAAACATCGAATTTTGTCCGCCCTGGACACATATACTAAACCAATTAAATAACTATTGTAGGTACATAAAAACAATGGATTTAGTTATACAATCGTTACACGCATAAAATGACTAATACCTAAAGTCTGGAAACGATCAGAATAACTCTCGGCTAACCGAATTAAACTATTCATTGAATGACTCGTTTACGAGCGAATCATTCAGCATTCACACCAATGAACCGATAACTGTGAACGAATAATTCATAAATTAAATTACCCGAGACCATTCATGTTAACGCCACATTACATATTACAAAGAACTTGTTTTCGAAAAATCCGAATACGGAATGTATCATATATAGTGATAGAAAATAGGGACGCGTTAGTAGTGTGCGACGTCCGTGTTAAATTTCGATTTAATTAGTATTACCATTGCTTAAATATACCGAGCGAACACAGGGATTTAACATGTAAAATTAAATATGTGTAATTATTAGCTCCCCTATTAATTTTAGAGAAAAATCGTAAAGAAATATTTTTTAGAGAATTAAAAATTGTAAATGAATCATCCATTCAATTTACGCTTGAATCAGAATTCACCTCAGAAATAATAAAAATAAGCTGAACAATGTACCAAAAAAAAACCCTTGCCATGAGTTTGACAAATGTCATGTTATGGCGAGAATAATTTTTCTAGTCAGATATCAATTCACGCATTGTAATTACTATTACAAAATCTTTGTATAAATGTTGAAGATAGCAAAGATTTTTACATTTTTGTTAATAAATCAATTTCATGAACATTTTGATTTTTGAGAAATAAATAAAAAAAATTAAATGATGACTTTTCTGGTCTGTAATTATGAAATGATGATGATGGGTTACATCAACGTTATAGAGATTACCTGAATTAACAATCTATAAAGAATAAGTTTTATTTGAAATCCTGCTGGTTTTTGAAGAAACTTGAAATAGTATGCAAAGTATAATTTTGGAGGCATTTTACTTCGTGGTACATCTTTATTTTAATACGTTTTGTTCACGAAAATGTTATAATGTGCGCATTATTTAATTGTATGGGCAACATTAATGGGGTACATATACTATAATATGCTTACTAAACACGCACACGCATTTGCGTGTTTAATATGGTCATTAAACACGCTAATTCGCGCTTTGATTCACAGAACGCGATTTATGATAATATTTTGTTTACCCTATTTAATATTGAATTTAACTTTGATTTTAATTTTTTTCAATTTTAATTGTAATTACAACTTGAATTTTGATTTTGATTTTAATTTGGATTCTAATTGTAATTTTAAATTAAATTTGGATTCTAATTGTAATTTTAAATTAAATTTGGATTCTAATTGTAATTTTAAATTAAATTTTGATCTTGATTTTAATTTTCGCGAACAAAGTATAGTGTACAACTCGCATATAATAGCTATTAATCACGAGAACGAGGTTTGCGGAACGAGCCGTAGGCGAGTAGAGCAAATCGTTTGATCATTATGTGCTCGTTGTACAATATACTATTATTGTTTATTATTAAACCATTAATACCTCTGTAAATTACAATTTGAATCATTAAAATCAATTTAACCATTACAAAATTGCTACGGCAATATTTATTATTGCAGGATTTTTACAGCACTTTTATTTCAAAAGATTAAAGGATTATATGTTTGGCGATCATTTAATGCTTAAATTATCAAAATCATCCCTTAGAATTGCTATTTAGAAGCTTTTAAACATTTTTCGTTCGGATTTCCGCGCCTCGTTGCCATCTATTGGATGGTGGCTGAACTGCTAAGTGATGTTTTTGAACAGCGCCAAAATGCTCGAACTTTATACTTATTGTCAAAGTGTTAATATTTAGCAATGGGCTGCGCATGAAACGGTAGATGATTTAATTCTGAATCGAATGGTGTATAAAATAGCTGAGGAAATTTAGCGGTTTTTCTGTAATTTGCGAATGAAAATTAAGGACGACACACTTACCGGCATTTACAGCTCACTGTAACATAAAAATTCAATAAAGAAGAATTTGCTATATTCTTCAATCAAATACTGGTTACAATACTTATTCCTGATTAATCATTCAACTATTTATATTGTTAATTCATTACAATAAGAGAAATATACGAGAAATCATAATCTAAGTTGAGGGCTCTACCCGTTATCGTGGGGATAAACTACTTAATAATTTGTGGATGTAATAATTGTTGTAATAATAAAAGAATATTTAAAAACTTAAAAAGAATGTTGTCTCATGATTAAATAAATTCACTTGTGGATATTTACGTACTTAAATTGCAGAAACAATATTTTATAATATACACGCCTAATCCCAAGCAACCCGATATACGCATAACTCGAATTAATTTATTATTAAAAACTTCTAATTTTATACGTAACAGGGACAAAACTATAAGTGTAATCCTGAGCAAACCTTCAAAAATAGTGGGAATGTTTAAGTACTTAAATTGCGGAAACAATGGTATTTTATAAACGCCTACTTGTAGGCAACTCAATATACTATTATATTATTTTTTATTAGAAACTTCTAATTTTAAATATAATAGGGACACAAGCATAAGTGTAATCCTTACCAACGCTTTAAAAATATTACACTTATGGTTTTGTCCCTGTTACGATTAAAATTTGAAGTTTTAAATAATAAATCATTATTAGTTATACGTATATTGGGTTGCCTGTAAGCAGGCGTTTATATAATATAATTATTTCTGCAATTTAAATACTTTAATATTCACATTATTTTTTAAGCTTAACGGAGGATTACACTTATGATTTTGTCCCTGTCACGTTTAAAATTGGAAGTTTTTAGTAATAAATTAATATTATGTATTGGTGTGTTGCATTGTCTGTAAGTTGGCGTTTATGTAATATAATTATTTCTGCAATTTAAATACTTAAATATTCGCACTATTTTTGAAGCTTTACTGGGGATTACACTTATGGTTTTGTCACTGTCACCTTTAAAATTGGAAGTTTTTTAAAGTAGTTTAGCGTTTATCGGGTTGCCTGTGATTAGGCGGAAATATTATAATGTACTGTTTTTGCAATTTAAATACGAAAATATCTACAAGTAAATTTATTTTATTATAAGATAACAGTCTTCTTAAGTTTTTAAATATTCTTTCATGATTAAAACAATTATTAAATCCACAAATGAAAACGTAGTTTATCCCCACGATAACAGAGGGTACCCTCTATGAAGATTAGGATTCCTCATATATTTCTCTTATTGTAATGCATTAATAATATAAAAAGTTAATTGAATAATCAGTAATAAGTATTGGGACCCGTATTTCATTGAAGAATATAGCAAATTGTTGTGCACTTAATTTTGAAGTTACAGTGAACTGTAAATGTCGGTAAGTGTGTCGTGCTTAATTTTCATTCGCAAATTACAAGAAAACCGCTAAATTGCCTCAGCTATTTTGTATACTATTCGATTCGGAATTAAATAGTCTATCGTTTCGTGTACAGAGCATTGCTGAATATTAACACTTTAATTATAAGGATAAAGTTCGAGCATTTTGGCGCTGTTCAAAAACATCACTTAGTAGTTCGGCCATCGTCGAATAGATGGCGACGAGGCGTGGAAATGCTTAAAAGGTTTTGTTCACTAAAATGTTATAATGTATCAGCGGCGGCTCGTGGATTTCCGTAGGTGAGGCAAAGACAAAGATGCCGCACGTGCTGCACTCCTTACTCTAATAGAGGAAACAAATATTCCGTTGCTTTTTCGGCCAAATTTTCTTCCGTTGCCTCACCGCCGAACATCCACGAGCCGCCGCTGTAATGTATGCATTATTTAATTCCATGGGCAGCATTAATGGGGTACATTTAACACTCAATTTCACTAAACACGCATTTGCGTGTGAAATATGCTTATTATACACGCACACGCATTTGCGTGTTTAATATGGTTATTAAACACGCTAATTCGCGCTTTAATTCACAGAACGCGATTTATGATAATATTTTGTTTACCCTGTTTAATACTGATTTTTTTTTTTTTTCAATTGTAATTGCAATTACAGCATTAATTTCGATTTTAATTTTGATATTGTTTTTTCTTTTTTTCTTTATTTAGATTTTAATTTAGATTTTAATTTTCGTGAACAAAGTATAGTGTACAACTCGCATATAATGGCTATTAATCACGCTAATTCGCGCTTTAATTCACAGAACGCGATTTATGATAATATTTTGTTTACCCTGTTTAATACTGATTTTATTTTTTTTTCAATTGTAATTGCAATTACAGCTTTAATTTCGATTTTAATTTTGATATTGTTTTTTATTTTTTTTTATTTAGATTTTAATTTAGATTTTAATTTTCGTGAACAAAGTATAGTGTACAACTCGCATATAATGGCTATTAATCACGCTAATTCGCGCTTTAATTCACAGAACGCAATTTATGATAATATTTTGTTTACCCTGTTAAATACTGATTTTATGTTTTTTCCAATTGTAATTGCAATTACAGCTTTAATTTCGATTTTAATTTTGATATTGTTTTTTCTCTTTTTTTTTATTTTGATTTTAATTTAGCTTTTAATTTTCGTGAACAAAGTATAGTGTACAACTCGCATATAATGGCTATTAATCACGAGAACGATGTTTGCGGAACGAGCCGTAGGCGAGTGGAGGAAATCGTTTGAGTTATCATTATATGCTCGTTGTACAATATACTATTATACTATAAAATCTGACAAACTTACATGATGGGCACATCAATATTTTTTAAATTACAAGCCAATGCCGTTCCACTGTCGCCATCTAACGGCAATAATTCAACTCACCTTTAACAAAAGCAAGCAACCCATGATTCTCCGAGGTTGGGATCAAAGTTGGCAGCTGTCAATTGCGCCGGAGGTGTCAGAAGAAAAAGTAAGTCTTAAATTTGCTTCCTTCAAGTATTTTACGCTGATATTCCGTAATTAGTTGTAGAACCGTCCAACCGTAAGTAGTATAAATGTTTTCAACGCTTACCACTCGTTATTGGATGTAGCCGGTAAGATTTTGCCAGTGTTTCATCATCCATAACCTATATTCTAGAACTTTCGAATTGATAGCTATTTTAGGGAATACATACCGATTTTGGTGCCAATAACTGCTTTTAATTACGAACCATATTAGCTGGTTGGATAATTTTAAACAAAAACTCTGATATCACAAAATTGTATTTGTTCTATAAATAGATTGAAAAAAATTAAATCCAACACAATTGGAGTAGTTTTTACATCCATAGATGTACAAGAAACTATTCTAGGTTTCTAATGGCCCTTATCAAATTTTGTTTGTTTTAAGTAGTAACATTTTACAAGGTGTGTCATCAGTGCTCTATGCTAGAGAGCTGTCTATATTAACCCTTAACCACAGACACCAGAGTTTAGTGCATTTTAAGGCATGGCAGCTATAAATTGAAAATGCAGCGAAGGATGGAATGCAAAACATTTACACTGAAGGCTGGTAGACTCTGTTAAAGATGAATAAAAGTACTTTCTGCTTTACCTTTTAGCACTAATTTAGAAACGGTGGATGTATAAGAATAGTTTCTATGTGTAATAGTAGCCGCCCAATGCTATTGTACATGTTTGGTAGTAAATCAAACATTGGGAATCGCTTATTGTATGAGACCCAGTACGGACTGAAGTAACCGCAACAACTTCAGGTCCATTATTTTAAATTAATTCAGTTGATACAAACTATAGACGTGTTTTGGACCATTAATTCTCATCAGTTAACGACTATATTAACTAGTGAGGATTAATAATGTGAAAGTGGTCTGTAGCTTCTCATTGTTGGAGAATAATAATAACCCTTTAACCCTGAGCACTGCTGAACTCTGCAAACAACACTTTTTTTTCTATGATTAATATAAGAACTCAAAATAGAAAACTAGACTTGAAATTAAACTAATTATTTATTTTGACTAGAAAATTCATGGTCGTTAAAGGGTTATTGCTTCAAGTAAAACAATTAAGACTAGAATCAGTTATTCAATTCAAAAATGAAGAGCAGAAAGACAACTGAAATTAACAAAATGGTAAAGATGTAGAATTGGAATTATTATGAGTGAAATTGGCCTGACGTGATTTTCACTTTGAATTAATTTATTTGATTTTGCAAAGATTAACATACTTATCAAAACTGTACAAAAAAATACCAACATGATTTTTTTGGGCACAGTGTAACAGGTGGAGTTTATTTATTAAATGTTCTTCACTCAAACCTTTAGAAGATATTTCTCGAACTAATCTCCAAAACTTGTTTTTGGAAAGCTACATTAATGACCAATTGATCTATTTAAAAGTTGTATTGATCCGATTTAATTTGAAACTATTTTGTTTGCTCATTTTGTAAAAATTTGTAAATAGAAATTACTCGATGACATTGATTTTGATATCGCTTCTTTAGTTTAGAAATCTCCCTGGATAAGACCAAAGAATATTATGCCTGAAACTGCTTGAACTGTCTGAAGTAACATGTATTGAATTTTTCTCTAACCTAGTTTGACCATGGCCTCGTTATTGGTCTCGAGGATGTGCTGTTCCCCGAGCCTACGATCAGCCTTTACCCGATTTGTGCCGAAGAATACGATTGTCCGCCGGTACTGTTCTCGGAATGAACGCGACGCATGGCAAGGGACCGGGAGGCGCCAAACTGCCAAGGAGCGTTTAATGGCTCCAGCAGGGGGGACAGGTTTGTAATTTAAGTTTGTGCTATTCTTAAATTTAACTGTAATATATACTCTGGCCACGCTATGAAGGCGTCTGAGGTGATTAATGAAGGGTCGAAAGGGCCGCCCTCATCAGAAGTGATTGGATATTTTGTTACTTTATACTCACAGATGTTTACACTTTACTTGCTAGCTATTGATGCACTATCGGTTTCTATGTATAAATGACGTTTTTAAAAGGTTATAGATAGCACCTCAGATGCCTTCATAGAGTGGCCAGACTTTATATTAAGTTGACATTTTTGTCATGACGGTTTAAAAATTAAATAACTATACTCTATTTTTTGTAAGATTGCAGTGACGAGAAGACTGTTTTACATCACTAAGTGTTTTATATTTATTTTCGTGATTGTTGGTTGGGCTTAATGTCGGCAATCCAGTATCATCAATACATCATGGATAAACTATAGATCATTCATATAACAATAGCTATAATGGTGGAAGCACATTGCTCACGGTTATGTTTCATAGGCATACGGGCACCAATACGCTTTAAATGAATGTTTTCTTGGAATGTATAAAAGTTTAATATAACTTCTATTATTTAAACATGGTGATTTAATACTTACCACCTATTGGTATGTTTATGCCCATGAGCAAAATAACACAGACCATTAGACAAAACAGAGATGAAGAATAAAATGTCTCCTGTGTGAGTTTTCCCTCTCTTTAAACCAATCACAGAACAAGGTCATATCATCTTACGAAAAATAGGATAATAATAGATGTAAAAGAGATTATGATGTTTGATGTCTAACAACGATTGTTGCCAAAATTAATTTCTATGTTATGTCCTAGCTTTCCAAATTGGTAAAGGAGCGGTGGCAGGGGGTGCTGTTATTGGTTTAGGAGCTCTCTGCTTTTATGGTTTAGGATTAGCAAATCAACCGGGAGCCTTAGAAAAATCCTCGTAAGTCAATATTTTTATGTATTTCATCTCGATATCATTTTCAATCCGTTTCAAAATACCAAACGTGGAATTCTCTTTTTTAAGGCTTTATTCCATTAAATTAAGATGTCGCAGGCTTTTTTTAAATTCAGTTTCAATTCTTGATGTCAAAGCCTGCCATATTCTGTATTGGCAGGTACAGGGGAATAAAAATCAAGTTTTGATAAAGTTGGATTATTAACCCTTTCGCTGCGGCATTAGGAAAATGCTCCATGTCTGTGGTGCAGCTTTAGATTGGCCTGGAACGTTATATATATATATATATATATATATATATATATATATATATGTTAACAGCAAAAGCATCTAGCAGAATAGGAAAATGTTATGTGTTAACAGTATGCTTATTGTTTGTGGAAAGTTAAAGAACTTTCGCGAAAAATGAGGAAACATGTTGACGCAAAAGTGGAACATAAATATGCGTCTGCAGCAGGAAGGGGTTAATAAAAGAATGTTGGTGTATAAATTTGGCAGCTTATCTAAAAAAAAAATACAATTCTGTTGATAATGAATTGTTAATGGAAGAGTTTCTGGCAAAAACCTCTAACCCTTATATATTTAATATTGTTTGAAAACATAACAAAGTTCTTGTTTGGCCAAGTTGTTGCTAATACTTGATTTTTCCCTTTGAAACATAAAAGATTGATGAAAAGTAACAAATTGTAAGATTAATCAAAAGTTAACATTAAATTACAGTTTCTAATAAATAATTTGTTTTTACAAAGTCAATATAGTTTTTGAATTAATCTTGTCAAGCTGAGGGGTATTAAAAATGATCCATTCTTTGAGTTTGAAATGCTTATATCTGAAAAATTATAATGAATACTACAGCCAACACCAAAAAGGAAAGAACAGAAACATCTGTTTTCTATTATAAATTAGAAAAATATATTATAATAATTGCAATTATGATCATAAATATTAAGAATAATTTCCGTTTTATTTACCAACTTTATTACAAATAACAATTTCATGAAACAATTCTTTTATCACGATTAAATGAATTACTTGAAAGTTTCTCCATCAAAAGTGTAGCTTGCAATGTGTGAATAGTATTACAAGTATGTTTGTAATTTATATTCAGTACATAATATGGAATTCCCCAATTTACTACATTTATTAGTTTTAATATATGTTTTGCTTAATAACATTTTATTTTAATTCAGAATATGGCCACAGTATGTCATGGACAGAATCAAAACAACATATTTGTATTTCGGAGGATCTGTACTAATTACAACTGCTGCAGCAATGGCTACTTTTGGTTCTCCAACTATTTTACGTTTGGTTGTAGCTAATGGTCCAATGGTGAGCAGTAGTTTTAAACTCCTAAAAATGTATTAATATAATAATACTGGGCTGAAGGAATGCCGATGACATTTTCTTACATATGTATATATTTTCCAAAAGCTATTCAATTAATGGTGCTTCAGAGTGATTATAAAGTAACAAATGCACTTATGTATGTAGAAAACTATGAGGCTGAAGGACTACAGGTTCCTAAGGTCGATAAATATAATCACTATTGCTACTCTCTAAAAGTCCTGAATTTGATTCTAAATTATTATTTTTTTTACTAGTTTACTAGAAATTTGATTCTTGATGATTAACCCTTTAATGATCAAATTTTTTTCTGGCGTAGTAACTGTGCACTGCTGAACTTTTCACTCCGCAAACAATATGTTTCTTTCTATGAATAATATAATAACTCAACATACAAAGAGCACATAGAAAATAGAAAAACAGTCTTGAAATTACACTAATTATTTATTCATTATAAAATAGGTAACTAAAAAAATTAAATCTGGCTCATTGTTGTTAAAGGGTTAATCAATTATTTATAGATTAGTCTTTTTGAGTGAAAGAAGCACTTTGAGTCCCTAAAACCCACATTTATCATCAAGATGGTTGTTTCTTTATATTTGAGTCAGTTAGGCTTTATTAATATTGAACACTTGAATTAACATTTTAAATCATTTTCCAACTGACATTCATGTATTTTGTAGGGCATTTTCTTGTCATTCGCTGCGATAATAGGTACTGGCATTCTTTGCCAATCCATTGAATACACCGAAGGGTTTGGCGCAAAACAGATGGCTTGGATTTTACATACTGGCACGATGGGGGCAGTGTTGGCTCCTTTGTGCTTCGTAGGTGGTCCTATTCTTATGAGGGCTGCATGGTACACAGCTGGACTTATTGGTGGACTTAGTGCTATAGCTGTAAGTATCTGTTGTAATAATTAATAGTTTCTACTTCTATATTCTAGTATAACAGCTATTTGGCAAATGTCTTCTTCATAATAAATAAAAATACCCATTATAACAAAAAGTGAAATGTTTAATACTAGTTTAAGCATAATTATGGGAGTGTTTATGAAAACATCCTATGTTTACAAAAGAAATTGATTTTAATCCCCAAATTTAGCAGTAAAAATAGATAAAATTGTTTCTTGAATTTTCTGTGATTTTCATGGGTACTTATGGCAAACATTTTTATGGTTTAAAAATTAAAGGGGAGGACAGTAAAAAGTCTTTTTTGTGCCTCGTGCTATATCCATTAGTTTCTAATCATTTCAAATAAGCAATTAATTTCAGGCATTACTCTGCAGTTTTTGCTAGAATCTTCTTTTATATGCAAACCAAATTTGTCATTTTTAGAATATGAATAAATAAAAGAATACAATTTTTAAATATTTTTTTATCAAATGTTTAATCTAAATCACCATGTTTGGAACATTACTTTCTCACTGATATTTTTGTGTTGTAACATATTTTCTTACGAAATTTAGGTATGTGCTCCCAGTGAAAGATTCTTGATGATGGGTGGACCATTGGCTATGGGTCTTGGAGTAGTATTTGCTTCAGCTTTGGGCAGCGCCTTTTTACCACCCACAACTGCTCTAGGTGCTGGATTATACTCAATATCAATCTATGGAGGATTATTACTTTTCTCTGCTTTCCTACTCTATGACACCCAAAGAATAGTCTACCAAGCAGAAAGGCATCCAACAAATCCAGCCATGTATGGAGTCGCACCGTATGATCCACTTAATGCGTAAGTAAATTTATATTCAGGAACACATAATTTTTTTGACAAATTTTGTTTTAATTTGATTTTTAAATTATTCAATTAAACTCGGCATACCCAGCAAAACCATGTAATTGCTAGTGATTATTCAGACATAAATCTTATCATCAGTGAGTCGATGTTTTAATCAGTTTTGTTATGCTGGCTTCGGCATGTGTTCCAAGATCGATGATTCAGTAACGTAAAGTGCTATTCTGAATTGATTGTAATGTTGTGTGAAATTGAATAGCACTTAAAAACCGTATTCTGAACAAACCGATGTACACAAATTGGCAACAGTGCAACATCTACAGCACGACCAACTTCAATTATATTATGACAGACGATTAATAATAAGTATTTGAGGATGTGTTTTAGAAATAAAATGACTCGTAAAGCATGTATATGAATATTGGAATATTATTATCCATTGATTTTTCTGTTGATGAAAAACACAAACCACGAAATAACCTCAAAATATATCACCATTAACAATTTCGGAACGTTAAGATCCGAGTCCGCAACATGCTCGCTTCTAGCCAGCTGGCTAAATCGTATCAGACATAACAGTGATTAAAAAGTAGACTTTCCACTTATTGTTTCTCAAACAATGCATTTTGAAAATTACATTCATACAATTTACATGTGTGCATCGGATTTTATAAACTTGCCAACTTTTTGTCCGACGTAGAATAATATTTGAATGTCATTTCTTTTTCAGAGCTCTCTCAATCTACATGGATACGTTGAATATCTTTATCCGTATAGTTGCGGTGTTGGCCGGTGGAGGAAACAGGAAGCGATAAATTATCTACGACGACTTGGTTATTTGTATAACATTTTATTTGTAAATATGCAATCTATAGACTCTTTGGTTCAGTGTCGATACTTGCAGGGAGATGTAGTCGGATTAAACCTAAATTTTAAAAATCTAGCGGGACGCATAAAGACACTAATTATTTAATCAAACAAATGTAGATATCTAAATGTGATAAGATTAAATTAAAGTTTATTTTAGCATAAATGGAGGAATAGATGTCTTGTTTGTTATATTTGCCAGATTTTTAAATTTATCCTGTCACCAGACGATTCTTTTCTTTTTGTATTCTTAGTGAACTGAATAAAGGGCGAGTTCTTGAGAATTGTACTGATTTAGTGTTTTTACTTAAGCTATATTTATTTATCCTTATGTATGTTTTGATCCTAAGATATTTGGTTGAATCAAATTTGTTGTGTGGCCAATTGTAAATCCAATGTAAGTGAATAAAAATATTAAAAATCTGATTACTAATTGTTTAATTATTACCTTCCAGTTCAAAATATTCTTAATGAAACAATACTAATATCCTTATTAAATGGAAACTTTTTTGCAAGGTTTACTACTGCCTAAACCAGAGGACGCCAAAGTGGTCTATATAGACCCCCGGGGGTCTATTTAACAAAAGTAGGGGTCGATCTAAGCCAGGGGGTCGATCCGACTGGGAGGGCGGTTTGGGGGTCGAAGGAAAAACCAGTGTAAAAAAATGTAAGCAGATATAAACCTCAACTTTCATATTTTCCGCTAGTGAACGTGAAACCTTTTTTAGTGGAAAAGTTTTATTTAAAGGAAATATATGAGTATATAAATAAATTCAATAAGTAAGGTTGTTTCTATTTTATTTATATGAGTATATATTATATATTTGAATCCTGTGTTTAGAAAAAATTATTTAACTATTTTAGGTCATCGTCATTTATGTCTTTGTGTATATTTTTTTTTTAACGAATATCATTACAGGAAATACAAGCCATAAATATCAATCATTCTTTTTACAGTCCCAAAGTAGTCAATACACATATTTTTTACACCAGTGGATAGGCTTTGAAATTTAGTACATTTACGAAATGACTCAATCAAGATTTATTCAGAAGTTAAAGCCAAAAGATAAAAATATGGCTGATTTTTGAGGGGCGAGTTCACAAAAAAATACTTTTGTGGGGGTCGATGGAGATTTCGAAAAATTATTAAGGGGTCGATGATCAAAAAAGTTTGGTGACCCCTGGCCTAAACGCTAAATTCAGTTCATTGCTTATTAAAAATGGAAAGCCAAAATATTTTTGCGGCATAAGGTTTCTGTTTGATATCTTTCCATATTTAATTTTACGTTTTAATAAACATCCAAAAATATTATTAATACAACATTTTTATAAAATAGAAATGACAAGTAGATTTATTGTGTGCACCTAAGTAAATACACTTGTAGCGTGCTAAGATACAGTGGGTGATCATATTATTAGAGCCACCTGCATGAATGATCAACAAAGCGATAATAAATATTAGCGTTATTTGTTTTATTATACTTACCTACCTCAATACAATAGTTTGTATTTAAACTGCGTGAAAATAAATTCCATCATGTTCTAGTTTTGTAATTTTATTATCCACCAAATCCAAAAATGTGCTTTTTACGCTGTGGTTCTAATTTGATCACCCACTGTAAATATAAGGTGACCTTCACAATAATTATTTAATGAAATTGTAAACCCTTGCTTGTTGCAAATGCATTAAACTTAATAAAAAATATATACCAGATGTTGAATTGGTTATAAATAATCGGGGAAGCAGGAAATTACATAAATGTGGTTTTACATGTTACAATTTGACACCCGGTATACACCAGGATGTATGGATATTCAACCTGTTTGTAAGTCTACAAAATGAAGTATAGGTAACGTAATACCACAGACTAACACACATATTTAATGTAATGTTATGGTTATTTCTATTTTATAAAGTGATGTATTCAGTCTGAATAAATATTTGTGTGTAAGTATAATGACTAAAAATCCAATAACTTCAGCATGGCTATGCATAAAATCAGTTGGCTTTAAGAGCCATTTTAGTATGAAACATTTTTATTTAGTTATTTTAATCAGGCTCAACAGAAATGACAATTTTTAGCAGCATAAATTTGTGTAACTTCAAGGATCGTCACGTCACTTAGGCGCCATTAATTATACCCCATGGCGAATGGTACTGGTCTCCCATTCAACTTCAGACCTGGACCCATGTTGCTGGACTCGCAATCCTTCAGCTCACAGTAAAATATTTTGCAGGAATTGTATAATCACTTCTTTTCCTGGCATTGGCTACAAGGTCATCTGCCACTACCATGGTATATATTTCTTAACTCAAATTTATTACTAAGTACACAGTGCACAATATGAGAGAATAGGGAATAAGGAGTGTTTCACGTACTGAAGGGGGCCCTTGGAATGGAGAACACAATAATATAATAAACACTAAATCTAAATTAATAATAATTCGCATTTTTCATTATTATACAAATAATTTAATCAACAAATAAATATCTCAAGCAGAATAAATACAGTACAAAGAAACATCACTACAATTATCGAATGAAAATGGCATTTTAAACCGTGTCCAGTTTATGTGAACAACACGTATCAGAACGGACGTCATATCAAACACATTCAAGAACAGTGGTCAAGTTGCTTTCTTTTAAAATCTACTTCCTTCGTTCCAGGAAATCAACAAACAAATACAATGAAGAGAATTGTATATACACTATGAAACGAAACGCACGACTCATAATTAAATTACAATGTAATTACATACAGTAGTTATGTACAGTAACATTTAAAGCAGTCAAATAGATGAGATGTATTTTACAGTTTGGTGTCGAACATCTTACAAGATTTAAAAAGTAAACAAAGAATTAGAAAATCGAACAAATAAACATTTGCAGCCAATAGGCTGTCACATATATTCGAGTATAACTCTAAAAACAAACCTACTTATTATTAAAATATCAGATTATCTTCGAAAGAGGACTACATTTCACTATCGACTATATATGAACTATCTATCATTATAGTTTTTATTTAAAAAATAGTTAGATATTTGAGTTTTGCTAATTTTGCCTATTTAAATACACTAACAGGGCAAGAGATCACCTCTCCGCGTACAACATATACAAAAAAGCAAATCTATTGGGGCTTATATACATTATGGTGGAAAATAAATTGTGATATGTAATAAATGATTAGTAAGTACGCTAAAAATAATCAGTCTAAATCCGTGTAAATTAGGTTGTTATATCAAAAATAAGTTGATAAGTGAATGAATTGTATTTTTTTTTTCGACCATCGAATCATGGCCTTACCAATGAATAGGCTTATTCAACTATAATGGTTTTTACGAGTATATACAGAGACAGTGAACATTAACTTGGAATTTACTTCTTTACGAAGCTCGCTATCCTGTGCAGGTGAGGCTTCACACTGCTGTTCAGTGCTGCCAACGGCGACGACGGAGCTGGTGATGGTGGGGGGATGTTGTTGTTCTGTTGCGGAGCCAAATTGTGTTCCTTTAAATTTTGTTCCTTAGCTCCCCTTTAAAATTTCATTCGATTCAGTATTTAGACATTAATTCAATTGATACAGAAAAAATCACACAGTACCAATGGATTCTCAAATACAAATTTGAAGTGTATATTAGTTAAATTATACCATTTAATTGAGTTTAAAATTTCATCATAATTATTCTAAAATCTAATAAATAGAATTAATGATGTAAATAAATGAAAATACTAATTCTTGACTACAATAACACTATTACATAAAACTTTACCAACTGTTTAAAAAAACTGGTTTCTGTACACAATTTTTGTGTGCACTTACCCTTAACAATATTACCCAGGACTGTCTGATGGTGTCATTGGTTATTAGGAAAATTTAATACCCATTTTTCACCCTTTTGCTGCGCGAAATGAAGGAAGTTCTATTCTGCTGGTTATTAGCAAAATTGAATACTTATTATAGACACCCATTTTTCACCCTTTAGCTGCGGGAACTGAGGGAAGTTCTATTCTGCAGCGTTTCTTAAGCTTTTGAAAATCATACGCCGCAGCGAAAGGGTTAATGTGCCGAAACATTCTTTGGAACTATTAATTCCATTTTATATAATCAAAACAGTTATTAATCAGTATTAATAACTATTCACATATTATTTCTCAGCATTAGGGATGTCAATGGGGGTAAAATGCTTAAAACTAATCAGTAAATTATCAGAATAGAAATTAATACAAACCGTAAAAAATTTATAAAACAAATACTTGGCCATATCATTGCAATTCCAGACAAAAATTTATGAAGAAACACATGAGAAAACATTGGTTCTGTGTAATATAAGTGAAGTATATTTTACCATTCTTTATAGAAATTGTCATCTTGGTGAAGGTTTTCAAAAATTGATCACATGGATTGAGTTTCTGATTGAGCATTGTCCTGTTGATTATTCCTGCAATGTAGTCGAAATTTGGCACACAAAATTACTATCAAAGGGAAACCTTCACCAGGAAACACCAGCAATTAATTTTAAATCAAGCAAGTCACACATATTTTCACACCCTTAGCTAATAAAACTATATTAGATATCTATTAAAATAACCACACCACTAATGTGCAAATTAAAGCTGTCTAGGGTGTCACAATACCTAGATCCAGCTCTGTGGTTGAATGTTAAAGGCTAATACAAACACTACTAAAATATTTGGTTAAAAAAACTTGATTTTGATTTTACATACAAATAGTTAAATTAGTTATACATACAGTGAGATCAGAAAGTCAAAAATAGTTGGCAGCACATTTTCTGAAAATCCCTATAATAATACAAATAAAATTAGATTGGCTGTCTGGAATTCTCCAATGCAGTGCAGTATACATTTTGTTAATTTTTTAAGGTTACTTGCTTTAAATTAGTTTTTTCTACGTCCGTTATAAAATGTTCAGTTTTTTTCATTAATTTGCGTTCATAAAATATGTGATTCTGAACCCTTCAAATAGCGTGAAAAAAAGTGCCGTAGCGGTTCATTTTTTAACGCAACTAAAAAAATATTTGCGCAAAGTGTGCCATGAACGCTTCGCAACACGCCGCGAGTTCCGCCGATAAATGTCAAACATTCGTTTCCGATCAAGAAAAGTTGATGATTGAATTATTATTTTCTTCATTTAAAAGAAGTATTATTACTTATAAACATTGATTAAGGTTTTCTCAAATTTATAAATTTCTTTAAAGTTACGGACGTAGAAAAAAAATTGTATGAAACTCGAGAGTAAAGCAACTTTGTAGGAATTGCCGCACTCGCCTTCGGCTCGTGTGGCAATCTTTCCTACTCGTGAAAAAAAGTATTACTTTACTCACTTGTTGCATAAATAACTATTGTCTTTTTATTTACAGATTTTGCCTATTTTAAACAGCATTTATTTCTAGAACTAATCACTAATTTCAGGGTTTTACATGCAAAAATTCCCATTCTTAGTTACGCCACTGAACTGCTGTTAGTTAGGTTATGTTTTAAGGGCTGCCAACTGTTTTTGAGTTTTTGATCTCTATGTTAATTAAAAATTAATTTTAAATCCTAACAAAACTCAAATGCTAAGAAATTTATTAAAGCATACTACGTAAGAACCATCGTTCTTAGGGATACTTACAAGAATCGAGTTAGATCTTCGATGTCGACGAGCATAGAATCTTGCTCCATGTGCAAGTCATCCCTGTCCATGAGGAACTTGACTAGATTCTCGTTTAGAATTTCAATTTGTGTGTGCAGGTCGTTAACGATAACCTGAAGTTGGGCGACGTTCATTTCTGTGAGAATTTGTCGGGATAAACGCCTCCTGTCTTCGGGGAACGGAATGCCAACCTTCTCCAGGCTATGGCGGACCATTTCAGTGATGGGGCTCTTCTTTTGGCGCTGTCTTTCAATCTAAAAGTTGAGTTTGTGGGTGACCTTTTATTCATTATTGTAGAGCAATAGTTTACCTCCATCTGCATTCTTGCCATTTCTTTGGCCTGCGCAAGGGCCATGCGAGCCTCCGTCTGCAGTCTGGCCTGTTTTGTGAAGAAGTCCGTCTCGTTGACCGGAGGGGACGGTAGGGACGGGGGCTGCTGTCCAATGGAGAGAGTTGCGGGCCGTGCCGGCGCCACTGGCTTCTCCGGCGTCTTTATAATGCTCTTGGAGGACGTCTTCACCTGCTTGGGTTTGCCCAGCGTGCATTCCGAATCCGAGCTCGGACTTTCAGTATCTGAAGCGGTCTCGTTCATGAAGCAGATTTGTAAATTCATACCTAGAGAAGAAACATTTCAAATATCAAAATTATATTCAGGCTACATTTCGTTTTATTGTATTTATCTAATGCTTTCTGCAACAAGTAAGGTTATTCCCAATTTGTTTATTATCAAAATTGTTAGTATTTAAATATCTATATTCTTGTTTTGTCAACAGAGTATTTCCGGGCAAAGGTGTCATCTGTCTTTTTCAATGTACTTTTCTGCATTAACATTTTGTTGGTTAAATGGCAAAGGAGCCATCTGTTTTTTTTTTGCGTTAACTATTAATTAGTTAATGTAAAATGGTACTTTAAAGAAAAACGGATAGCTCCATTTGTAATTTAATTTGAATAAGATTTTATTACAAACAGGAATGTATGATTTATGTTTAAGATGATGCAATCAATTATATTTACCACTCTGTAAACGTGCTTGTAAGCTTGGTTTGCGTCCAGGTCGGTCACAACCGCTGTAGTAGTCGTCCTCATTGCCCATAGCCAGCCGTCGGCGGATTTCCTCTCGATCGGTGCGTCTCTGCAAAAAATGCATAAATTTACTCATCTATTTAGGTCCAATTAACTGGGTCTGATAACTCCATTAAGAGTTTAGCATACATTAATGCGTTTGCATGTCATTGGTGTTATCTCTTGAAAGGCTATCAACATTATCACCCATGTGTATAAATTACAAATTCTGTATGCGCATAATTACGTATCATTTAAGCAGGATAAAATTTATTGGAATAAAAGTAGGGATATTGTTATTATAAGAAAGGCAGCGTAACTAATCAATTTCTTATCACAACCACCTTTGGATTATGGAAGGAAACAACACTAATGTGGGTTGTGAGTTACGTGAAGATTTAATTACTGATAAAACACAGTTATATTCCTTTCTTCACAATTTATTTTTATCGCTAGATGTACATTTCGGGTACTAATATAAGTGTTTTATTAGAAACAACACTACTTCTTTTTGATAAATGTTTTAACAAAATAGGTAATACGTGAAATTGAACTACTCATGATAAACTCCTAAGTAATAAAAAAAAATGCATAAATAGGAGGACGAGTAACGTAGAATATAAATTTTTTTCTGTTCTAGTAAATCCACAACTTTCTATAACCATTAAATAAAACATTCAAGTGAGTGAAGTGTAAATTGAAATGAAACAACTTTTTATGTTTCAAATATTTATAACTTTGACAAATAATCTGAAGATGAACAGTCGGCCATCTTTATAAAGATTTTTTTTCTGATTGAAACAATATTGAGTAATATTGCCTTAGTTACTAGATGTCATAACACACTCATATTTTCCTAGAGAAATATGAAGTACTCATATTTCCCTAGGAAAATATAAAATATAAACATCATAAAAATGTCATTAGGAGCTTCTTGCAAGAAGTATTTTAATTGCTTTTGGGACAATACCTCCGATTTCTTAGGAACGTATCCTTTATTTTTATTTTTTACAAATACCTCCATTTCATCAAACATTTTAACATCAATGATTTCCTTTAAATGCAGCATTGATCTTAGCATCGATAATTTTGGCCACTACGTATTTGGTGAATATTTCTGCGACTACAGATCTAATAAACTAGTCATACGTCAAAAAATTACAAAAAAACGCCAGTAAAATGTTTTTGTTGGCACTGCTCAACAAATTTTTGCTCCTCCAGTCTTGAAAGTCTTCATACATACGCACCTTTGAGTTTTACCGGAACCAAACATACACGGGCTTTCGCCGCTTGCACTAACACATAGTTTGACATTTCACCAATTTATGAAACGACGCAAAAGTCAAACCAGTCAACCATGATATTTACAAACAAGGCCCTTAGCAACGTTACCAATCCGATAAATTAAATATTTACAATCCAATATTTTCCCATATTCAGAAAAATATTCTTTCAATCAGAAAAAAACTATTGATTACAACACGGGAAATATGAATACATTTTCCTTGGTTGTCTATTGTAACAACCAACCTCGGGAAATATACTATTCATATTTCCCTAGTTGTAATACTAGCTATTTTATTTCTATTATACAACAAAAGAACTAAAAATGTAATAGATAGTCTATTAAATATGGACATGATATTTAAGTCAGTTACTATTAAGAAATTAGTTATGAGTTGCATGGATTTATTAAATAAGAAACACGAGAAACGCACTAGATAAATGGTTTAAACAAAAAACAGCCAACATGAATTAGAATTAACTAATAGAAATAATAGTACAGCAAAGAAGTATATGAAAAACTAGAATCTGGGTTTAACTATAACTATATTTTACTGTCTAATTAAAAAATGGTGATGTGGCCATCATGTTACTTTCTCCGATTTGATAGAATCATAGTTATTTATATTTATAAATTCATTCATTATTCTCAATTTAAATCAAATTTTAAGTCAAACGTTTCACATGATCGAGTGGTAATGGCGTTTAAAACGACAAAATTATGAAAGGCAAAAATGACAAATTATGTTTAAAATTCTAATAATCTTCACCGTAAGTTTACTGAAAAACTAAAAAAAAATGCTAAAAAAGAGCCCTGAAAAAGATTTATAAAAATAGTCCTTATTAAAAAGTCCTGAAAAAACCTATAAAAGTCTTGAAAAAGACTTCTAAAAATTGTCCTGATTAAAAAGTCCTAAAAAAAATCTAATAAAAGTCCTGAACAAGAAAGTCATAAAAAAGATTTGTAAAAATAGTGCTAATTAAAAAGTCCCAAAAAAACCTAATGAAAGCCCTGAACAAGAAAGTCCTGGACAAAAAAGTCCTGAAAAATATTTCTAAAAATAGTCCTAATTAAAAAGTCCTAAAAATCCTAATAAAAGTCCTGAACACGAAAGCCTTGATGAAAAAGTTCTGAAAAAGAGTTCTGACAAAAAAATGTCTTGAAAAACAGTTCCTTCAAAAAGACCAGAAATAAAGTCCCGAAAGAAAGTCCTAAAAAGAGTTCTGGCAAAAAAAGGTCCTGAAGAAAGTCATGGAGAAACAGATTTGAGAATAAAGTCTTGAAAAAAGAGTTCTGTTAAAAAGTTGTGAAAAAGAGTCCAGAGAAAAGTACTGCAAAAAGAGTCCTGAAAAATTTAGTCTTCATGTAAAACATCAGAAATAAATGTCCTAAAAGAAGTCCGAAAAAGTGTCTTGAAAAAAAGTCCGGAATAAGAAGTCCTGAAAATTAATCCAATAAAAAATGTCCTGAAATATAGTATTGAGAAAAGTCATGTAAAGAAGGCTTGAATAAAATTCCCGAAAAATGTAATTAAGAAAATTCAGAAAAGAATCCTGAAAAGAAGTCCTTAATTTTAAGTAAACCAACCAACCCATGAATGTATCAAATGTTCTTCTTGGAAATAAATAAATTGAATTGAATTGAACAAGAGGTTCTTAAAAGAAATTCTCGAAAAAAAGTCCCAGTCCTGGAAATAAAGTCTTGGAAAAAGAGTCCTGATAAAAGTCGCGAAGAAAAGTCCTGAAAAATAGTCTCCATACAAAATACCTGAAATAAATTACCCGAAAAAAAGCCCCAAAAAATGCTGAAAGAAAGCTAAAATAAGTCCTGAAGAAAGTTCAGAAAAAGAGTCCTGATGAAATATCATAAAAAAATGTCCTTGAAAAATTGCCCTGAAAATAACATGTTTAAAAAATAAACAAAAAAAATTCTGAAAATAGGCATCGTAAAAAGTTCTTAAAATGGTCCTTAAAGAGATCTGAAGAAATTATCTTGAAAAAGAAATCCCAAAGTGTCTTGAAAAAAATCCTGCAGAAAGGCCTAAAAAAGTTCTTAACAAAATTCCTGAAATAAAAAGTTTTGAAAATAGTCTTGAAAAAAATGCCAAAAATATCTGAAAAGGTCTTTAAAGAGGTCATGAAAAGGAGAATTCTAAAAAATGTCATGAAGAAAGTTCAGAAAAAGAGTCCTGATGAAATATCATAAAAAAAATTGTCCTAAAATTGCCCTGAAAATAACATGTTTAAAAAATAAACAAAACAATTTCTGAAAAAAAGTCTTTGAAAAGATCTGAAGAAATTGTCCTAAAAAGAGATTCCAAAGATTCTTGAAAAATGTCCTACAAAAAGGCCTAAAATAAGCCCTTAACAAAATTCCTCAAATGAAAAGTTTTGAAAGTTAAAAAAAAAAGCTAAAAATATCTCAAAAAGTTCTTAAAAAGGTCGAAAAATGCCATGAAGAAAATTCTAAAAAAAATCCCGAAAAGAAGTTGTCAACGAAAACTCCTGAAAACGTTCCGAAAAAAATCCCGTTTTTGAAAAGAAATCCTGAAAATAAAGGTCCTGAAAGAAAAAGTCCTAAAAATAAGTCTTGATTTTTTTCAAGAATCTTCGAAGGAAGGTCTTTTAAAAAAGTTCTGAAAACATTGTCCTGAAGTACCAAAAAGGCTAAAAGAACAAAAACCTGTGGAGGTAAATATTCGGGAATACGAAATTTTACCAAAAGCTTTTTAGTTCTTCAAATTCTTAAATAACACTTATGTTTAAAGTTTAATGGTTTCATTTCAGTATTCATTTTTGAGATAAAGCGCGCACAGACAGACTGTTATGTAGAGAAAAATGGTGATGTGGCCACCATGTTACTTTCTCTGACTTTATGGTATCATAGCTATTTATATTTACGGTTTCATGGTTTATTTTCAATTGAAATCATATTTTAAATGTACATCGACCGTTGTGTAAACTCGGATGAAACTGACGTTTAAAACGTCAAAATTATGAAACATGGAAAAATTATACTTCAAATTCAAAAACTCGGTTTACTCAAAAACTAACGAGATTTCGAAAAAAACGTATTCTTTAGAAGTTGTTCATTTTGGTATTCTCTACAATTATTATTCACACAAATTTGCTGTAATTATCATCGTTTCATAATTATAAACCAAAAATTGAAAAAAAAATGTAAAAATTTGTTTCTCGAATACCAATGATTACAAAAAACGGTTATGGTAAACACCCACTTCCGGTATACGAAATTTTACCAAAAGCTTTTCAGTTCTTTAGATTGTCAAATAAGACGTATGTTGAAAGTTTCATATCAATTGCTGTATTAGTTTTTGAGATACAGCGCACACAGCAGACACACACACACACAGACACAAAAAAAAAATTCCAGAAATTGTTGAAATGGCATCTAGGGACCCCAAAACGGATATTTCCGTGAAAAAAATTTTTGAAAAAAAATCACGATCACAATACTTTCTCGTACTTCGTAACGGAGAAAGTAAAAAGTAAATAGGGAAATACAGTTTATACATTTTTCATATTAAATATCACTTGTAATCAACAATAGAAATACTACAATTGTAATAAAACGATGTTAATGAACCCTGATAGGTCATTATGAATCGTGACTACCTTTATCTAATTGTAATTTAAATGGTTTTATATGCAACCATGGCTTTTGAAGGCCAGGCATTGTTTTCTTAACAGGAATTTTATCAGAATTCAATACCAACCTTTTTGTTATCAAAAGATCATTATTTAAAGTATGTAAAATAATATTAAATAAATGTAATAAATATGAATTGAAATTGGAATTTTTTTAGTCTTTGTAAGACTTACAAACAAGTTCAATATCCATATATTCAAACTAGTTTTTATTAAATTTATGCAATAAAAATTAAACTAATTTAAATAAATAGAATGTTCAGGTTATCGACTTGAGGTCTTCCTATGCCAATAATTGGATAATACTCAAATCTTAGTATGTTTTGAGAGAGACAATACATTTATTGAGACACTTGTACAACTGACCTCAACAGGCAATTGATCGGAGGACTCTCGGCCTTCTCCCTACTGATTTATTTAGAATCATTGAATAATTAAAAAATAAATTCATGTACAAATTTCCATGTTATTCCAAGATGTGAATGTTTTTATTTATTACACAAAAATACATAAAACCTACACAGCTGGACGATCACACAATGGATTGGCGCCAGTTGAGCTAAGCCTAAAAAATATAATTACTGCTAGAATAAACAGCACCTGGGATTATTTGAATAATTAACTTAATTACACCAAGCGTGTCTAAAATTAGCTTTCAAGAAATAAAATAAAAACCCCACCTTTAATTATTTCCACTGGAGGAAACTATAACCATTAACAGTTAGATGAAAATAGACTACAAATGCAGTTGGATAAATATAACCTTCCAAATTAGCTTTAATTTCCTGTGTATATTTCGTGCATGTACATATGGAGTTTGAATCAAAATTGAACTTAATTATTATTTAAATTCAATAAAAAACAAAGGACCAAAAACAAAACAAAATCAAAATTGAAGTAAATTATTATTTAAATTCAATAAAAAACGAAGGACCAAATACTAAACAAAATCAAAATTGAACTAAATTATTATTTAAATTCGATAAAAAATGAAGGACCCAAAACGAATCATTTCTTGTCAGGGAAGTATTTGTTTTAAATAACTTATTAAATTATTATATTGGTAAATAATTTATTTTACATAATGTAATTTTGTATGGGAATTAATTTAAAAAAAAAATTAATGGCTGAAATTGTTGTTGTTGTAACATTGCCACATTAGGAATAAATAACTTAACATTGAAACCGACTAAATTACCCACTCAGGAATTTCATGGCGAAGGTCAATTACAGCTCCTTCCTGCATTCAAACTGGATTTAAATTCTTGTTAGTAGATTAAAATTTTGATAAGAAAGAAAACTATTAAATATATTTTTTTAGTTTAGAAAAGTTTTTATAAGTTTAGTATTTCACAGAAAATCAAATTAATTAAATAATAATAGGTAGAGTACGTTTGAATAGAGAAGAGCCCAAGGTTGCTCGAGATTTCAACGGTCACTTGTGCCATTGGCGTGTGCAATTCAAGTAAATATATTTGGGAGGGCAGAAAATAATACGTGAAAATCCCAATATGGGTGTCACTTTCAAAAATCTATATTGCTTCGTATTCCATAAACTCTGTACAGATAATTTTACGAGATTGAGAGTGAATTACTTGTCCAAATTTCCCCAACAAACACTTCCTTCGGCGGCCATCGGAATGCAGCAATGAAGATTTAATCAAAAATGAAACAACTAATATAAACCACTATCATACAGTTCACTACTTAATAAGTTCTGAAAAGAACTGACTTTTATAAACACTGGAAAAACGAATGAAAGCAAAACAACGATTAATAAAAAGCAGAATGATACTCGACTAATGACTAAAAACCAGTTTTCGTTCGTGCGCAAGGTTCTTCTCTATTCAAACGTACTCTAAATAATATATTATTTTATAAATCACAGCAAGTCATGAAATAGCATAGTCATAAGTCGTAGTACTGATGTAAAAATCCTACCAATAAATTCTCTACTGAATAAATACACAGACTAATGGAGGAAGAGATCAATTATTCATCAATAAATTTAATAAGCATGTGATCCAGCTTGAATATTTATATAGAGCGCGCCTAAGATATGGAATAAATTCAGTAAATTAAAATAAAATATTTTTGGAAAAATCCTCGAACACGTCGATTTTTTTGGATAAAAATACACATTTTTGCATGACAGTCGATTTTCAGTCATCATTTGTTTTTGAGTAATGATGTCAGCCATTTTGTTTTTAAATGACAACCCCCTATTTTTGTTTTTGATTTTGAAGCTGTTTGAATAATAAATTTTACTTTCTCCTTAAAAAGTATTGAGAATGTGAAAATTAAAAAAAAATTAACGGAAATATCCACTTTGAGGTCCCTAGAAATGATTTCAACAATTTCTGGAAAAAAAATTTCCAAGTAAGATTTGGAAACAAATTGTTCATTTTGGCATTTTTGTATAATTCGTGTTAATGTAAATTTCATAATTTTAAAGCAAAAATTACGAATAGTCCCTTTATATCTTTCGAAAACTGAGAAGTTTATGAAATACATTTATTAACAAAAATGCAGCTCTTTGGTATTTATAAATGTGTTTTCATATTTGAATTTTTCACGCAAATTTTCAGATTAGTCTCGGTGGACCTAAAAATGGAAATTACCTACTGTTAAAATTTTAAAATGAATTTTATTTTTCATAACAAAGCTATATGGATTAAGCGAGTAATAAAATCACTGTACAGTGCAAGCTTATTTACATCAACTGATAGTGGCTAGCTTACACTATCAGCTGACGTAAATAAGTAATCTGTTATCTCTACTATTTAAAAATATGCATAACACTAGGAAATGAATATCAATTACCATCAAATGAATTTTAAAAGGCAAGGAAAAATTTGTTTTATTGTCATTTCATGTTACTAATTTACATAAAATTTGAATGAGGTATTACCATATTTCACAACAGAAGATAATTGATGTACAGAGTGGCTACGAAAATCCCGGACACTTTTCTTGCTGCGGTCGAGAGATATGTTTTAGTAAAGAAAAATTAAATTAATTGAGATTTGTATTCATATTTGCTTCGATGTCGGTTAACACGTTCGCTGCCACCGACGCGCTTTATACGAACGTGCAATCCCAATTGTAGTGGCAGAGAACGTGTTAAACAGCAAAATTTCAATCTGAAATTGACAGTGGAAGGTAGCGTAGCCAATTTTAATTTTAAATCGGAACATTGTAGCAGAAACGACACCTGGTGTTAATAATTGGAAAAGTGGCCAAGTTTTCCTAGCCACGTTGTATTCAAGTCAAATGAATTTTAAAAACCTAGGTTGTTGTTATATTTTTAATAGTGATAAAGTTACCATTATGCCAATAATTGGATAATACACAAATCTTTGAATGTTTTGAGAGAGACAATACATTTATTGAGACACTTTTATAAATGACCTCAACAGGCAATTGACCGGAGGTCTTTCAGCCTCGGTATGTGTTTCAGAATATAATTTTACAAACTTGCAAACCTTATCTCTTGAATAAATGTAATAAAGATGAAAAATAGCCTGAATATATGAACATTCAGCCTGTTCGTGGCTATTTTTAGTCTTTATTACATTTATTCAATAATTCTGCAATAAGTGAGGTTGTCTCAAGTTAATTCCTTATCTTTTGATCTAGTAGGGGGAAATTGCAATAGTTAAATTATATGATTTAACGTTCAGTACCCTTATTCAATTAAAACGTTAAGCCCCTGATTCCTCAATAACATATGACGTTGGGACCGTGAGGTATCAACGTAATGCCACCCTGTATATATTTTTTTCAGGCCGCGTGCACACAACGCGATCTCACGATTCAATACTTACCTTATGGAACTTATTAATACCACGCGGTCCAAAACTATAAAATAACTTTACCGACAGGGTGGCATCAAAGTGATGCCTCATTTTTTTTTTTAATAATAATGCAAAAAAAAGATAATAATTCAGTACAAACTTGATGTTACTGTATATATTTATAGAACCGAAAAAATGAGAAATAAATACCCGGTCCGAGGAATCAAAAAAAAAAAGTGCACCGGGGCTTAACGTGTTAAATGATAATTATGTTTAACTCAAGCGTTTGTGTAAC
Organism: Ocypus olens; assembly: GCA_910593695.2. Taxonomy (NCBI): domain Eukaryota; kingdom Metazoa; phylum Arthropoda; class Insecta; order Coleoptera; family Staphylinidae; genus Ocypus; species Ocypus olens. The sequence continues at coordinate 20,305,929 of OU343048.1, forward strand.
AAGTTTGAATTTAACTACCAACTTTAATTTATTCATTTAACTAGGGATTTTCAAGACAATCAATTCTATCAATTCTAGAAAATGCAACATGGCAACATAATTTATATTTATTTATTTCATTATGATATACTTAATATAAAAATAATGATACAATGTATATAATTAAGAAAATCTTCATAAGAAAATATTATGCAGTAACATAGTTACTTGAAAATATGCAAAATATTCTTTCATTGTATAGGGTTCTATAGTTAATAATATTGTATCTCTTTTTGAATTTAGATTGGTCTATATTTCTGTAGGATGCAGGAAGACCATTAAAAATTTTCATCATGGCATAATATGGAGATTTTTCAAACACTGTTAAGTTATCCGTAGGGAATACTCCATCTACTCATAGATTAGACTTCTTTGACATCTTTAGTGATGAACACTAGAAAATGAAAAGTACCGACATGGCTATGTGAAAAATGTAATTTTGCAGCAAGTTAGGTTAGTACCAGTATACTTCCAATATATTAATTCGCGACATCGCCAATAGACTCATTATTAACAGTTTGTTATTGTTATTGTTCTTGATTTCCGCCATAGAGAACATTCTAAATTGTGACGAACCAACTACACACCTACGTTGTTTCGTAAGTACTATTTTTTGTGGCGAGAGTTGTTTGGGATTTCTGTCACTCGAGATGTCAAAAAAGTCTAATCTATGAGTAGATGGAGTATATAGTGCGCGCTTAAAGTATGGAATATATTCAGTAAAACTGAAATAAAATATTTTTGGAAAAAATCCTCGAACAGGTCGATTTTCTTTTATAAAAATACACACTTTTTACATAGAAGTCGATTTTCAGTCGTCATTTATTTTTGAGTAATGACGTCATTCATATTTAAAAAAAATAAAAAACCCCTATTTTTGTTCTTGATTTTGAGTGATCTTTTCATTGTCGAACTGGAAGTATAAAAATATTGCCATCTTACATAACAAATTTTTCGGGTAAATGACAAATGAAGGTGAGAACTTGATATTTAGAGTTTTTGCAAAATGGCCTTGTTCTATTTAATGCGTTTCCAGAAATTTGATGTTATTTTAAATTATTAACTGGTAAGAAAGTTCAAAGTCATAACTCCCCGAAAATAATTTCTATCTGCGCGCCTGGTTATAAATGCTTAATTAATGTCTTTAGAAACTCCCCAACACACCATTCCATAACTCCACAAATAAGTGTTCAAAATAAAAATTGAATTCAATTATAATATAACTTCACTTAACATACAATAGTCCGTAAATGTGTAGTGACACACATTTTTGGAATCAGTAAGTATAATTACTTATACCAGAATACATTGTAAACCTATTTTTAGGAAAATGCTAAAACATTATGCACGGAAAAAAAATAAACCTTGCGGTTCCGTGTCACAAAACTGGAATTTTCTATGAACTGTTATTAACATGCTGTAAATACTTGCAGAATATTCATATATGGAATTGGAATGAAAAAAAAAACTGAGGCACGAGTCTAAGTAAAATGTGGAAAGTTATTGAATTCCCAGAAAAATTCTAGTGATTTTACATAAACTAGGTGGATTCAAATTAGAAGAATATAGGCAATTCAAAATTAAGGAGGGCGGCCCGTTGGTGTAGTGGGTACAGGTGAGCGCTTGTACCGGTTGCACCGCGGCCGTGTGGGTTCGATTCCCATCCCGGACGAAAGACTTTTCTGTCGAGAAGTATTCGTTCGGGTCCGCGGTTGTTTGTATACATCTTTCATTATTCATTTGTTCATTTATTCATTTAATTTATAACTTAAACAAACATATAATATAGATGATGGCTAATGGTCATAGCACCAAAGCCAGGCATAATGCCGAAAACAAAATGAAACACACAATACCAAAAAATTCCCCCGTTTCCCAAATTTTTCCAGTTGCATCAATATGAAAAGTAAGCATGTGCTCTAATATAAACTAGAGATGGGCGAAATGACTCTTTTTTGTCAGAAAGAGTCGATTTTTGAAGTGACTCGCGACTCTGTTAAAAATGAAAAAGTAAGTGTGAGCAAAAAAAAATAAAAAAAAAGGTTCTCACTTTGAAAATTCTTCAATTTATCCCTAAAAACATTGTGAAGAGCAAAAAAGTCCTTATTTCAAATTTTTTTCAATTTGATGTCAAATATTTTAACAATTTAAATGTTATTTTTTTACTATCTTGTGAGCAACTGTGTTTGTTTGCAATAAAAAATATAATATGAATAAAGTATGTGCAATATATAAGTAATAAGTCATATAAACGTTAATATTAATGACCAAGAATAAATATCAAGAAGTTGATATATATCGGATATATATCCAATATATTGATATTTATATAAATATCGGATATTTTCCGAACCCTGCTTTACAATATTAAATTGCATTGCATGGGAAGAAAAAGACTCTGAAATTATACCAATTAGGAAGATATTCGGCTATTAGATTTATTAAGGCAAACAGGATGATAAATCGTTGAGTATTTTTACTTAAGAGCCTCAAACATTATAAATTCAAATTTTTTTGTTTCATTTTTACTTAATTCTGTGTTTAAATAAAATCTACAATTACTCGAATACATAATTTGATATTCTGTGCTTTAAAAAGCCCTAGTTATAATAGCGGTTTGCTAATTTTTTTCAGCAGTTTAATTAGCACAATAGTTCGTAATATAGACTAGAACTGCGTCTCAAACTTTTTTGATGATGGAACCCTTCTAAAGCATTCAATATTTTAAGGAGCCTCAGAATAAACAAAACCAGACATACATTCTTTAACCTTCCAGGCCGGACACCAAGTCTGTGAGACCCGGTGAGCATATAAAAATCAATATTTAGAGCGCCCTGTCTGGAAGGTTAATGAAAATCAAACAAAAATAGGTATTATAATACTATATTGATGAAATGGTTTCGTGCTTTTGTAGGTTACATTTATATTGTATTTCGGTGGAGCCCTTGCAGAGGCCCTACAGAGGGCTCTGCGGAGCACATTTTAAGTATGGCTGGATTAGAAAATTACAGCTTCAAAAAATTATGGACTTGGATGCTTCAATATACAAATTTTAAGCTGTTTGTCTACATGCTTATTATCTTCTATCATACAATATACTTGTTTAGTACATTCGCTGCCACCGCAATTGGGATTACATTTACGCAAGTATAAAGTCGGACGCACTAGAGTGTCTGTGGCAGCGAACGTGTTAATGTAACATTATAATCAATTCAGTGAGAATGTTTTAAATTCACATAATTAAACTAGGCAAATAAAGATTATTACATATCAAATAAATAAAATAAAGCGAACAAATCTCTTCCAAGTTATGTATTCCAACTATTTCCGGGTAGATTAATAATGCAGCTAGAATTAATTTAAGAAATTTAGTGCTCAGTAATGATGTAATTGGACATAATTGCTTGCCATTTAACTCGTCTGGCATTGCTCAATTTAAATATGCCCGATTGATTTATCATTCTTGAATAACATTCAATTAATTAATAAGCAAGTTAAATAATCTAAATATAATTGGAACTTAAATATAAAAGAAAGGTTAATATCTAATATACAAATAAATATCAGGTAATTGACCGAGACTTTTTTCTGGAGTTGGCAATGATTTTGACAAAAAAACTTTAGGAACATTTATTATTTGTTCATTGGTGTAGTTTTAATAAATGCCATTTTGATAATCATTTATTATTTGTGCACACAAATTCATGCTTAATTCATGCCATTTGTTATTATGAAAGTAGCCTTACTTTTAGATCATTTCTTTTTAATTAATCCCGTGACACACAGTGCCCATGCGCCAATGTCTTAGTACTGCCAACTTCATAAAAAAGGTCTCAATCAATTTCAGTCAATCGGAAAATGCTGGATTTGTTTTGTAAATTTAATTTTACGTTCGAACTAATGTTGGCCTTTATTTCTAAGATTTCGATGTAAAAAACATGATTCAAAACAAGTGTCAAGAGATCAATAATAAAGCCAATGGATTTATTTCGAATAAAGCATAAATAAAATGCTAAAAATGATAGGAATATGTGTGTTTATAAGATTTATATTTGTATGAATTTAACCTCTTCACGCCCAGGTTCGCCACATGTGGCAACAAGCGAAAAATGAAAACAAAAACATTGTACAAAAAAAATACTTCTTTAGTGCTATCTATGGAATATTTTTTAATATTTTTTTGCATAAATGGGAAAGTTTGTGACAGTGAAATCATATTTCGTAGAAAAAGTTAACAACAACAAAGAAGTAATTTTTAATCAAACCTGGGATTAAATCAAAGCAGCATGAGCGCGAAATACTGTCTGAAGCACATTTTGAACTGATTGGATTTATAAATAACAAATAACAAAATTGTTGAATCTGGGGAAAAAACTGCATCCATATCCACAGAAAATCAATTTTTGATGTGGTTTTCGAACGGTACACTATGGGTCAAACTACCTGGATGTTTGGCCAAAACTTAAAATTTTGGAGATGTTACAAATACTTCAAGATTATATTTATAAAAGGTGTTGACCCTTCAAGAATTAAACAACTAAAAAGTAGAAAATCCTGCGACATAATGTCTATATTTTTACACCAAAAGCTAGATTTTAGTGTGCCAAAATAAAATTTAAAAAAATTGCTGCAATTTTGACCATAAATATTTTTCTTTGTGCTTCTGCATCGAAATGCTTAAAGTGTGCTATGAATTGGCGATTATTATTATTAACATGGAAATCATACGACCCGGTTTTCCTTAACATTTTCTGATAAAAACACAATGTCAATTTGTTTTAATGAATTGTGTCTTGCAATTGCCTTTATACTTTGATTAAAAAAAAGGTATTTAAATTATTTTTTCAATAATTATGTTTTTATAGATGTTCCTATGTTAAAGAATAGACCTTTTACGTTTATGGTAAAAACAAAAAAAGGAAGTCCGCAAACAAGATATGAGCATGTTAAAAATTTAGTTTAGTTTAGTAACACATATTAACTGCACCAAAGAAAATCTGTTTGTTGCAATGAAATATCGAGAAGATGGAAGGCTCATAATAGTATAGAAAATTATTTTCTACAAAAAACGCTGGGTGTTTATGCAAAGACTCGTTGATATTGGAAGATAAAGGAAGTGAGGAAAGGACAAGAGATATGCCATTTATTTTGATTGTTTACGTCCTCAACCATCCTTTGGTGAATCAAGCGTTAAGAACTGCAAGTGATGATTACAAACTTTTTTAATTGGATAAATTGAAAGACTTGAACAACAAGACGGTGCCGCATAGCATATATCTTACAATACAAAATCTTTTGCGTGAGAGATTTGGTAAATGAATCTTTACCCAATGGATAGATTTGAATTATCCCTCGAGGTTATGTACACGTGTGTGTGTTTTAGAGATGGGTAACTCTTGAGTGAGCCATCTCAAAAAGTGAGTCGGGTAGTCAAGTGACCCGGTTCAAAATATGAAGGTCATTTTGAGTCATGACTCATGAATGTATGGTTTGAAAGAGGAAATTTTGAAAGCGAGGACTTTATAAGATTTAATTAATCCTGTTGAGTCGACTTTGTTCATTGCGTCAGAGCTTGTGAGGCAGTTCACAAAAAACAATAATTTTGCCCATCTCATAAACTCTAGTAGTCCTTAACCCTTTCAGGACGGGTCACATCAATAAGCGTTTTAGAGTAACTTCTGTGACAGCCGGGTAGCATCAATAGCGTTCTGATGAATTTACTTGTTTTTACTCAGTACTTTTTTAGAATCATGGATGCCCTTATCTCTAGGAATATTTTATATGCATCGGCGTTTTATTCTTATTTCTATCTTATTCGAAATCGGTTGTTATTACATATACGAGTATATTGCAAATTTATTTTTATAAAATGGATACACCATCAACAAGTCGCGATTTTCCCGCGTCAAAGCGTCCGCCCTTTCTAAATTTTTTTGCCAAATATATCCGTACCGAAAGGGTTAATGGACTGAACAAGCAGATTTGTGAATTCATCTCATGTTTTAATGATAGTGTCACTCGAATTATTTAAATTGAACTAAAAATGCTATATGTAGCAATACTGTATTTATTTGTTTCATAACCACGTGTTATCAGAATAATAATTACATGGATTATGTTACGGTCTAGTGAAAATTGATCGTAGCACGGCAGACTATCATTACCTTTTATTAGTAAGTATTAGTGGAAAACAAGTTGAATTGGAAATATACTTTCCTTTTTTTTTATTAATAATTACATATGAATAATATTATGTAACAAATGATCATGCAATGATTTCTGTATTTTAACCAGTGCATGTAACTTAAATAAGATGGACTCCTCTCCAAAGATTAGAGAGTAGAACATGTGGTACTTGTTTATGTATATTTACTCACTTAAAAAAATCCATTAGAGGTGGAAGATATGTTGAGTACTTAACTCGCAATTGGTGACGCAAATTTAATGGTGACGCTGGTTTCACGCACCGGGGTTTTCAACAAAAGATTTTTTCAAACGTGTTACTAATAGTTGATGTTTTTTTTTAATTTATGCTCTTTGACAATAAAATAAAGATATTTAATCAATTTAAGCTCTGCAATGCAGCAGCTACTCGAAATTGCAACAAAAAACAATAACGGAGAATAAAATTATTTGACACCCCTGGTCTCATAGACCAGTAGGGTCACCATTGACCGGTTAAAGGATATATCATTGACAGCCTATTAACTTCCGCAGAGAAAAATGTTAATGAGTCTCCATAACAACCGCTCGTTACTCTTAGAGTGGAAAAAGTATTGGACTATTGTATTTTTCCTTTATAGGGTCGGCACCCTTCACGAGTCACCTCTGGCTTATATGTATTAGAGTTTGTGGCGCTTTCTGGCCAAAAAGGAAAGCAGGATGCTTGTGTATAGGGCTGACAATGTCAAAGTGTATGGTTGGTTTTAAAAATGTGTGCCTAATTACAAATGTTTCAACTATGTACTGCAATTTATTAATCATACATAACTACGATATTACTGAGCATTCGTGACTTGTAGGGGTAAAGTTTGCACAAAGTGAGAAAGTATTCGGAGAATGCCAGAGAACGAGACAAGAAATGTTTGGAGCCAATTGAATAGTTGATTGATAGTCACTGTGTAACACGCCTCGAGTGCTTGGTATAATTCTATTGTTGATTTTATATGTCTGTTACTAATTTTCTTGTATGCAATGTTATTTTTTCCTGCAATCCCCTCTTTTTTCTTAATTCTCAGTGATAATCTTTTTCTCTCATTTTTTCAATTCTAATTCTGCAATCATTTTATCTTTCCATTCTTTATTTCATCCAATATCTGTACCAGCATCTCTCAAACCAGTGAAACTCAACCGATCAATAGGAGGCAAGCAGTAGTACCAACAAGAAAAACCAAAAAGAGTTTTATAAGTAATAATAAAGAAATAAAATAATAAACTCATTGCAGAATTTGCATTTACTTGGCGAAATAGTTCATTTGTAAATACTCTGGATTTTCAACTCATAAGATAGTTTACAATATACATGACTAAATTGACCATTTGTATTGGTCCTTGCTCGAATTAACACAAGCGCTAACTAATAGCAAATACAAGTTAAAAATTCCGAAAGCTCATTTTAGAGACACTATTTACAGAAGATTGTAATACTCAGATGGGAGAAAGAAACAAGGTTTATCTACAATGGAACTTTATGCTTTCCCAAGGTACCGATTAAGATAGAGAAGTTAACCCGCCAATGGTGACCTACTGGTCTGTGAGACCGGGTGTGTCGAATAACTTTATTCTCCGTTATTGTTTTTTGTTGCAATTTCGAGTAACTGCCGCATTGCAGAGCTTAAATTGATTAAATATCTTTGTTTTATTGTCAAAGAGCATAAATTAAAAAAAAAAACATGAACTATAAGTAACACGTTTCGAAAACTCTTCAGTTGAAAACCCCGGTGCGTGAGACCGGCGTCACCATTAACTTTGAGTCACCAATGGCGGGTTAAAGAATGAATTATCATTTCCCTTCAACGACATACTAAGAACTGCTATCAGACTCTAGTCCTAATCAGTGCAGTAGAGTCGTTGTTAGGGAATCAGAATTATTATACCCAGTTGTTTTTTATTGACCAACCAGATCTGGTGATTTTTTATAATGTTAGATATTTGGTTGGATACTCTGCAATTGTCTTTTGCCTTCAAAATAAATGTGTGGTTATGTTTTCCACATGGTTGCCATGTGCTTAATTACCCTATCATAAAGATTAATTAAGTGGTGGAACTGGCTTCATTACTTATTTATTTTTTTATCTAAAAAGCCTGAATGACAACCCGCTTGTAAAATTGTGAAACGTTTCCCTTCCGATTTAATTGTGGGTGGATTATGTTTCAAATCAGTATCGTGTATCCAACTGCAGATATTACTACCATTTTGATACACCCATATCTCAACCCATAAACGTTACATCTTCGCTTGAATTTTGATAAATTTTCTTAAAAATGAAATTTTGGCTGCAAATAATTAATTAATAAATGGGTTAATTAATAATTAATTAATAAATTGCAATATGGGATTCATATATGAATGTCATTACATGACAAACAGTAGGGACACCCAAATAATCAAAGAACCTAAGAAAAATAAACCTCAAATCTGGTTGGCCAATAAAAAAAAAATGAGTAATTGATATCGTGTGAGCCACAAAATTTTGTTTCAGAGTTGGCTGTGAGATAAATGAGGTATGTCGCATATTATTACGTCATGTGACTAGATTAGTTCAATTGAATTAGATTTAAAAAAATTAAATAATCTCAGACATGATTGCTACGTTTCTCTCTCTCAGGCATGGCCTACTCAGAAACAAAATTCTGTGGTTCACATCTGACGATCCACGTAAGGGTACCTAAATTTTGGTGGTATATAACATTTATAATAATAATAAATTTAGGGCCGGTATTATAAAGGTCATTTAAATTTAATTGACGGTTACATTTTAGTTGACGTTAGTGCTACATGTATTTTGTATACAGGGTGTTTCAAAATTCATGCACCATAATAGGACTGCATGGGATACAATTGCACAGCAATAAAAATGCACAAGTGTAGGAAGCCGCCAGGAACAATAAAAAAAGTATAAAAAATAAGGTGAACTTGAAATTTGAGCGTCGGTTTTATCAACTCCCTCCGGACTATTTATGTTTAGATAAAAATTTTTCAACTGCGCGCTCGAAATTAGGTCACCATTCATTCATGCGTCAACACTTAAAATCGACACCGGTTGTTTTTATACAAGCAAACGAACGTATTCATTGATAGGGAACTGTGGCGTCTCATTAATATTTCAGCGAAGGGGTTAAATCCATTTTATTTTGTAGAAAATCGAGATTTGTTATAAGGACTATAAGGGTTTTTTTTCTTTCTATCTACGAGGAGTACGCAGAAAATTTTTGGTGCATGAATTTTGAAACACCCTGTATAACCAAACTTCATTTAAATTTTAATCTTCGAACAAATGTAACTGACCTTAATCGTTTAAGTTAAAGAATTGTTGCCAACATTAATTCTCAATTTTAAATTTAAATTGAATGCGAAATGCATTACAATGACTTTCATTCAATTCCTTTTTATTCGTTTATGTGTTTAATTGCAATTTTACAGCAATTTTACACGGTTTAAGTTTTTGCATGTAACGTGTCGCAATAGCTTTCAATATTATTAGACAAGAGAATGTAAATTTATTAGTTATACAATTATTCAGAAGTGTAATCACTTTTACATACCTTAAGTAATGTTTGCAAAATACACCAAACGTTTACGATACGATATAAGCTGTTCAAAACAAACAAATGAATCAATATCGTATTGTTTTAAGATATCAGTAAAACATGAAATAGATTTTAATTTTTGGCCTGTCATTACAAGATTTTATTTGGGAAAATTTCCAAAAAAATTGAACCGAATGTTTATGAAATCAAAAGATCGATCAATACATTTTTGTAAGGTATCAGTGGTATATGAATCTTGTTTTAATTTTTAGTCAGAGGCATATCAAGAATTTTTGAAGATAAGATTATTAGAAAAATTCACAAAAGAATTTATTTGTGGCCTGTTATTTCAAGAATTTTTATGGAAAAATTGAACCATATGTTTCTGAAATCAAATGATTAATCAATATATTTTTGTAAGGTATCAGTGGTATATGAATCTTGTTTTAATTTTTAGCCAGAGGCATATCAAGAATTTTTGATGATAAGATTATTAGAAAAAATCACAAAAGAATTATTTGTGCGAAGAACCGAATTTTTATTATATGAAATGAGCTGTTTAAAGAAAATCAATTTATTTTTGTATATCAGTAGATGATGAAAATAGTTTTAATTTTTGACTATCACAGGACCTTTCCCTTATACACCCTGAGAAATATTGCCTTTGTATGTTGTCGCGTCCATTTATATTATTTTTAATGAAGATGAATAGATGAAGCAGAAGTGGAAAACTGCACAAAAGAATTGTTTGCGAGAAGAACCGAGTGTTTATTAGATGAAATGAGCTGTTTAAAGAAAATCAATCAATTTATTTTTGTATGATATCAGTAGAACATGAAACTAGTTTTAAGTTTTGACTATCACAAGACCTTTCCGTTATACACCCTGAGAAATATTGCCTTTGTATGTTGTTGCGTCCATTTATATTATTTTTAATGAAGATGAATAGATGAAGCAGAAGTGGAAAACTGCACAAAAGAATTGTTTGTGAGAAGAACCGAGTGTTTATTATATGAAATGAGCTGTTTAAAGAAAATCTATCAATTTTTTTTTTTGTATGATATCAGTAGATCATCAAACTAGTTTTAATTTTTGACTATCACAAGACCTTTCTGTTATACACCCTGAGAAATATTGCCTTTGTATGTTGTTGCGTCCATTTATATTATTTTTAATGATGACGAATAGATGAAGCAGAAGTGGAAAACTGCAGTGGTTGACGACACTCTTACAGAAGACGCAGCGTCAGCCTGTAAAGTGTTAATTTTTATGAATTGGTAGTTCATACTATTAAGAATCAGGTGCGCACCCAGAAATTTGGCTTGGGGGGGGGGGGGGGGGCTCACGCATATTATAACTCAAATACAGAAGAAATTTGTCTTGGGAGGGCTCACGCAAATTATGACTCAAATACAGACATATGTGTAAACTGAAAATCCATGAATATGATATTAAATCAAAATGTAACATAGCAATGACATTACAATTAATAACAATTCCAAAAAACACTATTTTCCTAGGGCCAGATTTGGTGGTTACCACGCGATATATAAATGGCTTGGGGGGTGGCTCAAACCTGATAGCCACCCCCCGGGGCGCGCTTGTTAAGAATAGTAACATGAAATAGATAGTTATACTAAATAGAGTCTTAATAAATCTCGACTAGTTTCACCTTATGAAGGCATTTAAAAATATTCAAAAATAATTGTCTTGCCACAAAAATACATAGCAACAAACAATTTCACATAGATTTAAAAGGTATAAAATCTTGGAATAAATAAAATATATGTTAGGATAAGCTCCGATGTCTTTGTCTGAAAAGATGGGGAACAAACGAATTGTAATAAAATGTATATAAAATTTACAAGTAAATTTCTCCTTACATATTTTACAAGACACTATCGAAGAATTTTTGATATTTTTTTTTTGGTGTTAAGCCTGGCCTTGGTTCTGTGACCATTAGCCATCATCAATATTATAGATATATAAGTTATGAATTAAATGAATGAATGAATAATGAAAGACGTATACAACAACCACGGACCCGACCGAATACTTCTCGATCCCCGAAAAATCTTTCGGCCGGGCTGGGAATCAAATCCTCACGGCCGCGGTACAACCGGCACAAGCGCTCGACTCTACCCACTACATTTTGGATATTTATTTATATAATCATATTCCCGTATTGTATTTAAAATTCACAACTTAACTTCTCCTTACATCTTTTACAATAAACTATTAAATAATTTTGGTTATTTATTTATATATTCCCTCTTTTACTGGGGTGATATTTATAAAATAGTTTATTTTTATTAGGTATTCTAGTTGCCAATTTAAAATACTGGTATTATTAAATGAATCAGATACAAAACTATTATTTATAAGCAAGTCTTACATTGCCATTGTATACTGAGAATAGCGGAAATACTATATCATATAACAAACAAGTTTGTAATTTAAGAAGGCAACCTTTCAAGAAGCAGTTCATTCTTACATCGAGTACCTCCTCATCGTCATTAATGGTAATGACTTTGATAAACCTGTCCACGATGTTGTGCTCGTCTAGCTGCGAGGGCACGTAGGGTATCCACTCCATGTTCTCCGATATCTGCGGCCACTTCGAGTTCCGGTTGTACGCCCTCGGAGACAGGTAATCATTGTTGTAATAGTCATTGTCGTCCTTCTGAGCGACTGTGTAGTAAGTGTTCGTTTTATTGTTCTTCCTGGTGATCTTGTCCTTAATGTTATCCGTTAATTTCCGCGATTTCGCCTTAAGGCCGTCGGCGAAATTGTGCGTTTGCACCTTCAGGGTGCTCACGAAGTTTTCGAACATGTTACACGCTAAACGGACACGGGTTTTTTAATTTTCGTCGGGCGACCCTCCGGTTGTTTTGTTTTGGCACATGTTCGCGGTTTGTTTGGCGAGAGAGAGCGGCGCGAGACGGGCGCTGTTGCGTCGGAGCGAGACGGACGTCTTATCACCGCGTGCAGAATGCCAGAGGAGAACGTGATAGCGCCGGTCCCCCCTCCAAAAAGACGGTGTCACACGCGACGATTTCTGATTTAAACTGCGTCCGCGGCGTTGTCGCGTCTAATGTAAATTCTCGGAACCGACGTAGAATTGTTTTGAATCATTGGATCGAGCGGTAATTTTCTCAATTAAGCGTGCGAGTGGTTAATGAGGAAGTCTACGAGATTTGATATAAACGGGGACGTAGGAATCCAGTGTTTCTCAACGTGGGTGATATCGCCCCCTGGTTGGCGTTTTTCTGACAATCCGCATTTAGGGGGACGATGCTCACGTTGCGGTGGCGAATGCATTTTAATTACCTAAGGCAAATCGCCTTAAAAAATAATAATGTGACTTAAGGTTATTATTAGATTAGAACCAAATGTTAATAAACTTCGCTAAGATCAAAAAAACTTGTAAATTTGCGAAATTGCGTTGATTTTAAATGAAACTTTTTTAATAATAAAAAAAAAAACACAAAATTCAAATCATCAAAATCAAATAACGCGCTCGTAAGTTAAACAATTTATCAAAATCAGAAACTTGATTTAATTGAAGGTAGAAACGCCAAAGTAGCGGAATTTATTGCCTGAATGCTGTACTGAACCAAATCCGGGTGGCTTTAACACCGATGAGATATGGACATTGCCAGCGGCGGCAAATATAACAATATTAATGTGAACATTAAATATTGTTCCCCATCAGAACACCTACAGACCGGTTTCGACCTTTTAGGTCTCTCTTGATTTTGAACTTGGAAAATTTCGGATTTTGGCAATTTCCATTGGATCTCGACATGGATATTTTTAATACAATTTGAAATACACTGAATTTTCTACGTTTTAACATATAAAATATCATAATCAAAAATGCGTCTTAATTTTTTTTCACCTTACTAATTTTTAAAAACTGAAAACGAGGGTTTGTTGACTTTGAACTTGGAAAATTTCGGATTTCGGGTATTTTCACAGACTGCATGATTATCTCTTAATACTTTTTTCAAACACACTTAATTTGCTGCATTTTAGCATTTAAATAAATCATAAGACTCCGGTGATTTTCGTTTCTTCCTAACACATTCAATTTAAAGTTATGACCAAAAATAATACAAACCAAGGAATTTTTCAATTTAGCTCATTATTTTTACCATTCAACTCTACACATTAGACTGGTAAAATAAACGAACGAACTGCGATAGAGTACTTCTTAACTAAGTTATTTTAAGCACGATTTTGATCCTATCAACAATACAACTGGAGACTATTGGAATCCAAATAAATGCAGACAAAATGCGTTGATCCAGAATACATTAAAAATATACATGAAAACATACCTGAATACAATCATATAATCCCAGAACTGCATTACCATCTATGTAACCAAATTGGGTGTGACAAACTGGAACCTCTAGACTATCACAAAAGCTAACTGGGTGCTGAACAAAAACCAAGAATATATTACAAAACATTCCAACGAGTTTTACTCAAGACCGTGAAACACCAATAGCCAAACCAAATATTTTGTGTTGTATTAAATAAGGAACTCCATCCATCAACAGAAAAATGCAATAGGAATAGGCTTTAATTGCATATTTACACAGAACCTTATGCCGTTGGCAACAAATATTTGCCATTTAGAAGCATAAGATATTGAGAATCCAACCAATCCAACATAATTATTAGACAGAAAGTAGTACCTCTTATAGAAAAATAATAAAGCGAACAAGAAATTAGAAAGTCGTAGTACCATTCTGCAGTGGACTAGTGGGTAGAATTCCTGCATTTGAGCCCCGCCGACGCGGGTTTGACTCCCCCCAGACGCTCTCAGACAAATGTAGAAGTCCTACGACGAATTGAAACAAAAAGAAAGAAAACCGCATTTCCCATGGATTATCGGCCTCCTTTTGCTTTACTAGATCCATCAATTCCAGGACCATCTCCAGCTGCACCAGTCACGCTTTCTAACTAAGATCTAAGATGCATCACCCCAGCGACGGTTCGCGGGTTTTTTTCTGGTACGGCCGAGGAACAAGAGGTGGTAATACAGATAGGTAGGGTCAGTTGCAGAGACGGCTGGCTGCGTGACCGCACCTATCTGTATTACCACCTCTTGTTCCTCGGCCGTGCCAGAAAAAAACCCGCGAACCGTCACTGGTTCTTGTACAATTTACTACTTAAAATTCACGATTTTCTAGGCGCAGTGACTTGAAAAATATGAAATTTTGACGAATGTTCTTTAATTATACCAAAAAATCTTTCTATACATGTTTTTAATGACACTAAAGAAACTGCAAGCACTGAACTTCGCCTACTCTTATATTTATTTTTATTTTTGTTGTACTCTATTAAAAAATAAAGACATATTATTATTATTATTATTATTATTAAATTGTCATTTCCCATAACCGACAAATTTTAGCACTTGAACATGTCTTTTTCGGCACTTTGCATAGTTGAAAATTGTCATTTTTGACACTTGAAAGTTGTCTTTTATGACAGTTGAAAATGGTTATTTTTGAACATTGAGAATAGTCATTTATGGCACTCGAAAATGATAATTTTTAATAGTTAAAAACTCGTTTTTGACATTGGGAAAATATATTTTTCTGCACATGAAAATGGTTATTTTGCACAGTTGTAAATGGCAATTTTTGACATTTGAAAACTATTTTTTTTTTCACTTGGTAATTATATTTATTGGCAGCTGAAAATTTCCATTTTTTGGCAGTTAAAAATTGTTATTTTGGCACTTGAAAATTGTCGTTTTTGACAGTTGAGAATGGTTATTTTTCAAACTTGAAAATTTTAATTTATGGCACTCAAAAATGATAATTTTTGACAGTTGAAATTATCGTTTTTGACAGTTGCAAATGTTATTTTTTGCACTTAAAATTGTCAATTTTGGTACTTGAAAATGTCTTTTTCGGCACTTGAAAATGGTCAGTTTGCACAATTGAAAATTGCCGTTTTGACACTTAAAATTGTCCATTTTACACTTTTGGTAATTGCCTTTTTTAACAGTTGAAAATTGCGACATTTGGCAATTCAATTTTTCATTTTTGGCACTTGAAAATTGTCGTTTTTGGCAGTTGACAATGGTAATTTTTTAACCATTTATGGCATTTGAAAATGATAAATTTTGACAGTTGTAAAATGTCAGTTTTGGGCACTTGAAAATTGTCAATTTTGGCACTTGAAAATGTATTTTTTGCACTTGATGATTGTCAAATTTGGCACTTGAAAATGTATTTTTGGCACTTTGTACAGTTGAAAATTGTCATTCTTGACACTTGAAAGTTGTCTTTTCTGACAGTTGAAAATGGTCATTTTTGAACCTTGAAAATTGTCATTCATGGCACTCGTAAATGATAATTTTTGATAGTTTAAAACTATCGTTCTTGACGCTTGGAAAATGTAATTTTTGGCCCTTGAAAATTGTGAATTTTGACTTTTTTGCACATGAAAATGGTTATTTTGCATAGTTAAAAAACAGTCGCTTTTGAAACTTAAAAATCTGAATGTATGGCACTCGAAAATGATAACTTTTGAAAGTTGAAGTGGTCATTTTTGACAGTTGGAAAATGTCATTATTTGCACTTGAAAATTGTCAATTCTGTTACTTGAAAATGTATTTTTTGGCACTTGAAAATGGTCGTTGTACAGTTAAAAATTGCCTTTTTGACACCTAAAAACGTTCATTTTAGACTGTTGGTAATTGCCCTTTTTAATGGTTAAAAATTGTGACATTTGGTATTTAAAAATTTTCATTTTTGGCACCTGAAAATTGTCGTGTTGAGCAGTTGACAATGGTAATATTTGAACCATTTATGGCATTCGAAAATAATAATTTTTGGCAGTGGAAAAATGTCGTCAATTTTGGCACTTTAAAATGTCTTTTCTGGTACTTAATGATTGTCGAGTTTGGTCTTTTGAAAATGTCTTTTTCGGCACTTTGCACGGATGAAAATTGTCATTTTTGACACTTGAAAATTGTCTTTTTTAACAGCTGAAAAATAGTTATTTTTGAACCTTAAACTTTGTCATTTAAAGCACTCAAAAATGAGAATTTTTGACAGTTGAAACTATCGTTTTTGACACTGGAATGGAAAATGCCATTTTTTGGGCTTGAAAACTGTGAATTTTGACTTTTTTTGCACATGAAAATGGTTATTTTGCACAGTTGAAAATGGTTATTTTTGACAATTGAAAACTGTTTTTTTGACACTTGGAAATGAGCATTTTTGGTAGTTAAAAATTGTCATTTTTGGCACTTGAAAATTGTCGTTTTTGGCAGTTGAGAATGGTCATTTTTAAAACTTGAAAATTGTCATTTATGACACTCGACGATGATAATTTTTGACAGTTGAAATGATCGTTTTTGGCAGTTAGAAAATGTCATTTTTTGCATTTGAAAATTGTCAATTTTGGTACTTAAAAATATCTTTTTGGCACTTGAAGATGGTCAGTTTGTAGTTGTTTTTTTAGCACTTAAAAATGTTCATTTTAGACTGTTGGTAATTATCTTTTTTAACAGTTGAAAATTGCGAAATTTGGGAATTAAAATTTTTCATTTTTGACACCTGAAAATTGTCATTATTCGCAGTTGACAATGGTAATATTTTGAAGCATTCGAGAATGATAATTTTTGGCAGTTGGAAAATGTCATTGTCTATTTAAGCACTTGAAAATGTCTTGTTTGGCACTTAAAAAGGAGGTAATGTTACAAAATACAATTCGTCGTTTAATTGATTTTCGTGGACGAAGATTAAATGCGGGCTATTTTTCATCTTTATTTAATTCTTTTAGTGCTTCTGCCACAAGTAAACGTTTTTAATGGTCGATTTTTCTTTCCTCAAAAAGGAGGCGGTGAAATATATTGTGTATACTAAGTGGCTCTACCAGCGGCGGCTCGTGGATGTTCGGCGGTGAGGCAAAGGAAGAAAATTTGACCGAAACGGCAACGGAATATTTACTTCCTCTATTAGAGTAAGTAGTGCAGCATGAGTGGCATCTTTGTCTTTGCCTCACCTACGGAAACCCACGAGCCGCCGCTGGGCTCTACCATCAAAATTTTCCACGAGCCGCTACTGCCTCAAACTAAACAAAAAAAAACAGACATATTCTATCTTTTGCCGTGTTTACCGTCCCTTGCTGCTGCGAAGAAAGGGCGATAGTAAGTAGCCTCAGGCGGCAATTTTTAATGATCTCCAGAGCGATAGTTCTTTACATTAAGGGGAATCTCTATACCCGCTTTGAATGAAAAGTAATTCCGACACATCTCGGACACTATAGGTCGTATCAAAAATAGAAAAATTGCAATGAATTCAGCTAATTCTGGAGCAGTACTAACGTGAAGTTTTTTTGCAGTTTGTTAAATATCAAAAATACCTAAATAATTACGCATATTTCTCGACGACAAAGGAGCCACACTACATGAATCATATGACAGGCTGTCAGCGTTCGTATGAGTCAAGTGCCCTTGTTCCGCAGCTAGATAATTCAGCAATGTAATCGTATTATTTATATAATAATAGTCCAGTAAAATTAGACCATAAAAATAGTGATGTGGCCATCATGTTACTTTCTCCGACTTGATGGTATCATAGCCATATATATTTTCGTTTTCATGGTTTATTTTCAATTGAAATCATATTTTAAATGTAAATCGAGCGTTGCGCACACTCGGATGAAACTGACGTTTAAAACGTCAAAATTATGAAGGGTGAAATAATTATACTTCAAATTCAAAAACTCGGTTTACTCAGAAACTAACGAGATTTCGAAAAAAAACTTATTCTTTAGAAGTCATTCATTTTGGCATTCTCTGCAATTATTATTAACATAAATTTGCTGTAACTATTATCTTTTCATAATTATAAACCAAAAATTAAAAAATTATTCATAATTTTTTTTCTCGAATAGCAATGATTTTATGAAAAATATTTTCAAGCAAAAGATGTGCATTTGTTTATTGTCTTCAATGTTTGTTTAAATATTTTTGTGATATTTTTCATATTTAAGAAAATATTGTCAAAAAACAAAAAACAGTTAAGGTAAACGCCCACTTCCGGTGCACGAAATTTTACCAAAAGCTTTTCATTTCTTCGGATTATCAAATAAGACGTATGTTCAAAGTTTTATATCAATTGCTTTATTAGTTTTTGAGATACAGCGCACACAGACACACACACACATACACAATTTTTTTTTTTCCAGAAATTGTTGAAATGGCATCTAGGGATCCCAAAACGGATATTTCCGTAAAAAAAATTTTTGAAAAAAAAATCACGATCACAATACTTTCTCGTACTTCGTAACGGAGAAAGTAAAAAGATGATTTAGTGAAATACTTTAACAGAAAAAAGTCCACAATATACTTGTATGAAATTATACAACAACTTGTAGGTAATCAAGGACGTACATATATTTAAGAGGATAATTGTTCAAATATTATTAGATATAGAGCCCTACAGCATAGAGGATTTTCGTAATTTTAAGTTTAATTAGTATATATGTTAATCAATCCTATAATACTTGTTCAGATTGACGCTCTTTCCTGTATTTAGTATAAATATGTATTTTTTTAAATATTGTATATTTCTATAAGAATAAAGATTATTATTATTATTATTATTAAATAAATCCCGGGAATTTGATTTTTAATTTTTCGGCAAAGTTAACGCCCACTTCATATTGAATATAAACGCAAGCGTGTACTCTTTAATACTTTGCTTCATTATCTTAGAAATACTAATTTTTCGGAAAAAAGTTTTCACGTTAGTGCTGCTCCCGACTGCACTGAATACGCAGCCGTCTTTCGTTTTCCCTTAAAAACCACAGTTGTCGAGAAAAAACGGAAAAACTATTAAATTAGAAGTCCTATGTAAAGCGGTGACATCTATCGAGCTATAAACACACCAAAGAGCTCTACTGCTTTCCCGTAATCTCTATTAATACAATCCTCTCTATTTGCTTATTGTTTTACCTAAACAATATTACATCTTTTTCACCTAAGAATAAGAAGCCAAATGTTTTAATAATTAATTACGTCAACGAACTCATGAACTCATATTTTCAAAAAACAAAACAAAAATAAGCAGACCTTTGACTAAGGTAAGAGGTATGTAAACGTCCCACTTCATATTGAATACAAATGCAAGCGTATACCCTTAAATACTTTGCTTCATTATTTTCTTAGAAATACTTATTTTTAGGAAAAAAAATTCACGTTAGTGCTGCTCCTGACTGCACTGCGCAGCTGTTTTTCGTTTTCCCTTAAAAACTACAGTTGTCGAGAAAAAACGGAAAAACTATTACATTAGAAGTGCGGTGACATCTATTGAGCCATAAACACACCAAAGAGCTTTACTGCTTCCCCTTAATCTCTATTAATACAATCCTCTCTATTTACTTATTGTTTTACCTAAACAATGTTACATGATTTTCACCTAAGAATAACAAGTCAAATGTTTTAATAATTAATTACGTCAACGAATTCTTGAACTCATATTTTCACCCCCGATTAAATAGACATTTTCATAAATGTTGAATGGAAATTAAGATAATTAAATTCAAATAGCATTCGACATTGATTAATCTTGTAGATTGAGGGTGTTAATTGACGTCAATTAATTCGACTAATTGCATATCGAGTTTGATGGCGGCATTGCCGTTTAATCCACGATTTCAACCCCTGAACTGCAAATAATTAAATGTGACATCTTTAAAACCCCATTAACTTTTATGTTGTGTGTTTATATTGGGGGGCGAGTAAATGGTCCACGAGTGGTTTTTGGGATTCCATTATCTGACTTTATTAAATGTCGATTACCATTATCCCGCGGGCCGTTTCCGATCCCTTTTGATCCGATAAAAATACACGATTTGATTAAATTATGGCCGGTTACAGTGGCGTAACTAGGAAGTAAAAATGAGGGGGCGGGGAGGATAATAATAAAAAGTTTGGGTGAGAGGGGCTCAGGAAAAATTTTGCGCAAATCACTACTATGGATACAATCACTACTACTAGCAAATGTTACATCTGATTATTTGTTTATTAACTCTTATCTAACGAATCCCGCCATTTTCGAGACAACAAAACATATTCCCGTAATATCAAATGCCGCCATATACATAAAAATAATAGTTATTTATTATACGAATGTAAAATGTACGTAATTAGTCTCGCAAGAAAAAGTTTAATAATGAGTAATTCCACACGAGTATAATATATTTTATCCAAAATCGTCTGTGGTTACATTAAATATTGAAATGTTTATAAAATTTTGACAAGAAATTTTGATGTACGTGGTGCCAATTTGAAATATTTCAAAAATCCTACTGTGTGTCCGAGTTATTCTCTCGCTAGGGGGTAATGAACAACATTACATCCCTAAAATGACCGCAGTAATTTACAACCGACTTTGGATAAAAATATCTTCGAATGATCTAATTCGTTTTTTGAGCACATGACATTAAGTTCCCGGCGCATCACCAGATTATACATTCATAAATGAGCTTATTTTAGTTGTCTGCAAAGCAATGGTTGCGACTATTATAAGCTAGCTCATTAGCTAATAATTTTACAACAGAAATACAATTCAGTAATAGTTGGCTGGAAAGTATACAAAATTGCATAGCCAAAGATAAACTTCAAAGACAACGGACAAGTAATTGAAATCATAGCGTTTAGTATTAGATTTAGAATTTTTGTAAGAGGTTTTAATAAGTCGAACCACTTATTATCATTTATCCCAAACTTTACAATTGAAGGTAAGAACTTGCTCGCGAAATAGTAGCCAACAACGGTATTTTGTAGAAAAGAAAAAATCTAAAAATGTCTGGACAAACAACAGAGCTATTAATTAGCTCGTGCTCCCCCGACATCCGACCTGTCACTACTCTCAGTTTTCAAATATGTTTAAAGTAATGTTCAGTTTTGTACAGATGCTGCTTCCAGTAAATTCGATAAGAGTTTAGGATTTGTTGTGACTGGCTGTACTGTCTGTAAGGATATAGATATCTTCACCCCTACTTTTAGTTCAATTATTTTTTGGGCATCTGAATGTTCTGCCTAGAAAATCGTTGAGTAGTTTTGTTCAAGATTGAGCTCACCGGAGTATGCTACAATTATTTCCGTGTTTTTTGGCTCTGTCAGTAAATTGCTGCATATTGGCATCCAAACATTCACGTTCTGTAAGAACTATTACGATCTTGACACATCCTTAGAAAGGTTTTCTACATCTACTCTTCCTCTCTTTCTCTCGTGCTTAGTCTCAGGGATGTTTTAAAGGTTTAAAGTGCCTGATGATCGGTGCCAGAAAAAGAGAGGGTAATGAGTAAAAAATAATGGGCGAAATAGATGTATTCCAGTTGCGCATGAGAATGTCAAAAAAATCATTTGAATGTGCAAAAGGAGACTGATTTCGCACACGTAATAAATAGGTGTTATAGGTATAAGCCTAAGGGTCAAAAGTAGAGAGATGGGGGAAATGACGAAAAAATAGTCCTCACCTCAAAAAAATTTATATTTTACCACTAAAACAAAATGATGAGCAAAAAAATTAAAGGCCCTCACTTCTAAAATTACATGACTCAACAAGAGTCGATTCTTTGACTCACTCACTCATGAGTTACTCATCTCTAGTTAAAATTAATTTTACGCCCGTGGTGCACACATTACTTTTTCTACTATCATTAACCCTTTGGGTCCTAGTGATCGTTGGAAGTACATCAAAAACGTCAAAAAGCGCAACAGCGCTTGTCTGCGTCGATTGCGAAAAGGCCCGACAAAAATCTAAACAACGCGATCGCGCTCTTTGGGACTCAAAGGATTAAGTTTTAATTCACAGAAAATTGATAATTTAAATTTATATGAGAGAATAGAAGTAATCGTAGTTTTCGTGATATGTTTAATTTGTTTGTAATCATGAGAAAAGCTATTTGCAAACTTTCTATAAAATTTGTTGTCAGTGTTTGTATGATTTAAAAGTGTTCAAAATGTACCCCAGCAGAACTGCATTAAATTGGAACCCGGCTATTAAGCAAGTATTTTATGAAAAGTCTTATTATTAATTATACACGTAAGTAAGAAGCAACTATTATAGAGCATTGTATTTTATAGCCCGCGCGCTAGTCCATTCTTACAACAATTAGCCCTAGCCCTAGGGCTAAAAGTTCTACTTTACATCCGCAATTTAGGGCCAAAATGTCAAGTATAAATATAGTAGTAAAACAATATTTTTTTCTGAACATAAGTATGTATAATATACCTAAATATTGAGAATCTGATTATATTTTTCGCAGAGGACAAAATGTTTTTTCAAGTTCATTTCAGAGAGTAACATTTTTCACACGTAAAAAAATGTGTGAAAAATGGTTTCTTTCACGATTTTTACAGTTTTTGTTTAAAGGGCATACATCACAATTTGATAGCGATGCATCAATCTCACACTTTTCTGAGAGTTGAAAAAAAGCTATTTTTGCAAAAACTTTTTGACTTCACGCCCAAAATTGGGTAAATCCTCTATGAACCACCCTTGAATTTGAATAAAATTTTCAAGAATTATAATAATAATATTTCAATAAGTCAGAAGAATCACAGAAATGTTTACAGAAAGAAAAAACGGTGTATACAATGATCAGATTAATGAATTAAAATGTGTAGCTATAAAATAAAAGAAAAATACAATAATAGTTTCGACATTTCACCTATTTTACCCAAATTGCATTAGAACGTTTTGATATATTTTTCAAGAAATATTCAAGCTAGACCCCTATTGCCCAGCATCAAAAATCCTACAGCTCACTAGTGGGCGGTAGGGACCAGGTTGACTACCACTGCTCTAGTCCTATTAAGTTATAAACCGAATGAAAAATCCAACCAAGATTCTCTAGTTCTTTTTGAAATTTTCTAACAAATTTGCTGCTTTGTAAAATGCGAACTTTCGACTAGATTTCCATAATTTTCCCAAAATTCCCATAATTAATTTCAATACAGTTTCTAGCCAAGGAAAGACTAAAGACTAAACTCCGACTCGCGATAAAATGTTCTTTATGAAACAATGTTTTAATGTATTATTTTGAGCCTCGCGGTTGTTATTTGCGGCACCTTTGTAGCCTTTTGGGTAAAATGTCTCTGCTTGGTCTTCTAGTCTTAGGACACCGCAGTATGTTAGCTCATAATCTTAGCGCTGTGGGGACAGTATTTTCTTGTCCGATCCAGGGGGGGAGGGGGGTCTAATTTCATAAAGCATTTCTAATTTTTGTGTTGGTTGTTGGAGGCAATTACTTCGTGATAAAGCTTAAATATAATCATCAATTTTTTTTGTTAAATGATGAGATTAATATTACAAACTCTTAACCCGCCATTGGTGACGCAAAAATGGTGACGCTGGTCTCACGCACCGGGGTTTTCATAGTTCATGTTTTTTTATGCTCTTTGACAATAAAACAATATTTAATCAATTTAAACTCTGCAATGCGGCAGATACACGAAAGTGCAACAAAAAACAATAACGGAAAATAAAGTAACTCGACACACCCTGTCTCACAGACCAGTAGGTCACCATTGGCGGGTTAAGGGGTCATGCCTAGTCAAGGAGCAAAAAAATAGGTGATTTTTTTTGCATAAAATGTAAAAATTGTTTTACATTGAGTTGGTCTATGTGGTAGCATGTATTTTGATGAATGTAGCATGACTTTTAGAAGAAAAAACAATTCTTTTTACTTAGGAAGCTGGTTCATCTGCCAGAGGTACCATTTAACTATTTTTGTATTGATTTGTCATATTTATTTATATAATCATTATTTATTATATATAATGAGTAGAGGGACTGAACATCCATGGATCCGAACGGTCACTTTTTCATTCCGAAATAGTGACCGCCCGGATGGGATTCGAACCACGAGGCCCGTAAGCAGGAGCTCTACTCACTAGTCCACCGCGACCCCAGAAAAAAAATATTAGTAATAAAAAAAAAGATACGACGGTCCTCCCGAAGGCAGTTGAAAAAAAACAGGTTTCGCTGTGACCACTGCTACTAGGATTTGGATTAGCAGAAATCAGAAACAAAAAAGATTTCTTTGATATATTAAAGTGTCTAGTGTAGAAAATTTGACCGAAACAGCAACGAAATATTTGCTTTCTCTATAAGAGTAAGTAGTGCAGCACGAGCGATATCTTTATCTTTGCCCCCCCCCCTACGGAAATCCACGAGCCCCCGCTGGTTTAGTGATTGAACGAACAGTTTGTAGAATTGATCTGGGACAAAATCGAGGACGTTCAAAGTTAAAATTTTGATTTTGCCTGAAAATATCGCTCGTTTTTCAAGAAAAAAAAACCGGCCTATTACACAGCCCCACAAAAAAAAGTGTTCGGACTTGTGGGTCGGACATGTATTCCCATGTATTTTTCGACGCTGCTGAATCTGATCTCAAGCTCAGCAATGGCCCTCCACGTCTGGAATTGGCCCCAGGGCCAAAAATGGCCTAGCTTCATCCCAGAATTCATCTATCAGATCCTCTAGAAGCAATTTTTGGCCCCTGGAGCCAATTCCAGACGTGGAGGGCCATTTCTGAGCTCGGGAGCGGTTTCAGCGTCGATAAATTCATGGGAATACATACGTCCGACCCACAAGTCCGAATACTTTTTTTTCGACCACAAATCCGGGTTTGGCTTTAGACCTCGCCCTATCCTCGCCCTATCCTTTCAGGCCATACAGAGGCCATTTTTGGCCCCTGGGGCCAATTCCAAACGTGGAGGACCATTTCTGATCGGATTCAGCGTCGAAAAATACATGGGAATACATATGTCCGACCCACAAGTCCAAACACTTTTTTTTGTGGGGCTGTGTTATATGTCAAATAAATGTACCGGTGCAGTAGTTTTCGAGAAATCGTGGTCACCTAGTTTAATAAGCTTGTTTTGAGAAAAACGCCTTTAAAGTTTCAATACTCCCTTGCACCATGCAAACAGAGCGTACTTTGAACGCTTGTAACTCCTACAATTTTAATGGAACTAATTCCAACTTTTCAGGGAATATTCTCAAAATATTGTACTTACTGAAAATGTCTAAACCCAAAAATATATTTTTTTTAAATTTCTGACTAGGCGTGACCTATTTAAAAATAAGAGACATTTGTAAAATAAATACAAAAGTAAGATGTACTTTAAAACTTTATTACCTTTACATAAAAATTTAAATTTTCTAGAATGAAGTTATTTATTAATTTAACAAGTTGAAATATAACAATAACCGGCATAGTGCCGCCATCTATACCAGCGGTCTCCAAACCATTTTAATTTCTAAAAGGGTTGTTAACCCTCTATTACATGATTTATTTAAACATAAGAATGTAAGTTTTTACACTAAATGGTTAAAGCAATAAGGCAAAATTATATTTTTTATAAAATTTGTTAATCTTTTGTTTTGGTTTAGTAGTTATCAGTATTTTTGGCAGCAACGCAATTATCAAAGAAATGAAAAATGCGTTTGAGTTCTTCAAACTTCTTTAGAGGCATAACATCCGTCATTTGAACCATTCTGGTTTTAGCGGTCTAATACCTACTTGAGGAAACTTGTCTGATGAGAGGACATCCAAATCAATATTGCTCCAGTTACTTGTAATTGGTTTGTTTCGTTTTTTCTGTGCGTTGTATGAGCATGTTTACTCTACCAGTTGAGAAATAAAGAAAAAAATTAAAGTCTTCTGAAATATTTCAAAAATCAATTTTGTTGAGGATTTTTGAATCTGTTTGATTTATTTTAATAATTATTTATTACGTAAGATAACAGAACTTTGCCTAAGAAAAATTATGTTCCCATTTGGGAACAGTATGCAATAGAGGGTTAATGCCTTATTGAATAATGAAACCCTTACATAATCATCTCTACAAGAAACGAAGAAATCTTTGGTCTAGAACAAAATTTGGAAACAACAGAGAACCATGTGTTTTAATCTCTAGAACCAGTTACTGACTTGGGCCTTCTAATGGGCAGTGGACGGCGGCCCTTGATATATCTGCTGAGTCGTTACAAGTGGAACGAATAATATTAGGTGCTCCAACAAAATTTGGAAACAACAGAGAGTCATGTTTTCTAATCACTAGAACCAGTCACTGGCTTGGGCCCAAAACAGAAACATTATCGTTCATTAGGGCAACGAGTATGTAAATGTCCTGATTTATGAGAAGTTACTATGTTGAGGCTGTAGGGTTAGCCCTTTAGGGTTGTTAGTGGACGTAAGCTTCAGCGGTTACCTATTTTCTAAATGGCGGCAAAGCTCACACGACTTCTCAACGAATGGTAAATCCCGAAGAGCTAAACAAGGATGGTAAAAGGAAAGGATATTTCTCTTCAGTATCCTAATTTTGGTTTGCTCAGATGGAAACATTTTCCATTTCGGAAAAATTAAGGACTATTTGACTTGCTTGCGAGCGCGGGTTTCTTCTTCCCAGGGGCTGTCTTTAATATCATGAGGCGAGAGTCGCTACCAAACTAGCCCACTAAACCCGTAAGAGAAGGACCGCTAGACAATTCAGTAGCAGAAACCAGCAGCATTTGTTTAGAAACATTTCTAGAAATCCGTAACTGCTCGACCTGTTCCAAAAAATCAAACAATGTATTTTCACTACCATCAAAACAAAATTCCCACCTATGAACAGCAATTGGTTTTATGAGAAAGATTTGCGGCACCTTCTGTTTAGGTTGATTAATCATCACTGAACGTTATACTAAACATATACTAATACATTGACATTGAATGCAAATATTTAAAAATTAAAATACCAATTCCAAGATGTAATTTTGTTATTTTTTGCCCCATGTTGGACGCCAATTCTGACACTCCCCTTTCTTTCCCTCAATTCTATTTCGAATTTAGTCTTTCAGTTAAATTTGGTATTTGGTATTTATTAACGGAAGCCATTTCAATACAGTAATAAATTAAATAAAATAAAACATATATACAATATAAGATGTTACGAAACAGATTAAAATATAAATATATATATACAGTTTAGACATAGCAAGACAGAATAAAATGTAAAATATAAATATATATATATATATATATATATATATATATATATATATATATATATATACATACATACACACACACATATATACACACACACACATACACACACACATACAGTTTAAGACATGACAAGACAGATTAAAATGTATAAACAGTTCAAGACAATACAACAGATTAAAATATTAAGAAAGTACCCGACGTAAAACTTTAAGCGATCCCGCAAAAAAATCAAATTTTGGGTCGGTACGGTTGGCGTGTCTTAGGACCCGTGTAGCCGCAGATTGTTGGGCGTAATCCGTCCGATTAAACGGAATATGGAAGGGGACATTAGTACGCAGAGCACGAGAAGGAACATGAATACCTATCAAACTGAGCAGGTCAGGACAGTCCACGATACCTCGAAGCAGTTTAAAAACAAGTACCACGTCAGAATTGAACCGTCTTGTATCAAGACTTACAATATTAAAAATTGATAGTAAGTCAGTGTAACTGCCAACTACGTTACATTTAAATGCTAAGAATCGTACAAACTTTTTTTGAACTTGTTCTAGCTTTTCCTTATCTAAAGTGGTGTACGGAGACCATACACAAGAACAATATTCTAGATGAGGGCGAACTAGGGCATTAAAAAGAAGGATTAATGTGCGATGATCACGAAAATCTTTCGCGTGACGTTTAATGAAGCCCAAAAGCTGGTACGATTTAGCAACTATGTTGGTTACATGAGTGGTGAAACTTAAATTCGAACTGAATGCAATACCCAGATCCTTTATACAATCCACTCGTGATAAGGGTTCGCCTAGTAAGGAGTACCCATACAACACGGTGGACAAACATCTGGAGAAGGTAATTATATTGCATTTTTTAAGATTAAGTGAAAGCTTGTTATCACGGCACCATTCACCAAACGATTGCAAGTCGTTTTGAAGTAACATTGCATCATCCAATGTTCGAACTTTCATGAATATTTTCATGTCGTCAGCAAATAGTAAACATTTAGCATTCGGAAAGCAGCGTACAGCATCATTAATAAAAATGTTAAATAACAGGGGTCCTAGGTGGGATCCTTGAGGAACACCAGAAGTTACATTAATTGGTCGAGACACACATTGACCTATTCGAACATATTGAGTTCGACCAGATAAATATGATTTGACCCATTGCAAAAGAGTACCATTAACACCAAAATTACTTAATTTATTCATTAAAATTGTGTGATCAACAGTATCAAATGCTTTCGAGAAGTCAGTGTAGATAGAATCCACCTGACTTCTCTCCGCGAAAGCATCAATAATATAAGATTCATAAACTAAGAGGTTAGTTGATGTCGATTTACCAGCTCTGAAGCCATGTTGGCACATGGAGATCGAAGATTGTAAAATAGCTGTTAGGTGTATGGTAAGCAATTTTTCAAAAATCTTGGGCACCACCGATAACAGAGATATGGGCCTATAATTTTGAACTTGTTTTTGGTTGCCGGATTTATATATTGGTGTAATATAAGCACTCTTCCAACAATCGGGAAATATACCTGTAACAAGGGACAGATTATATAAGAGCCAGAGTGGACGACTAAGTGCAAATGCACAGTTCTTTAGAAATGATGCTGGCAAACCATCAGGTCCAGGTGAGTTATTGGATTTTAATGACTGGAGTTCGTTT
This sequence comes from Ocypus olens, assembly GCA_910593695.2. Lineage (NCBI taxonomy): Eukaryota > Metazoa > Arthropoda > Insecta > Coleoptera > Staphylinidae > Ocypus > Ocypus olens. The sequence continues at coordinate 20,335,431 of OU343048.1, forward strand.
AATACATCCGAAATTTTTAAAACAGGCGGACTGTTCTCGTTTATGTGAGTGTCAACAATTACTGAATTTGAGTTACGAGATGTTTGGCTCGATATGCTTGATGGGCGGTAAACAGATCCAAAAAATTGAGCAAAATTACCCACTATATCTTCGGTGTCAGTGATCAATGTGTCGCCCTGTACGAAAGTCGTCGGTATTTGATTACATGTACGCTTAGACTTAACGAAGCCCCAAAAAGATTTTGGATTGTGTTTAATGGAACTTTCGACTGCTTGGATATGTTTTGAATAACAATCGTTTGCTAATGTTTTGCATTTATCGCGTGTAGTACTGAACTTCATATAATCTGAAGGAGAACGAGATAACATGTAAGCTTTATGTAATTTTTTCTTCAAGAAAACCAGCTGTTTAAGTTCTTTACTAAACCATTTGGGAAAATTGGGATTTTCTTGCGGGCCATGCTTACTTTTGGGATGTAGAGATCTAATAAACGAGATATAGTAGCGTAGAATTGATAACAGGCGTCATTAATATTACGCCCTTCGAATAAAGCATCCCATCTTATATTGAGAAGAGCGTCATTCAGAGATGTATAATCCGCTCGCTTAAAATCGTAAACAAGTTCTTCTTCCTTGTCGTGCCATGTGTTCTCAGATGGAATTTCAAACTCTAAGCTTAAATCTAAGGGAGGGTGGTGAGCATCACATGGTAAAATTGGAGATAACGACTCGGAGAGGTTCATGTGAGCCGAAAATTCGGATGGCGCAAAGACAAGGTCTAACATAACAGAGTTAATATTATGTACAGTATTTAATTGGTGTGAATTAATATAGCCAAACGTATTAGATACTAAGGTTATTTTCGGACATGGAGATTCTGTTCTAACACCATATTCATCGTTAATCCATGAAGCAGAGGGCAAGTTGTAGTCACCAAACATGTATAGTGTATTAGAATTAGAAATTGACTCTACGGACTCACAGTGATTCTGATAAATGGAGTAGTCGGAATTTGGTGGTATATAAACAGCCCCAAGGATGATTTTACTACTACCGATGTGAACACAAACATACAACTCTTCGTGAAGAGAGCTATAGCTATAAACTTCATATGATGAATATGTATTTGACACGGCAATAAGGACTCCACCACCACGCGATTTTGACGTTGCAGCACAGTTGCGATCACATCGATAGACTTTGAAATTATTAAAACCTAATTCAGAATTGGAAATTGAGTTAATGAGCCATGTTTCGCTGAGGATGAAAACGCCATGCTCCATCAGAGGTAAGGCTGTATTTAATAAGAACAATTTGGAGCGTAGTCCACGTACGTTTTGATAATACAAACGTAAGTTCATTAAACAGGAGAATTCACTAGGCGGATGCACAGATGATGAAGACCCATATAGAGGCTGAGTACCGACATCTGACGTTAGTTCATTTGGACAGGATTGGTACTCGCATGATGTAAAAAAGTAGAACGACTAGTAGCATCATCGTTAATTGATTTTGTGGATTTTTCTTTACGCCGTCGATTAATAAAAATACGTATTGATACACCTCTCGGCCATTTTTCGGCAGATAAGATGCCATCAGAGTCAGTCGTAACTATGCCCACTTTAAAAGAGGTATAGACTTCGTTTTTGGTAAGTGGTATACAGGTAGCGTCGCTTACTCCCATGCTACTCTCCAAAAACTTCCGGATATCCTCCACAGTGGTGCAAGGCGCACAATTATTAATGTGGTAGAATGTGCGTCGTTGGGCTGATTGGATGCCTATGTTTTCTGCAGTCCCGCGGATGACCTTCCCAGAATGGAGTTTTTTGGATTTCGAAATGGGTTCCTGGATTTTCTTAGTGACAGATTCAGCAATTTGAGAATTGATTAGTGGTTCAGCAATTGCAGAGGTGGTTGATGCATCATTGATCATTATACTCGGACAATTTAGTGTTATTGCTTTTTCACTACAGTTAATATTTTTATTATTACTATTGGAGTGCGAAGGAAGTATATTTTCAAGATCATTCAATGGTTTAGGACATTGATTAAAATAACTTCTAAGTAAAGCATCAATATCCGACCGCAACATTTTATTCTCTTCAGTAATTTGCCGAGAAATGTGTGATGTAGAGGACGCTGATTTAAGGGTGATAATTTCCTGCTTTAGATTCTGCAACTCTTGTCTAAGAGCGCGTAACTCCGAACCAAGTTCAAATTCAATTATTGCATACCTTGCGCCTAGCTTAAGCGCGGTGGCTTGGGGTGGGTTCATAAGAGGTTAGTCCGCTTTTAGAAGTGCACCATGTAATTTAAAGACAAGGCAATCATAAAAGGTTTTCTAATAAGAGTGATATGATTTCTTAAAAAAAACACACTTATTGTTAAGGAAATTCAAATGTTTTTTATTTAATGTGAAGTACAATCGATACAATTAAGTTCTAAATAAAACGTCATTCAAATGGCCTCCACGACTTCTCCTGCAGGAACAAATTCGATGAACCCAATTTTCGAGCACTTTTTCCACTAAATCAAGTCGTATGTCATGAATGGCACCTTCAATATTGACTTGTAAAGCTTGAAGAGAGTCTGGTTTATTTCGAAAGACCAATTACTTCAAATAACCCCACAAGAAATAGTCTAATGGTGTTAAATCACAACTTCTTGGAAGCCATTCAATATCACAATTTCTTGAAATAATCGAATCTCCAAACTTTTCTCGCAATAATTCAATTGTTGCATTTGCTGTGTGGTATGTAGCCCCGTCGTGTTGGAACCAAATGTTGTCAAGATCAACTTCTTCCAATTTCGGCCATAAAAAGTTGGTTAGAATCGATCTATACCGCTCTCCATTGACAGTAACGGTGTTACCAGCTTCGAAAGAAGTACGGACCAGACCAAAAACCACACCAAACTGTCAATTTAGGTGAATGTAATGGTTCTTCTTGAATAATTTGTGGATTTTCTTCGCACCAGAATCGTCAGTTTTGTTTATTTACCGCACCACTCAGATGAAAGTGAGCCTCATCAGAGAAGATGATTTTCTTAAAAAAATCGTTATCATTTTCAAGTTGTTCCAAGGCAAAATCAGGTGGTCCAATGGCTTCAGTTCTTGAGTGAGAACTATTTTATACGGATGCAAACCCAAATTCTTTTTCAAAATCCGCCAGGTTGTGGTTTGAGACAGTTCCAATTGTTGAGAACGTCTTGGAATCGACAAATTGCGGTCTTCAGCAACACTTGTCTGAACGGCAGCAATATTTGCATTACTTCGAGCGGTTCTTTGTCTTATTGGCACTTTAACATTATGCAAAGAAAATGTACGCTCAAAATTTTCAACAATTCGAGCACACTTGGACGATTATTACATCCATAAAATGGCAAAAGCGCACGAAAAGTTGCAATTGGAGAACGATTATTTTGATAATAAAACTGAATCATTTGTAAACGTTGTTCTTGCGTATATCTCTCCATGATTAAATTGTAAACACTACTGAATACAATGAAAAATAAATGACAGATCGTTTACATATTACAAATGGCCGAAACGTCACTTCAAAATCATATCGTCCCTATTGGAAAACCTTTTATTTATAGTAGTGGTGTTAATGATAAATAATAATTCTTAATATCCTATTGGTGTCACTGGGAGAAAATGGTTAACCTTTTCCAAAAAAAAAAAATGTATTGATGTATTTCGTATTTTCGACGTGCCTTTTATAAGAGAAAGAAATCAATTGGATTTCCTAGCACCTTGCATAATTATATGAAATTAATTCAAGCCGAACTTGATACGGATAAATTTTCCGGTTCATTATTACAACCATCTCGCATGCATGAATTTATGGCCAGATCGGGCGTGTTTTACGAGCGGAGTTTAACTTGCGCCCAAAGTTACAAATCGTTGCGCGCATTAATCGCGTCTTGGCTGTTAAATTACTTCGAGATTTGACGCTTGTTTATAAGTTCGTCGCTTCTCGTCCGAGGCTAATGAATCACCCGCTTCCCAATCATTCACCTTCGAACTTCCAAACAGCGGAACAAATCAATTCCAACTTTCATAATGGTTGCAATCCCGTCATAACTCGGATTCATGGCTATCGGCTCGTCTTCGCAACAGGTGAAGCAGTTGGAAAGTCTGACGGGATTAACTTGTGGATAGTTTGTGTTTGGTTTTGACAGGGAATTGATGGGTACTAAGGGAATTCGCGGTGAAAGTTGGCTGCAATTGCGAATTGTATCTTTGTACAAAACCCTAGATAACTAAACTTAAATCACTGTTATTCTGAAGTAATCATTCGACTGATAAACTACGAATCAAAATCAAGTATATTTTCAAATGTTCATCATTTTAAACAAATTAGCTTAAGGTAGAAACGCCAAAGTGGCGGAATCTATTGCCTGAATGCTGCACTGAACCAAATCCGGGTGGCTTTAATACCAACAAGATATGGACATTGCCAGCGGCGGCAAATATGCGACCATAGTAATTTGGCCAGAGCGGCGGGATCAAGGGGTACAATTTGCGGGTTGTTTACTACCGACGATTAGGGATTCTATTCTCTACGTAATGTTGTAGAAATTGTAATTTATGACCATATTCGAACATTTTCTACCTGCTAGAGACGAGGTCTGGACAAGCTTCCAAAAAGATATGCCAGATGTAGTACCCCTAGTACCTGCGTTCGACCTTCCCTTTAGATTTTAAAAGAAATTCGTTTAAATGAATGCAACACAACTCAATATCCGTTCCAAACTAACGTACCCTGAATAAAACTAACTCATATTTAATACATTACAGGTACTTTTTCAATCTAAACGGCAATTATTAATTTTTACTTTTAAGTGTAAGATGGATCAATGAAATTATATTTATGTTCATTTCAGTATTTTTGTGTATTTTTTTCTCCAGTTAGATATAAACTACTAGCCTTATATAGAGCAAGAACACTAACTAGCCCCGAACTTTACAAAAAATAAAGATTTTCAAATTTCAAACAATTATAAATTTGTCAGGGTTCTTGCTCTATATAAAGCTAGTAGTTTATGATATCTAGCTAGAGAAAAAAATACACTGTGATAAATTTTGGTTATTTTTGGATCTAAAGTGGATTTTCTAAATTTTCAATACCAAACTTCCATTTTAGTGGTTATTTTTAAATTTTGGATCTTTTGGGTAATAAACATTGTTGTAAAGGAGAATTTTCTGAAAACAATCATGTCAATTGCAATGTTGTAACATAACATAGTGCAGAGATATTCAAATTAACGCTAATGAACATGAATTAACTTGAAAACAAAAAACGGTCCAAGGTATTTTTTTAAAACTTTTAAACTCAATTATAGGGTAATCGCATATAAAAAAATCAAAATATTTAAAAATGGTCACGCAACGAACTTAATTTGTATTCACTTGGATTGACCCAGTTGAGAATGTCGCCAGTCTGTTTCTAGCTTAGAAATGTCAATTGTTTTCTAGTATGTCTACTATATCTAAGTGGTCAATTTGAAGTCAATTGTACGAGTGATAATGTTTTTAGAAATTTTAAAATCCTTAGATGCAAATTTCGCTTTCTCGAATTCAAGTTTCGAATGTCTCCATTTTGTTTCTAACTTAAAAATATGAATTGTTTTCTAGAATGTCAAAAATGCATTATTTTTTAATTAGTTTTAGAAATTTTTAAGAAAATTCCACAATTGATAATGTTTTTACTATATTTATAATCCCCAGATGTAAATTTCGCTTTCTCGAATTCAAGCTTCAAAAGCCGCCGTTTTATTTCTAGCTAAAATTTTTATCAATTGTTTCCTAATGTATTAAAAATGTATCATTACTAAGTAGTTTTAGAAATTTTGAAAATAATTCCAAAAGCGATAATTTTGTTAGCATTTATTGTTTATGGTGGAGGCGTCTACTTTGTTATACATGTTGTAAATATAATAAAAACACTTTTACTTTATGTTTTGATAATGGCAAGTTGAGTTGCCGAAACTATAGTCAACAATAAAAATCCGTGTTATACCAACAAAGTAAAAATGTTTTTATTATATTTTTAGAATTTTTCTTATTTCAAGATGTAAATTTCGCTTCCGCATATTCAAGTTTCGACTGTCGCCATATTGTTTATAGCTTTAAAATATCAAAATAATTATCTAGTATGTAAAAAATGAATTATTTCTAAGCAGTTTTGTAAATTTTGAAGATAATTCCACGAGTAATAAAGCTTGTAGAATTATTCTAATCCCAACATGCAAATTTTTCTTACTCGAATTAATAATAATATTAATACATTTATTAGCGGGACATCGCCCTTGAAAAATACAAAATAACTGAAATATACATTTCTATGAAATAAAGTAATCTTAATCTTTTTGAAAATGTATTTTTTTCAATAACACTCGAGTGCAAAAAATTAAAAATTAATATAAAACAGAAGGATAAAATCCTACAAAAATTCAGATTATTTCACAAGCCGTCGATCTTTTAACATAATTTTGGCTTTTGAATGTGCAGCAATTTTCAGTCGAGTTATGAATTTCTGAAAATGTATTTTCTTCAATGTCGAACTCTCGAGCGCAAAAATTAAAAATTAATATGAATCGCGGGAAAAATTCTACAAAAATTCAAATCACTCTACACGACGTTGACCTTTCAAAATAATGTTGGTTTTTGAATATGCAGCAATTTTTAGTCGAGTTAAGAATTTTTGAAAATGTATTTTTTTTAATGTCGCAATTTCGAATGCAACATTAATATGAAAAATAACTACATAAAAAATACTACAAAAATTCAATTCACTTCACAAGACGTCGATCTTTCAAAATAATTTTGGCTTTTGAATGAGCAGCAATTTTCAGACGAGTTACGAATTTTTGAAAATGTATTTTTATCAATGACGAGCACTCGAAAGCAAAAAATGAAAATGAATATGAAACGAATATTTACAGCACCCTGTAAATTTATTAATAATTAACATATTTTTTGTATTACACAGTTTCACTAGTGCGTAATTACTTTATAACTCGAGTTATGTTCTATACTTTATCTACAACCATACCTTTATTATCTTAAAATAAGGACAATTTAATTTTCATCTATAATATCCCTAATGCGTCAAATATTACCGATCATTAAAAGGAATTCCACAATTGATAATGTAAAGGAATAGTATATTGTATAACGAGCATGGAATGACATACATTTCTCGCGAGTATGAAGTTTGCAGCATGAGCCGAAAGGCGAATGCTGCAATTCATAAGAGCGAGAAATAGTCATTCCATGCGAGTTGTACACTATGCTTTACCTACGACAACTTTGTTGAGCTTCATTGTGATAGTTAAGATAATTACAAACCGAACGCGGACAATTCGTACGCGATAACTTTTATCAGAGGCACCTGCTTAACGTTACCGCGGAAACAAACATCAGTCAAAAACCAAGCCGCCAACCGCAATATAATTTATGGTTCATATCATTTCTCGAGTTTATACATTCTTAGTGTTTAAAAGTATATATAAATAGTATGGAGACAAACATCGAAAACAACAAATTTGCCAAGGTACTACAACTAACGCCCCATGTATGTAGAAGCGGCGAAGCAAACATCTTTAAATCTACTCCGTCATTTTGACACATTGAAGGTTAGGCTTCACGTGTGACAGTACAGTGTTGGAATATATTCTAGCACAGATAATCGATGCGAGAATGAAATGCGTGAGCAATGCACTACATATACTAATCATTACCAAGCATGTAATGAGCATATATCCAAGTTGTCGTAGGTAAAAGTATTCTATTTCTTAATTATTTCATCTTCATCTTGGGGCGATCAACCAGTTAGACATGAATGCACGGCTTATTATAATACATCCCAAAAAAGGGCTCACCGGATCGAATTTTAAATTTTTGGCCCCCCAAGCAGGTTGGGCCAAAAATTTAAAATTCGATCCGGTGGGCACGTGCCCGCAAGCCACTTCGGCACGGATAAAAATTGCACCCCACTGTGTGTTACCCACAACAGCTCATTCAAAATTTTACGGTTGTCCCTGATTTATTTATGAGGGTGTCCCTTCCGAGATGGGTAACTTTGCGTAGGTAAGAAACAGAATTAATGTACTAGGATTTCGGGTAATTCATATGGTTTTTTTCTTTGATAATAAAAGCAACTCTTTATTTTATATTGTACAATGGTGATTGCCGCATAAATAAATAATACATATCATATACCGGGTGTTCGATAAAAAACGCCCAACGCCATAACTTTGTTATTTATTGACCGATATGAATGAACTAAAAACCGAAATCAATGGCTGTTTAAATACTAACAAATGGCATTAAAATTGATTTTTTTCAATAGTCAACTTAAAATTTTTAAATAGCTGCCTATAATGGTTTAATTTTATAACATTAGACATTATTTTTCTAAATCCAATAATGCCCAATATGATGTTTTTCGTTTAATATTTTGGTCGAAAAAAATTTAAATAAATCTTTAATTTAAAATTATGTTTTTCAAAAATTAAGTCCACGAATTTGTCGATCTACTCTTTGGCTTTTTAAAGGCTCCATATCGTCTTAAATTTCCTTCTAACCTTCTAAATTTAGTAATCGCCGCTCTGGAAACCGTAGATGATAAATCCGTGCTGCAGCTCTTCGATTTCTGTTTCTAAGAAAATAAATTTGCAACATGTCTGTTAATTCGCTATTGTTCATGATTATGTCTGAAACACACTAATAACAAATGGTTGACATTACTTAAACAATAAATGACATTTGTCGATTTGTATTTGACATACTACATTTATTACCAAAAAAATCATTTTAACAAAATTTAATATTATCTTTTTCTGGCATAAATATTAACTTAAAACCAACATAACGGGCATAATTGGATTCAGAAAAACAATGTCTAATATTATAAAATTAGAAAAGTATATGCAGCCATTTAAAAATTTAAAGTTGACTATCATTTGGCAATGAAGTTGATTTTGAAAAAAATATATAATTACCGTCATTTTACAGTATTTAAACAGCCATTGACAGAGTTATGGCGTTGGGCGTTTTTTTTTTATCGAACACACGGTATACTAAAGTCAAAAACATGACGAGATTTCTTTTTTAACTAATCCTTTGATTACAAATCCAAAATGTTTATAAGAAATTCGATGGATTCTGTGATTAATATTTTGATGCGGAAAGAAACGATTTTCAAGAGGTCTATTTTTTGCAACTATTTGTTTGAAATAATTTGTTGCATAAATAAAAGAAGGAATATTTCGAATGACTGCCTAATGCATAGTTTCAGCAATTGTGGATTTTCTCTGAAAATTTATGAAACTGTTTATGAACTAGTAGCATTCAATAAAAGTTTAATTTTTCCGACTGTAACAATTAAAAAAAATCATAAATCCGATATTTCAGATATCACATCAAATTAAAAAAATACGTGTCAATTATTTTTGTATCTAGTACTGAAAAAAGGCAATTTTATTTTTCAATTGCCAATATGATACGCAATGACCCGTATACATATTATATCGATTATATAGAATAAGGGGATTTCCCTGTAAGCAAATTAAGGTAGTACGCCTATGCAGGTCATACTCGATGCAACCGTACACGGTAATTGTGCCTGACTGGAAGCTGCTTTATTCTACGGCAATAATTTTGAAAAATTAAAGAATGCTTTTCTTAATTTTAATGATGAAGAATTGGCAGCACTTAAAAATGTAAATGTTGCACGTAGAAATATTACGCAACAATAGGCTTTTATTGCTCATTTTTGCAATCAAGAATTTGGAAATTATGTGTGGAATTTTAAACGGCGAGACTGGTGAGGACTTAATAAATTTTAACATGAACCCCATGGACTCATTTAATTTTACGATTGAAATTCTAAATCAAATTTTGGTCTTACATTGTAGTTACAATAAATAAATTATCAATTGCTATTCGTCTTTTTTAATCTTTCAGCATTATTTTTAATTAAACCGCATATAAAATCCGTATTTGAATCATATATTGGCTAATTTGAAGTGCATTTGAAATAATTATAATGCCTTTGTTTAGCACATATAAATCCGGACTTTACTGATAAACAACACCAATTTAAAATTCTCAAAATAACAAGCCTGTTCTGAATCGTAACAGTCCTAGTACCGTTATAGGCTAGTTAAAAGAGCAGGGATTTTTATTTATAAAAGTTGTTTTAAACTATTTTTTTTAACTTTTTTTATAACTATTTAAATCGGTAGCGCAAACAATACTCGGTTCGTTAACTTGTGTCGTAATATACTAAATTATTACAGCGCTTGTCATATAACATTCCTGTGTGTTTTTGCTTTTTTAACATAAAAAACGGCGGCAGAAAAAATATTGTACGTAACTCGTTCCAAAAGTTATTTTACGGGACTCACAAGATTCCAGGACTCACCTACGGCTCGTCATGGAAACTTCCTACTCATCCCGTAAAATATCACTGTCGGAACTTGTTACGTAAATTACTATTATTTTATCCTGTAATGTTAACATGCCAATAACTCCTTAGTAACGAATTACATTAAGGTACCTTTAACAACACTAAGAAAATTTAAAATTTAAATTCTTATCAACACTAGTTCTGTTACATGTATCTTAACGCAACTCGTTGCTATGAAGATATTGGCAAACAAACATGATTTCGCTTTTTGACAGTTTTCATTAAACATTTTTTAAATTAGAAAAAATAAATAAAATAGGATAAAATAAACCGTGTTTCGACACACGTAACGTTATTTGTTTTTACATTACTCGAGAATTTAAAAGCACTCACTCTTGCGTCGCTCGTGGTTCCAAACTTTTCTCTCGTGATGTAAAAAGCTTCATAACGTTACTATTTTGAGACAATTAAATGTTCAGATTTACTTTCGGCGTTGGATTTTAATTCGTCACATAAAAGTCTGGCTTCTTAAGATCCCTCAAAAAAGGGCGACCGAGTACCTGATCCCGACAAGTCGGTTGAGCACGTGCCACGTGATACCCATTTTAAGAAAGATTTCCCCCATAAATTATCTGAAGTACCGACCCTAATATTGACAATGGGCTGTTGTGGTTTGTCCGCCATGGGGTGCATTGCCTTACATCTACCCGATGTAGTAGATTTGGGAGTCTCCTAAAATGTCCAGAGTAGGCGGCATGTGAAAATATAGAAAAGTGCTAAAAATTAGCGTTTGCACTCCAGACAGATGGTAAAAGTGAGCTCTTCATAATTCTTCTTCCCAAAAGTCAGAAGTCGGTAGTCTATTATACGAATGTTTAGTTATCTAGGGTTAATGAATATATTAGTTTAATACTGGGTTCCCCATAATAGGCTACCCATTTTAATATTTGAATTATTTTTTTTTCAGTTAACAAAACAAACTTTTTATTATACTAAATTACAGCTAACTCTTTGGGATTTATGATAAAATAAATATTTGGCTAATTTAATTCTAACTTTTAAAAATCACGTCTTCTAAATGACCTTCACCAACTTCAACACATTTTTCAATAGTAGATAAAAAGTGGTTCATTACACGGCGTAGCAAACCTTTGTCTATCCTTCAATCTTCACGAGTTTTGACTTTGAGTTCCTCGATTGTACCTGGACGACTCGCAAACACTTTGGCTTTTAAATATCCCCACAGGAAAAAATCGGGTGCCGTTAAGTCGGGGGACCTCGAAGGCCAAGACAAATTTCTGAATCGAGAAATGAGTCGGCCATTAAACGTTTCTCGCAGAACCCGCATTGAGTTTCTGGCGGTATGAGCTGTTGCCCCATCTTGTTGGAATAGTAAGGCATTGTTTAGTAATCCTCGTCTATTTAATTCTGGAATGAGGAATGTCTCTAGCATGTTTACGTAGCGCTCGGATGTTACTGTTACAGCGCGGTTATTTTCATCCTCAAAAAAATATGGACCAATAATACCAAAAAATCCTACTCCAAACAACACAACAACTTTTGGATTATGGAGGTTCTGTGTAATGATTTCACGAGGATTTTCATTTGACCAGTATCTAAAATTCTGTTTATTAACCATGCCGTTCAAATAAAAATTTGCTTCGTCGCTCATTAAGAGACTGTGAATTGCTCCTTGATGTAAATCCAAAAATTCTTGACAAAATGCTAACCTTGCTTTTTTATCTTGATTTTTAAGTTGCTGTGCCATTTGGTATTTATAGGGATGAAATTTTAAATCTCTTTGAAGAATTCGATCTAAGCTTCCCTTTGATATTCCTAGGATAAGGGTTTGTCGATTAGCAGACCTTTTAGGACTTCTCGTAAACGCAATTCTAACTCGTTCAATATTTTCTGGTGTACGAACTGTTCTTCGACGTCCAGGCTTCTTCAAATTTTGTACAGAACCATTTTCACGCCAATGACGAACCCATAACTTAACAGTTTTACGATTTGGCGCGTGACCTCTATTGTTGTTATTAAACTGACGCCGGAATGCACGCCTAACTTCTTCTATCGAATTGCTTCTTATGTAAGTTTCTACACAAAACACACGTTGTTGGACTGAGTAATCCATGAAAGTTAAATAATTATTATGAAAACTAACAAACTTCTCGTAGAAAAATAACGTTCCACAAAATTATTAATATAAAACTTATTTGTGACAGATGCCAACTTGATCAATAATTAACTTAAATCCCAAAGACTACAGAACATAATCCCACTTATTTAGTTATTTCGCAGGGAATTAATTAATAAAATAAAATGGGCAGTCTATTATGGGGAACTCTGTACAATTCTAGGAAATAAAATCATCAAGAAAAAAGTTCAAGGGGAAAAGGGCAGGAACGCCCACAAATGTAAAACGGAAGTATGACTATTTTATAATTCTGACATTAACGTTACCGCTATATCTGTTATGTCCCAGTAACTGTCCGTCGGCAAAATTTGTTGCCCATCTGCTGGTATTATTAAATGAAGCAGACGCGGTGCCAGTTATGTGGGAAATTGGGTTAGGTCGGCTCGAACATCCGAAAATCCGACATGATCCGACATGTTCACACCCCGCAATTGGGATGCGGAATTTGCATGTTGTATTCCATTATCCAGTGCAATTGTTCATTTAATGAGATTGTCTACGGGAGACGAACGTTTTCCGCTCCAGGAAATGTCCGCTGAACCGTGGGATATATCAAAATGGCGGGGGTTTGTTTGTTTTTAGAGTAATCGAAATCGCGTGCATATGCAGAAGAGCAATCGGTCGTCCGGGATTGCTTGGGTTATCGAATAAACGGTTCCGCTCGAGCGGGAAAATATAGCAGACTGAGCTGTGCTCATTCGTCTGGCATTGAAGGGATTATTTTTGGGAAAGTTTAAAGTGAAAACTTAAAGTTTCAATAGGCTTTTTGTATTTTAATCTTCGTACAACCTAATATTGTTGATTTCGAAAAGAAGTAAAAAATCCCTGACTTATAGATAAATAAAATTAAAATGAGAAAATCGCCCAGAGGTGACAGTGACTCATCACTCCGCGTTGCTTGAATTAAGTTTCTCCACGACCACCATAGAATGAATATTCTCACATCGTTTTGAATAAAACAATTAGCCTTGGATATCACAATTGATGACAATTGTCAAAATACTATAAACATAACCACACACGTAATAATAAAACGTAAGTTCTTTGTGTTCATTATTTTATTAATCTATTTTATCTGGTCGAGGAGAAAGTATAGTCTGATACTCGGTAAGAATGGAAATTCAGATGCTCGTGGTTCCTAACGGCTCGCGCTCGAAATATTCCACTCGCATCGAATTTCCATTCTAACCTTGTTACAGAATATACTATTCTAGTAAACGTATAGTCGGGCCGCTGAGAGCTGCCTGTGACTCATCGCTTAAAATCGCATGAATCAAGATTTAAGTGAACGTATGTCCGTAAGAAAATTTGGTGCCGCGCTGATTTTCATTGGCGGGATATTTAAACATTCTCGCGCAAACTTTTTACGGTTATGTTATTAGACGTGGCGCTCGCGTGTTTTGTGTGTTTATATGAAGCGTGCCAATGCGATGCAAGAGTCATGCGTGAGCTTAGACCTACGTTCACGCTGCCCTATTCTTTAACACGCAGACACGCGTTTCGCCTTTTATTTCATACTGTTTCGTACATGATAGAAAAGGTTAGATATAAAATGCAAAACAATTCTTAGTACGAAAATGCATGAGTCACCGTCAGCTCTCAACGGATGAACTATATGTCCATAAAATAATTTGATTCAGTCTAGGCGGGAAATTTAAAAATTGTCGAGCGTGCAAATATTTTCCCGACGAAACTTTGCGAGTGTATTTTTCGGCAATCGGTAAAGACACCTGGAAATTTGTCATTAAATTGAACCTTTTTATAAATGAAATGGATACAATCAATTCTGCCTTAACTAAATCGAAATCGGAGACCAGATACAAGCACGTGAATTTTGAGGTTAGAATAAATATAATGAGAAAAGACATACGTTGCACTTAGCCCTTGAATTTACATATCGACATACGTTTCGTATTTCATTTCCTTTTTCTTAAGCCTGCGAACGAGTATAGATATTTATCCAGACGCGATGATTAGATCGAAAAAGCATGACTGTCACCTCTGCGCGATTGTACTATACGATGCTTCTCATCTTCTATAATTGAATCATCTAGCCTTTTCAAGACTCTTAAATTGTAGAAGACGAAAAGAATTGCATTTCCCATTTTAATTTAGGATGAATTATGTTCAGGCTATATTTTGTTTTTATTTAATTTATTTAATTACTGATAACTGCGGTTTTGGCATTATAGACCTTATTAGTAGATTAAGTAGTTGTAAATGCTGAGGGTAAAGCATGAATCACAGCCTGGATTCATCTGACATTTCAAACAACATGACGGATAAAATTAGTGAAAAGACTTAAAAAAAGCATTTTCAAAAAAAAGTTGCCTACAAAAAGTTTGTATTCTTTTCCGTAGAATACAATCCTGCAATAAAAAATAGGGGATTCTATTTCAAAAATCAAAGTTGATCTTCGTTTGACCTTGAAAATTGACCTCAAGGTCATTTTCAAGGTCACCAACATATGTCCCCCTCCGAACCCTACAACTTTCATCTAAAACATTTTTTGCCATATTGCTCAGGTTTCGAGATATTTAAAATGGGACACCCTGTATACCAGGTGTCTCACGAAAAAGGCCCCAAGCTCTAGCGGTTTTATTTTTGAATTAAATTGAAAAAGCAAATATAAAATTATCTGGATTGCTACAATCTCCCTGTAACAGATTTTTCTAGAGAGCCGCCATGACGTCATCGGCAATTTTTTTGAATGGCACCAAAAAAAAATTATTGAAACTTTTTAATAGAGAATTTTCTGCGCTCTTCAACAATGTAATCATTTCATAGGCATGCATTAGATTTTCTTTGAGAAAAACGCAAAATCAAAACAAAAAAATGGTGATGTGGCCATCATGTTACTTTCTCCGACTTGATGGTATCATTTATATTTAAGCTTCCATGGTATATTTTCAATTTAAATCATATTTTAAGTGTGCATCGAACGTTTCGTAGACTCGGATAAAACTGATGTTTAAAACGTCAAAATTATGAAAGATGGAAAAATTATACTTCAAATTCAAAAACTCAGTTTACTCAAAAACTTTTCGAAAAAAACTTATTCTTCATAAATTGTTAATTTTGGCATTTTCTACAATTATTATTAACATAAATTTTCTGTAACTATTAGCGTTTCATAATTGTATACCAAAAATGAAAAAAAAAATTTTTTTCTCGAATAGCAATAATTTTATGAAAAATATTTTCAAACCAAAGATGTTCATTTCTTTGTTGTCTTCAATATTTGTTTAAATGTTTTTGTGATATTTTTCATATTTAAGAAAATATTGGCAAAAAACAAAAAAAACAGTTAAAAAGGTAAAACATCCACTTCCGGTGTACGAAATTTTACCAAAAGCTTTTCAGTTCTCCGAATTATCAAATAAGACGTATGTTCAAAGTTTCATATCAATTGCTCTATAAGTTTTTGAGATACAGCGCGCACAGCCAGACAGACACACACACAGACACAAAAAAAATCCAGAAATTGTTGAAATGGCATCTAGGAACCCCAAAACGGATATTTCCGTAAAAAAAATTTTTGAAAACAAAATCACGATCACAATACTTTCTCGTTCTTCGTAACGGAGAAAGTAAAAATAAATCACTAAAAGAAGAAAAATGAAAAAACCGGGTGACACGCTCTGAAAGGGTAGGGGGTGTTGGAAAATTTTTGAGAAAAATTGAGATGAAGGCTCGTCTTACCCCGCACCCCCCTGAAAGTTTAACTCTCTGATATAAATAGAAAAAGAGAAATCACTGAAAGAAGAAAAACGAAAAACCGGGTGACGCGCTCTGGAAGGGTAGGGGGTGTTGGAAAATTTTGAAAAAATAGAGAAGAATGCTCCCCGAACCCCCCCTAAAAGTTTCAACTCTCCGATATGAATAGAAAAAAATACGTCCTGGAAAGAAATATAAAGGAAAAAGAAAAATGTTCGAGGTGGGCCGAATAGAGCGCTCTGGAGGGGCGGGGGGTGGTCGGAAGGTTCTGAAAAAATTAGGGATCACGAGCCGTCTCACCCCCCGCCTATCCTGCAAGTTTCATCTCTTCAATTTCCATAGAAAAAAATACGTCCCCGAAAGTATGCCAGAAAATAGAAAAGGGGGCGTGGCCTGATTGGGGCAAAAATTCAAAAATCGGGCACCGAGAGTCTCTTTGAAATGGATTTTAATTTGTGAAAAAGACGGCCGTCACCGTCTCCCTCCGCCGCCTAGCGACTTCTCCTCCGGCGCGTTTTGATGTTTTTTTTTTCGATTTTCAAAAATTCGCCCAGAGGGCTCTGCTGGCTTTAGAGGGGAGAGAGTGGTCGGGATCGACTCGATCGGCAATTGTCTATCGGAAACCGTCAAAAAATCTCGAGCGTACTTTAAAACGTACTTGCAGGGGGTGTGGCCTACCCTTCGGGGGCGGGGCTTGAGATCCAAAATTTAATAGTCTGCCTCATTTAGCGCCCTCTACACGGTGTCAAAATTTCAAGTCTGTACGACTTGTACTTTTCTCACAACTGGTTTCCCTTCAAAAGTCAATTAGTATATATAGAAAATAAATGTAAGGTCGAAGGTAAAGTATAGTACATAACGCGAGTTGTAACGCAATTACGTGCTCGTGAAATTGCGCGTAATTTGCTACTTACAACTCTAGTTATGTAATATACTATTCTAACAAAACAAAAACTTCTTGCAGACGTACACCACATTACTCTGTATGGCTGTAACAGCCCATTAAATACTTGGCGAGTCAATAGAATTATTTTGTGTCACATTAAATAATTTAAAAGAATTATTTTTAACTACCATTGATTCCTCTTAAGATCCTTTATTGTAATATGACATTTTATCCTTTGATGTAATTTTTGTTTTTGTTTGTCATGTATCGTATATTTAATTTAATTTAATTTTGTGTATTTTTGTAGTATCTATTGGTCCCATAATAAAGAATTATTATTATATAATTTTAAACTGAATCATTTGACTCTCCAACTCATTTCACTGAGTCAACTCACCTAATAGTTACCCACCTCTACCTCGTACATCATATGTTTCACCAGGCGTGATTGAGATACAAATATGAAAATACTTGTTTTGGAACAAAACATGTGTAGCTACGACGATTGCATGCCCCTGCCCTACGCAAGTTATTAGTACCATATATCTATAAATTACCACAGGATTTATCATCGAAAAGATTCAATTTCTGAGACAAACCGCTTTGAAGTTGATTTATTCGATTAATTTTACAACTGACACTGACAAAGTTCATATAAGTATTGAACTATTGGATGTTGAGCTCGTGTTGCTGAACTTGTCTAATCACACATCTGCTCCTCCTTCAGTATGATGCACCAGCGAACAGATAATGAAATATTAAAACAAATTTAAAAAAATCAAGATTTTCGAAGTTTATTTAATTCCTATGCAACAACAGTGAACTTTACTTTCCCGAAATGATAAATTAAGCTCGTTTTCGTATTAATAGCATTGAAGAAACATTGACTGCACATTTCCAAAACAAAAATTTCAAGAAAAAGTGCAATAGCTCCAATAATTTTTATCATTGATTGATTCTTCTACCTTCGCTTTCTGATCTATGGTGTCAATTTCATATGCTTTATCGGCATCCAGTGGCGGCTCGTGGAACATGTTAATGGTAGAGCCACTTATACAATACCCCCCCGCCCTCTTTTGTTGAAGAAACAAAGAACGATTTATCTTCCTAAACCAAAGTAAGTGTTTTAAGAATTAATTATACATTCTGGCTGAGCTTGAAACTAGAGGTAGTGCCATGGCTCCTTGGCTCTATATAACGAGCCGCCCCTGTCGGCATCCACATCACTTTATTCAATATCATTATATTACATTTTCTCATTGTCGTCACTCTCGCAGCGTCGATCACTTCGCTTGTCCATGCTAACAATTAGACATCACTTTCAGGATCTAGGTCAAAAACTCTATGTCTCTTGTTACACGACATGGTTAAAATTAAATAAATATTTTCTTGTTGTTGCTTGAATACCACGCACGAATAAACTTTACACTTTCTTGATAATGTAACATGAGTGGCCGCGCGGATTACATTTGCCATCCAGGTCAAATTATTACTATTTTTTAGAATAACAGCAAGCAACATCATTACAATATTGTTAAGTTGGCTAAACTCCAAGTATCACTCCAGTAAACTTTTAAAACTGATGTATGACAACTGTCAACCTCGCGACGACTCGAGAGTTTTTATTTATTTATTTATATGTACGGACAATCGCCTTTTACTTAGAGTTAAGGCCATTGTTACGATCGTAAACAAAATACTGGCAGCAACTATCTAAAAACTTTTGTAATAGGCTTGGAATCATTGAATTTTCAACTGACATTCACCAATGTTTTACAAATAGCGAAAATCTAATTTTAGTCCAGGAGTTATTCGCAGTGACATTTTTTCACAATCCTAGATTTCAGCTCGATTTTCGCGTCTCCAAATTTAGACCTTCTTTTCGCCATTGCACGGCGCCATTCTTCTCGGTGCCTTTGTGTGTTGCGCAATGGGCAATTATCTCCGGACAGGTGCACGTGTGCAGGTGGTGTTCGCTCGCTCTCGTTTCCTCTCCCCCCTCCAAAGGTGCACTCACACCGGAGAAATCCAATAGACCTTGCAGTATTGCCGCACTTGCGGGATTGCACAAAGCGATTTTGAAATGTACCATTTCGAGAGAACCCCACACACACCTGTGATTGCATTAATTTCACTTTGATTACTGATCTGCGTAGATTTCAAACAATTGGGTCGCGATAACGCCGGCCTTTCATATTGTGCTGCATCGGTTTTTGGCCGTTAATTATTTGAAAGCTTTTGTCAACCTTTAATTAATTGGTTTGAATACGTAACTCAGTCCATTAAATCGAATGTGTGCGCATTCGAAAGGTTTTAATCAATTTGATGATTTTGGAGTGTATCATATTAAATAATTGACTTTCGCTTTGTATAATTAAATGAATTATGCGGGGTTTAAATACTCCAACTAATAATGCTTCAGCAAATTTTGCTCTAACTAAACCTATTTCTTAAATTCATTAGAGTTTAATGTGCATATTTTGCAAACATGTTTATTTTTTTAATTTTTCTATATTACAAATTAATGGCTTAAAGAGATCTTTAATAAAGGTTAGTAAATCCAACTAATGATATTTTAGCAAATTTTGCTCTAACTAGAATTATTTCTTAAATTCATGAGAGTTTAATGTTCATATTTTGCAAACACGTTTATTTTTGTAATTTTTCGATATTAAAAATCAATGGCTTAAAGAGATCTTTAATGAAGGCTAGTAAATCCAACTAATAATATTTTAGCAAATTTTGCTCTAGCTAGAACTTATTCTTAAATTCATGAGAGTTAATGTTCATATTTTGCAAACACGTTTATTTTTTTTAATTTTTCGATATTAAAAATCAATGGATTAAAGAGATCTTTAATGAAGGCTAGTAAAAAAGTAGAGTACACTATCAGAAAGAGTGAAAATTGTTATAAACTCCATGGATTTGTAAAGATAAAAATGCAGATGGTATATAACAGTGTCCTATAGCGACAGTCTGATGTTCATCAAAAGTTAACAACTTAGGGGAGTAACGCGAATGGATCGAAATCGGAAGGGTCATTGTGACCCAGACAGTAATTTCAAGTTTAGCCCCACATCGCTTTTTTTTTTCTTTCTCCCCTCAGTTAAATATTGATGAGAAAGGGTGCGGTGTATTAGCATAGCGCATGCACTATATTTTTCTGCCCCCTAGATATTAGGGGTTTTTCACCCCAGACTCAGACAAAATTATTGGTCAAGAAATTAACCAGCTCCATTAGATCAAATATTTGGTCTGTTAATGGAAACAGCCCAACTTGCATTTAGAAAATAGAGATGAACCACTCTTCAATGGGAATGTGAAACTAGTAGCAATGATGATTAATATGAAAAAAAAATTGTTTATGTGGCCATCATGTAACTTTCTCTGATTTGATGGGGTAAAAAAGTAGTTTTTATATTTTGCAAATTTATCGTTTTTTTTTAATTGGTGGGATTTTAAATAAAACTTTAAAAATAAATTTTTCATTACAGTATTTTCTACAATTTTTGTTAATTTAAGACGAAAACATTTAAAATGTGTGTACTTGAAAATAATTAAGAAAAGATGTGCAGGTATTTGTTTATCATCATCATCAAAGAATTTTATTAAACCGAGATATTTATCCATTGTCAAAAACACAGTTGAACTCCGAACCATCTCAAGTTTTTTATTGAAAAAGGTACGTTTTATTTAGACAAGACACAAACGCATTGTCAAAAAATAGTAAGTCTATAAATTACCACAGGGCGTTTGTGTAGGCGAGCGCTTGTGCCGGTTGCACCGCGTGCCGTGTGGGTTCGATTCCCAGCCGGGACGATAGATTTTTCGGGATCGAGAAGTATTCGCTCGGGTCCAGGGTTGTTGTGTATACGTTTGACATTATTCATTTATTCATTTGTTCATTTATTCATCCCAAAATTAAAAATACAAAAAAAATTACATATTCGCTGTGACTGAATGGCACATGCCAAAAAAAATCACAACTTTTTTTTTAATAACGTCCGTTTAGTAGTTGTGACACGAACCCACTAATAGAAAATTGGATCTTCTCGAATTTTCTTTTGAAAAATCAACCGTTTGTTTTAGAAAAGACACGAACTTATAGTTAAAAAATATGAACGAAGCATCTGCATATTTTTATTGAAAAAAAAATTGTTCGATTTAGTCGGGACACGTACTTATATTAATAATAATATATTTGTTATTTTCCCTAGTTACAGCCATATATACAAACTAAACAATAATACAAAAACCAAATAATAAAAATCTATATTTTGTAACAGAAAAAAAATAAGATGTAGTGCCAGAGCACACTCTGTTCTTCCATTATTACCAGCGAATTAGTAGAGCTACAAGAGCCATTTTAAGTTTTTTATTGATGAAAATCGTACATTTTATTGACTCGAGACACTAAGCCATTGTCAAAAATATAGTTGAACTGCGAACCATCGAATAAAATCGTCCGTTTAATTTAGACGAGATGCAAACCCATTGTTAAGTAATTGGTAGATCGTAGAACCGTCCCAAATTTTTCATTAAAGAAATTTCTTTTCTATCATTCAATATCCGGCGTGGCACTAGCCAGTGAAGTAGTTGTTTCAATAAGTTATTTGTTTATAGTCTTAGTAAGACTTAATTTTTGCTTGCAGATTAACGAACAGGTTGAATATTCATATATTCAGGCTACATTTCGTTTTATTGTATTTAAAGAAAATACCCGTTTGATTAAGCCAAGATGCGAACTCATTAAGAAATAATAGTAGAGCTACGAACCATCTTGAGTGTTATATTAAAAAATAACATCTGTATGATTTCGCCGAGATACGCTGCCCTTATAAAATATTATTTAAAAAAAATGGTGTTATGATTTAGCCCGTATACAAAAAAATAAAAAAAAAATGGTGATGCTACGAACCATTTAAAGCTTTTCTAATTAAAAAAATCATCGGTTTAATTTAGGCGAGACATGAACTCATTTTCAAAAAAAAAATCTTAATTTTTAATTGAAAAAAAAATCTCCAATAGATTTAGCCGCGATACTTTTGCAGACCAAAAGTTGTCCGTTTAACTTTGTCAAAACAATTAGTAAAAATCTAAACCACGGAAGTTTTTTTTATTAAGAAAAATCATTTTTTAGCAGAGACACTAACCTATTGCCAAAAAATTAGCAGACCTAAAATTATTCGTTTAATTTGGTTAAAAAAATTAGTAAAATTCTGAGCCGTAGAAGTTTTTTATTTAGAAAAAACGTTAGCCGAGACACTAACCTATTGCCAAAATATTAGCAGACCAAAAACAGTCCGCTTAATTTTGTTAAAAAAATTAGTAAAAACCTGAGCCACGGAGGTTTTTATTTAAAAAAAAAATCGTTATTTAGCAGAGACAGTAACCTATGCCCAAAAATTTAGCAGACCTAAACTTATTCGTTTAATTTTGTCAAAAAAATTAGTAAAATTCTAAGCCGCAGAAGTTTTTTATTTAGAAAAAACGTTAGCCGAGACACTAACCCATTGCCAAAATATTAGCAGACCAAAAAGAGTCCGCTTAATTTTATTAAAAAATTAGTAAAAACCTGAGCCACGGAGGTTTTTTATTAAAAACAATCGTTATTTAGCAGAGACACTAACCTATTGCCAAAAAATTAGCAGACCTAAAATTATCCGTTTAATTTTGTCAAAAAAATTAGTAAAATTCTGAGCCGCAGAAGTTTTTTATTTAGAAAAACCGTTATTTAGCCGAGACACTAACTTATTGCCAAAAAATTAGCAGACCAAAAACAGTCCGCTTAATTTTGTTAAAAAAATTAGTAAAAACCTGAGCCACGTAGGTTTTTTATTTAAAAAAATCGTTATTTAGCCGAAACACTAACCTATGGCCAAAAAATTAGCAGACCTAAAATTATCCGTTTAATTTTGTCAAAAAAATTAGTAAAATTCCGAGCCGCAGAGGTTTTTTATCAAGAAAAATCGTTATTTAGCAGAGATACAAACCTTTTGACAAAAAATTAGCAGACCCAAAATAGTCCGTTTAATTTTCTCAAAATTTTTTTTGTAAAAACCTGAGCCGTAGAGGTTTTTTACTAAGAAAAATCATTATTTAGCAGAGATACTAACCTTTTTCCAAAAAAATAGCACACCAAAAATAGTCCGTTTAATTTTGTCAAAAAAATTGGAAAAAACATTTTTTTTTTATTTTGAAAAATCGTTATTTAGCCGTGACTATAATTGCCAAAAAAACTAGTAGAGCTACGAAACGTTATAAGTTTTTAACTGAAAAAATCTATGATACCAACAAAAACCTTAATAAATTAATAAACCACCACAACTTTTCTTCAATGCCGTCCGCTTGAATAGCTGTGACACGAAAACATTACCAAAAAAAAAATAGAATCAACTCGAATTTTGAGTTAGTAGAGACACGAACTGATTATCGAAAAATGAGTATAAACTATCGCAAGCTTTTTATTGAACAAAATCATCCGTTTGATGTATCCGAGACACGAACCCGCTGTTAGTAGAGCTATGAACCATACCAATTTTATATTGACAAAAAGTAATTTCGTGTCCAAACAGCAACGAATCATCTGCATTTTTTATTGAAAGAAAATTCTTACTTCGATTTAGCACGAATTATTAAATTAAAGTTACTATAGCTACGAACTATATATTTTAAATTTTTTATTGGCCAAAAAACGTTCATTTTATTGACCCATTGTCAAAAATATAGTTGAGCTAATGTCTGGCCGCGCTATGAAGGCATCTGAGGTGCTATCTGTAACCTTTTAACAACCACTCATTTATAAATTTAAAAAAGAAGCCGATCGTGCACCAACAGCTAGCAAGTAAAGTGTAAACATCTGTGAGTGTAAAGTAGCAAAATATCCAATCACTCCCGATGAGGACGGCCTTTCTGACCCTTCGTTAATCGCCTCAGACGCCTTCATAGCACGGCCAGAGTATATCTCAAGTTCGTTATTAAAAAAATCGTTCGTTTAATTCAGACGAGACGCAAAACCATTGTCAAAAAATTAGTAGAGCTTTCAACTGTT
This sequence comes from Ocypus olens, assembly GCA_910593695.2. Classification (NCBI taxonomy): domain Eukaryota; kingdom Metazoa; phylum Arthropoda; class Insecta; order Coleoptera; family Staphylinidae; genus Ocypus; species Ocypus olens. The sequence goes on from OU343048.1 coordinate 20,359,699, forward strand.
CCAAGATTTTCATTAAAAAATGGTATGATCATCATGTTACTTTGATGGCATAATTTATATTTATACTTTCATGATTTATTTTTAATTTTAATCATATTTTAAATGTACACTTTGCAGGTTTGGATGATACTGATGCTTGAAACATCAAAATTATGAAAAATGGAAATTACAAATTATATTTTAAATTCGAATAATTTTATCGTCAGTTTACTCAATTTAGAAAAAAAACGTATTCTTTATAAATGGTTCATTTCGGCATTGTCTGCAATTATTATTAATATAAATTAGATGTAACTATGTATTATCGTTTCAAAATTATTATTCAAAAATGACAAACATCTTTAATAATTTTTTACTTTTGAAAAACAATGATTTTATCAAAAATATTTTTCATTTATTTGTTGCCGTCAATATTTGTTTATTTTTTTGAGATACAGCGGGCACAGCGCGGATAGACACACACAGACCATAATACATAATATACTGATAATGTATCTTTCTAATTTTCGCACGTACTGCGAAGCCGGCTCTGAACGGCCAGTCTCTTCCCATTACCATAATAAAAATCCGAGCGCACAATGGGCTGCAATAAAGTCCCTTCGAAGGTAGATTTTCAATTTCAAGCGGAAAAAGTATACATACAGACACACGGATACACAGCCACACAGAGACATAACCACAGACACGTTTTTTTTTTCAGAAATTGTTGAAATCGCCTCTAGGAACCTCAAAACGGATATTTCTCTTAAAAAAATTTAGAAACATTTACATGATCACAATACTTTCTTGTACTTCATAACGGAGAAAGTACTGACCCTTCTTCAATACATTGTTCAATTTTAGAATATACGGCACCTGAGGAAGGGATGTATCAGACAGTAGAGATGAGCAAAATTGCTACTTTTGAATCACGTTGCTACCTGTGATTGCTACTTTCTAATATCAGTGATTTTAAACTGTGACTATGATCACAAAAACATCGCAGAAAAAAATATAAAAAACCAAAAAAAAATCCATAAAAATCATCTTCAATGGTCGAAGTATCACTTATTCAGAATAAATTTGGTTTTTGTAAATTTAATTATTTTCAATACAGATATGGATTTTTGAAAATTTTTGTTTTAATTTTTTGAGCACCTGAACAAAAACATAGCAGAAAAAAATATAAAAAAAACGCATGAAAAATTCCATAAAAACTCATCCTCAATGGCTGAAGTATCGCTTATTCAAAATCAATTTGGTTTTTGTAAATTCAATAATTTTCAATAGAGATATGGATTTTTGAAAATTTTTGTTCTAATTTTTTTAGCACTTGAACAAAAACATCGCAGAAAAGAAATATAAAAAACGCAGGAAAAATTCCATAAAAAATCATCCTTAATAGCCGAAGAAACGCTTATTCAAAATCAATTTGGTTTTTGTAAATTCAATCATTTTCAATAGAGATATGGATTTTTGAAAATTTTTGCTTTATTTTTTTGAGCACCTGAACAAATACATCGCAGAAAAAAATATAAAAAAATGCAGGAAAAATTCCTAAAAAATCATCCTTAATGGCCGAAGTATCGCTTATTCAAAATCAATTTGGTTTTTGTAAATTCAATAATTTTCAATAGAGATATGGATTTTTGGAAATTTTTGTTTTAATTTTCTGAGCACCTGAACAAAAACATCGCAGAAAAAAATATAAAAAACGCAGGAAAAATTCCATAAAAAATCATCCTCAATGGCCGAAGTATCGCTTACTCAAAATCAATTTGGTTTTTGTAAATTCAATAATTTTCAATAGAGATATGGATTTTTGAAAATTTTTGTTCTAATTTTTTTAGCACTTGAACAAAAACATCGCAGAAAAGAAATATAAAAAACGCAGGAAAAATTCCATAAAAAATCATCCTCAATGGCCGAAGTATCGCTTATTCAAAATAAATTTGGTTTTTGTAAATTCAATAATTTTCAATAGAGATATTGATTTTTGAAAATTTTTGTTCTAATTTTTTTAGCATCCGAACAAAAACATCGCAGAAAAAAAAAATAAAAAACGCAGGAAAAATTCCATTAAAAATCATCCTCAATGGCTGAAGTGTCGCTTATTCAAAATCAATTTGGTTTTTGTAAATTCAATAATTTTCAATAGAGATATGGATTTTTGAAAAGTTTTGTTTTATTTTTTTGAGCACCTGAACAAAAACATCTCAGAAAAAAATATAAAAAAACGCAGGAAAAATTCCATAAAAAATCATCCTCAATGGCCGAAGTATCGCTTACTCAAAATCAATTTGGTTTTTGTAAATTCAATAATTTTCAATAGAGATATGGATTTTTGAAAATTTTTGTTCTAATTTTTTTAGCACTTGAACAAAAACATCGCAGAAAAGAAATATAAAAACGCAGGAAAAATTCCATAAAAAATCATCCTCAATGGCCGAAGTATCGCTTATTCAAAATAAATTTGGTTTTTGTAAATTCAATAATTTTTAATAGAGATATTGATTTTTGAAAATTTTTGTTCTAATTTTTTTAGCACCCGAACAAAAAAATCGCAGAAAAAAAAAATAAAAAACGCAGGAAAAATTCCATAAAAAATCATCCTCAATGGCTGAAGTGTCGTTTATTCAAAATCAATTTGGTTTTTGTAAATTCAATAATTTTCAATAGAGATATGGATTTTTGAAAATTTTTGTTTTATTTTTTTGAGCACCTGAACAAAAACATCTCAGAAAAAAATATAAAAAAACGCAGGAAAAATTCCATAAAAAATCATCCTCAATGGCCGAAGTATCGCTTATTCAAAATAAATTTGGTTTTTGTAAATTCAATAATTTTCAATAGAGATATTGATTTTTGAAAATTTTTGTTCTAATTTTTTTAGCACCCGAACAAAAACATCGCAGAAAAAAAAAATAAAAAACGCAGAAAAAATTCCATAAAAAATCATCCTCAATGGCTGAAGTGTCGCTTATTCAAAATCAATTTGGTTTTTGTAAATTCAATAATTTTCAATAGAGATATGGATTTTTGAAAATTTTTGTTTTATTTTTTTGAGCACCTGAACAAAAACATCTCAGAAAAAAATATAAAAAAACGCAGGAAAAATTCCATAAAAAATCATCCTCAATGGCCGAAGTATCGCTTATTCAAAATCAATTTGGTTTTTGTAAATTCAATAATTTTGAATAGAGATATGGATTTTTGAAAATTTTTGTTTTATTTTTTTTGAGCACCTGCACAAGGAGGAGCATTTAGATTTTCGCAGTTTGGTGAATTTAAAAATTGGTTTCGTGGCATTATTTCAAAATGTATGTTTAGCTATTCGCACTGAATCTTAAATTAAAATGAATTTTGAGTCATTTTGGGTTTACCATTTGTAGAAATTGTTTTTATATATTTGTTTTTCAGTTGATGAAAATCGTAATTTGAACATGAGAGTAAATGGGATTAAACAGTATTGAATATAAAATAACACGTAGAAATGCTATTCTCCATTGACTTCTTACAATCACGTTTTTGGGTAACAGTTGTGATTTTAAGGAGCAATCACAGTTTAAATAGCAGTCATTTTAAGTAGCTGTGATTTTAAGTAGCAGTGATTTTAAGTAGCTGTGATTTTAAGTAGCAGTGATTTTAAGTAGCTGTGATTTTAAGTAGTAGTGATTTTAAGAAGCAGTGATTTTAAGTAGCGGTGATTTTAAGTAGCAGTGATTTTAAGAAGCAGTGATTTTAAGTAGCGGTGATTTTAAGTAGCAGTGAAATTCGCCTATTAGTAACAGTAACGACCTGTGATTTTTTAATACTAGTGAAAAATCACAGGTACGTGAAATATCGTCCATCCCTATCAGACAGTATGATTGTAATCTTCGAATATTTATTAGCTATCATGTAAGTAGCCGAATAGTAATATTGACTCATTTTAAATGTACTTTCCTTGTTTTTAAATGTTCTAACTTTAAAATGAGAGAGTTGATAATAATTTCCAACGAAAATACGGGACTCTCGCACAAAAATTTATCAGTGCGTAGAGCTAATTGTACTCGCACATAAATATCTTTCGAATTGCATGATTGGTATAAATGGAATAATTACGCCCGTAATTTATATAATAACGAAACTAGCGGGGTGAATTATTACCGCGATTGCTCGTAATTTGTAAATCAATAACTCATATTGTGCAAATCGCGTTCCCAACATTTGCAATTATCAAAGTACAAGATTAAATTATAGGGTCTAATGTAGTTTTTGTTATTTATATTTTGTTGCATATTTTATTTTTATTATCGTTTAACAGTATTATACTAGCTAAAATAAATTACCGCCCAGAGGAGAAAAGTGGAATACCAAAAGGCAAACGCATTCGGGTTCAGCGATTACTGTCAGTCAAGCAACATTAGTCCGGGTCTATATGGATGAGTGACCGACACCATTCGCCATTGGGATACAATAAATTGTGCTTCGGAGTAAGGGGGGGGGGACACTCTGGAGTAACAAGCCCAGTTAGAGCCTTTCCAAAATATCGTGACACATCCGGGGACGCCGGAAACTCATAATTATTCAGCGAGCGCCGCGTGAACATGATGTAAATGTAAATTTGTCATCGCGATATATCCAAATACTTTCTCACTCTATGCAAACTTTACCTCCAGGTATCACGACATTTTGGGATGGCTCTAGCACAAATCTACACAGCTGAAGGGTCTCGCGATCGATGGCCAGTTAGTTGCTTAATAAAAACCACTACTACTACTCGAAATACTATCCACTGTTGGTATTATAAATAAATAATTTTTTTTCCCGAAACAACTAGGCTTAATAGTTTTCGAGATATTGCTGGTGGCTAAACTTATAAGGACACCCTATATATTATTAAAGGATAAAATCAACTTGCAAATATATCCATTTTTAATTATTATCATCAAATGAAATCATGCGAGCGATCAATCTTTCAATAAGAGTTCCATTTCGCATTAGCGTCATGATTAATCATTTATTTTTGCGAAGATAATCAGAGGAAAGTGCCCCTTGCCTCAACATTAGTACCATTATTTCCAAATATATCCGTTTTTTATTATTATCATGATATGACTGAAATCACGCGATGGATCAATCTTTCAATAAGAGTTTTGATGAATAATCATTTATTTTTGCGAAGATAATCAGAGGAAAGTGCCCCTTGCCAAGGACTGATGTGAGATTACTTTATGGGCCAAAGGATCGATTTTTATTACTGCGGGGATGCTCGGGTAGCGATACACCATTTGCATAAACATCTTCTCAAACACATTTAGCAGAGTAATCGGCCCCGAACGATTATTGTGATGGAAAAACTCGTTTGCAGATAGTTTGCACATTCGAAATTTATGGATAAATAACTAGGGAATGATAAAAGTTACTTCGCACGTATTACAGAATTTCGGTTGGGTCTACATTTTTATAAATATGAAAACTATTTTAAATTTGAAGAAATAGTCAAGGGATAAAAGTAATTGAAACGACAATAGGATGTGAATATTTGATTATCACAAATAAGTACAATAATCATTAAATATTGTTTCCCCATCAGAACACCTACAGACCGGTTTTGACCTTTCAGGTCTCATCAGTGTAGTAGGAAACGTTTCCCCATCGGCAACTAACTACACTGATGAGACCTGAAATGTTGAAACCGGTCTGTAGCTGTTTTAATTGGAAACAATATTTAATGCTTACATTAATCTTGTTAGATTTGCCGCCGCTGGCAATGTCCACATCTTGTCGGTGTTAAAGTCACCCGGATTTGGTTCAGTACAGCATTCAGGCAATAGATTCCTCCACTTTGGTGTTTCTACCTTTAAGTACAATAATATAATTTGGTACGAAACATATTCGTAAGTCTCTATATGAAGTAAATCATCTATTGCAACAATTACTTTTCTGGTTTTCGGTAGATAGGATATCAAGAAACTGAATTTCATGATCAAATTTTTCTGATCAAAGATGTTTAACAAAGTAATGGCTTCCATTACTTTATTTTCCATTATTTTTGGTGAATATATTTTATACCTTTGCATAAAAATAAAGTATGCGAAAAAATTATTTAGCGGCCTTTCCATAAAAAAAATATTATATTGTCCCCATTGGTAGTTCAATATTTCTCAGTAAAGGATGGGATCTAAAATAAATTATTATGGAATTCCAAATGTTGTTACTTCAAATTTCTGATCATTTTCTTTGTGCAATTATAATGTCACGATTAGAGGTGAGTAACTTATGAGTGACTAGACTCAAGGAGTCAACTCTTAAAAGTAAGTCGCGGAGTCAAGTGAATGTAAATTTACAGTCATGAAATTTCTTCTTTTGCTCATAAATTTTTTTTTTTTGGGGATTATGTCATTCAAATCATTTAGAACCAATCAGAACCCCCAAATTGTACCAGGTGACTTGTTTTAATAAACGGAAAAACCGCATCGTACCACGAATTTTTTCCGGAAAAACTTCACCATGCTAGGCAGAGCTGGACTCAGTCACGTTTCTGTTATTAAAAATGTTTAATATCTGAACGCATATAGTAATATATACAGTGATAATAATTGCATTATCATTAACGAAGAAAATATGCTTCGATCCCAACGGCGGAAATTCTCTCTGATCGACTGCCAAATGAGACGATTTTTTTAACAGATTGGGCAAGTCTGAACAGGCACACTAAAAGTTTTTCCTGTGTCTCGTTGGTAACGCAAACTAGGAATACAAACATATAAGTGTCAAACTAACCCACCAGCTTTTCAATTTATTATCTTGTGGATCAGTGAAATTAATTAAGGTAATTCAAGATTTAGGGTTTCGATACAAAAAGGAATAGTGAAATCGACGATATAATAGCAGGTACCGTACCTAAAAAACTTCAAAAACACATAACCCTCTGTGGTCTTTTGTGATGTAAACCAATATGAAATTAATGAACATACATCTATTACACAATTATGTAACCTTTTGAAATCTTGGGTGTTCAATATGTAGCGAATCGATGAAAGTAGGTACAGAGTGTGTTGTAAAAGTGACCTGAAATGTAACAGCCAAAAGTCTGCACGTATTTTAAAAACTACAGTATTAGCTTTGATTCTAAGAATATTTAAATTATAAGTGCTCGAGACGCACGTAACGTCAAATGACGAGAACTACAAGAATTTCCCGACATGCGAATAAAAAATGCAGCTGCCCTATCAAGAGAAGACATTATTTTGATGAGTACTTTGCATGATGGTAGGACTCCTTTACAGAAGAGAAAAGAAAAGATGCTAAAACCTGCTTAAATAGCACCATTGCCAGCACATCTTCAAAATTGATTGATGAACAAATAGTGTTTAACATTGGAAACTATTCCATCTATCAAATTTTTCAAATACTAATAAAACCATTTAATAAAACCGTTTAAGAAATATGTCTTATTTATTTGTAAGAAATGTGTAAGGAAATTGCTTTTCATGAAATAATCATGCCAAAAACCACTCAAGTTTTATTTTTATCCAGGAAAAAATTCAAAATTTTTCACTCAAACTTTGCTGTTTTCTAAAATTTAACTCGAGCAAAATCACCAAATCGCTCGACCTGCGGTCTCGCGATTTAAGACGAGATTTTGCTCTCGTGAAATTAATAAACAACAAAGTTATCGTGAAAAATTTCGAAGTTTTTCCGGAAAAAATAAACCTCTTGTTTTTTGAAAAAGTGATTTTTTTGTGACTCTTAACTTATCTAAAGTAACAAAATAAGTCGACTCTTTAAAATGATTAGTCGACTATAATAAACATGATTTCCAAGAATTTTGGAGGTTTTTTTGTGTTTGCTCTACACCACGTTTTTAGGGTGAATTGGAAAATTTTTGAAGTGAGGACCTTCTTTTTCATAAAGTCATTTAGCCCATCTCGAGTCATGATATTTAAGATTAATCTGAAAAAATGAAGCCTATGTCGAAAGAAATGTGGAATTTACAAAGGAATTTCTGCAAAATGTACAAATTGTCTTTTAGTACAGTCATTTTACTAACTGCAAAGTTCCGATAATTTTCTTTATGCATATATATTATGACGTTATTTAAGATTTATCTGATAAAATTTGAAGCCTATGTCGAAAGATATGTGGAACTTACAAAGGAATTTCTGGAAAAAGTGCATTTTTGGTCAACACAAATTGCCTTTTAACACAGCCATTTTAGTAACTGCTAAGTTCTGATAATTTTCTTTTTGCAATTATAAAGATATATTATTTAAGATTCATCTGACAAAATTTGAAGCCTCTGTCAAAAGAAATGTGGAAGTTAGAAGGGAATTTCTGGAACATTTGCATTCCTGGTCAGCACCAACTGTTTTTTTAGCGCAGCTATTTTTGTTAGTGCAGATTTCCGATAATTTTCTTTATGCAATTATCAATTTATTTAAGATTCATCTAACAACATTTGAAGAAAATGTGGAATTTACAAAGAAATTTTTGTGTATTTTTGGTCAACACAAATTGTCTTTTAGATCAGCCATTTTAGTTATTGTAAAGTTCTGATAATTTTTTTATGCAATTATAATGTCACGCTACTTAAAACTCGTCTGATAAAATTTGAAACCTTTGTCGAAAGAAATGTGGAATTCACAAAGGAATTTCTGCAAAATGTACAATTTTGGTCAACACAAATTGTCTTTTAGTACAGACATTTTAGTAACTGCAAAGTTGCGATAATTTTCTTTATGCAGTTATATTGTCACGTTATTTAAGATTTATCTGATAAAATTTGAAGCCCATGTTGAAAGAAATGTGGACGTTACAAAGAAATTTTTGGAAAATGTGCATTTTTTGTCAACAAAAATTGTCTTTTAGTTACTCTCAAGTTCTGATAATTTTTTTATGCAATTATAATGTCACGTTATTTAAGACTCGTCAAACAAAATTTGAAGCATCTGTCGAAAGAAATGTGGAATTCACAAAGGAATTTCTGCAAAATGTACATTTTTGGTCAACACAAGTTGTCTTTTAGTACAGCCATTTTAGTTACTACACAGTCCTGATTATTTTCTTAATGCAGTTATATTGACACGTTGTTTGTTAAGATTTATCTGATAAAATTTGAAGCCTATGTTGAAAGAAATGTGGAATTTACAAAGGAATTTCTGGAAAATGTACTATTTGGTCAACACAAATTGTTCCGATAATTTTCTTTATGTAATTATAATGTTATGTTATTTAAGATTCATCTGATACAATTTGAAGCCTATGTAGAAAGAAATGTGGAACATACAAGGGAATTTCTGGAAAAATGTGCATTCTTCGTCAACTGTTTTTTAGCGTAGCTATTTTTGTTACTGCGAAATTACGATAATTTTCATTTATGCAATTATATTATTACGTTATTTAAGATTCATCTCACAAAATTTGAAGCCTATGTTGAAAAAAAATTGGAATTTACAAAGGAATTTTTGGATAATCTACGTTTTGGTCAACATAAATTGTCTTCTAGCATAGCCATTTAAGTTACTGCAAAGTTCCGATAATTTTCTTTATGCAATTTTAATGCCACGTTATCTGGCAAAACTTGAAGCTTTAATCGAAAATAATGTGGAATTTACAAAGGAACTGTTTTCTAGCGTAATCATTTTTGTTTCTGTAAAGTTCTGAAAATTTTCTTTGTGCAGTTATAATATCACGTTATTTAAGATTTATCTGACAAAATTTGAATCCTCTGTACAAAGAAATGTGGAATTTACAAGTGAATTTCTGGAAAAAATGCATTTTTGGTCAACACATGCTTACAGCAATTAAGAACTCAAATTCATTCAGCTAAGTATTCGGACTTAGTGCAGACAATACCATTGCTAATTTATGGTATTCACTTTTAACTGTATACAAATTTGCAAGAGATAGTTTCAATTCTAAAAAAAATGGTGAAGTTACTTTTTCCGATTAATGATCATTTGATTTTGAATGATATTTTTTTATTTATCGATTTTGAAAAACTTTATTCTTTATAAATTGTTCATTTTGGCATTCTCTACAATTATTAATAAGGTGAATTTCATACAACGTTTATGAATTCATAATTATAGACAAATGATTAAGTTCAAAGTTTCAAGTTAATTCTTGTATCAGTTTTTTTTAGATAAAGTGCCCACAGTCACGCAGAGATACAGACAATCGTACACACAGTTAGACAGAAAGACAGTCCGACAGACAATCAGACATACAGTCAGACAGACAGACACACAGTCAGACCTAAAGTCAGACACACAGTCAGACATAAAGTCAGATACACAGTCAGACAGACACACAGTCAGATAGATAGACTGCCAGACACACAGCCAGAAAGACAGACAGTCAGACAGACACACAGATAGTCGGATACATAGTCAGACACACAGTCAGACAGACAGTCAGACAAATAATCAGACAGGCAGACAGTCAGACACACGGTCAGACAGACAATCAGACACACAGCGCGATACACAGTCAATTAGAATTTTTATTTCCTAAAAATCGTTGAAATTTCCTTTAGCGACCATAAAATGGATGTTTCCGTTGTAAAAAAAATTAAAAAAAAAACATTTCATGATCGCAATACTATCGTAATGGAAAAAGTAAACATTGTAATGAACGATTTATATTCTGAGCAGATATTTCTTAAAGTAATACTAATAAAATGATCAAATTATGACAAGGATTTTTAATATAAAAATATGTACTTCTGAAAAGTGGCAATATTTGCTTTAAAATACATGTGATAACTTACCAAATATAAAAAGAATTGTTCCCTATCTGCTCTGTGTTCCCGCCAGCTCAGCTTTCATTGAAAGACATTTCTCGGTGATGAATACAAAGTGGCGAGAAGAGAGAAAGAGAGCGTTCTTAAATTTAATAAAAACATGAGTTATGTCTTTATTAGACTTTAGACTGTACCAAACTTTTAAATATAACCAAAGATGGTTAGCTTGTGCCAACAACACTAAAATATGTATTTAAGACAATACTTCAATTCAGAAAACGTTTTTCAAAATCTAAGTTACTCAAAATAAGTTGGCAATCCTACTTCAAGTAGTAATTATATGAAGAAACAATCTCAGTAACACGCAACCGAAAAACTGGGAGGCAATTTGAAATTTTCGTTAGTTATATATTTCACAAATTTCGTCGTGACTTAAATATAAAATTTAAAATTCTCTTGAAAAGGGGAAACTAGTCGAGGATTTTAAATGTTTTTATTTGGTATTTCATATTACTATCATTAACCTCTTCACGCCCAGGTCGTCACATGTGGCAACAAACAAAAAAAAAGAAAACAAAAATATTTTGCAAAAAAAAATCTGTGGAATATTTCTTATATCTCTTTGCATAAATGAGTAAGTTTGTGACAGTGGAATAATATTTTGTAGAAAACGGTAACAACAACAAAAAAGTAATTTTTCAGAATTATGCTATAGCCCAATCAAAGCTACATGGGCGCGAAGTGGTTAATAATATGAACTACCAATACGTAAATAATAAAACAATTAATTTAATAATTCATTAATGAATAAACATCCGTTTGTGTGATTTATTAAATTAGAAATAATGAATGTTTAATTAGTACTTGCAAATAATTTAATTCCACTAATCACTAATTAGGTAATACGAAAATATGAATATACATAGAACACTACTAATAACGGAACAAACTAATAATATACATGAATAAATAGATTAAATAATTCATAAATTTGTAGAACAAGTGATTCATTATAAAATTAAAAGCGGAAATTCGTTGTAAATAATATGAATATAATAATTAGTTATTAATTATAACTAATGGCCGCGGTTTAAAAGGTTTGGCAAATATTTGTGAGCGCGCTGCAATTAACAGAAATAATTTATAACGTAAATAAATAAAAAAGTTCGTTCCCAATATTTACTCATATTGTTGAAATAATATTATTAACCACATCTGAAATTGGGATAAATGTTTATATATCAAATATTTATATGTCAAAACTTAATTCTTATGTGCACCAGTTTCAGTTTATTTTTTATACAATATTTTAATGCATTCATTTTTGCATGATTTAATAAATACAATTTATTGTTATCGATATACACGATATACGATGCACAACAGACCATCGACCAAGGTCTTTCAGATATTGTGCATGATTATTTAATTTATTAATGTACAAAATATTTAATCGATTAAATAAAATTTTAGAAAATTTTATAGATTTATTATTTCGCTAGAATGTATGGGGATTTCGGTTATTTGAAGAGATAGAGAGTCGGTTAAATTGGGCATGTTGGGCCCCAATAATAATCTGAAAAAAAGTTTTTGTTTTTTAGATTTTCGAAAAAAAGTGAAATTTTGAAATTGCGTTTTATACTCAAAAATAACTAAAGCTATGTTTTTACAATTCAATGAAGAATGCGATGGCATACTTGGGTTTGAGATCACCTTAAATACTATTGAAAAACCAAGGTCAACTTTTGTTTTTCTTATAGGTGCGGATTTTAATATTTTTTAAGAGTATTTTTTTATCTAAAGGGTATAGCCGAATAAGATGGTCAAAAGTGCCTCCAAAGCAAATCAATAATCGCGATGACAGGATGAAAAATAATTCAAAATGCCGTTGATTGCTCGAAATTTCAGCCTCCTGAAGAAATTTTACCAAAAGCTTTTCAGTTCTTCAGATTATTAAATAAGACGGATGTATAAAGTTTCATATCAATTTCTCTATTAGTTTTTGAGATACAGCGCACTCAGGCAGACACACACACACACACACACACACACACCCAGACACAATTTTTTTTTCCAGAAATTGTTGAAATGGCATCTAGGGATCCCAAAACGGATATTTTCGTAATTTTTTTTTTTAAATCACCATCACAATACTTTCTCGTACTTCGTAACGGAGAAAGTAAAAACGAAGGCAGCAAAACATCTGTTAGGCAGTGTTATTATTTAAAATCGCGAAGAAGAGGATAGAAGAGCAGAAGGAGTGTTTTACTTTATTGCGACTCGCATAATAGGGTTATCTTAATTATTTTTTCCGTTGGTACGCGAAACTACTGTGATCGTAAAAATAAAAAAAAAATAAATTTTAACGGAATTGTCCGCTTTGAGGTCTCTAGAGGCGATTTTAACAATTTTTGGAAATTTGTTAGTGTGGCCGTTTCCGTATCTCAAAACAAACGCAGGAACTAACATGAAATTCAGAACACAAGCCTTATTTGTTAATCCGAAGAACTGATAAGCTTTTGGTAGCATTTTGTACACCGGTTTACCTTTTTTTTTATTTTTCCCAAGATTTCTTTAATTATAAAAAATATCACAAAAAGATTTAAACAAATATCAAAGATAAAGAAATCAACATCTTTTGTTCAAAAATATTTTTTTATAAAATGATTTTTGGAACGAAAAATTAATGGAATTTTTTTTGTCAATTTTGGTCTATAATTATGAAATGATAATGGTTATATCGAATTTGCATTGACAAAGAAACGAACGTCTTTTATTTAAAAATATTTTTCATAAAATCATTGTTTTTCGAAAAAAAAATTATAAATCGGTCCACAATTATGAAAAGTTAATAAATATATAAAATTTACGTTAATAATAATTGAAGAGAATGCTGAAATGAACAACTTACAAATAATACGTTTTAATCGAAATCTCTTTAGTTTTTGAGTAAATTGACGGTAAAGATTTCCAGAATCTCTCAATTTTCTTCTATAACGTTTTAGACGTTAGTTACGATCTCATAAAACGTTCGTAATTTCAAATTGAAAATTAACCATGAAAGTGTAAATATAAATAACGATACTGAAGGAAAAAAAAATAAACATTTAAAATTCGTGAAATTTCGACCATTTTCAAACCGCTATAATTCGGCGTATTTTCAATCGATTTTGATAAATCTTTAAGGGCGAAAAACTTTGAAGTGTTTTCTTTAAAGTCATGTATACGAACTTAAGCGTAACCCCTTCCGCCCCCCCTTTAGCGCCCCTGTGAATTTTTTTTTTCTGGAAACCATGTCCAACTTTGACGATGTCTACGGAGTTAGAACAATTTTGTCGACTCGATCCACCATAAAGGCATTAAAATTTAAACAATTCCCTATGCAGGACTCAAAGAACTCAAAGAAAGAAGTTCTTACAACGATTTGGTTATGGGTGTTTAAAAAAAGTGCATTTTGAGGTTTTTCGCACCTACCTCAGTGCCTTTTCAACCAAATTTGATGATTCTTTCGTCGAAGGAACTTCGTTATTTGAGTTCTGCGTAAGCAATTGAACACATTTCAATGCCCTTTTGGTGGATCGAGTCGACACATTTTTTCCAACTCCGTACACGTTGCCAAAGTTCGACGTTTTTTGCCCAAAAACGTGTTTTTTTGTGTTCGGGGGTTGAAGGGTTCGAAAAGGGATCATTTCAATCTGAGTTTACCCCCTTAAAGAAGAGCCAAAATGGGATTTTTTTTCATCAAGTTTGGTTGAAAAGTCACGGAGTTATATGAGAAAAACCTCAAAATGAACTTTTTTTCAAACACCCATAACTTGGTGCCAAATCGTCGCGTCGTAGGAACTTCGTTTTTGGGTCCTGCATAGGGAATTGATCAAATTTTAATGCCTCTATGGTGGATCGAGTCGACAGAATTTTTCCAACTCCGTAGACATCGACAAAGTTGGACATGGTTTTCTCAAAAAACTTGTTTTTTTCACAGGGGTGCTAGAGGGGGCGGAAGGGCTAACGCTTAATTTCGCATGCATGACTTCAAAGAAGACACTTCAAAGTTTTTTGCCCTCAAAGATTCATCAAAACCGATTGAAAATACGCCGAGTTGTGGCGGTTTGAAAATGGTCGAAATTTCACGAATTTCAAGTGTTTCATTTTTTCCTTCAGTATAGTTGGAATAAAAAAATTAAAAAAATGTGAAACCATCCAAGTGCCTTAAATTTAATAATTCTGAATATTAAAAATGTTTCACCACGTATTCAACGAGAACCAAATTCAACGATTATAATTGTTTTGTTATTTTTCAAAAATATTTTTTTAAATGTTGATATTGAGTTTCTTAATTTCTCAAAACTTATCGCAATATTTGTATTTCCGTACAGGACGTACTGAGGAAGACAAACTGAAATTATTTTTAACACTCATTGCTAGAGCCAAATCGACTCCTGCTCGAATATTGGCACTTTTGTGTGAATACATTTTGTTAAATATATCCGATTTTGAAAAACTTTCTCTTGTTGTATTCAACAAAAAAGTTATCAAATAAGTTATCATCCTCTCTGATAACTTTAGTATTTGAAATTTTAAAATTAGAGTTGCTAGTGCTTAGTGCCTGACGTGTAGGGGGTTGAACATTACATCGCTAAATGACAAAAATCGACCTATACGAGCATTTTTTAAAATATTTCTCTCAGCGATTTTATAGAATTAATCCGTCAATTATAATTATTTTCTTTTTAATAAGGATAAAATATTTTATTACTATTATTAAAATTTATATACCGGGTGTTGACTTGGCGGACGCAACATAGGAAATCGCATGTTAATTTTGAAGTGTTCAAATATTGGCTTCCCTATTTATTTTAGAGACAAAATGTATTTAACTTTTTTGTAGAGGGAAAAATTCTGAATTTATTCATGTTCACACTTAGCACTTTACGTTGCGCTAAGTTAAAATAATTAAGAAAAAGTAATGTGATTTTATAAAAATAATGACATGCCATGGAATTGAAAAACAAGTACGGATATCAAAATAGAGCAAAATATGGCTGTCATTTCGTTAAAGTAAATGGTTTCGAAATGATTTACACTGCCCTTTCTTAATTCTTGATGGCACTCGTACTTAAAAGAAATAAATGTGTGTTTTTTTTAAACCTTAAAAGCATTTGTATGGTTTATATTTAACTAGACTCCAATTTTTCTCGTACTCAGATCCGTATTTTCTTCGACGGACAGCTAATTCCTTTTGATTTTGTCTTGCTAGATCTCGTTCTTGTATGTCCTTATTTTTACACTTGCAGTTATTCAAAACTGTTCCCCTAGATTCAAACTTGTTTACCAATCGCTGAACACTTCCAAATTAACATGCGATTTCCTATGTTGCGTCCGCCAAGTCAACACCCGGTATATAAATTTTAATAATAGTAATAAAATATTTTATCCTTATTAAAAAGAAAATAATTATAATTGACGGATTAATTCTATAAAATCACATACAGGGTATGTGAAACTTTCGCCCTGGACCACCAAATGGTCCCTCCTATTAGGACTATAAAATGCCCTCTCCTTTCCACCCGGAGAAAATTGTCTGAATTCAATACCGGACCGATTCCGCATAAGAAGCCCAATAAATACAATAATTGGAATAAAAGTGAAAAATAAAATAAAACATGTATTGGAAGACAAAATATAACAGTATTATTATATTTTTAAAGATATTTGTAGGAAATGCAATATACAGTGTGTCCCCGGATGGACTGAACAAGAGGAAAAAAATATTTGTAACCTAACGAAAAAATGTCATCTTTGTCTCAAAACCACCAATTCTGAAACAAAAATCGAAATATTCTTTTTAGAAGCTGAAAAAAATACAAAAACACATTTGAGCTATAAAAAAACATTTTATTCAAAATCGGGTGTAATAAGCGAATTACTGGGGTCATTTAAGGGATGTAATGTTGTTCATTCTCCACTGAGTTAGAGAATAACTCGGACTCACATAATAATAAACAGAACAACTATAATTTGATCATTTTGTAATAATAATAACTAATAACTACATTGCAAAATAAACTACTATTGCATGAAAATATTCAAAATTATGAACTTTAGGATTTAAAAGTAACTTTAGTTAAGGATTGCATAATATGAATTTTATAAATACTGAAACATATGAAAACATTGTAGCATTGCGACGATTACGTAACTTTAAATGTATGAACTTTAACAATCAGGTTATTTACTTTTTTTTTTAATACGGTTAGCAATATGAAAAAGATATTAATTCTAGCAAATAAACACTCTGTTTAAAATGCTCGATTAGTTTCGCCTTATTATGACATTTTCAAGCGTAATTAATTAATTAATTTCATATTATTATCCTTAATAATATGAACTAATATTAAAACAATTAAATACTTCATACATTAAAATTACATTTATCTACGAGCGAGTAATAAAATTTTACGTTCATCAATAAACTTAAGTATTTAATTTCTGTCGAAGTGGATGATTATACTGGGGATTATACCAACGGGAAATCTTGGTGTTGGCGTTATCTTTCAAAGGAATAAATACATCTAATCCTCCGCAATTTTCCGCAGCGGCGAAAGCAGAAAAGTTGAAATGAATCGAGATGCACTTGGTGGTCTGTGATAACTCTAATTAGAAGCAAAACTTTTCTATATTAAGCGAACTAAGCAGAAACAAGCCAGTGCAAGCGAGCGACCCGAGCGCGGGCGAAAGCAATTAAGAAAAAAATTTACCGGATAAGTTTTAGAAGTGCTGTGACCAAACCGCCGATATCCGCACACCCTTGAAGAAATTCTTACTTACAGCCTCGAGACTCTCGAGGGTTTCGTTCTCGTCGAAGGTGAGGGTGTACAGGTCGTACAGATACCGCGAATCCTTCTTGTAGTGCCTCTTCCGCTTCAGAGTGCTCGTCATCTTGACGCACTACAAATTTCCCCACAAACAACGTCCCAACTTATCTCCTCCGGGTTCCGGTCGCGCACGAAAAATTAGAGTACTGCGCCGATAACAAATCGGAAGATACGCACTGGGACTGGCATGATTCCAAATTAAGTAAAAAAAAGAGGAATGAACAAATTGCGGAAAGTCTTTCGCTCGCCGCGCCGTCCGCTTTTGAACTGAACGTGGCGAAATCCGGCAAATGTTGCCGTCGTCGTCGGCATATTCGAGTGTGCAAAGACCGTGACTACTGGTGAATATTCCCATGTGTAAAGAGAGCATTGTTTCCGACGGATTTTAGAAAGCCCCCCGAGCGGCACGCTTCATTATGCTAACCTAACCTAACCTAACCTAGTCGGTTGCGCCCCAATTCGGGGATCAGCAAATCACCCCGCGAGGATCAATGCCGACGGCGAGGAGATGGACAACCCTCGGGTTATTACGCTAGCCTTGAAACTTACATCTCATATTATTAATAATAAACAGTTACCCAGCGCGTAACGGACCGCTGGTTATTACACTGGGTCTAACCAACGTAACGGACCGCTGGTTATTACACCGGATCATCCTTGAGGCCGTGTTTTTGCCAATAAATGATTTATGACTCATGGCGAGATTTTGCGTTGAATTGATTTCGAAATCTTTACCATACGACGAAAATGCATTAATAATCGCCATAAAAACCGTAATAAATCAAAAGCGTTAATTTTAGCAATCACGTTCGGTCTCTTCAGGAAGTTGTTTTCCCATTTCCATACACCATCACCTCCCATCCGCTCTCACCTTTCGCGTTTAACCTAAATATTCTATATAATCAATCGATTGAATGAATAATGGAACTATTTTAATGCCATTAGTATTATTAGCTTCAACATTTATAGCTCTCATCCATCACTCTTCACTCTTAAGCTACAAAAGACTTTTTGTATTCTATTTTAACACATTCTATGCCGACCACGCACTATTTGCGTGTATTGGTTTTAACGCCGGGGCCGACCACGCACCAGGTGCGTGATACGTTCTTTGACATTAAATCTTACATCATCAACTTGACGGGCAATCAGTTTATCTGACACAGGCAGTGATCATGTTTATCAAACAAACTACTCTTAGTAAAAGCAGTAATGCATTTAATTAAAAGCTTAGACTAAATTAAACCGAAAAACGAGGATACGGTGGCGGATTCTGGACGTACTGTAGATTATTCTAAAATACCATACGACCTTTAGAATACAAACTCCTAGAAGACATACTTGTCAGACAAAAAAATCGAATCCAATTTAGAACATCAGAACATCAGAGCACATTTAAAAATATTTTTTTTTTTTATCATTTTTGGTCGAAAATTTGCAAAGTAATACTTGTTAATCAATAATTTTTACATACTTGGATAGCACACGCAATCCTCCACTGTCAATATTATTTTCATGTTAAGTGAACTTATAATCAGTTTGTAGTTAGTTAAAATTGTAAAATAAATGATCTCAATTTATTGAGAAACTATTTATTATTTTCATGTTAAGTGAACTTATAATCTTGTAGTTAGTTAAAATTAGTGATGGGACGATTCGGATGAAAAAAATCGCCGAAACCGATTATTAAAATAATCGGTGACTCCGATTACCAAACAAATCATTGAACTCGAATGTGGTAATAATCGATTATTTCTGAATATTTTAAAATCATCCGATGCAAGTTACCAGTTTTAAAAAACAAATTTCGTATTTTCGTGCTCAAATTTTATAAAACCTGAAGTTTGGATTTCAGATCCAAAGAAATGGATGTCAAAAATTGTTTTATAGTTATTCTGAAAAAGTAATTTTGATGCAAATTTCACGTAAAAGTTTATGACAAATTTTGGGATTATAGGACCTACATTCGAGATTTCAAGTCAAAATTTCATAGGAAAATAGTGATTATTTTATTGGTTAAATTTTTGGTTTTTAAGTGTTAAGTTTGGTCTATATTTTGGAATGTAAAGACGAAATTTCGGATTTTACGATCCAAATATTGGATTTTAGGTCATTTTTTTAATCAATATGAACCTTATCTTAGATTTTAAGTTAAAATTTTCTATGGTTAAGACTTTTTACTTTCTCCGTTACGAAGTACGAGAAAGTATTGTGATCGTAATTTTTTTTTCAAAATTTTTTTTTACCGAAATATCCGTTTTGGGGTCCCTAGATGCCATTTCAACAATTTCTGGAAAAAAATTTTTTGTGTCTGTGTGTGTGTCTGTGTGTGTGTCTGTGTGTGTGTGTGTGTGTCTGTCTGTGTGCGCTGTATCTCAAAAACTAATAGAGCAATTAATATGAAACTTTATACATCCGTCTTATTTGATAATCTGAAGAACTGAAAAGCTTTTGGTAAAATTTCGTACACCGGAAGTGGGCATTTACCTTAACTGTTTTTTGTTTTTTGCCAATATTTTCTTAAATATGAAAAATATCACAAAAACATTTAAACAAACATTTAAGACAATAAAGAAATAAACATCTTTTGCTTGAAAACATTTTTCATAAAATCATTTTTTTCGAGAAAAAAATTTATTATTATTTTTTTAGTTTTTGGTTTATAATTATAAAACGATAATATTTACAGCAAATTTATGTGAATAATAATTGTAGAGAATGCCAAAATGAACAACTTCTAAAGAATAAGTTTTCTTCGAAATCTCGATAGTTTTCGAGTAAACCGAGTTTTTGAATTTGAAGTATAATTTGCAGGGTATTTTTTACATCTTTCATAATTTTGACGTTTTAAACGTCAGTTTCATCCGAGTTTACGCAATGCTCAATGTACATTTAAAATATGATTTCAATTGAAAATAAACAATGAAAACGTAAATATAAATGGCTACGATAGCATCAAGTCGGAGAAAGTAACATGATGGCCACATCACCATTTTTTTTCTAAATATTAGCTTTTGGGCTGGAACTTCTGGATTTTAAGGTTTAAATTTTGGAAAATACGGTATAAATTTCAGATTTTAGAATCCGTACATTAAATTTTAAATAATTTTTTTGAATCAATGTGAACCGTAATCCTGGATTTTAAGTTCAAATTTCCTATGGTTAGGAATCAAATTTTGGATTCCAATTTTCGGATTTTAACGAACCGGTAAATGGGTCCGGTGCAATTTTAAGAAATGTAGAATGTAAGTTTTCCAAGTTTTACGGAACAAATTTCGGATTTTAGTGCTTAAATTTTGTAGAACCTACATTTTGGATTTTAGATCGAACAAAATGGATGTCAAAATATTTTTTTATTATAAAACATAAATTTTTTGCAACTTTCAAGTCAAAATTAATGACAAATTTTCGGAATTACACCACCTAAATTCCAGATTTTATTTCAAAATTTTGAGTCTAAATACGTCTAATTTTTCGAAATGTGGAACGTAAATTTTGGATTTTAGACCCAGATTTCCAGTTTAAGGAATAAATTTCGGATTTTAGTGCATACATTTTGTAGAACCTAAATTTTGAATTTTTGATCCAAGAAACCGAATTAAATTATGAAATTCTGATTCCGAGTCGGATGCATATTAATTGATGGTGGATGATGGTGCAGTTGAAGGAAGTAGCTTTTTTTCTTAGCTTGGCAACGCTCCAAACTTGAACCAGAAAACGAAAATTGCATTCTAAGATTTGAAACATTATAGAAAAATAATCGGCAAGAAATGTTTCTCAAAGGTTTAAAATGCATTAAAACATTACACATTTCTGATTTCTCATTAAAACAATTGCCATATTCCTAGTAGAAACAAAGCAGCAACGCTGAAAATTTGAGCTGGAAAACCGTCAATCTACGTTTTGGGAAATTGTAGCAAAATAATCAGTAAAGGAATTTGCTTCAAAAGCTATAGATAAGGACTTTTGAAAGCGAGTAAAGCGAGGATCTTTTTTTGCTTATCTATTTTATCACGCCAGGAGTTTTGCATTTATTCCTAATATATTCCGATTCTTCCGATTATATTTATAATATAATATTTTTCTTCAATTACTTTCCTCGATTCCGATTATTTTTCCGCTGCTCAACAGATATTCCGATTACGATTATCATCCGATTATTGACGTCATCCGAATCGCAGTATTCCGATTATTAAAATCATCCGATTATCCCAACACTAGTTAAAATTGTAAAATAAATTATCTCAATTTATTGAGAAACTATTTATCATATTTTAACGAGTGTTACATGTTTAGAAAGACCAAATCGGCCTTTATAAATTAAGACATTTTTATTTGTCTATTGTTACCGTTTAAGTGCATATGATTGATTTTATGTGAAAAAAAATTTTCCTTGCTGACTTCACAGACGTCTTTTAATGATTCTAATAAGCATTTTTAAGTTGCACCAAATAGTCAGATCGTATGATTCCAACTAGGTAACCAATCAGCATATCGTAGTGACCAAATTTTTACCAACCACTTGCAAATGGCGACCAGAGCCTAGTTCTTTCGGAAGACTACATCGCCATTTTTATTTGTTTTTTTTTGTATTGACAGATCCTTCGATTTCTTGTTTGCAGATATTTCAAGTAGCATGTTCTCTTCTTGGTTGTTTTTTAAAAATAATTTTATTTAAAGAACACAAAACGAAACATTAACTATGAATGTTGTCGATTTGCAACTTAGAAATTATATCTTAATATTAATGGTGTTTTTCAGGCAATTTGCCTAACTGGTCATCAATCTAGAGTTCCTTCAGCTGTGTATTCAGTATTTGTGCTTGTTACTTCGATAAACGTAAGAAACGACATTTTCCAATCAATATAATATTTACTTTCTCCATGCAAAGTACGAAAAATATTGTTTTTTCGAAATCGAAATTTTGGAAAAAACCCACTCGTGGTCGCCGGAGATGATTCGACGATTTTTGAAAAATCTGCGATCTTAAAAGAAACTATAAACTGGAGCGTTGTTTGAAAATCTGAAGAACTGAAAAGCTATTGGTGAAATTTTGAAAACCTTAATCATTTTTTTCAAAATGTTTTTAAATATGAAAAATATTACAAAATACTTTATATAAGCGTTAAAAATAATGAAGAACTTCATGGTGTTCAGGCAATTTGAATAATTGGTCATGGATCTCGAGTTCCTTCAGCCGTGTATTTAGTATTTGTGAGTGTGTAACTGTGCTTGTTACTTCAATAAACGTAAGAAACGATATTTTCCAATCGATGTAATACTTACTTTCTCCGTGCAAAGTACGAAAAAATATTGTTTTTTTTAGAAATCGAAATTTTGGCAAAAAGACCCACTCGTGGTCGCTGGAGATGATTAGGACGTTTTTGAAAAATCTGCGATCTCAAAAGAAACTAAAAACTTGAGCGTTGTTTGAAAATCTGAAGAACTGAAAAGCAGAAGTGGGTGGTGTTTATTTTTATCTTTTTTTTTCAAAATGTTTTTACATATGAAAAATATTACAAAATACTTTATATAATCGTGAAAGATAATGAAGAACTTCGTGGTGTTTTTTCAGGCAATTTGCCTAACTGGTCATCGATCTCGTGTTCCTTCAGCCGTGTATTCAGTATTTGTGAGTGTGTAACTGTGCTTGTTACTTCAATAAACGTAAGAAACGATATTTTCAAATCGATCTAATATTTACTTTCTCCAGGCAAAGTACGAAAAAATATTGTTTTTTTTTAAATCAAAATTTTGGAAAAAAAAACCCACTCGAGGTCGCTGGAGATGATCACGACGATTTTTGAATAAATCTGCGATCTCAAACGAAACTGTAAACTTGGGCGTTGTTTGAAAATCTAAAAAACTAAAAAGCTATTGGTGAAATTTAGAAAGCTAGACCACCCACTGTGTTTACCTTAATCATGTTTTAAATTTGAAAAATATTGCACGTTAAATATAATGAAGAACTGCACTTTCTCCGTACCGAAGTACAATAAAGTATTGTGTAATTTTTCCAATTTGTGTTTAACGGAAATAGCCGTTTTGGGGTCCCTAGAGACTATTTCAAAGATTTCTAGAAAAAACAATGTGTGTGTGTGTGTGTGTGTCTGTGCGCGCTGTATCTCAAAAACGAATTCAGCAATTAACATTAAATATTTGACAATCCGAAAAACTAAAAAGCTTTTGGTTAAATTTCATACACCGGAAGTGTTGCCTTAACCGTTTTTTGTTTTTTTTTTCATAATTTAAAAAAAATGAAAAATATTACAAAAATATTTGAAGTATTGAAGATAACTAAGAATATGCTCTTGATTATACATTGCCATTTTGTAATTTTTTTTACTTTCTCCGTTGCGAAATACGACAAAGTATTGTGATCGTGAAAATTTTTTGAATTTGTTTTTAACGGATATATCCGTTTCGAGGTCCCTCTATGGGATTTTAACAATTTCTGGAAAAAAGAATTCCCGCTTTAGAGAGAAGAGTTCTTTTTTTCTGTCCTCTCTCGAAAAGTGTTCTAAAGTCTTCCTTTTCGACGTTGGAAAACTAATCTGTACCCCTTTTATGTAAAGAAATATGAGGCATTAAAATAGACAATCGGAGAAAATGTGAAGTGAAGAAATTAGAAGATCAAAAGTAAATTTAAATTCTGAAAAATTAATAAATGTTCAACCATTTAAAAACAGTATTTTTCATAAAATCAATTTAATTAATTATTTGTTTTCATTTTTGGTCTATTTACGCTACGATACATTAAATTTATATTAATAATAATTATAGAGAATACCAAAATGTACAACTTATAAAGAATAAGTTTTTTAATTTAAATTTATTTATCATTTTTGGTCTATAATTAGGAAATGATATTAGTTACATCAAATTTATATTAATAATAATAGTAGAGAATGCCGATATAAAAAACGTATAAACAAAACGTTTTTTTCTAAATCTCATTAGCTTTTGAGTAAACTGACGGTAAAGATTATTAAAATCTAAAATATAATTATTTATTTTCATCTTATTAAATTATCGAATTTTAATCTACAATTAAGAAACAAAAGTGATTTATTTTGTTTTTACTTTCTCCGTTACGAAGTACGAGAAAGTATAGTGATCGTGATTTTTTTTCCAAAATGTTTTTTTACGGAAATATCCGTTTTGGGCTCTCTAGATGCCATTCCAACAATTTCTGGAAAAAAAAATTGTGTCTGTGTGTCTGGCTGTGTGTGTGTGTGTGTCTGGCTGTGCGCGCTGTATCTCAAAAACGAATAGAGCAATTGATATGAAACACATACGTGTTATTTGATCATCTGAAGAACTAAAACGCTTTTGGTAAAATTTCGTACACCGGAAGTGGGTGTTTACCTCAACTGTTTTTTGTTTTTTGCCAATATTTTCTTAAATATGACAAATATCACAAAAACATTTAAACAAACATTGAAGATAACAAATAAATGAATATCTTTTGCTTGAAAATATTTTTCGTAAAATAATTTTTATTTGAGAAAAAAAATTATAATTTTTTAAAAATTTTTGGTTTATAATTATAAAACGATAATAGTTACAGCAAATTTAAGTTAATGATAATTGCAGAGAATGCTAAAATACTTATAAAGAATAAGTTTTTTTTCGAAATCCCTTTAGTTTTTGAGTAAACTGAGTTTTTGAAATATAATTTTTACATCTTTCATAATTTTGACGTTTAAACGTCAGTTTCATCCGAGTATACAAAACGTTCGGTGTAAATTTAAAATATGATTTCAATAAACCATGAAAGCGTAAATATAAATGATACCGTCAAGTCGGAGAAAGTAATATGATGGCCACATCACCATTTTTTCTATATCTACCATACGAAACAAAACATATTAGGACGGTCTCGGCCACCAAGATTCAAGATTAACTTGTATAAATAAATACATATACATATGAATGTTTTTAAAACAAACAATTGATTTACATGCATCATAAAATTACGTCTTGAATTTGAAAATTAAAAAAAAAACATTCAGGGTGTTTCAAAATTGATGTCACTTTCGGTGAAAGAAGCAGAATGCAAGAAAATTAAAACTTACAAAAAAGGAAAATCACGAGGCGTCTTGGCGGTGGCGGTTAAGGTGTAATCCTGTGCAATCATGATTCTTTGTTTTCCTCGGATTGACGGGCGGTATGGAGCGTTAAAAACACAAACACTAACACTCGAAACGGTGTAATTCCGGAATGTATTTTGAAGTTAAATCCTCAAAATGTATCACAACACGACGCACACTAAAACCCGCACACGCTCTTGCGACGGCGACCTGCAGACTGAGTTGATATCAGCAGGTACGCCGTGGATTGGTGATAAGAATTTAATCTCGTTCCGAAATGAGAGCAAAAAAAATCGAATCTTTTGATTATCTTCAGTCCGGTGCAAATTAGAAACTGCTCGAGTTTTAACAAAGGAGTCGAGGTAAGATGCAGGAAGTTAGAAACACTGCTAATTATTTGTAATTGAGGGACCGCGCGGTCAATAACTAATAGGAATATAATATAATGACAAGTAATTATTAAATTTAAAGGTTGAGTTTCTATTAATTAATTCTTAAAATATATGTTTTCTTTAAATACAAAAAAAACATATTTATTTATTTTTTATATTTTATTATCGATTCTCCTACTTTTCTTCAACCTTCCAGGCGGGGCGCCTTAAATCTTGACACCGTAGAGGGTGCTGGGTCTCAGAGACCCAAGCAAAAAAAAACAATCTCCTGCATTAAATTGAACTAATATTTATTTTTTTAATTTCAAATAACTAAAATATCATACAAACTCTTCGCTTTCCAAACGTGAACTAAAGAAGAAATTATTAAGGTACTCGGCTAGACAACTCGAAAAAACAGTTTGCCGAAAATTGACGAACGTTTATTCGCCCACCGGGTCTCACAGACTTGGCGCTTGGCCCGGAAGGTTAGGATTAAAATTAATAAATAATAATAGAATTCAAAACGAAATCGATTGATGATTAATATAGTTTAGACAAATTCATTGAGGCAAAAAAAAATCATGAATAACCGCAGAACGGAATCTAAATTCAAATGTAGCAATAAATCAATTTTTTTCCGCACAAGTGCGACGTCGTAAATAGAATAAGAATTAGCCGGGCTAATTTCGAAACTGATGAATAATGCAGGGAGGGGTGACTTTCTGGAAACGGAAACTCCGAAAATATTCAGATCCCTCTCGGCTGCTAGCAGACCCATTGATTATGCAATCATCCGACACGGCTCAGCGGTCCGAAAAAACACGCAATCATTTTCGCGTTAAACAATCGCCGCGGAGGAAATCGGAGGGTGGAAAGGACAAACTGCTTTAGCGGATCAGAATTTCAAATACGAAAAAATAAGATTTACGTCAGTGTTTTGATAAAGGGTTTTATAATACCGAGGAAAAATTGGCGACGCGCTTATCCGCAAAATCCCTCGCTCCGAAACTGTCAGAAGTATTATGTAGTCCACGTCAGTTAAAACATTAAAATACATTTACCACTAATAATTATTTTTAAAATGTACACAATTCTTAATGTTCCTTTATAGAAGATGCTTTAATCCCTGTTCTTTTACTAAAACATTGAATTATATTTACTATTAATAATTCATTTTTTAAATTCTTAATATTCCTTTCCCTGTAACTGGATATTTATTATTATAGAAGAGTTAATTCGTCAGTAATGTGAGTCGTATCTATTCCATAGTCTTAGTAAGCCTTATGTTGTAGATCTTGAAAAGTTTCATATTTCTAAAGTTTGTATTTTGAAATAATTTCAAGTGAAGTTGTCAGAACATGAATATTTTTTTGATTTGAAAAAAAAAATACCGCACAATTATTGCCATCAAATTTACTTCAAACTTCAAACTTTATTAACGGCTATACCTATACAATATACATAATGAGCACAGAAAGTGCTTTACAGTAAACTGTTAAACAACTGGAAATTCACTTCAAATTTAAAAAAACAACTTCATCCCATTACTAGATTTTGGAATGATTTCATGTAATTATACTAAATGATAATTTGACGATTTGGAAGAAAATATGAAAACAATAACCGTCGAATTTTCGAAAATGATTTTTAATGCATTAAAAATTTCGAGTCTTTCAAAACTACGAAATCTCTAGATTTTGATGTTGAAATTGTTTAAAGTACGTTTTAATATATCAACTTACTTTCGAAGTTTTGAGCAGAGTTTTGGTCTCAGGGCTTCTAAAGCTCCAGTAATCCACTTCCTGTGGATTCCGTACTAAAAAGGTTTTCATGAGAAACGCCACTTGGTACTCCAACCTTTAGATGAATAACACGCCATCTAGCGAGTTTTTACAAAAACCAGCATACCCAAAACGGCACTTCTATTAACAAGCCGAATGCTAAATGGGATTAGAACATCAAATATAACTAACCACTAGTTGCCTATACAAATACAACTACCAATAAGGAAATGGTTAGACAACCAATCTCACGAACGTGTAACCCGTTTTCTACACTATTGAAGATTTAAATAAACTGAAAAGGTTTAATAGTATATTGTACAACGAGCATATAATGATGGCTATTAATCACGAGAACGATGTTTGCCATTACATGCGAGTTGTACACAATACTTCAAGAAAATTAAAATCAAAATTAAAACCAAAATCAAAATAAAAAAAAACAAAAAAAAAATCAAAATCAAAATTAAAATGGAAATTAAAGTTGTAATTACAATTACAATAAAAAAATTAAAATCAGTATTAAACAGGGGAAACAAAATATTATCATAAATCGCGTTCTGTGAATTAAAGCGCGAATTAGCGTGTTTAATAACCATATTAAACACGCAAATAAGCGTATTAATTTCAATTTCTTAAACACGCAATTGAGTGTTAAATGAACCCCATTAATGCTGCCCATAGAATTAAATAATGCGCACATTATAACATTTTCGTGAACAAAAATGATTTAGACACTCCATGCGTATATTTTCTGGCTAACAAAATATTCCGATATAAAAATGCAGTGTATGCGTTTCCCGAAAAAAAAGGCCGCCATACAAACCAATACAGTAAATATTGAGCAGTGCAGGTGGTGAATATTGAATCGATTGTATTAACCTTAATTAAATAAACAAGTTTTATACAAACAAACATTTTTCGATAAAATAAATTTGCCAAATGTACACTATTGAATATTTTGGTGGATTCAGGGAGATATAATGAAATAAAATAATACAATTCAGGTAACTACATGCAGAGTTATAACAGTAATAATAATAACAATAAGTTTTATTGCGTGATACACACAGACACGTCAAAATTTACGTCAACTATACACGAGAATAACACTTATATATGGAATTAAAGTTGATTATAAATTACCTGAAAAATTCATTGCGGCTATTAAAAGCATTTTCAATAAGGAACGCAGTAAAGTTATTAATTTATTATTGTTTCATAGCGCATGATCAAAAAATCTAAATTTTTTGTTCCGCAGAATCGAAATTTGCCATGCATTTTGAATCATTTTGGAAATTATCAAGTCGATGACTATTTGTTTGATATTTTTTCAAATGACCAAAAGCACGTGAAATTAATTCGAGTTTGTTTTTTATGAAAAGATACATATATCACTACGTTTTGGAAATATATTGTAACCAGATGGTAATGTTGTAAAAAACATTGTTGTCGAAAGTTCAGGAATTTCAAGTGCTTCATTTTTGCCATGTATTATGAATCATTTTGGAAATTATCAAGTCGATGACTATTTGTTTGATATTTTTTCAAATCACCAAAATCACGTAAAATTAATTCGAGTTTTTTTTTATGAAAAGATACACACATCACTACATTTTGGAAATATATTGTAACCAGATGGCAATGTTGTAAAAAAAACATATCAACTTGGTTGATTAAAAAACATAGCAAAATGACTTAAAATATATTAAAAATCCCTACCCAAACACTTGTCAAAATGATTACAATTTTTCATAAATATTTATCGTGTTTGCATGAAATTTTGCACACGCTATTGAAGAAATGTATTGTATGTTTTCAACAAATCATTCATGAATTAGTATTGAGTAATTTTGAGAAGTTTCAACTGCACTGCAATTATTTTTATATTTTTTTCGCGTCAACAAAGTTATTACAATTTTTCATAATTTTCAACGTGTTTGCAAGAAATATCGCAAATGCTATTGAAGGAATGTATTGCAATTTTTTCCCAGTTATACATGAATTAATATTGCGTGATTTTGAGAATTTTCAAGTGCATAGCAATTGTTTTTATATTCGCGTCAACAAAATTAAAATAATTTTTCATAAATTTTCATCGTGTTTGCATGAAATATCACAAACGCTATTGTATTGCAAATGTATTGCAATTTTTCACCATATCATTCATGAATTAATATTGAGTGGTTCTAAAAAGTTTCAAGTAAATAGCAATTGTTTTTATATTTTTTTTTCACGTCAACAAAATGATGATATTTTTTTTATAAATTTATACAGAGTTTACATTAAATGGCGCAAGCGCTATTGAAGGAATGATTTGTATTTTTTCACCAATTCCTTCATGAATTAATATTGAGTGATTTTGAGAAGTTTCAAGTGCCTAGCAATTGTTTTTATATTTTTTTACGCGTCAACAAAATGATTATAAGTTTTCATAAATTTACAACTTGTTTGCATGAAATATCACAGACGCTATTAAAGGAATGATTTGTATTTTTTCACCAAATAATAAATTCATTAATATTGAGTGATTTTAAGAAGTTTCAAGTGCATAGCAATTGTTATTATAATATTTTTTCATAAATTTTAATCGCGTTTACATGAAATATCGCAAATGCTATTGAAGGATTTATTTATTTATTTTTGGATTTTTTTACCAAGTCATTCTTGAATTAATATTGAATGATTTTGAGAAAGAAGTTTTAAGTGCCCAGGAATTGTTTTTATATTTTTTTTCGCGTCAAAAAAATTATTATAATTTTTCATAAATTTACACGCATTTGTATGAAATATCACAAACGCTATTGAAGGAATGTATTGTCATTTTTCACCAAATCATTCACGAATTAACATTGAGTGGTTCTGAGAAGTTTCAAGTGCCTAGCAATTGTTTTTATATATTTTTTTTCGAGCCAACAAAATGATTATATTTTTTATAAATTTACACCGTGTTTGCATGAAATATTATAAACGCTATTTAAGGAATGATTTATAATTTTTCACCAAATCAATTATGAATTAATATTGAGTGATTCTGAGAAGTTTCAAGTACCTAGCAATTGTTTTTATATTTTTTTTTTCGCGTGAACAAAATGATTATATTTTTCATAAATGTATGCATAAAATATCGCAAACGCTATTGAAGGAATGATTTGAATTTTTTTTTACCAAATCATTCATGAATTAATATTGAGTGATATTGAGAAGTTTCAAGCGCATAGCAATTATTTTTATGTTTTTTTTCACGCCAACAAAATTATTACAATTTTTTTATAATTTTCAACGTGTTTGCAAGAAATATCGCAAGTGCTATTGAAGGAATGTATTTTAATTTTTGCCAAGTCGTACATGAATTAATGTTAAGTGATTTTGAGAAGTTTCAAGCAATTGTTTTTATATTTTTTTGCGTCTACAAAATGATTATAATTTTTCATAAATTTACACCGTACATATATCACTACATTTTGGAAATATATTGTAACCAGATGGCAATGTTGTAAAACACATATCGACTTCGTTGATTAAAAAACATAGCAAAATGACTTAAAATATATTAAAAATCCCTATCCAAACACTTGTTAAAATTACTACAATTTTTCATAAATTTTTATCGTTTTTGCATGAAATATCGCAAAAGCTATTGAAGAAATTTATTGTAATTTTTCAACAAATCATTCATGAATTAATATTGAGTGGCTCTAAGAAGTTTCAAGTGCCTAGCAATTATTTTTATTTTTGTTTCGCGTCAACAAAATGATTACATTTTTCATAAATTTTCATCGTGTTTGCATGAAATATCGCAAACTCTACTGAAGGAATTATTTGTAATTTTTCATCAAATCATGCATGAATTAATATTAAGTGATTTTGAGAAGTTTCAAGTACATAGCAATTATTTTTAGATTTTTTTTCGCATCAACAAAATTATTACAATTTTTCATAAATTTTCATCGTGTTTGCATGAAATATCGCAAACGCTATTGAAGGAACGATTTGTAATTTTTCACCAAATCATTTATGAATTAATATTGAGTGATTTTGAGAAGTTTCAAGTGCATAGCAATTATTTTTATATTTTTTTGCGTCAACAAAATTATTACAATTTTCCATAATTTTCAACGTGTGTGCATGAAATATCGCAAACGCTATTGAAGGAATGATTTGTAATTAATTTTTCACCAAATCATTCATGAATTAATATTGAATGATTTTGAGAAGTTTCAAGTGCATAGCAATTATTTTTATATTTTTTTAATGAATTTTTCATAATTTTCAACGTGTTTGCATAAAACATCGCAATCGCTATGGAAGGAATGCATTGTAATTTTCACCAAATCATTCATAAATTAATATTGAGTGATTTTGGGAGGTTTCAACTGCCTAGCAATTGTTTTTATATTTCTTTCGCGTCAACAAAATTATTACAATTTTTCATAAATTTTCATCGTGTTTGCATGAAATATCGCAAACGCTATTGAAGGAATGATTTGTAATTTTTCACTAAATCATTCATGAATTAATATTGAATGAATTTGAGAAGTTTCAAGTGCATAGCAATTATTTTTATATTTTTTTCGCGTCAACAAAATTATTACAATTTTTCATAATTTTCAACGTGTTTGCATAAAATATCGCAACCGCTATTGAAGGAATGTGTTGTAATTTTCACCAAATTATTCATTGAGTGATTTTGAGAGGTTTCAAGTGACTAGCAATAGTTTTTATATTTTTTTCGCGTCAACAAAATTATTACAATTTTTCATAAATTTGCAGCGTGCTTGCAGGAAATATCCGATAGAAAATCAGCTAGCCAACGCCTTCTTGGATTTTTTTTATAAATTTTATAAATTTATAAATTTTTATAAAATTTTATAAATTTTATAAATATTCTATATTTTCAATTGTCTGTTCTCTCTTTTATGACATAAAAGCCTTTGTGGGTCATTGAGTGACCCGCAGGTCATAAGTTTGCCACCCCTGTTCTAGACAATCAATTTTCTCAAACCAGAACCAGAAGCGATATTTAACTATTTAAAAACAATAATTAAATCCAAAGTTTCTTTTCTAGACAGATTTTGACCTTATAATTTGAAGATGAAAATGGGGGTAAAATGAGGTTACAAAATTTTATAATGTCTGCTTATTTCTGATCTACTGCTACTTACCCAAAAACTCAAATTGTTTCTCTTCAAAGCTATATTTGAACATAAATGATTTTTTCTATTGAGTAAAGTTATTTAATTAAAGTACTTTTTGTCTTTAAATAGAACACTAATATAATTGAAAAGAAAAGTTCTTGAAAGCCCTCAATCAATCATCAAGTAACAAAGTTACTATTTTTGTGCAACAAACCAAGTTTTTAATTTGATACTACTCAATAATATTAACGCCTAGCCAACGAGCTAGTTTATAAAAGTCACAATCATCACTTTAAACACAACTAAAATGAGTCAATTTAAGAATTTATCTGATGGTGGTTGCGCCGGGAACGTACAATTTACGTCATGTCATCGCCGCAGGAATATTCGATCTTACGAATATTTTTTGTTGTCACGAAAATGGCAAGGGTTAAATCATCATCATCATCACGTGTAAAAGGATGTCGCAATTAAAAAAATAATTGTTTTCTTTTCGTGTTATTTATGTATAGAATTCGAAAATAATTGCTATTATTTATTAAATAACAATTTATGTTATAGCGTCTAGAATGGCACATATAAATTAATTCTTGAACGATTAATGATTTTGGATTTTGATAAAGGATATCAAAGTTATATTATCATTTGAATCCATTATTATATAAAAAAAGATGTAAAAAACAAAATAATTGACTTTGGAAACTAGCAATTTTATAATAACTGTTGTCAGGTTTTTCAAAATACGAATTAAACTATTAAATTAAATGTCCAGAGCTATTTAAAAAATGTAATTTCTGTAAAGCTTACAATTTCAGTGAAAAATATGTGAACTAATTTAAAAAATCCGACGCGCCGCATAGGCGCTATTATAAAAAGTACACCTAATTTAAAAAGTGCTTCTATACCTATATGCAAGCGAGTTTCATTAAGATCGTTATTTACTGATAATTCAACTCATATATAAAAAGATGCATTTAAAACGGCGGACAAAAAAAATTTGCAAATGGTTAAAATTGAATGAATTGAGATTTGGCAAAAAAAATGTTTCCGTCTCAATTCATTCTCGAAAGTTGTGTCGATTCAATGGCTCGTGCAAACAAATAAAATTTATCCGGCCAAATTAAACCTCTTGTGGTATTACCTCCGATAATTTTTGGGTATTATTCCTAAAACAGTACAGTGTGAATTTAAATAATAATTTCTGCTTTTTGTATGTTGTATATTCGATATTATGTCTTTTACGTGTATTGGTTTGACTGTACGATATAAGTAATGTAAACATTAAAAGCTTGATACCACTACAAAAGACCCACACAGAAATAAAATTTGAACCATTCATTTTGTTTCATGTTCTTCGACAATTCCGCGGCACGCTCGCATTCATTACATGAAGTAAAGATTTAAACATTCAATTATCTTGTAATTGTGGCAATAAATTTTGTATAATTTCCACCTTGAAGACCTTATCGGCAAGCACCGCACCGCCATCGACCGGATTCCTAAAGTTCAGGACGGATTCCTTCAACATTTCCTCCACAAAAAATAAAACTACTACTACGAAATAATCTTTCACTGATAAGATTCGGCAATACTTCATACACCTGAAGTATATAATTTGATAAGCAAGAATGTTGGTTAGTGTGAAAAATCTTTACCTGGAGCGAATCCATCACTTTCAGCAGCGTGTCGCGCGGATTTTCAGGATCTGATCTAATAATGTCATCGCGGCTGAAATGCTCCCTGAATCACGATGACCTCAGACGGATGTCTCAGATCGAAGCACATCTGGTTGAGATTGCGTCACAGATATCGCCAATTGATGGGGCCACGTTTACAGATAACGACGTTGCAATAATCTTTAAAGTGATGATGCTTAAAGACGAATGTACGCCATTCAGAAGTTGATGAAAAATAAATCATAATATATTGGCCACTTTTGCAACTTGCGTGTTCACGGCCTTCATTTTATTTTTAATATACAGGATGTGTAAAAGGTACATAGCGTTTCAACTGTGTATAAATGGATAGTAATGTATCTAGAGCGGCTTTATTATCAGATAATAAATGCGTGCAATTTTTCGAGAGTTCAATGTGGGGTGACTCGAACTAAATGACATTTTTTTACAAACGGGAGAGAATGTCGATTTCTCAGCCGTTGAAATCGTAAGAGAAATAACATTTTTCTTCGTAGGGAGAGAAGTAATCATTTCTCTCTCTGCGAGGTTCCATTGTTTATTTTAACTGTCACGGCTGACAGCGTTTTCTTCTAGGTTAGGTTTAAGAAACGAATGTTTCAAAACATCCCGTTTGTGAAAAAAAAGTATATGGGTAATTCCACTAGTTTTCACCGATGCAAACAATTCGAGGTCCTTGTTTTTTTTTCAAACTTTGGAAGATGGATTGTAGTATTAAAAAATTAAGTTTTCTCAAATTTCAGCTTCCCAGATATCAAACTTACAATTTGAGGTGTGAATTACCATTTTTGAAAGATCAGCATTTTCCCGAAATCTTATAATTTCCAACTTTTAAACCTACGTAACTTTTTTCGTTCTGAAGATTTTGAGTTGAAATTTTGAGAGTGTACTTCGGAAATGTTTATAAAGATTCTCTGGGAGTTTGATGTTGAAAAATTTAGAGGTAACAAAAATACAGCGGTTCAAAGTTCGTTATTTTGGGGAAAATAGCCGAAATACCAATTTTTAAACTTACATAACTTTTTCTTGAATGCATATTTTCAGCTGAAATTCAATAGGTATACTCTATGAATTTTTCTGAAAAGCTTCTGAAAGTTTGGTGCCAAAAAATTGAGAGACAGCCGAAATACAATCGTTCAAATGTACGTATATTATCGAAAATCGCTAAAACATGTTCTTCGCAAACACAAATTGTACGGCTTCCAGGATCTCCAGCTACAATACATTCACGAGGTTTAAGAGCAGCAAAGTAAGAAAATTTTGGTAGAATTTCGAAACGACGATGGTAATCCTCAGTAAAATTAATGTAGAGATCATAATCAGTATAAAATAGTAACTTTTTTTGAACACATATTTTCTTCCCAGAAGATTCAACAATTTTGACGTATTCCTTTTTTCCAGGGCAAACACGACAATTATTTTCATCCACATAATATTTTTACTTTCTCCGTTACGAAGTACGAGAAAGTATTGTGATCGTGATTTTTTTTTCAAAATTTTTTTTTACGGAAATATCCGTTTTGGGGTCCCTAGATGCCATTTCAACAATTTCTGGAAATTTTTTTTTTGTGTCTGTGTGTGTGTGTGTGTGTGTCTGTGTGTGTGTGTGTGTGTCTGTGTGTGTGTCTGTCTGTGTGCGCTGTATCTCAAAAACTAATAAGGCAATTGATATGAAACTTTGAACATAAGTTTTATTTGATAATCCGAAGAACTGAAAAGCTTTTCGTAAAATTTCGTACACCGGAAGTGGGCGTTTACCTTAACTGTTTTTTGTTTTTTGCCAATATTTTCTTAAATATAAAAAATATCACAAAAACATTTAAACAAACTTTGAAGACAATAAAGAAATGAACATCTTTGGCTTGAAAATATTTTTCATAAAATCATTGTTACTCGAGAAAAAAAAATATTCATTTTTTTTTATTTTTGGTTTATAATTATGAAACGACGATAATAGTTACAGCAAATTTATGTTAATAATAATTGTAGAGAATGCCAAAATGAACAACTTATAAAGAATAAGTTTTTTTCAAAATCTCTTTAGTTTTTGAGTAAACTTAGTTTTTAAATTTGCTTTATAATTTTTCCATCTTTCATAATTTTGACGTTTTAAACGTCACTTTCATCCGAGTCTACGAAACGTCCGATGTATATTTAAAATATGATTTAAATTGAAAATAAACCATGAAAGCGTAAATATAAATGAAATTATCTTGTCGGAGAAAGTAACATGATGGTCACATCACCATTTTTAATTGAATATTGAACTTCAGCGGATATTTTGGTTTTTATATTTATTGACGTATCACATCTGTATTTAGCAGCAACGTGAATAAAACTGTATTATTATTATTATCAATATATCCTCTAAATTTCGGATCAAAACATTCGGATAGAAAAATGTTGCGTACGCTTAATCATGGGAATTTTAGTAACTTTTAGAAATGATCTTTTTTGGCAAATTGCTAATCTTTGAACCACTGTATCTCCGGTATCCCATAATTCCCTGGCACAAAAATTTCAGAGGTTCTTTCGGAAGATTTCAAGAGTAGTTTCTCCAAATTTCAGTTCAAAATATTCAGGTAGAAAAAAGTTACGTGGTTTTGAACATGTCAGTTTTAGCGATTTTCGATAAAATACGTATATTTGAACCATTCTATTTCGGGTGTCTCTCAATTTTTTGGCACCAAACTTTCAGAAGTTTTTCAGAAACATTCATAGAGTATATACAGGGTGTCCCACGAAGTAGTGGACAGCCGATATCTCGAAAACGGTTAGTAGTACGAAAATGAAATTTGGTGGTTTTAAATGGTTTGAAATGATGCTCCTTTCTGCATACATAGATGTCATTTCCGTTTCTCCATTTCCGAGAAAATGACATCAACTTCAGAATTTCAAATGGAACACCCTGTATATTTATGGATTTTTTTAAAGGTGATTGAAAGACAAATACAGCAATACCATATTATCAGAGAGTTTTATTGTAAAATGCGGCAGTATTGTTGAAGTAATAATCGAAATAGATAATCGCGGTGGTATGGATTAACAAAAAAAAGCGTAAAAAAAATTGAAAACGCTTCATGTCAAATGTTCGATGTCAAGTTGTCAATACATTCTGATTACGTGTAAGTAATTCCTCCCAGTTTTACGTATAACGAGTATGTCGACATGCTCCTTATCTATGGAAAATGTCGCAAAAACAGTAAACGCTCTCGAGATTTGTACAGAGTTAAAATAATACCTTCGTGAAGTTAGAAGAAAGATTGCGCAGAGGTTCTTTTTCGGTTGGTAAGCATGAAACACCCCGAAAAAGGTCAGTTCTAACGGAAGATAACGTTATAAATATTTCGGCATATGCACAAGCGAACCCGCTCTCTACTAGACTTCTTTCTCAAGAATCAGGAGTTTCTGAAATATTAATCAAACTTGAATACGATCAAGAGTTTCTTAAATAAAATATTATGGAGTGATGAAAGTCGATTGCACAACACTGGCACTGTTAACCGACATAACTGCCATTACTGGTCTGATAATCCGCGTTGGATCGAAGAAACTTTCAGCACATTTGGGTGTGCTTTATTTAATGGTCATGTGATTGGTTCTTATTTTTATCAAGGTACACTAACTGGCGCTGTATATTTAAATTTCGTCCAAAATGAACTTCCAGAATTGTTAGAAGAAACTCCGCTAAATGAGAGAGCAATAATGTGGTGGAAACATGACGGTGCAACCTCTCACTATTCTCGACGAGTGAGTGAGTATATTGATACTACTTTCCAAGGACGCTGTATCATTGGCCAGCGCGATCCCCAGATATTAAACCTTTGGATTTTTTTCCTTTGGGGATATTTAAAAGATATCGTATTTACCGCACCACCTACAGATCTGGAAGACTTGCAGAATCCAATCGTAGCAGCATGCCGAACAATTACTGCAGATATGGTGAGAGCAACTTGCACAAGAAACCTTATGGCAAGACTTGAATTTTGTGTTAAAGAATCTGGAAATCAATTGAAACATCTTATAGCCTGAGTTTTTGTCGCACAACTTTGATTAATTAGTTTGTTATTTTTGTTTGTTAATTTGTTCGTTGTTTTTATATACATTGTTCTTTTGTTTTTCTAAAAACAATATATTAATAATATGGTATCGCTGTATTTGTCTTTCAATTACCTTTCCAAAAATCCATAAATATACAGGGTGTCCCATTTGAAATTCTGAATTTGATGTCATTTTCTCGGAAATGGAGAAACGGAAATGAAATCTATGTATGCTGAAAGGGGCATCATTTTAAACCATTTAAAGCCACCAAATTTCATTTTCGTACTACTAACCGTTTTCGAGATATCGGCTGTCCACTACCTCGTGGGACACCCTGTATATTGAATTTTAGCTGAAACTATTTATTCAAAAAAAAGTTATGTAAGTTTAAAAATTGGTATTTCGACTATTTTCCCCAAAATAACGAACTTTGAACCGCTGTATTTTTGTTACCTCTAAATTTTTCAACATCAAAATCCCAGAGAATCTTTAAAAACATTTCCGAAGTACACTTTTCAAATTTCAACTCAAAATCTTGAAAACGAAAAAAGTTACGTAGGTTTAAAAATTGGAAATTATAAGATTTCGTGAAAATGTTGATCTTTCAAAAATCGTAATTCACACCTTAAATTGTAAGATTAATATCTGGGAAGCTGAAATTTGAGAAAACTTAGTTTTTCGATACTACAATCAATCTCCCAAAGTTTGAAAAAAATCCAAGAATCTCGTTTTTTTTGCATCGGTGAAAACTAGTGGATTACCCACATATATCTCGGGAGAGAATGCTATTTTTCCCTCGGTGCGTTGTATCCCTCAGACTTTCGCCCTCGGCTTACAAATTTGCATCTCAGGAAAAATCACGCATTTCTCTCCCTTCCCCGTAACCCCCTTCTATATATATAAATCGAGTATCCAGAAGTAGCCTGTTTTGGGGCCAAAGGTCTATAGAATAAATATATAAAAATACGTTTTAGCAGAATTCCCGTGACTCACCCACAAAGGAATAAACCGAATAAAATGTTTAAAAGTGTTATTAAATTTTCTTCAAATAGGAAAATATTGAGGCCAGTCTTTCAATAAGGGACCGATTTTTTTCTTTAAAAAGCAAAACTATTGGGGTCAGTCTTTCAATAAAGGACCGATAATCCCACCCCCCAACTGTAAAGCTTACTTGTAACAGTAAATTCTTTAAACATTACTTATTTACTGTGTAGAGTAAGACGCAATATTTCACTCCATTTTACACATCGATTCGGCGTTTGTCTTTCGGGTCTTATATTTTATTTTGGATTGTTGTTGCCTTCGGCCCGTAGCAAAGCCGCGTGAATAATAAATAAGGCGGAAAAGGGGAGCCCCATCCCATCCCCCGAACCCCCGGCCCTCCACGACCCGATGAAACCGGGGAATTTGGGGATTCACGGAGAGAGGTCAATCGAAATCGGTTTTCCGAAGCTGAATTAGGAAAGGCGAGGAAATGGGAAATCGTCGGCCGCTGGAAAATAATAAGAGTCGGTTGGTCAATAAAAGAAAAACGAGGCATTCCAGGCCAGATTTTCCATTTCCTGGACTATAAACGTAGAGTTCTGTTATGTTATGGATGATAATTTAGGGATTTTGTGTACATAAACTCGCGCTGGAAAATTGTGTTAGACAAACATCTCTTGAAATAAAAGGGAGGTGTGTTTGTAATGAGATAATCTTTGAAGTCATTAATGCCTGAATTTATTGTAATTATTTAGACGTCGCACTATGTTTTAAAGTGATAATTTACTGTTTACGGTTTCATTGCAGAGTTTTACTTTATGTTATTATTGTTGCATGGCGGTGGAAAAAAGGGCCACACATGTAATATGCGGAATTCTTTTGTATCCCTTTTGTAGCAGCATTCTGTAATTGTATTCATGTCATACTTGTTCATTACTACTAGCTAATAATGTCATGGCTACAACGTATATTAATTAAAAAATAATGCCCGCGGCCGTTGTTTTTCAAAACATGATTATAAATACAGTGCATTGCCATAGTTTCAATTAACTATCGCCCGCTAGTGTCCAAGTCTGCTGTTAGAAAAAAAATTGAAAAATATCTTTGATAACTTTAAAAGTTACAAGCCAGAAGTATGACATAAAACATTAAAGGCACATGAGCCGACGTACATTCTTCAGGCCGGAGGCCCTCGAGATGTACACCACTAACCTGGGGCATTAATATAGTCATAACGCCCTAGATACGTTAATAAGTATTATGCGCCCGCTATTGGCAGGCGCGGAATTATTAATCAAGTTAATATCGTAGAGTACAGTTAGTTTTTATAATAATTTATGTAATTGCATGATAGGAACCTTTTTAAAAACTAATATTTCGGTGTTCTGCATTTTACTCACACCTCTATTCCCCACAATATATTAAAGACATTCTTCTTACGTATATGACTGGAGTAAAATTTTTGTATTAATTTACACAATATATTATTACTAGATCATTTCATCCATCTACATATTAATGACAGACTTATTCCACAAGACCGATAAAGCTAGGAAAAAAAAGACCTGTGGTCGGAAGCCATTTGGCAGATTAACAAACAAACTTATCATATACAGGTTAATTATATGTTATTGTTTCTGTTAATAAAGATGTATTATATATACCTATATTACTACATGTTGTAGGCATATACAAAAAAAATCATGGTGATGGTTGCGACCGTTACTACGTGGTAATTCATTATAGAAACACTGAATAAAACACTTACTATATTTTTTACCACAATTTATTTGATGTATGTACAAATATTACATATACATTAAAGTGGTTCTTATTTTAGAAGTATATGAAAATCAACGGGACAACCCGGAAACTTGTTCGTATAGATGAAAAACTAATAACAGTAAATTTTGAGCCATACCGAACATTGCCCTAGCCCTCTAAAATTTGAAAAAGTGGGTTTATTCCCTTTTTTTTCATTTTGGTCTACCCTAATATTAAACGGTCCACCCTAATGGCCAAATTATATATAATATCGATAGAGGACGTTAATGTGAATCCAAAACGTGTTTATTTGTTGAAATTGGACTAAAATTGACGAAGTTATTAATGTTTTACGAAACTACAAGCCAAAGATCCAAAATATCGGCCGGAAAATCAAAAACCCTGAACTAAAAGTAAAAATGGTGATGTGGCCATCATGTTACTTTCTCCGACTTTATATTTACGTTTTCATGGGTTTATTTTCAATTGAAATCATATTTTAAATGTACATCGAGCGTTGCGTAAACTCGGATGAAACTGAGGTTTAAAACGTCAAAATCATGAAAGATGGAAAAATTATACTTCAAATTCAAAAACTAGGTTTACTCGAAAACTAACGAGATTTAGAAAAAAACTTATTCTTTAGAATTTGTTCATTTTAGCAGTCTCTACAATTATTATTCACATAAAATTGCTGTAACTATTATCGTTTCATAATTAAAAACCAAAAATTTAAAAAAATTAATAAATTTTTTTCTCGAATAGCAATGATTTTATGAAAAATATTTTCAAGCAAAAGCTATTCATTTCTTTGTTGTCTTCAATCTTTGTTTAAATATTTTTGTGATATTTTTTATATTTAAGAAAATATTGGCAAAAA
Organism: Ocypus olens; assembly: GCA_910593695.2. NCBI lineage: Eukaryota > Metazoa > Arthropoda > Insecta > Coleoptera > Staphylinidae > Ocypus > Ocypus olens. The sequence continues at coordinate 20,402,034 of OU343048.1, forward strand.
ACAAAAAACAGTTAAGGCAAACACCCACTTCCGGTGTACGAAATTTTACCAAAAGCTTTTCAGTTCTTCGGATTATCAAATAAAACGTATATTCAAAGTTTCATATCAATTGCTCTATTGGTTTTTGAGATACAGCGCACACAGACAGACACACACACACACACACACACACACACACACACACACACCCACACACACACAGACACACACACATAGACACACACAGACACACACACACAGACACAATTTTTTTTTTTCCAGAAATTGTTGAAATGGTATCTAGGGACCCCAAAACGGATATTTCCGTAAAAAAAATTTTTGAAAAAAAAATCACGATCACAATACTTTCTCGTACTTCGTAACGGAGAAAGTAAAAAATGCAGACCGAAAACTTGAGAATTCAGGTAAAGGAAAATTAATTTGCCATTTTCACCCCCAAAATAATAAGCTCAGAGTAAGTTTCTGGCCAGAAACTCGGAAATAATAGCCAGAAAATAAAAAATAAAATCACCCAACAAAATCAATCATTCAAGTTAAAAAATCTAAAAAATATGAAGATAATCATAAATTTAGACCAATGTCGAAAATTCGGGACTAAAAATCAAAAACGCAGATTAAAAAAATTGAACAAAATAAGGAAAAATTTATACCGCAAAATCGAAAATGCAAGTAAAAAATCTAAAATAGAGGCCAAAAATTGAAAAATCAACAATCGTGGCCAAAAATCAAACTCAATTTTGACTCGGGCCTAAAAATAAAAAATGCAGACCAAACAAATCGAAATTTTCTGCCAAAATAAAGGTCATGTAGGACAGAAGATTCTAAATTTAGACTACGAAATCGAAAATGCAGGTCAAAAATCAGAAATATATATTTAAAAAAATCCACAATCGGGACCAAAAAATCAAAAATTTTGACCAAAACTCGAAAACTCTGGTTTGAAAATAATAAATGTAGACACAATAATCAATCATTCAGGTTACAAATTCAAACTATAGGACCAAAAATAAGAAATTCGAGCCTAAAAATAAAAAAACACGGACCAGAAAATTGAAAATTTAGGCCAAAATAAAGAATATTTCGACTGAATGATCACAAAAGACCAAAAAATTAGTCAACAATCGAAAAAAACAGGCCAAAGATCTTAAATATGAGCCAAAAAATCAAAAATCCCGGTCTAGAAATAAAAAATGGTGACCAAAAAAATTGAAAATTCAAGTAAAAGAAAAAAAATTGTTCTTATATATTTTCATATTAATAGAATTAATATAATTTTTCATAATTTCGCGCTCTGTTCAAAAAATTCACACAATTTGTAAAGGTGTGTCCAACTTTTTCCAAAATCATTATGTCGAATGAATTTTGAGTTTTTTAGGAAAGTTTCAAGTCGATTTTTATATTTATTTCAAGCCACCAAAATTATAACAATTTTTTGCGATTTTTCGCAGTGATGACATGAAATTATGACAAAATCTGGTGATGGTGTATAAGCAGTTTTCCGCATAATAATAATCTCAAATGATTTTTGAGTAATTTCGGAAAATTTTAAGTTTTTGTTTGACAATTGTTTTTGTAAATTCTTGAGAGCATTAAAATGATTAAAATTTTTCATAAGTTCACGTGCTGTTCAAGCAAAAATTGGTTTTGATATTTATCCAGATTTTCCCAAAATCATAATTTCGAATACATTTTGAGTTATTTTGGAAGGTTTTAAATCGTTGGCAGTTATTTTAAGCCACCAAAATTATAACAATCTTTTTCCGATAATTCGCACTGATTACAAGAAATTATCACAAAATCTGGTGATGGTGTGTAAGTATTTGTTTACTTAATAATAATATCTAATGATTTTTGAGTAATTTTAGAAAATTTTGAGTCCACAACAATTGTTTTTGTATTTTTTTGAGAGCATTAAAATTATTACAATTTTCATAATTTCACGCGCGGTTCGAATAGAAGTATCACAAAATTTGGTTCAGGTGTGTATCCAGATTTTCCCAAAATCGTAATTTCGAATGATTTTTGAATTATTTTGGAAAGTTTTGATTTGATGGCAATTGTCTTTATATTTATTTAAAGCCACCAAAATTATAACAATTTTTCACGATTTTTCGTGATAACTGATTACATAAAATCTGCTGATTTTTCACATAATAATAATTATTTCGAATGATTTCTAAGTAATTTTAGAAAATTTTAAGTCGACAACAATTGTTTTTATATTTGTTTGAGAGCATTAAAATAATTACAATTTTCCATAATTTCGTGCGCTGTTCAAATAAATGTACACAAAATTTGGTTTTGGTGTGTATCCAGATTATTCCGAAATCATAATTTCGAATGTATTTTGAGTTATTTTAGAAAGTTTCAAATCGATGGCAATTATTTTTGTATTTATTTGAAACCATTAAAATTACTACAATTTTTCATAGTTTCGCGCGCTATTGAAATAAAATGTATGTAAAATTTGACGTTGGTATGGATCAATCTTTTCAGGAAAATATAATCTCGATTGAATTTGGAGTAATTTTGGAAATAGAATCTGCTTTAGACAAGTGTAAAATAAGTGACAGAAATGCCGCGCATCTTCTAATTACCGTCGATGAGGGATTAGGTCACAAAACATCGAAATATACAAGTATGATATAACTGAAACATTCACAACTCAGTCAATTTTAGTTAGATTTTAACAAATAAAAAATCGTTTTGAATTCGTATTAACATCCTCTGCCGGCACAGTATATTATTTGACCATTAGGGTGGACCGTTTATTATTAGGGGGGCTAAAATGAAAAAAAGGGGATTTTTTTTTTTTTTTTTTCAAATTTTAGACGCCCATCGCTCGGTTAGGCCATGATCGATATAGCTCAAAATTTATAGTTATAAGTTTTTTATCTATACGAATAAGTTTCCGGGTTGTCCCGTTGATTTCCACATACTTCGAAACTCCACCATATATTCTAAAACCACTCTAATATACATACATATCACGACTTAAGTTTCGACGTGATAATCACAGTAAAACGTCGAAACTAAAGTCGTGATATGTATGTATATGTAATATTTGTACATACATCAAATAAATTGTGCTAAAAAACATAGTAAGTGTTTTATTCAGTGTTTCTACAAAAAAAATCGTTTATTATTATTATTATTATAATCATTCAAAAGAACTCACCCTACGTTCCTCCTCTCGTGCTGCTCTCAAGTGCGACTCGATTGCCTCCAGATCAATCTTGGGCATAGCAGTTTCTATGTTGTACACGTCGAAACTGCCTGTGGAAACAGAAAAAAAAGCTGAGTTGAAAAAGATGTCGTTCTACTCTGGAAGCCGCTTAAAATTCATAAAGGGGTGATATGCAAACTGAGCAGAGTTTTCCGTGAAAACGTCAGAGAAACTGGGGAATTTTTAGTTGATAAAGGGGTGGAAGCGGGCGGCCCATCTTCAAAAAAAAAAGTGTGCCGTGGCCGTTAGGCGTTTTCTTAAACTAATGCCACCGCGGTTTTGGTAAACGTAATTTCGTAATGGAGAGAATTAAAATGTTGCGAGGAAAAGATGAAATCATAAAAGAGTCATTGGCTGGTTTAACTCAATTGTTTCATTTAAGTGCTTACTTTAACTGTTCATGGCGAATTAAGCAATTATCTTTTAAATTAATAATACGTGCGCTGGGGCGCCAGACCGGTCAAGCAACTTTGTGTTTTCTACTTTATTATCGTACTAGACTTCAGTGGCGGATCGAGAAGGTATCTAATTGAAAATTTGAATAATACAAAATAAAGATTTATTTTTAAAAACTTTCATAAAATTCAACAAAAATCTAGGCTCAAGTATGAATGAGCAATTTCAATTACATCCCGTTTGATCAGAGGTTTCAAACCTTTTCCGGTTCAAGGCGCCCTTGGTTTATTAAGATATTTTTACATCGCCCAAAAGCGGAAGACGTTGAGAAGATTATTTACAGCTGTAATTTAAATTTAAGAGGCAATTATCTACGTTCTATTCCTCTGGAACGCCAATGGGGCTGAAAACCGTTGCTTTGGATAGATTATAAGGAATTATGTAGCTGTAGGATCAGAAATTCAAGAACCTTCTATTGGATTAACTATATTTACTATAATCATATCACAAATGTCTTGGAATAAAGGTATAATTAAAAACAAATGAGAATTTTTAGGAATCTCTCTTAAATTTGTAAACCAACATCAATTTTGAATAAATTTGCTTCAGATCAAATCTCCAAAACACTATAACAAATAATCGCAAGGTATTTTCAATTCGCACACTTCAGCGATTGACTAAAAATCTACGAAAACATAAACCCAGGTATTTCCAAAGCTACTGAAAATTGATGTTAGTTTAAGCTCGAGATAAAATCTCTAAACAACAATTTACAAATTTTTAACCTCACTAGCGAAATAGAGATATGTTACATGCTCACTCTTACGGCAGGGAGGCCAACTAGGGACATCCTTTTCTTCTACAAACAAGCGCGGCGTGTATTAATTGAAATTTGTATTTCGTTATTTTAATATGAAATTAACCATTTAACAAAAAAAAAATAGTGATGACACATCTGCGAATTAAAAGGAAAGAAATGTGCGAACTCAAAATAATATAAGCACAATTCTTGTGGGATTATTTAAAAATTTGTAAATTGTTGTTTAGAGATTTTATCTCGAGCATAAACTAACATCAATTTTCAGTAACTTTGGAAATACCTGGGTTTATGTTTTCGTAGATTTTTAGTCAATCGCCGAAGTGTGCGAATTGAAAATACCTTGCGATTATTTGTTATAGTGTTTTGGAGATTTTATCTGAAGCAAATTTACTCAAAATTGATGTTGGTTTACAAATTTAAGTAAATTTGGAAATTCTCTAGTTCATAGCAATTGCTTTAATTCTCTTTAAGCACGCCTGCACCAGCGGTGGCTCGTGGATGTTCGGTGGTGAGAAAATTTTACCGAAAAAGCAACAGAATATTTGCTTCCTCTATCAGAGTAAGTAGTGCAGCACCAGCAGCATCTTTATCTTTGCCTCACCTACGGAAATCCACGAGCCGCCGCTGGCCTGCACGTGCGAATGCAAAATTCTATAAGCACACTTGATTAGTAAGATTCTCCTATATACATATGTACCTACGTAAATTTAATTTTAATTTACCATTCGTTCCATATTTTAAAATTTTCTCCATTTTATCGCCAAGGTGGGGGGATACGCTAAATTAGGTACTAACACTTTTCTCAAATTCTATTGCTTGAGTTGGAATCGTTTATCTATGGAGTTTTGACTAGAAATACATGTGCAAAATGATATCAAAAGTGTTTTATTAAATTTCAAAAGAAAAGCCATAAAACGAAAAAGTCCAAGATTGTATCTAAGGAGAAAATGGCGAGAATGAGAAATATTTGGATTTAAAGGTTACTTCTATTTGTATCTTTCTAATATTTTACCACTAAATGACTATTTTCTTGCATGTCTCGCGCATGCAGAAGATCCAAGTTAACAAATATTTTACAACTAAATATTGTAAGAGATGCTTTAGAGTACAAGTTCCCGATACGAAAACAAGATTCATCTAAAGTGAATGGAAACATTGAGAGTGTCAATACTGTTAGAAGATATACAGGGTGCCCGGATTTCGTAGGGTCAACATGGGCAACTTCTGTTAGATTACTAAAAATTTACACAAATAAAATTGGTGTTATGAAGTGCCAATGAAAGCGTTTAATTTGCCATGCAAATTGGTTCGAGCCGCATCTCGGTATCTTGGGTAGCAGGGAAGTTACGGCAAATGAAAGAAATTGGTAGATTTTGTTTTTATTTTTTTAACAAGTGGGCCATGACAAGTGGGATTTGGCGGTGGATTCTTAATGAGCTCTCGAACCCACACCTTTTTGCTAATTTGACCATCCCTCTATGTCTTCAAAGAAAGAAGTTGCCCATGCTGTCCCTACGAAATCCGGGAACCCTGTATTCAACAGAGACCTTTAAATTGTCCTTATAAATGAATTGATCATATATAGAAGCAATGAATGTATTAACATACCCATTGGTATTAATCGTTTATTCATTTCATTTCTAATTTAAACAGATACAAAAATTGATATTAGCTAATGGTTGATCACCAAAGCCAGGAGCAAAGCCGAAAAAAAAATTGGTACTAATGCTATTAGGGCAGTCCCATCTACAGTTGCGGAGTTTATGCGTTTACCCGACGCAAAAGAATTCACTAGACATTGATCGAAACAGCTTTTAGCAGATTCTGGAGCAGATCTACTGATAGTTAAAATGCACCGTGGATGGAAGAACAATCCAGTTGTTGAAGGGTATATTAAAACATAACACAAAAATGAAAACAGCACTGCTATGAAAAAAAAAACAATTAAGACAATGAAGACAACAGCAGTTCTTTTAGAATGATAAAATCAGGAATTAGTCTTTGGAATTTTACAGACTACAATTGATACGTATAATATTTACAAATTCGATAAAGTACATTAAAATAGTAGAAACGCCAAAGTGGCGGAATCTATTGCCTGAATGCTGTACTGAACCAAATCCGGGTGGCTTTAGCACCGACAAGATATGGATATTGCCAGCGGCGGCAAATATAACATTAATAATGTAAACATTAAATATTGTTTCCCCATCAGAACACCTACAGACCGGTTTCGACCTTTCAGGTCTCATCAGTGTAATTAGTTGCTGATGGGGAAACGGAGATTACTATTGGAATATAAGTATTCCAAACTGTAGTACAGCATGCAGGCAATAGATTCCACCACTTTGGCTTTTCTACATTTAACGGTGTTTGGAATACTTACATTCCAATAGTAATCTACGTTTCCCCATCAGCAATTAACTACACTGATGAGACCTGAAAGGTCGAAACCGGTCTGTAGGTGTTCTGATGAGGGAACAATATTTAATGTTATACATTAAAATATGTACCAAAACAGATCAAATAATATTTTACATTTTTCCAAACAATTTTGTCTATCTGTCGTTGTGGATGCAACGTTTTAAATATTAAATATTTAAGTAGTTTCAGCACGTGCAGCACGTTTTAAGCTGCAAGAAAGTTTATATCAAGTACGGTTTAAATGCACTCAACATAAAGTATTCATTACATCACTTAACACAACTGAGAATTATGAAGTTCCAACAAGTCAAAGCCTCGTCGATTATATAAAGATTACGTATATATGGTATTCAATATTGAATACTTCCATAGAAAGCTTAGTGCACTATTTTTGTAAATATTGTGATAATTATACTTCCGCGAAAATTGAAAACAATTAAGCAGAAGTGGTTTGTAATGACACAACACATATTTATAGCAGTTTTCGTGTAATCATCGTTAGGTGGCAAAATCCTTGATTGTATGAAACAGAGCGCATTGAAGGATAATCCCCTCAAATTATCAAGTGCTCAAGTAAATGTCTCCAGACAAAAAATAAGAATAATTAATCAAATTTTGTGTAGCGATACTTACATCTACCTTAGCATTCAATGCACGTTCGAACATCGCAGTTAACAGATATAGCACTTAAATTGAATACGTAAATATTGAAGAAACGTGTCAATTCAAATGACAAGACGTTGTCAGTTTTACTATAGAAATCAACAGGATATTAAGAAAAGATTTCTAAATTCATTGTCATACAAAAAATTGAAAGATTTCCCAGAAGACAGATTTCTAGTTTGTTACCAACAGCATAATTAGCCTTACTAATTTAAATTAATTAAAATTGAAAAATGAGGTAATTTTGCTTACACATTTAGTTATGTATCGTAGAAAACTAAGGATTTGTAGTTAATAACCTAAACCATAAGCAGAACTTACTTAAGGGGGTAAGTGCCACGTCGAAAATCGATGCATTTTTGATGGTCAGCACATACATAATTCTGAAGTTAATATCAAATATTAAGAAATGATATTTTGAACATTTAGAGAGAAAGGGTTGAACTATTCGTCAATAGAATTTGATTTTTTTTTAAATCATCAGACAAACTGTATAATTTATCCTGAAAATTACTAATATTTGATGGATATCTGAAGCTTTTCTCTGCAAAGAACTAAAAATGTAATGCTACAGAAAAATAGTTTATACCTTTGAAAACAATATGTACGTAATAAAATTGCCATTAGTTATCAAATAAAGTTGCAAAAACGTAAGAGCTGCACCTCTACAAACACGAATTTGCTTCATTTTTGCCGTTGTAATGAACGCCACCTGTATGAAATATTTTACATCAACCCTGGAGGCGTGTACAAACAAATTTAAGTACTCGGTAAAATTTCAGGCCCAAAATTGTGGCGATTATCATTTTCTATTAGACCATTCTGGCCTAACTCTGGTGCGAGGCACTTACCCCCTTAATCACCATAAGTATAAAACTGGGCCATAATGTTGCCATCTAAGGTTATTTGCAAGAAACTGTTAAAGAACGCACGTATTGTGATTTAACAGTTAAATCACAATAAGTGCGATTTTACATGCACGAAAATCTATCAAATGATATGCCCACTTATGATTGTTCATAAATCCAAATCTGGCTACACTTTTTTCAGATATCCGAAGAATCCTCTCTTTGCGCTCTATTCAAATTCCAAGACCCACAAAATGCTCTACACAATACTCTACTTTATCAAAGAAAGGACAGATTTTGATTTCTTGCATAATAATACACTTAGAATGTAAATAACTTTGAAATTCCAAATAAAATGTGCATTCCCGAAATCCTAGAATATTTTCCAACAAATTTGGGCAACAACAATTCTCTCATTTAATGTCAAAAGCCTCTAATCCATCATACGCCCTTGATACCAGAAAACTAGAAGAATCTTGGGCGAATAAATAAAAACAGGTTAACTCTCAATAACTGTTGTCATAAGCCTAACAGGGGACAAGAAAAGTCCTATTTACTTTATCATAAAACTAAGTTTTCTTTATTCCTTCTTCAGGGAAATTATATATTACGGAGGCCCTTATTTTTCAAGTTTCCAAAAGTTTAGCCCCGGCTCTCATATCTTGTTTAACATGTTGAGCGCCACGCCGATTTTGAAGGCAGTCCCCGTCAGGCCATGCGTGCCTGTAATGTGTCAAAATTAAGTACATTTTGAATAAATTTTCTGCAATTCCATAAAACAGTGTAAATTTTATAGTTCTATATCATGTTATACGCTGTCAGCCAGCGATGGTTGTCGCGGCCTATGTGAATGGTCAGTGTCAGCCAGCGGTGGCAGACGCAGCCTAAATGTAATTTCAGTGTCAGCCACCACTGGTTGACGCGGCCTAAACGGAAAGTTCAGTGTCAGCCGCCGATGGTTGACGCGGCGCTCAACGTGTTAAATCCACAAAGAAATGATTTGTGCAAAATTTTAGTTTTGAAAGTTTTTGTATGTCATTTTTCAGATGAAACAGAAAATAGTTACTTTATTACTTGTAAGCACTACATAATGTAAGTTATAGAAAAATGTGACTAGAAGTGCAGGCAAGGATGGAGAAATAAGATTTTTTTGTGGGAATTAAGCACGATCTCTTTGACATTTTTTGGAGCATAGAAGAATTTCTTAATGCTTCAGCGTCAAAAAGACGATGGGGCTCCATGGTTGGTATATATCAAAAACTCGAACACAAGGAATGAAGAGCTCTGAAGCGAACTGCAGTGGAAGCTGCCGGAAAAAAAAAGAATGGATCAACATTTTACTACTCATCAGCTTGCTACATCAAAAAGTGACGATTCAACAACAAGCAGCTGAAACAGTTATGGTGGTGACGACAGTGAACAATCCTGCCATCGTTTAGTAAATATCAGAAACAGAAACAATTACAGCAACAGTAATAACCGCAGAAGTAGGAACAATTCCAGCGACTCGTTTTTAGTTAAAAACGAGTCGATGGAATTGTTGCTGCTTCTGCGGTTATTACTGTTGCGGAGTTCCCCGTCTCTCTGAAGTTTTCGATAGGTGCAAAAATCAGTAATAGAAATGAGGTTTACATATTAATCGTTCCTGCAAACATAGTGACTTTTCAAATTAAGGGGACATTATTGGGAGTTTCTGAAATCCTAATATACTTAGAAAAAGAGCAGGCCATAGCTGTCTACCAGTGGGGTGAAAAAGTGTGGTATAATTGACAAAATTCAGGTACAAGACAGTCACACAGGTTGAGTAAATGGTGCCTGCACAAATCTAGAAAAATTGTTCTATTGCGACCTATTGTGCAGTTGGTTGCAAAATCTACAGGACAAGTTTTTTTATGCTGCGTAGATCGGACTTGAATTTTGTTCTATAAATTACCTATAGCCAAGGGCCACCCTAATACGATCTAGACACCTCCATTATTTCCATGTGTACCATGGGCGTTATAGAGCAAAAATTAGTGTACAGATGCACCAGATAATCAGAAGATGGATACGACAGTTTTATCAGTATTAGGAATCATCAGTCCGCGCCATCTACCGGTCTCGTAGTTCTGTACACTTTTTGGAACTTGTATTTATAGTGAAATATACCTAAATTTAAATGTTCACATTGATTAGCTTTAACGGAGAACATTTTATTATCAATTGTCAAATAATTAATATCAAGATATATGATTAGAGTTCCTTTAAGAATACTATCGTATGTTCATTAAAAAAAACCGTGGAAACATGCCGCAAGTAACATAACCTCAATTTGTGTTACCAACTTAAACTTTTAAAAATAAAAAATCATGGCACACTTGAGGTTTTTTTTAATGAACTATTAAATGGTATTTTACAAAAGATCTCATATGTCCTAGAATGCTGTATCGAACTATTGAAAATGCACAAAAGACCAATACGCGAGGAGGAATAAAGATTATTTTTAGTGAATCAGCAACAATTAACATTATCCAGAAATCATTTTATAGACATTTTATTTGGAAGAGCTATTGATGGAACCAGCAAACTTACAAAAAAAATAACTTTCAGTTATTGTCTTCTAACAAGCATAAATTGAATTTTTTGCTGCGTATAATTTTCCGCCCGAATTTTCGTAGAATGGGCCAAGTTTTTTTGCATTTTACGGTCTGGAATAATTCGGGAAATGACGACGTGACTCTTTAGGACGTCGTCATTAGTTAATTAACTTAAATTGCGGAGACTCCCTTTTGGGACTTTGCCCCTCGCGCTTAATTCATACGGTTAATGTCACCATGCATAATAGGTGCGATAATTCGTCACAACGGTCAGGTTGTTCATTATCATTAGCAGAGATGATCTGTCCGCCCCTGTTGCTCACCACGTTAACAGCCGTAATATTCCCAGGCCCGGAGTGTAATTTCCAAATGGATATTGCAACGAGGAAAGGGCGACGACCCTACAAAAGGGACGCACTTTTGTTAACGATAGAGGTGTGGATCCAGCAACAAGTTCATAATTTGTTAGATGAGGTTTTATAGGTTATAAATTACAATAATTGTAATCAAGTCAAAAAACGTCAGAAATGTCGTCGCATTAGATTTGTAGATTTGTTTGGTATTTCCGAATGCAACTTGTGGTAACATTATTCATCCATGTTAACTCGTTATTTTACATCGCTTAATCCTGGCCTAAGCTAGGTACTCGAATAGAATCATTAATTTTTTATTATTAGATTAAGAAAATTTAACTTCAAATTGTGATGTCAAAATGACTCTATTACAATGATAGTATGAATAATATCAAGAGTTTAGAAAAATTCTTTGCTAACAGTTATGTTTCGTGGTCGTGGGTTCGAATCCCATCCGTGGGGTCACGTTTTCGGAACGAAGAAGTGGCCGTGGCGGATGTCTTCAGTGTATGTCCCACCCATTCATTATATAATATAATAATGATTATGTATATAAATTTAGAAATCAATATATACAGTTTAATGGTACCTCTGGCGAAATGGACCAGTTTCCCATGCCAAAAAAAAATAGTTATTTTTTGTTCATTGTTTTAGATATTAAAATACAGGAGATATAATAAACACCACTTTGACAATGAATAACTTATTAAGTGTGCAGGCAAATTCATTTTAAAGTTTTGTAAAAATATGTCACTTTGTTATTATGAAACTAACCTCATTTTTAGATCATTTCTTTTTTAAGTAGTTCTACGACACTATACCCGTACGTCTATGCCTTACGTCACAGTACTGCTAATTTCTTTGATAGTCATTTCATCAAAAACCCGGTACTTTCTAGAATACGACCGTTTCAAAGATAACCAACGGTGGGCAGGGCAAATATATTCTTTCATTTACTATAAATACTAATATTGTTATTTATGCCGATTGATGGCGACTACATTTAATAGTTATTCATATTCAATTTCAATAGAAATAATCATAGAAATAGCAATTCTAGAACTTACCGAAGACTTCTGGAGACGCCCTTTTCTTCTCACGAGCCAACGGTAACGACCTCCTATTCAAGTTATCACGATTTCTTCCAGCCAAATCCCTCCTGGGAATCGTGATCAAACTCCCGATTTGCTGGTTATAATCGCGCCTCTTTTTCACGAAACCGACCTCCATCTTTTCCTTCTTCCTGGGCACAGCACTGTCCTCGTCCTTCTCCTTCTCGTCCTTGGTCTGATCCTCCTTACAGAACTTCTCCAGCTCCTCACTGTCGGGCCTCTTCAGGGCCACGTTTTCCTTATCTTCAATATCTCGGTTGGAGTCTCGCCTGGAAGGCAGGGCCGGCGGGCATTTCTTCGCGGGAAGATCGACTTCCATCTTCAGGAAGTGCTCTGGTTTGATTTCGGGGATGTTATCTTGGACGGAGGAGAGGAATGCGTCGGTGAGTTTTACTTTCATCGGATCATCTTGCATTTTTATATTTTCGCTGTAGGAAGCGAAGTTGTGGCATTCAGCAACAGCGGCCATTTTGGAGTCTTCAAAGATGCGCTTCTCCACAACCAGTGCTTTATTAAATGGTTGCTCTACGTTAGGTTCAATGTTGTATTTAGCGGCTGAGGGTTGAAGATCTTCTGTTAGCGATAATTTTTCAACAGCTTCCTCCAGTTCGCGTTCAACGGCTCGTTCGAGACCTACGTGATCGCGCTCGATCCTGCCAAATTCCCTTTGGACCTCCTCACCGAAATTTCCAACAATGTTTCCGCAGGAAATACCTTCTTTTAATTCTAACTTGTGAATAGGTTCGGCAATCGGGGCGGCTTTTGGACTTTCATCGTCACTCGGTTGATTCGAATTCGAAACGCTGGTGTCCTCCGATTCACAATTGGCACTACTCAGTTCCTCACAGGGAATGTTAAAAACTGGCTTATCGTAAAAAACCTTCTGGATATTCTCCACACTGTCCAAACGATTCACGCTGTCGATCTTATCGACCTGCTCGGTGGGTTCATCATTGTTGTTGTTGTTATTGCTGTTAACGTCGGTGGAGAGCTTCGCCAGAGAGGTGTCAAAGTCATCATCGTCGGTATCGGAGCCGCCTTTGATACTGTAATCCAAGGTGTGGGCCAGGTGTTGGAATCCGGGATAGTTTGGATTCACGATCCCTCGGCGATGCAACGTGTTCAGATTGCCCTCCTCTGATTCCGAATCGGAGATGTCGAAGTCACGGTCTTCCTCTTGCGGCGAGGTGTCTACCGAGGAGCAACTTTGGTGTGCATCTAAAAATAACGTGAAGTCAATATAACGTGAATTTAATTTTACTTGATGTGTATTAGTTTATTTAGGTTTGAGATAGGTTAATAATCCAAATTTTCAATATAGTATATTAAGAGTAAGATAACCTTGATGTCTCAAATCGGAAGATGCCAATGAATATATTATATCAAAAATCGTGTGTAATAAGCGAATTACTGTGGTCATTTGAGGGAAGTAATGTTGTTCATTACTCACTAGTGAGAGAATTCCATATGATTTTTGAAATAATTCAAATTGACACCACGTACGTCAAAATTTGTTGTCAAAATTTTATAAACATTGTTTTAGTATTTAATGCAATTACAGACGATTTTGGATAAAATGTTATATTATACTCATGTGAAAGGAGGTAAACTTTTTCTTGTGGGACTAATTACGTACATTCCACACTCGTATAATAAATAACTATTACGTATATTATTTATTAGCATTTCCCACCAAATGTAATTATTTCTCTAAAAAAGTTAAATAGGGTGTAAACGGTTAGATTAGTAAATAGCAAAATAGATTTGTTATTTCGAAAGCGTACTCTACCAACTGTAATATTGCGTTTCTATTTCCTTCTTTTATTTGACAGAAAATATTATTATTGGGCATTCATTCAGGTAGTAATGTTTGTAATAATAAGGAATTAAAAATAAGCTTCTAATGTAATTTCAAATGTTTATTGTACTTTAGTTATGTATAGATGTTAGAGTTTGTAAACAAATTAATTCAAAAGTACAGACACACTTTATTTTTTTCTCTTTTAGATTTAAGAAATCTGTCCAGGTTTTCATTATTATACCATCTTATATGAAACATCTTTATTAACAGACATTAATTTTTACATATTACATTTATGATGAACTGTCAAGGACTATCGACCATTATACCATCTTATTATCTCTTATTCGTTTTTTCGCACTGTCGGTGATCAAACAGCCTAGTATTGCTGAGAAAATCATTCTTATCCAATTTTGCTCCCCCCAATATCATAGTTTATATCTTGGGCCTTTTTCTGCTAGTATTTCAACTGGAATCTCGACTAAAGGTATGTTAGGTGGGCATTTCTTCGCGAGGAAATCAACTTTATTCTTCCATACTTCAGGAATATATTCATATCATATCGAAGTTACGAATAACGTGCGAAACTCTATGAATGCGTCTGTTACCGAGACAGTTTGTGTTTGTTTGCAAAATGCTTTTACAGACCATGTACAGACAAAATTTAAATGTCCGAAGAAATAAGATTGAACTCTAGCATCTACACGAGGACCAAACAATTACCTCCTATGTCACTCTTAATAAAATCAAGGCTATAAAATCGTCTTACTTGATACATGGCACAATGTTACACCAAGGTTCTCCAAAAAACTATACAGGGTGTCAATTTGAAAACTTTCAATGCGAATATCTCTGAAAATAAAAGAGTTAGAAAAACGCAATTTGGTACAAATGTTATACAGGTAGGGGGAAGTAGACCCACCATATTTTGGTTATGGGGCGAGTGACCCCTTGAGCCCCATTCACCCTAACCCCAAAATTTTAAATGGCATTACCCCTTTTGTGATTCCTCAATTTAAATGTTTTTTGAGTAGTATTCACCAGCTCAAGAATTTTTTAAAAATGTAATACAGGGCCGAACAAAAAGTATAATTGAAATAAAATAAACTGTGTTCCTACGAAATGCTATTTTATTTAATTGGATTCTCAAAATTCATTCCATTTTGGGCTAAACAAAAATACAATCTACTTTCAAACTAATTTCTTATATTCTGGAATAGAGGTACATTCTGTAATAATCCGTTGCAGAAGATCATCGAGTGAAACTGGTTGTGTTTTAAATACAATAGTTTTCAAGTGACCCCAGAAAAAAAAAAGTCGAGGGGTGTTAGACCTGGGGATCTCGCCGGCCATTCCATTGGACCTCTTCTCCCAATCAACTGATCTGGAAACGTATCATTTAAAAATTGCCTCACAGGAAGAACATAGTGGGGTAGCGCTCCATCTTGTTGAAAATGTATTAAATCTTCGTTTAAGTTTTTACCCCCATTAACTAATTTTCTATTTCTTGAACAATAAGAGGATGAATGATGGTTTCTAACATTTCCAAGTAAGTATCGCCATTAAGGTTACCATTAATAAATAAAGGTCCAACAATAGTATTACCTAATATTCCCGCCTATACATTTGATTTTTCAAGTGTCCTTCCCTGAAAACATGCGGATTTTCATTACTCCAGTATCTGCAGTTATGTTTATTCATAGAACCATTGATAAAAAACGTACATTTGTCGCTAAAACAAATATTTTTGAGCAACTCAGGAGCAATACGGAATTTTTCTGTCATTACCTCGCAAAATTGTATTCTTCAATCAGGGTCGTCTTTACGCAATTCCTGAAGTATTTGTATTTTGTATGGATGAAAATGATTTAACTAGAGTACCTGATAAATAGATTCATGACTTTCTGTTATTGCTGTACCTTGACGTAGAGACATTGTAGGATTCATAGCAAAATGTCCTAATACTTCTACTTATGCCGCTTCATTAAGTACTCGACGCTGAACTCTTTTTTTGTTTGCCATGGATCTTGTTTCTTCAAATTTGAGAATCATAGAAACAGAGTTCATTTTATTTAGTTATACTTTTTGTTCAGCCCTTTATTAAATTAAAAAAAAAATCTTGTGCTGGTGAATACTACTCAAAAAACGGTTAATTTAAGGAATCACAAAATGGGTGATGCTATTTAAAATTTTGGGGTTAGGGTGAATGGGGCCCAAGGGGTCACTCATCCCATAACCAAAATATAGTGGTTCTAGTTCCCCCTACCTGTATAACATTTATACCAAATTGCGTTTTTCTAACTCTTTTATTTTCAGAGATATTCGCATTGAAAGTTTTCAAATTAACACCCTGTATATAAATTTAGCATCCATAAAACATGCATTCACCACTAATGTTTTTTTTTAAGATATACAAAAAATGTATTATTCATTCCCTTCGAGAAAGTCATGCTGAAAGCATATTCTGACGATAATTTAGTGGCAAATCCAGATTGTGAAGTTGAGTATATATCCAGAAATCAATAAAGCTCAATTTGGTAAGGCAAAAAAGCAAAATAAAAGAACTTAATAAAAAATGCTTTCAATGAGAAACATCTGCTTTGGTCTCTTATTAAGAATAAAAATTGTACCCGTGTTAATACCTGTGAAATTCGACCTGACTACTTTATTTAATATTTTGAAAATATATCTGAACAACCATTCGGCCGGATACCATCAGGTTCAATAGACCAAACCTACTCAGTACTACCAGTCTCAAGAACTAAATTTCTTCTCCTCTCTTTTTTCAAATTTAATGAGGTTAAGCTACCAGGGAGGAGAAATTGTATAAAATTTAACGATCTCCTACAGTCAAGATATTTACGTACAGGACCAACTTGAAAATTATTCAAAAATTAAATTTGAAACTTTAGACTGTACATGTTATTATTAAATTGAAAAATCGAAAAAATTAGAAAACATTTTGACAAGGACAAGTATAAAGGGTATAGCCGAATAAGATGGTCAAAAGTGCCCCCAAAGCAAATCAATAATCCTGATGACTGGATGAAAGATAATTAAAAATGCCGTTGATTGCTTACAAAAATGTTTATTTTTTGTAATAATTTTTTTAGAATGGTTAAGGTAAACACCCACTTCCGGTTTTCGGAATTTTAACAAAAGCTTTTTAGTTCTTAAGTTAGTAAGCTTATGTTAAAAGTTGTATTGCAATTCCTGTGTTAGAGATACAGCGCCCGCAGTCGGTCAAACGAGCAAGAAAAAAATGAATTTCCAAAAATGGCCGGAATCATTCGCAGAGATCTCAAAATGGATATTTAAGCGGAAAAAAGGTCCAAAATTTTCACGATCGCAATACTTTTAAAATTAGGATGAAAAGTAGCCTAAATATAAGAATATTCAACCCGTTTATAACTTTGCAGAATTAAGTCTTACAAGACTAAACTTAATTTTGCAGAGTTACAAATCATCCACGAATGTATTGTGTTCTTACTGGAAATATACGAATTATTATTATATTATTATTATTCAACTTGTTTGTAACCTTGCAAACTTAAATTTAGTCTTTGTACGACTTCATTTTGCAGAGTTACAAACACTTCAACCTGTTTATTAAAATTAGTGTCTGTAAAACTTAATTTTGCAAAGTTAGAAATGATTTAATTTGTTTGTTACTCTGCAAAATTAAGTTTAGTTTTATAGTCTTTGTAAGACTGAATTTCGCAGTCATGAACAGGTTGAGTATTGGTATACTTGGGCTACTTTTTGTCTTTACTCAATGTATTTAATGCTTCCGCAACAAGTAAGGGCCTTTTATTTGACGTACTTTTCCATATTTTATCTCTTAGAAGGGTGTTCTTTTGAACCATAGTAGTTGTTTCAATAAGTTATTTGTTTGTAGTCTTAGTAAGATTTAATTTTGCAGATTTACGAACAGGTTGAATATTCATATATTTAGGCTATTTTCGACTTTATTAAGTTTAGTTCTTTTAAACATTTTAAAATTGTCCTATGCCTACTCCGCCTATTCCTTAAGACTCAATAATTTGATATCCGTCTAGAGCTAACGTTGGAGTCGTGCACATGGCACTCGTGATCGCCGTACCTGCTAGACGTTTGATGTCTTGATTGTAAAGTCGGCCATACACGCTACGGTCTACCGAAGAGGTCTGCCTGTACAGGTATGCCTGCGCAGGTTGACCGGAGCCTGTGTGGAAATAGACCTGTGCAGTTTTTATAACCTGCGCAGACGACCGGCGCAAGATCGAAGATAAATTCTTTCGAGTGACACCGTACGGTGTACCTGTGCGTGTATGCATGTACTTCGGTCACCTGCACAGGTTGAATCAGTTGTTTTATATTGTCTGTCTCAGACGGTCGTCGCGTCTCTCGCATCGTATTGCAATTCCACGCGCGAAATTGGCGCCACCAGATTCAATTAAAAAAGTGCTTGAAGATTTTATCGAAATGTACAGAACTCATCCATGTCTTTGGCAAATCAAAAGCAAAGAGTACCATAATCGAGCCAAAAAATAAGCTGCTTATAAATTGCTCATGAAAAAAATTGAAAGAAATTGAAATCTTTTTTGTTCAAAATTAACGCAAGACCTATCAATGCCAGCGCGTCATCGTCCTTAATCGATGCCATCACAAAAAGAACTGAAGACTGCACCGGACGTCCCCACACACGCTACCGACGTGCGGTTAACCTGCGCGGGCAAACCTGCACAGGTAACCTCTCCGATAGACCGTAGCGTGTATGGCTGACTTAACAGTTCTTAATTTAATTCTTTACCGTAAAATGAGATACTACAGCATACCATGTCTTTCCCATGGTACGATAATACTGCCACAATTTAACGCTAGCCCTCTGTAGTTTAGTTTGCAAGTAATTTGTCTAGCTTACCAGGTCTATAAATATGAAACCGGAATTTGCCCATAGATGTCCCTAGCTGTCAATGTAGTTACCGTCAAACCGCGTCATTGACGCCATTTCCTTGTTGACATCTCTGATAAAGATTTTAATCTCACAACAATACAAGTTTCATATAACAGCATAGTTTGTAATAGCGTTAAATATTTTGTAATAAAATAATAAATATTTGTTAATAATTTTGTGTCTGGAAACTACGATTTGCGGATATCATTGATTTTCAGTTACCAATTGTAGAATCGCATCGAATGCTTGTCGAAGCTTACGGTGAGCATGCTCTTGGTAAATCACAGTGCTTTGAGTGGTTTAAAAAATTCAAAAGTGGCGATTTTGACGTGAGAAACGAAGAACATGGAAGTCCACCGAAAAAGTTCGAAGACGGCGAATTGCAGGCATTGTTGGATGAGGATGACGCTCAAACGCAATAACTCGCAGATCAATTAAATGTGACACAAGAAGCCGTCTCCATACGTTTGAAAGCCATGGGCAAGATCCAAAAGATGGAAAAATGGGTTCCACATGAACTGAATGAAAGACAGCAGGAAAACCGAAAAACCACTTGCGAAATGCTGCTCGCCAGGTACAAAAGAAAGTCATTTCTCCATTGAATTGTGACTGGCGATGAAAAGTGGATGTATTTTGAGAATCCTAAGCGTAAAAGATCATGGGTAGCTCCAGGCGAACCATCGACATCGACTGCAAGGCCAAATCGCTATGGACGGAAGACAATGCTCTGTATTTGGTGGGATCGGAAGGGTGTGATCTACAGTATGCGGCAAAATAAACAGTACTGAAATTATGAAACGTTTAATATTTATTATTTTTACATTATATACCGTTACAAACATTATTCACGACGACGTTCCTGATCAAACAGATGTTCAAGATAACCTCCGTTCAGTTTCAAGCAGTGTTCATAGCGTTCGCGAAGGTTCACAAACATGTCTGTGGACACAGGTTGTTGCATGGCACGAAAAAAACCCTGAATTTTAACCCGCAATTCGGGAATGTCAGAAGGTGGATCAGTACACAGATCAGCCTATTTCAACATTCCCCATATGTACGCATTATGTGGTGTTAGGTACGATGGTGAGTACGATGGATATAGGAAATCAGTGCCACGCGAAATAAGGCGATCCCCAAAATGATTGCGCAGCATTCGAAGAGACTCCCTAGTCATGTGACAGGTAGCCCCGTCCTGTTAAAACCATTGTTGATTACGTGGTAGGTTATTGGCATAGCAAAATCGCTGAATCGTATTGGTTATGACTGTCACTGGGCGACCCACGTGACCTTTGCGTTGGCAAAGCACACTTCCCGTACGACGAAACTTGTCAACAACTGCTAACATAACGGCATTACTCGGAGCCCATTTCATAAACTTAGGCCTAAATGCGACGGCAACTTCTTTTAAGCTTGGACCGTTTTCGCGCCCTTTACCGTATGACCGGAAATAGTGCTCCATGATAAAATCTTTTTCTACAACAGTGAAAACCGTCCCGAAGCAACTAACATTAAAAAGATACTCAAAGACGTTGTTCGGAACTCACTCGGTACGTTTCAGCGCATGACACATATACATTTGACACATGCACATTTCAGTACTGTTTATTTTGCCGCTTACCGTATTATGAGCTGCTAAAACATGGCGAAACCGTTAATACTGAACGCCACCGACAACCAATGATCGATTTGAATCGAGCTTTGCGTGAAAAACGACCAGATATCAAAATATCAAAAAAGGCAACACAAAGTGATTTTGCTTCATGATAATGCACCATCACACACAGCAAAACTGGTCAAGGAAACGATTGAGGCGTTTAGTTGGGAAATACTTTCGCATGCGGTTTACTCACCAGACTTGGCTCCGTCCGATTACTACTTATTACGCACTTGTCGAGCAGCGCTTTACTTCTTATGAAAATGTACGAAAATGGCTCGATGACAGGTTTACCTCAAAAGAGCAACAGTTTTTTTGGCGTGGCATCCGCAAATTGTCAAGACAGGTGGGAAAAATGTATAGCTAGCGATGGGAAATACGTCTAATAAAATATTTTTTATAATTTTCATACAATAAACGTGTATTTTCTATACAAGAATTCTGGTTTCATATTTATAGACCTGGTAAGTTGTGCATTTTAACATTTTCTATAAAAAAAAAACCTTTATTGGCATCCACAACAAAATTACATCCTCAAAAATATACATCCTTGACTTCCACTACTTCTTTCTCCTATCTTCCCTTTCCCTCCCTAGCTTCTGCAGTATCGTTACCCCGGCCCCGTCCTCTCTCATCCATTCCGTTAACCTCTTATTCCTTTTTTCTCCCATCCATTCTCCATTCACTCCCTCACATTCCTCCGCCAGATGTTTCCACGTATCCCTCCCATCCTCACACAATACACACCTCATGTATTCTTCACCCATCCACTTCTTCCTCCCTCTCTCATCCGATCCACACCTGGTCCTAGCTAAGGCCACCCTTTCTTCTCTCTTGCACCCGTCCACATCCAAATACTTGGGTCTCCTTCCATGCACCTGCCACCTCCCGTACATGTCGTTATATTCACTGCACTCAATCCGTCCCTGTCTCTCCTGTCCCTCCACTTCATTAATCCTCTCTTTCACCCCCTTTGCTACATTTATCCCCCTCTCTAACCATTCCCTCACTTTCACTTCAGACAGTCCTACTCTCTCATACATTTTCATTCGCTCCTTCCTCCATTTACCCCCCCTACATTCATGCATGTCTTCCATACCGCCTTTACCAGTCTCTCTTCACCTAGCCCCCATAACCTCATCTCATACCTAACCATTCTCTCCATTGCCTCACATTTTCTATAATTATCACTATTTCATAATTATAGGCCAAAAAAGTGAAACAAATTTTCTTCTTAATTTTTTTTCATAATTCAAAGTTTATGAAATACATTTGTTAACACAAGATATGCAGGTCTTTGTTATCTTCATCATTTATATAAAGATTTCTGTAAAAATTTTTGTAATCATTTTTTAGAACGGTTAAGGTAAACACCCACTTCCGGTTTTCGGAATTTTAACAAAAACTTTTCAGTTCTGATTATAAAATAAAGCTTATATTAAAAGTTGTATTTCAATTCCTGTGTCGCAGTCTGTCAAACACAAGAAAAAAATTATTTTCCAAAAATGGTCGGAATCATCTCCAGAGATCTCAAAATGGATATTTAAGCAAAAACAAATATTTCACGATCACCATACTTTCAAAATAAAGATAAAAAGTAGCCTAAATATAATAATATTCAACCCGTTTGTAACTTTGCAGAATTAGGTCTTACAAGACTAAACTTAATTTTGGAGTGTTACAAATCATTCAACTTGGTTGTAACCTTGCAAACTTTAATTTAGTCTTTGTAAGACTTAATTTTGCAGAGTTACAAACACTTCAATCTGTTTATTAAGATTAGACTTTGTAAAACTTAATTTTGCAGAGTTAGAAATAATTTAATTTGTTTGTAACTCTGCAAAATTAAGTTTAGTTTTATAGTCTTTGTAAGACTAAATTTTGAAGTTACGAACAGGTTGAATATTCTTATACTTAGGCTACTTTTAGTCTTTACTCAATATATTTAATGCTTCTGCAACAAGTAAGGGTCTTTTATTTGAATTTATCTCTAATAAGGGTGTTCTTTTGAACCGTAGTAGTTGTTTCAATAAGTTATTTGTTTGTAGTCTTAATAAGACTTGGTTTTGTAGAGTTACGAATATATTTAGGCTATTTTGTGTCTTTATTAAGTTTAGTTCTTTTAAACAATTTAAAATTGTGCTATGCCTACTTCGCCTCTTCCTTAAGACTCAAAAATGTGATATTCGTCTAGAGCTGTGTTTCCCAACGTGGGGCCTACGCCCCACAGGGGGGCAATTTGATTGTTAAGGAGGGCAATTCGAAAATGGACTCTACACAAGTTTTAATTGATCATATATGTATTTGGTTAAAAAATTCGTCAATATTCGGAAGAATATATAAAATTTTGGTTCATACCGGCTGTCCACGATGAGCGATTTCCTTTTTTGTCTATTATGCCAGCAATACTTGGCCATCGAATCAATGAAACTAGGTCGTCTTGAGGCGCATTTGAAGGCGAAACATAGTGTTCATATTATTTCAGATTTGAATTACTTTCAAACTTTAAAGAAAAATTTAGAAAAGAGAACAACAATAGTCTCTATTTACTGCTCATACTTCAACTCATAATCGTATTTTTGAGGCTAGTTATCAAATTTCTTTATGCATCTCTAAATCTGAAAAAAAAACATACTATAGGAGAGAATTTAATAAAACCGTCAATACCAGCATTTCTTCAAACGGTTCTTGAAAAAGATGACAAAGATGTCAAAGCTATGCCACTCAGTAACAATTCTGTTGGCAGAATAGACGAAATGAGTAAAGATATTGAAAAACAACTTGTTGAAAAGCTGAAAACAAGAAAATTCTCAGTGCAAATGGACGAATCAACTTTGAGAGACAGTGAGGCAGTATTGATAACTTACGTAAGATATATTGATAAAGGGAATTTTGCTGTAAAAATGTTGTTCTGTAAAAGATTAGAAAGCACCACTACCATATAATATAAAAAAACTACTTAGATGTCAATAATATACCAATGAAAAATATAACATCTTGTGCTGCAGATGGTGCTCCTAATATGATGGACAAAAAAATGGCTGCTTAAAATTGAAGAAAGAATCAAGAAGACTCTTGTGCATTATGTTATTCATAGGGAAAACTTGGTAGCTAAAAACATCTCGCCTGTACTAAATCTAGTACTATATTCAGTAATAAAGTGTATCAATGCTATTAAAGCTAATGCCAAATGTGAGCGTCTCTTCAAGCTATTTTGTGAAGAACAAAATGCAGACCATGGGAGACTTTTACTTCACACTAAAAAACCTGAACAAACCTGAAATGAAGTATCTGTTAACAATCGTTTGTAAAGCATTTGTGCGTTATTTAGCCGATATCTTTAAAAAACTAAATATATCAAACAGGCAACTTCACGGAACTCTTGTCGATGCAAGCAAAGATATTTGGTTTCATTACCCTTATTGAGTTATGTCAGAAATACATCAACAACAGAAACTTAGAACAGTTTCATTGGCTCCAAAAATGTGAAGTAAATGATACCGCTATACTTGTTATTGTCGATCATCTGAAAATTCTATTCGATTTAAAAGAAAGATTTTCTGATTTAAAACAAATTGATTTTTCAACATGGATGATGTAGCCAATGCTAGTGGATTTGTCTGATATATCAAATATGCATTATCAAGAACTGGCAGAAATGCAAAATGATGAGTCCGTTAAAATCAGTTAAAACTTATGTATACGTTAAATAGGGGGGCATAAGAATTTTAGAAAGGCTTAGGTGGGGCATGGAACAAAAAAGGTTGGGAAACACTGGTCTAGAGCTAACGTTGGAGTCATGCACATGGCATCCGCGATCGCCATACCTGCTAGACGTTTGATGTCTTGATTATAACAGTTCTTAATTTAATTCTTGACCATAAAATGAGATACTACAGCATACTATGTCTTTCCATAGCACGATAATACTGCCACAATTTAACGCTAGCCCTCTGTAGTTTAGTTTACAAGTAATTTGTCTAGCTTAAGTAAGGTGATTCCTAAATAGAGGTAATTATCTATGCACTATTACAAGAGCACGCAAGAAATAACCAGCGGCGGCTCGTGGATTTCCGAAGCAAGGGCAAAGACAAAGATGTCGATGTTGCCGCACTACTTACTCTTATAGAGGAAGCAAATATTTCGTTGCTTGTTCGGTCAAATTTTCTTCCGTTGCCCCGCTGCCGAACATCCACGAGCCGCCACTGGAAATAACTACATGTAATTTAGACTCATGTTGGTTAACAAACTTATCAATCTTTTTTGTAGCAGATCTAGTTAGGGTCGACCATTCCTGGCCGAAAATTTAAAGTGCCCGCAAATTTTGTCCATCCCTACCATACCTACCCATGAAACGGCGATGGTTCAGTTGGAGGCCAGTGCAGCACACTGCAGTGTGGGTAAATGCATGAAATCTGGCCAAGCGGGTCTAAAATAATGACGGATTCATGTTCGCAAGACTTGAAATCCCATAAATCTAATTGAGTCATAATTCTAAACTAATATAGTGTATTTGGACGTTAAATTTGCTCGTTTAACTGATGATTTTCAAACAATCACCGACGTACTACGACGTTCGTACATCATCTAAACCTCGAGAAACCTATAAATGGTGGGAGAAGAAGCCCTTACTCGTCGGATATGTCCGCCCGAAACTAACTTTCCTTGCCCGGCAGAAGGGTAAAAATGTTTTTCGGCCAGGAATGACGCTCCCATCTAGTTATTATCTTGGATGAGAAGCAACATGTAAAAAAAATACCTTAGTAGCCAGAAAACGGTCTATTCTGTAAGCTTAAACGTTGGTACTGATTTGCCCATATAATTATTAAACTTATTGGAGTTCCAAAGTCCAGGAAACACTTAATATAGATCATTACAAATCGAAGTCATACAAGAACGCATAAGAAATGGAATTGGCAATATATCTCCTAATTCTTTGTAAAAATATCTTAACAACCGAATAGAATACTTTCAACTGTGCACCAAAGTTTTTGAAAACCGTTTTCAAAATTTATAACTCTATCCATACTTTTTACCGACTGTGTGTTTACTAAATGGCACCAATATTCTGAAATTAAAAAAAATTGGTGAGCAACCCTCTTTTCTAGTGGATCCAAATAAAAAACTAGATACGCGGCAATCGTTACAAACAAGTTAACAAATCAGCAAATAATCTAAAATAACTCCAATTTCGTATGAAGGTTCTTAACCCTTTCGGCCCTGGTGGTGGCAATTGCCACCGCAACATTTACATGTCTCTACTTACTATGGCAATCCAAATTTTTGCTGTTTATCATTAGATGTCACTTCAACAAAGCCTCACTTTCCTATACTAATTAAACAAATGAGTTAAAATTTGGTATTTATGGTCTTAAGAAGCTCCCCATCAATAATAATTAACAAACAATTGTTTTTTTCAAATTTAAAAATCGCGGGCTGAAAGGATTCATTTGTAAAAGCCTACTTTTTAGAAAATCATGACAACTGCCATTCGCGTCTTAAATTTAATTCCATTACTTTCTGTAATACAACGAAGAGTCACCAATTGTTTAAAATTTTGAAGTTTGTTGGTTTTGTATTATTCTAATCGATAAAGTAGTTCAATTTACCTTCAAAATCAAGTAGACTATCATCTGGCGAAGATTCTGAGCAGACGGAGGAGGCGGTTCCGTGCCGCGCGTTGGCTCTCAGGGACACAGCCAGCGTGTTGTTGATATTGAACAATCGGTTGTTCGCGTTGTTCGTCAACTCGCGTTTGGGCGTGCACCATTGCACCTCGCTGTTGTTGATGTTGTTGAGTATGGTCTCCTCATTTGACCCGTTGCTGGCGGCGGTGGTGGTGGTACCGGAGTTCGTGATGTTCACCTCGTCATCTTGGTTGGAGGTGATGAGCCTGCTGTTGCCGTGGTAACTGTTCGCGGTGACGTTGCTGTTCTGAACGGTGTTGAGACGCTTGGGCGAGTTCAAAATGTCAGGGTTTCCGTTACGAACGGACAGCGGTCCGTCGATGCTCTTCAAGCGCATTTCTTTTTCCTGCAAGAGTAAAAATAAGAAATTAATAGTGTGCCACCCGTATTTTATAGGATAATAAGTTAAAAACAGCGAGTGGTACAGAGTTTTCTTAATAACAAGAAATATTACACTGAGATTTAAATGCAGTGTAAAATATAATACTGATTAATACTGTTTCAAGTTAGTATTGGCATAATAAAACTTTAGTCGGGCCGCTGAGCTGCCTGTGACTCATCGCTTAAAATCGCATGAATCAAGATTTAAGTAAACGTATGTCCGTAAGAAAATTTGGTGCAGCGCTGATTTTCATATTTAAAAATTCTCGCGCAAACTTTTTACGGTTATGTTATTTGACGTGGCGCTCGCGTGTTTTGTCATTGGCACGATGCAAGAGTCATGCGTGAGCTTGGACCTACGTTTACGCTGCCCTATTCTTTAACACGCAGACACATGTTTCGTCTTTTATTTCATACTGTTTCGTACATGATAGAAAAAGATAGATATAAAATGCAAAGCAATTCTTAGTACGAAAATGCATGAGTCACCGTCAGCTGTCGACGGATGAACTATAAAACAATAAATTCCCCAAAACCGAAATATCCCGTCTAGTTACGAACATCCTATCATCAGGACACTTCAGTTATCTAGTAAAAGTATCCTTTTCTTCTTCATAGAGTTTAGTCAAGACTAGGTAGAACGACCCTAGGTCAATTTACGTACTTTCATTGGTAAGTTAACACGTTGACTGCCAACCACGAGAATACTTGTAGTTGTTTAACGCAGTTTGCAAGGCCTTGGCAGTCAAAGTGTTAATGTATGTTAGGTCTGAATAAAGATGATCTTATTCATGATCCTTAATACTTGTGTCTCAAACACATCTAAAATACCGCTGTTTAACCAGCATCCCCAGACCGACAAATCGAGTTTGAGAGCGTCAACAAGTACTACAGAGCGGCCCAGTTGAATTAATTGAAGTAATGGACCCGAGTCGCAGCAATGCGGCCCCCATTCGTGCCCCAGCGCCGCAGCAATAAACTGATTATTCTGGAGCGCGACCTCGCGACCAACTACATTATGTAATTGAAATTGAAACGATGACACATCCTGCTCCCATCAAAGAGTCTGGAACATTTCTGCCTCTGACATTCCAATTTACTTCGCGGTGCAAAAACAAAAGCGAAATAGCGCGAGGAACGGGAGGCCTCACTTGACGTCTCCGGCTGGGAATGTGTGTCGTGCAAGATACAGTAGTCTTGGAATTTAATAGATCCAGCTGAGTGATTTAATTGCAATTTAAATTATGGGAACTTCAGGGGTGTCAGTTTTAAGGCGGTGGAAATTCGGTGGAGCGATAGAATACGGTTGAAATCTATTTGGGAATGACGTTGATATTAGACGTTGATATTTGATGTTCAGAAGATATGAAGCTAGTAGATGTAATAATGCTTATTATACATTACATTTTTTTATCGTGGGCCATAGGATCTCACTTGCTAAATATTATACCTTGTTTTAATGTGAATTTTATCATAAAATTTTGAAGGAAATTTTAGATAGTAATAAATCAATTATTTTTCTACATGATGCGCTGCATTAGAATAACTTAAACATGTTTTATTCAATTAAAAAATGAAATTATTTCATATAAATAACTGCGCAAAAATAATCAAAGTACCTTGAATTTCCGAAATGTCAGATTGATTAGTGAAACAAGAAATCAAACGAATTTATACCAAAAAAATGTCTGTTTATACTGTTGAAGAACGGGTGGAATTTGTAACGGCAATTATAAGAGGTTTGTCCAGCAGGGAAATATGTAATTGTATTTTTCTACAACAAGCCACGGAATTTTTATTTTAGGGGACTGGTTGACAACTTTTCTGCAGCGTATCCCGATTGTCCAGTTCCGAGCAAAAGCACTTTTTAATGGAATAAGACATGTTTAAATTATTCTAATTAAGCGCATCATGCAGAAAAATAATTGATTTATTTTACTAACTAAAATTTGCTTCAAAATTATATGATAAAATGTACATTAACACAAGGTATAATTTTTAACATAGAAAATCCTATGGCCCACGATAAAAAAAAAACATACGGTATAGGATACTTTAAAATATAATAAGAGGCAGAAAAGGTCTTGGTTGGTAGCTCATTCAGAATGAATGATTGAATTTTGGATTTAAGGCGCAACGACAAACAAACTTGGAATAGTTTGATACCGAGCGTTATATACACTAATTGCGTACGAAATGTTTAGTCGCCCAGAAAAAACGCTATAAAGGGGCCCCGGCCGACCGGCACAAAAAAATCGCCCAAAAATATGAGAAGGATTTTGAAAATCGCGTCCCCCGAAATTCACCCTTAAAACGGGGGGGTAGGGTTAAACCTCACCCCTTACCGGGGCCTTATTCGGTAAAATTTTGTTAGTTTTTGCACGCAGATCGACGCCCAGATAACCGGGCAAGCTTTTAAAACCGGTCCCGTCATTTCGATTCACCCCCATCCCCGGGGGTGATTTTTCAAACGCAGATTTTCGATTTTTCAAAGTTTCAAAAAAAAATACTCCTCCGTAACCGCAAGGACTGGATGATCCCGGTATGTCTTAAAATAATCTTAAAGAAAATATCTCAAATTGATCGAGCCACTTTTTTTAATTTTTGCCCCGTTTCCGAGATATGATTTTTTAAAAACTGGGTAAATTTTTTTTTTCTTCTTTTAAGGACGTATTTTTTTCTTTTCAAGTGGAAAAGCTGAAACCTTCAGGGATGACAGGAGCGATGACTGGCTTTTATTGGGAATTTTTTCAAAATTTTTGGAATCACCTCTACGCGCCATCCAACGCCACCAATCCAGGGGGTGGTTCGGTTTTCTTCTTTTAAGGACGTATTTTTTTATTTTCAAGTCGAAAAGCTAAAACTTTCAGGGATGACAGAAGCGATGACTGGCTTTCATTGAGAATTTTTTCCAACATTTTGGAACCACCCCTACGCGCCATTTGCACCCTCTGGGTTCGTTTTTCTTCTTTTAAAGACGTATTTTTTCATTTAAAGTCGAAAAGCTGAAATTCTCAGGGTGGCAGAAGATATTTTTTCAAATTTTTTGGAACTACCCTTACGCACCATTTGCACCCCTGAGTTCGTTTTTCTTCTTTTAAGGACGGATTTTTTTCTTTTAACTTCGAAAAACTGAAACTTTCAGGGATAGCAGAAGATATTTTTTCAAAAATGTTGAAACTACCCCTGCGCACCATTTGCACCCCCTGGGTTCGTTTTTCTTCTTTTAAGGACGGATTTTTTTCTTTTAACTTCGAAAAACTGAAACTTTCAGGGATGGCAGAAGATATTTTTTCAAAAATTTTGAAACTACACCTACGCACCATTTGCACCCCCTGGGTTCGTTTTTCTTCTTTTAAGGACGAATTTCTTTCTTTTAAGTCTAAAAAATGAGGATACAACTGGCTTAAAAAAAAAAAAAATTTAAATTAAAATAAAACATAAGTAATAAAAAATTAAAAATTAAAAATTGAAAATCAAAACTTAAAATTGAAAAATGAAAAATTAAAAATTGAGAATGAAAAATGAAAAATAAAAAACGAAAAATTTAAATTGATTTAGAAAAAAAAATGTTTTTCATTGCTGGCGCAATGCAGCGGAACCGTGGATATTCACCAATTACTTTGCTTAATTCATTATAATAGTTGCTATTAGAAGCAATTCAACATCAGTCGTTCGTCACCAATTTAATCGCTTAATTCTAATGGGCCCCGCATGGACGACGGCGCAGCGCAGCGGAACCGTCGTTCGTCACCAGTTACTTTTCTTATATTTTTACATTTCACAATTTCACATATAGAACACAATTTCACAGTCATAAAACTTTAGCCTAGGAAAAACTAGTTATCATACTATTCCGCGCATGTAATAGCGGGAGTTATTCAGTCGAAGATAATACAAGAGCAAAATATTACAATGTGTGTTTGTATCTGTTGTCTTCATTGCATTTTTTTGAAAGGGCTGGTATGAACAGTTACGGTTCGCGGGGTTTTTTTCTGGTACGGCCGAGGAACAAAAGATGGTAATACAGATAGGTGCGGTCATGCAGCCAGCCTTCTCTGCAACTGACCCTACCTATCTGTATTACCAACTCTTGTTGCTCGGCCGTACCAGAAAAAAAACCCGCGAACCGTCACTGGTATGAATGACGTTACTTTGATCCCAAGAATAATTTTCTCAAAAAATCCTGACACACACCTTAGGGATGTATTTGTTAAAATTATTAGGATTTTTATCAGACGACGTGCATTCGGTAAGATAATTTCTATTTCTGAATTAAAATAAGCATATCGTCGGTGAAACGGCATATCTCGCATTTACCAAATTTGACAGCAGAGGCAAAACAATTCATTTATAGCTGTCTGGGAAAAGATTAATGTTAAAATCTCAATTTTGGTCCAAAGGGCGGTTAGGCGGTATTGCCGCTTCGTCGACGTTGATTGACTTGTTTTCTGTTCCGAAATGCGACATTTTTTATTGCCTGACAAATGATTTTAAATATTGATTTAAGCTGATTGAGCTGGTAAGCTTCCGACGTCGCGATGCGATAAGCTCCCGTCGTTAAGTACAGTCAGAGAAAATACAAATGCGAAACTCGCTCGGTGAGGGAATGCTGCCGCATGTCGGTGCTTAGTTCGGTCGAAACCAGTCAGTCCCTGACTAAAATCCATTTATGAGCTAATAAAAGGGTATCCCGAGATAAGATGGTCAAAATAAATATGAAAGTATCATTAGATGTGCCCTTAAACCAAAGTAGCCGTATATCACAAAAAACTCTACATGACCCGGGAAGCCCCAAAATAAGATTCTTTCAAATATAATTTTTTTAACCACTAAAAAATTATTTAAAAAATCTGAAAAAATCACATATATTATTGACCTAAATACCAGATTAGGTGAATTTTTTCAAGGTCATCGAACGTTATTTACAATATTAAAAAATGTTTGAAAATAAAAAAAGAAAATTTGCCCACAAAAATGCCAAAAGTAGTCTTGAAAAAGAGTACTGAAAAAAATTGTCCCGAAAAAAATGCCAAAAAGAGTACTGGAAAAAATTGTCTTGAAAAAAAAACCAAAAAGAGTACTGAAAAAAAATGGTGATGTGGCCATCATGTTACTTTCTCCGACTTGGTACTATAATTGAGGAGTTGAACTGCAAAACTCTACAAATCCACTTTTATAATTTGTTCAGAAACCGCGAAAAATGTTCAGAAAGTCTATTTGTTGCTTAAAAAAAATGAATGTTTAGCCGCATTTTTAAATATGATTTGTTGCGTTTTGAAAGGTAATTCACACATATTCGGATTTATCTATGTTTGGACAGTAAGAATCGATACCAAGCTCATTTTGGCCCAAAATTGGATTAGTTGAGTTTTACAGTTCAACTCCTCAATTTATATTTACGCTTTCATGGTTTATTTTCAATTTAAATGTGCATCGAGCGTTTTGTCGACTTGGATGAAACTGACGTTAGAAATCTCAAAGTTATGAAAAGATGGAAAAATTATACTTCAAATTCAAAAACTCAGTTTACTTAAAAACCAACGAGATTTTGAGAAAAACTTATTCTTCATAAGTTGTTCATTTTATTATTCATAAATTTACTGTAACTATTATCGTTTCATAATTATAATCCTAAAATGAAAAACAAATTAATAAATTTCTTTCTCGAATAACAATGATTTTATGAAAAAATTTCCAACAAAAGATGTTAATTTATTTGTTGTTTTCAATATTCGTTTAAATGATTTTGTGGCATTTTTAATATTCAAAAAAATATTGGAAAAAAAACAAAAAACAGTTAAGGTAACCACCCACTTCGGGTGGATGAAATTTTACCAAAAGCTTTTCAGTTATTTAGATTCTCAAATAAGACTTATGTTTAAAGTTTCATATCAATTGCTCCATTAGTTTTTGAGATACAGCGCACACAGGCAGACAGACAGACAGACACACGCACACACACAGACACCCAGCACAATTTTTGTTTCCAGAAATTGTTAAAATGGTATATAGGGACCGCAAAACGGATATTTCCGTAAAATTTTTTTTTTTTAAATGTTTTCACGATCACAATACTTTCTCGTACTTCGTAATGGAGAAAGTAAAAATGCCAAAAAGAGTCTTGAAAAAGAGCACAAAAAAAAATTGTCCAGAAAAAAAAATGTCAAAAAGAGTACTGGAAAAAATTGTCTAAAAAAATACCGAAAAGAGTACTAAAAAAATTGTACTGAAAAAAATTGTCCTGAAAAAAAAATGCCAAAAGTAGTCTTGAAAGAGTACTGAAAATAAATGCCAAAAAGAGTACCGGAAAAATTGTCTAAAAAAAATGCCTCAAAGAGTCTTAAAAATAGAATAGAATAAAATACAATTTTATTAGATCATTATATTGCCTTTACAATATTGGACACGTCAGGTATAAAATACATAAAGTTAAATTCAGACATGTATTCATGAAACAACTTAAAATAACTCGGTTAAAAGACTCTTATTCTTGGTGTTACGTAATTATATAATTTTTGAATTATGTTATGCTATAGAAAGCCTGCTGTAGAAGTAACGATTTTGTCTTGAGAAAGAGTACTAAAAAGATTGTCTTGAAAAAAATGCCAAAAAGAGTTTTGGAAAAGAATACTGAAGAAAATTGTCTTGAAAAAAAAATGCTATAGTGGTCTTGAAAAAGAGTACTGAAAAAATTGTCCTGAAAAAATGCCAATTGAGCACTGAAAAAATGCATTTAAAGAAAATGCCAAAAAGAGTACTGGAAAAAATTGTCTTGGAAAAAATGCCAAAGAGTCTTAAGGGTACTAAAAAAATTGTCCCCAAAAAATGCTAAAAAGTCTTGAAAAAGTGAACTGAAAAAATGCCAAAAAGAGTACTAGAAAAAATTGTTTTGAAAAAATGCCAAAGAGTTTTAACAGTACTAAAAATATTGGCCCGAAAAAAATGCTTAAAAGTCATGAAAAAGTGTAATTTAAAATTTAATTTCGTCATATGATTTTTTTTCATCTTTCAACGCTTGGTGCGACAACTTCAAAAATTCGAATAATTAATATTTTTACGATATTTTTTGTATATTTATCAACAGTTGAACAGTCATTTTATGTAAAATTATTATTAGTATTTCAGTATTAATTTTTTTAAGTTTCGTATAAACAACCCAATTTTTTTTCAAGATATGACCATGAAACCCTCAAAAAATGGGTTTTTGTTTTTAACCACTATAAAAATCTGAGAAAAATCATAAATATTTTTATCCCAAATACCAAATTAAGTAAATTTTTTCAAGGTTAGAAACAGCGAAAAAAAAATGGTTAAACTCAAAAAAAATAATACCTTAAATAAACTTTTATTTGGGTAAAAATATATGTGAATTTTTCAGATTATTATAATAATTTTTAGTGATTAAAAAAATAAAATCTTATTTTTCGAGGGTTTCAAGGTCATATCTTGGCAAAAATGGGGTAAAATATTTATACGAAACTGAAAAGAAAATGACTGCTAAAATATTACCAATAATTTTATATAAAATGATTCAATTGTTGATAAATATATTAAAAAAATATCAAAATAAACATTTTAGTTATTCGAATTTTTGAAGATGACGCACCAAAAATTGGAAGATGAAAAAATCACAGATATGGCATTAACTGATAGAAATCATATAACGAAATAAAATTTTCAGTCAGTCGATCACTTAAGAGCGAAAAGTGAACTAGGCTTGTAAATTTTATTACCTCATAATTGTGTCGACCGAACTAAGCACCGACATGCGGCAGCATTCCCTCGCCGAGCGAGTTTCGCATTTGTATTTTCTCTGACTGTACACACTATGTGATATGATATGATTGATATAATAATTATAAAAATAATTAATAAAGTTTGATGTGCAATCAACAGGGACTGACCCAACAGCCATATTTATAATCGCAATAAAAAGTCATTGGAAGTAATGACCTGCTAATAATGTTGGCCAGTATCGAGTGGACGATCGTAAACTCCTTCCCGAATTACTTTGACTTGTTTTATTCACCCGTGTCGTCAAAATTTTATTTCACCATCATAAATTCCCGGCGCAATGATCACAAAGTAAGACAAACATTCTCGACGTGTGAGTGTTATTAAAAACTGGTCTCAATTTTCCCACTTTAATCAATTTATTCATATAAATTGGGGCGCTCTTTTTAGCTCTTATAAACTAGTTTATTTCCTTTGTAAAAACATGCAATTAGAAATTACGTTTGCCAAAATGAGAAAAATATGTCTCTCGCTAGATGCAGATTGGGTCAGGGGCGGCTCGTTATGTAGAGCCAAGGAGCCATGGCACTGCCTCTAATTTCAAGCTCAGAAAGATTTTTTTTTAATTCTAAAAACACTGATGCGTCATTTTAAATGTTTAAACAATGCCTGCAAAAGTTTAATGAGTAGAGAAAAATCGCAATGCATTTGTTACCCAACAAACAAGTCTTCTTGCTCATGCAGTATTGAGAAAGAAGTGCAAATTAAAATTTGCAGGCAAGTAATGTACTGATTAAATATATGTCAATCAGCAAAAAACGGAAATTCGACTTTTTATTTTATCTTTAAAGGACTTTACTCTTGAACGAACGGGTAGATTTTGAAAACTCGTAGTGTTGTTCTTATCGAATAGATGCAGATAAAAACAAAAAATAAATTCTTTGTTCAATTGTTTGAAAGGATGACCAGATTTTAAAAATTCATCCTGCAAAGTGTTCTACTCGACGAATAGAAAATTAAATGCGTTATGGTTGTGAAAGATAACTCTTGAATAAAATAGCAGTTTTTAAAAATCCCTCCAGAGAAGTGTTGTACTAATCGAATAAATGTAGATAGCAACAAAAAATGATTTTGTTTTTAGAGGATAACTCTTGAACTCTTCATCAAAAAGATGCACATAAGACCCAAAAAAAAAATCTGTTTTTTGAGGATAATTCTTAACGAACAGACAGAGTTTTCAAATTCTTTTAGCAAAATGTTCTTATAAAAAAAGTAGGCTAAAAAATTTAATTTTTCGTTAAATTAATTTCTGGTGTTAAAGATAACTTTTGATGACCAGATTTATAAAATACTTTCAGCAAAGTCTTATATTCATCCGAAAGATGTAGATAGAACCAAAAAGTTAAATTCGTTGTTTAATTGTCTTTTACGTTTCAACTCTAAAACCATAAAAACAATTGCCATATCCTATCTCAAAACAAAATGGCCGCCATTTGAAAAAACGAAAAATGCTTTCAACAATTGGAAAAATTCTTAAAATTTTTACGCCAATAGCTCAAAATCTATTGAAAAATAATGCATTTATAATTTACCATAAAAACAATTGCCATATCCTGGATCAAAATAAAATGGCAGCTTTCTTAACTTGAATTGAGAAAAGGAAAAATGTAATCAACATTTTGAAAAAATTATTATTATTGGAATTTGCGCCAAAATCTCAAAATAAAAAATTATGCATTTCCAAATTGGCATATCCTTGGTCAATACAAAATAGCAGCTATCTTAACTTGAACTCAGCAAACGAAAAATGCATTCAACATTTTGAAAAATTGAAATAAATTAATCAATCAAGGAATTTGCCCCAGAATCTCAAATTTTTAACCATCTGTTGAAATTAATGTGGAACTTCCACGCGGTGTTACAGGTGTTGTTTAACATTTTAAAAGTTTTTTTAGGAATTAGTTAAAAATTCTTGCTGAGATTGAGTCTACGGGTATTGCCATGGCTCCGTGGCTCTATACAGTGCGAGTCTCTAACTTGGAATAAATTCAGTAAATCAAACAAAGTTTATTTTTCGAAAATATGCTCGGACACGTCGATTAGTATTTTAAATTGCGCTCTTTTTGTTGTAATAAAATTTTATACAGCGTGTCCCAAATTTGAGATATGACGTCATCGACTATTTTTTTTAATAGCAACCCTAATTTTTTTATCACTATTTTTAAAGAGTATATCACATGTGTACCAAATTTCAAATTTTTATTTTCTGTCATTTAGAAGATATTTAACAAACATTATCAAATTTGTAGAATGAAGAAATCAAGTCACCTTAATCGAATTTTTATGCATTTTAAAAGTGGAATGCCAAAACGTGCTGGTTTGTCATTTTTTTTTCAAACTGACGTTTATCATTTTGACGTTTAGTTATAAAAACAAGTAAGAAGTGTAGCATCGCATTCCACGCATATTCGAGTGAGGAGAGTATTAGTCGTTCCATTGTTGTGTTGACTGTTGTTCACCGTTGGTCGAAAAATTATACTAACATGCCGTACTTAACTGAAACCCACAAAATCGAAATTTTAATGATGATTGGCTATGGAGATAGGACAAGAACACAAAATGAAGTTATTTATTTATTTAGAGAGAAGTATCCTGACTTACCAGCCATATCTCAAAGTACCGTAAGCAAGATTGAAAGTCAGTTTCGGGAAAATGGGCATTTAAGAAAAACGAATAATCATCGTCAGAATGCGCTGAGTGAAGAGGTCAAAATTGATGTACGTCTCTCTGTTCAGGAAAATCATCATGTCTCCTCTAGGCAGATGGCTAGGGAACTCAAAATTAGCCAGTCTCCAGTGCCAAGAATCCTTAGAGAGCAAACATTTCATCCTTATAAAATGACAATCCTCCAGGAACTCACCGAAGATGATCCGGATAGAAGACTTCAGTTTTGCGAAAAAATGATGGATCTACTAGATAGAAATGTTCTAAAAATAGAAAATATATTGTTTTCCGATGAATCAACGTTTATGTTAAATGGTGAGGTAAATCGTCAAAATTGCCGTTATTGGGCAGACAAGAACCCACACTGGATGAGGGAAGGCCACACTCAATATCCAGAAAAAGTTAATGTTTGGGCAGGGATTGTTGGTGATCGAATTTTAGGACCAATTTTCTTTCCAGATAATCTCAATGGAGCGGGATATTTACAATTCTTGGAGGAAGAGCTAATTCCGAGTTTGGCTATTTTGTTTCCTTGGCCTGTAGAAGCTGACGTCCCGAATAGAAACATCTGGTTTCAACAGGACGGTGCGCCTCCTCATTTTGCAAGGCGTGTCCGTGAGTACCTGGATAATGTATTTCCACGAAGATGGATTGGCAGAAGAGGACCAGTTGAATGGCCACCCAGGTCTCCGGATTTAACACCTATGGACTTTTTCTTATGGGGGTACTTGAAAAGCAAAGTTTTTAAGACCAAACCGCCAAATCTTGAGGAGTTGAAAGAACGAATAAGACAGGAGTGTAGACTAATTTCCCCCGAAGTAATTAGAAATGTTCAAAACGAGTTTCAGTTCCGTTTAGGGTATTGTCTGTTAGAAAATGGACAACATTTTGAGCATTTATTAAGAAAGACTATTAAGTTGAATTCATTTTTCAAATTTGATACTGTTTATTAAATATCTTCTAAATGACAGGAAATAAAAATTTGAAATTTGGTACACATGTGTAACTTGATATACTCTTTAAAAATAGTGATTAAAAAATTAGGGTTGCTATTAAAAAAAATTGTCGATGACGTCATATCTTAAATTTGGGACACGCTGTATAAAATTTTATTACAACAAAAAGAGCGCAATTTAAAATACTAATCGACGTGTCCGAGCATATTGCCGAAAAATAAACTTTGTTTGATTTACTGAATTGATTCCAAGTTAGAGACTCGCACTGTATAATGAGCCGCCCCTGATATGAGCTACTAATACGTAAATATGAAAACAATAGGCATAAATTGTATAGATTAATATGGAAACATAATGTGTATAAATATTTGTTGTAATCGATTGTGGTAATATTATATCAGTAACATTTATCTGCGCCATTCGTCATCATTCGGATTATGAACGCTGTATCCTTCTTGTAACTTTCCTCATAAAATAATCGGACCGTAACTAATATGAGCAAACGAAGGAAAACCAAACAAAAGAGAAACAAACTGACAGATGATGGCTTCATCAGAAAACAATTCACCCTCAACAGGTGTCGTTCTCACGTTACATAATTCATCAATGAATCAATGCGTCATCTATTATCGGGTTCTTTAAATACAACCCAGTTTGCATATTAGACATACCAACAGGTGTCGGTCGACATTTATATTTCTTGATAACTTTACTAAAAAAATATTGAATTATATGATTCTTTCAAAATTCCTTTTAATGTTGAAAATATATTTAAAAACAATTGCGATCGACCACAATTCTATTAAATTCGTATTATAATTTTACAATTGGGCAGATCTGATTCTATATTGGGTAAATTCCAGAAATATATTAAAAACAGGTTGACAGCCTTTTTGAATAAAATTAAACAGTGATTTATTTTCGGAGTCATTCTTAGAATTTAAGAACCGCACCAAACGCATGGATCTGGACTTGTTTTTAAAATTTTATCAATAATATTATTTATTTGTATATTATTTTAGCTGTGCAATGTTTACCCGTTTTATTTTATTTTGTTTATATTTATTTTAACATGTTCTGTTCGTCATTGCTATTTATGTGATTTTTTGTGCGATTTATTTTTATATGTAAATTACCTTATTTCTGTAAAAAAAAATTCTCGCTACATTTACAATATGTTTTTATTTTTGTTTTAAGTAATTTTGTAAAAGGAGATTTTCCGTTAATAAATCTATTATTATTATTATTATTATTATATGTGTTTATAATTTTGTATGTAATAGATGTAAAAGTAACGACGAATAAAGGTCGTGTAGAAGTATTAAAATAAAAATTTTATTCTCTTTTCTCATTTAACGAGAACGTAAAAAATGCGTCCAAGAGACCACATTTTGGCGCAAAATTTAACAAATATTTAAATATAATAATTGCAAGTCACTAAACATCAATGTAAAAATGTTTGCCGACAGTGTCACCGATGTTAAAGCTCTGCCAAGCTCTTAAACCTTATATTTTAAACTTCGAATTATATACATCTGGGGTTGGCACATCTGTTTTATTTTATATCAAGTCACCTGCATTTTCATGTAAACAAGGATCCGGTTTGAATCGACCGCTGGGAGCAACCGCGCCACAGATAAATCAGGGACGTCCCTCAGGAGGGAACGCGCGTGGTCCGATAATTTTTGTCAAAAGTCAGACCAGAAAAAACTCCATTATTCCCGATAATTGTAATCGTTAGATACATAAAAAATCATCCACATATCTAGTG
Organism: Ocypus olens; assembly: GCA_910593695.2. NCBI lineage: Eukaryota > Metazoa > Arthropoda > Insecta > Coleoptera > Staphylinidae > Ocypus > Ocypus olens. Next base: position 20,442,099 of record OU343048.1, read on the forward strand.
GGCGTTGTGCCGTAACGCCTGCAGGTTAGTTTACACACGAAAGAGTGATGTGAAAAAACTAGATGGGAGATTGTCGCATAATTTATACCAATTTTACCATTAAAAGAGCTACAAAATGTCAGGTTGGTCGTTCGTTAATTAATCATGCTTTATTTTCAAAATTTTGAGGGACTTCATCTTTAGGCCCATCCCGGAAAACACTTTGACAAAAAAAATATGAATCGTAGACAATACATTATACAAATATTATGTAAAATTGATAAAATACCATTCTTAAGGAATTATCGCTGTTTGTTTTAAATTAAATAATTTTGTACAAATTACGTATTCTCGAAAAAATATTTTCAACTTAGACGTCTGAAAACTAATAACTTACAAGGGGAGGATCAGATGTGTGACTCACCGATTTGATCCATCTTTGGCACACGTGTAGGTCATGACTAGGAGCCTAACAGGTTTAGGTAATAAGGCGCACTATTCAGCCGTTTTCGAGAAAAAAAGGTTTTTTTTTTTATTTGCCATTATGTACCATTTACGTTAATGAAACAATATCGACCCAGTGGCGCATTGGTAAGATCTCCGGTTTGTAATCGCAAGGTCGATGGTTCAAATTCTTTTGGCCAAGTTCTAAATAGTTTTCTTTTTTATAGTTTTTTATAAATCCGTGAGTATATAAAAATGTTAATTTTAGAATAAATTATATTAAGTTCATTTTTAGGAGAAGGATTGTTACACAAATTAAAGAGGAATGGGGTTCAATCCGTCGACCTCCGGACTGTGAACCGGAGGTTGTACCGATGCGCTAAAAGCTCGGTGTACTTTCGTTAAAGCAAAAGGTATACAAACATACGAATAAATAACAAATTAAAAAAAAAACATTTTTTTCTCGAAAACTATTAAATGAGATTCCAAAAAATTGTAATCAATTCACAAAACATCATTCTTTTAAAATCCCCTTTGATTTAAAAAAATACATAGATTTCTATTCGAGTTTTTAAAATTCCTTTTGATTTAAAAAATACATAGATTTTTATTCGAGTTGTTAATTTTTGAAAATTTGGATATTTACGTCATGGGAGAAAACAATCATTTCGAGCAAATTTCAAAAATGCATATTATTTGGATTTTTATGTGGGAGGAAATTCTAAAATGTGCGTATTATTTTTAAAATCTTTTGATTTTGAAAAAACATGAATTCTTATTGGAGTTTTTAATTTTTGAAAATCTATCAAATTTGAAAATAAATGTAGTGATCAGCAGTGGCGGCTCGTGGAACATGTTGCTGGTAGAGCCACTTATACAATATACCCCCGCCCCTCCTTTTTTGAAGAAAGAAAGAACGATTTATCTTCCTAAACCAAAGTAATTGGCGAAAAAGTTAGAATTAGTTAAAAATTCTTGCTGACCACAAGTAGTACCATGGCTTCTTGGATCTAATTTTCGCAACGAACCGAGCGCAGAGTTAAGAAAATTTATAAAAATTTACTGCAGTTGAAAAAAAAAGAACAATTGCTATCGACTTGAAACTTTTCAAATGCACTCAAAACGCATTCTAGATTATGATTATGTAAAAATCCATTCAATGCTCCAACCGTAGATTTTGAATTTTCGTAAAGAACCGAGCGAAGAGTTAAGAAAATTTATAAAAAATTTCCTGCAGTTGAAAAAAATATAAAAACAATTGCCATTGACTTGAAACTTTTCAAATGTAATTAAAACGCATTCTAGATTATGATTATGTAAAAATCCATTCAATGCTCCAACCGTAGATTTAGAATTTTCGTAACGAACCGAGCGTAGGGTTAAGAAAATTTGTAAAAATTTTCTGCAGTTAAAAAAAAATATAAAAACAATTGCCATCGACTTGAAACTTTTCAAATGCACTTAAAACACATTTTATATTATGATTATATCAAAATCCATTCAATGCTCCTACCGTAGATTTTGAATTTTCGTAACGAAAGAGTTAAGAAAATTTGTAAAAATTTCATGTTGTTGAAAAAAATATAAAATCAATTGCCGTCGACTTGAAACTTTTCAAATGCACTCAAAACACGATCTACATTATGATTATGTTAAAATCCATTCAATACTCCAAACGTAGATTTAGAATTTTCGTAACGAACCGAGCATAGGGTTAAGAAAATTTGTAAAAATTTCCTGCAGTTGAAAAAAAATATAAAAACAATTGCCATCGACTTGAAACTTTTCAAATGCACTCAAAACACATTCTATATTATGATTATATCAAAATCCATTCAATGCTCCCACCGTAGATTTTGAATTTTCGTAACGAAAGAGTTAAGAAAATTTGTAAAAATTTCATGTTGTTGAAAAAAATATAAAATCAATTGCCATCGACTTGAAACTTTTCAAATGCACTCAAAACACGATCTACATTATGATTATGTTAAAATCCATTCAATACTCCAACCGTAGATTTTGAATTTTCGTAAAGAACCGAGCGAAGAGTTAAGAAAATTTGTAAAAATTTCCGGCAGTTGACAAAAATATAAAAACAATTTACATCGACTAGAAACTTTTCAAATGCACTTAAAACACATTCTAGATTATGATTATGTAAAATTCCACTTAGTCAGTAGCGGCTCGTGGAACATGTTGATGGTAGAGCCACTTATACAATATACCCCCTCCTTCCTTTTTTGAAGAAAGAAAGAACGATTTATCTTCCTAGACCAAAGTAATTGGCGAAAATTAAAAATTCTTGTCGAGCTTGAAACTATAGGTAGTGCCATGGCTCCTTGGCTCTATATAACGAGCCGCCCCTGGTGATCAGCGATTTTCAAGTTTATTGAACACGAATATATAAAATTGCAAAAAAATACGAAATGCAGAGATAAAATTTAACAAAAATTACATTATACTCGCTAATCGAACATTCTTTCAATTTTTTTTTACTCTCTCTCTCTCTCTCTCTCTCTCTGTACTAAGTACGAGAGATAATTGTGTTTGTGATTTTCTTCGAATTCGAAATTTGAACAAAAATATCAATTTTGAGGTGCCCCCAGACTATTCCGACCATTTTTGAAAAAAGTAATTTTAATTATTAGGGAGCGCTATATCTCAAAAACTATTAAATATTTTCAAATGGGATTGAACGTAAGCGTTCCTTGGCAATCTCAAGAACCGAAAAGCTAAAATTTCGTGCACCCGAATTGGGTGTTTACCTTAACCCTTCCTTGTTTTCTTTTCGGTATTTTTTAAGAAGGAAAACATTTCAAAATATATTCACAGCAGTGAAAAAAGGAGAAATCTTTTCGTAAACTATTTGATTAAAAAAAAAAGACTAAACATAAAAATGGGTCTATTCTTTTGTCTATAATTATGAAATGATAATAGTTTCATCAAATTTACATATAATATTAATTGCAGAGAATGCCAAAATATACATTTTTTAAAGATTTTTTTTTCAAAATTTTAACAGTTTTTGAATAAATCAATAAATATGACAATCCTAAATTATCATTACTTCGGAGAAAATAACACGATTACATGATTTTTTTTTTGGTATAAAATAAATCAATTCTTCATATATTTGAGTTCTTGTGAAAAAAAGTGTGAACAGAAAAATTAAAAACCTTTTGATGATCGCGTTGATACGCTACTGTTATGTGCTTATATCGATGTTAATGTTAGCTTCGGCCTTGTTTACGTATCAGATGATGTAAAATACGCACGTTCCAGTGGGGGGTCGTGTTTAAAACGGTCTGGCATAATGAGTTAATTAATATTGCAGGCCATTAATTGATTCGGCGTGCTGCTGGAATTGGGTTGCGTAACCCATTGGAAATAGATCGAGTTAACTCGCCGCGGTCGAACTTCGTTCATCGTTCAATTGCTCGACTATCCGACTCGTTTATCGCTGGAATTTATGCTTTTACATAAAACACTTGATGTGCATAGTATGGAGAAATAAGAGCCGCCACTTGGTGCTAGTGTTCTGGCATTTAATTTAAGTGCGCCGATATTGAACATGAGGGCATAAACGCCCACGCCACACGCCTGATATTGGTACAATTATACTTGCGTTATAAAACTTCAAAGACGCAAGTTTATGAAGTTGAAAGTTGTAAAAACTTTAAAATCTATGCAAGCTTTACATATTAAGTAGATGTGGCACACATATGGCCACAAAAGCAATAATAACGAAACTGAATATAAAAAGCTACAATTTTATTCGTTAAATAAATCAAACCCGGCATTACTCTAATATTGGTTCGTCAGATTAATTAATTATGGGTATCTGCAGCTGTAATTATCTAGTGGAATAATCTTATTAACTGGTTTGCCTTTCTGGAACGTGAAATTAAAATTCTTCCAAAAGTTTGGTGAATCTACAAGATGTTGATCCTTTTATTTTAATATAGCATCTAGAAATATTGTATTTTTGACATACTGGAAAATGATCGACGTATCCCAACTGGAAACAAAATATCAACACTTAAAACTTAATTTTTAGAAAAAAACAGAATTTGCATCTTGTGATTTAAAGAAATCTAAAAAAATAGTGACTGCCATAATTGGCTTCAAAACTTCTCAAATCCATCCAGAAATATTACATGTTTAACATACTGGAAAATTATCGATATACCCCAACTGGAAACCATATGTCAACACTCGAAACTTGATTTTTAGAAAAACGAAATTTGCATCGTGTGATTTAAAAAAAAAATCTAAAAAAATAGTGACTACCAGAATTAGCTTGAAATTTCCCAAATGCATCCAGAAATGTGGTATTTTTGACATACTGGAAAATAATCGACGTACCCCAACTGGAAACAAAATGTCAACACTCGAAACTTGATTTTTAGAAAAAACGAAATTTGCATCTTGTGATTTAAAAAAATTCTAAAAAAATAGTGAGTAGCAGAATTAGCTTGAAATTTCCCAAATGCATCCAGAAATATGGTATTTTTGATATACTGGAAAATAATCGATATACCCCAACTGGAAACAATATGTCAACACTCGAAACTTGATTTTTAGAAAAACGAAATTTGCATCTTGTGATTTAAAAAATTCTAAAAAAATAGTGACTACCAGAATTAGCTTCAAATTTCCCAAATGCATCCAGAAATATTGTATTTTTGATATACTGGAAAATAATCGACGTACCCCAACTGGAAACAAAATGTCAACACTCGAAACTTGATTTTTAGAAAAACGAAATTTGCATCTTGTGATTTAAAAAAATTCTAAAAAAATAGTGACTACCAGAATTAGCTTCAAATTTCCCAAATGCATCCATAAATATTGTATTTTTAACATACTGGAAAATGATCGACGTACCCCCACTGAAAACAAAATGTCAACACTCGAAACTTGATTTTTAGAAAAAGGAAATTTGCATCTTGTGATTTAAAAAAATTCTAAAAAATAGTGACTACCAGAATTAGCTTCAAATTTCCCAAATGCATACAGAAATATTGTATTCTAAACATATTGGAAAATTATCGACGTACCCCAACTGGAAACAAAATGTCAACACTCGAAACTTGATTAAAAAAAAAACGAAATTTGCATCTTGTTATTTAAAAAAATTCTAAAAAAATAGTGACTACCAGAATTAGCGAATTTTCCAAATGCATCCAGTGAATTTTGAAGCTAATTCCGCCAGCGATATTTTTTTCAGAATTTTTTTAATCGTGAGATGCAAATTTCGCTTATACTCCAACTCAAGTGTGGAGTGTTGCCATTTTGTTTCCACCAGGAATACGAAGATTATTTTCAAGTATGTTAAAAATACACTCTTTCTGAATGCTTTTGTAAATTCTGAAGCTAATTCCGCCAGTAATAATTTTTTCAGAATTTTTTTAATCGTGGATGCAAATTTTACTTATACTCCAACTCAAGTTTTGAGTGTTCCCATTTTGTTTCCACCAGGAATACGTGGATTATTTTCAAGTATGTTAAAAATATACTCTTTCTGAATGCTTTTGTAAATTCTGAAACTAATTCCGCCAGTAATAATTTTTTCAGAATTTTTTTAATCGTGAGATGCAAATTTTACTTATACTCCAACTCAAGTTTGGAGTGTTCCCATTTTGTTTCCACCAGGAATACGTGGATTATTTTCAAGTATGTTAAAAATAAACTTTTTCTGAAGGCTTTTGTAAATTCTGAAGGTAATTCCGCCGTTGATAATTTTTTCAGAATTTTTTTAATCGTGAGATGCAAATTTCGCTTATACTCCAACTCAAGTTTGGAGTGTTGCCGTTTTGTTTCCACCAGGAATACGTAGATTATTTTCAAGTATGTTAAAAATACACTCTTTCTGAATGCTTTTGTAAATTCTGAAGCTAATTCCGCCAGTAATAATTTTTTCAGATTTTTTTTAATCGTGAGATGCAAATTTCGCTTATACTCCAACTCAAGTTTGGAGTGTTGCCGTTTTGTTTCCACCAGGAATACGTAGATTATTTTCAAGTATGTTAAAAATACACTCTTTCTGAATGCTTTTGTAAATTCTGAAGCTAATTCCGCCAGTAATAATTTTTTCAGAATTTTTTGAATCGTGAGATGCAAATTTTACTTATACTCCAACTCAAGTTTGGAGTGTTGCCATTTTGTTTCCACCAGGAATACGTAGATTATTTTCAAGTATGTTAAAAATACACTATTTCTGAATGCTTTTGTAAATTCTGAAGCTAATTCCGCCAGTAATAATTTTTTCAGAATTTTTTTAATCGTGAGATGCAAATTTCGCTTATACTCCAACTCAAGTTTTGAGTGTTCCCATTTTGTTTCCACCAGGAATACGTGGATTATTTTCAAGTATGTTAAAAATATACTCTTTCTGAATGCTTTTGTAAATTCTGAAGCTAATTCCGCCAGTAATAATTTTTTCAGAATTTTTTTAATCGTGAGATGCAAATTTCGCTCATACTACAACTCAAGTTTAGAGTGTTGCCATTTTGTTTCCAACAGTAATACGTAGATTATTTTTAAGTAAGTTAAAAATATACTCTTACTGAATGAATGCTTTTATAAATTCTCATAAAGTATGTTCATAAAAAAAACCTCAAGGGTTAAACAAACTGTAGTTAATTTATAGATACTTACGTTAAGTTTTTACTTTCTCCGTTACGAAGTACGAGAAAGTATTGTGATCGTGATTTTTTCTTCAAAAATTTTTTTTTACGGAAATATCCGTTTTGTGGTCCCTAGATGCCATTTCAACAATTTCTGGAAAAAAAAATTGTGTCTGTGTGTGTGTGTGTGTGTGTGGTGTGTGTGTGTGTGTGTGTGTGTGTGTGTGTGTGTGTGTGTGTGTGCCTGTGTGTATGTGTCTGTCTGTGTGCGCTGTATCTCAAAAACTAATAGAGCAATTGATATGAAACTTTGAACATACGTCTTATTTGATAATCCGAAGAACTGAAAAGCTTTTAGTAAAATTTCGTACACCGGAAGTGGGTGTTTACCTTAACTGTTTTTTTGTTTTTTGCCAATATTTTCTTAAATATGAAAAATATCACAAAATCATTTAAACAAACATTGAAGACAACAAAGAAATGAACATCTTTTGCTTGAAAACATTTTTCATAAAATCATTTTTATTCGAGAAAAAAATGTATTATTATTTTTTTAATTTTTAGTTTATAATTATAAAACGATAATAGTTACAGAAAAATTATGTTAATAATAATTGTACAGAATGCCAAAATGAACAACTTCTAAAGAATAAGTTTTTTTCGAAATCTCGTTAATTTTGAGTAAACCGAGTTTTTGAATTTGAAGTATAATTTTTCCATCTTTCATGATTTTGACGTTTTAAACTTCAGTTTCATCCGAGTTTACGCAACGCTCGATGTACATTTAAAATATGATTTCAATTGAAAATAAACCCATGAAAACGTAAATATAAAGTCGGAGAAAGTAACATGATGGCCACATCACCATTTTTCAAGTTACCTTGAAAATAAAAACTAATTGCAAAAAATTTCAGACTTTTCAAATTTACTCAAAACTGATTAATTTTCATTTCTTTAATAAAATCGGCAAACATCCTAGGCTCAAGTTTTGAAATAATCACAAGTGCAATAAAAAAGCATTTTTTTTTACTTAAATTTACTCAAAACATATGAATCTTCAGTCTCAAGTTTTTCCGAAATTTCAATTCAAACATTTTTGAAAACGTAAAATTATGCATTCTCCTAGATTTTATTAATTTCCTAGAAAACAACTAACCACTAAGGGCCGCTTTTACAATCGTCGGATAAATGATGGTTAACTTATACCCTCTTTAACTAATCCCGTCGTTTATCTCTCAGTTAACGTACGCTGCCTTTTACAAACTCTTAGATAGATTTTCTCCCGAAACGCCAACGTTGGCAGCATTGCGGGTAGATGCGGTTGCGCAGTTTATAGAATTGGCATTTTTCGTTTTGCTTGCGGAAAGGTTAGAAAGTTGTGTTTGTCGCATATTGATGCGACGCTTGACCCCCTCGAGTTTGTTCTCAATATTCCACCTAGAAATATGCCAGAATGCATGTTTTTTAGAAACTGGTTTGTCGCCCTCTAACGGCCCTTGTATGTAATACCGATTGCAGATCGCTATAATGCCGGTATGGTGCGTGTGCTTGCTGTGCGCATTACCCGAGATTTATCTGTTGCTCCAAGCACCGGATAAGATAACTGCGAATTATCTGCTTCTTAACCCTAACCTTGCTTTAAGTAGACATTGTAAAAGCGTATTTTCGCATTTAATCCGGAGATAGTGTTAACCTTAATTTAACCGGCTATTGTAAAAGCGGCCCTAAGTGGATTATCTTAAAATTGTAAAAGCATACTCTGTAAACTTCTAATAATAAAGCAAGTAAATAATCCCAAAATAGTTTAAGATAATTTTTCCGAAATTTCAACTCAAACATTTTTGAAAGTGAAAAATATGCAAGAAAGTCCCCTAGTGGATTATCTTTAAACTTTAAAAGCACACTCTATATACTTCTGGTAATAAAACAAGTAAATAATCAAAAAGTAATTTGGGCTAATTTTTCCGAAATTTTTACTCAAACATTTTTGAAAATGCAAAATGATGCATTCGCCAAGATTTTTTTAGCTTTCTAGAAAACACCTAAGTGGAATATCTTTAAATTTTACGAACACATTCTATAGATTCGTAGTAATAAAATAAATAAATAATCAAAAAATTATTTGAGCTAGTTTCTCCGAAATTTCAACTCAAACATTTTTGAAAGTGCAAAATTATGCATTCACCTATATTTTCTTAATTTCCAAGAAAGTCCCTTAGTGGATTATCTTCAACCTTTAAAAGTACACTCTGTAGGCTTCCAGTAATAAAACAAGTAAATAATCAAACAAATAATTTGGGCTAGTTTTACCGAAATTTTAACTCAAACATGTTTTATAGTGAAAAATACGCATTCGGCTAGATTAGTGTTTCTCAATGTGGGCGATATCGCCCCCTGGTGGGCGATCGACGTCTAAATTGGGTGTTTATCTGACAATCCGTATTTGGGGGCCGATGGTTATGGGCGAATGCATTTTGACAACTAGCCTACAGAGATGGCTCAAATCGCCCAAAAATTTGATCAAGATTATGTTTTTAAAAATGATTGGAAAGTGCTCCACAAATTTCCAATTAGCCGGGCGCATTGCAAAATGACGAGGCTCTTTGCGATAAACCGAATTTTTCAATTAGCCTACGACATATATATCGTATGTTCATTAAAGAAAAATCTCGTGTGCCATGATTTTTTATTTTTTTAAATTTAAGTTGGCACACATGTTAAGAATTGACATACAAAACGTCAGATATTTCTAAAAGTCACAATTATTCGGTAGTCACAATGGTTTACAGCAACCATAAAAAAACGTTACTAGTTGAAAGTTATTTCCGAAATGGGACTAAAGTGGACGGAAATTGGGTGTATTCATTCGCACCTTTGGCTGAGTTTCAGGAAGAATTTCCTAACGTTCCCATTATTTATGATGAATTTAAAAATACCTTATAATCTGTTATGTCTAAACCAGGAAGTGGTAGACCAGTCAAACGTACCCAGGATGCTATTAACACAGCCCAAGAAATTTTGGAAGATGAACCTACGATTTCTCCGCGTCGTTTGTCATAGCAAATGAATTTATCGGTAGGAACTTAACACAAGTAACATAACCTCAATATGTGTTACCAACTTAAATTAAAAAAAAAAAACTAAAAATCACACTCGAGATTTTTTTTTAATGAACATACTTTATGTCCAAAGGAACTAATAACGTCGAAACCTGATAAATATACCAGATACAAGAACACACTTGATGCTTTCCATAAATCCATGCATTACCGTATTAACTAATGCACTCTTAATATCCATCATACCTCGAATACTGCTACAATTTCTGTCCATTCATGATTAATTCCAGTCCTTTCGATTATTTAACAACGAACGGCAGGACATAATGGTTGGATCCAATTTCAGTAATGACTCACGAAAGTACGGATCGGACGTCATAAGGAATAATTACCGAATGGCTCCAATTGTTATCAATGTTAATTATAGGATGACTAATTGAAGGTTCGGTTGCCGCAGCACGTCTAATTATGGCATCTGATTTCCATGCCGCCATCTTGCCAGATCAAATCTATAAAGCGATAATTGCAACCTGCACACCCACATGTGTAATAATTCGAAAAAAGTATAAACTGAAGGAATTAGAAAAGTTGCGTGTATGAAATATTTACATGCAACCTGTTTGAAATGTAATGCACGATTAATATCTTATTACTGTGGTAATTTTATGACTTACTTAGTAAATCAAATATGGATCCTTACAAAAAGTTTCCTCGTTCGTTATTCATCCAATTTGCGTATTAGAAAAAGTACGGCAATAAAGTTCTAGTTAACCAACACAAGGCGGCGGCGTTTGACTTTATAAGGTTACGAGGGAATTATCCGGAAGACCACTTAATAAACACTTTTACGAGTAGTAATTCCGATGTCACGACATTGGCCCATATTAATGTCCCCCCCATTATAAAGCTTTACGTAAACCACCTACAGACGCAAAACTCCCTATGACGCATTACGCATATTTTAAGACCGCCAACAAAAGGGGGGAAGTGTTTGTTGGTCCACTCAAGGATGCTGGGATAATGTATGTGACATAATCAACAGATTCTAAAAAAATATATTCAGAAAATGTTGCTATACACACAATTTTTGCAAATGCGAATGCAAGTATTTAAAAAAATCCCAGTTGCCTACAGTGGCGGCTCGTGGAACATTTTGATGGTAGAGCCACTTAGCATATAATATACTTTTTGAGAAAAAAAAAAGATTATTGTTGCAAAATTATTCAGTAAATTAAATAAAGAGAAAAGTAGCCTTCATATATAAATATTCAAGCAGTTCGTAATTCTACAAAATTATGTCTTACAAACAAATAACTTATTAAAACAAGTCACTAGAAAAAAAATGTTTAGTGTTATCTGTATCTATTCGATGGACTTTTCTGGAAGAATTGGACTTTGGTCACCCGTTATCTTCTGTAAACCAAAAACAATTGAACAACGAATTCAATTCTTTGGTCCTCTATACCTATATCTTTCGGATGAATGATAGACTTTGCGGAAAGAGTCTTAGAAATCCGATCATAAGTTCAAAGGTTAAAAAAAATAATTTAACAATTTTATTTTTTTAACCAACGTCTATTATATAAGAACAATACTTTGCTAACACTTTTCGTTTAAGAGTTATCCTCAATAATAATAAAATATTTTTTGATCTTATCTGTCCAATGAGCACAACATTGAATGAATTTTCGAAATCTCTCCTCGCGTTCATGAATTGTTTATTACATGTTTTGGGTCTTATCTGCGTCGTAGAAAATTCCGTTGATTGCTTTGGCGATTTTTCGTGTAAATTTATGAAAGATTATAATCTTTGTTTTTACGCGAAAAAAATATAAAAACAATTGCCAGCTTGAAGCTTTTCAAAACAACCGTCTACACATGTGATTCTACATTTCCGTAAAAATTAGAAATGCATTGTTTCTAAATTTTACAATATTTCAATGTGAATGGAGATGAAATTAAAAAAAAAATTGCAACAAATTCGTCGACGCAAAAAAAAAATAAAACAATTGCCATCGACTTGAAATTTTCCAAAACAACTGAAAACACATGTGATTCTACATTTCCGTAAAAATTAGAAATGCATTGTTTCTAAATTTTAGAATATTTCAATGTGAACGGAGATGAAATAAAAAAAAAATTTGCTGTAAATTCGTCGACGCGAAAAAAATATAAAAACTATTGCCATCGACTTGAAATTTTCCAAAACAGCTGACAACATATGTGATTCTACATTTCCGTAAAAATTAGAAATGCATTGTTTCTAAATTTTAGAATATTTCAATGTGAACGGAGATGAAATTAAAAAAAAATTGCAGTAAATTCGTCGACCCGAAAAAAATATAAAAACTATTGCCATCGACTTGAAACTTTCCAAAACAGCTGACAACACATGTGATTCTACATTTCCGTAAAAATTAGAAATGCATTGTTTCTAAATTTTAGAATATTTCAATGTGAACGGAGATGAAATTAAAAAAAAAATTGCTGTAAATTCGTCGACGCGAAAAAAATATAAAAACTATTGCCATCGACTTGAAATTTTCCAAAACAGCTGACAACACATGTGATTCTACATTTCCGTAAAAATTAGAAATGCATTGTTTCTAAATTTTAGAATATTTCAATGTGAACGGAGATGAAATTAAAAAAAAATTGCAGTAAATTCGTCGACCCGAAAAAAATATAAAAACTATTGCCATCGACTTGAAACTTTCCAAAACAGCTGACAACACATGTGATTCTACATTTCCGTAAAAATTAGAAATGCATTGTTTCTAAATTTTAGAATATTTCAATGTGAACGGAGATGAAATTAAAAAAAAAATTGCAGTAAATTCGTCGACACGAAAAAAATATAAAAACAATTGCCATCGACTTGAAATTTTCCAGAACAGCTGACAACACATGTGATTCTACATTTCCGAAAATATTAGAAATGCATTGTTTCTAAATTTTAGAATATTTCAATGTGAACGGAGATGAAATTAAAAAAAAATTGCAACAAATTCGTCGACGCGAAAAAAATATAAAAACAATTGCCATCGACTTGAAATTTTCCAAAACAACTGAAAACACATGTGATTCTACATTTACGTAAAAATGAGAACTGCATTGTTTCTAAATTTTAGAATATTTCAATGTGAATGGAGATGAAATTAAAAAAAAATTGCAACAAATTCGTCGACGCGAAAAAAATATAAAAACAATTGCCATCGACTTGAAATTTTCCAAAACAACTGAAAACACATGTGATTCTACATTTCCGTAAAAATGAGAAATGCATTGTTTCTAAATTTTAGAATATTCCAATGTGAACGGAGATGAAATTTAAAAAAAATTGCAGTAAATTCGTCGACGCGAAAAAAATATAAAAACTATTGCCATCGACTTGAAACTTTCCAAAACAGCTGACAACACATGTGATTCTACATTTCCGTAAAAATTAGAAATGCATTGTTTCTAAATTTTAGAATATTTCAATGTGAACGGAGATGAAATTAAAAAAAAAATTGCTGTAAATTCGTCGACGCGAAAAAAAAATAAAAACTATTGCCATCGACTTGAAATTTTCCAAAACAGCTGACAACACATGTGATTCTACATTTCCGTAAAAATTAGAAATGCATTGTTTCTAAATTTAAGAATATTTTAATGTGAACGGAGATGAAATTAAAAAAAAATTGCAGTAAATTCGTCGACCCGAAAAAAATATAAAAACTATTGCCATCGACTTGAAACTTTCCAAAACAGCTGACAACACATGTGATTCTACATTTCCGAAAATATTAGAAATGCATTGTTTCTAAATTTTAGAATATTTCAATGTGAACGGAGATGAAATTAAAAAAAAATTGCAACAAATTCGTCGACGCGAAAAAAATATAAAAACAATTGCCATCGACTTGAAATTTTCCAAAACAACTGAAAACACATGTGATTCTACATTTCCGTAAAAATGAGAACTGCATTGTTTCTAAATTTTAGAATATTTCAATGTGAATGGAGATGAAATTAAAAAAAAATTGCAACAAATTCGTCGACGCGAAAAAAATATAAAAACAATTGCCATCGACTTGAAATTTTCCAAAACAACTGAAAACACATGTGATTCTACATTTCCGTAAAAATGAGAAATGCATTGTTTCTAAATTTTAGAATATTTCAATGTGAACGGAGATGAAATTTAAAAAAAATTGCAGTAAATTCGTCGACGCGAAAAAAATATAAAAACTATTGCCATCGACTTGAAACTTTCCAAAACAGCTGACAACACATGTGATTCTACATTTCCGTAAAAATTAGAAATGCATTGTTTCTAAATTTTAGAATATTTCAATGTGAACGGAGATGAAATTAAAAAAAAAATTGCTGTAAATTCGTCGACGCGAAAAAAATATAAAAACTATTGCCATCGACTTGAAATTTTCCAAAACAGCTGACAACACATGTGATTCTACATTTCCGTAAAAATTAGAAATGCATTGTTTCTAAATTTTAGAATATTTTAATGTGAACGGAGATGAAATTAAAAAAAAATTGCAGTAAATTCGTCGACCCGAAAAAAATATAAAAACTATTGCCATCGACTTGAAACTTTCCAAAACAGCTGACAACACATGTGATTCTACATTTCCGAAAATATTAGAAATGCATTGTTTCTAAATTTTAGAATATTTCAATGTGAACGGAGATGAAATTAAAAAAAAAATGCAGTAAATTCGTCGACGCGAAAAAAATATAAAAACTATTGCCATCGACTTGAAACTTTCCAAAACAGCTGACAACACATGTGATTCTACATTTCCGTAAAAATTAGAAATGCATTGTTTCTAAATTTTAGAATATTTCAATGTGAACGCAGATGAAATTAAAAAAAAAATTTCTGTAAATTCGTCGACGCGAAAAAAATATAAAAACTATTGCCATCGACTTGAAATTTTCCAAAACAACTGAAAATACATGTGATTTTACATTTCCGTAAAAATTAGAAATGCATTGTTTCTAAATTTTAGAATATTTCAATGTGAACGGAGATGAAATTAAAAAAAAAATTGCAGTAAATTCGTCGACGCGAAAAAAATATAAAAACTATTGCCATCGACTTGAAACTTTCCAAAACAGCTGACTACACATGTGATTCTACATTTCCGTAAAAATTAGAAATGCATTGTTTCTAAATTTTAGAATATTTCAATGTGAATGGAGATGAAATTAAAAAAAAAATTGCAACAAATTCGTCGACGCGAAAAAAATATAAAAACAATTGGCATCGGCTTGAAACTTTCCAAAATCACTCAATATTAATTCAAGAGTGATTTGGTAAAAAATTCAAATACATTCCGTCGATTGCTTTAGCAATTTTTCATGTAAATTTATTCAAAATTATAATTTTTTTGTTGACGCGAAAAAAATATAAAAACAATTGCCATCGACTTGAAACTTTCCAAAACAACAGACAACAGATGTGATTCTACATTTCAGTAAAAATTAAAAATGCATTGTTTCTAAATTTTAGAATATTTCAATGTGAACGGAGATGAAATTAAAAAAAAAATGCAGTAAATTCGTCGACGCGAAAAAAATATAAAAACAATTGCCATCGACTTGCAACTTTCCAAAACAACTGACAACACATGTGATTCTACATTTCCGTAAAAATTAGAACTGCATTGTTTCTAAATTTTAGAATATTTTAATGTGAATGGAGATGAAATTAAAAAAAAATTGCAACAAATTCGTCGACGCGAAAAAAATATAAAAACAATTGGCATCGGCTTGAAACTTTCCAAAATCACTCAATATTAATTCAAGAGTGATTTGGTAAAAAATTCAAATACATTCCGTCGATTGCTTTAGCAATTTTTCATGTAAATTTATTTAAAATTATAATTTTTTTGTTGACGCGAAAAAAATATAAAAACAATTGCCATCGACTTGCAACTTTCCAAAACAACAGACAACAGATGTGATTCTACATTTCCGTAAAAATTAGAAATGCATTGTTTCTAAATTTTAGAATATTTCAATGTGAACGGAGATGAAATTAAAAAAAAATTGCAGTAAATTCGTCGACGCGAAAAAAATATAAAAACAATTGCCATCGACTTGCAACTTTTCAAAACAACTGACAACACGTGTGATTCTACATTTCCGTGAAAATTAGAAATGCATTGTTTCTAAATTTTAGAATATTTCAATGTGAAAGCAGATAAAATTTAGAAAAAAATTGCAATAAATTCGTCGACGCGGAAAAACTATAAAAACAATTTACATCCACTTGAAACTTTGCAAAATTACTCAATATTAATTCAAGAGTGATTTGGTAAAAAATTCAAATACATTTCGTCGATTGCTTTGGCATTTTTTCATGTAAATTTATGAAAAATTATAATTTTTTTTTGTTGACGCGAAAAAAACATAAAAACAATTGCCATCCACTTGAAAATCACTCAATATTAATTCAAGAGTGATTTCGTACAAAATTCAAATACATTTCGTCGATTGCTTTTGCGATTTTTCGTGTAATTGTATGAAAAATTATAATCATTTTTTGTTGACGCGAAAAAAATATAAAAACAGCTGTAAAATACTTGAAACTTTCCAAATTTACTTAAAATACAATAATCTTAATAATCGTCTAAAAACTCAAAAAACTCCATCACAGGTTTTCAAGATAACCGACCGAGAACAGCGCTTCAGATTTTTTAATTTGCACGAGTGAAAAAAAAATATAAAAACAAATGCAACACACTTGAAATTTTCCAAATTTACTCAAGATATACTAATCTTAACAATCCTCCAAAAAGCTCAAAAAACCCCATCACTGGTTTTCAAGATTTTAAGTTTCACTTCTTCCGAGTGAAAAAAAAGTGCAACATTCTCTAAATTTACTCAAAATACATTAATCATAATAAGCCTCTAAAAACACAATAATACACCATCACAAGTTTTCAAGATAACCGACCGAGAACAACCCTTAAGATTTTTTAAGTTTCACCTCCTCGGAGTGAAGAAAAAATACAAAAACAACTGTAACTTGAAACTTTTCAGATTTACTCAAAATACACTAATCTTAATTAACCTCAAAAAAATTCAAAATACCCCATCACTGGTTTTCAAGATAACAACACAAAACACAATTCTGGAAGAATTTTTCAAATCAACTAATTTGTTCAAGAGATATATATTCTCAAATAAATGCATAGCCATTTTTCTCGTCTCATGAAACTTTCGCAGGCATCGTTTTAACATTTAAAATGACAAATCAGTGTTTTTAGAATTAATAAAAAAAAAGTTGTTTCGTTTGAAATTAGAGGTAGTGCCATGGTTGGCTCTACATAACGAGCCGTCCCTGGTTGCCTATGAATCGAAATGCACATGTCGTTTATTAATAGTTTTTTACGCAATGGGTAACTTTCTGAACTCCTGTTTTTCTTCAACCAGAGTTATATTCATTTATGTTTTATATGTCATACTCACGCACAATATATCAATCTTTTTGAGTCATGTTTATTCAGTTGTATTCGCTAAATTGCCTTTGAATGAATCAACTTATTATTATTATTATTATTATTATTATTATTATTATTATATGTTTCGTAATGTTAATTAAATTTTCGTATTATTTTATCACGGCGTTTTAAGCTTTTTTCCGCCGAAACATAGTCGTTAGCATTGTCTGAATTTTGCAACTCAAAAACTAAATTTATTGAAATGAGTTGTAGATCGATTCTGATTCAAAATAATAGCAAAATGTGTATATTTTTTCTAAATTTTTTTACCATCTATCATAAATGAAAAAAATATGTTTGTTTCAATAAAGAATTTCTTTATTTATTGTACTTTAGATAAAACTCAAATTGCAGCAGACAAAAAGTATGATAATTCATATTTGCCAATCATGCAAAAATAGCGAATATTAGGGTCACTCTGTAAATTTTAAGATCACATTTTTATGGTATATTAAAATAAAAATTACGTAATTCATTAACGCCTCAAGGCTGTATCCCGTGGGCGACTGCTTCATTATGTCCGGACATGAAAACTTATTTCGACTTGAACGTGTGTGACGCGATCCGAATTGTGGGATGGATTTTGTGTGGGCCGTCGAAACGATCGATTTGAATAGACCATTAAAATAAAATGCAGCTCTTCATCCTTCAAACTAAATTAACACCAAGAGTAATTTTTAAACACAAACAACAATGGGCTCTTAACAAATAACAAATTACAAGATGGGTATTTGGTATTTACTTGTTACATACATAATGACATAGACAGGAATAAATTATACAAGACTTATAGATTCTGAAGATATAAAAATATGTGATATACAGGGTGGATACGAATTTCATCGACTTTGTGGACGAGTAGATACGTAGGGTTTTCTTGGTCAGTTTTGATCCTTACAGAGAACTTGTTTAAAAAAAATGCTTCAAATTAGTTTTTTCATTGTTTTCACGTTGGTCTCTGAATTAAAATAGCTGAATTAGTCATACAGTAATTATAAATTGTTGTATTAACGGAATGTTCCCCATTTTTAATGATTATAATTAGCGAGCCCACCCAGACCGGACTTGAGGCAAATGTAAACCAGCGCGATCGGAATTTATGCAACTTAATACGCCTCCATACTGTTTACATATATCGCATTCGCTGTAATGTGCAGATTTCATGCAGTGGCGGTTTCAAAGGGGGGGTAATCGGGTAATTACCCCCCCTAAGAATTTTTTGCTTATCAATTTTGATTGTTAAAAATGACCGATATTCCATATTCCAAACAAATAATAAACCCGGTAAATTTTTCCAACGCTTTAAAACGTTGGAAAAGGATAGGGAGATTTCAAGGAACAGGTGTATGAGAGCGGACGCACCAGTTTATTTATCTTTTTTTAATTACCCCCCCTAGACTAGTTGGCTGGAAACGCCCTTGATTTCATGGCTGTCATCTTGTTTCAATTTCCGATGGGCCTTAACAGAACAATTTTGGGGAATACATTTACGATCATACAAAACAATTATTGCCCACTAACCACGACTTGAATTTATCGGTAAAATTCGCATACACCCTGTATAGTATTACTCATGTAAGAATTTTGACCGGCAGTAAATATAGTATGAACCGCATTCGGATAATCTAACTAGGTAACGGATGACTGTCATTGGTTACTTGATATCTAGATAAAAAGATTTATTTATATCATTTAGCTAACTTTGAAGCTTTCAATAGTTTTTATAATTTTTATTTCAAAGTCTAGTCTAGTATATCAAAATTGATGGGTTTTAATATTGATAATATAGACGAATGTAAGAATGAACATGGTGTTACGTAACAAGTTCCGAAAGTGATATTTTACGGCTCGTCCTGGAATTCTGCGAGTCCCGTAAAATCACTTTTGGAACGCGTTACGTACAATATTTTTTCTGCAGCAGTTTTATTTATGTTAAAAAAGCAAAAACACATACGAATGTTATATGACAGGCGCTGTCATAATTAAAAACGAAGTTCATGTTTTTGTCAAGGCCGCCTACATATACACGTAAAATCGTCACAAAAGTAACAAAAAACGTCACGAAAGTAAAGAAATCGTTCCGAAAGTGAAACAAAATCGTCCCGAAAATAACATATTTTTTATCTATGTTAAAAAAGCTAAACACACACGAATGTAATATAACAAGCGTTGTCATAATTAAATACGATGTTCATGTTTTTGTCAAGGCTGCCTACATATACACTCAAAATCGTCCCAAAAGTAACAAAAAACGTCCCGAAAGTAAAGAAATCGTTCCGAAAGTGAAACAAAATCGTCCCGAAAATAATTACTTTCGGTACGATTTATGTAAAGTGGTACTTTCGATTTAATAAATCATACCGAAAGTTTTATTTTCGGGACGGCTACAGAAAAAAATAATTTATTTCAAAATTTAAAAAAAAATTGTAATGCCGATTTTAGATGGATATCACAAGATCTTAAACCACTGTTACTAAGAAGCAAATAAGAAAACTTGCACATATTCGGTCCAAACAAAAAGTTATTTTCAGGACTTTTTTTCGGGACTATTTTTGGGGCTTTTTCAGGATTTTCTCTTTACAACTTTTATTCAGGACATTTTTCTTTTTCTGAATTTATTTGCAGGACTTTTTTAGAATTCATTTCAGAAAAACAAAGTCCTGAAAAAGAATTCAGATAATTTTCAAAACTCCTTTTTCGGGACTTTCTTTTTGAAATTTTTTTCAAGACTTTTTCAAGACTTTTTTGGGGCTTTTTTCAGGATTTTCTCTTTAGAATTTTTATTCAGGACATTTTTCCTTTTCGGAATTTATTTGCAGGACTTTTTTCAGAATTTTTTTCGGAAAAACAAAGTCCTGAAAAAGAATACAGATTATTTTCTACTCTTTTTTCGGGACTTTCTTTTCGGAATTTTTTTCAAGAGAAACTATTCTTACGAAGAAGAAAATCTGCACATGTTCGTTCTAAACAAAAGATTTTTACAGGACTGTTTTTCGGGACATTTTTTCAAGATTTTTTTGATGGCTTTGTCATGACATTTTTTGGGGCAACACACTTTTTCACGATTTTCATGTATTTGTTATTAAAAAAAAGAATTCAGATTATTTTCTCTTTTTTCAGGACTTTCTTTTTGGAATTTTTTTCAAGACTTTCTCAAGACAAACTACTCTTACGAAGAAGAAAATCTGCGCATGTTCGTTCTAAACAAAAGGTTTTTACAGGACTTTTTTCGGGACATTTTTCAAGATTTTTTTTTCATGGCTTTGTCAGGACGACTTTTTTCGGGACAACAAAGCTTTTCACGACTTTTTTTAGGACATTTCAGACCTTTTTATGGCCTTTATTTCAGGGCATGTTGTTCGGGACATCTTTCAAGACTATTTTCCGACCTTTTTTGGAATTGTTTTCATTACTTTTTCGAGATGTATTCAGGACATTTTTTACGAAGTATTTTCAGGACTCTTTTCCGAATTTTTGTTCATGACTTTTTCGGGATTTTTTTCATTACTTCTTTAGGGACTTTTGGCGATTTCTTCAGAATGTCTGTCATTACTTTTTCAGTAGTTTTTTCAGGACATTTTTCGGGACTCTTTTTCGGAATTTTTCATGACTTTCTTCGAGCTTTATTCTGAATTTTGTTCATAACTTTTCTTGCGACTTCTTTTTCGAACTTCTTTCTTGACTGAATTTTCAGGACTTTATTTTATTGCTTCAGGACGATTAAGTAATAATAATTTATTAATGGGAAATCCCATTTACGTATGAAATAAATTGAAAATATTTATAATAATAAAATAAAACCCGAAAAAAAATGTACAGGTTATTTTCAGGACGTTTTTCGGATTTCTTTTAATGACTTTTTCGGGATTTTTTGGCGACTTCTTTTCAGGACGTTTTTCAGGACATTTTTCAGACTTGCTTTTCGGGACTGAATTTTCAGGACTATTTTCATTGCTCAGTATTTTTTTCAGGACAATTAAGTAATAATAGTAATAATAATAATTTATTAACGGGAAATCTCATTTACATATAAAATAAATTGAAAATATTTATAATAATAAAATAAAACCCGAAAAAATGTACAGGTTATTTTCAGGACGTTATTCAGGACTCTTTTTCGGATTTCTTTTCATGACTTTTTCGGGATTTTTTGGCGACTTCTTTTCAGGACTTTCTTCGGGACGTTTTTCAGGACATTTTTCAGACTTGTCTTTCGGGACTGAATTTTCAGGACTTTATTTTCATTGCTCGGTATTTTTTTCAGGACGATTAAGTAATAATCGTAATAATAATTTATTACCGGGAAATCCCATTTACGTATAAAATAAATTGAAAATATTTACAATAACAAAATGAAACCCGAAAAAAAATGTAGGTACAGGTTATTTTCAGGACATTTTTTGGGACTCTTTTCCGGATTTCATTCATGACTTTTTCGGGATTTTTAGGCGACTTCTCTTCACGACTTTCTTCGGGACGTTTTTCAGGACATTTTTCAGACTTGTCTTTCGGGACTGAATTTTCAGGACTTTATTTTCATTGCTCAGTATTTTTTTCAGGACGATTAAGTAATAATAATAATAATAATTTATTAACGGGAAATCCCATTTACGTATAAAATAAATTGAAAATATTTATAATAATAAAATAAAACCCGAAAAAAATGTACAGGTTATTTTCAGGAGGGTTTTCAGGACTTCTTTTTGGATTTTCTTTCATGTCTTAATAATTTTTGGCGATTTCTTTTCAGGACTTTCTTCGTGACGTTTTTTAGGTCATTTTTCAGGCTTGTCTTTCGGGACTGAATTTTCAGGACTTTATTTTCATTGCTCAGTATTTTTTTCAGGACGACTAAGTAATAATAGTAGTAATAATTCATTCAACGGGAAATCCCATTTACATATAAAATAAATTGAAAAGATTAATAACAATAAAATAAAACCCGAAAAAAATTTCAGGACTTTTCTTCAAGACGTTTTCGGGACTCTTTTCCAGATTTTTTTTCATGACTTTTTTGAGGCTTTTTCCGAATATTTTTCGAAAGTTTTTTTGGTACTTTTTGGCGACTTCTTTTCAGGTTGAAGCTTGTCTTTCGGGACTAAATTTTGAGGATTCTTTATTTTCATAAGTCAGTATTTTTCTCAGGATAACTAAGTAATAATAGCAATAACAATTTAACGGGAAATCCCATTCACATATGTATACAATAAATTGAAAATATTTCATTATAATAATAAAATAAAACCTGCAAAAAATGTTAATTTAAAGATATTTTAATATATAAGGCTTTTTCAGGACTTCCTGTGAGAACTTCTTTTAGGAATATTGTTCAGGATTATTTTTGAGACTTTCTTTTCAGGACTTTGTCTCGGGACTTTTTCCAGGAATATTTTTAGGACATTTTTTCAAGCACTCTTTTTAGTCCGGAAAAAAAATCACGTTACTTTCAAGACTTTCAAGACATTTATAGTACTTTTTTCGGGACAATAAAGTCCTGGGAAAAAAATCAGGTTATTTTTAGGTCTTTTTTCCAGTTCTTCAAGACTTTTTTAGGATTTTATTTTTAGGACATTTTTTGAGACTTGTCAGGACTTTTTGAAGATTCTTTTTACAGGACTCTTTCTTCAGACATTTTTCAAGACTTTTCAAGGCCTTCAGGGACTTTTTTGAGGGTTTCTTTTCAGGACTGTTTTAAGACTTTTTTCAGTACTTCTTTTCGGGACATTTTTTAGGACTTTGTTTCGAGGCATTTTTTCCAGGTCTATTTTTCTGTACATTATTTAAAACATTTTTTTTTTCAGCCGGCAAAAAATCAGGTTACTTTCAGGACTATATCTTAGGACTTTCCTTTCAAGAAGTTTTTTAGAAATTTTTCAATATGACAATCTGGACAATGAAAAAAAATTCAGTTTATTATTAGGACTTTTTTCCAGTTCTTCAGGACTTCTTTCAGGACATTTTTCAAGACTTTTCAGGACTTTTTAAGATTCGTTTACAGGACTATTTCCGGATATTTTTCAGGACTTTTGTTAGGACTTTCTTTTGGAACAATAAAGACATGAGAAAAAATGGTGATGTGGCCATCATGTTACTTTCTCCGACTTGATGGTGTCATTTATATTTATGCTATTGTGATTTATTTTCAATTTAAATCACATTTTGAATCGAACGTTTTGTAAAATCGGATGAAACTGACGTTTAAAACGTCAAAATTTTAAAACATGGAAAAATTATACTTCAAATTCAAAACTGAGTTTACTCAAAAACTAAAGAGATTTCGAAAAAAACTTATTCTTTATAAGTTGTTCATTTTGGCATTTTCTACAATTATTGTTAACATAAATTTGCTGTAACTATTATCGTTTCATAATTATAAACCAAAAATGAAAAAAAACATTGTTTCTCGAATAACAATGATTTTATGAAAATATGAAAAATGTTTTCAAACAAAATAAGCTCATTTCTTTATTGTCTTTAATATTTGTTTAAATTTTTTTCGAGACTTGTCGGGACTTTTTGAAGATTCTTTTTGCAGGACCGTTTCTTCTGATATTTTTCAATACTTTTTAAGGGTTTTCGGGACTTTTTTTCAGGACTTTTTTGGGGACTTTCTTTTCAGGACTGTTTTTAAGACTTTTTTCAGCACTTCTTTTCGGGACTTTTTTCAGGACTTTTTTCGAGGCTTTTTTCCTGGACTATTTTTCTGGATATTTTTTAAAGAACTTTTTTAGTCCGGAAAAAAAATCAGGATACTTTCAGGACTATATTTCAAGACTTTCTTATTAAGATGTTTTTTAGAAGTTAATTTCGGGACAATGAGAAAATTTTTAGTTTATTATCAGGACTTTTTTCCAGTTCTTCAGGACTATTTTCAGGATATTTTTCAAGACTTTTAAGGACTTTTTACAGGACTATTTCCGGACATTTTTCAGGACTTTTGTTAGGACTTTCTTTCGGGACAATAAAGTCCTGAGAAAAAATGTTCAGTTTATTTTCAGGACATTTTTCAGGACAATAAAGTCTTGAGAAAAAAAATCAGATTATTTTCAGGACTTTTTTCAGAATATTTTTTTCATGACTATTTCCAACATTTTTTTAGGAATTTTTTACAGGACTCTTTCTCCAGACTCTTTTTCAGAACTTTTTTCGGAACTCTTTATCAAGAGTTTTTTCGCGATTTCTTTCAGGACCTTTATTTTCATGGCTTTTTCAGTACTGTTTTTAGGACATTGCTTCCAGGACTTTTGAAAGGACTTTATTGACGCATGTTTTTCGGGACTCCTTTGGGACGTTTTGCAGGTGTTTTTTTTTAAAGCAATGTAATTAGAATGTTGTGTTTTTACCGATAACATAAATATTTCTATCTGGACCGAATAATCTGTCTAAATTTTCAATAGCGCTTGAGCGACTCAAGTTTAAAAAGTAGCATCTTTAAAAGAATCAATTTATTTTATTCGATTAGATACTTTCCGGACTATATTTCAAGACTTTCTTTTTAAGATGTTTTTTAGAAGTTTATTTCGGGACAATAAGAAAATTTTCAGTTTATTATCAGGACTTTTTTCCAGTTCTTCAGGACTATTTTCAGGATATTTTTCAAGACTTTTCAAAACTTTTACAGCACTATTTCCGGACATTTTTCAGGACTTTTCTTAGGACTTTCTTTCGGGACAATAAAGTCCTGAGGAAAAATGTTCAGTTTATTTTCAGGATTTCTTTTTAGGACAATGAAGTCCTGAGAAAAAAAAATCAGGTTATTTTCAGGACTTTTTTCAGAATTTTTTTTTTCATGACAATTCCAATATTTTTTAGGAATTTTTTACAGGACTCTTTCTCCGGATTTTTTTTCAGGACTTTTTCGGGACTCTCAAGAGTTTTTTCGGGATTTTTTTTTCAGGACCTTTATTTTCATGACTTCTTTCTATTACTTAAAGTTTTAATGGGTCGTCTTTTTGTAGCGATGTTGTCATCAAGTTATACAGGATGTTTTTTTTAATGGAACACCTTGTATATTTTTACGACATTGAATTAATTTTTTTAAGTTTTCATTTAAAACCCAGTTTACACTAAAAACCTAATAAATGGATGTGTATGAAAAATAGGAGATATCTTTATATGGCACACAATTATTAACTAAAATACCCAGTTTACCTTTAGAACAAAATAAGATTTAGAATTGATGTACACAATATAACTATTACAAATTAATATGTCTAATTCATTGTGAGGACATTTTTTTTTGTTCTCCAATGTTCCCAATGGGAATTTTTTGGAAGTAGTGAGGTTTATCATATGCTTTTTGAGTCATGAGTCGACTCTTTTCCATGAGTCGATTCATAAAAAAGAGTAATTTCGCCCATCTCTATTACCTACAAATATAATAATCTTTGTTCACGAAAATGTTATAATGTGCGCATTATTTAATTGTATGTGCAGCATTTATGGGGTACATTTAACACTCAATTTCTTAAACACGCATTTGCGTGTTTAATATGGTTATTAAACACGCACACGTATTTGCGTATTTAATATGGTCATTAAACACGCTAATACGCGCTTTGATTCATAGAACGCGATTTATGATAATATTTTGTTTACCCTGTTATTTTAACTTTGATTTTTTTTTTCAATTGTAATTGTAATTACAACGTTAATTTTGATTTTGATTTTTATTTTGATTGTAATTGTAATTTTAAATTTAATTTTGATTTTGATTTTAATTTTCGTGAACAAAGTATAGTGTACTACTCGCATATAATAGCTATTAATCACGAGAACGATGTTTGCGGAACGAGCCGTAGGCGAGTGGAGCAAATCGTTCGATCATTATATGCTCGTTGTACAATATACTATTTTCGAATGTATCCTCACATACAATATAGCAAAGGTGTACAAATATTCCTCATTCGTATAAAATTTCTATAAAGTCTCAACTAATAAATAAGTGATATAGTAATGGTACATGCACGGTACATTGAGTTGCTACTGTAAATTAAAGTTAATAACAAATGTTTTAATTCAATTTAATAAAGTTATTATTGTTATTATGTGGATGTTATTCATACCCAAAATAATTCTAGAAGGCAATTTGCAAATCTAGAAGCAATTTTTAAGAAAAGAATGAAAAAAAGATAAGTTTGTTTCCAGTGCACACCATACAATATAATATACAGTGCGAGTCTCTAACTTGGAATAAATTCAGTAAATCAAATAAAGTTTATTTTTCGGATATATGCTCGGACACGTCGATTAGTATTTTAAATTGCGCTCTTTTTGTTGAAATAAAATTTTATACAGCGTGTCCCAAATTTGAGATATGACGTCATCGACTATTTTTTTTAATAGCAACCCTAATTTTTTTATCACTATTTTTAAAGAGTATATCAAGTTACACATGTGTGCCAAATTTCAAATTTTTATTTCCTGTCATTTAGAAGATATTTAACAAACATTATCAAATTTGTAGAATGAAGAAATCAAGTCACCTTAATCGAATTTTTATGCATTTTAAAAGTGGAATGCCAAAACGTGCTGGTTTGTCATTTTTTTTCAAACTGACGTTTATCATTTTGACGTTTAGTTATAAAAACAAGTAAGAAGTGTAGCATCGCATTCCACGCATATTCGAGTGAGGAGAGTATTAGTCGTTCCATTGTTGTGTTGACTGTTGTTCACCGTTGGTCGAAAAATTATACTAACATGCCGTACTTAACTGAAACCCACAAAATCGAAATTTTAATGATGATTGGCTATGGAGATAGGACAAGAACACAAAATGAAGTTATTTATTTATTTAGAGAGAAGTATCCTGACTTACCAGCCATATCTCAAAGTACCGTAAGCAAGATTGAAAGTCAGTTTCGGGAAAATGGAAATTTAAGAAAAACGAATAATCATCGTCAGAATGCGCTGAGTGAAGAGGTCAAAATTGATGTACTTCTCTCTGTTCAGGAAAATCATCATGTCTCCTCTAGGCAGATGGCTAGGGAACTCAAAATTAGCCAGTCTTCAGTGTCAAGAATCCTTAGAGAGCAAACATTTCATCCTTATAAAATGACAATCCTCCAGGAACTCACCGAAGATGATCCGGATAGAAGACTTCAGTTTTGCGAAAAAATGATGGATCTACTAGATAGAAATGTTCTAAAAATAGAAAATATATTGTTTTCCGATGAATCAACGTTTATGTTAAATGGTGAGGTAAATCGTCAAAATTGCCGTTATTGGGCAGACAAGAACCCACACTGGATGAGGGAAGGCCACACTCAATATCCAGAAAAAGTTAATGTTTGGGCAGGGATTGTTGGTGATCGAATTTTAGGACCAATTTTCTTTCCAAATAATCTCAATGGAGCGGGATATTTACAATTCTTGGAGGAAGAGCTAATTCCGAGTTTGGCTATTTTGTTTCCTTGCCCTGTAGAAGCTGACGTCCCGAATAGAAACATCTGGTTTCAACAGGACGGTGCGCCTCCTCATTTTGCAAGGCGTGTCCGTGAGTACCTGGATAATGTATTTCCACAAAGATGGATTGGCAGAAGAGGACCAGTTGAATGGCCACCCAGGTTTCCGGATTTAACACCTATGGACTTTTTCTTATGGGGGTACTTGAAAAGCAAAGTTTTTAAGACCAAACCGCCAAATCTTGAGGAGTTGAAAGAACGAATAAGACAGGAGTGTAGACTAATTTCCCCCGAAGTAATTAGAAATGTTCAAAACGAGTTTCAGTTCCGTTTAGGGTATTGTCAGTTAGAAAATGGACAACATTTTGAGCATTTATTGAAGAAAGACTATTAAGTTGAATTCATTTTTCAAATTTGATAGTTTGTTAAATATCTTCTAAATGACAGGAAATAAAAATTTGAAATTTGGCACACATGTGTAACTTGATATACTCTTTAAAAATAGTGATAAAAAATTAGGGTTGCTATTAAAAAAAATAGTCGATGACATCATATCTCAAATTTGGGACACGCTGTATAAAATTTTATTACAACTAAAAGAGCGCAATTTAAAATACTAATCGACGTGTCCGAGCATATTTCCGAAAAATAAACTTTGTTTGATTTACTGAATTTATTCCAAGTTAGAGACTCGCACTGTATAAATTTACATGTCATGCAGAAATCAAATTGAGTAAAATAAGATTGATATTCTGTAGGATTTTTAAAGGGCAAAGATTGTTTGTTAGATGCAGTTAAAAATAACAAGCCAGAAACTTTAATCCTTGGTGGAAACAAGTAAGGACGTTAACGTACCATGTTTTCCAGGATCGAGTACTCCCCCGGCGCGCATTTTTCATATAAATTACGGCCGCATAAATTTCCTCAACGACATCTCCCTTCTGTTCGCCACTAAATAATTAAAAAAAAAGAATAGGTCCGAAATTTATCGCGCCTTCCCCCGCCCGAGAATAATTAATCGGCCGGGAAATATCTCTTCCAGAAAAATGAAAAACCGACGCACCAAACTTGAAGTGAATTAATGAATTTCGAATTTCCTGGCGGAATTTGATGCACGGGATTAAAATCTCGCACAAATCGACTTGACGAGCGTAGGTCGCGCACTGCTGGTCTCCGCCACTTCCATGTCGCCTATCGGAGAGAGAAATTTTATATACGCTCACGCACATGCATGCGTGTTTATGTTTCATGTTCTATCATCTGGCGCTCGTAATGTTCCTTGGCCCATTGTTTATTTATAGAGCCGGGCGGATTTTCCTCATATCGGGCGCGGGGGGTTGGACGGATTTTAAAATTCATACAGAGCCGACGTTAAGGGAAATTCGTAACGGGTGCACATACATTTTTCATGGAGTCGTGTATAAATAATTTCCAGGCCGATTTTATTGAGCGTGTAATTCGGTGCGGGTGAGTGCCTCTAATTCATCAGAGTGCCATAGAATTGTTTTTATTCGCATTAAATTATTTACCATTTAATAAAAAGAAAACTAAATTAAATTTTGAAACTGCTTTAGAAATAAAGATGAAACGAATGTTTCCGTGTTTATTTCCGCTTAATATTAAACACTGCAACATGTTTCGCCACACAGTGGTGACCATCTGCCCGATGATGAAGCTACTGCGTTGCAAAACACATTGCAGCATTTGGAATTAAATAAACATGAGAAAACGTTCTTGACTTTCGCTTTGAGGTTCTGGGTATAGAATTTATAAAGGTGGATTCCAAAGGCGCGTCCGTCGCTGAGGGACGGACGCAGGCGGCGATCGCGATCGCGGGACGCGCGTCTGCCAACCATCAATTGAGCGTTCGTTCTACTTCGAGAGCAGTCGAGACGCGGAAGCTCAGCGATGGACGCGTCAGAGGAATCACACCTTAAGTTGGTTAGGTATCAGATGATGTGCGATGCAGTCCATAGAGGTTCTGAGTCAATGCAAAAAAGTACAATCAAAAAGAAACAAACAGCTCCTAGCATTCAACACAGTAACTGCCAAGCTATTTTTACTTTCTCCGTTACGAAGTACGAGAAAGTATTGTGATCGTGATTTTTTTTTCAAAAATTTTTTTTACGGAAATATCCGTTTTGGGGTCCCTAGATGCCATTTCAACAATTTCTGGAAAAAAAATTGTGTCTGTGTGTGTGTGTGTCTGTCTGTGTGCGCTGTATCTCAAAAACTAATAGACCAATTGATATGAAACTTTGAACATACGTCTTATTTGATAATCTAAAGAACTGAAAAGCTTTTGGTAAAATTTCGTACACCGGAAGTGGGTGTTTACCTTAACTGTTTTGTTTTTTGCCAATATTTTCTTAAGTATGCAAAATATCACAAAAATATTTAAACAAACATTGAAGACAACAAAGAAATGCACATCTTTTACTTGAACATATTTTTCATAAAATCATTGCTATTCGAGAAAAAAAAATATTATAAATTTTTTAATTTTTGGTTTATAATTATGAAACGATAATAGTTACAGCAAATTTATGTGAATAATAATTGTAAAAAATGCCAAAATAAACAACTTCTAAGGAATAAGTTTTTTTCGAAATCTTGTCAGTTTTTGAGTAAACCGAGCTTTTGAATTTGAAGTATAATTTTTCCATCTTTCATAATTTTGACGTTTTAAACGTCTACGGTACTGATACCATCAAGTCGGAGAAAGTAACATGATGGCCACGTCACCATTTTTTACTTTCTCCGTTACGAAGTACGAGAAAGTATTGTGATCGTGATTTTTTTTTCAAATTTTTTTTTACGGAAATATCCGTTTTGGGGTCCCTAGATGCCATTTCAACAATTTCTGGAAAAAAAAATTTGTGTCTGTGTGTGTGTGTGTGTGTGTGTGTGTGTGTGTGTGTGTGTGTGTGTGTGTGTGTGTGTGTGTGTGTGTGTGTGTGTGTGTCTGTGTGTCTGTGTGTGTGTGTCTGTCTGTGTGCGCTGTATCTCAAAAACTAATAAAGCAATTGATATGAAACTTTCAACGTACGTCTTATTTGATAATCTGAAGAACTGAAAAGCTTTTGGTAAAATTTCGTTCACCGGAAGTGGGTGTTTACCTTAACTGTTTTTTGTTTTTGCCAATATTTTCTTAAATATGAAAAGTATCACAAAAACATTTAAACAAACATTGAAGACAACAAAGAAATCAAAAGCGTTTGCTTGAAAATATTTTTCATAAAATCATTGCTATTTGAGAAAGAAAATGATTAATTTTTTTTCAATTTTTGGTTTATAATTATGAAACGATAATAGTTACAGCAAATTTGTGTGAATAATAATTGTAGAGAATACCAAAATGAACAACTTCTAAAGAATAAGTTTTTTTCGAAATCTCGTTAGTTTTTGAGTAAACCGAGTTTTTGAATTTGAAGTATAGGTAATTTTTCCATGTTTCATAATTTTGACGTTTTAAACGTCAGTTTCATCCGAGTCTACAAAACGCTCGATGTACATTTAAAATATAATTTCAATTGAAAATAAACCATAAAAGCGTAAATATAAATGGCTATGATACCATCAAGTCGGAGAAAGTAACATGATGGCCACATCACCATTTTTTTTTCTTAATTTTTCTTCCTTCAGTGTACAAATTTGACGCCGTGAAAATCAAAAATTTCCAAATCTGTAACTCGCTTGAAAATTATTGGATTTTCAAAAACCAAAATTATTTGAGTAGAATGTCATTTTCCTAATAAAAATTAATTTTTGTGTAATTTTTCCGTTACGTTTACTATTTTTTTCTTAATTTTTCTTCCTCCAATGTACAAATCTGACGCCGTGAAAATCAAAAATTTCAAAAATCTGTAACTCGCTTGAAAATGATTGGATTTTCAAAAACCAAAATTATTTGAGTAGAGTGTCATTTTCCTAATAAAGATTAATTTTTGTGTAATTTTTCCGTTACGTTTACTATTTTTTTCTTAATTTTTCTTCCTCCAATGTACAAATTTGACGCCGTGAAAATCAAAAATTTCAAAAATCTGTAACTCGCTTGAAAATTATTGGATTTTAAAAAACCAAAATTATTTGAGTAGAGTGTCATTTTCCTAATAAAAATTAATTTTTGTGTATTTTTCCGATACGTTTACTATTTTTTTCTTAATTTTTCTTCCTCCAATGTACGTGAAAATCAAAAATTTCAAAAATCTGTAACTCGCTTGAAAATGATTTTATTTTAAAAAACCAAAATTATTTGAGTAGAGTGTCATTTTTCTAATAATGAATTTTTGTGTAATTTTTCCGATACGTTTACTATTTTTTTCTTAATTTTTCTTCCTCCAATGTACGTGAAAATCAAAAATTTCAAAAATCTGTAACTCGCTTGAAAATTATTGGATTTAAAAAAACCAAAATTATTTGAGTAAAGTGTCATTTTTCTAATAAAGATTATTTTTCATAATTTTGACGTTTTAAAGGTCAGTTTCATCCGAGTTTATACAACGCTCGATGAACATTTGAAATATGATTTCAATTGAAAATAAACCATGCAAAAGTAAATATAAATGGCTATGATACCATCAAGTCGGAGAAAGTAACATGATGGCCACATCACCATTTTTTAATATGCATTCCTGCTAAAATGTATGCCTGTTTGCTTGTGCGCGCTGTATCTAAAAAACTACTACTTGAATGAACATCAAACTTTGAACATAATCCTTATTTGATAATCCAAAAAACTGAAAAGCTTTTGGTAAAATTCGTACACCGGAAGTAGGTGTTTACCTTAACCGTTTTTTGTTTTTTTCCGATAATTTTTTAAATATGAAAAGTACTATAAAAGCACACAAACAAATCTTGAAGAAAGAAAGAAATGAACATCTTTTGCTTGAAAATATTTTTCGTGAAACGTATGGTTTTTGAAAAATAATAGCAATTAATTTTTTTTTGTAATTTTTGGTTTAAAATTATGAAACGATAATACTTACAGCAAATGTATTTTAATAATAATTGTAGAGAATGCTAAAATGAACAACATATATAGAATAAGTATTTTTCGAAATCTCTTTGGTTTTTGAGTAAATTGACTATTAGAATTTAAAGTATAATTTGTCATTTTCATCTTTTATAATTTTAACGATTTAAACGTCACTCTCATCTGATTTTACTAAACGCTCTATGCACATTTAAAATGTGATTTCAATTGAAAATAAACCATGAAAGTGTAAACATAAAGTACTGTACCATCAAATCGGAAAAAGTAACACCATTTTTTTATTTTTTTGCCATTATTTTAGACTTTCGGATCGTATCTTAATTTGAGCTTGTGTTATTTTTGGGGCAAATTATTTTTAGACCAGAATTTGCTCGTATTTTATATTTTTTGCCTGTTTCTTCGATATTTTTCCTTTAAATTTTTGATTTTTTTTCATAAATATTCTTTATGTTGGTCCCAATTTTAAAATGATCTGTTGAAATTTTCGACTTTTTTGGTCAGTATTTTTATTTTTAAGCTCGTGCTTTCGATTTTTGGTCTTAATTTTCAATTTTTTGCCACAATTGTTGAATTTTGATTTGTATTTTGGATTTTTTTGGTCTAAATTTTTGATTTTATGTCCTAAGATTTCTTTATTTGGCCAAAATTTTCGATTCGTTTATTAAGATTTTCGATTTTTTAACTTTTTGGTCTGCATTTTTTTATTTCTAGGCCCGTGTTTTCAATCTTTTGGCCACAATTGTTAAATTTTGACCTGTATTTTCGATTTTTTGGTCCAAATTTTTGATCTGCTGTCCTAAGATTTCTTTATTTGGCTGAAATTTTCTATATGTTTATTAAGATTTTCGATTTTTTAATCTGTAATTTTTATTTTTAGCCCCAAATTTTCGATATTTGGTCTAAATTTTGTTTTTTTGTCCTATATTATAAATTTTTCAATTTTCAATTTTAGTTTCTGTTCGGAAACTTACTTTGAGCTACAGGGTTATTTTGAGGGTGAAAATTGGCAAACTATTTTTTCTTTGCTTGAATTTTTTTATCTGCATTTTTAAATCTCTGGCCTGTAATTTCTTTTTTTTCAAAGTTTTGATTTTTGGCCTAAATATTCTTTATTCTGGCCTACTTTTTTAAATTTTTTTTTCTCCAAATTTTGGTCTATTTTTTTGTTTTCTTGGCCCATATTTTAGATTTTTTAATTTTTAATTAGAGTTTCTGTTCAGAAACTTACTCTGAGCTACAGGGTCATTTTGAAGGTGAAAACGGCAAACTATTTTTCCTTTACTTGAATTTTTTGTCTGGATTTTTGGATCTCTGGCCTGTAACTTCGTTTTCTATTCCAAATTTTTTATATTTACCTAAATATTCTTTATTTTGGTCTAAATATTCTTTATTTTGGCGTGAAAATTTAGGTTGAGTGTTAAAAGTTTCGATTTTTTGGTCCGCATTTTTGATATTTAGGTCCTAATTGTTGGTTTCAGTTTTAGCTTTTTTGTGTATTTTCGTATTTTAAATTTTCTAATCTGAATTATTGATTTTTATGGGCGATTTTTTTGCCGATATTTTCGAGTTTTTTGGTCGGTTTTTGATTTTTTGCCCTTTATTTTTTAACCTGAATTATTGTTTTTTATTTTTATTTTTTGCATTATTTTCGAGTTTCTGGTCGGAAACTTATTTTGAGCCAAGGAATTATTTTAAGGGCTAGCTAAATATTTTTTCTTTTACTTGAATTTACAATATTTTGGTCTGCATTATTTTGGTCCATATTTTAGATCTTTACCTTTACCTGTTTTCGCCTCAATTTATTCCAAATTTTTAATTTTTTTTGCCTAAATAATCTTTATTTTGGACAACATTTTCGATGTTTTTGTTGAAATTTTCGATGTTTTAGTTTGCGTTTTTTTTATGTTTAGGCCATAGTTTTCGATATTTGAATTTTCTTGGGCCTATGTTTTAGTTTTATTGTTTAATTATTGATTTCTATCAGCGAATTTTTGATTGGCGAATATTTTAGATTTTTAACCTGAAGCAGCGATTTTTTAATGTTTTGCCAGTATTTTCAGGGGTTTGGTCTAATCGTCAAATCGGAGAAAGTAACATGATGGCCACATCACCATTTTTTATAAAATGGTCATACATTGTTTTTCTTGTTTTAAGTTATAATTTGCTTAGATATATAGAAATAATACATATTTCATGGTTTTTTATCTGTATAAAAATTTATTTTATAAAAAAATTTTGAAAAAAAATCACGATCACAATACTTTCTCGTACTTCGTAACGGAGAAAGTAAAAATATTTTCAGGCCAATCTGCAGAGCAATGTGCAGTAACGCCACGCCGGTCAGACTGTAATGTAAAATGTAAAAGTGTGAAAGTGTGACCGGCGGCGCAGAATGATAGTTCTAAACTCAGTTTGCTGTGCCGGTCACCGGTGACCCCCACGGCCTCATTGGAATAACTAGGTGTCAGTCACCGGTGACCCCCATGGCGGTTAATATGTTAACTACCGAAATGTTAAAGCAAATTAGTATGTACATTGATAAAACAGCGTTTTTTAGCATTTAACTACAGATTCGCAAAGAAAGAAAAAAACGATTTAATATTAGCAAATAAATTAAGAAAATAATTGAGCCACTTCAGAACTTAGCTGCGTATATATATAAAGTTATGCAGAAATATTTCCATTATAAACGTAACTGTTACTCCCTCGGATATATACGGTGGAAAGAGTAAAGTACTCGACATTGCGCAATGATCGTTCTGGTTAAAGGGTGGCGTAATGTAAGGTTAGGCGGTTTCCCGGGTTAATACTACCAACCGTATGTAAAATTAATGGGGACATCTTGGAGAAAAGTGCTTAAACGGCCTCCCTTCACCTCGAAACGGCTGTAAGAGTGAGACTTTTCTTGTGCAGGTGACCTAGAACGGAGCGCTACCTTCTCTCGCGCGCTTTTCCCCGTGGGAAATCATGGCCTATAGGTATTGAGATCTACTGTGCCCCGATGGCTTCACCTACATAAACGTCACTAATATTTTCTCCATGTCCGTGTAACTGCATTTTTATAGTTATTGTGGGGATGCTTCCTAATCACGAAGGATGAAAAATCCAACAACGGGAAAACTTTTACATCCGCATTGCAAAATTCAACGAGTTTTTCTAGTAGTCTGTATATACAGGGTTAGAAAAAAGTAATAAAATATGGCTATATTATTTGAAAAAACAAGGTTCGAACCGCCTAAAGTTGGATAAGTCAGCCATAATGACAATCTATCTAAAAAAATCTGATAGTTACATTGAGACTACAAAATTTCTATCGCGAACAATTTATTATGGGGATACACATACTGATGTCCTTGCTATAAAAGTGTGTACTTGCATAATTACCCTGGAGTTCCTCTAAAAACAAGTTTCAAATAATCTCGAACAACGTTTAAAAACAATCCATGAATAAAATGTAAATAATTTTAATCGTAACACAAACGACAAAGAATTTTTAAAACAAAAATGCAGTGTTTCGATTTTACCGACTGTAAAACTTATATCTCTTGTGACAGGTGCTTTAAATTTTGACAGAATCATAAAAAATATGTATAAAAATTATACTTGAATGGGATTTCTCCCATATTTATCTTAACAAGAATTACTGCTCTTCAAAGCAGATTTTTTAGTAAAGAAACATAATGTTGTTGTCAAATTTACATACGTTAGGATAGGTGCTTCAAATTTTGACAGATTTATCCTAAATATTGTATAAACATAATCCTCCAACAAAATTTTCAGTATAAAACCGTAATGTTTCGATTGTGAAATTTAAATACGATATGACAGGTGCTTCAAATTTTGACTGAATAATCTCGAACAACGTTTAAAAACAATCCACCTATAAAATATAAATCATTTTCGGCGTAACAAAAACGACAATGCTCGAAAGCAGAAGTTTCAAAACAAAAATACAGTGTTTCGATTTAACCGACTGTGAAACTTATATCTCTTCTGACAGGTGCTTTAAGCTTTGGCAGAATAATTTTAAATAATGTATAAAAATAATACTTAAATGAGATTTATATTATCTTTACCATAACAAAACAGATGTTTAGTATAGAAAAACATAATCTTTCGATTTAACCGACTGTCAAATTTACATGCGGTATGACAGATGCAAATCTTGAAGGATTTATCCTAAATATTGTATAAACATAATCCACCAATAATATGTATCTTTAACGTTACAAAAACGACAGCTCTTCCAAGCAAAATTTTCAGTATAAAACATTATGTGTATCGATTTATCCGACTGTGAAATGTATATCCGATATGAAAGTTGCTTCAAATTTTGACAAAATAATCTCGAACAATGTTTAAAAACAATCCATGAATAAAATGTAAATAATTATTAGCTTAACAAAAATGACAATGCTCGAAACAGATTTTTCAAAACAAAAACACAGTGTTTAGATTTAACCGACGGTGAAACTTATATTTCTTATGACAGGTGCTTTAAATTTTACTAGAATAATTTTAAATAGTGTATAAAAATGATACCTGAATGAGATTTATCCTATATTTATCGTAACAAGAATTACAGCTCTTCAAAGCAGAATTTTTAGAATAAAAACATATTTCGATTTAACCGACTGACTTTACATGCGTTATGACAGCTGCTTGAAATCTTGACAGATTTATCCTGAGTGAGTGATGTATAAACAGAATTCTTTAATAATGTATATCCTATCTTTAACGTTACAAAAATGTCAGCATTGATTAAAAAAAAAAAATCAGTTTAGAACATAATGTGTTTCGATTTATTCGACTCTAAAATTTATATCCGATGACAGGTGCTTCAAATTTTGACAGAATAATCTCGAACAATGTTTAAAACCAATCCACTAATAAAATATAAATAATTTTCAGCGTAAAAAAACGCCAATGCTCGGAACAGAATTTTTAAAACAAAAATACAATGTTTAGATTTAACCGACGGTGAAACTTATATTTCTTGTGACAGGTGCTTCAAATTTTGACAGAATCATTTCAAATAATGTACACCTTTATCCTATTTTTATCGTTACAAGAATAACATCTCTTCAAAGCAGAGTTTTTAGTATAGAAACATAATGTTTCGATTTAATCGGCTGTCAAATTTACATCTGTTACGACAGGTGCTTCAAATTTTGTCAGAATAATCTCAAACAATATTTAAAACCAATATTCTAATAAAATGTAATAAATTCTTACCATAACAAAAACAACAACAATCGAAAACAGAATTTGCTATACAAAAAAACAGTGTTTCGATTTAACCGACTGTCAAACTTACATCTGCTGTGACAGGTGCTTCAATTTTGGAACGAATAATTTTAAATAGTATATAGAAATAATTCTCTAACCGCAACAATTATTAATTTATATTCAGTATAAAAGTATGTTTCGATTTATCCGTCATAAGCATTCTTTGATGATTTTTTTTTAATTGACTTGAATTGAAACGCAATAGTTTGCCTTGACATCAACAAAGCTTAAAAAAATATTTTATTTTTCTGATCTGTGTTCTTTAGATATTAAGAAATATTTTTTGTTTTAAAGATTCTTGAAAAGTGGCTGCTTGTGAGTAAGATTACATCAAAATCTAGGACGGGAGCATTGGTAGATTTTTAAGTAAGAATATAATTATTATTTATTAAATCTATTTTGAGTTAATTTTAAAAGTTTAAAGTTTGTGGCGTTTTCGTTTTGAAGATTCCCGAAAAAATCGCTGCTTGTAAGATTATATTATATTAAAATCTAAGACAGGAGCATTGGTAGATTTTCAAGTAATATTGTATCAAAATGTAAGATAGGAGCATTGGTAGATTTTCAAGTAAGATTATATCAAAATCTAGGACAGTAGCATTAGTATATTTACAAGTAAGATTATAGCAAAATCTAAGACAGGAGCATTGGTAGATTTTGAAGTAAGATTATATGAAAATCTAAGACAGTAGCATTGGTACATTTTTAAGTAAGATTATATCAAAATCTAAGACAGGAGCATTGGTAGATATGTAACATTGTATCAAAATGCAGGATACGAGCATTGGAAGATTTTCAAGTAAGATTACATCAAAATCTAGGACAGTAGCATTAGTAGATTTACAAATAAGATTATAGCAAAATCTAAGACAGGAGCATTGGTAGATTTTCAAGTAAGATTATATCAAAATCTAGGACAGTAGCATTAGTAGATTTACAAGTAAGATTATATTAAAATCTAAGACAGTAGCATTGGTAGATTTTTAAGTAACATTAGATCAAAATCTAAGACAGGAGAATTGGTAGATTTGTAAGATTGTATCAAAATGTAAGATATTAGCATTGGTAGATTTGCAAGTAAGATTATATCAAAATCTAGGACAGTAGCATTAGTAGATTTACAAGTGAGATTATATCAAAATCTAAGACAGGAGCATTGGTAGATTTTCACAGAATTATGATGCTCAATCTATTTTGAGTAAATTTTAAAAGTTTAAAGATTGTGGCATTTTCGTTTTAAAGATTCCTGAAAAATCGGTGCTTGTAAGATTATATTAAAATCTAAGACATGAGCATTGGTAGATTTTCAAGTAGGATTGTATCAAAATCTAAGATAGGAACATTGGTAGATTTTCAAGTAAGATTATAACAAAATCTAGGACAGTAACATTGGTAGATTTTCAAGTAAGATTATATCAAACTCTAAGACAGGAGCATTAGTAGATTTTTAAGTAAGATTATATCAAAATCTAGGACAGGAGCTTTGGTAGATTTTTAAGTAAGATTATATCAAAATCTAGGATAGGAGCATTGATAGATTTTCAAGTAAGATTACATTAAAATCTAGGACAAGACCATTGGTAAATTTTCATAGAATCGTAAAGCGCAATCTATTTTGAGTAAATTTTAAAAGTCGCTGCTTGTGAGTAAGATTATATTAAAATTTAGTACAGGAGCATTGATAGATTTTTAAGTTAAATTATATTAAAATCTAGCACAGGAGCATTGATAGATTTTCATAGAATTATGGAGCGCAATCTATTTTGAATAAATTTTAAAAGTTTCGAGTTTGTTGCATTTTTGGAATTTTTTTGGCGACTTAAAAAAGTTCGACTGCAGAATTGAAAATTGGGGCGAAGATGATGGTTACGACCATTGCCACGTGGCAATCTATAATTAATCTGAACTGAAAATGTACTATTCTTTAACCCCAACTATGTTGTGAATTTTCTAATTCAGCTAGAAATATACATAGATTGTTCAGGAGTGATATTTGTAAACGGTAAAGGTGTAATTTTTGTAGAATTAACAAGCATAAACTATTTCTATAGTAAGTTTAGACTGTTGGAGCTTGTTCCAATTGCTTATCATTCTTGTGACCACTTGGGAATGGTTGGACCTTTTTAACTACAGCAGTGGGTGTTAATTAATTCGAAATCTAGAGTATAGGTGTCTTTTAAGTGAATTTGAAAGCCTAAAGTTTGTTGCAATTGTTTTTATATTTTTTTGGAAATTTGGAAAATGTCCTACCTCGGGTGTGATGATTTCAAAATTGGGAATTGGTAGGTAGGAATCGCCTCGGGGAACCTTGAAAAAGATATTTTTGTTAAATACAAGAAAACGAAATGCAGCCTGAATATATGAATATTCAACCTGTTCGTTAATCTGCAAGCAAAAAATTAAGTCTTACTGAGACTAAAAACAAATAACTTATTGAAACAACTACTTCCCTGGCTAGTGCCACGCCGGACATTGAATGATACAAAAGAAATTTGCATGTTATTACTAGTACTACTAGATAATAACATTGGTTTAAGATCGCTTATTTCTACATACAAGACTAACTTTGAGAATTATTCTAAAATGAAATGTGAAACTTTAAACTGTAAATGTTATTATTAAAATGAAAAAACCAGAAAACATTTTGACAAGGACACATAGTGCTAAACTTATCTAGTGTTACTAGATGAAACAAATTTGATAATAACCAAAAATACCACTGAATTAAAAAAATATATGAAAATTAAGTAATTGGCCATCTGCAGACGCGTTTCGAGATTTATCTCTCATCAGTGCAGCTTCGCATTTAAATTGAATGTTAAATAATAAAATATACTTACGTGAAGGTGATCGTGAACGTGAAGACGTAAACGACTGAGGAGATTATGGAGTTTTTAGTTATTATCAAATTTGTTTCATCTAGTAACACTAGATAAGTTTAGCACTGTGTGTCCTTGTCAAAATGTTTTCTGGTTTTTTCATTTTAATAATAACATTTACAGTTTAAAGTTTCACATTTCATTTTAGAATAATTTTCTAAGTTAGTCTTGTATATAGAAATAAATGATCTTAAAACCAATGTTATTATCTAGTAGTACTAGTAATAACATGCAAATATCAAATATCCGGCGTGGCACTAGCCAGGGAAGTAGTTGTTTCAATAAGTTATTTGTTTATAGTCTTAGTAAGACTTAATTTTTTGCTTGCAGATTAACGAACAGGTTGAATATTCATATATTCAGGCTGCATTTCGTTTTCTTGTATTTATCTAATGCTTTCTGCAACAAGTAAAGTTGTTTCTAATTTGTTTGATATTTTTGTTGAAATTTCGAATTCGAAAAACATCTCTCACAATACTTAAAAATAATATTGCTCTATTAATGACTTTTTATTATTGAAGATTATTAGTAATAAAGTTTATTATTATTATTACATCTGAACATAACTTTATGAAGCAATAATTGCGGCGTGTCGCGGACCAGCAGGAAATAAAACCGCTCCCAGCTTGAAACTAATTAACGGCGGCAGCGGCCGAGATTGGTTCGCAGTTTCTAATAACGGCGGCGGTTACGGCTTTTATATGCCCCTTTAATTTCACCGCAACGATTCGGAAAACGAAAAGGAAAGGGGGAGAAGCAAAAACACGCGCGCTCAAAATGAATTGGCGGATGGAGGCTAACTCTCCATTAAAATATCGAACGGAATTGCGAGTGTAATCCAACTTCATCTTCGCAAAGATAACAATAATATTATTGTGAAATTTAGCGTGCGTCCCCCCTGCCTCTTAATAACGCCATTGAACGGATAACAATGGCTTCTTCCTCTTCGCCGAGGGCTGGAAGAATGAGGGACGCGATAATCCACGAGTGTGAAACGAGAAGGAGATTTGTTTAATGCGCTCCCTGAGCTCGGGGATGGATTGGCGAACCGCTGGTCCGTTTAAGATTGATGATGGCCGACGAACGGACGAGATCCTCTTCAGTCATGCCTGACGTCCTCTGCCTTGCGGGATCTTATTTAACGCTGGGTTGGCCGGACTACGAAGGATTGTAAGGATACGGGCGTTATGTTCTCCATTTTTTGATTTATCGCGGATAGAAGATGATGGGTTAATAAATTGGAAACTATTTTCTTGTAGAAGTTTTTTTTTACTTTTATTATATAGATTCACCAAAAGATGATAATGAAATATACTGAAATATATGAAGAGGTAGAACATCTGTCTGAATTTGGCCATGTTTAAATCTGCTATCAAGAAGAAATTTCGCGTATGATCATCTGAATTAGTCAGTATGGAATTTATTTATTATTATTTAAGTAGTTTTAAGTAAAGCATTATGCATTTTTTTTGTTCCTAACTAATTTTTTTCTGTACAAACTTTTATTGTGTTAGTTCAACATCATTATTATATTTTTGTTGTTGTTCAAATCTCCATTTTTAGTTTCTTTATATGCTGAAGGTTTGGATGGAAGAACAGCTGGGTTGTTACCCAAAGCTGAATCCCACCTTACGATTCTCTGTAATTTATTGTGTAATTTTTTCATTGTATATATGTGAGAATAAAGTCTATTATTATTATATTATTATTAAATACAAAGTATCGAATAATAAATTATTGGTTGATTCATTCAGCGGAGAATTTGGTGCGCAGATCTGATCATTAGCGACAGAAGATCACAACTGAAGCCAAAAAAATGCTAGTCATGCCCTTATTTTATAATATAAAAATCAGTAGTTGTTATACTTACAATAAAAATTAATTAAAATAAACATTTTTTTCGAAATATATCGATTATGTGCAATTGTGATAAAAAAATAGTATAATAATGACTGGGCCTTGAAGCCCAATTTTTGTAAGAAAAGGTTACGAAAAGTGATTTTTTGGCCGCAATTGTACGTGATATGACTATCGAAAACTATCGATGGATCAATAATTATTCACCTCTATTGAGAAACTTTAATAATAATAAGTAATATACGATTCAATACTACATGTCAGAAAAGTATAAAAATTTAATAAGGAATATGGCAGTATGAACTTAGGCAACCAAATTATCGTCGTTTAAACAGATGATTTACAAGCATTACATGCTCCCCACAATAAAGTGGAAATTTTATGAATTGCGCCCCCGCCCCCCCACCGTATAAGTTAGAAGGCCGTGTGCCCCGCCGTGATTGTTATCTATTTAAGAAGCAAAAAAATCGATGTTTGCCTCCCTCGGGGGCGGAATGTAAAGCGGCATTGTTCATTTTTAGAGCGAAACACGAAATCGGCGGCAATTTAAATTCCGCCCGCCGCCGCCGTATTAAACGTGCAATTTATCGCGATGTAAAAAGAAAATAAAATATACGAAAATTTCGTGAGGATCGCGTGTTGCCCTCGCCGCGACGTCCGATTATATTAGCCCTCAGGCCTACACGACTTCGCCCTTAGTCAACTCACATAAAGACCCTTGGTGCGTGGCAATAAAAGAATGCGTGGTGGATAATAAAACAAAATGGTATTT
Source organism: Ocypus olens (assembly GCA_910593695.2). Classification (NCBI taxonomy): domain Eukaryota; kingdom Metazoa; phylum Arthropoda; class Insecta; order Coleoptera; family Staphylinidae; genus Ocypus; species Ocypus olens. The sequence continues at coordinate 20,485,920 of OU343048.1, forward strand.
TAGTAGTTAATTAAAGGAAATTTTTCAAATATTCACTGATAATATTTAAAAGTTTCTAAAACCTTATTATTATTATTTTCTTAAGTTATTATTATGACTGCTAATAAAATGTAGTTTCGGGTGGGGTTATACATTTTTACCCAAACTAGAAGTTTAGAATGATCTAAAAATATTAGAAAGTTTAACGAAAGAAGAAAACATTTTATTAGAAAGAAGACTATAACTAAATAACGATTTTTAATTCGAATGAACAGACGTTAAAGTCTTTCAAACTAATCACGCCAACAACTCCTCGATGAACTCTCAAATATCTTTAGCCGAGTGGTGGTCTTTTATATTCAATATGATTTTTTTTCATTTTCTCTTTTTCCATGCAGCCATGAAAGTTTACTTGTTACTAGATTGGGGTATTATTTTAGTTCAAAACAGGGGCAGGGAAAAAATTGGAATATGGAACATAAGAAGCGGGAAAAGAGGACTTATACCAGAAATGAAGAAGGCTAACCTATAAATAATTACGATAAACGGAAATAAAAAAGAAAGCACAGCGAACGATAACCCTAGATGGAGGATAGGTGTTATTTTACAGCGGAGTGAAGGAATTTGAAAATGCAAAGGCGGGAGTAGGAACATTACTGACTGAAGAAAAATCAAGGGAAGTAAAAGAGAAAGTTGTGACGATAGAAGTGGAAAATAAGCAGAAAAGTAAAATAATGAAGATGATAATAAAGTAATAAAGTTTTGGGAAGAATTTCAGCAGGCCATAGAGAAAAGGCTATAATAGCAGAGCTTTTAACACAGAGTGGGGGAAAAAATGGAAGGATACCATAGAATCTTAGGAAAACACGAAGGAGAAACTACAAACAACTATGGATAAAAAATGCTAGACTTTTGTCTACAATATGGTAATTGACAATAATATATTTGAAGGTAAAGATATACACAAGTTTACGAGAGAAGTAAGAAGCAGAAATAAACAGTCAATAATAAACTATACCGGGTGTAAATAGAACACCCTGTATATTTTCAAGTCTCTAAATTCTGAATTTATAGATGTATCATAAGTGACCCTTTTGTTGGCTTTTTACTTTCTCCGTTACGAAGTACGAGAAAGTATTGTGATAGTGATTTTTTTTTTCAAAAATTTTTGCGGAAATATCCGTTTTGGGGTCCCTAGATGCCATTTCAACAATTTCTAGAAATTTTTTTTTGTGTCTGTGTGTGTGCCTATGTGTGTGTCTGCTGTGCGCGCTGTATCTCAAAAACTAGCAGAGCAATTGATATGAAACTTTGAACATCAGTCTTATTTGATAATCTGAAGAAATGAAAAGCTTTTGGTAAAATTTCGTACACCGGAAGTGGGCGTTTACCTCAACTGTTTTTTGTTTTTTGCCTATATTTTCTTAAATATGAAAAATATCACAAAAAAAATTTTAACAAACTTTGAAGACAACAAAGAAATTAACATATTTTGCTTGAAAACATTTTTCATCAAATAATTTTTATTCCAGATTTTTTTTTTTAATTTTTGGTTTGTAATTATAACACGATAATAGTTAGTTATAACAAATTTATGTTAATAATAATTGTAGAGAATGCTAAAATGAACAACTTATAAAGAATACGTTTTTTTTAATGGCTTTAGTTTTTGAGTAAACTGAGTTTTTGAATTTGAAGTATAATTTTTCCATCTTTCATAAATTCGTAAATATAAATGGCTATGATACCATCAAGTCGGAGAAAGTAACATGATGGCAACATCACCATTTTTTTAGGATATATTAATTACATTTTTTCAGGATTTTGTTAAGACTTTATTTTCAACACTTTTTTTTTCTTTCCTCAGGACTCTTTTAAAGCCTCTTTTAGGACATTGTTTTCAGGACTTTTTTAAAGACTTCTTTTTGAAGATGTCTTTTTAAGTTTTTTTAAGACTTTAGTTTCAAAACTTTATTTCGTGACCTTTTTTAAAACTTTTTTCAGGTTATTCTTTAGGACTTTTTCAGGATTCTTTTCTGAAAACTTTTTCAGGGCTTTTTTAAGATTTTTTTCTAGACTTTCGACGCTGTTTTAAGGACAATTTTTCCAGATTTTTTTTCAGTAGTTTTTCATGTATATTTTAAGTATCTTTCTTAAAGAATTTCTTCAAGACTTTATTTTGAGGACTCTTCTTTCAGAATTTTTTTAGGACTTTTTGTTAGAACTTTTTTTCAAGAATTTTCTTCTAGGCATTTTTCCGGTTTTTTAGGATATTTTTTTCTAGGTCCTTTTCTGGACTTTTTGTTGAAACATTTTTAAGGATTTTTTTCAGTACTTTTTCTCAGGATATTTTTGTGAGGATTTTTTTGGACAGTTTTTATTTGGATTTTTTCATGACATTTTCTTCGGGACTTTAATTCAGGACTCTTTTCCAGAAAGGACTTCTTGGTTTAAAACGGGTTTTAGCACTTTTTTTCAAGATTCTTTTTCAGTACTGTTGTTCAGGACTTTTTTTATAGGACTTTTTGTTCAGAAGCATTTATTTAGGAATTTTTTCATGATTTTCATGATTTGTTTTATCTATTATACTTTCTTTCAGGACTATTTTTTCAGGTCATTTCTCTTAGAACCGTTTTCATGTTTTTTTAAAGGCCCCTTTTCGGGTCTCTTTTTCAGACTTTTTTTATAGGACTTTTTGTTCAGAAGCATTTATTTGGGACTTTTTTCATGATTTTTATGATTTTTTTAATCTATTATACTTTCTTTCAGGACTATTTTTCAGGCCATTTCTCAGGATTTTAGAACCGTTTTCATGTTTTTTCCAAGGCCTTTTTCAGGTCTTATCAAAGGACTTTTCTTTTTTATTTTTGGGTTTCAGTTCATTTTTTTCTCGAACTTTTTTGGGACTATTAGTTTTATTTTAAGGATTTCTTTCCTCGACTTTTTTGAGGACATGTTTTGTAAGGACTAAAGAAGGGTAACTCATGCGTGATACATCTAAAAACTCAGAATTTAGAGAAGAATTAAATTATGTAAAAATATACAGGGTGTTCCATTTGTAATAGACCAGTTAACGTAAATCCGGTTAAACCGGAAATAGAATTTTTATATAATTCAATTCGTCTCTAAATTCTGAGTTCATAACAAGTGATCCTTTGGATTTTAGTTTTTTGTTTAAATTTAATTTAAATTAAAAAAAAAAAACTAACAACCGAAAGATTACTTATGATACATCTCTAAACTCAGAATTTACAGATAAATTAAAATACATATGTAAAAATATACAGGGTGTTCCATTTGAAATAGTAAAGTTAAGGTAATTTTTCTTTTAACCGGAAGTGGAATTTTTATTAAAATGTTTAAATTTAATTTAAATTAAAAAAAAAAAACTAACAACCGAAAGATCACTTATGATACATCTTGAAACTCAGAATTTAAAGATAAATTTAAATATGTAAAAATATACAGGGTGTTCCATTTGAAATAGTAAAGTTAAGGTAATTTCCCTTTAAACCGGAAGTGAAATTTTTATTAAAATGTTTAAATTTAATTTAAATTAAAAAAAAACTAACAATCGAAAGATCACTTATGATACATCTCTTAACTCAGAATTTAAAGATAAATTTAAATATGTAAAAATATACAGGGTGTTCCATTTGAAATAGTAAAGTTAAGGTAATTTCCTTTTTAACCGGATGTGGAATTTTTATTAAAATGTTTAAATTTAATTTAAATTAAAAAAAAAAAAACTAACAACCGAAAGATCACTTATGATACATCTCTAAACTCAGAATTTAAAGATAAATTAAAATAAAATTAAAAAATATACAGGGTCTTCCATTTCAAATAGTAAAGTTAAGGTAATTTCCCTTTACACTGCAAGTGTCGACACACTTTAATCCTCAGAAACACCATAGTAAATTTCATAAAGATATATATGTAAAAATGCAAATGATATTTGGGGTCTACCAGTATTCAGTTACACCCGGTATACTGCCAGAAACGTAAAAATGTTACAGCTGAAGAGAGGAGTAGAGGTGACCACCACCTGTTAAACATCAAGTGTGTCAAGTTAGCACCCCAATGAAGAATCTTGATAGTTCTGAATCAGTGATGGTTCGCGGGTTTTTTTCTGGTACGGCCGAGGAACAAGAGGTGGTAATACAGATAGGTGCGGTCACGCAGCCAGCCGTCTCTGCAACTGACCCTACCTATCTGTATTACCACCTCTTGTTCCTCGGCCGTATCAGAAAAAACCCGCGAACCGTCATTGTTCTGAATAGAGTTCTCAATTCCTATTGATGTAACTAAAAGTACTATCAACTTTTAGAAAAGGGTTCTGTGATAATTAGATACAGAAAATTAATTAATTAATTCCAAACTCATAGAACACTCAATTCTTTTTTGACTTTGTTTTCAAAAAATATTTTTTATAGTTTTGAATAGTTCTGATTACTGATTCCTATAGTTCTTTATGAGTTCTATTCATATTTATTATGAAATATTTCGATTAAGCCAATATAAAGTAAGTAATATGAACTTGATTATTATTTCGAATTTCCAACTTTGAAAATTTGTATCTCTGGAAATTCAACAAAACTCTTTTTTAAAAGTATCAGAAACCATAGTACCAACCCAAACACATCTTAAGACTAGTTTATAACTATTCAATTACAATTTAAAAAAATCCTGAAAGACCAATTTTACAGATCTCTATTTTAAAAGTTGATAGTAACTTCTAGATACATCGAAAGGAATTGAGAACTCTATTCAGAACTATTAGAACTCTTCATTGGGGTGCCAACTTGACACACTCCTAAACATCACAACAATAGAAAATAGAAAAGACGTATCAGTTCAAAACAAAAAAGAAAAACGAAAACCAGTTATTAAAAGCCACAATCTGAAAAACAGGAGGTAACGAAAGTTTGCATTCTTTGTATATTTTTTTCAAGCAAGTTTCAAATTGAAATGCGGAAAGTTTAAATGTGTTTTTTTTTTAATCTAGGGTATAAAAGTGTCTACCTTTTGAAGTAAATTTGAAAAGTTTGCAGTTCGTAACAATTGTTTTTATATTTTTTTCAAGCAACTTTAAAAGGTGTATCGAAGGGAATTGCTTGAATCGTGTAATTTTTTAATGTAAATGCGGCGAGTTCAAGCGTGATTTTTTGGAAATCTGGGTGGAAGGTGTCTCCGGTTTTTGCAGAATCTTAGAGCAGTAATTTTAGCAAAATTGTAAAGTTTGCAGTTTGTAGCGATTGCTAATATATTTGTTCAAAGCAACTTTAAAGACGTGCAATTTCCAAATTCAAACCTGCCGGATTTACGCGTAATATTTTTTTTTTGTTATTTTCTCTCTTTTAAGTAATTTTATTCATATTAATTTCGTGTATATTATCCCCAATCAGAGCATATATCTCATATTTATGTTTTTAACATATAATTCTTATATTGTATTAAAGACAACTCACGCTGCAATCTCTTTTAATTTTGTACTACAAGTATTTTAATATGTAAATCTATTTGTTGGCAATTTTATTTTATTTATTTAATTAATTTTAATATGTTTTTATGTAATATTTATTTTATATTTACCATTATTTAATATGTACACTTATTTGTATTGATACAATTCTCAGTGTCCTTTTTTTGACATATGTAAAACTTTAGTTCTGGCATGAATAAATTATTATTATTATTATTATTTTGGAAATCAGGGGTGGGGATGTTTTTAGTTTATGTAGCATCTTAAAGCTGAATCGATTTTGAGAAAATTTGCGAAGATTGCAGTTTGTATCAATTATTTTTACATTTTTTAAAGCCATTTTGAAATTGTGCAATTTTCAAATTTCAACGCGTTGATTTGATTGAAATCTAGGATGGGTATATTTTTAGTTTATGCAGAATACTGAAGCAGAATCGATTTTGAGTAAATTTGCAAAATTAGAGCAGCTTGCAGCAATTGTTTTTTTTTTACATTTTTAAAGCAATTTTAAAGTAGAGCAATTTTTAAATGGAAACAGCGTATTTTTTTGGAAACTTAGGTAGGGGGTGTTTTCTGTTTTTGTAGAATCTTTAAGCACAATCGATTCTGAGTAAATTTTGTTAAATTTGCAGTTTGTGGCAATTGTTTTACATTTTTAAAGTAATTTTGAAGGTGAACTTTCAAATTAAAACGTGGCGAGTTTAACCGTTATATTTGGAAATTTGGTTAGGGGCTGTTTCTAACTTTTATAGAATCTTATGCAAGATTGATTTTGTGTAAATTTGTTAATTTTTTAGTTTGTTAGCAATTGTTTTTACATTTTTTAAAAGCAACGTTGAAACTGTGCAATTTCTTATGATAGGCGGAGAGTTGGTGTGATTTTTTGGAAATAAAGAGAGATAATGTTTCTGGTTGTTATAGGATCTTAAAGCAGAATTGATTTTGAGTAAATTTGCAATATTTGTAGTTTGCAGGGATAATTTTTATATGTTTTTGAAGCAACTTTGAGGAAGTGGAATTTTTAAATTAAACTGCGGCGAATTAAAGTGTGAATTTTTAACAATCTAGGCTAGGAATATTTATAGTTTCGCCAGAAAATTAAAGTGAACTTGCAAAATTTACAGTTTGTATCAAAATTAAAGCAGAATCGTTTAGAGTAAATTTGCAAAATTTACAGATTGTAGCAATTGCTTTTATATTTCTTTAAAGCAACTACAAGGACGTGCAGTTTCCAAATTGAAACGCAACGAAGAAAAAATAAGGACGTCATTGAATTCTATGGTGAAAGCTACACAAATAATTATGGAATTTTTTTACTTTCTCCGTTACGAAGTACGTAAGTAAGTAGTTATTTATATAATAATTATTCCGGATATGATAATCGCCGAATACAAGAGAACTATTGAGATTAGAAACAGGGAACCCTTATACAATCTGAAAGATAATTTGACTCTACTTAAGAATACGTTACTAAATTCAGGGTGTGCCATTAAAAAAAATGAAGTTATTTAACTTTATAAGTTCGGGTTTTCTACCGCATTTTTTTTATCACCCTGTATAATTTTTTGTTTGAAATCATGGTTGGCTCTATAGTTCCAACCTTCAACCAAATAATAGAAATGATTTCAATCGTTCAACTGGGGCAGAAATAAAATTTCACCCAGATCATGCATTTCAACAAATCTTTAAATATTTCGAAAACGGCAAACAATAGGTATAGGAAGTATTGAAGTAACTCACCTTTATTTGCTCTATTATTAAAAAAAATGACAAAAAATACAGGGTGTTCCATTAAAAAAAACATAAGTTTGGTCTGTAACTTTGTTATGAGACACCCTGTAGAAATTTAAATATTTTTATGGCGTGCAGCTCACTATTATACACAACTTTTGTATAAAACATTTTTCGAAATTTTGAAAAATAAGCACGTGATTGACCGTTCCCAGAGCTCTGAAACACCCTGCATAAAATGTTTCTAACTTGTCATTGTTCGTGTTTTTATAGCCGTTTTATTACTATTATTATTAGTAATATTTTCCAAATTAAATACATTTTTTATAAAATGCTATCCGTGCGATAAAAAATTTTCTTAAAATAAGATTTTTTTCTCGGCGTCGAGCGAGCAACATTAATAAGGAACGATACGAAGTTGCGGCTTCCTGTTCCTCTCCGACTGATTACGGCATAAATTCGGGTCGAGAGAGACTTGATGGAAGAACCTACTACCCCGCCGACTACGTCTAATGCATTAGCCAAGTTAAGATACATTAGTGTTGTAACTGGCGTCCCTTATGTAGGCTAATGTAACTAATTGCCGTCCTCCAACCTCCAACTGGTATCGATCCCGAGCCAACCCCCTAATCAAATCAATTCACGTCCGCCGCCCGGCCGGTAAATGCGACAACTCAATTATCCCTGACTGACGTATGGAAATTTCCCACTTTAGCGGTAATATTTTTCCGTTTCGAATTACTGCAGAAAGCCCAGCGTCCCTTCGGATGGAAATTTATTCGATTGCAAACAAGTGTTAATGCAGTATATTAAATACTTTATTTAAAGTATTTGAAGACTTTCTCAAACTATAAGTACCTTAAAATTTAAATACTGCTTCGTAGAGCATTCAAAAAGAATATTGCGGGATGAATTTGGGCTTTGTGGATTTCAATTGCTTCCCGGAGATTCATTTTACGGCCTTTGCCCTTAAAGTGGATTATAGAAAGTACATCTTCTTCAAAAGTATAACTAATTAGCTTGTATGGGAGTCAATGGGGATCCTTGTTGATGAAACAGTCGTTGAAGCAAAAGAGCTAGCGTTTTGATGTTCAATTCAATGATTAGAGAATGTTGAGTGTGTATTCTTTAATCTAAAGGATCGATATTTATTGGATTTAATTTTAAATTATATGCAAACATTTGTCGATTAATCGTTTCACCGCCATCTGTACATCTCTAGGGTTTTCCGCATCAGCGACTTTACTGCACTTATGAGGACTAAGATTCCGAAAACGGTAGTTTGTCGTCTGATAGGGAAACAAAAATTGATTGTTCATATGCAAATAGTTCGTATGCAATGTTGCTATGTGATTCACTAATCAAATAAAACCTCACTAGTGAGAGAAATTCGTTATAGAAGAAAACTTTTGGAATTAAATTCTTTGTAAGAATACTTATTTCAACTCAATAGCCAATAGTGAAACTAGTGTCTTCACATGAAGTGATATTGTTTGCTAAATTGTGATTACCCTTTTGAGTAATAACGCTTATACCAAACAAAGAAATTTCTTTTGTCAGAAATAATTGAAACCTCTAAAGAAATCCGTGCACCTTGAACCCTGCGGTTAAAATGCAAGCGCCTATGGGCTGCACCTCCACACCCCCTGCTTGACGCGATCGCGTGCCTACGGAAGTGAATGAATCCATGGTCTAGCATTCAGTCATAAAAAGTTTCTAATACATATTCATATTTATAATAAACCACTCAAAATCAATAATTCCTTAACTGTAATTTTACAAATGGATCAGATTCATAATTCTCTTTTCTGACCGCATTGCGCAAGCATGAATAAATTATTTTTATTTTTTTCTCTTTGTTCTTAGCTGTCGCACTTACTTCGGACTGGAATCAAAATGTGAAAAATTTGTGAACAAGATTTTACCCAAAGCTTTTCAGTTCTTTGGATTGTCAAATAGGGCTTATGTTTAAAGTTTTATTTGAAAGTATAGGGAATGCAGTGGTGGCTCGTGGAAAATTTTGATGGTAGAGCCACTTAGCATACACAATATATCTCACCTCCTCCTTTTTGAGGAAAGAAAAATCGACCATAAAAACGTTTACTTGTTGCAGAAACACTAAAAGAATTAAATAAAGACGAAAAATAGCCCGCATTTAATCTGTAACATCGTTCTTCGTCCACGAAAATCAATTAAACGACGAATTGTATTTTGTAACATTACCTCCTTTTTAAGTGCCAAACAAGACATTTTCAAGTGCTTAAATAGACAATGACATTTTCCAACTGCCAAAAATTATCATTCTCGAATGCTTCAAAATATTACCATTGTCAACTGCGAATAACGACAATTTTCAGGTGTCAAAAATGAAAAATTTTAATTGCCAAATTTCGCAATTTTCAACTGTTAAAAAAGGTAATTACCAACAGTCTAAAATGAACATTTTTAAGTGCTAAAAAAACAACCATGAATTTTTATCAATAATTTCCAAAACGTTTATATCAGTAAAACAACAAAGTATTATCATCGCAGGTGATTTTAATATTAAATTCGGTACCAACTACAAACTGATTATTTTCAAGTGCCAAAAAAGACATTTTCAAGTACCAAAATTGACAATTTTCAAGTGCAAATAATGACATTTTCCAACTGTCAAAAACGATCATTTCAACTGTCAAAAATTATCATCTTCGAGTGTCATAAATGACAATTTTCAAGTTTTAAAAATGACAATTTTTAACTGCCAAAAATGCCCATTTTCAAGTGTCAAAAAACAGTTTTCAATTGTCAAAAATTACCATTTTTAACTGTGCAAAATAACCATTTTCATGTGCAAAAAAAAGTCAAAATTCACAATTTTCAAGCCCAAAAAATGGCACTTTCCAAGTGTCAAAAACGATAGTTGCCAACTGTCAAAAATTCTCATTTTTGAGCGCTATAAATGACAAAGTTCAAGGTTCAAAAATAACTATTTTTCAGCTGTTAAAAAAGACAATTTTCAAGTATCAAAAATGACAATTTTCATCCGTGCAAAGTGCCGAAAAAGACATTTTCAAAAGACCAAACTTGACAATCATTAAGTACCAGAAAAGACATTTTAAAGTGCCAAAATTGACGACATTTTCCAACTGCCAAAAATTATTATTTTCGAATGCCATAAATGGTTCAAATATTACCATTGTCAACTGCTAAACACGACAATTTTCAGGTGCCAAAAATGAAACTTTTTAAATACCAAATGTCACAATTTTTAACTGTTAAAAAGGGCAATTACCAACAGTCTAAAATGAACGTTTTTAGGTGTCAAAAAGGCAATTTTTAACTGTACACCGACCATTTTCAAGTGCCAAAAAATACATTTTCAAGTACCAAAATTGACAATTTTCAAGTGCAAATGATTTTCCAACTGTCAAAAACGATCATTTCAACTTTCAAAAGTTATCATTTTCGAGTGCCATACATTCAGATTTTTAAGTTTTAAAAACGACCATTTTTAATTATGCAAAATAACCATTTTCATGTGCAAAAAAAAGTCAAAATTCACAATTTTCAAGGGCCAAAAATTACATTTTCCAAGCTTCAAGAACGATAGTTTTAAACTGTCAAAAATTATTATTTACGAGTGCCATGAATGACAATTTTCAAGGTTCAAAAATGACCATTTTCAACTGTCAGAAAAGACAACTTTCAAATGTCAAGAATGACAATTTTCAACTGTACAAAGTGCCAAAAAATACATTTTCAAGTGCCAAATTTGACAATCATCAAGTGCAAAAAAATACATTTTTAAGTGCCAAAATTGAAAATCTTCAAGTGCCCAAAAATGACATTTTACAACTGTTAAAATTTATCATTTTCAAATGCCATAAATGGTTAAAAAAATACCATTGTCAACTGCCAAAAACGACAATTTTCAAGTGCCAAAAATGAAAAATTTAATTGCCAAATGTCGCAATTTTCAACTGTTAAAAAAGGCAATTACCAAAAATGTAAAATGGACATTTTTAAGTGTCAAAACGGTAATTTTCAATTGTGCAAACTGACCATTTTCAAGTGCCGAAAAAGACATTTTCAAGTACCAAAATTGACAATTTTAAGTGCAAAAAATAACATTTTCCAACTGTCAAAAACGATCATTTCAACTGTCAAAAATTATCATTTTTGAGTGCCATAAATTAAAATTTTCAAGTTTGAAAAATGACCATTCTCAACTGTCAAAAACGACAATTTTCAAGTGCCAAAATAACAATTTTTAACTGCCAAAAAAATGGAAATTTTCAGCTGCCAATAAATATAATTACATTACCAAGTGAAAAAAAATAGTTTTCAAATGTCAAAAATAACCATTTACAACTGTGCAAAATAACCATTTTCATGTGCAGAAAAATATATTTTCCAAATGTCAAAAACGGGTTTTCAACTATTAAAAATTATCATTTTCGAGTGCCATAAATGACAATTCCCAATGTTCAAAAATAACCATTTTCAATTGTCATAAAAGACAACTTTCAAGTGTCAAAAATGACAATTTTCAACTATGCAAAGTGCCGAAAAAGACATTTTCAAGTGCTAAAATTGACAATCATCAAGTGCCCTCTATACTACATGAGCAAAAAGGCGTATTCGGTAATGAACTAATTTCATTCATCGTGGATGGTGCGGAAATACGACTGACAAGTGCACATCGTCGTCGTGCGCATGAGCGGAGCCAGAAATTATTTGGTTCCTAATGCAGTTCCAGAACGGAAAAATTTCTTGCCGACCTCGAAATTAGAGGTAGTGTCATGGCTCCTTGGCTCTACATAACGAGCCGCCCCTGAGGGAATGTACAAAATTTTACCAAAAGCTTTTCAGTTCTTAGGATTGTCAAATTGGGCTTAAAATTTTATTTGAAAATATTAGTGAACGTACAAAATTTTACCAAAATATTTTCAGTTCTTCGGATTGTCGAATAGGGCTTATGCTCAAGAACTACTAAATATTTTCAAATGAAACTTTACATATGAAAATATTTAGTAATTCTTGAGATAAAGAGCCCAGTCAGACAGACAGACACATAGACACAAACAGACATTTTTAAAAAATAATCGGAATCTCTTGGAGGACCCCAAAAACGGATTTTTCGTTACGAAAAAAATCACGAAAACATTACTTTCACCGTACGGAGTGATTTCAAAATTAAAATTATTTTTTCCGCTACCGACAACGTAAATACGCATTGCATGCATGGTTACAGGTACCGTAAGTGGCTGATAACATTCGTGGTGTTTGTTGTCCTTGACGACGGAACTTAATTTTTACTTACGGACCTAGGAAAATAATAAACAGAAACGTAACGCTCCAACATATAGGCAAGCAACACATTTTCGTCGATACCTACAGAATCGGCATCCTTTTTACATAACCACTGCTTAAAAAGAGTCGTAACAGGACACATACCTTTTTAGATTTTGTCGGTAACACATTCTAACACGCAATATTCGCAGCTTCATTTGCATCCGTGCCCGCAAAAACTGTCACTGGATTGACACAAACAAACAAAATTCGACATTGTTTTCTCCGTTGCTGGGTTGCCATAGGACGCATAGAACGCATAGGTGACTATAAAAATTTGAATCCCAAAAGTTACAAGCCGTATTTTAGAATATTTTCTGATCATTTTTAAGTATTATATTTACGGTAGCGGAAAAAAATTAATAAGCAACACGGAACGTAATGACAATTAACATTTTCGGCAGGCGACGAGCCTCGGCTCCGCCTCGGTTCGTATTCGCCTACCTCAAATGTTAATACGTCCTTACGTTCCTTGTTGCTTAAATAACTATTTATAATCACACCTATCATCATTCTCTCTGCAGGTCTTACAATAAAAAATATTCGCATCAATACGTAAAGATTCGGTTATTCCTTGTGTTCTTGCTTCTCGGAGGGAGTCCGATGGTTCGGTTAATTTAATCAGTACCATCCGTGATGGCGGCGCGCCCTTAATCGGTGGAATATTAAGGGCAGGACCCTCACGGGAAATTCCGGCTTTTATCCGTCCATTGATTAGCGGGACTTTATGTTGCAAATGGGCTTTAAAAATTTGTAAAGCGCCGCGTTTCCAAGTAGGGACAAAAGGAGTTTCGTGGTTTGAATTTCAAATAAGGGCAGGATTAATTGTCAGTGAGCGCCGCTAACCATAATAATGATCGTATCTTTCCCGTTTTATAAGGGCCGCTGTTCCTCCAAATAGAAAGCGAGAGGATTTCTTACGTTTTCGGTGAAATGTTAAATAAAAAATAATGTATGTAATTTCTTTATCTACACTACTGCTATTCAGGGGCGGCTCGTTATATAGAGCCAAGGAGCCATGGCACTACCTGTAGTTTCAGCTCAGCAAGATTTTTTAATTAATTCCTAAAACACTTTTTCGTCAGTTACTTAGGTCTAGGAAGATAAATCGTTCTTTTTTTTCTTCAAAAAGGGAGGGGGGCTATATTGTATAAGTGGCGCTACCATCAACAATTATTTCGCGAGTTGTGAATTTTTGAAAATTTTAGTTTTCTAATTGTGTAATACTCGAGCAAAAAATTAAAGAAAAATATAAAACGTGTCGACTAAATTCTACAAAAATTACACTAATTTGCAAATCATTGTTCTATCAAATTAAGTGCAGTTGTTGAAAATCCAACAATTACTGCGCGAGTTGTGAATTTTTGAAAATTTCAGTTTTCGAATTGTGTAGTGGTCGAGTGAAAATTTAAAAAAAAATATATACAAAACGTGCCGACGAAATTCTACAAAAATTAAATTATATTTGCAAATCATCGTTTTATCAAACTAAGCAGGGACAGTTCGTTATATAGAGCCAAAGAGCCATGGCACTACCTGTAGTTTCAAGCTCAGAAAGAATTTTTAAAACACTTTCGCCAGTTACTTTGGATAAATCGTTCTTTTTTTCTTTCTATCTTTCTTAAGGGGGGGGGGGGGGTGTTAAGGGGTATAAGTGGCTCTACCATCAACATATTCCACGAGCCGCCACTGCTGCTATTCGTAATAAATAAATTATATCACTTGTTTGTATTAAAGTAATAAATAAACAAATAAACAATAAAATGAGAAATACGATACTTTTCGTCTTCTACAAGAAGTCAGGGAATTATTATTTAGATGAATAAATTAACAAATTTTTAAATTTTTGAAAAAATATTGCATGGTAAAATTGTTATCTCAAATTTTTTTGAAAATTCAAAACGTGTTTATTTCTTTAATACAAACAAGTACACTACTTAGTGTTAGTGATAAGAAGGAATAAGGCGGAAAATGCATTAAAGAACTTCGGAAATTACCTTCCCATTGTTAAATCGGACTACTAACGGACAATCTAGTTAAGGACATAGATTAATCATGAAGATCAAGGATAAATTACTACGTGGACCAAATCCCACCCTCTAACGAGCTACCGAAATATACATAATACCAGCATCAACCAGGCAATCATAACAGCATATGTTTGTTAGTAGTAGTGGTTGATGTTACATACGAAGATGGCCGAGGGAGTAGCTTGTCCTAATAAATGGATCAACTTTGGCACAGAGTCAAATTCTCAAATTTCTTGGACCGACTGGAAGTTAGCCATAAATTTCAGCCACGAATCCGGCACCTTCACCATGTTTACCTTTAGTAAATTTCCAAGTTTTCTCTACTAATTTACAGACAATGGATTAAAATTCATAATTAATTAAATTGCTGTATTGCCATAGTAATAACAATAAGCTTTTAACTTACGATTTATATTTATTTTTCGATAAGACATCTATCGAAACATGGTCAATTTTCAAAAAATCAAAAGTCATTGTTAGGCGTCAATTTTCAAAAAATCAAAAGATTTTTTGAAAATTGACGAAATTTCGTAAAAGTGTCCGAGTAAATAATTATTTAAACAAAAATGAAGAATATGTGTCATTTTTTTTAGCTTAAATATTGTAAACAAAGCCCTATGGAACATTTGTGGCCGAAAATATTGAACCTAAACTACGCCTAACGATGACTTTTGTTTTTCTGAAAATAGACGGTATTTCGTAAAAGTGTCTGGGTAAATAATTATTTAAACAAAAATGAAGAATATGTGTCATTTATTTTAGCTTAAATATTGTAAACAAAGCCCTATGGAACATTTGTGGCTAAAAATAATGAACCTAAACTACGCCTAACGATGACTTTTGATTTTTTGAAAATAAACGAAATTTCGTAAAAGTGTCTGGGTAAATAATTATTTAAACAAAAATGAAGAATATGTGTAATTTTTTTCAGCTTAAATATTGCAAACAAAGCCCTATGGAACATTTGTGGCCGAAAATATCTAACCTAAACTACAGATAGATGTCTCGAAAAATCGGGGTAAATCCTAAGTTAGAAGCTTATTGTTATTACCATGGCACTACAGCAATTTGAATAATTATGAATTTTAATCCATAGTCTGTAAATTAGTAGAGAAAACTTGGAAATTTACTAAAGCCAAAAGTGGTGGAGGCGCCGGATTCGTGGCTGAAATTTATGGCTAACTTCCAGTCGGTATTTCTTGGCAACATTTGATACCGAGAATTGGTCGGCAGGATCGCAGATTCGTCATACGAAATGGAAATATTGCAGAGTCGATATCAAAACTTTCTAAAGCTGCAGAAGAAGATTATCATACTGAGCGATGAGAGGAAACGGTAGAGGAAATATTCATTAACAATGTTGCAACAATTGAAATCTGAGTGAATTTGTGGATCAAGAGAATTACGGCCAGTTGAGACACCTACATCAATCATATTATAAGTTTTAAGTCATAAACTACAGGAGTTTTTTAATGAAGGAGGAAATTGCGAGTGGAAAAATACTAAAAGAGTCAAGTCCAACGAGTGCAGATAAGGAGGTACCGCAATAATTAATTTCAGCAAAAATTTCAGAAGTACAGGTATTCAAAGGTGCCAGCAAAATCATCGAAGACATTATGAGAGACTAACAGCCATATGAATAGAGGTACCGCCGGCTAGATACATTTCCAGGGGCGCAATCGTCTGAGAGCTGTAGAATTAGAAGATTATTAAGTTTCCGAAACAAGCGCATCGCACTTGTGGACATCCTGTCCAAGCACATTAAAGTCGAGAGTCAGTTGACTCCTGACTCCTGACTCCTGACTCATGTTGAGCTTTTCTTTAGCTCTTCAGTTTGTTTTCAGGCTGTATTGAAAAGAGTCATGAGTCATTTCTACTCTTTTTAGTTCATTTTTCACGACTAGTCGACTCACAAAAAAAGTCATTTCGCCCATCTCTAGTGTAGAGGAAGACAAGAACAAGGGTGAATGAGATTGCGACAAGCTTAGGTCAGGTAAGCACAGCTCAAGATAAATGGAAATTCTGTAAGTCAAGAAGTGCAAGGACGATAATTACAGCTCGAAAATCCGCCCCGAAAAGAGATCCACCGACAAGGATTCGAACGAACGATTCTGGACTGAAAAGTTGTTGCTGCAAATCGAATTGGGAAAACTCTGCCTCGCAGACTACCGAACACCAGAACAGCTGGAATTCAAATTCCATTTTTTTTTTAAGTTCTGAGATGACCAAGCAGAGGCTGATCAAATCAAAGATAATCCAATGCCCACGAGGTGCAGAGGAAGATCCGTAGATAGTTGAGGAAGGTCGGGCCTGCAAGGAGCGAGCGTGCAGAAGAAGGTTGCAAGTAAAAGAAACATTCGATGGCGCAGAAGTCAACTTAACTAAGGAAGCAAAACCTAACCTATTTCGGAAAATGAGCACTTTTTCGATTTTGCAATTTTCGAACACTATTTCTACCTTATCTCCTTTGCTGTTGAGTCCCACAAGGAACTGCTATAGGCAAATAGTTCATAGAATTAAGAGCTTAACTTAGTTATAAACAAAAATTAAACATTGGGTAACATTTTCTCAACCACTCTCGACCGGCTCATCATTTCTGAGAATTCTGGAAAGCTGTAAAGAAAACGAATTTATCTGGGAAACTTCTAACTCGCGACGTCGAGACGAATCGTTGGTAAAAATACCACAACACGATTAAGATGATTAATCAAACATTAAATATTGTTCCCCCATCAGAAACCTACAGACCGATTTCGACCTTTAAGTTTCAGTACAGCATTCAGGCAATAGATTCCGCCACTTTGGCGTTTCTACCTATGATTAATCAACTTAACGCCCAACGTAGGAACGAGTGGCGGCTGGCAGCGTGACTGATGGTACAGCCGCGGTGGCAGAGGACGCAATATCGATAGGTGCGGGTCGGTCGACTCATTCACTCAGTGAGTTTAATTCTATTAGTGCGGTAGCGATGCGCTATCATAGCCAATCTCTACTTGCCATGAGTCACGCCGCCAGGCATCACTGATACGACAAGATGGCACTGGCAAAGAAATACACAACTTGATGTCACTACTTTGCTCATTTTCCAGGTTAGTGGTAACCTGGAAGAGATTTAAGAAGAAGAAGAGAATTAACCCAAAGACCAAGCGTTTTATTATTACAAGTTTGCGGATAAATTTATAGGTAATTAATAAATCGAGGTCTTTGGATTTTTTTCAAACTTTGAGAGATGGATTGTAGTATCGAAAAACTAAGTTTTCTCAAATTTCAGCTTCCCAGATATTAGACTTACAATTTGAGGTGTGAATTAGGATTTTTGAAAGATCAGCATTTTCCCGAAATCTTATAATTTTCAACTTTTAAACCTACGTAACTTCTTTCGTTCTGAAGATTTTGAGTTGAAATTTTGAGAGTGTACTTCGAAAATGTTTCTAAAGATTCTCTGGGAGTTTGATGTTGAAAAATTTAGAGGTAACAAAAATACAGCGGTTCAAAGTTCATTATTTTTGGGAAAATAGCCGAAATACCAATTTTTAAACTTACATAAATTTTTCTTGAATGCATATTTTCAGCTGAAATTCAATAGGTATACTCTATGAATGTTTCTGAAAATCTTTTAAAAGTTTGGTGCCAAAGAATTGAGAGACAACCGAAATACAATAGTTCAAATATACGTATTTCATCAAAAATCGCTAAAACTGACATGTTCAGAACTTTTTTCTACCTAAATACTTTGAACTGAAACTACTCTTGAAATGTTCCGAAAGAACCCCTGAAATTTTTGTGCCAGGGAATTAAGGGATACCGGAGATACAGTGGTTCAAAGATTAGCAATTTTCCAAAAACGTTCATTGCTAAAAGTTACTAAAAGTCCCATGATTAAGCCTACGCAACATTTTTCTATCTGAATGTTTTGATCTGAAATTTAGAGGATATATTAATAATAATAATAATACAGTTTTATTCAGGTTGCTGCTAAATACACATGTGATAGGTCAACAAATATAAAAACCAAAATACCCGCTGAAGTTCATGATTTAATTAAAAAAATATTATGTGAATGAAAATAATTGTCGTGTTTGCCCTGGAAAAAAGGAATAAGTCAAAATTGTTGAATCTTCTGGGAAGAAAATATGTGTTCAAAAAAAGTTACTATTTTATACTGTCCATGATCTCTACATTAATTTTACTGAGGATTACCATCATCGTTTCGATATTCTACCAAATTTTTCTTACTTTGCTGCTTTTAGACCTCGTGAATGTATTGTAGCTGGAGATCCTGGAGGTCATACAATTTGTGTTTGCGAAGAACATAAAAATATAAAATTAAAGCCATCTTCTTGGAATAAGGATTTCAAATACATTAACCTTCTTGAAATCGCGTTCTGTAGCACTAATAATATTAAATATATGCTACATAGATGAAGTGAATTTCGCGGGCAAGGGATCATAAAAAAAATTGATGATAGCTGTACTTATGAAAGAGAAAATATCACTTATAAATGCTGGATCAATGAGGGTAGTCGAGCGTGTATCACAGAAAAGTTGGAAAATTTTTAAAAGACATTGGTAACTGAAATATGGAATTTGAGTATTCATCACTTTATAGCTGATTCATAGAAAAGTTTTTTTGAACAATACAAAAAAAATTTAACCTTCGATACATGTATTATAGTCATGGATTTCTCGGAAAACTACTCATTCCTCATTCAGAATTAAGTCCAAGCATTTTATTACAACAACGCGGAGCAACACTTCATCCATTCGTCAATATTACAAACTCCAATGAATTACAGAGCATGAGCTACTTTATTATAAGTGATACCAAAGATCACTTTGCTTACACCGTTTATGATTTTTTAGAAAAAATTACAAATGTTTTGAAGAATGAATATTCGTGGATCAGAGAAATTATATATTTCTCCGATGGAGCACCAACTCAATATAAAAAGAAGTAAGTTTGCTTTTTTAATATAAAAAAAAAATATTTCTGACCCGATTTTGACTGAATTAAAAATGTTATCACTCATTTGTCTCAAGGAATCATTTAGCCAATATATGCTGCCATGAAAATGATTTTGGAATTAATGTAAAATCATATAACTTTTTCGCAACGAGACACGGAAAAACCTCAAGTGATCGTATTGGCGGAACTGTAAAAAGGATCGTTATGCGCCATCGCTTAAGGTCTCCTCCCGAAAATCAAATTACTATACCACTAGAAATGTATGAATATTTATCAAAAGAGCTGAAAACTGTTCAGTGAGTAAAAACATTTTTTTAAAGTATGTTCTTTTTATAGAGAAATAATTAATTTATAGATCACTCTGGGTACCAGATGGGGATGTTAAACGTTACCGAAAAGCACTGAGCCAAAGATTATCTAATGTCAAGACCATACCACAAACCAGGAAACACCATTGTTTTATACCAAGAGGAAATAATACATTAAATATACAAATTACTTCTATGGATGATGAGAGAAAGAGTGTAACCTTAAATATACGAGTATAATTGATTTGAAAACCATAAAAAAACATATATAAATTAATTAAAAATGATTGTATGTTGAAACGTTATTAACACAAAAATTCAATAGATATTCTCGTTGCGCTATCTTTACCGCCTTTAAAACCCCTGGTACCAAACTTTCAGGGATTCCTTGGGAACACTAGAGAAATATATCCTCTAAATTTCAGATCAAAACATTCAGATAAAAAAATGTTGCGTAGGCTTAATCATGGGAATTTTAGTAACTTTTAGCAATGATCGTTTTTGGCAAATTGCTAATCTTTGATAGATAGATAGATAGATAGATATAACTTTATTCACATTAGCCACTATATACAGATATATTTATACATAAGGAAATATTCTAGCGGATGTGAGACGTCCAATAATTTAAGTCTAAAAATTTATAAAATTTTGTATAAAAAAACTAAAATATAAATAAATCACACTTATAATAACATATACAAAGCATTCACATACTAAAGCGTATGATCATGTTACGGTACTAACGGTTTTCAATCCTAGTCGGACTTACAATCCTCTACAAATTCACTAAACGTATAATAGCATTTACCTATTAGAAAATGTTTCAAGTTTCTTTTAAATATTTTTATGTTTCCGGATATCTTCAAATGTTTTGGGATCAAATTGAACACAAGCATGCATGAAAACTTGGGAGATTTTTTGTAGAGCTCGCTGTTATGGGCTTGAATTCTGAGGTCGTGTTTATGTCGAGTGTCGTGATCATGGACATCTTGACTTGTGGTGAACGAACGTAAATTTTGGGCAGCGTATATTGCGCATTTATATATAAATATTCCAGTCACAGTTAGCAATTTGTTATCTTTGAAAAAGTCCCGACATGAATTTCTTCTCTTCAGATTGAAGATGAGGCGAATGATACGTTTTTGTGAAATTGAAATTCTTTGAACATTGGTCGCCCTGCCCCAAGATATGATATTGTACGCTATGTGGGGATAGGCTAGTGCATAATATACATTTAACAATGATTCTTTTGAATGATTAAATTTTAACTTTAAAATGGAGAAATATGCGCTACTCATCTTAGAGGACACATGATCAATTTGCCTATTCCACGTTAATCTTGCATCGATAAAACTGCCAAGGAATTTAGTATTTGACGCATTATTTGATATTGGATCTGTTGGTGGTTTCCTATTGTAAAATTGGATGTTGACCGTTTTTTCCGTATTAAGAATTAATTTATTCATTGTACACCATTTTGCAACCTCGGAATGGATGTTATTGATTTTATCCTTAAGACCTTGAGGTGTTTGTGCGGAAATTACTACTGACGTGTCATCTGCAAAATTAATCATGTGTCCATCACTGATAAATTGGTGTAAATCATTAATAAAAAGCAAGAAAATCAAGGGTCCCAGGGTTGAACCCTGAGCTACCCCTTCAGTAGTGTTATATGTTTTTGACCTTTTCCGCTCAATCTCTACATACATTTGTCTGTTAGTTAAGAAAGAAGTAATTAAATCTAATATATTTCCTCTAATGCCAAGCGCTGATAGCTTCTGGGTTACGAATTCTACATCGATGGTGTCGAACGCTCGGGAGAGGTCGTAAAGAAGTGCGGCTACGTTTCTACCAGCATCCACTTGAGAATATACTTCATCGATGAACGTTATCATTGCACTTTCTGTAGATTTGCCTTCACGGAATCCGTGCTGATTTGGAGATAGTAACTTGAATTTGTTTATGTAGTTCCATAATTGTTCACTGATTACCCTCTCAAATATTTTTGAAAATGTGTTTAACACCGACACTGGACGATAGTTCGCAACTTCTGTTTCCGGCCCTTTTTTGTGTAGGGGTACTACGCGCGCGATTTTTAGGGCACTGGGAAATTTACCACTTTCAAATGCCAGGTTTACAAGATAGGTTAGTGGCTCTATAATGAGATGGCTTACCGCTTTAATTACTGATGTTGGTATTTCATCACTGCCCGCACTTGTTTTGTTGTTTAATTTATTAATCACTGATTGTAGATCATGAGACGATATCGGTTGAAGAAACATGCTATTTATTGAGTTTGTTTTTGTAACAGTACATGAAGTTGACACAGTATTTCCGAAATGGTCGTTAATTTTTATGCCTGTTACAGTGGCATAGTAATGACCAAATGTTTCTGCAACTTGGTTTGGCTCTTCTATTCTTCTCTCTCCATTTTCCATGATAATAATAGGTTTTCTTTTGTTTTCTCCTCTTCCCAATTCTTCGTTTACGAGTGACCATATTTTTTTAACTTTGTTATTTGCCTTTAATATTTCATTCTCGTGAAATATTTTCCGTGTATTTTGTATTAAAAGTTTATGTGCTTTTTTTGCTTTTTTATAAATTGAATTTAATTCTTCTGATTTAATTTCTATCATCGTTCTGTATGTTTCTTTAAGTTTTTCCGATGATTTGATTATTTCATTAGTGATCCACTTCTTTCTTGTTTTTTTCCTGGTGATTTTCGTTTTCCTTTTAGGACACGCAATATTAAAGCAGTATAAGAATTCAAAAATATATCGAACGCACTCTCTATATTATTCGTTTTTATAATTTCCCAGTTGATTTTTTGCAAATGGTGCTTTAGTTCTGATACATTTTGCTCCGTATTTGAACCACTGTATCTCCGGTATCCCATAATTTCCTGGCACAAAAATTTCAGGGGTTCTTTCGGAACATTTCAAGAGTAGTTTCTCTAAATTTCAGTTCAAAATATTAGAAAAGTAGAACAAGTTACGTGGTTTTGAACATGTCAGATTTTTGCTAAAATACGTATATTTGAACCATTGTGTTTTGGGTATCTCTCAATTTTTTGGCACCAAACTTTCAAAAGTTTTTCAGAAATATTCATAGAGTATATGTATTGAATTTCAGATGAAAACATGCATTCAAAAAAAAGGTATGTAAGTTTAAAAATTGGTATTTCGGCTATTTTCCCAAAAATAACGAACTTTGAACCGCTGTATATTTGTTACCTCTAAATTTTTCAACATCAAACTCCCAGAGAATCTTTAAAAACATTCCCGAAGTACACTTTCAAAATTTCAACTCAAAATCGTCAGAACGAAAAAAGTTACATAGGTTTAAAAATTGGAAATTATAAGATTTCGTGAAAATGCTGATCTTTCAAAAATCGTAATTCACACCTCAAATTGTAAGTTTAATATCTGGGAAGCTGAAATTTCAGAAAACTTAGTTTTTCGATACTACAATCAATCTCCCAAAGTTTGAAAAAATCCAAAGACCTCGATTTTTTTGCATCGGTAAAAACTAGTGGAATTACCCTTATATATAATAATTATTTTATTTCGAACGGTGTGAGAATATTCATTCGATAACCAGTTATGGAATAAATCACAAGCAAAACGCATAACGCACAATGTTTTGTTCCATAAAAAGAGTGAGCATGTGTATATCCTATGATCAAAATTGATTTTAGAATACTTAAATTCTACAGTGGTCATGGAGAAAGATGATTATTTGTTTTGCATTACAATATAATAACCTGCAGCTGTGCACTACATCCATTTTTCATAACATTTCAAATATGCACCGATTATGCAGTCACGCCACCATCTATTATTGATAAACTAAATCGATACGTAAATGTCACGACCATTGAGATAATGGGAAGTTCACAAATTTTATTGCGGCCCTCATAATCCAATTATAAAAACATGTTAATCGCCCTGTCGAATAATCGGTTTTGAGCTAAAACTATTAGCTTTGAAATATTCATAAAATAAAATAACGCAAACATTATTGTAGAGTAGATTAAAATTACTTTACTAATTAAATTCATCTAAATTGTAGATTTGGCTCCAATTTAAAATCTCACTCATCGCTAACTCGTATTTAATTACGGAAGCGGGTGAAATATATTCATTAGTTGAACAAACAAGAATCCATTTAGGCAAAATTATATGCACGCGTACATTAAAGTTAGCTGTAATTAAAAACTCCACTTCCAAGCGATTATAAATATTAATTATGCCCGGCGCCTCCTCCATAACTCCGCGCACGCAACCTGTCCGTCCGTTTATGTAATTTACCGACTTCTTCGGCCACATAACTCACGGAATTGTGATAGAATTATTAATTTATTAATGGCAATAACACAACGTATAAATCATCGCCGACAACACTGAAACGGGCGCATTGATTAATAAAAAGGTAAACGCACCTGGTATCGACCTTTAATGGCCCTTTTAACAAAGAGTGGAGAAAAAGATAAAAATGAAAACTGCTATAATGAGATTTTAATGTGTCGTTGATTTTTTTTTATTTTCTCCGAGGAAGTGTGAAGTAGATTATTTGCTTGCGTGCGTGTAATTTCATTAAATCCTCGAGGGCACACGGGGGGTAATTAACGCGGACGCAGGGGGAGTCCCAAGGCAGGAACTCGGCAGATAAAGGCATTAGGGGTAAGGTCGATTAAAATTTTAATTAGTAATTGATTCGAATTCTGCTCAAATCGGCATTTCGCAAATTGATTTCGCTCGGCGTGTGTTTGTTTATCGGATCTATCTGGGAAATTGGTCTGGTGGAAGTGCTCAAATGGAGGAGAATAAGGGAAAAAATGAGTGTTTCAGTTTGCGAGCGTCGTCGCCGCCCGCCCGATTGCCCTTTGAAAATAGTCGATTACGGTGTATCGAGCAGCCCTTATGGAACGGCGGTCATTTAAACATGGAAACCCTATTGTATAGAGTTAGGCTCCGTTGCTTCTGAAACAATGATTGCAGCCCGTTTAAGATTGCGGAACGGAGGAATCGATTGCTCTATTTCAGCGCAGTTTCCTGATTTTGCTTTTTAATTAAAATTCTTTGCATTACTTTGCAAAAGCAATGTTTTTTTTTAAATTATAAATCAAACAATCCATTAAATGCAAAGTGTTATTTAATCCACAAAGTAAACTCTAATTGGAATTGGAAACCCTCACTTTTTCGAAATACATTAAAAACGAAATATTGACAAATTCAAATTTAAATTCTGTTCGTTTCTCAGGTACCGTTACATCACATTCATTGCACAATTCACCACAGACATGAGGTTCGTTCCAGCTACGGAGATTGCAGATTCATTATCCAACGTCGAAATTAATTAATAATAATCATAATCATTTATTTACGTGTTTTAACATAGAGTGTACACAAGTCAGGTTCCCAAATAAAATTCTGTCGAAGTATCTGACCTTGCAAAATTCCAATCACAACCGACGGACTTAAATTTCTTTTGTCAAGCGGGACGATCTCAACTTAAACAGTTCGTCTACACCAATTTACGCTGACGTAACTCTTACTACCCGGAGTTTTACGACACAAAATTTTAGAATCACTTCACGCGGATTAACTCATCCAGGCATTAGATCAACTAAACGTCTAGTAAGTTTACGTTATGTTTGTCCACGGATGAACCGCGACATTACACTAAATGTCAAATCTTGTGTTAAGTGTTAAAAGAAGAAAATTTATCATCACATAGTAGAGCCACTTAGATTTCCGACAGCGGATGAACGCCTCGACAGTATAATTATTTAAACAGGTCTTACAAAGACTAAAAAAACAAATCATCTCTTGGAACAACCACTTAAAACATATTTGGATATTAACTGAGTTATTTTGATAAGTTAGTCTAAGTGATTGCGTGTTAAGAAACTTGAATGATAGAGGGAAATTGGCGTAAGCAACTTAGTTATCCTACCATGGTCGATTGTATTAATTACATTTATAATTGGTAATTAGAACAATCACAGTATCCATGGACCCGGACGGCAAATATTCGTGAATATTTATCGAAAGCAGTGTACAAACCGCTCCACTACGGGGTAAAATATTCAAGGGAGGACAAATAACAAAGTTTCTAAAATAGGCGCTAGATGAAACTGATTAAAATGTTTGTTGATTTTAGAGAGTACTTAATCTTCCTCAGCTTTAGATGATGAACACATAAGATCGTTTGCTTTGAACGAGAGAAGTTTTAATTTAATAAAGTGAAACATTTAGCCTAACAATTTAACCTACAAAAATGTATCTTAATAACGTCGGATATCATCATTAACACATTAAGATAGGTTTAACCTTAAAGGAACTTTAAGGTAGGTAATTGTCGATGTAATTTCCGAAACCCCTGTATTCCCTAAAATTTCGAAAACCTATTTTAACCCTATATAAATATAAATCCTCATTAAAATCCTTCCTGATACAAAATTCAAATAACTACCCCCGGCATATCCGAAGAAAGATTTCCTGGTTGATAGCCCTTTGAAATATTATAATATTCTAACATAAAGTAAAACTCAAAAAATGTGAATATGTTTTCAAATAAAGATGTTTGTGTACATGTTAAGAAATATATATTTTTATATCGAACGAGATCCGCGACTGGCAAATAAGTCCAAAAGAACGCTAACAAATTTTGATTTCATATATGGAGTGCCTTTCTAGAGGCATATTTAAGAGGGTCACTACCTCAAAAATGAACAAAATAATCGATTTTGAGTAGACACTTAATTCTGCGTATAAAATAGTATATTACGTACCGAGTCGGGATAAACATCATTACAGCCGAGGGCATAGATTGCAAACCGAGGCGCGAAGCGCCAAGGTTTGCAATTGCGCGAGGCTGGAATTGTGTTCCCGCGAGGTATGTATACTATTTTATTCACAATCACGAAATGTAATGATAAAAGTAAAATTGTTTGATTTTGGTACACATATTTATTTCAATGTCGGACATATTTAATTCGTAAAAAAATGACGTATGGGTGTCACTTAAACCTCAGTACCACACTTTTTATAATTGTGGTAAGTAGTGTATTACATAATACAGCTAGATTACGTGGAGAACCCGAGCCACCAGCAGATAATGATGTAATTCAATACGACTTACGGCAATTGACATAAAATGGGGTAAACGTGCATTTCACGTAACGGACAAAAGTAAACGCAACAACTTCCGGGAACCAAAAGTTAAATGATTCGCATGTTGACATAACTAATAACTAATTTCGGGTAACGGGAACGAGAAGCTTGCTATATTTTCGCCTCCGTTCCCGTCCTCGTTACTTTCCGCGGGTTGTTGTGAAGGCGCATTTATTATGAGGTTACGGTTTTGACACTTGATGGGTTGTTGGGATGTTGCCAACCTGAGATATGCATAAATCCGTTTCGTGTAAGAGCACAAATCATTAATATCCACTTATAAATAAGAAGTACTTAATGAAGAGGATGGTTGCGACCGTTATGACGTGGTAATCCATAATTAAACAGAATTGTAAAATTCACTTCAGAGTAGATTCGTTGGAGAACCGAGCGCATGATTGATGTCAATTTGACGTTTATATAAACTGACAATTGACTGTTTCTGTATTTCGAAATAGAGGTTCGCAAAATGTTTCTGTACCTCGAAATAGACGTTAGTAATAGAATATTACCCATCTCGAAGAGGGAATCGCTAATATCCCAACTTTTTCGAGGTTAAAAATATGCATATTATTATAGTGATTGTGAATAAAATTGTATTTTCCATTTTTCCGATCAGTAAAAGTGATCGTAATTTGTAAGCAAAGTGGGGGAGGCGAGCTCTTGTACGGAATATTTTTAAGTTTTTTTACTTTCCTGAAAAATTTACTCTTTTAAGTTTAGGTACACTTTTCTTCAAAACTATAGAAACTATCAAAACTTTTTTTTCTTTTAAAGGTGGTATTGATACCTATCAGCATGGCTGAGAACATTTCCATATGTTGAGCAGATTTTTAAAAAATAAAAAGAACTCGAAGAATTTTCATGTTTTTTCTCCACGTCATAATTCGGAATCCAATCAATATTTTTTTAATTCCTCAGCAATAAATGCTTATTTTGGAGGTAAGAACATGTGTGCAAAATTTAAAAGAAATCGGTCCAGTAGTTTTTTTTTTACTTTTTAGAAAAGTGTACCTAAAAATCCCGTTTTTTAATAGAAAATGACTGAGGAAGTATCCCCCTTAACAAATACAAACTGTCAAAAAACCGTGAGAATGGTGCGATTTTTTTTAATATCGAACAAGATCCTTGGCTGGCACATAAGTTCAAAAGGGCGCTATTTTTTTAAATTTTATTTACGCAGTGCCTTTATGGAAATATATTTAACAAATACAAACTGTCAAAAAACCGTGAAAATGTCAAGAATAACTTTTGTACCTCATTTAAATAATACTGTTCAATCGTCATTGAAAATGCTGGGTTTTATTATACGTAGTTGCAAGAAATTTAAGAATGTTCAAACTATAATTACTTTGTTTAATTCTTTTATTCTCAGTAAACTTAACTATTGTGCACCTGTCTGGAGTCCAAGTTATGCAGTACATATTAATACTCTTGAGAGAGTTCAGAAAAAAATTCTTAAATATTTATATTATTTTAAGTATGGGGTATATCCACCATACTCTATTAATTATGATATGCTACTTAGTGAATTTTCAATGCCTTCTATGTTACAACGGCACAGATATATTTTCACCTTAACGCTATATAAACATATCCATTATTACGTCGACAATTCATTTTTTCTCAATCTTCTACTTTTTAATGTTCCAAATTTTTTTACACGCCACTCATTAACTTTTTATTACAATAAACCTAACACTTTACATTTTTCCAAATCTCCGTTATATCATATGTTAAATATTTATCACAGTTTGCAATGTTTTGTTGACATATTTTGTACGAATTTTCCCGCGTTTTCTATAGATTTAAAAAACGCTATAAATTTATATTGTTGAATCGCAGTTTTATTTTTTGTTTGTTTTACTTTATGTATGTGCTTATATATGTATGTATGTATGTTTATATATATATATATATATGCAATTCTGTTTATTTAAATGTAATAATGTTTATTTTACTATATTTTGTTCTACTGTGTAAGAAATGCTAATAACTATTTTTTTTTTTTTGTAGAATAGTATACTATAATATTGCTTATTATTATCATAGATTGTATTATGTATTTAATTTTAATGTTTCCCTGTAATTGGATGTTTTCCGTTGGGATATAAATAAATAAATAAATAAATAAATAAAGAATTATTTTTAGCGCCCTTTTGGACTTATGATAGCCACGGATCAATAATCTGTTCGATATTATAGGCAAGGTGTTATTACAGTTTGTATTTGTTTAATATATTTCCAGAAATGTACTGTGTAAATAAAAATCAAAATTTTTGCCGCCCTTTTGGACTTTTGTGTCAGCCATGATTTAATGAGCTGCTCGATATTTAGCAAACAAATATTTTAAAGATTTTCACGGTTTTTTGATAGTTTGTATTCGTTAAATATACTTCCAGAAAGGCACTGAAAAATTTTCAACATTGGAGGAACAACATGTGTCTTGAAATGAGACGATACAGAATACGAAAATACACAAACGTATGTCCGATATCCTTAACCACTGTCATAACATTTTTTATGTTCGACTGTACGAAAATAGTAACTTTGTGGGTTTATTTTTAGGCCAAAATGTACGCCATTTTGTACTAGTCCCATAATTGATAAAGTAAATTGGACTCTTATGTCAGTGTCAGAAATGACAGATTTTAATTTTGGTTAGGACATCTAATAAATTACTCATGCAAAAGAGAGATCAACTATGATAGTGGTTTATAGCATAGTACTTACTGTTATTCATTACACTTACTCCTGAAGAAGTTTACAAGGGTTGGACGTTTATTATGCGAGTTAGATTGTTTAACCTAATCATCCATTCTCTATTAAATTTACAATGAATGGCATTAGTGAGGCACCAAATGCACACTATGATTAAAATATATATAAATACATTGCTTCAGTTTGTATTTAAAAAGTATTCCAAAAGTGCTAAAAGCAGTCGAACATAAAGCTTTGTATGTAACTCGTCCACAATAGCACCTCATGGACTCGCCTTCATTATCAGCCTCTCTCACTTCGCTCGCTCGGCCATAAAACGTCTCGTCCAAGAAAGTGCTATATTATGGACTTGTTACATAAATAGCTATTTTTCATGTAAACTATGTGTGTTATCATTTGCGCTAATACCACTTAATGTAACTATTTTTGTTTTTGTCACCTAATTAATCTATTACTGACGAACTATTGATTTTTTTTCTCACGAAATAGGGCTGATTGTCGGAAAAATAGCGTGTATCCCGCAAGCTTATTTTCTGCCTTTGGTGCACTATATAGGTATTATATCCGGAGTTGCAATGATGATTGCCAACCTCCGATTACAGACGGCACAATAAGAACAATACTACATATCCTACATTCATCAAATTTGACTTACGTACGTAGGTATTATGTGTATGGTTCGGTAAATTTTCTTGCACTCACCTGAAACAAACAAAAACATTAATAATATTATATTTGTCTTGTAGAATTTCAAACATTAATATTAATATTAATTTATTGATACTGGGGTATTTTTTCTAAAATGAATTAGCCGCAATAGCCTAGGAATTAAAATACGAATGTCTCTGATTAGACATTTGTAGTGGTCATTCAGACAGTTAAAGTCTTTTAAAGCAAAAAAAGTTAATCAGAGACATGTCCATTTCAATTCATAAGCGACTGCGATTTATTTCTTTTTGAATTACAGAATTAAACATTAGTTTTTCGCATCTTATTAAATAATATAAACGTTGTTAAATCGTTTTTGATTGAGAAAGTTGTCCATTATTCGGTCGAATCATTTTCTTCACAGGTGACGTCCAATTAAATGATAGCAATTTCATTGCCCAACAGGTGACGTCCAATCAAATGATAGCAGTTTCATTGCCCAACAGTTTAATTGTTACTATGGTAACGATTCGTTTTTTGTTAGCGAACTGCCGCAATTTCCAAATAGAAAAATTATTCGTTATAATTTAATACAAACAGAAACATCTTTAGGTAATTATTTAATATGATGCGAAAAAGTATAGTATTAAACTCGTGAACAAGTTGGCCATTCACTCGGGTGAATTGCAACTCGCCTACGGCTCGTGTTGCAAACTTCACCCTCGTGGCAATGGCCAACTTTCCCACTCGTTTAATAATATACTATAATATAACTTATCCTGCAGTAATAATCAGTAACGTATCATTTTAGTGAATAGTTGGAAATTTTATGAGTATATTGGGTTTATATTCGACCCAAAATTTGATTGTATCATTTAATAGTAATTTTCGTAACTTGGTTTATTTTATCCTATTTATATTTTTTTTTATTTAAAAAATTATTTAATGAGACCGTCAAAAAGCGAAATCATGTTTGTTTGCCAATGTCTCCATAGCAACGAGTTGCGTTAAGATACATATAATAACACTAGTGTTGTTAAAGGTACCTTAACGTTACTCGTTGCTAAGGAGTTATTGGTATGTTAACATTATAGATAAAATAAAAAATAAAACAATATGAACCCATTGGAAAGTGGCAAACGGTGGCAAACTATTTACAAAAATAAATTTTATCTTACATTACAATAAATACATATATATTTTTTTATTTATCTATTAGTAGGTCACTAAATAGCAATTTTAATGTGTTATTTATTTATTATGGTTGCTTTCTAACTATGCAATTTGCATTGTATATCATTTGTGTAAAATTTTGCTTAATACCTATTATATGAGTGTATTATTGTTATTATTACGCTTTTAGAGATTTGTAAACTGTAAACAATTTATTTAACTGAAAATTTCCGCCAAAATGATTTTACATAAACCCATGATTTAAACAGTGGTTTATTATTTGCGTGAAAAGGGCTAATTTCCGGGATAAACTTGTCCGCATTAAATTTCAAGGGTCAAATGTTCAGCGGCTGAGCACGAGTTAGATATGAGGGAAAGGTGGACTTGAGGTAACGTTAAGGGTGAATAAGGGCGGAAGGACATAAGTAAAGCGCACACCCACATACAAGGGCCTTTTATATGGGGCCAAACAGTGCGAGTAAGCCCACTGTATTATTGCGGGTATTACGTGAAAGGCGCCCCTTGCGAGAATGTGGGTCACGGGCCCCGAAATTGTTGCCATTCATATTTTATGAGGGCCCCCGGGGCGGGCACACACACACATACACAAACAGAGGAAAAAGCAAATATTCGGAATACACAATGGGGGTTGGTTAACAATTTACAAATTCATGGAAATTAACTAATTGAGTTTGATTATACGGGGGGTAAATTGGGCCGTTCATTTTTGATACATAGGGCTTTGACGTTTACATGAACATGTGGTTGGATGGTATAATTAATCGCCAAAAATGTGTAAAATAATTATAACTACTGGTATTCGATTGGATATACTTATTTGAAAATTGTCAATTTTATTAATTCATGCAAAAAATTAAATGACTGCATGCAGAATTTCTCTCTAATAAATGTATTTATGTATATTGAAATAATGCACTTAACACTTAGTTTGTTTTAGAAATTGCGTTTAGTTTCGACAGTTATGTCGTTACTAATGAATGAATACAGACGTGAAGGGACAGATTATAGATAAGTTTTGGTCTATTTACGTGTTTGCTCTAAAATAATTAGAGAAGATTCGCAACTCGAAAGAATTTAAGAATTTAATAATTTCACTACAATAAAAAGTATGAATTATGTATTTATCAGATCATATCTAGAATAGTATTTAATCATATAGTTTTCATTTATCTTATGTTATATACAACTAAAAATCATCTAGCTTAAGTTCTTAAAAATGTTATACTTTCAAAAGTATATGAAATATCCGTCACTTAATTATAATTTTATGGTGACTATTGTTTCTTTACAACTTAATTAATAATAAGATAGACATCAATTTTCTATCAAAATTGACTTTGAATGTACCAGGGTTGAATTGTAGATGCGTTAAAACAATTGGATTTTCAATATTCTTTATTATTTCCTTCTCGTTCGGATGGCTAGATTCTATTACTGAGCTTGACATGTTTACCACAACCAAGTCTATAATCAGAAAGTGTTTGTATTTTATCGAATTGTTTTGTATTCACTTTGCTAAAGTAAGGAATAAATTCGATTAAAATTTAGGACATTTTCTTTCAGAAAAATGCTCGGATACGTGTATTATTATTTTTTAACACGCAATTTTTGAGATAAAATTCAGATCTACAAGGTGCCCCAAAATTGAGATACGACCCCTAAGTTAAAATTTTCAAATGTGAACCCCCATTTTTTATTGCATTTATGGATTCTACGTAAAAGTATTTTTATGTAGCATACCTTATGTCGATACTCAGCTGCTTTTGAAAAAATGGCGTTTAAAAAAGTACTACTACTATTTTATTTCTGGTAAAAGATAACATGGTTTCATCGAAACATTGGAATTAATAAAGAAAAATCATTTCATTAGGTAAATAATGATTTTTGCTTATTAATTTCAAAATTTCGATGAAACTATGTTATCTTTTACCAGAAATAAAATCAAGTCGGAGAAAGTAACATGATGGCCACATCACCATTTTTTATATGGCAACATCCCCTTTGATATACCTCATCGAAAAGCTCTTGAAAATTGCTATTTAACAGTACTAAACAAAATACTTCTTATAAGTCTAATTTTTGAGAAATACGCGAAATAATGTTTATTATTCATTCCAATTTCTCGTTCTAAATATGAAATTAAACCATTTTGTTGCCAATAAGGTCGAAATTGTTCAACAATAATCAGAGCACTTTAATTTTTAGGGTTACAAATTAAATGCAGAATTTAACTGCCATGAGTCTATTTCTGAAAATAACAACAATTTCTATTTTTAACTTGATTCTCATTGATCACTTGATGAAACATGATTTAATATTTAGAAACAGTTAAATTTAAGAAAAATCACTTGGAAACTAGTCGGAATAAATAATTTAATAAGTGAACCATACCAAGTAATTTTTCTTAAATTTAATTATTTTCAAATAACAACAATTTGTTTCTTTATGCTTTTTTTGTTAGAATTATTTTGTATTCTCCAGTTTTTTACTATTTTTACGATCTTATTCGCAAGAAAATGGTTTAATTTGATATTAACAATACATTATAATATTATTAGATATTAAATAATCACTAGTATAAAATATACATTAAAAATCCAGAGAATTAATCAGATTACACATTAAATAATAAATATATGAATTTAATATATTTATTATATTTTAATGTGTAATCTGATTAATTCTTTGGATTTCTAAAATATAGTAATTAATTTATATCAAAAATCACTTAACCAAAAATTCATTAAAGGAATAATAACAGTCATTTATTGCAAATTATTTGAGTTTCTCTTTAAATATCTTTATCGTTGTACTATTTTTGATTGCATCCGGTAACTTGTTATATACTGTGATGCACGAATAGTATGCATTTTTTTCGTAATATGTCGTATTGTGTGCTGGTATTCTAATTTTATTAGTATTTTGAGTGTTTGAGTTTTTTTAGCCAAAATTTTCTTAAATATGAAAAATGTTACGAATAAATATGACAAAAAGCTACACATTTTTGATTTATAAATGTATTTCATAAAATCCTTGATTTTTGAGAAAAAAATCAATAATAATTTGAAATTTTTAGGTCTAAAATTGCAATAAGTGAGCATCTTTTAATAATAAATGTTTTTTGTAAACTATTTAATTTTTACTTTCTCCGTTACGAAGTACGAAAAAGTATTGTGATCGTGATTTTTTTTCAAATTTTTTTTACGGAAATATCCGTTTTAGGATCCCTAGATGCTATTTCAACAATTTCTGGAAAAAAAGTGTGTGTGTGTGTGTGTGTGTGTCTGTCTGCGAGCTGTATTTCAAAAACTAATAGAGCAATTTATATGAAACTTTGAAAATCCGTCTTATTTGATAATCTGAAGAACTGAAAAGTTTTTGGTAAAGTTTCGTACACCGGAAGTGGGTGTTTACCTTAACTGTTTTTGTTTTTTTACCAATATTTTCTTAAATATGAAAAATATCACAAAAACATTTAAACAAACATTCAAGAAAAAAAGAAATGAACATCTTTTGCTTGAAAACTTTTTTCATAAAGTCGTTTTTATTCGAGAAAAAAAATGAACAACTTATAAAGAATAAGTTTTTTTCGAAATCCCTTTAGTTTTTGAGTAAACTGAAGTTTTGAATTTGAAGTATAATTTTTCCATTTTTCATAATTTTGACGTTTTAAACGTCAGTTTCATCCGAGTTTACACAACGCTCGATGTACATTTAAAATATGATTTTAATTTAAAATAAACCGTAAAAACGTAAATATAAATGGCTATGATACCATCAAGTCGGAGATTGTAATATGATTGCCACATCACCATTTTTTTAAATTTAAAGATCATGTTATCATTTGTGTCCCATTAGTTTTTGAACAAAAAAAGATCTATAAATATGATAAAATCAGAAAATTTCTATTACAGCATCAATTTGGATGAACTTAATTATATCCATATCCATTTCCTTTTTGGTATAATATAAATCGAAAATTGGTGTGTTTTCTAAAAAAAATACCAATTTAACGAACATTTTTTAAAGGGAAATTATCATCAACGTATTCTACACCAGCTTATACAGCACTATTTCTTGCAATTATGATAATATTATAAAATGAGGTTATGAAAATGGAGTGCTGTTTTATAATAATAATAATAATAAAGCAAAAGTATAAAAAGCGTTATTAATCATTTTTAATTAATAAAATTTATGTGCACTTGGAGATACCTGTGCGCGCAATTTCTGCCCGGTTAATAAACCGAGAAAACGAATATTAATAATAAAAACCATTTATTTCTCAGCAAATTTAAAATCCATATGCCGGGCGGTTAAACTTTATGTAAGAAAAGTCGTCGTTTGGATCTATCGATTTTAGTGGTTGCCATGTTTTATTAAAAATATGATCTATTTTTTTTTTTTAAGGAATGATGGTTGACGGGAATTCGGGTTGAGGAAGTGCAGATGATTTTGGAATTGGCGTAAGCATGTACTATTCGGCCACTAACGATAATTACGTTGAGATTTCATTTTAATAATGAATGGAATATACACTAGACATCCATGCACGACCACTTCTTCGTTCCGAAAAAGTGACAGCACGGATGGGATTCGAACCCATGACCACGAGGCCCGTGAGCAGGAGCTCTACTTACTAGGCCACCGCGGCCCCAATATGATCTAATAAATATAAATAATCGGTCGTGGTAGAATAGCCTTCTAGTTTACGTCAATTTTTCTTATTCAATTTATGCCCTAAAAAAGTAATCAAATATTACTTGAAGACCGTAGCCTAACACGAGACACTTTTTTAGTAATAAATAAGAAAATTATGTATATTTTGAAAATAATCCAAATTCAGAGTAAATTTATGTTAACAAAAATAACTGAAGAATACTCCAAGTCAATCTGCAGATTTTCAAATTTACAGAAAACCGTAATGTAACACGGAAAACTTTTGAGATGATTAATGCAAAAATAGTTCATATCTAAAAAAAATACTAAATGAGGAACAAATTTCTTGTAGGAGAATTAACTATAGAAATTTAACATCAAATTGCATTATTTTAAATTTATAGAAAATCGGGCATGATTTTCTGTAAATTTCAAATTTACAGCATATTTCCTAGTTTGGAAACATCACCATTTTATTTTCTATAAAGTGGTGTTATTTATTTATTTATTTATTTATTGACGGACGAACCTTTTTACAAGAAAAAAATAATTATTATATAAATTA
Organism: Ocypus olens; assembly: GCA_910593695.2. NCBI lineage: Eukaryota > Metazoa > Arthropoda > Insecta > Coleoptera > Staphylinidae > Ocypus > Ocypus olens. The sequence continues at coordinate 20,522,721 of OU343048.1, forward strand.
GTTATTGCCTCGGGTACGTAGCCCATATGGCCAGCTCAAGGCGGCTACTATTTATATTTACACACATTGGATGAATAAATGAACAAATGAATAATGTCAGACGTATACAACAACTATGGACCCGAAAGAATACTTCTCGATCCCCGAAAAAATCTTTCGCCCGGGCTGGGATTCGAACCTACACGGCACGCGGTGCAAAGTGCAATGCTTGTTTCTTTGAAAACCCGTTTGACAACCAAATATAAAAAAAAATATTGATGTGGGCATCAGATGGCTTTTTTCTAAATCTTTATTAATTACAAATTGTTCATTTTGGCATTTTCTACAAATAATGTTAATTTACATTTGATGTAACTATTATTATTACATTATTATACACATTTTTTATTTTATTTTTAAATTAATTACAAATTAAAAAGATACTCAGTTTTTTGTTGACGTCAATATTTGTAAAAATGATTTTCTAATATTTTTCATAGTTAAAATAATATCGGAAAAAATAAGAAACGGTTAACTTTACTGTGCACAAAATTTTACCAAAAGCTTTTATGTTCTTAGGATTATCAAATAATGTGCGTGTTCAATGTTTTATTTGAAAATATTAAGTAGTTTTTGAGATTCAGCGCCTACAGATAGACAGACCTACAGACATATTTCAGAAATGGTCAGAATCGTCTCGGGTATCCCAAAATGGTTATATTATATCGTTTAAAATTTAGAATTGGGAAAAATCACGATTACAATACTTTCTCGTACTTCGTACGAAGAAAGTAAAAAAAAAATTTTTTACAGTCATCATGCACTTTCTTAGATTTTAAGGTAAAAAATGATGATGTAGGCATCATGCAACTTTTTCCGATTTGATGGCACAATAGTTATTCAAGTTTAAACTTCCATGGTTTATTTCAATATAAAAGATATTTTAAATGTACATTGAGCTTTTTGCAGGATCAGATGATACTAAGGTCAACAAAATTATAAAAGATGAAAATGACAAATTATACTTCAAATGTTTATACACTTGTGGAAGAAAAATGAAACACTTGAAATTCGTGAAATTTAGACCAATTTCAAACCGCCATAACTCGGCGTATTTTCAATCGATTTTGATGAATCCCTGAGGGTGAAAAACTTTGAAGTGTCTTCTTTAAAGTCATGCATACGAACTTAAGCGTAACCCCTTCCGCCCTCCTCTAGCACCCTTGTGAAAAAAATGTTTTTCAGGAAACCATATCCAACTTTGACGATGTGTACGGAGTTGGAAAAAAATTGCCGATTCGATCCACCATAAAGGCATTAATATCTGATCAATTCCCTATGCAAGACTTAAAGAACTAAGTGCATTTCTAGCGTACAAAATGGGATATTCATGATTTCGCGCAAACAATAATTTTCGTGCATATCTCAAAGAACATGCAAAGAAAATTTCATTCGTGAAAACGGAAACAATTTCGTCAAAAATCTTCCAAAAAAATGCACTTTTTTCAAACACCCATAACTTTGTGCGAAATCGTCGTAGAAACTTCGTTTTTTGAGTCCTGCGCAGGTAATTGAACACATTTCAATGCCCTTTTGGTGGATCGAGTCGATACATTTTTTGCCAACTCCGTACACATTGTCAAAGTTGGCCATGGTTTCCTGAAAAAACTTATTTTTTCACAGTGGTGCTAGAGGGGGGTGGAAGGCGTTACGCTTAAGGTCGCATGCTGACTTTAAAGAAGACACTTCAAAGTTTTTCGTGCTCAAAGATTTATCAAAATCGATTGAAAATACGCCAAGTAATGGCGGTTTGAAAATGGTTGAAATTTCACGAATTTCAAGTGTTTCATTTTTTTCCACCAGTAGACTATCGCCAGTTTCCTTAAAAACTAATGAGATTTCCAGAAAAAAATTTGTTTATAAGTTGTCCATTTCGGCATTATGTATAATTATTATTAATATAAATTTGACGTAACTATTATGATTATAGGCCTTAATGACAAAATGTTTAAACAATTTGTTTGTTGAAAAACAAATATTTGATATTTCATACAAGTGATTGCGACCCAATCAAAATCATACATTGATTTAATTTTTTTACAGAATTAAAATTTTTATGCCTTAAAACTTTATCAGCCATTTTTTTTAATTGGTGTCATTAAATTATATTTTTCTTCTATTTTATGTAATATAAAATACATTCGGATAACTTTTCAATGTTCTATAACAAATATACTCCAAATTATCGTTGAATTGTCCAATTTTTCGGCGTCTTGCGAGAGAAAAAAAATCACTACACCCGAGGTGGGATCAACCTGAAGGTGAATTTAGTATGAAAAGATAGAGGGCACTTGGGGCTATCAAATACTGTAAATTGGGCGACAGGATTTTTCATCTAAGCAACTTTTACTCTTTTAAAATCCGAAATTAGTTTTAAATTTCTACAAATTTCAAACTGTTTTATCTTAAAACTGTATCAGACATTCTTTTTGTAATTAGTACCAATAAATCGTGTGATTATTCAGTTTTACGTGATATAAAATTAATTCGGAAAACATTTCAAAATGCGATAAAAATAATATTTATTTCCGGTGCAATTTTTGCTTGAAACTCATCAGTCTACTTGAATGCCCGAATACGCCATGGTGGTTTAGAATTATGACTCAAAATTTTAAATATAGGGGGTTTATAAGTGTTGCGAACATGAATCCGTTATTATTATTATTATTTTTAAACTGACTTTATTTTTACCCGATTTTCGACCCGCTTGGCTACATTTCTCGCGTTTCCGGACCGAAAATGCCGTGCCGCCTCGAAATATCCTAGTACATATTTTTTTTTTCAACATATCTTTTAAAATACAATCAAATTTTGCGCTTTCTAATTTAATTTTAATATCACTTTCAAGCTGTAAATTAGCGTTTCCTACTCGAGACGAAAACGTTTCTTTTGTTCGTGATCTTGCTCCACAATGGTATTTTCACCTCATGTTTAAAAATATAATATTTTTCGAAAGTATACTAGTTTTTGAAAAATGAATGATGAAATATATCACACAAATCCCCTTTAGTAACGGAATCGGAGAAAGTTACATTCATATTTTAAATGTACAGAACAGCAACGGTACATATTATTGCAAATATTAAAGCAAGTTTCTCCGCAAGAATATATTACAACAGTGTACAACAGTATCATCTTTTCATCTACATCTACGGCAATCGGAATGAATATCTTGCATGAAATATGATTCTATTTATTTTCATCGCGAGAGCGCATACAGCGAAGGGAATATGTGGGGAATTTGTAACAAGAAGATGAACAACGCCGCCGCCACTGACTCTACCAGAGCCACCGTCGATGCCCGATTGCCGCCCTCCAGTAAGCGGAAAAATCTTTTTCCAGTCGACTAGCAGTGGAAAATGCAGCGCTATACGTTGACCCGAATAAAATTTAGATTGTCGTTTAATAAATGCGCTCGCCGCTCATGCATGAACCAGAAGGAGTGAATTGTACGTCCGTATATTTATTTTTTTACGTGAATTTCCCGATCCATCTATTTTCACCGATTTGAAACGAATTTCTTTCCATACGCTAGATTATGGTAAAACATTACAACTTCAGATTCTAGTTCTAAATGAAGATGATGGTTGCGACCGTTACTGTGTGGTAGCCTATTTACAGGTAACGTCGAAAGTTTAAAGAATTGAATTTATTATTTGATTGACACTGGAGGCGTTTACTTCGTGATGTATTTTGAATTTTTAATAAAACACTTTCCTTGTTAATATCTCCACGATTTATTAATAGTGACTATAGTGTCGATCAGTACGTGATCGAAACTATAGTCGCTATTAATAAATCGTGTGATATTAACAAATAAAGTGTTTTATTTATGAATTTATTATGAAATATTTTAAAACAAGCACACATGATTCTTTCCTATCAATGACAACTGTAGACTGGTTTTTCTGGGTACTGGTCGTCATCAGTAGTGCCTTCGCTGATGAGTACATCTTACAGTTAATTTTCATTATTTTTAGAAAACAATATCTGGCACACATTTTGATTTAGAGTTGAGAGTTAAGAAAAATAAAACTTAAATTCAGATATCAAATAAAAATAGAAAAAATGGTGATGTAGCCATCATGTAACTTTCTCTGACTTCATGGTATCATAGCCATTTATATTTACGTTTTCATGGTTTATTGAAATCATATTTAAAATGTACATCGAGCGTTGTGTAAACTCGGATGAAACTGACGTTTAAAACGTCAAAATTATGAAAGATGGAAAAATTATATTTCAAATTCGGTTTACTCAAAAACTAACGAGATTTCGAAAAAAACTTATTCTTTAGAAGTTGTTCATTTTGGCATTTTCTACAATTATTATTCACATAAATTTGCTGTAACTATTATCGATTCATAATTATAAACCAAAAATTAAAAAATAAAAATAAATTTTTTTCTCGAATAGCAATGATTTTATGAAAAATATTTTCAAGCAAAATATGTTCATTTCTTTGTTGTCTTCAATGTTTGTTTAAATGTATTTGTGATATTTTTCATATTTAAGAAAATATTGGCAAAAAACAAAAAACAGTTAAGGTAAACACCCACTTCCGGTGTACGAAATTTTACCAAAAGCTTTTCAGTACTTCGGATTATCAAATAAGACATATGTTCAAAGTTTCATATCAATTGCTCTATTAGTTTTTGAAATACAGCGCACACAGACAGACAGACACACACACACACACACAGCAGACACACACACACAGACACAAATTTCTTTTTTCCAGAAATTGTTGAAATGGCATCTAGGGACCCCAAAAACGGATATTTCCGTAAAAAAATAAAAAAATAAAAAATTACGATCACAATACTTTCTCGTACTTCGTATTTCCTATTGTTATATAAAATCCATATTAATACTACCGAGAGTCTGGAGTCATCGATTTTAATTTTAATTCAATCGTTTTTGTTCAATATTGTAAAGCAGCTGATACAACATGATACAATAGTACTATCCTACCGCACAAATTAAATGTTTGATTTCGAAATTGAAGTTTGCAGAGTCGATGGATTAAAATGACAATTGTCCGGAACATCCGGGCGAGTGCAGGTGGTATCCGGGATTGCTCGTTAAAAATTCACAATGCGCCCTTCTGCTCCGGTCCCGTAGAATTTTTAGTGGAAACTAATAGAGAAGACACATGCAAAGGGTCGTCATGGATACCGGGAACGGCTGGCATAAGAAGAAACTCGCCGGATATCGAATTAAATATAGAAATGAATTTCGAGTTGGAGGTCCCGAAGGGCCCGGAATGGCGGCCCGTTCTCGGGAAATACTTAAAATAAAATTATAGCGCCCTTCCCCCCCTCCCCAGCGGTTTATCGACTTCATCCGAGAAATAGTTGGAGTGTGTACAGTTCAACCGGCTTGAAATTAAATTGATTGTTGAGATGACTTCAATATTGTACGAAAACAAACGCTAGTGGGGACGATAATCTTTTTAGGGTGAAAGATCACAAATAATTTTATTTTGTTAAGTAAAGAGCTTTTTAAGTACTTTAATACAGTAAATACATTAATTATATAAAAAAAAAATATATTGAAATGTGGTTTGGTTCTCAGTCAAGCTTCATCGTTATTCAGAGTGTTTATTGTATTTGAACGTAACGTATAATGATTTCATTCAGTTCATTGATTTTTTTAAACTATGATCGAGGTGTTAACGTCGTGATACATATTTCTTACTTTGTTTCTAAATTGGTCGATAGCCAGTTCACAAAGTATTGTTATAAAAAAAACAGAAATTAAATTCGTTTCATGTATTAAAAAATGTGACTAAAGATATTTTTTATTTATTTATTTATAATGCTTATTTAACTCTCAATCAAGAATTAATTCGACATTTTCGACTTGGAACTTCTAGTATTATTACGCTCGGTGTAACATCGGGCACATTACAAGAAACTACTAGATTCAATGTAATACTGAATTAATTGAAGTTACATTTTGTGTATTCCGCATATAATTTGTACATCTTCCGCCATTAACTCAGTTAATTATGTTTAGCTACGTGGCTAAAAACCATGAGCGCACCCACCTGTCCAATTAGCGAGTGTTCAAAGACGACGCCTGGTCGTCGTCGCCGTCGCCGTCTTACTTGCATAATTATAAGTAATTGCGACGCCGATTCCAGGTCTTTCAGAATATAACGATGCAATTAATTAAAATAGCGCCAGCGTTCGGTTACACCTTTTCTTAATTAAAGATTAAATATGTTTTTTCTGAGGACTACAATCTTAAAAAAACAAAAACAATAGTAAACAAAGCAAAATATCATCTATTACAAAGGCTTCCAATCTTTTAGAGATGTTGTATCGGTATATATGGTAGTAGATGATATAGTGGCGTACCAGTAGTTAAATGTGTTTGGAAAAACGTGTTTTAATATAAAAATGGTGATGTGGCCATCATGTTACTTTCTCCGACTTGATGCTATCATAGCCATTTATATTTACGTTTTCATTGTTTATTTTCAATTGAAATCATATTTTAAATGTACATTGAGCATTGCGTAAACTCGGATGAAACTGACGTTTAAAACGTCAAAATTATGAAAGATGGAAAAATTATACTTCAAATTAAAAAACCCAGTTTACTCAAAAACTAAAGGGATTTCGAAAAAATTCTTTATAAGTTGTTCATTTTAGTATTCTCTACAGTTATTATTAACATAAATTTGCTGTAAATATTATCGTTTTAAAATTATAAACCAAAAATTATAAAAATAATAATAAATTTTTTTCTCAAATAAAAATAATTTTATGAAAAATGTTTTCAAGTAAAAGATGTTAATTTCTTTGTTGTCTTCAAAGTTTGTTTTAATGTTTTGTGATATATTTCATATTAAAGAAAATATTGGCAAAAAACAAAAAACAGTTAAGGTAAACGCCCACTTCCAGTGCACCAAATTTTACCAAAAGCTTTTCAGTTCTTCAGATTATCAAATAAAACGGATGTTCAAAGTTTCATATCAATTGCTTTATTAGATTTTGAGATACAGCGCGCACAGACACACACACACACACAGGCACACACACACACAGACACAAAAAAAAAATTTCCAGAAATTGTTGAAATGGTATCTAGAGACCCCAAAACGGATGTTTCCGTAAAAAAAAATTTTGAAAAAAAAATCACGATCACAATACTTTCTCGTACTTCGTAACGGAGAAAGTAAAAATGCATAAATTCTCAAGTGATGACTTTTCTATAATAGCTTTTCTCACTTAAAAACATTGTTTTAATTATTATTTCATTCACCTATTACGTACCAGTACCGGTACGCGTACCACAGATTGGAAAGAACTGATCTAGCATATAAGTTTCAAATGATATGATGATACGGACATCAATTTTAACAGAGATGGACACATATAATGTGAACAAGTTTTACACGATGGTAGTATATAGAAATTAATAAATGAACTGTATTTACTTAGGATCTTAGGATTTCAATGGCTCGTGGACAAAAAGATTATTACGACGAGAAAACAAAAGTCACGAATTGCAATGAAAACAGCGTGTGTTACAAAATCAAAAATATTTTACCGACGAGAAGTTAACCATGAATTTTCAGCCAGGTATTTTCCGGCGCATCCACCAGAATTCTACCATTAATTTTTAATTTTATTTATGCAGTGCCTTTTTAGAAGTATATTTAATAAATATCAAAAAATTGTGTTAAAAAAATGTTAAGAAGTATTTTTTTTAAATATCGAACATATAATTTTAAATTTTTTTAAATCATTTGAATATATAGCTACTAGTGGTGTCCCTCAAGGGTCTAACCTAGGTCCCTTGTTTTTTCTCCTCTACGTCAATGATGTTCCGAAATTAAATTCCAGTTACCTAATGTATGCAGACGACATTAAAATCTATCGCACAATTATCAATTCTGCTGACTGTGTAATCCTCCAAAATGATATATCCATTTTAGTTGATTGGTGCGTTAAAAACTACTTAGAGCCTAACACTGACAAGTGCAAGATAGTATCATTCAGTAGAAAACATAGTAGCATATCTTTCGACTACAAAGTTTTAGGTTCATCCTTGGAACGAGTACATAATTTTCGTGATCTCGGGGTACTTATTGATAACAAGTTATGTTTCAAAGGTCACTATCAAAGTATTGTTTCTGACTGCCAAAGGATTCTTGGATTTATACTACGCAATACAAAAATGTTCACTCATCTGGAGCCACTTTTAGCTTTTTACAACAGCTTCATCCGCAGTAAACTCGAGTATTCCTCAGTCGTTTGGAGCCCGTATTACAAAGTAAATGTACTCATTCTTGAAAAGGTACAACGGAAATTTCTAAAAGCGCTTTATTTTTGTAAACATGGTACTTACTTACCGCACGACTTCGATTATCCGTGTCTTTTGAACGAGTTTAGATATCAAAGTCTTGAAGCTCGTCGTATTATTTCCCATATTATGTTTATATACAAACTACTAAATGGGCAAATATCAGATGAAGTATTGTTGTCCAAGCTTAATTTTAACGTACCGTCTACTAGCTCTCGCTCCAGACACTTATTCTATTTGCCAAATTGCAAAACTAATTACCGTTTGCGGTCGCCGATTTACTCAATGTGTTACTATGTAAATAAGTATTGCTGTGACCTTGATTTTTTTAGTGACACATTGGGTAAAATAATAAATACATTTACAGCTAGACTCATGTAATATATTACACGTTTTCAACTTTTAGTTTATGTTATTGGTACATTTTATTTTTTGTCTCCTTTTTGTATATAGTACAGCATAGTTTAAGCATTTAGATAGACAGAACTCTAATTTTTTTTTGCACTTTTTTTTAAGGATCTATTAATTTTGTTGAATTTATGAAATTTTATGTTGTTAAGAGCCCAATTATTATTTTTTTTAATTCTTTGTTATATACGGTGTACATTGTTAATTTGTACTTCAAGTTTATTTTAATTTTAAGGTTATTTTAGTTTTAAGTTTATATCAATTTCAGGTTTATTTAAATTGTAAGTTTATTTTAATTTTATGTTTATTTAAATTTAAGAATATTACTACATTTCTCTGTAATTAGATTTTAAATCTGTTGAGAAATAAATATTATTATTATTATTATTATTATTATTAATCCATAGCTGGCACTAAAAAAATAAGTTCAAAAGGGCGCTGATAATTTTTAATTTAATTTTTGTGGAAATGTTAAGAAATTTATGTATTTTTAAATATCCATTTAAAGATCCGTGGCTGGCACATAAATCCAAAACGGCGCTAATAATGTTCAATTTAAAAACAAATCATCAAGTCTAAAACTGCGCTAATTTTTTTAAGTTTTATTTTAGCAGTGCCTTTCTGGAAGTATATTTATTTATTTATTTATTTATGGATACACCTTTTGCAAACATAGAAAAATACATAAAAGAAAAAGATAATTTAATGAATATAACTGTCAACAAACCGCGAGAATGTTAAAAAACATATACCGGCTGTAACTGAATTCTGGTAGACCCCAAATATCATTTGCAGTTTTACATACAATTCTCCACATTGTATGTAAAACTGCAAATGATATTTGTATTAAGTATTAGAGAGAAAAAAATCTAAAAGAGGTATAGCGATTTAAATTACTGTGCATGTGAAAAATATTTTTTAAGATAAAAAATTGTGACGTCATCAATATTTTTTCAAATAAAAACATATATTTATTATTTTTAATTTTTAATTTCGGTATTTTTCAATCAGTTTTTAACCGCAAAAAATGTTGAACAGGTAACAAGAAAAATTGGAAGAAAACCCGTTTTAAAGTTAGAAAGGCAAAGATGAATGAAATTAACAGACTAAAAAAACATATTTTTTAATTATTTAAAAAAATATATCTTTTTATTATTTTTACGATTTTTTGCCAGTTACACTACAAATCAAATTAAAAATTCTTAAAATTAGGTGTTAGCCATTCAGTCACGACCAGGTTACTTCTCAAGTTCCGATTATATTTAGGATAAATATTACAATTTTTAAGCCTTTTTGTACGAGTTACTGTACACTGTACACTGTACACTGTACACTGTACACTGTACACTGTACACTGTACACTGTACACTGTACACTGTACACTGTACACTGTACACTGTACACTGTACGTGTAATTCCAATGCATACAGTGTTACATGAAGTAAAGTACCTATATGTATCCCAACTTAGTAACTTCAATGGCTTCATTGTTTTTTCCACCACTTAACCCTAAAAACGGTACAAAATATTCATATCATATTTCAACTATACTAAAGATTTTAAACAATTTTCTTAGTTAAAATAAAAAAACCCTTACTTGTTGCAGATGTATTATGCCTATTAATATAACGAGAATATTATGCGATTCATAACAATCGAGGACGGTTTTAGGTGATGAGGTGGGTTAGCGCTAAAACATGTTTGAGGTTATTAAGCTATATTCTAAGGTTTATCGTATCATCCAAGGAGCCGATGCTAATGAATTATGGGTAACTAAGGTCCATTGTTGATATATACACATATGTGCACATATCCTGGTTAAACCCCTAGAAACAATTTTCAATCTCATTCTAAAAAACACCGAGTTCCCTTTAATTTGGAAACAAACAAATATCTGTCCAGTATTCAAATCAGGCGATCCTAGTGACATAGACAAATATAGGCCTATTGCCTTGTTGCTTAATTTTGCTAAAGTTTTTGAGATGACAGTCTACGATTCCATTTACCCGAATGTCAAAAACCTTATTTCTCCATGTCAGCATGGTTTTATGAAAAAACGATGCACGGTAACTAATCTCAGCTGCTTTAGCGAATTTGTATGTAGCGAACTTGACCGTAAAGGTCAGACTTCAGCAAGGCCTTTGATCGTGTAGACCATGGTATTTTAGTTATAAAAACTCACTGAATTCGGTTTTCACGTTAATCTAATTACTTTAATTAAATCATATTTATCCAACCGTCGCCTTCAAGTATCTGTAAATGGGCACTCTTCAACTACATTTCTTGCCTATTCTGGTGTACCCCAAGGATCAAATCTGGGACCATTACTTTTCCTTCTCCTCGTTAATGATTTAAGTACCTCCTTACATCATCCCCACCTGTTTTTCGCAGACGATCTCAAAATATTTTCACCGATTTTAGATATATCGTCTTGTCTGTCTCTACAGAGTGCACTAAATACCGTATCTGATTGGTGTCGTATCCGCTTCTATTTGATTACCACAGTAATGCTCAAACTTTAGAGAGATGTTCTATCTCAAAAGATTTAGGAATAGTTTTTGATTCATAATTCACTTTTAAGGAACATATCGTCTCTATCACTTCGAAAGCTAGCCGAGCACTTGGCTTTATCATTTGTAATAGTAAATTATTCACAAATCAAAGGGCTTTGATTTCCCTGTACGATGCATTTGTGCGTCCTATTCTGGAATACGGGGCAATTGTTTGGGATCCGTTTTACCAAAATCATATCAAATCAGTGGAAAACATTCAGCGTAAATTTTACAAAACAGTCTGGTTTAGGAAATTTGGAGTATATCCACCTCAGGGTTTTAACCATGATACACTTTTAGAGGAATTTAATGGAGTTCCATTTGCTAAACGCAGACAAATACAGGGGCAAATATTTCTCTTTAAAATCATTCACAACTTAATTGATTGTCCAGAACTGTTAATGAATGTAAACTTTCACACTACTAGGTTGTCTATTAGAGATTTTAATTGTTTTTATTCTTCCCATGCAAATTCTAATATTATTGAAAAATCCCCTGTTTATAGAATATGTAAATTTCATAACGGGATTGCATCTGAATGCGACATATTCAATTGTAGCTTGAGCCAATTTATTTTTTTTTTAACAATATCTAATTTCTGATGTATATGATCACTGTAGCTTTGTTTATTTGTTGTGTGTGCATATGAACTTGTCTATATATGTATATATGTGTGCGTCTATACATATGTACATATATGCAAGCATACTCATTATTTCTAGTTGAATTCCTTAGTTTTATTTAATTTGTAATCATTTTGTTTTTTTTTCTCACTGTAATTAGTCTGTAATTGGGCTTTTGCCTGTTGGGTAATAAAGATTATTATTATTATATACGGAACAATAGTTTATGGAATTATAGCGTATTATGAGTGACTAACGTATTATGAAATAATAGTACTATTATAATCCTAATAATTATCAATAAAAGTTTAGCATTAAATGAACAAAATACTTTACACGTTAAGAGCTATTTATGTAACAAGTCCATAATCTGGCACTTTATTGGACGAGAATAATAGAGGCGTTTATAAAGTTCTATTATGTACGAGTTACATACCTGATTTTATGTACGACTACAGCAAAAGCATGTTTATCTTTAAATAAGATATAGGATTTCATAAAATTGCTAGTGCGCCAAATATTGTGGGAAAATATTTCAATTTAGAAGATCCAGTGCTATACATATACAGGGAATTGTTTTATACGAAGTTCTGTTAGTGTTTTAGTAAATTCCGGAGTTTATATAGAAAACATAATGTGTCACGGAGAATGACGAAGGTTTTGTAGAACAATAAGTACGGCTAGCTAAGATCCTTGGAAAAAAACCGAAAGCCCTTCTCCATCATCCAGTGAAAAACCTTCAATAAGATTGAATATTTGTGGAAACAAAAATTGCGTTATAATTATTACCACAATAATTACTGTTTTACAAGTTTGCAAATATTTAATTACAGTTATGTTAAATATAACTTTTCTGGGTGATACAAAACACTGACATAAGAGTCCAATTTACTTTAATTTTGATATAAAACAGTCTAATAACAACCACTTTCTGGACTGCAAGTCGAACATAAATACAAACAAAAAGTAGTCTGAATACATAAATATTCAACCTGTTAGTAACTCTGCATAATGAAGTTATACAAAGTTTAAAAACAAATAACTTATTGAAACAACTATTTCCCTGGCTAATGCCACGTTGGCTATTGAGTATGTAATATACTTTCAGAAATCGTTGGAGTATAATATTTTCCGAAAAAATCCAAATAGTTCAATAAGGAAGACTATTAAAATTTCAACCACGCACACTCAGGGTGCCCACCCTCGCACTCCTTAAGAAATCCCAAACATTTTGAAGAGTTTCGCGCACGTAATACAAAAACAATTATTTACTACAAAACCAAAATAAATACCTGACGCCGCCGTCGCAAATAAATAATAAATTATTCCCAAAACCGCATAATTCCCATGAGCGTTTTTGTTTCGTTGATGTATATTTAAATTAGAAATCGGATATAATTCGATCGAACATTAATCTTTGGTATTATCACGGGATAGCCATATTAATCACCGATAATTTAGAAGCAACGCGCATTTTTGGTCGACGCGCCGGGAACAATACGCAGATAAAACCAATAAAAAATAATATTGTCGCGCAAACAAACACATTGTGCTCTAGCCAATTGCAGATAAACCAATCGAAACTAACTCCGCTCCACGCGGAAGTTGTTAATGTGCAAATGAATGTGGCAGTATTATGCAGATGTAATACTACTTAATAAATTTACATACGCTTATTGTTTTAGTCTATGATTGTTAAATTGATGCGATTATTAATCAATAAACGCCGCATTTTTTGTGCCATGATGGACAAGCGAGTCAAGCAACGTTGGCCCGTGTTTTATTTTGGATGGGTGACCGTTACCATCTCCCATTGGAGTACAATTTTTGATGATAACGGGACAATTTTTTTAAGTAACACACATCCACACCATTATACATAATAACCTGAAGGATCTAGAGATCAATGGCTCGTCAGGGTATAGAATTGCTACTATTATTAATTGAAATTTTTCAAATATTCCAGAATTATTTTAAGGTAAATTTCTGTGAGAAATCAAGCTACTTATAATTTTGATCATCTAAAAGTGAATAATAGTTATTTATTATACGAATGTGGAATGTACGTAATTAGACCCGCAAGAAAAAGGTAATTTTCTTAAGGGACTAATGAGTAATTCCACATGAGTATAAAATAACATTTTATCCAAAATCGTTTGTCGTTATCTCAAAAATCTAACAAAGGATCTATGTATTTCATGAGCCAAAGTTATTATCTCACTAGGAGATTAATGCACAACATTATTTGCCTCAAATGACCATAGTAATTCGCTTATTGCACACGATTTTGGAAAAACATTTCTTTCATATACTAATTGAAACATCAAATGTCAGGTAGGTTTACACAACTAAAAATTTGTCGTATACAATTTAGCAACAGATGTCTGTCCTTAGCAGTCCGTAGGTAATCTGTGACTTAAAGTATCACGGCGCCAAACGATTAGCTTTAATGTTTGGGGTGATACGGAATACCAAATCGTCATGTAAGGTAACATTGAACAATAACATGCTGTTAAATTTAACGTTTTGCCTACGAAGTGGGACTGAACATTATGAGTTTAATAACATTTTTACCAAGTATGCCGTCCTCTATTGGAAAATTTATAAAACATTTTAATCCCTGTAGCCTATAAACCTTGTTTTCTTCCCGTATTTAAGGGTGGAAATATGAACTGGTAACAGATCAGGTAGGCGAAAATGTTTTTATCGCCATATACAGGGTGGTTCAAAAGTCTGGAAACGGCAAATTTATTTCGCGCACGGATAGAAAATCGAAATTCTGATACTGGAATCTTTTGTAATTTTGCCCGGGGAATCGAATGGGCCCATCAGATTTTGGGCCCGATGGGGCCTAATAAGAGATATGAGGTTCAACTTTGAAATTTCAAATGCAAACCTATATTTTTTATTGCGGATTTGGATTTAGCGGACAATTTTACATCCAAATTGGCTAAAACCCAAAAATTTTTGGTCCATTTTTGGGCTCTATAGTGCGTTTTTTGTTCAAAAGACTGGTTCATTAAACCCAATCGAGAAAAATTGAAAAACTGATCTTGGAGTCTCTAGGACACAGGTAAATCATTTGAGTCTCATAGGGCCATATGACAGGTACAGGGCCCAGCGCGGGAACTTTAAATGACACTCTACATTTTATTGCGGATTCGTCATTAGGAAGCAGGTAATGTTTTCTCTCGCACAAACATGAAAATACAAAATAATTTGATAACATAAATCTAATAACACACAGGAAAATATTTCCCGTGTTATGTATGGGTACGTGTGCGTCGAGTCTTATTGTATTTATTTTGCTTAGTGAATGCGAGAGAAAACATCGCTTTGAGGCTTTTTAAGCCCAAACAACACAAGTCAGAAGTAGTAATTGGCGGGAAATTTAAATGTTAGTCTTCAAGGCATGGAAGTCCCATAAGACCTGATAGAACCCAAAATCTGATGGGCCAATTTCATTCCCCAAGCAAAGTCCTAGAGACTCCAAGATCAGTTTTTCGATTTTTTTTTTCTACTGGAATGAACCAGACGTCTCATTACGGTAGTGTCATCCGCAAATAGAGTCAGGGAACAATCCGGGTGTTGAAAGGGGGATCGTTTATATAAATAAGAAATAGTAAGGGACCCGGAATTGAACCCTGAGGCACACCGTAATTTACTTGAAGATCACCTGAGGAGCACTTTTTAAAATGAGCTTATTGTCGACGATTTGACAGGTAAGAGCTCAGTAAACGGCAAGTTTTAGGCAAAAAGTTAAGGCAGTATAGCTTCCGCAGGAGGACCACGTGCGAAACACAGTCAAATACTTTAGTGAGATACATGAAGGTTGCGACTGAGTAAGTTCCTGTCTCAAAACTATCTGTCATAGATCTCCTGGGTAAAAGCAGTAATAGCGTCAGTCGTGGAATTTCCCTGACGAAATCCATACTGATTGCATGACAATAGGTTGTGGCTATTAAGGAAGGAACTAATTTGTTCAAATAATACTCTTTCGAGGATCTTGGAAATAATAGGTAAAATTGATATAGGCCTATAGTTATTAGAGTCATTGACACAGCCTTTTTTTGATATCAAAACGAAGAGAGATCGGTCGTTTCGCGGCACTGATAAGGAATGTGGAGTGAGTGTTTGGGAAATTGCTATAAAATATGTTTTTAAAACGTGCCTCTTAAGTTTTTAATTGACTATCGAAAAACAAAAATTCTATCATCCTACCTGTAGAGATAAATTCCTTGTATAAGTTTCCTAAGCACATTGCTGATTACCTGAAGCTACCAAAGAAGGAATGCATACTAGGCATTGTTTACGTCGCTCTGCAGTTACAATGGTGGCAAACTCTGGAGTTAATCCTATAGCAGTTACCAGCATGGATGGTTATTGTTGGTGATTCGAAATTACCATTTCTTTTTCTTTATCTCCTTTCGAGCAATAGCTATGCAAAACTATGGTGATGGAGTATTTGGTAGGAAAATTATTGGAGGAAAGGGACAATAGAAATACCACCCTGATTTCCTGACCTCAAACCAATGTATTTCTTCTCTTGAGAGTATTGTTAAAGATGCAACAAAACCGCAAATAATTGAGGACTCGAAAGAAGCTATTTACAAAGCTTTTCAAAACATTGATTCTAACGGACGACTGTGTGAACATGTATGCTTAAGCATCCCGGTCATGTAACGAAATGTGTCAACCAAGATGGAAAACAATTTGAGACAACATTTTATAAATAATTCTGTAATCCTGAGGCTTCAATAAAGTGTTAAGTTCTTTCAGAATTACAATCGTTTGTTTTGGGTAGTGACTTTTGGCGCACCTTGTATAATATAGAAAAACAATTTCTATTTTTTTTATTTTAGATCCCATATTATTCTTCATAAAATTTATTTTCTTTTTGGACTATTTAGAAAACTTTACTTAAATGTCAATTTTAATAATAAAATAAACTCACTGTATTGGCATGGCGAGTTACAAATGGCAATGGAACGAAGTCTTTAGGCCTGTTAAAACTAATTACATATTCTTAGAACATCAGTTATATACTGACTTCCATAAAAATTGCAACACCTAGAATTTGTTGAACGATTTTATTGAAATTTTCATAAAACGTCTATTTTCACGAAACAAATTAATGATTAAAATTTGAAAACAAAAGAACAAAAAGTTACAAAGTTTTTTTCAGTAGTGAGTTGCTCCGCCACGATTTGCAATGTACTCATTTAGACGGCGTGCCATGCTATTATTCAAGTAATCTATAGCTGTCTGTGGTATATCGTCCCAAGCTTCTTGAATGCGTTGCTGGAGATAGTATAAGTTATTTTGAGGGCATCCCATACATGCTCAATGGGCGACAAATCCGGCGACCAAGCAGGCCATGGTAGGACGGCAATGTTAGCTTCTTCTAAAAAACGTGTTGTAGCCCTTGCCGTATGAGGGCGCGCATTATCCTGTTCGAAAATGGGATTTTTCAGCCCCTGAAGATATGGAAGCGCAACGGGTTCTAGCACATGTAACCAGCTGCGTTTAGGTTGTTGTCAGTGAAGACCAAAGATGATCTAGGACCGTGGACTCTTGCCTTCTTCGGCACGACAAAGGAAGATGGTACAATGGCCTTGTTTACCACAACACTCAGCGGGGACTCAAATTTATTGGGTAGTAAAATCTTCGGTTCCAGATGGGGTTGGTCGCATTTCCGGGCATGTGCAGGTATACTAACAGTTTTGCCTCATCAGGGCATTTTCAAGGGGATTTTAAAAATAATTCATTGATAGAAAAATACATAGAATTTGGTTCTCAATTTTTTATGTAGAAGAAAAATGTTTTCGCTTATATACTAAAATTGTACATTGGTTGTAAAAATAGAAACTAGTCAGAATAAAAAATATAAAAAATTGTTAAACCAACCAAGTGGCTATAATTTCAATTATGTAATGTTTGATTATAGGTTAATAAATTCGCTTTACAACATCGTAAACTTGAGACCCCGCTGAGTGTTGTGGTAAACAAGACCTTTGGACCATTTTCCTTTGCCGTGCCGAAGAAGGCAAGAGGTAGTGGTCGCAACGTCGCCCTGGATCTGGACGTCCACGGAGGACTACAGATCGCGAAGAACGTCGCTTAAGACTTTTGACCACAAGAGACAGATTTTCAACAACTCGATCAATTGCAAATGATTGGATGAGAGTTGTAGAACCCAGAATGTCAGTCATCTGTTTATCTCCAGATAAGGTCTTATTGGCTGTCCATTTTATCTTCCTCTTACACCACTTCACCGTCTACACAGGCTAGAATGGATCAACGAAAGAGCGAATTGGGCGCAAGAATGGCGTCAAATTGTGTTTATTGACGAGTCCCGACTTTGCTTGTGGGCCCACGATGGTCGTAGGAGCGTCAGACGGATGCATGGAGAACGTAAAAATCCAACATTTTTTGTCGATCGCAACACAGCCCTCACACAAGGAGTGATGATATGAATATGTTATGGTAACAGATCATCCGCGACCACTCCTACGACGCTTCTACGACTATTGTGGGCCCACAAGCAAAATCGGGACTCATCAATACATCACCATTTTTTATTCCTGTAGTAGTTAAGAATTTTAAATTTTTGGCTTAATATTTGTATTGGATATTTTATATTACTGCTCGTAATTAAGAATTTCAAAACTAATTGTTTAATAAATGAAGTATTTTTTTTATAAATGAAACCACTTAACACATTACCAAGGATTCCTTGGTAATGGTCGCGCACCCGAAATATGTCGGAATAATAAACAATTCATAAGTTTACGAAAATTCAGTCAATTACGTATTGCTTTTATAGGCCAACAAGTTATCTTTGCCAGGATGAATGGTTGTGCATTTGATGGAATTAAATTGTGTTTGAAAAAACTACCCACGTCCATAAATATAAAATTTTTCCAGTAAATAGTGCATCGGATGATTCAGTGTGCAAAGGTGGAATGGTAGCTGCTCTGTTTTGTAAATAATAATCGTGAGGGCGAGTAGGGAAATTGGAAATGTCGCGGCACGATGACATATTGCCATGGTTTTAAGCCGGAGGCAGGAATTTAATTAA
Organism: Ocypus olens; assembly: GCA_910593695.2. Taxonomy (NCBI): domain Eukaryota; kingdom Metazoa; phylum Arthropoda; class Insecta; order Coleoptera; family Staphylinidae; genus Ocypus; species Ocypus olens. The sequence continues at coordinate 20,541,743 of OU343048.1, forward strand.
GGGAAATGCGACTGTTTTGATAAATTTATTATTTCTGTTTTTTTATTTGCGGACGTGAGTTACTTGGCATTATTTACTGCTTCAGTAAACGATAAATCGTTCAAATATATTCGGCAGGCCACCAGATTTTTCTAAACCACTTAATTGTTAGTAGGGGAGACACGATGCATTTATTGAGACACTTTTACAAATGACCTTAACAGGCAGGTCTTTTAGGTTTGTTCGTAGGATTATAAGCGTATATTGAAATCTGAGACCATATAATTTTTTTACACAACATTTATCTTTAAACAAAAACCAAAGTTTTTATTCTTGAAATTATTTGCTTTAACCCATTCTCGCGTGGTGTACATTATTTAATTTAGTTAATGAAATTTAACATGTAGGCATATACAGGGTGTTTAAAATTCGAGGCTCACCATGGGAATCTCGCTAATTAGAAGAGTTAGAGGGTATGTTTAAATCTGGTACTTTTGCAGAATTTTATGCTGATTAATAATCCACTGAAAAAATTACTTAAATTGTTTTGTTTTCAAGTTAAGTGAAAAAAAAACTGAAAAAAAATGATTTTCGTTTTTTCTTTCTTCTTCGTTATTTGACGTGATATTTTAAAACGATAAAGATGTTCTTATAGCAGTTTTTACTTTCTCCGTTACGAAGTACGAGAAAGTATTGTGATCGTGATTTTTTTTTAGATGCAATTTCAACAATTTCCGGAAAAAAAAATTGTGTGTGTGTGTCTAAATTTATGTTAATAATAATTGTAGAGAATGCCAAAATGAACATCTTATAAAGAAAACCTTTTTTTCGAAATCTCTTTAGTTTTTGAGTAAACTGAGTTTTTGAATTTATAGTATAATTTTTTCATCTTTTATAATTTTGACGTTTTAAACATCAGTTTCATGCGAGTCTACAAAACGCTCGATGAACATTTAAAATATGATTTAAATAGAAAATAAACCATGGAAGTTGATGGTATCATCATTTATATTTAAAATGATGATACCATCGGAGAAAGTAACATGATGGCCACATCACCATTTTTTATTATCTAATAGATGACATACAATTTTTAGTTGTAACATGTTTTGTTTCTTTTGAACCATCATCAACTTTCTTATTTGTTATGGACGTCATATTTATTTTTTAATGCATCTCAGTGGTCAATTTTTTGATGACTACACTATAACACAACATACATTTAATTTCACAAATAAACATATAATCGTTTAAAACACTTTTATGGGCAATATATGTAGCGCTTACTAAAATTCATCGATAAACCAAGTTACAGAGAATATAAAATTTTTAAGTACAATCGAATCATAAATTCTTTAAGATAAGATAAACTAATAGTGTAACTTACAATTATATTTAATATGATATTAAAAAATGGTGATGTGGCCATCATGTTACTTTCTCCGACTTGATGGTATCATAGCCATTTATATTTACGTTTTCATGGTTTATTTTCAATTGAAATCATATTTCAAATGTTCATCGAGCGTTGTTTAAACTCGGATGAAACTGACCTTTAAAACGTCAAAATTATGAAAAATAATCTTTATTCTAAAAATGACACTCTACTCAAATAATTTTGGTTTTTTAAAATCCAATAATTTTCAAGCGAGTTATAGATTTTTAAAATTTTTGATTTTCACGTACATTGGAGGAAGAAAAATTAAGAAAAAAATTGCAAATGTCACGAAAAAAATACACAAAAATTAATTTTTATTGGGAAAATGACACTCTACCCAAATAATTTTGGTTTTTTAAAACCCAATAATTTTCAAGCGAGTTATAGATTTTTAAAATTTTTGATTTTCACGTACATTGGAGGAAGAAAAATTAAGAAAAAAATAGTAAATGTAACGAAAAAATTACACAAAAATTAATTTTTATTGGGAAAATGACACTCTACCCAAATAATTTTGGTTTTTGAAAATCCAATAATTTTCAAGCGAGTTACAGATTTTTGAAATTTTTGATTTTCACTCCGTCAAATTTGTACATTGGAGGAAGAAAAATTAAGAAAAAAATAGTAAACGTATCGGAAAAATTACACAAAAATTAATCTTTATTGGGAAAATGACACTCTACTCAAATAATTTTGGTTTTTGAAAATCCAATAATTTTGAAGCGAGTTACAGATTTTTTAAAGATTAAAGATTTTCACGGCGGCAAACTTTCGTATATTGGAAGAAGAAAAATTAAGAAAAAAACTAAAGGAATTAAAAAAAACCTTATTCTTTATAAGTTGTTCAGTTTAGCATTCTCTACAATTATTATTAACATAAATTTGTTGTAACTATTATCGTTTTATAATAATAAACCAAAAATTAAAAAAAAAAATTCTCGAATAAAAATGATTTTATGAAAAATGTTTTCAAGCAAAAGATGTTCATTTCTTTGTTATCTTCAAAGTTTGTTTAAATATTTTTGTGATATTTTTTATATTTAAGAAAATATTGGCAAAAAACAAAAAAAAAACAGTTAAGGTAAACGCCCACTTCCGGTGTACGAAATTTTACCAAAAGCTTTTCAGTTCTTCAGATTATCAAATAAGACGGATGTTCAAAGTTTCATATCAATTGCTCTATATAAAAAAAAAATTTGAGAAAAAATCACGATCACAATACTTTCTCGTACTTCGTAACGGATAAAGTAAAAAAGAGAATTATATAATTATTTATAGAAGTGGCAGAAGGCGTTCGAACTGTCTCCAAAAATATCTACAGATTGGTGAATAGAATTATATATTCTTTGCATAGAGACCAGTGGTGGAGGGTAGTGTGCATCGGTCTTGTATACAGGGTGTTTCAGAGCTCTGGGAACGGTCAATCACCTGCTTATTTGTCAAAATTTCGATAAATGTTTTATACAAAAGTTGTGTATAATAGTGAGCTGCACGCCCTAAAAATATTTAAATTTATACAGGGTGTCTCATAACAAAGTTACAGACCAAACTTATGTTTTCTTTTAATAGAACACCCTGTATTTTTTGTCATTTTTGAATTATATGGAGCAAATAAAGATGAGTTACTTCAATACTCCCTATACCTATTGTTTGCCGTTTTCGAAATATTTGAAGATTTGTTGAAATGCATGGTCTGGGTGAAATTTTATTTTTGCCCCAGTGATTGACGTTGAACGATTAAAATCATTTTTATTATTTAGTTGTAGGTTCGAACTATAGAGCCAACCATGATTTCATACAAAAAATTATACAGGGTGATAAAAAAAATGCGGTAGAAAAACCGAACTTATAAAGTTAAATAACTTCGTTTTTTCAAATGACACACCCTGTATTTAGTAACGTATTCTTAAGTAGAATCCAATTATCTTTCAGATTGTATAAGGGTTCCCTGTTCCTAATCTCAATAGTTCTCTTGTATTCGGCGATTATCATATCAGGAATAATTATTATAATCTGAAAGATTATTGGATTTTACTTGAGAATAATAAAATATTTTTCGAAATTTTGAAAAATAAGCACGTGATTGACCGTTCCCAGAGCTCTGAAACACCCTGTATATTGTAGCGACATAAGGGAGCAATTTTATAATTATTTCTAGCCTGTTCACATTTACAATTCGCCCATTTAAACAGATAATTGAATTTAGAAATATTTCTACGAGTAGATAATTTGTAAAATTAAAAAAAAAAGTTTGTTCACCATAAGAAACAGTATAACCAGGATAGATACACATCGTCTTGAAGTTTAGATACCGCACAAAATTCTTTTGCATCTTTTCCAATGACGCAACATGTATTTGACCTTTCCCTACAATATTCTACTTTGGAACGAACAAATGCATAATGCAGCAGATTAAGCACAACCGGGTTATCAAAGGCACCACCAGAACATAACATACGCATGGATAAATTAGCGTGTAACTTATAAAGGTGAATAATATTTTTGGTACAAATATAATATAATGGAAAGTACTTTGTAATTGTAAAATTATAAAATTAAATTACAACGTAAATTTATTTATAATTCATTTACACAAAATTCCGTACTTTGTTTACTTTTAATTACTACTTTGAGAGGCCTTTGACGGTAAAACAATTATACTGGAATTGAGGGACATTTTATTTTAGTTGGATCTCAAATTATAATTTTTAGAATTATAACAAATAACAAACATGTAGAAAATTCGATTTGGCAGTACTGTTTTCTAAAATGGGCACCAACATACGAGAAATATTGATTGATATAAAACAGAATTGGCAGTAAAATCCTGATTTATTACAATAGAAAAATACGTTGGATTGTTTATAGAATTGTAAAGTTAGAAGAATTTATTTATAGTCACATAAATGTAAAGATATTGTAAATACTACGTGAAACCGTTAATAAATAAATAATAAGATTTTAATATTGAATTATCACTGTGATATGCCTAAAACTGCCTTTGGAATAAGAATTATACTTGTAGTAGAAAAGTATGCAGTGGATAAAAGTGGCACTGAAAATCTATATCTTACAGATTTTCAGTGCCGCTGGCTTTTATCCACTGCATTTATTTCTACTACTACGAGTATAATTCTAATTCCAAAAGTGGTTTTAGGCATATCACAGTGATCATTCAATATTAAAATCTTATTATTTATTTATTAATCGTTTCACGTACTATTTGATGTAGATACACATCTAGAAGAATGAAATCATCGTGATGGTTGCGACCGTTACTACGTGGTAATTCATTATATAATCACTGAATAAAACACTTACTATGTCTTTTACCACAATTTAAATTGATAAATTGTTTAAATTACCACAATTTAAATTGTGGTAAAAAACATAGTAAGTTCAGTGATTATACTAGAAGAATTATGAAATATTACCACAAAATACTGCATTTTAAATAAACTTTAGAAAGAAAATAAGGTTTCATATACTCCATAAAAGCCAAAATTTAAAACCGATAACCATTTAAGTAAGTAATAAAAATGTGCTAGACTAAAACGATTCGCGGATAATTTATAAACTAAACTTACTCGAAAATTCCCATTCCCATTCCAATTCCGGTTTAAGAATTTAGCAGAAATTTCGCAATGGGTCCGGGGGCTCCATAACATTTTATCGCCGCGCACAGTTCCGCTGCAGTGCGTTAAAAATAATAAAAGTGAAAAGTCGAGAGGGCGAGAATGCGTGCCCCCAGAACACGAATTATCCCCATCAACAATGTAAAGCGCGGACATTAAAAGGAGGGAGGGAGGGCTGGGTTCCGATTAGGGCACAAAATGAAGTCCCCCTTCTTATCCGCAGATCCGAGATATTAATTTTTATTTCGTTCGCCGCGACGACGATCGATCGATCACCGGAATTCCATTTGGAGGATATTCACTTCAATTTTCATTATTGTCCGTGTGGAACGCTAATGGGAAATCGATGGGTGTCAAAAAAATTACGTCCGTAACACGAGGATTTATTATTATTGTTGATTGTGTACGTGCATATATTAGTATTGGTTGGAAATTGGGCTGGAATCGTAGACCAAAAGTTAGTTTGGAACTTCTTACTTTGGACTATTGTTAGAGTCAGATGGACATCTGGGTACCGAATCAGTACTGACGGATAAAATGTATATGGTTAAGTAGATTTATAATAAGGGTAGTTTTTGTCGGACTAATTAGATGTAATTCAACATTTCGGCGGTTTTATTTCCCATACATTAGGAAATTCTACACTAAATAAGAAAGTTGGCACTTAAACAACCGTTATATAAATTTGCAAAAAAGTCCTAATGAATATAACAAGTTCAAAATGTATATAAAAATTTGACTAATAATTGTTATGTTGTTGAAAGTTTTAATGAAAATTGAAAATTACAAATATCTCCTGTAAGTGAAAAAAATAAACCCTTCATTAGCTATCAACATCTAGTACAGAAAGTTGCCGCTTATGACAGAAATTACTGGTTGTGAACATCTTTAAACAACCAGATCTTAGTACCACTTGTTATAACGTAAAATGCATCACCGATTTAAAGTTAGCTACAAATATCCGCCCTCTGTTTATTAATCGACTTATTTTAATAAATTTTAATCTTTAAATATGTCTGTATCTTGTCTTCGATTTTAGCTCGTACACGCTCTGGAATAATTATTTATCCGTCCTGTATTTATTTATTGACTTATCTTAATATGTTTTAACCATCTAAGGTATCTGCAATCATGCGTTAGGTACTAATGCCTCTTATACGTGTTTAAACACTAAATGTTTCATTTTATTTTTACTCTAAATTTAAGAATATCCATCATTATATATTATGACGTATGCAAAACATACATATGTTAAAGCATTAATAAAGAATTGAATTGAATTGAATTGAATTGAATTGAGAAATTGCAACCATGAATCCGGCGCCTTCACCATATTGCATTCACTAAATTTCCAAGTATATATCAACTAATTCACTGAAAATTGATAAAAACTCACAATTAATCAAATAGCAGTAATGCTATAGCAACTATTAGTAAGTTTTAAACTTATGATTTACCTGGATTTTTCGATAAAACGTATACCGAATACGTATGGTCAATTTAAAGAAATCAAAAGTCATTGTTAGGTGTAGTTTAAGATGGATATTTTTGGCTACAAATGTTCTAACGGGCTTTGTTTATAGTATTTTACTACAAAAATATGATACATATTTTTGGTTTTCGATTACATAATCTTTTACCTTTTCAAATAAGCAAAAGTCGTTGTTAAGCGTTGTTTAGGATTGGTATTTTTGGCCCCAAATGTTCTAACGGACTCTATTTATAATATTAAACTATAAAAAAGGGCACATATTTTTCGTTTTCGTTTAAATATTTTTTATCTTAGCACTATTGTGAGAGATTATCAATAAAAAAAAAAAAATTAAAGTTATTGTTAGGCGTAGTTTAGGATCTATACTTTTGCCCAGAAATGTTTTAAAGGGCTTTGTTTATAACATTAAATAATAAAAAAGACACATATTTTCTGTTTTTGTTTAAATCATTTTTACCTCAGCACTAATATGAAATATGATCTATTTACAAAAATCTAAATTTATTGTTAAACGTACTTTGGGATCGATATTTTTGGCCACAAATGTTGTAACGGGCTTTATTGATAATATTAAATAATAAAAAATGACATACTTATTGCTTATGGTGGAGGCTTCTACTTCGTTGGTATAACACAAATTTTTATTGTTGACTATATTATTATTTCGGCAACTCAACTTGCCATTATCAAAATAGAAAGTACTTTACAACAATAAAATAATGAAAAAATAAATAAAAATTTGTGTTATACCAACAAAGTTAAAGTGTTTTTATTATATGACACACATTTTCTGTTTTCATTGAAATAATTTTTATTACCTTAGCACTATTACGAAATATGGTCAATTATCAAAAGTCATTGTCAGGTGTAGTTAAAGATCGATATTTTTGGCTACAAATTTTCTAACGGGCTTTGTTTATAATATTTAACTAAACAAAAAGGGACACACATTTTTGATTATCGATTACATAATTTTGTACGTTTTCAAATAAACAAAACTCGTTGTTAAGCGTAGTTTAGGGTCAGTATTTTTGGCTACAAATGTTCTAACTGGCTTTATTTATAATATTAAACAATAGAAAAAGAACACATATTTTTCGTTTTCGTTTAAATATTTTTTTTATCTTAGGACTATTATGAAAGAGGGTAAATTTTCAAAAAGAAAACTAAAGTTATTGTTAGGCGTAGTTTAGGATCTATATTTTTGGCACAAATGTTCTAACGAGCTTTGTTTATAATATTAAATAATAAAAGAGACACATATTTTTCGTTTCTGTTTAAATAATTTTTTACCTATCACTATTATGAAATATTGTCTATTTAACACATTGTAGTCTGGCGTTTTGTGCCGGTGCAATATGCCTGGAGCCGGTAATTTATTTATATTTTGGTAATAATACCTAATCGATTCCTCTACAAAATATGTGAACAAATCATCTCCAATAAACAAGATCACCGCATCGGTTATGAATTCGGGAAAAGTATCAACATTTATCCAAGGGTAACCTAAAAACTCCTCTAGTTTGCGAAAAGCGTGTCCCGACAACAATGTGTTAAAAAAAGACAAAATTATTGTTATGCGTACTTCGATATTTTTGGCCACAAATGTAACCGGTTTTGTTAATAATATTAAATCATAAAAACACACATAATTCTAATTTTTATTTAAATAATTTTTCATCGTTACACATATTATGAAATACATATGATTAATTTTCAAAAAATTAAAGGTGTAGTTTGGGATCATTATTTAAACAAAAAATGCAAAATATCTGTCCTTCTTTTATTGCTTAATATTATTAAGAAAGCCGGTTAAAACATTTGTGGCCAAACAAATCGATCCTAAACTAGGTCTAAAAATGCAATTGAATGTAATCAAAGCTTAAAGTAATTCAAATTTTAATAATTCTGTTGACTTGAAAAAAGTATATAAATAAGTGCCATTAAAATAAATTTTTCCAAATTTATTCAAACGCATCTCTTGTATGATAAAAATCTGTAAATGTTTCATTATTAAATTTGGAAACAATCTCTAAAGAACTTAACGTGAACAATTTAAAAAAAAGCATTTGCCGGCGACTTGAAACATCAAATACACTCAAAGTACATTTTAAATTATGATTATTTAAACTCTTAATGTTTAAATATCGTATTGATAAGGCTGTTATTTGGTGAAATTCCATAATATATGTAGCAAATAAAACACGTGTGTTGAGAATTTTCACATTTTTTTAATGTGGAAACACTGCGACATATCTTTCGCCAAATCTTCACCAGGCAGATGATTAATGACATTAATTTTTTTTTAACACACATATTTTATTTACCACATATCTTAATGTTTATTTGTTTAGTTGCCAAAGTTGGACGTTTTTTTGCCCAAAAACGTGTTTTTCTTGTTCGGGGGTTGAAGGGTTCGAAAAGTGATCATTCCAATCTGAGTTTACCGCCTTAAAGTCGAGCCAAAATGGGTTTTCTCCCCGAAAGAATCCTCCAATTTGGTTGAAAAGTGACTGAGTTATGTGCGAAAAACCTCAAAATGCACCTTTTTCAAACACCCATAACTTGGTGCCAGATCGTCGTAGGAACTTCGTTTTTTGAGTTCTGCATAGGGAATTGATCAAATTTTAATGCCTTTATGGTGGATCGAGTCAACAAAAATTTTCCAACTCCGTAGACATCGTCAAAGTTGGAAATGGTTTCCGGAAAAAACTTTATTTTTCTAAGGGGCGTTAGAGGGAGGCGGAAGGGGTTACGCTTAAATTCGCATGCATGACTTTAAAGAACACACTTCAAAGTTTTTCGCCCTCAAAGATTCTTCAAAATCTATTGAAAATATGCCGAGTTATGGCGGTTTTAAAAAGGGCGAAATTTCACGAATTTCAAGTGTTTCATTTTTTTTTCCACCAGACAAAAATTTAGAATATTCAGTTATTTTGTAAGATGAGTAAAGTGATGTTTGATGATGAAGTAATTTACGATACAAGTAACGTTATGAAGGTTTTTACATTACGAGAGAAGAGTTTGAAAGTATGAGCGACTTAAGAGCGAGTGCTTTTAAATTGTCGAGTAATGTAAAAACAAATTAAGTTATGTGTGTCGTAAGACGGTTTATTTTCTCTTATCTCTATTTTTTTTAATTTAGAAAAATGTTTAATGAAAACCGTCAAAAGCAAAATAATGTTTTTATGCCAATATCTCCATAGCAACGAGTTGCGTTAAGATACATATAACAACACTAGTGTTGTTAAGACTTAAGAACACTATTGTTGTTAAAGGTACCTTAACGTAACTCGTTGCTAAGGAGTTATTGGCATGATATAGTATATAGTGTATCAAGGGCCGAAAATAGGTTTTAGCAACCCGCCGCTTTTAGCAACACGAGCGAGGGTTGCTAAAAGTGAAGGGTTGCTAAAGCATTTCGGCATGAGTTACACTCGATATTTTTTCGCCTGCCTTAAGTACAAACAGTGTTTCAGGAAATTTTATACCGCGCACCATTGAACTGTCACTGTCAGATTTTTGCATAGCCTACTCATATTCCGCGGAAGGTTGTCTAGATTATGCATATTATTTTTTCGGCCCTAGATACGCTAAATCGTAGTTTTGGCCCGCTTTTTATGGCCGAAATATATGGTTTCGGTAGAGGCAGGCGAAAAACATTAAAGGATTAAATAAAAATTTAAAAGATATTGTGTACAATTATTATTTTAAAATTCAAATACGTTAGATATTATGCAGTGATTGCCTTTTATGGTGATGTGCCTTTTTTGGAAAAGAATTAATTATTGGGAGGCTTTCTTCAAAAACTTACAAACATTTGTGCGGAAATGTGTTTTAAGTTAAAAATTCCAATTTTAATTTCTTTCGCAGCCAACTTCCATTTTAATGCTCACTAAGAATGATTTTTTTTACATTCTTATATTTAAAAATATTTTTTATAAAATTATTGTTTTTGTCATTTTTGGTCTATAATTATTAAATGATAATAGTTACATCAAATTTATATCAGCAATAATTGCAATAATTGTAAAGAATATCGAAATGAACAACAAAAAGAATACGTCTTTTTTTTCTTCTAAAAATCATTAATTTTTACCGGCGGTAAAAATTAGAATTAGGATTTTTTTTTGCAAATTTTGGCTTCTACAGTAATTACCCTATCCAGAAAACTATTTGAAACCACACCATAAAATGCAATTCACCCAATATTATGTTTGCAGGTTATGTGGTGGAATGTTATTTATTTAATAAAATGTTGTATTTATACTAATGAATAGTTTACTTATTTGTCACCAGGGCAATGTGTGTATATAGGTGTGGGTGTATGTCACTTTAGATTCTAAATGTCTAAAATTTTAAAATTCTAATACTCTTTACCGTCAGTTTAGCCTAAAATTAATAAGATTTCGAAAAAAATTATTCTTAATAAGTTGTTTATTTCGGCATTCTCAACAATTATTATTAATATAAATTTGATGTAACTATAATAATTTCATAATTATAGTCTACAAACGACAACAAATTTTAATTAAATCTTTTTATGAAAAATGAAGCTTCAAATTTTTAAACTTTCGATGTTTTTTGTTAATATTAAACGATAGTTTTGTTTGAAGAAATGGTTGCATAAAAATAAATAAATAAATTCTAATAAAAACGATTAATTTTGCAAGATATGTTACTGGGTTTTACCTTAAAAATACTTTAGTTTGATGTTATTTTAATATTACAGCAACTCAGCATGCGCATCTTAAGTTTCGCCTTGGGTTTTCGACGTAAAATTTTGAAATTGCATACAAATTTTAATCCTTTGCTGTTAAGGGTAATATTCGAAAACTTTACAACTTCAAAAAATTCGAAACTTCGCAACTTCGATTCTTCTATTTTCCAAATCGTTGCAGAGTTCTTTTCGATTCTTCGAAGCCTCGAAGTGGCAAAGCTTCGAATTATTAGGACCCCTAGTTTAAGGCCCCCAAAAAAATATTTTCCGAAAAACGCACATGACTACAAAACGGAAGCACTCCATAATATCTAACATATTTTAATTTTACACTTAGATTATTGTATGCATTAATTTTTATATTTAAACATGTCTTTAATCATCTTATAAATTAGCTAAATGTTAAAATAAATTTTATAATTTTACGTCCTATACGTTTATTTCAATTTAAAAAAATTATATCAAAATTATTTTTAAGATTTTACCTGATGATGGTTAATAACCAAAACGAGTAGCAAGCTATATTTTTTAGGAATTAAGGAACTGCGTATTTCACTCGACTAAATAACGTAAAATATTTAATATAATAAGAACAGTTTTATTTTGTTGGTATAACACACATTTTTATTGTTTTATTGTGTTATACCAACAAAGTAAAAGTCTTTTTTATATATTTTCAACATGTATAATGAAGTAGAAGCCTCCGCCATAAACAATACATTTTTTTAGTTTAATACTCATATTACGCAAGCTTTTTCTCATTTTTTTTTCATTACATTTAAAATTGATTTACCGTTTTCAAAACTGAGACTCTGTTATATTTGTTTTAATTCCAGTTCTTTACTCATTTGAAAGGATGTGAAGAAAACTGCTGGTTATAAGTTTTTAATTTTATTTTCACATTCTTATTGAATTTAATCTTTACGTTTCATATTTCTTTAAGGGCCCGTAAGAGTTGATTCTGCTTCTAAATGAAAGGCAGTAGTAGTAAGTAATAAAAGAAAAGCACACGCCATAACAACGAAATGCCTGGTCAAACATTTCAAGATTAGACTTATAGTTTTGAGAGAGAGAGAGAGAACATATTTATTCAATAACTATATAAATATATGTACATTCAAGTTCTTATATCTAAAAAGTTTTATTTAATATATTGTTATTGAACGGGCTATCGACCAAGGTCTTTCCGCCCTTATAGTTTTGATATTTAGGTATTTTTTTGAACAGTAATATACAAACAAATAAAATTAAATCTCAAATTATCGACTGGTTTCGCAATTGAAATATGTAAAAAGTGTAAATTTATACTTTGAAGGGATATTTGGGTTTCGGGAGATGCAAAATTTGTGGATTTTGTTGTTGGGATTTTCAGCAATTTTTTTGCACATATAGATAATACAAGGGCATAATATAAATGAGTTTGAATCTGTTGTCTTCATTGTATCTTTCTAAATAGGCTATCGGCCGAGGTTTTTCTGCACTAATTGTTTACAATTTTCTTACGAATTTTAAGTTCAACCGTCCTCTTATTGGATAGTTAATTCGCATTTTATATTACCAGTGATTATAATATTAATATTATTACTACTGATATTACTAAACAACAAAAATAATTAATTATTTCGAATTTATAAACAACTTACTGTTTCGCCTATTCCCACTTCGAGAATCTAGAAGATATTTGAAATGCACAGTCACTATGCACACACACACACACTTGGTAATCCACCGAAGTTAAGAAAATTAGTTGTTAATTTTAAACAAACACAATAATTCACGATTAGAAACGCGTTAATCAAGTAACGGCGAAGGACTGATGGCACGAGTGCGCAGATTATGAATGTCCGAGAACCAGTTTTTTTATCGGAGAGATAAGAAGTGTTTGTGGTGCATTAAAATAACGATAATTTTGAATGAATTTAAAGGTGAAATATTGGGAACTAGAACAGATTAAATTTTAGGAAAATAATGATAAGACACTTTAACAAAGGTGAAGATAATTTACCTAAATTAATTTTAATTTCTTGAATGGTATAGAAAATACAGTCTGTCTATATTAATACAATTAAAGAATATTAAGTAAATTTAATTGTGTAAATATATAAATTTATTTTAAAAGTTGAAAATACACCGTAGCAGTGTGGACGCGGTTTCTGGTTAAGAAATTCTAAATCCCGTTATGGGGCAGATTTAAAGTACAAGCGTATTTACTATTATAAACCATCTTAACTAATGTTAAATAGTAGTAAATTTCTTTTGTATCAAATTCGGCATGGTATTAGCCAGGTAAGTAATTGATTTAATAAGATATTTGATGAAACAACTAATTATTGATTGGAATTAATCACTTTAACTTTTTTATACCACTATATTTGATTCATGTGACTAGTTTCGATCATTCACTGGTCATTTTCAAACATAAGTTTATTCCAACCTACAATCAAGATGTACCACGAAGTAAACGCCGCCAACATTAAACAGTTTTCAACTAATTATTGTAAATAATATTATTTTTAAATATAGAAATATCCTATTACCAAACTAAGGAAGAAGAGGATGAAATTCTTATACAGGTTATTACAGTTGAAAAAAATGTGATGTAGCCATCACGTTACTTTCTCCGATTTAATGATAATAAGATGTTTAGTGATATGTTAACTTGTACATTTTGGCATTTGATGCAATTATTGTTAATGTCAATTTGATATAACGTTTATGATTTCATAATTTATAGACAAAAAACAACCATGATTTTCATTTTTAATTACCTTTTCAAAAATCAAAAAGTTTACTTGAAATATGTATTCACTTTTTTTGTTGTCTTCAATATTTGTTAAAATGTTTTTCTGATATTATTCATATTTAGAACATTATCTACAAAAAATAACACTTCGTTTCGGTGTACGAAATTTTACGAAAACATTTTTTTTAATTTTTCTATAAATTATCGAAATCGTCTCTTGGGATCTCAAAACGGATAATTTCGTTAAGAACAAATTTTGAAATAGAATATTACATAACTAGAGTTGTAAGTAGCAAATTACGCGCAAGTGAAAGAAATTGCGTAGCGTTTTTGAAAAGCCCAATTTGCATGAATAAATTTTAGAAAAAAAGACAGGGAATTGATCAGGTGTTCTACATATATATTTTTTAATTGTACCAGAGAAGCCGGAATAAATCATTTATATTTATACGAGCAATACCCGTATATAACCGGAAACGCAAGTTTTTTGATTAAAATGCGTTAATTATTCAAGCGGGACAGTGCATAATTTTGCCGCTAGTGTCAAAAAAAGCGTTCGCGCGAATTGGCCAATAAAGTTTACGTAAACTGGCAAAGTTTAATTAGGGTCCCTCTGGATTCAGGGATTCCGGACATTGTACGTCCAGAGGACACATTATGGATGCACTTTGTCTGGGAAATTTTAAGCATTTTATGCAAACAACGACGTAATTATTCAGGGATATTAATTATGTCGAAAGTTGTTATGAACTCAGTTACACAAAGTTTGGGCTACATTATTACAACCGCTTGTCTATGGTAATGTTATTTTATACAATTGTTTTTAATAATTTTGTGTAATAACTTCATCATTACCAATAATAATAACAATAATTTTAAAGATAAAAATCTTGGATGGCGGCTAATGACGTCAGCGATGCCGCATAATAATGTTTATTAACGAGAATTTGTTTTTACTAAAAAATAACAAACTGCATAGATATAGACTCACCGGCAATAAAAACGGGCTACCCAACTTTATAAGCAGTGTTTTTTTAGTTATAACAATAAAAACACTAAATTTTCAAAATGTTTACATCTTTCCCAATCTGTTTAGATTTGATTGTAATATTAAAAAAAAAACTGCTTTAAAGGGTATAGCCGAATAAGACGGTCAAAAGTGCCCCCAAAGCAAATCAATAATCGCGATGACTGGATGAAAGATAATAAAAAATGCCGTTGATTGCTCGAAATTTCAGCCTCCTGAAGCAATTTGTTGTCGACACATGACCGAAAACGTGAATTTTACATTTTTTTTTCTCCTTTTCTATGGCACGAATCAAGCTAAATTTTTTTGGCGCCAAATTCAAATGGAAAAATGAAGTTAAAGTTTTCAAAATTCATTTTTACAGTGAAGGTATTCGTGGACTGTCTTCGTTTTTTTTTATGTAAATGTGTTTTACTAAATTCTATAACATACATTTTTTTTAGAATTTTAAACAATGTGGAAGATAGGTAAAATAATTAAAAACCACTTTTACCACCTTAAAAATTTTACAGAAAAAAAACTGAGACAGTCCTCGAATGCCTTCACTGCAAAAATGAATTTTGAAAACTTTAACTTCATTTTTTCTATTTGAATTTGGCGCCAAAAAAATTGAAAAAAATACTGCGAGAAGTATTTTTGTTTTGTTTTGGGTAGACGTGGTTTCAGCTTGATTCGTGCTATAGAAAACGAGAAAAAAAAATAAAACGTAAAATTCACGTTGTCAGTCAAATCTCGACAACGAATTGCTTCAGGAGGCTGAAATTTCAAGCAATCAACGGCATTTTTAATTATCTTTCATCCAGTCATCGCGATTATTGATTTGCTTTGGGGTCACTTTTGACCATCCTATTCGGCTATACCCTTTGTATTTTTAAACTGTTTGTTCCAGATGTGCAACGAGATCATACACGTTTTTTGGAAACTGGTGCTAACACAAGATGATCTGGACGACCACTTTATCACGTTACAAAGTTTGCGAAATCGTCGTTCTACAACTGTAAAAATCAGAAAACTTCATCATGTCCGGAATATAATCATAAGTGAGCGGATAGTTAGAAGAAGATTTGGAGAAATTCACCTTACCAGCCGCAGATCTGCTACAGCTAAAGAACTTCTTAGGCGCCTTCAATTTGCGAGGAATTACATAAACTGAAGAGAAAATGAATGGAGGAAAATTTATTTACCGACGAGTCCAGGTTTTCTCGGCGAACTTCCGATGGCCGTGAAAGAGTATGGCGAAGACCAGGAGTTGCAGAATGCACCTTTAGCCGTAGAGTCAGCTATCAAGGGGGTTCAGTTTTGGTTTGGTATTGAATTTTTTTAAGGGAACATACAGAATTGTCACTCAGCATGCTATAAGATTCTTAAAAATTATGTTATTCCATATGCTCCTTTCATTTGAGATAACTTTCTCTTGATGCATGATAATGTTAGACCTTACACTGCAAGAGTTACTTAACAATATTTAAAGGAAGGTAACATCCCCGTTGTGGAGTGGTCACAAGTAAGTCCAGATGCCAAATCCCATTGATAAATGCTTAGTCGTAGAGTTAGAAGTCATGTTTCTGCTCTTTTGACTTTGAATGAGTTGCGGGAAGCACTGTTAGAGGAATGGGAACTTATTCATCAGGCAGACGTTACACACTTAATTTTATAGATGCCTCGAAGAATGCGAGCAATTATTAATGCACGCGGAGGCACCGAAAAACGTTTCCTGATTATTGGTATGAGAATTGGATTTTTATTGCTTAAACGCCTTTTTGCTATAAAACCAAAATGTTTTTAATATTTTTTATTTTATACTAAGTAAGTATTTATTTTTAAATAGTTAAAATTTAGCTATTTTCTAAAAAAAAGAATGTTGCCAGTTTTTCATAAGTGTAAGAGTATATTATCTAACGAGCACATAATGGAGGCTATTATTCAAGGGGATTGTTTACAAACAATGCATTTTTTTCAATATCGGAAATCATAGACATTCACTTTTCAGTATGTCTGAAAGATGTTTAACTGTTAGTCTTGATCTATATGCCGTTTTATTTAAATTCAGGGCCGATCCTAGACCCTTGGCCGCCCGCGTGCAAATGATGAGTTGGCCGCCCCCTCGCGTGCAGTAAAAACATTTCTTGGAACTAGAGGATTTTATTTTTCAATTCGAAAAGCAGAAAAGCAAGCAGAAAAATATTATATCAGAGCATTTACAGATATTTCAAATTTGCAATATGTTTGATCTGAATTGAAAAAAATGACTAAAGAAACTGCAAGTAATCCGGGACTGCAAGACGTATTCTGGATACATTACCGAGGAGTATTTTTCTATTAAATCCAGCTGGATGCTGAAGGCAAAAAGTGATAGAACGGTTAATAACTTAATCAATCAACTATGTTCATATAAAAGGGCATTAAGGACCAAGGGAGCTGGATCCACTAAGCAGGTGCAATCATCGAAGAAGTCATCACAGCAACGAAGTTCAGTCGATGCGACTATGCAACCCAATCACATGGTTAAAGTGTGCAGGAAATGTACTGTACTGTTCTCCGAAGCCTAGAAAATTCGATACAAATATGATACCCGTCACTGTTAGCTCAACTGAAACACATGCCGAGTCGTCGAGATGCAGGGATGACAATGGCGCGATAAGCCATATTTTAAATGATCAAATTTGCTTCAGAACGTTCGAGGCTTTTTCAACTCAACACACAGTGATCACAGCAAATGGTGAGAAAATTGAAGGCATTGGAATAAGTGAAGTAGAAGTTCATCCAAGGAAAATGGTACAAAATTACCTTGGCTAATATTTGATGTTTACCCGGAATCAAGAGGATTCTGTGCTCCGTACTTGCAGTCCAGGATAGTTACTAGGACAGCCAATCCATCTTCATAACCTGAAGTCAGGTCCAACAATTGGAATACACTCGTCATGGAGGACTGTTCAAGTTGGCCGTGAGAAGTTTGAACCCTATCAGATGAGGTTAATGCAGCGAGTGAGGGAAACCTGCTGCAGTTGTTGGTCGATTCGAACGTCAACAGAAGCGACATGTGAAATCGCTACTGAGTGACATAAACGTAGAAATGCATAGATAACTGTTTGAAGGTTGCATTTACGATAATCGCCTACCTTTCGGCACGAGGTCCAGAACAACGGCACCTGGCGAGCGAATGTTTGCGGTCCATTTCAAGAATCAAGGTCTTGATATTGATATTTTGTGCTCTTCAAGGTCAATTACACAAAATTCATTAGTTTATTTTCTGCGGAAAAAATCCGAAGTTCCTGAAAATTTTAACCAGCAGAAACAGTCGGGAGCTGCTGAGTGATAATGGCAGGGAGTTTGACAACACAATCAAGGTATTATTCAACGTCTTATAATGCCCTCTACTCAGGAACAAAACGGGTCCAACGAGAAGGAAAATCGTACGGTGGTGGAAACTGCTAGAGAAATGATTCGAGTTGTCGTATGGCAGAAAACCAGATTTGAAACATTGGTTCAAATTGCTGTATTCATGTATATTCATATCGAAGGAGCAAATGTCGAAAATGGATCCGAAGTCCACTAAAGGAATCCTCATCGGCTATGATAACGAAGACGGATACAGTATCTACAGTGGAGAGGACAACAAGCTCTATACATCCAAGGACGTCATCTGCGACAAAAAAAAAATTGGTGGAAAACGGGGTTACTATAACCCTAGGAAGCAACGAAGCTGAAGAGTCGAAACTTACTGATCTGACGAAGAAATAGAATTCTGGAAACCCGGTGACAGTGACACTGGTTGCACAATCTCAGAAATACTGGAAGTCAATAAAGAAGAGCATGCAGGTGAGACTCACCTCGATGACCTTCAAGGAACCAGACACCTACAACGACACCACAAAGTAAAAACAAACGCCGATTGGTGATCAAAGCTTTTTCGAAAAGAAGAGGAGTAGATTATGATCAAACCTTCAGTTCAGTAGCAAGAACATCGTCTATTCGAACGCTACTCAGCCTTGATCTAAATTCTAAAACAATGCTGCTCGCGATTTTTTTGGTGCAAATTCATCAATTACATTTGAAATATATTTCACCGATCTCATTTTCCATAAAAATGATGGCTAAATTAGCAAATCGCTCTTGTGATATAGTTGACCGTAAATAATTTTTAATTAATTTTAATTTGGAAGAACTCCTTTCGCCGGAAGCCACAGTTATCGCTATTGTTAAAATTATTCTTAGACTAATGCTGAAATTTGGAAAATAAAGAACTGTCTTGGCTAATTAAATGATTTAAAATTTCTAATGATTTTACTTGGGAATGATTAGGAAATAGTTCTGTAAAAGATAACAATTCTTTTAGGAGTTCCATTCCATCTAAATCTTTCCGCTTCCGGTTACCTGTAATGTAATATCTGAATTCATACAACATTTTCTTATATATTCGCACTCTGAAGAATGAAATATTAGCAAAAATTTAAACAAGGAGCAGCAGTTTTCTAACAGTTCTGAACCTTCGGATATCAAATTAATAGCGATGTCAAAAATATCAAAATAATAGTGAATTATAAATTTTTCTCTAGGATCCAAAACACTTTCATCGCATAGCTCATAATTGAACATCCACAGTTTTTCTTTTCTTATACAAACTTCAGATGCTTTGCGACGCTTCTTTGGCAAAATTATTACCCGGTTATACATCGGAAACACTTCAGATTAGTTTTTACACACCTGGCTTACAATACGTGCGAAAGGCGAGTGTTCTATCATCCGAATGAATAATAGCCATTACGTGTGAGTCAAATACGAGGTTTTATCTACGACTCTACTTCAGGAAGCACAATTGTCAGTTCAAAAATACAAAACTCCATTCAAAATTAATATTGTATGTATAATATATTATATATTATACTTTATTGGCACTTTCCATCTACTAGTAAAGCTGCAGAAGATCTGCGGAAGCAGTGACCAGTAAACAATTCCGAATTTAGTAATTTTAGATATGTTGAAGCCTCTTTTGCCCTCTACCAAATTTATTGATATACACAGTACATTTTTAATTTTTGGTAAACATAATTAGAGTGGGGCACATTTAATTTTTTTTTGTAAAAATGATTTGCTATAATACACCAAGAGAACTGATAATGTTGCAGCCTCTCCCTCATTTGCATATTCAAGTATCTAAG
The DNA here is from genome assembly GCA_910593695.2 of Ocypus olens. Lineage (NCBI taxonomy): Eukaryota > Metazoa > Arthropoda > Insecta > Coleoptera > Staphylinidae > Ocypus > Ocypus olens. The sequence goes on from OU343048.1 coordinate 20,561,936, forward strand.
CTTAGGCATGTCTCCGAATATTTTCGGGCACATTTAGAGATAAATCTATTTGTGGTAGTTGTGTGCACAAAAGAATACCATTATATTTATTAGTATTTACCAGTGTAGTACGCCGTTAGTGCCAGGATTTAGTTAAGCCTATCAATCACATTTATGGACCTACCATAAACTGCTTAGAATGCAGATTTCGCAGATTCCAAGATAAGACCTAAAAGCGGGTATTTGAGAAGGAGAAACGCGGTTCCACCACCCCCACGAGTACAAGATGCCCCACCACCAAAGGAATGCGCAGCCCTTTAGGAATTTGTAAATAGTTATTAATTCCATCATCAACATTAATTGTAACAAGTTGTACAGTTAATATACATTATTATTATATCAAAACTGCAAATTTATTTAACGGTCCTTCGAGAGTAAACAGATAATTACGCGATAATATTGATTTTTTCGAAAATGTGTTAGTTAAAGCAACACATTAGAGGGTATTTTTTTGTCAAAATTTTAACAATTTATTATTGCATGAGGTGTATTTGGTAAGATAAATTTTAGAATTAAAATAAACATGAATCGACTCACTGTTTTTTATTTACTACCAAACCGACACATATATACATGTATTTATTGAAATAGATTTAAAATCTTATCAAGACTTAATTTTGCAGAGTTACGAACAGCTTAAATATTCATATATTCTGGATACTTTTCGTCTTTAAATAATTTATATAAAATTTGATTATTATCCTCTTCAAGTAGCCCACAAACCTTATTCTTATATTCAGGCTACTTTTCGTTTTTATTTTATTGATTTAAATTGACTTGAATAAGCTAATAAGCTCCCGTCGTTGAGATGCGATAAGCTCCCGTCGTTAAGTAAACAGTATAAGCAGTATATTTTAACGTGGCGTCAAATGAACAAATCTTATTGGGTAATAAGAAAATTGAATAAAATTGAAGTTATTAGTTATAGTAAATTTTATAGTCACCTTCGTATTAGTATTGGGTATTGTTACAAAAGAAGCTGTGTTCAAGTGTTGAAAATCTTAAAGTACCCATTATTCCCATTAACAGAGCAACCATCAAAATAATAAAGCTATTAAGGAAATTCATATCAAAATGTATAAATATCTCACCTTTGTGACTAGATATTTTATATCGGAGGCGTTGGTGATAAATTTAACAAATTTTTCAAGACTTGCTTTTTTTGTGTATAAGTTTCTTCTCTTATTTTCAAAATCGTTCGTAATTTTGGATATTGCTCCATTTAAATATTTTCATGGATGTTTGGCATCATTAAGCAATTCATCAAAAGAATAGAAGATTCATACTTTCCTACAAAATTAGTGATACGAGCCAACCAGACTCACTCGAAAAAAAAGGAAAACTAATTTTATTTTGTACGCTCCATTCCATAAAAGTTTGTATGTGTTTCCGTGGGATTTTTCTCACTTTAAGGGGGTAAGTGCCGCGTCGAAAATCGATGCATTTTTGATGGTCAGCATATACATAATTCTGAAGTTAATATCAAATATTAAGAAATTATCTTTTGCACATTTAGAGAGAAAGGGTTAAACTATTCGTCTATAGAATTTGATTTTTTTTAAATCATCAGACATACTGTATAATTTATCCTGAAAATTACTAAAATTGGATGGAAATCTGGAGCTTTTCTCTGCAAAGAACTAAAAATGTAATGCTACAGAAAAATAGTTTATACCTTTGACAACAATATGTACCTAATAAAATTGTCATTAGTTATCAAATAAAGTCGCAAAAACGTAAGAGCTACACCTCTACAAACACAAATTTGCTTAATTTTCACCGTTGTAATGAACGCCACCTGCATGAAACATTTTGTATCAACCCTAGAGGGGTGTACAAACAAATTTACGTACTCGGTAAAATTTCAGGCCCAAGATTGTGGCGATTATCATTTTCTATTAGACCATTCTGGTCCAACTCTGGCGCGAGGCACTTACCCCCTTAAGGGCACGCTATCTCTGTATTCTCTGCAATTTTTACAGACGTGCCTAACATTCCCTCACAATCGCTGTCCATTAATTCTTGTTGGAAGTTTATGTTCAAAATTTGATTTCAACTCCTGTTTTAGTTTTTGAGGTACAGCACACAGACACACACATTTTTTAAAGTTTCCCAAAATTATCGAAATCGTCTTTAGGAACCTCAAAGAGATATTTCCTTTAAATTTTTACGAACTCAATACTTTGCCATACGTTCCAGAATCTAAATATTTTATTAACATTTTGCATTTTATATCGGGTAATGCGTTTTACAAAAGTGTTGCTTTCAGATTTGCAGACTGCGCTCGGACAACCTGTTAATATTGTTGATTACAGAAAATCCAGGCCATTAAGAAATCGCACACTCAAAAAAATATGCATTGCTATAGAATTAATGTTTACTTGTCCATACATAAGATGGTCTAATTAAACCAAACAAAGAATTATTGCTTTTGTTTAAAGAAAAAAGTAATTTGCGAGTTATTTAAGGATGAAATTTGATATGCGATACAAGCAGATTGTAGCAATCGAGATGTGATTAAATATTATATTTGTTTTTTTTTGTAATTTAAGTCAAAAATAAAATCGCTAAAGCGTGGGGCCTCTTTCGTGATACACACGGTATATACTATTTTTTAGAAGAGGTATATTTTAAGTGTAAAACGTTCGTTTTTAAAACTTAACCTACAAAACAATACAGTCAGCCGTGACAGTTAAAATAAATAATAGAAACTCGGACAGAAGTAATCATTTCTCTCCCTTGGGCGAGAAATAATATTTCTCTCACGATTTCCACAGCTGAGAACTCGACTTTCTCTCCCGCTTGTGAAAAAATGCTGTTTTGCTAAGTGATACGTCAATTTTCATATTGACACTGAATGTTCCTCTTTATTCAGTGTCAGTTCGAAAAATTAAAAATTAAATATTCTGAAATAGCAATTAGTTCTTTTATATTTTTCTTCAAGAAGATTATAACGCCATATCCAGAAACACATTCATAATTTTATCGCAGTTTTCAACATCTCGTTTTTGTGAATTTAACAATATTTAAAAGTGTGCAAGAAAAAAAAGTAGGTTTTCCCAAATGAGAGTAATAATGTAATTTTAATTGCTGCAATGACTGACACTTCATACAAATGATGCTAGAACTGTGAATTATTTTCATTAAACACTGTGTATTTTACGGATTGGTCTGTGTATCTATTATTACGTACATAAAAAAAATATATAATTTAGGAGCAGGAACAAAAACGAAATAAACCGAAATATTTTCAAGAACAAAGACGCATTGGAGCGTTCCATTAAGAAACGGGCGAAATTACTCTTTTTTATGAGTCAAATCATTGAAAATTGTCAACTGTGACAAGTAAAATTTCCCCAGAAACAGTTACACTAACGCTCATTATTAAACGGTTTTTGATGTAACAATAATTATTAAAGCAAAGTAGGAACACAATGTGAAAACACTAACTAATCAATTCGTATCATCATACTAATTGTAAGTTATCAGATGGAACTCATACAAAAATATGTAAAATATATATTATATTGTAATTATTTATAAATAAACAGGTGAAAGACTTTGGTCGATGGTCATTTGTCATTCCTGTATACTTGAATATAAAAAATTGTAATATTATGATAATAAATATATAACTATATACATAATAATTAAAAGAAGTTAATCAACTGAATCACCGAAAGCTTTGCTCTTCTGGAATTTAAGAAAGTAAACTAACAAAAAGATTATTTGTCTATTAAGATAAATAGTATACACAATAGTAAAATACATAATAGCTGCTATAATAATGATAAATGTAATGTAATCCAGTTTTTGCACCCGAATGATAATAACCAATTTAGTGTAATATTGTAATAAATTTTACGACCCAATTCCATTGAAAGCGCGGCTAACCACCCAATCAGCATTCATAAACCCAAAATGATAACTCACCATGGACAACGGTTGCCGCCTCCACATAAATCAGAAAGAAAAAGACAGTAAATTAAATTCATCATCAGATAATGCCCGCCGCCCGCCCCCCTATGGCGAGCCTAATGCGCTTTCCACTCTGCAAGGTTTTTGTTTAATAACTATATTAGGGGCCCGGCGCGTACAACATTAGGCCTAATTTCCTTCGCCCCTTAATTGCTCCTAATTCAATTAAGCTTGATATGTATCCTCCCTTGCGGAAATTATTTAGAAAAAGCAAAGACGCCATGATCAATCGAATTATAAAGATCTAGCTTCCGCTTATTGGTGGCGGAAGAAGTTAATAGGATTTTCAGAAGTTGCCCGCGATTTTAATAATGCACGTCCCACTGGAATTGTTGGGTGTACCTTTTTAAGATTTCTAATTTATATGTACATACGGGAAAAGAATTGGCCCAGGGTGAATGAAATTGAAAATTATTTGTGCGTCGAATAACATTTACGATTTATATATTCATCGGGCGTCTCGGGGGCGTGTGAATGTAAAATAATTAGGAAGCGTAAAAGCATGTAGTAAAAATAAGGGCCGACAGAACTTAAGTACACAGGATTGTATTAAAATTTATTAAAAAAAGTTATTGCTATGTAAATAGGCTGTTAATAAAGATAATACAAAATTAAAATTAAAAAATATCATGAAGTGTGATTGTATAAATTACATTACCCACAATATAAACTTTCTAATTTCGAATCCTGAATTGTCATCTTGTGATTTTTATAACTTTTTTTTTTTTTTTTTTTGAATTTTGGTTTATTTGTATCTTATGTACAGATTATGAAAATAAAGGCCTATTATTATTATTATTATTAGTATTATTATACATCTTATTTAACATATAATTATAATTAATAAGCCCAATAAAAATAATTAATTAAATTAAATTTAAATTTATTAACAATTATCAATTTAATAATAACAGTAACACATCGAAACTCGAGTAGCGAGTTTTTGTATAAATATTTAAAACTCTCTTCTCCCTTATTTTCTAACAAATTTTTGAATTCAATTGAATGTTAATTTGTATCTGTTTTAGGTCACGCTGCTGGGATTGTAATAAGCAAATTTAATATAGTTATACCAAAGGATAAAATAAACATTTATATGGGGTTAGCTTAAAATAACTAAATTCAACCAAATGAATTTGTTTGTTTTGCATCATACCTAACACAGTACATTTAATGATTAAAAAACATTGTTATATAGAAAATATGTACCTATATGACAGGCAGCAACGTTAAAATAACAATAAATTTGTATGTAAATGCCCTTGAATAAATTACGTTTACACCATAACCATATACAATAAAAGGCTTATGCAAACAATGTCGCTCGCACATCCGAATTTGCGCCCTCTTCAAAAGAGGGGTTTCCACACGCGAGTGATAAATCCCCTTAATGAAAACAATTAGGATACTTTCCAGTGCAGAGAAATAAAGGATGCACCCAAGGATGAAGCGCAGATAAGTCAAATTGACTTGGGCATGGTCCAAGAATTTATCGGTTGCCGATAATAAATCGCCATTTCGATGAATAGGGGTCACTTAGGGGCGTATTTCACAAGCGCCGGTAGCTATGAGTTTTATTAGATTTTATATAAGATTTATGAAATCCACCCCGTAGCTCTGCTTTCCCACCAAAGGTGAGTTTACTATTTTGATAAAGCTGGAGTAAATATGGTGAATGTGCCGGGAAGCACACAAGAATTATTATTCAGTGACTGTATGCGCCTAGCTGCGTATTAATCATTAATCTTTTGTATTTGTAAGTTTCAACGGAAATATCTATTTTGAGGTCGCCCGAGCAATTATGACAATTTTTTTTTATTTTATCCGTTACGGTGGGGTTACACACTCATGCAATTTGCGAAAATTGATTTGTGCATGCAAAACTGCGCAAATAAACTAAACATGTGTTGGTGTTTACACGTTCAGTTTAACTTGCACATTTATTCGACAGAATGTTTTTTTGTTCGTATAGAAAATGGAAAACATTGACGAAAAATTACTTTTACCTCTGGCTACGGCTTATGTTATTAAATAAAAAAAGTAAAATCAAAGCAAAAAGATATAAAATGCACCAACCTTATGCAAATTTTCTAGCACCAAGATTTTATTCCAGAGAAACTTTTTGACTTGCACATACGCCATCCATTCGTTTACACGCAAATTAGTTTGTACAACCCAATTGGCGCAAATTGCATGAGCGTGTAAACCAGCCGAAGTATGAGAAAATATTATGGTCGTGAAATTTTTTTCCAATTTTTTTTTACGGAAATATCTGTTTTGAGGTCCCTAGAGGCGACTTCAAAGATTTCTGGGGGGACAAAAGTTGTGTCTGTGGGAATGTATCTCACAAACTAAGAGCAATTGATATAAAACTTTGAAAATAAGTCGTATTTGACAATCCAAAGAACTGAAAAGCTTTTGGTAAAATTTCGTACACCGGAAGTGGGTGTTTACCTTCACTGTTATCTTTTCCAATAATTTTCTAAATATAAAAAATCACAAAAACATTTAAACAAATATTGAGAACAGAGAAATGAACATCTTTTGTTTAAAAACATTTTTCATTGTTATTCAAGAAAAAAGTTTTATATTTTTTTAAATTTTGGTTTATAATTATGAAACGATAATAGTTACATTAAATTTATATTATAGTAATTGTGTACAGAATACCAAAATGAATAACTTCTTTAAATATCTGCCTGATTGTGTATCTATGTCTGTGGGCGCTGTATCTCAAAATCTAATAAAGGTATTAAAATAAAACTTAGAAGGCTGAAAGACTCCAGGTCGATAGCCATTTAAGCAGAAATTTACTTATGTAATTAAATTTATTATATATTATTGCTTTTTTTTGTAAAATTTTCTGTAAATAAAGATGTTTGTATATATAAAACTTAGAACATCCAGAGAACTGAAAATCTTCTTTTCTACGTATAACATACAAGAAACATTTTTTTTATGGATTTCGTTCGAATTCGAAATTTCCTCAGACCCCAGCCATTAATGAAAATTGTATCTGTCTGTGGGCGCTCTATCTCAAAACTAATAAATTGAAAAATAAAACTGCAAACTCAAACTTTATATTACAATCTAAAAAAATATGTCTGTCTGTGGATGCTCTATCCCAAAACTAATAAATTTTTAAATAAAACTGAAGAACTGATTTTTTTCTCCAAAAAATGGACGGAAATGTAAGCGGATGATTTAAAATTAGGAATTCGAAAAAACATCCCTGAAACAATTATTTCTTTTACTTTGTACGGAGAAAGTATTTACTGTTGAATTTATAAAAATCTTGCTGAAGTAGAGAAACTAAAGTTAAATTCAAAAAAGTTTGATTAAAATCACTGTAATTCGAAAAGAATAATTTACAAAAGAAAGTTTAATTCATGTTTAAGAAAAAGTTGAATTTAAAAAAAATCTATAAGAAACACTGGTATAAAAAAATATTTGCAAAGAATAGTTTCATTCAGAGTTTCTGAATAAATATACAATTAAATTTAAAAATAAAGGTTCTATAAAAAAACTTTGATTTTGGAAAAAAAACCTGTTAAAAAGAAAAGTTTAATTTAAAAGATTACATCTACAAAAAAAAAAATAGTTACAATTAAAACATTTGACGAATAAACACAAAGTTACATTTAAAAAATCATCTATAAGAAAAATTTCTATAAAAATAATTGGAATTAAAAAAAAATCATTTACAAAAAAACTGTTTAATTTAATTTTTTTATAAATAAAGTATAATTAATATATTATATAAAGTATAAAGTATAATTAAATTCGAAATTATCCATAAATAGTTGTTGATTTGGGAAAAATTATAAAAGAAAGTTGAAATCACTAAATTTAAATCTATAAAAGGAATATTAAATTTAATCCATAAAAAAAAACAGTTGAATTTGAATTTAAACTGAAACACATAATACAGTTGAAATTTAAAATTTCATATTTCGAGTGTTACAGACCACGCAAAATTCTTGACATAAAAAAATACTTAAATTTTTTTTCAGATCTAACTGTGTTTATACCACAAAGGCGTTGAAGTCATGAGAGAATAACAAACTATTAGTACGAAACCAAACCTAGTCAAAACAAGTGACTGGCAGTTCAATAATTTTTGCTTGACGGTCCAGCAGTTTTTATTGACTTTTTTAGTCGTTTTTACTGATCGCCAACTTCATCTAACATATTCGCTTACCCGGTTCAGGAACCAGGTTCCTGAACCGGGTAAGCGAATATGTTAGATGAACTCAAAATCAAGTTTTTCACAAAATCTACTGATTTCCATTACTATCTGGTCCATTTGGTGCGAGATGTAAATTTAATTCAATAAATGTAATTTTTACAGTTTTTGCCGATTATTTTGTCATCTGTCAAAAATCGGCAAAATTTTTCTGATAAAAATAATTTTTACCGTAGAATCCAAATATGCAATAAAAAATAGGGTATCCTATGTAAGATTTTAAAGATATACTCACCTCCCTGCCTCAGGGGGAGGGTAGGCAGTTTACATTTCAAACCACATGATTGAGCTAAAAAAAATTATTGGACGTATTTTTTATGTCAATCCGATTTTTATTTCGCGAGATATTTGGGGTGTACGGGTGATCGGAAACAACCGGTATAAGAAAACAGTTACATTCCACAAATTTTCATCTAGGGAAAAAAATCTTGAACTGAAAATAAAATCATTTACGAAAGAAAGTTCAATTTAAAATTTTTTATCTATTGAAAAAATTGAATCTAAAAAGAAATCTCATCTATAAAGACAGTTGAATAAAAAAAATATTATCTATAAAGTAACAGTTAAAAATAAAATATTAATCATCAATAAATCAATAGTTCATAAAAAAAAATCGTATATAGAAATTAGAGATGGGTGAAATGACTCTTTTTGTGAGTTGCCTCACTGAAAAGAGTCAGTGAAAAGGAGTCCACTCCGGGAGCCAATTCGTAAATTTAACCCTGAAAAAGTATTGACAAAAGGTCCTCACTTCCAAAATTTTACAATTTACCTCGAAAACAAAGTTTTCACTTCCAAATAATTGTTCATTACTCAAATAGAGCTGAAAATTCACGACTCCTCAGAGTTGACTCTTTAAGTCGACTCACTCATGAGTTATCTATCTCTAATAGAAATGCAGTTAAATTAAAAAGAAATCATCTATAAGAAACTGTTCAATTTAAAACAAATCCTCTATTTAAAACAAAAATTAAGTTGATCATGTCTAAATAATTTCATCTATATGACAAAAGTTTAATCTAAAAAAATGTCGTCCATAGAGAAAAAGTTATTTGTATTTACAAAATGTAATCAATAAAGCAACAGTTAATTCAAGAAAAAAATCACATCTTTTGAAAAATATAATTTAACAAAACGTTGATTAAACAAATTTAAAAAATCGTTTATAGACTAAAGGACCGATCGGAATAAACAATTCATCCTCAGACGAACGGACAAGCCATACTTCAGATTCAATCATTCATGCTTACTAACCCGTTTTTTGCAAATTTCGTATGTACTATTATTATTTGTTATTGTACTAGACTTAAAGACCTCTGGTTAATTGCCTGTTCAGGTCATTTGTAAAAGTGTCTCAAAAATGTATTGTTTCTCTCTCTTGTTTATAGAAAATAGTTGAATTTTAGAAAATTTTATTCAAAGAAAATAATTTGAATAAAAAAAAAACTATAAAAAATAATCTATAGAGAAAAAGTTGAATTAACAAATCTCGTGTATAAATCAAAACTTGAATTTGAAAAATCTTTTCTATAAAGAAACCTTGATTTAAAAAAAAAAAACATGTATTCAAATACAGATCAATTCAAAAACAAATCATATACAAAAGACACTTGAATTAAAAAAAAAGTTTCATTTAAAAGAAAAATCAATAAAACAGTTTTTGAATAAAAGAAAAATACTGTACTTACACAGTTTAATTAGAAAATAATTATAAAAATTCAGTAGAAATTTAAAAAAATTAATCTATAAGTTGAATTTAAAAAAATTTCATCTGTAAAAACAGTTGAAATAAAATGAGGTATCTATAAAAATTCAGTTGAATTTAAAACCAAATCATCCACGGAAAAACAGTTGAATTAAAAAGAAGTATTTATTAAGGAAAAGTTAAATTTAAAATAAAATCATCTACAAGAAGCCAATTCATTTTTAAACCAATATATGGAATTACCCTTAATAAACATAGACAGAAGTACTAAACATTTGTTTCTAAAGTTTTAAATGGTATTATTGATTGCGCGGACATACCGGGAACATTTTGGTTACAACTTCCGACACGTAATTGTAAGAAATCCGCCGTTTCGACAAGAACATAGTTGAACTATCTATGGCTTGCATAGTGACCATGGAATGGTGAAATATACCATCACCATTTCTGGCCTAGGAGTGACTGTTAGTGTACCGTGAGATCAAAAAGTCTAAAATAGTTGGTAGCACATTTTCTGATAAAAGGGGTAATAATTCAAGCAATATTACGTCTGGAATTATTTAGTGCAGTGCATTTTATTTATTTTGGCATCTTGTGGTTTTTTGAGGTTACATAGTTTTGCTTTTCTATCGGCCGATTTTGTCTATTTTGAGGACAAGTAATCTAAAAAAAAAACACAAGATGTCAAAATACTGCACTGAAGAATTCAAGGCAGCCAATGTAATATTACTTGAGTGATTGTAGGGTTTTTTAGAAAATGTGCTGCCAACTACTTTCGATTTTTTGAATACAAGTCGCAGTTAAGGCGTGTAGAATCACTTATTAGTATGGTAAGGTTAGTCCTCAGTTAGTTTTAGGTTAAAGTAGTTTAAGTAAATTTTGTAATTTTTGTAAGTTTATAACTTATTTATGTTAAAAGATTAAGTAGTTTACGAGAAAATTTATACAGGGTGTCTCATAACAAAGTAACAGACCAAACTTATGTTTTTTTTTTAATGGAACACCCAGTATTTTATATATAACAAAATATAATTTAATTTAAATAAAAAATAATCTATAAAGAAACGGTTGAATTAAACAAATCTCGTGTATAGAGCAAAAGTTAAAATTTGAGAAATCTCATCTATAAAGAAACCTTGAATTATAAAAAAAGTCGACCAAAAACAGTTTAATTTAAAAAAAAAATCAATAAAAAAGTTTTTGAAAAATCTGCTGTACTTACACAATTTAATTAGATAATATAATAATTCTGTAGAAATTAAAAATTATTAAAGTTCAATTTAAATATATTTCATATGTAAAAACTGTTGAAATATATAAGGCATCTATAAAAATTCAGTTAAATCTAAAATAAAATCATCTACAAGAAGCCAATTAAATTTTAATAATAATAATAATAATTTATTGTTGCTAAAACTGAGCGTTTTACACAGGTCATGAAATGTCTCTAAACTTAATTTGATAAACGATGATAGCGCAACATGCATATGAAGTAAAAATTAAACATTATAAATTAAAATTCAAAAACTAAAAGTGAAAAATCAAAAACTCAAAACTTAAAATTTAAAACTTAAAATCCAAAATTCAAAATTCAAAATTTAAAACTTAATACTTAATACTTAAAACTTAAAATTTAATTAACACATGGAATTACCCTCAACAAACATAGACAGAAGGACTTAACATTTGTTTCTAAAGTTTTAAATAGTATTATTGATTGTGCGGATATACTGGGAGTATTTGGGTTACAACTTCCGTCAAGTAATTATAAGAAATCCGCCGTTTGCACAAGAACTGTTGAACTATCTATGGCGAGCATAGTGATCGTGGAATGGTGAAATATACCATCACCATTTCTGGAATAGGAGTGACTGTTAGCGTACCGTGAGATCAAAAAGTCGAAAATAGTTATTAGTACATTTTCTGATAATAGGGATAATAATGCAAGCAATATTACGTCTGGAATTCTTTAGTGCAGTGCATTTTATTTATTTTGACATCTTGTGGTTTTTTGAGGATACATAGTTTTGCATTTATATCTGCCGATTTTGTCTATTTTAAGGACAAGTAATGTAAAAAAACCACAAGATGTCAAAATAAACAAAACGCACGTACCGTGCACTGAAGAATTCAAGGCAGCCAATGTAATATTGTTTGAGTGATTGTAGAGGTTTTCAGAAAATGTGCTGCCAACTATTTTCGACTTTCTGAATACAAGTCGCATGCCTTAACATGTAGAATTACTTATTAGTGTGGTAAGGATAGTCCTCAGTTAGTTTTAAGTTAAGGTAGTTTAAGTAAATTTTGTAATTTTTGTAAGTTTATAAATTTATGCTAAAAGATTAAGCGGTTTAAGTAAATTACTAAATATTATATATAAATACAGTTGAATTAAAAAAAAATGTAGAAAAGATAAGGTGAATTCAAAAACAAGTGGTATTTCGAAAAAAAATTTGGAATTTTGTTTTAAAATTTGATAAAATTATTATTATCATTTTATAATCATATACCAAAAAAAAGAACATTTTTATTTTTTATTTTTTCTCGAAAATAAAAGCGTTCATGAAATATATTTGTCTACAAAAAATGTGAAGTTCTTTGTTATCTGTAATATTTATGCGAACATGTTTTAAGCCCTTTACACACGTATGTCAAATTATAGTCGCCACAATATGTTTTACCATTGTGGTCTCAAATATAAATACGAGTGCAATTAACACATTAATACATTTAAATTAAAAAAATAATAGTAGTAAAAAAATTCTTAAGTTAAACACACACTTTAGGTTTTTAAAATTTTAATGAAAACTTCTCAGTCCTTCAGATTGTCAAATGCAGTTTAAAGTTTCATTTGAAAATATTTATTGGGCATTTAGTTTCTTTTAAGAAATCCAAATGCGTGTTTTGTATTCTTCAAGATTAGCATTTGAGCAACGATTATGCATAAATGGGGCATGTAATGATAATAAGAGTCGGGGTGTGAATGATTTATCGCGGAAGGCATTAAAACACGCCGAAAATCGTTAAGGGCGCAATTATTCGCCCTCGGCGAATTTACAAATGTGGCGATAACTTTGGCCCAGGGGATTTTAGTGCGTCCGTGTGAATATATGCCCAAAGGGTGTAATGTGGCCGGTAATTAATTAACTGTATTTAGTGGAGTGCCATGGTAAAAATATATGTTGCGTCTAATTACAATAGTCCGTGGACATGATGGTCATCATATATCATCATAGTGTGCACAAATTCTAAATTAGAGTTGTATTTGTATTTATATTTTCGTCAGGCCATCGATAACGAGCTTATAATTTAAAAAAAATAAGTTATTTATTTATAGTCTTAGTAAGACTTAATTTTGCATGCAGAGTTATGAACAGGTTGAATATTCATATATTCAGGCTACATTTCGTTTTATTCAATTTATTCAAACTCGTACCAACCGATTGTCCTTTAAAATACTACAAATCATTTAGAATAAAAAAAAAAAGAAATTGCTACTGGAGGTGGGCTCTTTTTGTAAGTCGAGTGATTATGAATAGTCGATGAAAAACAGTCGATTATTGAAGTGACTTTCAAAAAGTTAAAAAGTATATTTGAAAAAAGTATTGAGAAAAATTTTCCAACTTCCCCTGAAAACATATTGAAGAGAAAAAAAAAAGTTCTGAAATCTTCAAGATTGGTATAGCAAACTAAAAGTGATCGATTTATATTTACAAAAATCACGTTTACCATTAGTAATTGTTCCATTCTGATAAATATAGCTAAAGTATACCGTTATCAAAACATTTTCTTGTAAACAATGTTTCTGTTAATATATTTTCTTATCTTATGTGGAGATTTCCGATCTCACACATTACGTCGTACACACTCTTCCGGAAAGTTAGACAACATGGCGTAAAATCCACTTCTCGTCGCGCACTATTCAAACACACAAATTTACCCGTTTCACCCCCTGCTAAATCAACATCCATTATAGCAAATTGAAACTTCAACGTTCTCCTTTGGTGGAATCAATGCGAACGAAAATAAACATATCCGTCACGAAAAACGTTTCCACTATTTATATTCGTTTAAATATATAATCTATCCTAAACACGCAGACCTCGATCTAAAGCGATTCAAAAATTTATAAAAGTAAGCCAAATACTATCCGCTGTAAATCCAAAAGTCACTATATTTTATTTTTCTACGTCCGTTATAAAATGTACAGTTTTTTTCATTAATTTGGGTTCATAAAATATGTGATTCCTGAACCCTACAAACAGCGTGAAAAAAAAGTGCCATAATGGTTAATTTTTTCAGTCTTTTGCGTGAAAGAAAGTGCCGTAGCGGTTCATTTTTTAACACTACTATAAAATTGTTTTCGCAAAGTGTGTCATGAACGCTTCGCAACACGCCGCAAGTTCCGCCGATAAATGTCAAATATTCGTTTCCGATCAAGAAAACTTGATGATTATTATTTTCTTCATTTAAAAAAAGTATTATTACTTATAAAAATTGATTAAGGTTTTATCGAATTTATTTAAAGTTACGGACGTAGAAAAAAATTTGTATGAAACTCGAGAGTAAAGCAACTTTTTTCACTTGTAGGAATTGCCGCACTCGCCTTCAGCTCGTGGGGCAATCTTTCATACTCGTGAAAAAAAGTACTACTTTACTCACTTGTTGCATAAATAACTATTGTACTATTTGGAGTGTATAAAAAGTCAACTGACAAATTAATAAGGTAGATTTGTAGTGAGTGTAGACTATTTTTTAAAATTAGGTTTAAGGATGGTAGTATGAAAAATGAGATATTCTACCAAATTAAAAACGCAGATTTTGAATGTTTTTGAATTTCGTCTTATTAGGGCATTTTCAAAATCACATAAAATTTCAAAATTCTCTGCACTAGTAAGGCGAAACCATTCGAGTATTTTAAACATTCAGAGTTTTTATTTGGTAGAATTCATATTACATACTATCCTTAATAATACGAATAATGTTTTCTCGAAGATTTTAGAAAACACTTTCTAATTGTTAGAATCAGATAGATCATCTTTTTTATATATTGGGATTATTTGTTCCAATTTTAAATAATCTGGAAATACTACTGTCTTCAAAGATCTATTAACCAGAAATGTTAATGATAAAATAAGGTAATTTGATGCATTTTAAAATACTTTTGAATTAATTTTATCCTAACCTGAGCTGTTTTTGTTATTCATTTCATCAATAAAATTAAAAAATTCACAAGATTTTTTAGCTTTCCACCTGTTAAGTTTTTTTTTATAGCATAGGAAACTAGTCCATTTAGCCAGAGTTTCAATTAAGTGTGTATATAGATTTCTAGATTTATTATTATATATACCGGGTGACCCAGGGATCTGTAAAAGCCCCATAACTTATTTGCTATTTGAGATATCGACTTCTAGTTTTCTTAAACTGGTACCCACACTTATTCTACATATTTTAAAAATATGTATGTTTTATACAGGGTGTCCCAATATACATAACAGAACAAAGTTATGTTTTTTTAAATGGAACACCCTATATTTTATACTTTATTTTCAACCCTCTTGAGAAGCTTATAAAAATAGTATAAGATAGTATGGGTCTATTATGGGCGGTTGGTTAGTTATGGGCAAATTTGTGGTAAAAACAAGGACACATTAAAAAAGTTGCAGAAGCGCTCCTAGGAATACTAGCGTCGTTTTTTATACACTAAAGAATTTTCCACATCATGAAGAATAATACACATTGGCTTTGGTTCTCTTTTATTCATAGTGCTATACAGGGTGTCAACATACGCAAAACAATGGATAACTATTTTTTTTCAAATGGAACACCCTATATGAGTTGCCACCAATCTATGGCATTTTTAATAAGCTTTCCAGTGATATACAGTTTGTATAACACAATATTAAGGATTCTTGAGATTTATCAATAAAAACATATTTGTTTTGTCACCTTCTGCTGATGTTTGGATTTTCAGCCAAAACTATGCATTTTCAGGAAAAATTATAAGAGACCAAAGTTATAGAGCGAAAAATTTCCGATCGATATAGGTCTTTCAACTTTTAAGATAATTCGTGCCTTGCCCGCCAGAGCGGGCAAACTCGTGACCGAATATGCATTTTAGCGTTTTCTTTTCAAATTTTTTATTAATAAATTGCACTATACTTTATTTTCCGCACCCTCTAGCGGAAAAACGGGAAATTATATGGAAATTAAAATGGCCCATATCGATTGATAATGTTCCGCTCTACAACTTTTATTAGAAGCAATTTTTGCCAAAATGCATAGTTTTCCCTAAAAATGCAAATTGAAAATGTATGTATCAATTTTTGCGTTTTTCGATGGTTTTTGCATTTTTAGCGAAAACTATGCATTTTGGGCAAAAATTGCTTCTTTTAAGAGTTGTAGAGCGGAATATTTTCAATCGATGTTGGTCATTTAAATAATTCTATAATTACCCGTTGTTCTGTTAGAGGACGTGGAAAATAAAGTATTGTGCAATTAATTAA
Organism: Ocypus olens; assembly: GCA_910593695.2. Lineage (NCBI taxonomy): Eukaryota > Metazoa > Arthropoda > Insecta > Coleoptera > Staphylinidae > Ocypus > Ocypus olens. Next base: position 20,578,410 of record OU343048.1, read on the forward strand.
CAAAAAATTTGAGAAAAACTTTAAAATGCATATACGGTCACGATTTTGCGCACTCTGGCGGGCAATGCACGCATTATTGGAAAAGTCTAAAGGCTTATATCGATCGAAAATTTTCCGCTCTACAACTTTGGTCTCTTATTATTTTTTCAGAAAATGCATAGTTTTGGCTGAAAATCCAAAAATGAGCAGGAGGTGACAATAGAAAAATGTTTTTATGGATAAATCTCACAAATCCTTAATATTTCATTATACAATTTGTACATCATTGGAAAGCTTATTAAAAATTCCATGCATTGGTGGCAAGATATATAGGGTGTTCCATTTGAAAAAAAATAGTTATATATATATTGTATGAACAAAGAAGAACCAAAGCCGATTTGTATTATTCTTCATGATGTGGAAAATTCTTTAGTGTATAAAAAATTACGCTAGCTTTGCTAGGGGCGCTTCTGCAATTTTTTCAATGTGTCCTGGTTTTTGCCACAAATTTGCCCATAACTAACCAACCGTCCATTATAGACCCATGGTATCTTATACTATTTTTATCAGCTTCTCAAGAGGGTTGAAAATAAAGTATAAAATATAGGGTGTTCCATTTAAAAAAACATAACTTTGTTCTGTAATGTATACTGGGACACCCTGTACAAAAACATACAAATTTTTAAAATATGTAGAATAAGTGTGGGTACCAGTTCAAGAAAACTAGAAGTCGATATCTCAAATAGCAAATAAGTTATGGGGCTTTTACAGATCGCTGGGTCACCCGGTATATATATATATATATATATATATATATATATATATATATATATAATAAATATAATATCATTCATATAGTATATAATGAATAGGATGGACATACATTGATCATCCATGGACCCGCACGACCACTTGTGACCGCACGGATGGGATTCGAACCCACGACCACGAGGTCCGTGAGCAGGAGCTCTACTCACTAGGCCACTGCGGCTCCACCTGTTAAGTTTATTGGAATATTTATGAAATGCCGATTAAGTTTCGGTAGTTGAACTTATACAGGGTAATTAAAAATGGTTGAATATAAAAAAAATTATCAAATACAATGCAATAAGTGGTCGGATTCTTGCCGGCAATTTTTGTTAGTCAGTTAAAGAGTAGAGCTTGCGGAGAAAATCTAAAGATTTTCTAAAAGAAAAAGCTAAGAATTAATCTAACTAACAAAAATTACCAAAAGAGTCCGACCACGAATTGTATTTGGCTAGACAATCCAGAGAATTACTCATGCTTTACAAAGGTCGCGTCGGTAGATCGGTCAATTGTTTCTGTAGCAACCGCATCAATTAACACTAAACGTAAAAAAGCGTAAATTGCTTTGCGAATTGTGTGCATATTGTGTGTCATAAAAGTGTGATTCTAGTTTTTTTTTTAAATTTAAAAATTACACACCACAAATATATGTTAGAAATATTCTTAGGATACCTATAAATGTGACCAAATCCCCAAGCATGCGAAAAATAATTATTTTGTGCCTTGTTAGATAAATAACCTTTACATTACCATTTAACCGGTGAAGAGTACTATCAAAATCTGTAAGAAAATTGTCAAAATTAATAATTATATCATAGCGCAAACACAAATGCCGTTAGAAAAATAAAATGTAAAATTTCATGACTTGATTTTAGATGAATTAAATAATAATAATTCAATTCGCAATTTATCAGAAATTGAGAAATTAAAACCTAGGATCGTGACCAATAAAAAAATGGTGATGTGGCCATCATGTTACTTTCTCCGACTTTATATTTACGTTTTCATGGGTTTATTTTCAATTAAAATCATATTTTAAATGTACATCGAGCGTTGCGTAAACTCGGATGAAACTGACGTTTAAAACGTCAAAATCATGAAATATGGTAAAAATTATACTTCAAATTCAAAAACTCGGTTTACTCAAAAACTAACGAGATTTCGAAAAAAACTTATTCTTTAGTTGTTCATTTTGGCATTCTCTACAATTATTATTCACATAAATTTGCTGTAACTATTATCGTTTCATAATTATAAACCAAAAATTTAAAAAAAATTTTAAATTTTTTTCTCGAATAGCAATGATTTTATGAAAAATATTTTCAAGCAAAAGATGTTCATTTCTTTGTTGTCTTTGATGTTTGTTTAAATGTTTTCGTCATATTTTTCATATTTACGAAAATATTGGCAAAAAACAAAAAACAGTTAAGGTAAACGCCCACTTCCGGTGTACGAAATTTTACCAAAAGCTTTTCAGTTCTTCGGATTATCAAATAAGACGTATGTTCAAAGTTTCATATCAATTGCTCTATTAGTTTTTGAGATACAGCGCACACAGACAGACACACACACACACACACACACACACACACACACACACACACACACACACACACACACACACACACACACACACACACACACACAGACAGAGAGACAGACAGACACACACACACACAGACACAAAAAAAAAATTTCCAGAAATTGTTGAAATGGCATCTAGGGACCCCAAAACGGATATTTCCGGAAGAAAAATTTTTGAAAAAAAATCACGATCACAATACTTTCTCGTACTTCGTAACGGAGAAAGTAAAAATACTTGATGCAAACCAATGCTTTTAAATCTGACAGATAAATTTACGTTGGTTTACTGAATAATCTCTCGAATACCATTCTAAGTCAGAGTCATGTCGAATATTTTTGTAGTGGTATCATTCATGTCCACCAAGAGTAGGACTCATGATGATGCGCTCTTCCTAATCATAACCAAGCGCAATGGACAGTCGTATTACTACTGAAAAAATATTCTTTGATTACTCATGATATTAAAAGTGATAATTATGAAAATTACGACAATGATAAGTCTTATAATAGTACAGGGATGACTCGTTATATAGAGCCAAGGAGCCATGGCACTACCTGTAGTTTCAAGCTCAATAAGAATTTTTAATTAATTCTTAAAACACTTTTTCGTCAGTTACTTTGGTCGGGGGAGATAAATCCTTCTTTTTTTCTTCAGAAAAGGAGGGGTGGCTATACTGTCTAAGTGGCGCTACCATCAACATGTTCCACGAGCCGCCACTGAAATTAAGTACAGTTTTTGAAAATTTTAGTTTTCGAATTGTGTAATACTCGAGCAAAAAATTTAAAAAAAATACAAAACGTGTCAACTTAATTCTACAAAAATTAAATTGGATTTGCAAATCATCGTTTTATCAAACTAAATAGAGTTTTAAAAAATCCGCCAATTATTTTAAGAGTTGCGAATTTTTTCGAATTGAGTAATACTCGAGCAAAAAATTAAAAAAAAAATACAAAACGTGTCAACTAAATTCTACAAAAATTAAATTGGATTTGAAAATCATCGTTTTATCAAACTAAACAGAGTTTTTAAAAATCCACCGATTATTTCGCGAGTTGTGAATTTTTGAAGATTTTAATTTTCGAATTATGTACGACTCGAGCGAAAAATTAAAAAAAATATATAAAACGTGTTAACTAAATTCTTCAAAAATTAAATTAGATTTGAAAATTATCGTTTTATTAAATTAAATAGAGTTTTTAAAAATCCGCTAATTATTTTGCGAGTTGTGATTTTTTGGAAATTTTAGTTTTTGAATTATGTACTACTCGAGCGAAAAATTAAACAAATATATAAAACGTGTCAACTAAATCTTTCAAAAATTAAATTGGATTTGCAAATCATCGTTTTATTAAATTAAATTGAGTTTTTGAAAGTCCGCCAATTATTTCGCGAGTTGTGAATTTTTGAAAATTTTAGTTTTCGAATTGTGTAATACTCGAGCAAAAAATTAAAAAAATATATAAAACGTGTCGACGAAATTATATAAAAATTAAATTAGATTTGCAAATAATCGTTTTATTAAATTAAATAGAGTTTTTGAAAATCCGACCATTATTTCGCGAGTTGTGAATTTTTGAAAATTTTAGTTTTCGAATTGTGTATAACCATGGCTTGTAGTTTCAAGCTCAGCAGGAAATTTTAAAACACTTTCGCCAGTTACCTCGTTCTTTCTTTCTTAAAAAAGGGGGGGGGGGTGTTGTATAAGTGGCTCTACCATCAACTTATTCCACGAGCCGCCACTGTAATAGTACATTGCGAAGTAAGTGTAGCAAGGGCTTTATTGTATGAAAGTTGGAGCACGACCCTAGTAAGTGCGTCGATCATACGAGTTGTGTAGTGCCCACTGACACACACGTGTCGTATAGTGCTTTTTCTATCGTTAAGAACTTATAATTACAGTAATTGTTAATTTAAAAATTAAAAAAAAAAATATCAGATGTAACGTATATCATTGAATTAAATTAAATCGAATAACAACGATCGATTAGAAAATGTTTGTTTACAAAATAAATGTCATAAGTATGCTTTCTTATAGTTTTTGCCAGCTTATACCGTGAGATCAAAAAAAAGTCGAAAATAGTTGGAAGCCCTTAAAACATATTCTAACTAACAGAAGTATAGAGGCGTCACTAAGAATGGGAATTTTGGCATGAAAAACAAAACAGCTAGTTCATGAATCTTAAATGCATTATTAATAGTGATGATAAGTTCTAAAAATAATTTTTATTGTTTAAAATAGGCAAAATCGGCGGATAAAAACACAAAAAACTATTTTTAAAACAAATAACCTTAAAAAATCACAAGTCGTCAAAATTAACAAAATGTACACTGCACAGCATTAGAGAATTCCTGACAGCCAATATAATTTTACTTGAATTATTATAGGGATTTTTAGAAAAAGTGCTTCCAACTATACTGGTTTCAATGAAAAATGCAACACCAAGAAAAACAGCCAGAATTTATTTAATTTTTCTACAATTGATGGCTTTCGGTATAAAAAGTAACACTTTAAAATTTCAATAAAAAACTTCTTCGTCAAACCACTTTTTAGGATGATTTTATATATGAAAAATACCAATATCAAATGGTGTTTTTATAAACATGGAACAATTTGGATTAGTTTTCTCGTGATAATAGTGCGAAGAACATCATTTAAAATGCCCAGAGTTCGTAACCGTCGAAATTTTGTACAACTAAGTGATTTCGAGCGAGGTCGTATTATTGGCATGAGAGAGGATGGTCTTTCGTTTAGAAAAATTGCCAATAGAATGGAACGTGATGCAACCACAGTAATGAGGTGCTGGCGAAGATAGTCTGAGGAAGGTTTTCATGGACGTCGGAGAGGATCTGGACCACAGCGAAGAACGACAGACCGCGAAGAACGCAGATTGAGACTTTTGGCGATAAGAGAAAGATTATCCACTATGCGGGCCATTGGAAACACTTGGAGGGATACATTAAATGTTATAATTTCAATGGCATCGATATATCATCGAATACGGAGTTTTGGAATGCGTAGCTATCGTCCTTTTTGTTGCCTTCCCCTGACTCCACGTTATAGAGCTTCTAGGTTAGAATGGTGTAGAGAATGGGTGAATTGAAGACAAGAATGGCAACAAATTGTGTTCACTGACGAATCCAGATTTTATTTGTGGGCCAACGATGGACGTAGACGTGTCAGACGTTTCCGCGGGGAACGAAGAAATATGGACTTCGCGCTTCCTCGGCATACTGCTCTCACGCAAGGGGTGATTATTTGGGGTACCATCAGTTTGGTGGTAGGTCCCCTCTAGTTTTTATTAGTGGCACCCTAAATGCTTGGCGCTACGTACAGACTATTCTAGACCCCGTTGCACTGCCGTACTTACAAGGGTTGCAAAACCCTATCTTTCAGCAAGATAATGCTCGCCCACATACAGCAAGGGTAACAATAGAGTGTTTAGAAGAAGTTAACGTTGTAGTGCTTCCATTGCATTCTCGTTCACCAGACCGTTCGCCCATCGAACATGTTTGAGATATGATAGGCGTCAGACTAGGAAATTTACCCCGTGCCCCAGACACTTTGGACGAACTTGGGGATTCAGGAAGCTTGGGATGAGCTACCCCAAGAAGATATTGATCACCTCATTCAAAGCATGCCGAACAGCGTGAATGAGTGCATTAGAAACAACGGAGGACCGACGCATTATTAAAAAAAAATGCTTGTGTAAATAAGTTTTTTTAACTGAAATTTTGATCGTTTACTTGAGACATTCAAACACAACTTCTGTGAAATTTTCATTAAAATCTGACCATAACTTCTTGGTGTTGCATTTTTCATTTAAACCAGTATATTTTATACTGTCTGATCTCAGTGTATAGTTAGGGAATCTATTAGCAGTACCAGCGAAGATATTGCTTGAGAAATTGTAACGGCAGCGAATAGCATCACTTCTGATCTCCTACAGGAATTCTAGTTTCCAATTAATGTACACATAAAAAAGTTAAGGTATGTACAGAAATGGTATGACTCGTCTATTTTGCGGAAAAGGCTAAAATGATTAAATCATCAACATGTGGTCTATGCATTCAATGTTGCAATAAGCACTTTTTCCATTGAAGACAACATAGATATTTCCAAGTCTACAATAATAATAGCCTTTTTAAAAAAGGGAATCAGTGGGTTACAAAACTAAAATTCAAGATTACAAGAAACCAGATTAAAGCTTTCCTACAAAGTATGAGAATCAGACAGTTGTAGAACGGTATCTTGAAAACAGTGTTAACAACAAAAGTATTATTGCTAAGCAGATAATGAGGGACAACGGAAACTCCGCGCAAATACCTAAGACTTTTTGTACGTAGAGTTAACTACACCCACCCGTACTGTTCCAGTTCGTCCGAATGTTAATTTAACTAATTGTGACTCTTGTATAATCAATACAACACTATAAAAATTGTTCAAATAAAATCTGATAAAACAAACTGTTCTTTTTTTAATGGTAATGCATAACTGAGTGCTGCAAAGTAATATTTTCAACGTTTGTTTTAAATGTTAACACTTTTCAGCCTTTTTAAGAATGCTTTGTTTCCTGAATAAAACGCAAAATATTTTGCTTAACAAAAATTTACACTACAAATGGAAAATAATATCAGACAGATGACTCCTTCGACTTAGCTTGCATCTCTATATCCTAAATACCAAGTTTAATGTTTGCTTTGAGGTCGTTTGTTGGCCAGCACTTTTCCCTCTAAATAACCCCAAAGGTAAAAATCGAGTGATGTTGAATCACACGACTTTCCAGTCGGTGTACGCGTGTCCCTTTAAATAATTTAAAAGAGAAAAGTAAAGTTGTGTTAAATTACATGATCTTACAGTTCCATTGAACTTAGCACTTAGCACACAAATTTTGTACTCAATAGAGTTGTTGTTTCAGTTAGTGTGTTACATGTTACTACGTGGCGTTCAAATCATCAATTTGCATAAAAATAGTTGGTTAACATTTTACAGCAGCGTTCATCATTTACTGTAATACGAGCGTGCATTTTTATGTTATCCATCTGGCCAACAACAAAAAGATACGTATCACATTAATTATCCTTTATTTTTCTACATAACTACCTTCAAAACTTAAACCATCTTTTCACAATTGAAAAAAAAACCTCCAGTAACCCAGAAAAATATTTTCATCGGCTTCTTTGAGTTCTCCTCTAATGCATTTTATTACTTTCTCCGTTATGAAGTACGAGAAAGTATTGTGATCGTGATTTTTTTTTCCAAAATTTTTTTTTACGGAAATATTCGTTTTGGGGTCCCTAGTTGCCATTTCAACAATTTCTGAAAAAAAAATTGTGTCTGTGTGTCTGTCTCTGCGCGCTGTATCTCAAAAACTAATAGAGCAATTGATATGAAACTTTGAACATACGTCTTATTTGACAATCTGAAGAACTGAAAAGCTTTTGGTAAAATTTCGTACACCGGAAGTGGGTGTTTACCTTAACTGTTTTTTGTTTTTTGCCAATATTTTCTTAAATATGAAAAATATCACAAAAACATTTAAACAAACATTGAAGGCAACAAATAAACAAATATCTTTTGCTTGAAAACATTTTTCATAAAATCATTTTTATTCGAGAAAAAAAATTATTATTTTTTTTTTAATTTTTGGTTTATAATTATAAAACGATAACATTTACAGCAAATTTATGTTAATAATAATTGTAGAGAATGCTAAAATAAACAACTTATAAAGAATACGTTTTTTTCTTCTAAATTCCTTTAGTTTTTGAGTAAACAGAGTTTTTGAATTTGGAGTATAATTTTTCCATCTTTCCTAACTTTGACGTTTTAAACGTCAGATTCATCCGAGTTTACACTACGCTTGATGTACATTTAAAATATGATTTCAATTGAAAATAAACCATGAAAACGTAAATATAAATGGCTATGATACCATCAAGTCGGAGAAAGTAACACGATGGCCAGATCACCATTTTTTGATATAAAAAGAAGTCTGATGAAACTATGTCGGAACTATGGGATGGCTGTCTTACTCTACAAGCCCACAGTCATCTATTACCTGCTGAACTTGGTTTGCCTTACAAACCCGACAATTTTCATGTAAATAAGAATGTCGGCTTTTTCCTTCAGAGTAGTTTTTACATTTTTAATTTTATTCTGTACGCCGCTGTATTTATAATAGACCTCAAAATTATGTGAGCAAGGCGCCTTTAGCATCAGAAAAAACCGTTGCTGTTTTAAAAAAAAGTGTTTTGGCGTTTTTTGGCGGTGCCAAGCCCTTATGAACCCACTGCATGGACTCTTGTTTAGTAGGAGGGTCTCAAGTCTCATCCCAGGTGATAAGTTAAGAAGGAAGATGGTTGTCAAAGTTTCTTCTCCTTTCTTAGTAAGTATATAAATAAATAACTCAAATAGTAGAGTTTTAGTAAATTGCAATGCGCTGTTAATGTTATTGTTATCATTTATGTAATTAATTGCTGTATTTATGTATCGGCAGCTAAATTTTCTTTATGCATCACATCTGTATTTAACAGCTACGTGAATAAAATAGTATATTATTACACAAGGTTGATAAAAGGGTCCATTGTGATTAGGGCTCGGCGTTTACTCCGTTTTTCGTTTAAACGTGTAAGCGTTTACCCTTTATTTGTAACGAATAAAACACGTTAAGCTTAATAAACGTTGACAACACGTTTAGCCGAATAAACGTTTACAACACGTTTAGCCGAATAAACGTTTACAACACGTTTAGCCGAATAAACGCTTACAACATGTTTAGCTTAATAAATGTTGACAGCACTGTTACGGCCTTACATGCACCGTAACCAATTTGTATTTTATTAGGGGCAACTAATACACGCCTGGTGACGGTTTAACATTCTTTCTCGAAATATACGTATTGTTACGATAATATTTTAAGATGTAAAATAGTGCACTATATTTTATTGCTGTCTATTGTGAATTGTGCGCGTAATCCGGAGATATCGTCTGTAAGCCATAAAGGGCTTAGCTGGTATTTCCACCATCTCTTCGCAAGCAGAAGACGTGCTGGGGATGTTTGGCCACAGCGTGTACGTGGTCATTTCACGCGGCCAATCATCGCCTTTTGACCACCACCACCTACCTTGGAACTACAACTCCACCACCTCCCCCACCCCCCTTTTTGGGGCAGAAAAATGGAACCACATCGATCAACAACGAGAGAGATCCTTTTCTAAGGTCGAAGAGAGTGTTTTTATTAATATACGTGTTAATTAGAATGAGCGTTTTTATCTAACGACGTCACAAGCACGTTTAGCCGAATAAACGTTTACATGTTCAGCTTAATAAACGTTTACAACACGTAAACTACAATCGACTTCCGATATTTGTTTACTCCATTTGGGCGTCCAAAAGTAATATCTCGGCGTTTATAAAAATTGTCAACATGTTTACACTTCCAATTCGAACAGGGATCATCTGGTTTATTGGGGGTTGGACCCTCCAAAGTTCGGACACCGACATTTCGGACGGTTTTCGTTTTATTTTTTAACATAACGCTGCCACTACAATTGGGATTGCACATACGCAAGTATTAAGTCGGACGCACTAGCAGCGAAAGTGTTAAGGTACTAAATAACAGTTAGGAGTTTTTTTTTCGCAACCAGAAATATAATAAAAATAATAATAAAAAGATCAGAAAATATTGCAAAACACGACTTATAAACAAACGAACTTTTTTTTTTACTTTGGCAGGTGCCCTTCAGTCACATCAGTTATTGTATTTGTACTTGAAACGAACTTCAAAGCAGATATTTGCTGGGGATATACGTTTCTATATGAAACGATTTTCTTCATAACGTTTAAACGAAGAAAACACGTTTAAACGCAAATATTTGTTTAAAGGAAGAAAACACATTTAAACGCAAATATCCGTTTAAACGTCAACACGTTTAAATGAGGAAGACACGTTCAAACTAAAATATCCGCTTATACACGTGTATACGTTGTAAATGTGAATATCCGTTTAAAAGTTTAAAAACCGCTTGCTAACTAAGAACACGTTTATCCCTGTACACGTGTATCCGTGTATTAACGAGTCCTAATTGTGGTACCAGTTGGATTGGAACGAGTGCCACAATGCATTTTATTAAACTATTTGATAATTTTATCTTGGAGTAATAGATCCATTTTTTATCAGGTTATGTATTAGGATTAATGAACGGGTACTTCCTGATACAATTTTATTTTTATATTTATAAAATTGTCACAGAAATTAATCTTGCACTACTAAAAATATTTCAACGAGTCATAATACAGCCAATATATTTCAATAAACCACCATTCACCATAAACCTACAAATTAACATGTGCCAATCAACACTCCACAAATTTTCGTAACTATGACGTTTATCTGCTGATGATGGTTTAATACAATAAACCGAAACTAGTTCAGACAATAAAAATAAAATTGTATCAGGAAGTACCCGTTCATTAATCCAATTTGATAATTGTTCAAAAAATATTTCAAAGAAAACAAATGAATTTTCCTCAAAACATTCAAAAATTACATATGAAAAAAAATTGTTAGTGTCCATGATACATACCATATATCACATAAGATCAAGGTAAATTTTATACAGGGTGCCCCATTTTAAATTGCCACCCCAAATAGCTCGAAACCTGAGTAACATGGCCAAAAATGTTTTAGATGAAAGTTGTATGTTTCGGAGGGGGACATTTGCTGGTGACGATGAAAATGACCTTGAGGTCAATTTTCAAAGTCAAACGAAGATCACCTTTGGTTTTTCAAATGGAACTCCCTATTTTTTATTGCAGGATCGTATTCTACGTGAAAAAATATAAACTTTTTATAGGGCACGTTTTTTTGAAAATGTTTTTTCATGAATTTTGTCCTGTATGTTGTTTGAATTTTCAGATTAATCCAGGCCATGATTCATGCATTACTCTCTTCCAGAGGAAAAAGTCAAGGGAAGTAAGATCCGGAGATCTTGCTCCCGCACCTTTGATGCTAATGTCAAGGGTAATGCATGAATCAGCCTGGATTCATCTGAGATTTCAAACAACATGACGGACAAAATTCGTGAAAAAACTCTTAAAAAAAGCATTTAGAAAAAAAAAACGTTTCCTACAAAAAGGTTGTATTTCTTCCAGTAGAATACGATCCCGCAATAAAAAATAGGGGGTTCCATTTTAAAAATCAAAGTTGACCTTCGTCTGACCTTGAAAATTAATGCCAAGGTCATTTTCAAGGTCACCAGAATATATCCCCCTCCGAACCCTACAACTTTTATCTGAAATATTTTTTGTCGCGATACTTAGGTTTCGAGATATTTGGGGTGGCAATTTAAAATGGGACACCCTGTATATCCTTAAGAAATCAATTTAATAAGAAGAAAGTTAAAATTATTATTACATATTTACGTATACATAAAATCAATTCCAAATAAGAAATGTCAATCATATTGCAAAATATAAAGACAGTTCGGATCCTTAAAAAAATATACAATTTATTTTATAATTTACCTTATTGAATAATTAGTTGCCATTAGAGATGGGTAACACTTTAGTGAGCCGACTCAAGTCAATGTAGTGAACCGGCGAGTAAGATGACTCGATTGAAAATATGATTGTCTTCTAAGTCATGACAGTCCAGAATTTAGGATTTGAAAGATTTTCAATAGGACGCTCCGTGGCGGATCGGTTACACTCCCGTTTTCGGTGCGAGGCATCGTGGGTTGAAGCCCCACGCTCGTTTGTTTGTCCCATTCATTATGAAAATGAATTTTCAAATATTAAAATGAACTCTCCTTAACCTGAAATTCCATCAAACATCCTTCCTTTAAAAAAAAGAAAAGATTTTGAATGGTGGTAGAGGACATTTTGAAGCAATGACGAACTTCAAAAGCGAGGACCTTATTTGACATTGAGTTGCACTGATACGATTTAAAATGAATAATATGTAGTGAAGCATGTAAACATACATATTGGATAAAATTTTAAAGCAAGGACTGTTTCTTGCTCATCGACTTCATGTCAGAGATATTTTTACGCTAATAACAAACAATTATTCTTGTCATGTAATTTATTCAGCTGAGTCATGACCTGACTCTCCGAGTCGACTCTTTTCACTGAGTCGATCTTGTAAAGCAGATCACAAAAAGGGCAATTTCTCCATCTTTAGTAGTCATTGCATATTGTTTTTATTGTGAATGGATCCTCTAACCCTTGTAATCAAATGTTTACATCTTGTCTTTTAAATTTTCTTTTAACGAAAATTGGATGATAGGAATTCGAATCTGGGAAGCGTGCATAATAGGAAATTAGCTTAGATAATGAGGGCAATCAGCCACGGGCAATTTGTAATAATCATAAATAAAAGGGGCCAAACATCCACAGACCTGCATGGTCAATCTTTGTTAGAAACGTGAACGGGGCCCAGAGGCCGAACTTCTACTCACTAGACCAGTGATGGGGAAACTACGGCCCGCGGAAAGGTTTAATCCGGCCCGTTTAAGAGTGCCGTCGTGAAAATGTTTGAACGCGTTCTTACTTCGTAATGTGACGACCCGCATAAAAACTACCTGCTGCGATATTCAAAACACAATAGTATTCTGGACAAATCCATCCGACCTAAACAGATGACTCATCTTCGCTCGAAACTTCCAGACACTCTCGCAGGTAGGTATAAATACAAGCGAGGCCGCCCGAAGATCAGTTAGTTAGCGACTTAGTCAGTCATCTGCAACGACCCGCTGTGACTCGAGTAATTGTTTGTGTAATCCCCCAAACTCCCAGTGCCTCAACAAACTTCCGCGTAAGAGCATTAGTTAGCAGTAAGCTTTCGTCAATTGCGTTTCTGTGTGTTGTTCTCCGTAGTAGGTAACGTCTAAAATGGATGTTAAAAAAAGAAAAGTGGATTCAGAATGTCGAGTTTTTAAAGAAGAATGGACGTGGAAATATTTCTTTACTTTATTTAAAGAAAAACCTGTGTGCTTATTTTGCAATACAACTGTTGCAGTTTTATAAGAATATAACATTCAACGCCATTTCAAGAGCAAACATGAAAACTACTCCTACTCATCGTTAAGTGAAGAGGTGAAAAAAATTAAATCGAAAGATTTAATAAAAAAAGTCAACAACAATTATTTCAGAGAGCTAATTATTCTCAAAGATGCGCTACGAAAGCCAGTTATGTGTTGGCTTATAATATTGCTAAATCTAATAAAGCATTTTCAGATGGTGAATTTATAAAGCAGTGCATGATAGATGTGTGCGATATTATGTGCCCTGACAAGAAAAAGGATTTTCAGTCACTGTCTCTCTCAAGAAGAACAATCACCGAGAGAATTGAAAATATTGATAAAAATCTAATTTCACAACTTACTACAAAAACTTAAAAATTTATTTTTCATTCAATTACCATGGATGAAAGTACAGATATCAGCGATACTGCGCAGTTACTCATATTTATAAGAGGAATCTTCGCCCACCTTGAAATTACTGAAGAACTTGCAGGGCTGCAGTCAATGAAAGGAACAACGACTGGTGCCGATATATTTTGTGAATTTAAAAATTGCATCGATAAACTTCGTTTACCTATTGACAAGCTATGTAATGTAACTACAAATGGTGCTCCTAATATGGTTGGAATCAATCAAGGATTTGTTGGGAAATTTAATTCTAAGTATCCGGAAAATGATGTTGTTTTTTTGCATTGCCTTATACATCAGGATGCTCTCTGTAAATCGGCTTTAGATATTGACCATATACTTAATATTGTTGTAAAACTAGTAAATATGATTCGTTCCAGAGGATTATTACATCGCCAGTTTCAACAGTTTTTGGAGTCCGCACATGCTGAGCATTCCGATATCCTGTATTATTCAAAAGTTCGTTGGTTAAGTGCTGGAAAAGTATTTGAAAGAATTTGGGATTTAAAAGACGATATTGTGAATTTTCTTCTTGATAAAGACATTTATAATCAATTTGACGTCTTAGAAAACGAAACGTGGCTTTCTGATTTCGCTTTTTTCAGACCTCCTCGTACACATAAATAAATTTAATCTCAAATTGCAAGGAAAAAATCAGTTTCTTCACGATATTTGGCAATACCTGAAAAGTTTCAAATTACAGTTATTATTATTTGCTAATCAGATCTCTAAATCTGATTTTTCTCATTTTCCAAGAATACAATCTTTAAAATTCACTATATCAAACAATAAGATTAAAAAATACGAAATTAATTTGAGAAAACTATCTACAGAATTTGAAAGGAGATTTCAGGACTTTAGAAAAATGGAACCAGAGTTTAGTATTTTTGCGACCCCATTCAATGTTAATTACGAAGAAGTTGATGCAAAATTTCAACTTGAGTTAATAGAACTGAACTGTAATACTCTCCTGAAACAAACTTTTCATACAGTACCATTACTAGAATTTTATAAAAATTTAAGTCCAGATAATTTCCCAAATCTAATTACTCATGCAATGAAGATAATGACAATGTTCGGCTCATCTTATATATGCGAACAAATCTTTTCAACAATGAAGCTTAGGAAAACTTCTTTAAGAAACAGAACTACAGATGAGCACCTTTCATCAGTTTTAAGAATTTCTGCTTCGCAAATGGAACCAGACCATGATGAAATTTTTGATGAAACAGTCTCAATTTCATTTTTCTCATGCACCATCAACCAGTAATGACACCAGAAAATAAAGTGATAATACTTCACATCAAGAACTACACTAAATTCATTTTATATTTTGTGCTTATAATTTTGTTGCCTTTTGCTTTTTTACTATTAAAATAATAAGTGTATGTAATAATATATGTATATGTTTAAAGAACACATAAATTAGTTAACCCTTAAGCATTATTCTTTGGCCCGCTACGATTGTCTAGTTATTACAAATAGCCCGTCTTAAAAAAAGTTTCCCCACCACTGCACTAGACCATCGCGGCCCGCGTTTACATCATGATCATGCAAAACAATAATAGTTATTTATGCAACAAGTGAGTAAAGTAATACTTTTTTTCACGAGTAGGAAAGATTGCCGCACGAGCTGAAGGCAAGTGCGGCAATTCCTACAAGTGAAAAAAAGTAGCTTCACTCTCGAGTTTCATACAATTTTTTTTCTACGTTCGTAACTAAACAAATTCGATAAAACCTTAATCAATTTTTATAAGTAATAATACTTCTTCTAAATGAAGAAAATAATAATAATCATCAAATTTACTTGATCGGAAACAAATGTTTAACATTTATCGGTGGACACACTTTGCGCAAACAATTTTTTAGTTGCGTTAAAAAATGAACCGCTACGGAACTTTTTCTCACACAAAAGCGTGAAAAAATTAAGCGTTATGGCACTTTTTTTCACGCTTCCGGAAGTCTTCAGAAAACACATATTTTATGAACGAAAATTAATGGAAAAAAAAACTGTACATTTTATAACGGACGTATAAAAATGATTTTTTTTTGTCTCTTCTGGCAAATTTGGTAAATGTGAGATAGGCGACATTGCCGCTTCACCGACGATATATTTTCTTAAATTTCCATCAGTACAAAATGTCATTATAATTCCCGATATAAGAAGAAGATAGTTCTGATTAAATAGAAAACGGAATGCAGATTATAGTTAAGGATATTGGTCTGTTTCTACAGTAGATGTATCTTTTAACGATATACGCTCTGGCTAACTGAATAATGCAGCTTGAATTATTAGAAATTTTATTTTTACTTAAATATAACCATAGACTCCAAAAAAGTTCAAGATAGTTGAAAAAAATACCCCTATATGTGCACTAATTTGAAAATCAAGTGCCGAACAGGACTCGAAAATAATTATAACAAATATTATTAACATCATAATTAATTTACTATAACTATTGATATAAGATTTTTATAGAATTTAAAGATAATCTTAATTTACATCATCTAACAGATGAATAAATATCCGACGTGGGAAGTTGTAAAAGAAATTATTTACTTTTAGTCTTTATAAAATTATTTTGCAAAGTTATAAACTCATACATTTACTTGATTTAAAAATGAACCAAATCGAGTCGTCATGTTTATAAAAAATGTAATCGAAGTAAACTTTGGTGGCGTATTCCATACCCCACGCGACTAGTTACTGGTAAGTAGTTACCGCCGCACACTTTCGCAATATTGGGCAACTTTTCAAATTTCCACCTTTCCTCGTACACTTTTGCAACACTAAAATTCACCCAATTACATCAAATTGAAACGCTTTTGCCACGCCGGAATCAACAAAACATACTTGTCACGAAAAACGTTTTCACTACTTATATTCGGTATAAATATAGCAACTGGAGAGACAATCACGAATATCACCCTCGCCGTGTGAACCTTGACCTAGCGTGTCACCCTCGCAAAGTATACGTGTTTGAGGAGGTGCGTAATAATAATAAAGGAAAAGGCAAATGTTTCCTGATCGGACTCACCCCGTAACGGCGCCATGTCGTCGTCGAATTTTCACCGTGCCTGATCCGGAAAAACTGGGGAAATCCTTGCGGGGATATTCCTGAGGGTGGTCGGCGTTCGGATGTCCACTAGTTGTATTTCCACCTGACAGGTGCGGGAATCAGATGGCGACGCCCTGGCTTGAAAAGCACGTTTGACACGGCGCCGGCGATGCCGGTCACTGCGCGCGCCGCGGCGCCACACGCACGCACATGCAACCCCCCATTCAATAGTTGAATCAAATGAACGGGATTATACGAAACGGGGCTGCATTTCTTCTTTCCCCTATCTGTTTTTCCAGACGGATCTGTTTCCGAACAGACAAACAACCCTGTTTGTTCAAGATGCATGGCTGCATAACAAAGTCGTAATACTGCCACAGTAACAATTTGGATTTATAGTTGACCGAATAACAATCTTTTTATATTAAAAACACAAGTACAACATAGTAAAACGTTCAAACAAAACGTATCTAGTATAAACCAGTAATAAATTTATTGGAACATTATTGCGATAAAATAAAAACTCTTTCCTACATTCTAAAAAATTAAGGATAAAAATTAATTATTTTAATTGGTAATATATTTTGCTGAATTATGTAACACAGTACATTTGAAGATATTGGAATGAAAGCCCCAAGTGCGTGAAAACGGGTTGAAATAAAGAAATATAAAAATTGATATTTCAATTTAAAAAAATATGATATACAATGTATTAACAATGCAATAATCGTATGAAACGCAATCATGAAGTTTGATGAAGTAATTTGTGCACAGCGTGCGACAGTTGTTGAATCAATCATGAGCGTGTATTGGAACATGTGTTCGAAACCAATTTGCAGCCGATGTTTGTTATTGAGTTTTTGCTGTGAGGAGCATGTTAACATTATATATTGTTTATAAGTAAGGTATTACTAATCTTTGATTAGTTGACATATGTTGTAATTCCAGGGTGATATTCGTTTAATTAATAATTAAATTCAGCGAATCTCAATGAATATTATCATAACTTAAAACAAACGTGCCAACCAACTTTTCTATTAAAAAAAAACTACATAAATCTATATTTTAATGATCTGGTATTATTATACACACAAAGGAAGGGTGAATGATTGGAGATTCGGGTTGAAAGGTATATAATATATGAGTTTTTCTATAACATTGATACGTGCGACACGCTATAAAATTTGCATTTTCCACAGACATTGGTAAAAATGGAACGCAAACGCCAAAAAAATGATTCAAACGTCTGAATGCGTCAAAAATAAATAATATTATGTTTTCCAGACTACACTACAGTTAGATTAAATCGAAATGTGATTTTTCAAATACTCCCAACTATTCTATTCAATTCAAACTAAAATACCACGTTTTATATCATTTGCAAACTTTCAAATTTTCCAATTAATTGCCAAAATAATTTCTTTAGCCTCTATAGGTCAAAGTAAAGTTGATATGGAGGATGGGGAGTGGGCCCTATTTTGCGATATAATCCAGTCCAAAATGTTAAACATATCAGAAATAAACATCTTTTGTTAATATTGTTTCTCATAAACTCTTTGATTTTGTTTTTCTTCATTTTCTTACCACCCGCCGGTTGGTTTTTGTTTTTGAAAATGGCGATGTTGACCTTTTTCTTTTAATCCTTTTCCTAAAAATTTCAACTCTTGTGAAGAAAGCGAGGAACAAAAGAAGGTCACGCTTTCTAAACTTAATCTTCTGCAATAATGTTGCAATTATTCAATTTTTAAGTCGATCAGCAACAAAACAAAAAAGGTACTCTCTTTCCAAAATTACACTTCTGCAGTCATTTTCCGATTTTCCTCTTTTCACTCAATTGTCAAGGCGACGAGCAAACTTAAACTTCTGCAGTCATTTTCATTTTCCCTCTAATATAGAAATACACGATTTCTTTCGAAAATTTTCATTCACTAAACCCCTGCTGCCCACCTTCAAAGCCCTAGCGCTCGCCACTGGACCAGGTTGACTACCGCTGATACAATCTATTGCCCACGAGCAAAGAGTTCCATCAATACATAAGTGAATCAAAAAAACCTTAAGCCATCATGTAAATTCTCGTTTGTTATATTTGAAATGGGGTGGGGGAGTAGGGGTTGGATAGGAACCACCCATTATCTCCAGTTTCACTTGGTTTTAAACTATAATATTAATTATGCCAAAATGCGATCAAAAACTTTGACAAAAGAGTGTACGTACATCTCTGGAGCTGTTTGTTTTAGCGTTTAAATGTGATTAATCAACGCTAATTATGTGTTTTATTCAAGAATTTAATAAACCACTCAGTTTGAAAGAAGAAATAAATTATATTATTACTTTTTTAAACTATTACTTCTGGGCTCTACCAATAGCACTTTTTGAAAGTTGTTATAATTATTTATCACACGACAAATTTATGAATAGTACATTGATAATTATTTTTTTTTCTATTTTTTTTATTGTGACATTGTACAAAATATTTGACAATAAATTTTGGATACCCTGAATAATTTATTGTGACATTGTACAAATTGCACTTTTTTAAAGTTCGTTTTTAAAACTGCCAAATAAATTGTTTAATTATTAATTGTTTGAGAACATTTCCAATTACTCCGCTCTGTGCACTTACCTTCATCAAATAATGTCTATAAGACGACAACTGTCCCTCGTCCATCCTTCAAAATTTGACTCAAAAATAATAATTCAAAAACAACACTCCACCACATTATTAAACTCTTTTAACACCGAACTCGCGCACTCAACTGGAAAATTTTGTCAGGTGCGACCAGCTTTATCATCTCACCTCGCCTTTGCCCCGGAGGCAAATTCACGTCCGGTGTTGATATCGCAAAACCGCATTCTTTATTCACCTGTTATCAGTGTTTATCTACGCAGCTCCGATTCGAATCAAATTCATTTCAATCTGCAGACAAGATAGACAAAGATGCAAATACACCGTTGAAAGTCGGGCAGTTTATCTTCCGGCGAGTGAGTGTTGAGGTGTATTTCTATTTTGCGTCTAAAACGAAGTCTTTAAGGCACTCAAATCGGTTCGTTAATGGCTCGCCGAGTGCTTTAATAATTTAATTTATCAAGGTTGGCACAGTTGAAATTCAGAGCCGTCAACCTGTGCTAAATTTTCAGCGAGATAGTTTTGAAGTTATGTGAGGTGTGGAAATCGCATTCTAATTTTAAATTGATATGTCCAATCCATACAATTTTCTATATGTATGGCCGATTTTTAAATTTAGAAATTGAATAAAAGGGGCAAAATAGAAAAAAATAGTGTAAAAAAACTCGTTCATAAGGCCCTTTTTCGCACTTGTCTTTTGGACGCGTGCGAAAAAATCGCGCCTATTAAACTCGTTTTTTAATATACTATTTAGTGTGCAGATGATGGAAAATTGGATTAACGAAAATCGATTTTAATTATCAGTTATGAAAATGGGCTGTTGGTAAGTGATTAAATGAAATTGGTTTAATTTTATTGAATGCATTTTTCAATTCAGTATAATATCTCTCAACACAAATAACGAATGAGTGGAATGACCATCAGTTCGATAGCCCCTTTACGGATGGTGCTGAATGCTATAGTCAATATAGTGTTATGCCTTACAATAATATATGTATACAAAGAAATCTATTAATTAAGATAATGCATACATTTTTCCAATTCTTTAAAATGAATAAAAATCGAAGGTGGCAACAATTTTTGTATAACGAATTTAAAGAAATGATGGCGTTGTAAATTTTAATTGTCTAAATATATTTTGCTATTTTATTTGATTTTAATGTTATTTTATTATTTTAATCATATTGCAAATTTATTTTGCCAAAATTATTAACGATTGGAGAATTTGGTCTAAACAAGTGAAGATTGAAGATTTTAATTGCAACAAGTAATGATTTGATCGAAGAAACAAGTAAAGATGTTAATCAAAATAAATGAAAATCGGAGATTCTAATCAAAACGAGGTAAATCTACAACTACTAATTTACTTGATTTCGTAGACACAGTTTCTGAGGCACTGGATAACACAGTTCAAACGGATGTTATATTTACTGATTTCGCCAAAGCATTCGATCAGGTCCCCCATAATATTTTATTGCGTAAAATGAACAGTTTTGGCTTAAACGATGATTTAATTGAATTATTTAAGTCCTATTTAACCTCACGCTCCAACTATGTTGAACTTCAGGGCTTTAAATCCAGGGACTATATTACAACCAGCGGTATTCCACAAGGATCCATCCTGGGACCACTGCTTTTTAATATTTTCATAAATGATGTGGGGAACCATCTTAAATGTGACTATCAATTATATGCTGACGACCTTAAAATCTATAGCAGGGTAAAGGAATTTCGTGACTGCACCAACCTTCAAAATGACCTTGACACGTTATGCAACTGGAGTACTGAAAACAGTCTAAAGTTGAATATTAATAAATGCAAAACTCTATCGTTCTCCAGAAGTCTAAACCCTATTAGATTCGATTACAAGCTTGATGGAATGCTGCTGTCGCGTGCTTCTGAATTTTGTGACTTAGGTTTATTAATGAACTCCAAGCTTGACTTTGGTGACCACATAAGGAACGTCTGCAACGACAGCTATAAAACTCTGGGATATCTGCTCCGCAATACCAGGTCTTTCCGGCATCAGACGGCTCTTATCAAATTCTTTGTGGCTTTCATTAGAAGCAAGCTGGAATACGGGTCTTTGATTTGGTTCCCTCATCAAAAAACCTACATTGACATGCTCGAAAAGGTGCAAAGGAAATTTTTAAAGATTCTATATTTTCGTAAATTTGGCACCTATCCTGAACAAGGGTTTCCTCATGAAAGACTTCTCTCGGAATTTAATTTCCCTTCTCTTCATTCTCGGTATCATTTTACAATTGACATTTATTTTCAAATTGCTTAACGGATATTCCAATGATCCGACTCTGTTATCTAAGTGTTCCTTTTATGTACCACGTATCTGCCCTAGGATGAATATCCTGTTCAATATCCCATTTTCAAACACCACTCACAGAGCCTCTAGTCGCCTTTTATCGATATTTAGGTCTGCGAATTCGTATTGTAAAAATATTGATTTGTTCAATATTTCTCTTAAAGATCTAGTTAGGCAACTTGGACAATCATTCGTGTTTAATGTATTATTATGTCTATTTTGCGCCATTATGCTCATTACACATTATTTTTTAGTTCGCTTTGTCAATTTTCTCTATTTATAGTAAGAATTATTTTCTATTTTAAATTGTGTTAATTTGTATTGTCCTGTAATTGTAATTAGTCTTTAGACTGTTGGATAATAAAGTTATTATTATTATTATTATTATTATTATTAAAACGAGAGTAGCTTGAAAATGTTTGTCTATACAATATTGAGGATTTTGTTTGAAACAAGTAAACATTGTAGATTTTAATAACAAGTGAATATTGAAGATTTTGGTACTAACAAGTGGAGATTCTGATCGAAAAAAGTGAACATTTTCGAAAAGATTCGAGATTTTAGCTGAAACACGAATATTGGGAATTTCGATCACAAGTGAAGATTGAATATTTTTTGTTGAATCGAGTGAAGATTAAAAATTTTGCTTGAAACAAGTGATTATTGTAGATTTTGATAACAATTGAAGATTGGAGATTTTGGTCGAACAAGTGAAGATTAAAATTCTTATTAAAGCAAGTGGAGATTGGAGATTTTAATCGAAACAAGAAATAATTGGAGATTTTGGTTAAATCAAGTGAATATTGGAGATTTTTATCACAACAAGTAAAGATTGAGAATTTTGGAAGAAACTAGCAAATATTGAATATTCTGAACAAAACGAGTTAAAATCACTAACCGGCAAAAATCACAATGTACTGTAGTACTATTGAAGAGTTATACGGGCTGTTCTAAAAAAAAATGGTGATGTGGCCATCATGTTACTTTCTCCGACTTGATGGTATTATTTATATTTACGCTTCCATGGTTTATTTTCAATTTAAATCATATTTTAAGTGTGCATCGAACGTTTCGTAGACTCGGATAAAACTGACGTTTAAAACGTCAAAATTATGAAAGATGGAAAAATGTACTTCAAATTCAAAAACTCAGTTTACTCAAAAACTAAAGAGATTTAGAAAAAAAACTTATTCTTTATAAATTGTTCATTTTGGCATTCTCTACAATTAATATTAACATAAATTTGCTGTAACTGTTAGCGTTTCATAATTGTATACCAAAAATGAAAAAAAAAAAAAATTCTCGAATAACAATGATTTTATGAAAAATGTTTTCAAACAAAATAATCGCATTTCTTTATTGTCTTCAATATTTGTTTAAATATTTTTGTGATATTTTTCATATTTAAGAAAATATTGGCAATAAACAAAAAACAGTTAAGGTAAACACCCACTTCCGGTGTACGAAATTTTACCAAAAGCTTTTCAGTTCTTCGGACACACACACACACACAGACACAAAAAATTTTTTTCCAGAAATTGTTGAAATGGTATCTAGGGACCCCAAAACGGATATTTCCGTAAAAAAAATTTTTGAAAAAAAAATCACGATCACAATACTTTCTCGTACTTCGTAACGGAGAAAGTAAAAACTTAACCAAGGTCAAAATAGGCCCACTTTGTTCAATTTTAATGTTAATTAACACGTTTACAGGAACATAAAAAATCAATTTTAAATAACAAGCCGTGTACAGGAATTGCAAAACAATATCAATAACAATCATTTTATAGATGTAAATAATTTTAAGATTTTATATTCAGGTATTAAGGGACCTAATATAAATCTTAGAGTGGGCCTAGAAATAAACAGAGCCATAAAATGGGAAAACATATCGTCAATGACAATGAGGAGATTTGGTCTTCCCCAATATTAAAATCCCTTATTACCTGATTATAAATACATTTGTCGGTTTCTTTTATAATTCACTCTTGAAAATGCACTAACAAGCGAAACTAGTCGAGCAAATAAACAACGAATTTGTGAAACAAACCAAGTGTTCATTTTTGATTTATCTTTTATTATTTTCAAAATGTTTCACCAAGTGATAAGTGAGAAAGTTATTCAAGAAATGTTAATTAATGTTTTTCAAGGCCACCTTCGATTTTTATAAATAAAATAAATATTGGAATGGTTGATAAAACGAGTTTTCTGCAAATAACTTTTAATATGATTGGAATTGCGTGAGGGTTGAAATTAGGAAAAATGTTTGCTTTTTAATTCCGCATGGAATGACTTAAAAATATACAGGGCTCCAATTAAAAATCAGACAAATAAAGTGCTTTTAAGTTTGAAAAGTTTGACAATAAATGTTGGGCACCCTGAATAATTCATATCAATAAAACTTGGTTAACGGGACTCTCAGACCTTATTTAATAAATAAGCAGTATAATTTTATTAACAAGGTGCTATTTTTATTTTTTATAATTCTTTTTAATTAATGGTGTAAAACTGTTTTTTTTTTAGTTTTTATTTTTTTGTGCTGATATCGCTAAACCGATGTCAATAAAATTTTAGGGATATGCCGATAACCACAAAAGGCACCCAAATAAGTAATAAAACATACAGATTTTAATCAAATTTTAGGGATAAGCAGGTAACCATAATGGCACCCAAATTAGCAATAAAATATACAGCATGTAATCTAAAAAGATATACCATCATGACGTCTCAGTTTTCTAGGTCACCCGGTGTAATCAAAATATTTTCCTGAAATCCGTCCCAGGATCCTGTAAAGACTGCAAAATATCAAAATTCTAACTTAATTAGTAACTGAGCAATAGAAGACGGGAGGTAAAATGGAGGGCCGTGTATAATAATCTCGAATGTTTTTTTTAATAAATTTGTCAAATTTCAAGTTGATGGTAACTGTTTTTATATTTTTTTGAAGACTCGGAAATTTTTGTATTTTCCGACAACTTTGCGTTTCGTTCGAAGATTATTTCGAAGTATTAGTTACATCAAATTTATATGTACTGGGTTCCCCATAATAGGCTATCCATTTTAATATTTTGATTAATTTTTTTTCAGTTAACAAAACAAACTTTTTATTATACTAAACTCTTTGGGATTTATGATAACATAAATATTTGGCTAATTTAATTCTAACTTTTAAAAATCACGTCTTCTAAATGACCTCCACCAACTTCAACACATTTTTCAATATTAGATAAAAAGTGGTTCATTACACGGCGTAGCAAACCTTTATCTATTCCTTCAACTTCTTCACGAATTTTGACTTTGAGTTCCTCGATTGCACCTGGACGACTCGCAAACACTTTGGCTTTTAAATATCCCCACAGGAAAAAAATCGGGTGCCGTTAAGTCGGGGGACCTCGAAGGCCAAGGCAAATTTCCGAATCGAGAAATGAGTCGACCATTAAACGTTTCTCGCAGAACCCGCATTGAGTTTCTGGCGGTATGAGCTGTTGCCCCATCTTGTTGGAATAGTAAGGCATTGTTTAGTAATCCTCGTCTATTTAATTGTGGAATGAGGAATGTCTCTAGCATGTTTACGTAGCGCTCGGATGTTACTGTTACAGCGCGGTTATTTTCATCCTCAAAAAAATATGGACCAATAATACCAAAAGATCCTACTCCACACCACACAACAACTTTTGGATTATGGAGGTTCTGTGTAAAGATTTCACGAGGATTTTTATTTGACCAGTATCTAACATTCTGTTTATTAACCATGCCGTTCAAATAAAAATTTGCTTCGTCGCTCATTAAGAGACCGTGAATTGCTCCTTGATGTAAATTCAAAAATTCTTGACAAAATGCTAACCTTGCTTCTTTATCTTGATTTATAAGTTGCTGTGCCATTTGGTATTTATAGGGATGAAATTTTAAATATCTTTGAAGAATTCGATCTAAGCTTCCCTTTGATATTCCTAGGATAAGGGTTTGTCGATTAGCAGACCTTTTAGGACTTCTCGTAAACGCAATTCTAACTCGTTCAATATTTTCTGGTGTACGAACTGTTCTTCGACGTCCAGGCTTCTTTAAATTTTGTACAGAACCATTTTTACGCCAATGACGAACCCATAACTTAACAGTTTTACGATTTGGCGCGTGACCTCTATTGTTGTTATTAAACTGACGCCGGAATACACGCCTAACTTCTTCTATCGAATTGCTTCTTATGTAAGTTTCTACACAAAACACACGTTGTTGGACTGAGTAATCCATGAAAGTTAAATAATTATGATGAAAACTAACAAACTTCTCGTAGAAAAATAACGTTCCACAAAATTATTAATATAAAACTTATTTGTGCCAGGTGCGTACTTGATCAATAATTAACTTAAATCCCAAAGACTACAGAACATAATCCCACAGAGATAAACTTATTTAGTTATGTCGTAGGGAATTTATTAATAAAATAAAATGGGTAGTCTATTATGGGGAACCCGTATAATAATTGTAGAGAATACCGAAATGAACAACTTATTTTTCAAAAGAATTTCAAATCCTCAGATATTTTTTAAAACTAAATTTGTTGAACAGAATACAATCACTGCTAAACATCTTTTCAACCATGAATACAGAAGAGTTTGTGCCACAGAAACGTTCTCTAAAGAAAATAAAATTGCCACTAACTGTTACTGAAGCTCATGATATCTCCTGTACTCGCTTGAGTACTATGGGAAGTAATGGGTTAATATTTAATTTAGTGCCACGAGCATTTCAATGAAAAATTTCAATGAATCAACAGTATTTTGACATTTGAATGACACTTATTTTAAAGTCCAAGCTACGCAGCACAAAAAAATGTTGTTTTGCAAACAACTGCACAATGCCGAGATACCTTAATAAAACTTATTAATACTGAGGGTTTTGTCCTGAATTAATGTACAGGGCCCCGAAAATATTCTAACCGGTCCTGCACATATGTGTAAACTTATGTTTCTATATAGCCGGATGTATTTCTAGCTAAAAGCATAATATTATATTATTAATGCTGCTTGTCCAAATACTTATTACATTACACGAAACCCCCAGGCTAACAAATAACAGTATTCAGCACTACATACTCCCATCAACTATACAGAGGCAACTTCGTAAGTTCCAGATTAAACTTCAGAATGATTTAGTTTGTGCATGCAGCGATTTTTCCATTCCATTCCGGGCAAATATTAGTTCAGGAACATTTTAATTTTCCACCAACAAAACCGTCGACTTTTTAATTTCGACAACTCCACAACTTCGTCAATCAAGTTCCACATGCTGACATGCAGAAAGCACGAAATTCTATAGCAAAAAAAAATAAGAGCAGCACACGCTGAGTGTGTCAGTGTGGGGGAGAGAAATGCGTAATCAATAACGATGAAATATTTATAAGATGCACATGATGATAAATCGTGGCGCGGATGTAGGGGCGCGTGCTGGCCCTCGAAAAGTAGGGGTGCGCGGTACGGATAACGAAAAATGTATCCCCGCGGTTATCCCCCTATTTACAGACACGCTTATACCGGGATTCGGCATTCGGCGAACATAGCCTCTCCGTTGCCAATATCTTCCATCACAATAATGCGGGAGGCTAAAAGCTGCCCCAACAAATATGCCACGGCGACGCCGGCTGAATGAGTTCTCAACTGCTTTCGGGTCAACTGTTACGCTGAATGGGGAAAACAAACAATAATTCATATTTAATTCTTAGCATTCGATTGTTTCATTCTTTATATGTTTTGTTTATAGTAAATAACCAATATTTTGCAGACTAAGTCCTAAAGATACGTTATACCAAACTAAAAATGTTCTAAAAACAACTAATTTCAAAAATCCAAAGCTTCTAAATAATCAACTGATTGTTTATGAAAAAACTTTTCACCAATTTCGAATAACATACAATAGAGTGAACAGCGCTCAACTGAATCTGAAATCTGGTAATACCAGAAAAGATAATTGCTTTCGGCCAGGTGATACTAAATAAGATGTCTCTAAATGGGAATACGTCAAGGGACTTTAGAGTCAGGAGAGGTACCAAATCAACAGTACTATTAAACTTAGTCTCATTGCTAAAAGCAATCTCCAGTAAAGCAGTTTTAATAAAAGTGGTAAGATTTTCAACAACAAACACTAACTTTATGCAGACGACAAGGCACTTTTTGCAAAAATATTAAAAGATAACAAATAGGCCTAAGAAAAACAAAAATTAAGATTTTGCTGCAGAAAAAATGACATAATGGAAGATTTGGTAATCGAAAGGAAAGAACTCAGTATTTCGGACGTGAGTGTTAGAAAACTAGAAATGAGTAATTAAAGACATGAAGATGATGGTTGCGACCGTTACTATATGGTAGTCCATTGTCAGGTAACTTTGAATTAAACAACTTTGTAATACTGTGTAGGATATTTATATATGTATTTTCAACACATTTAATAAAATACTACTACTACTACTACAACTTTCGTCGAAAGTTGTTTAATCCAATTAAAGACGTGTTTTAGAAATTTTATCAATGGTATCGAATGGATAAAATCAGGCTAAAAGGGCAGGATATATGATTAGAATGGCAAAGGGCCTAATAAAGCGTGTACTGTTACAAAAAAGAAACCTAACTTAAAAAATTAAGGAGGAAAGGAAGAAAGGCAATAGTTACTAATAAAGTAATAGCGAACGCAAAAAAATTTCTTTCAATTTTTTAACAAAATTACGAGGATGAAGTGACTAGTGTGATAAAATTGTAGCAAAGGGCGTCATAAGTGGTAATGCTAGATGACATCTTTCATCAGGACCGATGTGAAAATAGCCACGGATTTCCCGGCGCTTCCAACACCAAATAAAACATTTCTTCAATTTTAATGATTTATAATAAATCAAACACTGAGAATGTAATTAACATAAGCCTATAGATGTACAGTTAATCCACAATTTAATTTTTTTTTCTCGAGTCCACGGGAACTCTCTTTTTAAAATGACAAGAATTCAAAGTCCAATATGGCACTGTTTGACGCGTTTCAAATTTAATTTTTTAACAACAACGTGTAGATAAGAGTCTACTTAAACGATTTAATGCATGAAATTCTGGGTAAAATTGTTTATAACTTTTTTATGATTTTTTTTTCTCGGGTCCACCCAAACTATATAGATAATATAGCAAACTTTCAAAGTCCAATATGGCACTGTTTGACGCGTTTTAAATTGAATTCTTTAACACCAATATTTAGCCACATCAAATTTGAAACGCGTCAAACAGTGCCATTTTGGACTTTGAAAGTTTGCCATATTATCTATATAGTTCGCGTGGACTCGAAAAAAAAATAATTGAAATTGTGGATTGACTATACATCGATAGGCTAATGTCAATTATATTCTCAGCGTTTGGTTTATTATTAATCATAAATATTGAAGAATTTTTTTAGTCGGTGGTGAATGCGCCGGGAAATCCGTGGCTATCTTCACATCAGTTTCATCAGGCCATATTCAATTTTTCAGACAGATCTGGCAAAAGCAGATAATATCTATTTTATTGCAAATTCTGCAGAGATTTTTTCAGTACACATGGCATATTCCACATCGATTAACTTAGTATTTTTGAAAATGTATGAAAAGTTTATTTCCACGATGTTTTAAAACGTAGACTGCAAACTTTAATAAAAGTCGCACTCAACACTTCACAAGGCCGTGGCAGTCAATTTGTTAACTTACGTGGCTGGATCCACATAGATTACCTTGCAATGGTAAAAGCAATCAACGGCGATTAATTTTGTAGCTGATTGGACTCTTGCAAAGAAGTTTTGAAAGTTCTCTTCCATCTAAATAATTCACGAGTGCACACTTGTACAGTTTCCATAGCCAAAATTAAAGATTTATAGTTATTTACAGTAAGAGTGAGGAAGGCAAAGCTTTCGTTCACGCGAATTGCAGAAAATTTGCCGTTTATTTAGAGGGCTGAAAAAGCCTAGAGGTTAGATAGATTTCAACATGACTTAAAAAAGAAAATTTGCCGTCTAGATCTACTGAGGTAGCTGAAAGTGCAAAAACGAGCGTAGAAAAATCAAAATTATCTTACTAAAGATGTTTCTGGAATAGCAACTAAATGTTCTAGTTGCGCTAATATAAACTTTTATAATTGCACTATTAATGATTTTTGTTCACGAAAATGTTATAATGTGCGCATTATTTAATTCTATGGGCAGCATTAATGGGGTACATTTAACACTCAATTTCTTAAACACGCTAATTCGCGCTTTAATTCACAGAACGCGATTTATGATAATATTTTGTTTACTCTGATTTTAACTTTGATTTTAATTGTAATTGTAATTACAACTTTAATTTCGATTTTAATTTTGATTTTGTTTTTATTTTTTTTTATTTGGATTTTGATTTTAATTTTGATTTTAATTTAACAAAGTATAGTGTATAACTCGCATATAATGGCTATTAATCACTGAAACGATTTGCTCCACTCGCCTACTGCTCGTTCCGCAAACATCGTTCTCGTGATTAATAGCCATCATTATATGCTCGTTGTACTATATACTATTATGTAAGCAAATAATTGTTGTGTAACCTCATATTTTTGTTCCTTGCTGCAATATATTTTTTTTAATACGAGCTGTTAAAATGTTCCTTATAGTGGGCCGTTGTAAAAACGGGCTGTTAAATAGTATATTGTACAATGAGCACATAATGGATGGATATTAATCACGAGAACGATGTTTGCGGAACGAGCCGTACGCGAGTGGAGCAAATCGTTCTCGTGATTAATAGCCATTATATGCGAGTTGTACACTATACTTTGTTCACGAAAATTAAAATCAAAATTAAAATAGAAATTAAAGTTGTAATTACAATCACAATTGAAGAAAAATTAAAATCAGTATTAAACAGGGTAAACAAAATATTATCATAAATCGCATTCTGTGAATTAAAGCGCGAATTAGCGTGTTTAAAAGTCTTATTAAACACGCAAATGCGTGTGCGTGTTTAATAAGCATGTTAAACACGCAAAGGCGTGTTTAAGAAATTGAGTGGTAAATGTACCCCATTAATGCTGCCCATAGAATTAAATAATGCGCACATTATAACATTTTCATGAACAAAAAGCTTTATAACAGCCCTGGTTACGTTACCAGGGTGTAATTGAATGCTTAACAGTTGTCAATTTATGATTGTAATTTATGCCATAACTAGCGAGTACCCGACATGCGTTGCAATGCTGCGCCGTCGTCAATACGTAGCTTATTACTGGTAACGTATCCTGTTGGATTTGTTCGTCTGGCCGAAAACGGATTAGGCTCTAAACGTTAGTGAGGGCTGTTTAATTTTACGTTTTAATTTTAAATGCTAATTACAGGTTGTGAAAGCAACCAGCAGGTCGCACCAATTTCAGTTGGTAATGCCTGACGTACATTATTCCATCCTCCTGACGCTAAATACAACAAATACTATTAGTTAGGTTATGTACATTGAAAACCAAGGAATGGTAGACAAACATATTCTATTTTACACAGAAACCTTCCCCGCATGATTACATTAACCCCTGAAAATTTCATCCAAATCCGACGAATGGTTTAGGTGTCCATAAACGACAAACAAACAAACATTCATTATATATATATATATATATATATATATATATATATATATATATATATATAGAAGATAACATATTATGGCAAAAATGATATAACATTGGTTTAAGATCGTTACTTCCATATACAAGGACTAACTTGAAGTTTGATTTCGTCTTTATTTAATGCTTCTGCAAGTAAGGGTTCATTTCATCAAATTAATATCATTTTGAGAACGACTGCTACGAGTATATTTTTGTTTAGCCTCGGATACTTGTTTATGTGGCGAGCTCTGGGCGGTTTCTATTTTTGTTTATATACATATGAAATTAAATGTAAATGAATAAATTAATAATTATAGATAAATACAACCACGAACCCCAGCAGATATTTCTCGAACCGAAAAATGTACCGCCATGGCAGAAAATCGAACCGGCTCGGCTCAGAATGCAGCAGGCAGATGCTCGCGCTCTACCCACTACACCACCTAGCCGCCCTTCTATGTTTTTTATCTATATTTTTTTTATTGCACTTTGAGGTGGACGTTATGTAAATCGTAAATATTAGATGATTTTCTAGAAATATTTTTTACGCGTTGTATTGAATACGATTCTATTTTCATAAATGTCAAACATTACACTCCCCAAATGTTACAACATCCACGCAAATTCGCAACGCCATCTGTGTTTTACCCAAAAATTTAAAAGAAGCTTCTCAATTTGACTCCATCAGTCACACAATACTCTTGGCTAAATTAAATGTTTTTGGACTTTCTAATAATCTAACCGCATTCTTCCAATCTTATTTAGCGGATAGGTATCAATATGTTACATATAATAGTTTTCAATCTCATACATATCATGTTTCCTCTGTGGTTCCCCAGGGTTCGAACTTAGGCCCACTACTGTTTACAATGTACATAAACGATCTTCTTGAATCATTAACCTGTGATGTGCTTGCATACGGAGACGATCTCAAAATTTTTGGTAACATTAAATGTCAAGATGATGCAACCATACTTCAACAAAACCTTGGCCGCATTCAGCAGTGGTGCTCACTAAATTCTCTAAACCTCAACGAAAACAAATGCAAAATTATGATGTACATGCGTAAAATGAATCCTATAATGGTTGAATATCATATAAATGAGATAGTGCTAGAAAGGACATATGAAATAAGAGATCGTGGTATTACGTTTGATAGTACATTAAATTTTTCGTTGCATGTAAATAATATCTGTTCACATGCCTCCAAGACCGTAGGATTTATTTTGCGTAACTGTGGAGAATTCTTGAATCCTGCATCTATTAATATTTTATATTACTCCCTAGTTAGATCGAAACTTGAATAGGCAGCTCTGATTTGGCACCCTTAATTTGAGTGCCATTAAAAGTCTCTGAAAAATGTACAAAGGAGATTCTTAAAATATATTTATAAACTTAAAACGGGCACATATCGGATTAGAAATATAGAACATAGTGATCTACTCTCACTAAATGGGGGCAGTAGCCTTGAAAGTAGACGTAGAAAAGGTTCGAATATGGTCATAAATTACAATTTCTACACCGTTATGTAGAGAATAGAATCCCTAATCGTCGGTAGTAAACAACCCGCAAATTGTACCCCTTGATCCCACTGGTCTGGCCATTTTACTATGGTCGCGCCATGCCGCCTACTCTGGACATTTTTAGCGGCTCCAGACGTATCCACACCAGCACCTTATATTTGTTAAAAACCATACATAATCAAATAGATTCTCCTTACATATTATCAAAAATAAACTTCCGTGTTCCAAATTACAGCTCTCGCTCCCAATCGCCTTTTTATGATAGCAATCATCGATCAACTACCTTGCAAAAGGCCCCTATACATTATATGTTAGAAAATGCAAATATGATCTTAACAAATTCCAGTTGTGATTTATTTTGTAATAATAATGAAACTAAACAAAGCATCCGTATCTGAATTCAATATAATATTTTCGCTTCGCGTTTAATTAAAAATACCATTATATGTTAATCTTAAGAATTATTGATTTATTTCTGTGTTAAAGATTTTTGTATTAATGTTTTTTTTTCTTTACTCATGCATTATATTTATATAATTTTTATTGTCCTGTAATTGGTTTCTGTAGGGCAAATAAACTATAATAATTATTATTATTAAAATATCTTCATAACAAAGTAATAACCATTTGGGGCTTAAACAATACTTGTAACTAAATCATATTTTAGGGATTTTGTATCTACTGTATTTTTTCATATTATGAAAATTCTGTAATGTAGGCTGAAAGACTTCTGGTATGGTCATTTGTCTCTCTCTATTATGTATAAGGGTTCGGAAAAATAAACCATTACTATCAACAGCTTGATTTGTTATAAAATGTTGTTCTTTACAAAAAAAAAAAAACTTTTATAAGCTTTTGCTGCTCAATAATCATGAAAGCTATAAAATATACATCTATTGAATTTTCTATAGCTCGTCATATAAATGATCATTCCGTAAATCTCTACAATATAACGGAATAAATACATGCAATCCTACACCATTTGGCATGCGCGGATTTTGGCCCTGCACCCACGAATAGCTTTACTAGAACTGGTTCCCACCATTCCACTTGTAATTGGAAACAATTTTTAAATTGAAATTTATATAATTTAACGTAATTTCAGCAGATGTGTTTAGCAGTTGAATGCGGTTCATTATCACTTACAGCTGTTATCTGGTATACAAAGGGGGATGTTGCATGAATAGCATGAATGGAAGCGAATTGGCTATTGTTTTCCAGACGACAATTGTTACGGGCGGGCAAAGAGAAAACTTTAATGACTAGTAACTTCATCAGTTTGTGAATTGCCTTTTAAAAGTGTTATAATTTATTAGATGTACCCAAATTAACCCACGATTAACTTTCTATATAATTTGGTGATAGCTTTTTATTAACTACTTTAAATCTATGAAGTATGAAGTCATCGATATAGTGGCTAAATGCTTGCAGGTGCATGTGTATCAGGAACGGCACATGAAAGTTTGGCTGCGGGCTACGAATAATTACAGTGGCTTCATACTTGCTTCCGTTAGTAGAGCATCCCAAATGGTTGTTATGGAGATGCGTTAACATCTCTCTCCTAGCCCACTCTACAAAAACACACGAACTTCACTGGTGTGCATGAATTTCTAGACAAAGTCATAATTCTATATATTTGCCTGATCATTTATACATGGTCCTGCAGTTCACCTCCCGTCTCAGGTATTAATTAGGTTAGGATTTTGATATTTTACAGACTTTACTTGTATCTTAGGGTGTATTTCAGGAAGATATTTTTGATTATACCGGGCGTCGTCATGATGATATATCATTTCAAATTACATGATGTATATTTTGCTGCTTATTTTTGTGCATTCTGCAGCTACTCTCATACTCCTAAAATTTTATTGAAATCGGTTTAGTGATATCAGCAAAAAAAAGTAAAAACTGGAACAAATAGTTTTGCACCATTAATTAAAAAAATTAATAAAATTTAAAATAGTGCCTCCTTAATAAAATTATATAGGGTACTTATTAAATAGGGTCCTGTTAACTAAGTTTGATTCATAGGAATTACACAGGGTTTCCAAAATTTAGTGTCAAACTTTTCAAAATTTAAAGAATTTTATTTTTCTTAATTTTAATTGGAGCTCATGTGTATTTTTACGTCATTCCATGCTGAATAAAAAAAAAAAACGTTTTTCATAATTACAGCTCCATCGCAATTTCAAACACATTAAAAGTTATTTGCAGAAAACTCGTTTTATCAATTAGTCCAATAGCCATTTTAATGAATAAAAATCGAAGGTGGCTTTGAGAAATAATTTGTTGACATAACTTTTCTTGTAATGACAATTATTATTATTATTTACTATCCCTCCCCCAGCGAATGACAAGATAGAAGAGACGGACTATTTTAGACTGCTAGCTAAAGGTAAAAACACATCTCGTGGACACGACAATATCCATAGATGAATCCTAAAATCCCTTCCAAATAATATACATTCCTACATCCTAAAAAAAAATAATTTTAATTACTCCACGCAGTACTTTCCACCAGAATGGAAACTTGGAATCATTACCTGCATCCCTAAACATGATCACGATCTGTTACCACTAACAAGCTATAGACCCATCACCCTTTTACCTGTCCTTGGAAAACTTTACGAATGCCTTATTAAAGAAAAAATCCTTACCCATGTGTCCAAACACATTCCCATTTATCCATTTGGCTTTATGCTAAAAAAATCCACAGTATTACCCCTTACCATCCTTACATCCAACTGCCAGACAGCACACCTAGAAGGCCAAAAATCCGCAATTCTATTTCTCGACATTCAAAAGGCGTTTGATTCCGTTTGGCATCGAGGTCTGCTGTACAAATGCAACCTCCTTAATATTCCAAAACACCTGATAATCCTCATCCAAAAGTTCCTATTTGATCGAACACTCAAGGTAAAAGTACGCCATTCCCTATCCCAAACATTCTCTCCCAAAC
The DNA here is from genome assembly GCA_910593695.2 of Ocypus olens. NCBI lineage: Eukaryota > Metazoa > Arthropoda > Insecta > Coleoptera > Staphylinidae > Ocypus > Ocypus olens. The sequence goes on from OU343048.1 coordinate 20,614,327, forward strand.
AAGTTGTTCCTCAAGGCTCCCCACATTCCCCAATCCTTTATAACATATACTGTTACGATATTTATCACCTTAATCCGAATTTCATTAATCCTAAATCCTACGTATTACAATTTACCGATGGTACGGCCCTTATGTGTCACTCATCTACAATTCCAAAAACATAACAGCTACTTGAATCAATTCAAAAATGGTTTTCTAGATGGCGTATCAGAATTAATCCCACCAAAACCCAACTCCTAATTCCTTATCACAGAATACCACCGACTCCCTATAGCATAACCATCAATGGAATATCCGTCCCTTCCAAAGCATCCTGTAAGTACCTAGGAATAATCATCAACTCTAAATTTAATTTGAAAAAACACACACTATCCATTAAATCAAAGGTTAAAGCACGTGCAAAATATTTCAGATGTTTTACTTATAAAAGCCAAGGTAATAATATTTCAACCGCAACCAAGATCTACAAAATGATTTGCCGACCTCTACTGGAATACGGAGCAATTCTATTTGCCAACTTCAGTCCATCCACCATTCGAAACCTAGAAGTTGGTGAACGCTCCTCCCTCAGAATCCTAACAAAATTGCACAATCCTCTAAACCCACTTCATAATCCATCAAACCTCCTATATCAAAAATCGAACATAACACTTATTTCGGAACGCATCCTGTTTCTTGCAAAACGATTCGCTACTAATCCTAATAGCTGTAAGTTTGTCGATCGACTATGTACTTTCCGAAACCCTAATATCCCCCCAAAATTCCAAAAGCCTAATGTAACCTTACTTGAATATATATCCTCACTAAAACCCTCCCTGGCACAAAACTCCTATAACTAGCCCCCTAATAAAAAAAAAGCCGAAGATAACATAATAAGAAGGCGGAAAGACCTCCTGGTCGATAGCCTATTGAAGTATATATTATGATGTATAGCAACACTAAAAATTGTAAATATGTCTTCAAATAAAGATGTTTGTATATATATTATTATTTAAAATAATACTTTTGAATAGTTATTGAAATAACTATTTGGTACCCGGCGTATCCACCAAAACTTATATAGTATACAGTATATATTTTTTTTATCGTGGGCCATAGGGTTTTACATGCTAAAAAATATACCTTATGTTAATGTATATTTTATCCTAAATTTTTGAAGGAAATTTTTGTTAGTAATAATTAATTATTTTTCTACATGATGCGCTGCATTAGAATAACTTAAACATGTTTTATTCATGAATTTACGAAATGTCAGATTGATTAGTGTAAGCAATCAAACGAATTTATACCAGAAAATATCTGTTTATACTGTTGAAGAACGGGTGGAATTTGTAACGGCAATTATGAGAGGTTTGTCCAGCAGGGAAATAGTTGTAAGTCATGGAATTTTTATTTTAGGGAAATAGTTGACAACTTTTCTGCAGCGTATCCCGATCGTCCGGTTTCGAGCAAAAGCACTTTTTAATGGAATTAAACATGTTTAAATTATTCTGACTAAGCGCATCATGTAGAAAAATAATTAATTTATTACTAACTAAAATTTGCTTCAAAATTATATGATAAAATATGCATTAACATAAGGTATAATTTTCAGCATGTCAAATCCTATGGCTCACGACAAAAAAAAAAACATACTGTGTAGCTCAATTACTGATTAAGCTAGGATCTTGATATTTTGCGGATTTTACTTGTATCCTAGGACGTATTTCAGGAAAATATTTTTTATTACACGGGATGTCCCAAAAAAATGTGACGTCATGATGGTATATCTTTTTAATTTACATACTGTGTATTTTGTTGCCTTGTATGGTTACCTACATACCCTCAAAATTTTATTGAAATCAGCCTAGTGATATCAGCACAAAAAATATTCGAAAACTAGAAAAAATCAGTTTTGCACCATTGATTTAAAGAAATATAAAAAATTATAAAAAGTACTTCGTTAATAAAATTGTACAGGGTGCTTATTACATAAGGTCTGACAGTCGCGTTCACCAAGTTTGATTGATATGCATTATACTGGGTTTCTAAAATTTAGTGTCAAACTTTTCAAAATTGGGGCCCCTATATTGGGTGCTGTAAAAATGACGGATTAACTCAATGGTACGTTGTCGAGTATTACTTCGAGACTATGGAAAAAATAATGAAAAAAATCGGTATTGTATTTTTTCGAAGATATGAAGACTTTAGTGTAAATTATTTCATTGCTTAAAATCTGCATAACAATAATTATTTACACTCCAGCTCATCAAATAAAATTTTCAGAGATACATAATTTCATGCTTGTTCATATTTTGTACAATTGGTATTTTCAAATGCGATAATTGGAATGTTAAATAATTGATTTTCCCATTAAAAAAAAAACCTGGCATCAGTAGATTTATTTGAATTGTATATATTTTTTTATATCATTCCATGCAGAATTAAAAAAAAACAAACATTTTTTCTCATTACAATCCTATCGCAATTCTTAACACATTAAATTATTTGCAACTCGTTTTATCAATTATTCCAAGAGCCATTTTAATGAATAAAAATCGAAGATGGCTTTGAAAAACAATTTGTTGGCATAATATATGTCGTAATTACTTTAGTTTTTTAAATGGTATAACAATTTTCTATCGATAGCATAAAATGTTTAATCGGTTAAATTTTGGTAATTATTTATTAAATACTTTAAATATTTTCAATTAAAGTCATATGTTGTATATTTCATGAGATTTATTCCAATTTTTCGTTTGTTAAGATTTATTTTAGCCTATCCTTATTCTTCCATCTTCGTTTGAATTTAATGATAAGTCACCACGGCAAGCTGCGTTGTTACGAACATTGTGTCTATGGTTTATTCCCATGGCGAAAATTAATCCAAATTTTTTATTTATAATTTTGAAAACATTTGGAAAATTTGTAGAAGGTTTAAAGGATACCGACGTCGCCCAAATAATTAATTCTAAATTGGAATAGTTTTGTCCTTGGTGCACTTCTAAATCTGCATTCAAAAAGTTACTGTATTCTATTGATTTGTATTCGAGTTGAATTTATTATTATTGATTTTCTTTCGTTTATTGTTTATTGTGTGGATTTAATTTATAATACAATTGATTTATAAAAAGGGTGTACCATACATGAATGACTAAAAAAATTAAAAAAAAAACAATTGATTTAATTTATAAAAAAAAATTGATGGAATCGATGTTTAAAGATTTTGTAAAAAAAACTTTCTAGCTATAGAAGTTCGAATCTGAATTAATTCATTTCAAATTGATTAGTGGAAATGTATTAAGATTTTGTATCTGAAATATAAGTTATTTATGCAACAAGTGAGTAAAGCAGTACTTTTTTTCACGAGTAGGAAAGATTGCCACACGAGCCGAAGGCGAGTGCGGCAATTCCTACAAGTGAAAAAAGTTGCTTTACTCTCGAGTTTCATACAAAATTTTTTCTACGTTCGTAACTTTAAATAAATTCGTTAAAACCTTAGTCAATTTCTATGAGTAATAATACTTTTTTTTTTAATGAAGAAAATAATAATCATCAAGTTTTCTTGATCGGAAACGAATGTTTGACATTTATCGGCGGAACTCGCGGCGCGGCGTGTTGCGAAGCGTTCATGACACTGCGCAAACAATTTTATAGTAGCGTTAAAAAATGAACCGCTACGGCACTTTTTTTCACGCAAAAGAGTGAAAAAATGAACCGTTATGGCACTTTTTTTCACGCTGTTTGTAGGGTTCAGTAATCACATATTTTATGAACCCAAATTAATAAAAAAAAAAAATGTACATTTTATAACGGACGTAGAAAAAGGTACATTAGAGCATCTGAGTTATCACTTTCTTTATACAGAGTACAAGAAAGTATTGTTTTCGTGATTTTATTTAGTTTTTCAAAATACAATGGATAACGAAGAAGCTGCCTAGATAATAAAAATGATATGGGATTATAGGGGCTGAAACTTAACGCTTTCCATGTTATTTAGATGTTTATCCAAAAATGTATGCATTGATTATTTCTTTTGGACTTATTAATGTGTTCATGGAATTTTGAAACACTAAATTCATTTTCTCATTTATTTATTGAATGAAATATGTTTTTTTTGGAATTTGTCGATTTTATACTAAAAGCTGATTGAAATCAAGTGTCAACAAGATGAGTACTATTTTTACAAATTGCTCGCTTCTACGTTTGCATAAATTAGATTATTTAAAAACAATTTTGAGCTTTCAAAGTCACTTCTACATTGTGATTTTGTGGAAATCTAAAATACTCCAACACTAGATTTAGAGAAAATAGTCAGATTATATGCTAATCCTTAAGTTGAACATTTTATCCAGTCATCGAAAAAATAGAAAGCAAATTGCAGTCGCCGATACGCGATCCTCGGGTTGAAAATGTTTCCGACAGTTTTAGAAAAGAAAAACAATTGCCCAGAACTCAAAATTTATTAAATATGCTCAAAGCAACTTCTAATTTATGTTAAAACTCGAAGGCAAAATACTTCATCACTGTATTTAAAACAACAGAGTTTCTTCTAATAGCAGATAATTAAATTATGTAATAATATGCATAGTTCCAAAGAGAAATTATTTTGTTTTTGAATGGCAACCTCCTCTTTGTGTTCTTGATTTCGAGAGAGATTTTCATTATCGAACTGGCAGTATAAAAATGTTGACATCTTACATAAGACATTTTTCAAGTAAATGACAATTGAAGGTCATACCATACTCAAGGCGCGCACTGTATAATCTATTTACAAATATCTAATAAGCTTTTTCTTTGGTTCCATATAATATTCTCTTCCCAAAGAAACATACCTTGTTTAACGCTTAAATAATCCACTTCACCAATCTTCAGAAAACGAAAATTTTCGTCGGGATTAAAATTCGTGATTTTATAAAAAAAAATATGGATAGCGTAAAACTTGTTATATTACCTGTACCCGAAAGAAAATAAATATGAATTATTACTAACGCAGTATCATTTGTAGCATAATTTGTATGATTAAATGTGAAATTAAAAATAGAACAAATTTTTATTATGAATTATTTTAATTATGAATAATTTTAATGTTAATTATTATTAATTGTCATGGTTTGCGCGAATTCATAAAATTAATAGTTAATGCCATTTTTATGCATGTCACATAATTGACCTTCTTGATATAAATATTCCGATGTGGACAAACATTGTACTTTACTCCGCAAAATGTTGAATATTCTGGTAGTGCTGTATTTTCTTCCGGTACTTGAGATTTTTGGGACAAATACATTGCGTAAGCATAATTATTAGCTGTTAGTATAACGGGAATATTATGCGAGGACGTCCGAGATTATTATAAATCGCAAATATTCGAGTTATATTCAAAGCTTTACCGTATCATTGATGTAAATCAAATCAATAAATGATGTATATTAACCTCAAAATTTACACGTTCTCATTAACGTTTGCTAATTCGTAACTAATGTATTATGAGTAACTAACGCATTATGAAATAATGGTACTATTATGATCCTAATAATTATCAATAAATGTTGTATTGGTATTTCAGCCAAATAAAAAAAAATATATTGTTGCATCTCATATTATTTATAAAATAAATAATAAATTTTCTGTTTTGCAAGATATCCGTTTGGAAATTTTACCAACTACTGACCTGTCTATGTGCGATAAGACGAGATGACACGTGACTGTAAAACACTTAATCGACTAATACAAAATAAAATAACACGTGTTTATTTTCAAAACCCAATCAAGATATTTTAATAATGATAACAATTATAAGAAGGTCAATTCAAGTTTGATCGGTGTGAGCCATATTTTGACCTTCCGGTGGCCTTGGCATGAAAAATTGCTCTACAGCGTTCTCCGTTTTAAACAATATAAACATTAAAATATCTTGCATTCAAATGTTTTAAATTGATTTGCATTATGTTTTAGCTTCATATATAAAAATCTGCAAGAGACAGCCAGACTTGTCTCCGTGCATAAAAGAAAACGCAGAACTATGCCGTCCACACTTTGATAAAGGTATACCCGAATTATATCTACCGCCGTTAATGCCGTTTATGTTACCAAAATTAACACTCGAACACAGGGGCTTTACCTTAGACCTTACCGACTTAAAAGTATATGGCATACAGAGCTTCGAACTGGCGGCATTGGATATAAAAATGGACAACGATTTCTCAATGCATGCAGAAATAAAAATTCCTAGTTTTAGTTCAGATAGTATGTACTCCATCAAAGGAAAACTTCTGATGCTTGAATTAAATGGTCATGGACACGCGGATGCAAATGCAAGTAAGGCAATATTTTGATAGTCAAAGTTTGTTATTTAGAGGAACATTTTTTGGTTAATTACCCATTGTACAGCATTCAGCTTAGTCATATAGGTAGTACAGCGTTTGCAAAATAGTGGGTACGATTTCCATCAGATGTGTTCTCTAACGAGAATTTCCACTCGATTCCTTAAATATGTTCAGTCCAGTTAATCAAAAGTATGAATTAAAATCCAATTTTATTTTAGGTTTTTTTTTAAGTTTTTGAATTGTCTGGACATAAGTCCTGCAGACATTCATTCAAAACTAAATAACTTTTACACCCAATAAGTGTATAGGAAGAACCGAATAAAAACTGATAAATAAGTTTTTCTCTAAATATTAAATTTAAAAGTGATTTTATTTAACTTATTTTGTTAAATTCTAGCTGATTTAGTTGGAACAATTGATATTATCGGAACCAAAGTCACTAGGAAAGGCAAGGAATACGCACAAATCAAAGAAGGAACAATTGTAATGGCGTTCAATGGACCCATTAAAATACATTTTGACAATTTATTCGGAGAACGCGAAGATCTGACCCAAGCGACGAACGAACTGATTCAAGAAAATATCATGGACTTTGTCAAGGAGCTTCAGCCTGTAGTCGAAAATGTAATCTTGTCAACTTGTCTGGGCATCGTCAAGTCGATTTTCAACAAGTATTCGCTTGATGAATTATTTCCCAAATAAGAAAAAATAAATTATGTGTCATTTAATGGGATAGTCGCGCTTATTTGACTTATATGTCTAGAATATTATGTAACTTATTAAAATATACTGAGCAATTATCTCCAGCTTCTTCTTAACCGATGTTCTATGTATCAATTGGTTAATTTTTCAGCTAAAGTGTTTGATAACAGTATTAAATTAGAAACAGTTGTCGCCTCAAAATTAGTGCAGATCGACTAAGAAAAGATATCTTCTGCAGAAAAGTAAGATGATAATAATAATAAAATTTATTTATTATTGATGTACATTAAATTTACATGAGCTAGAGTTATTATTATTTAAAAAAAAAATTCTCAAAAACTGTGTAATTCAAATCTTATTTACACATTAGTAATACTGATCTATTGAGTAACGTTCAATTTCTATTAACAGTGCTTTTAACTCTTTTTCTTAAACTTATCAATTCGATTAATTTTGCGATAAAATAGTACCTAATCAGTGCAAAAAAATAAAAAAAGAGAAGTGTTAGAATATAAAAGTTGGCAGATTATAGTAAACATTCCCTGACTTCTTCTAGATAAATAAAATTAAATAAGAGTTGGCAATTAATATCTTTATATCTCCATATAAAGAAAACACTTAACTTTTTTATACCACTTTTTAATCCGGGAATTTCCATCCTCAACGACCAGATTGACCTGATGTACACCCCTCTTTTTGAAGCATTCTAGTTTTAGTATATATACCTTTGTATTTCGTATTTTAAGTACTCAGTTTGATAATGATTACCGTGTAATTGAAACTAGTCACGTAAAGTAAAATAAAAGTGGTATAAAAAAGTTAAGTGTTTTCTTTATATCGAAATTGAAAATGTACCACGAAGTGAACGCCTCCAAGATTCAAGAATATCTTTATAGCTTATAATGCCTGATATTTATTGTTGTAACAGGCATTCAAAAACAAATCTTAAAAGTACAATAATATTGTACTGAGTAGAACCTTGCCTTACAAAATTAAAGAAATTTTATTTTTGAGATGTAGCATAGAGATGGGCGAAATGACTATTTTTTGTAAACTGTTTCACAAGCTCTGGCTTAGTAAAACGAGGCGATTCCAAGAGACAGTTCATGACTACGATATGAAATTTTAAAAATGGTTTTGTTCCCAAAAAATGTTGCGCAAAATAAAAAACTTTTCCAATTTACCCCGAAAACATAGAGGAGAGCATAAAAAGCCCACATCCAAAAATGTTGGGAACCATGTTTCTTTACAAAGAGTTGACTGATAATTAAAAAGAGTCAACTGTTTTGGAAGTGAAACAAAAAAGAAGTCCTCCAAAATTTTCCCATTTACGAGAAAAACAAAGTGGAGAGCAAAAACTCTATGACTCACTCCAAAAGTTGACTCTTTGATCTCTAATGTAGCATGCCTTGCTAATGACATATCGAAGCAACTATTAGAAATGTCAACACGGCGTGACTACAAAAATGGCAATTCCACTAAAGCACTGCACCTGAGACGTTCTCCAATTCGTTTTCTGTACAGTAAAAGAGTTAAACTCACTGGAATTAATTGTAGATTGAACTAAAACATGGAAATTAATGTTTATCGCTCAGGAAACTGCAACGAATGCAAACCGTGCTACGATATCTGAATTGTGTTTAGCAGTTGAAACCTTGATAAATTAGGTTAAGATTTTAATTATGTATGACCTCCTCTTGTAGGCAAGATCAGTGTCAATGCAATTATAACAACGAAGTGTTAATATTTGTGGACAACTTTCGCGGCGATGTAAAGCAGAATAAAAGATCTTTCTGATAATGATTGTGGGAAAAGATGAGTTCTGGCAGCGCTATCAACCCAAAAACAAGAAAGATAGCAATGCATAACATCACATGAAGTAGCGATTCGTGAACTTTCGTAAGGAAAGATAGATAGATGTTAAAGCATAGGCATAACTATCATCCGGGATGCACTCCTCAAGTATTAGGCTATCGTTTTCTTCCGTAGCCTTTTGTCCGAATTTTTACTGATTTACTAAAAACACATTTCTAATTCAGATTCTGCAAAATTCTAATAATACCCTGCTCTTAGATATCGCAAGAATCCCATGAAAACAGAGACAACGATTAAACAAATTACTTTTAGATGGATAGAACAAAAAATATTAGAAAAATTGTCATCTATTTGAAACTTTCTAGATTTACCCAAGACGCGTTTAGAACTATTCTGCAAAAACCTCCAAACAACCCACCTCTAGATTACAAAAAAATCTCCCGCGGAGAAAGCTTGAAGTTCAGAAAACTTAAAAACATTTTATCGACTTGGAAAAAATATTAAAATAATTGCTAATGGCTTGAAATTTCGGAGAATTTTTGAGATCCTTCAAAAATCTAAAAAAACACCCTGTTCTGAGATGTCAAAATAAATCCATGGGAGCAGAGATAAAGGGTGAACAGGATATTAAATTTGAATTTGGATATAGCCAGAATTTTTGGATGCTCGATGTGCAAATGTCAAAAATATATTGGAAAGCAGAGGAGAGGACATGCTGTCATCACCGAAGAATACACAGCAAGCAAAAACGCAAAAGGGTTAGAGATGGAATGAGTACTGACGCAGCCCATTAAATGGATGAAGAAATGGGACAAGCTCTTATGATTAATTAATTATAAAAGCTGAAACGCAAATAAAATTCGAAAAGAGGTTTTAAATGTAAACAAGGATCAATAAATAAATAAAATATTGCCACTTTGTTTTATATCTTTATTTAAGAAGATTAATTTGAAATATATTAAGGTTGGTTAGAGATGGGCGGAATGATTATTTTTTTATAAACTGCTTAACAAGCTCTGGCTCAGTGAAAAGAGTCGACTCCTGGAGTCATTATGACTCTGGTGTTAAATGTTGCAAGAAGTGAAGTTTTCCCAAGAAATCTTGACGAGAAAAAAAAAGGTCCTCACTTCAGCCATGAAAACATAGTGAAGAGCAAACAAATCAAAATAAAAAAGTTATAGGGGTGAGGACCCCTATAACTTTTTTACAACTATTTTGAAACAGTATACCAGATTGAAAGTAAACCACGTAGAAATTCACGATTTGATGCAATCTGGGAACACAGTCGAATCATAAAGTGAAGAACTAAAATAATTGAAAGAAGTCGACTCAATTTAGCGTTAAAAAAAAAAATAATTTGATACGCGAGAAGGAACATTTCCCTGGAGACGGTACAGCAGCAACAACATGCAAAATTGCGACTCCGCCAGGGAACTACAATTAACGTCGCCGCAATTAAGATTCCCCCCTCGAAGATGCCGTGGGTGTTTTCTTTTTATGTTAAAATGCAGTAAAAACAAAACCTCGATAATTAAAACAAGTCTTTCTGCATGAAAATGTTTTATATAGTGGGTGTCTCAAGGATCTGTAAAAGCCATAACTTATTTGCTATTTGAGATATCGACTTCTATTTTTCATTAACTGGTAACCACACCCATTCACTCGTACCATGCATTTCAACAAATCTGTAAATATTTCGAAAACGGTAAACGATAAGTATAGGGAATATTTAAGTAACTCACCTTTATTTGTTCCCTAGAATTCAAAAATTACAAAAATACAGCGTGTTCGATTAAAAAAAAAACATAACTTTGATGTGGATCCTTTTTATGGGACACCTTGTATATCTGGTAATAATTTTAAATTGTGGATACAACGATCCTATGTCTATCCATTTGAAAAGAATAACAAGAAATAACTTGGTTTTCCATAAAATGACGCGTCGTATGCGTTGCCCCACCCTGTATATACAGGGTGTATTTGAAATAACGAACAGGCTCGTAACCACAAAGAGATTATATTATTTTTAAACAATATTCGCAATTATTTTGTTTATAACTGTAACAAAAAGCCCGCAATTAATTATTAAAGTTAATGAGTGAAAATACGCAACATGTTTGGGGGCAGTGGTAATGTGACCTAATTTTTAAACGGCATCGGCTTTAGATATCGAATTACAACAAGCGCGTAGGAAATATCTGAGTGCTCTTTAAGCATCAATGAACTTGAGGACTGTTTATCTTTTATAAAAAAAAAAAAAAACGTTGCGATAACACTTCAAATTTCGGAGGCAAGAAATCGTATCTCGCGTTTTAAATAAACAAACACACATTCCATTCAGACCTAATTAAATGAGAAAAGCATCGGTTCTCAAAATGTTTAAAAAACCTCGAAAAATTAGGATAATTCAATTTTTTTTTTTTCGAATAAATTTTGACTGAAATGGGTTCAAAAATATTTTGTGTATGTGCCCTTAAATGCCTGTTCGTTATTTCAAATACACCCTGTATTTGTTTCAACTGTAAGGAATAAAATGTATGATTATTACTGAAGTTTAGCATATACAGTGTGTATCAACCAAATGGAATAAATAAATGGGGTCGTGTTCGAAAAAACGCTCGGACACCTCCATTGGCATTTTTAGTTGCGCATTTTTTTCAACAAAAACTATTTATACAGAATGTGTCATGTAACAGAGGCCAATACCAACTTTCTTATTTTAAATGCAATACTCCATATATTATTCAATTTTTGAATTTTTGAATTCTTTAGATAATTCTAGACATATTTCATGTACCCTGTCCTATACTTCAACTGTTTTTGTACTTATTAGTTTTTGAGTGTATTGTTGCGAATTTCTGTAATCAAATAATATTCTTTTTTGCTTTCTCTGTTACGAAGTACGAGAAACTATTGTGATCGTGAAAATGTTTTCAATGTTTCTTACGAAAATATCCGGTTTGGGGTCCCTAGAATACATTTCAACAATTTCTGGAAAAAAATGATTCTGTGTGTGTGTTTGTTTCCTAAACAGTTGAAGATAGGTATAGGACATGATACATGAAATATGTTTGGAATTTTCGGAAGAATCCAAAAATTGAATAATATATAGGGGGTTGCATTTAAAATAAGAAAGTTGGTATTGGCCTCTGTTACATGACACACCCTGTATAAAAAGATTTTATCGAAAAAAAATGCCCAACTAAAAATACCAATCGACGTATTCGAGCGTTTTTTCGAGCACCCCTCCATTTATTGATTATCGAATTTATTCCATTTGGCTGATACACACTGTATACCATTGATATCGTATACCGGAACAACGACCCAGAAGTATTGATATACTTGGATCAATGGATCTTTGCGTGCACGTCACTACTGATAGTTGTCCGGTACAATCAGCGGTAGGGTTTCCAACAGTGGCGTAGTCGAAACAAATTGCGCATCGGATGATAAATAACAAACTGAAATTAGTCTGAGCTCGCGACGTAAACCATTAAAACAGCAGTGAGATGTATACGCGAACATGCCTTTCGTGACGGAATACGAAATGCTTGGTCTGTTGGGCCGCATTTGGCCGGAAGGTAAACAAATCCAATTCCTTCATAATTTTAACATTTTAAACGTCAGTAAATTTCGGTCTGTGTGCGAAGAGTAACTGATCTCTACGGAGTTGTAACGAGAAGTGCAAGCTACAACGTGATGATCTTAGAAACCTGTTGAGGCGGCTTCATAACAACCCGGGAACGATAACGAAAATATACCTAGCTTTTCGTTCCCGTTACCCGAAATTAGTTATTAGTTGTGCATATCAATATGCGAATCATATCATTTAACTTTTGGTTCCCGTTTTGGTACCCTCGTCTAGTCTTAAGTTTTTGATTTCTTCCGGGGTCTAAATTTTCCAGGGATAGAAAGCGACAGATTTTTCTTACTGGCAATTTCATTACTGGAGATAGTCCGTAAACTTATTTTTAAAGCATCAGCAACTCTCTATGAAACGATGTAATATTAATAATCAGGTAATTAGACAACAAAGAAATTACCTCTTGGACAGCATTCAGCAAAATTAAAGGACCGTTGTTTTCCTTTTCTGCTGTAAAATAGTCCACAAGATTCCGCGCCTGAGAATTTAGACGTTTATCTGCCATTTTGAGGTTACGCCAAGCGATTTCGCTGATTATTATAAAAGTTCTAAAAAGAACGGTTTTTTTATATATCACGAAGAAATGTTTATCACAACGTGTTTATGTTATGACTAAAAATGTACTGTACAGGTTGTAAAATCGAACAAATATGCAAAAACGAACACAAAACAGAAAATACTGCTTATAGCGCCGCCAATGCAGTTACGAATATCGAAATGACTTACGGACCAACGTTTTATCTTTGTTGAATCCATGGTTTTACCGAGTGCCGTACGTCTTCGCCTCGGACGACATACGTACACATATTATTTTATCTAATTTAACTTATCATAGAGGGAGTAAACACATGAAAATCTTGTCGGAACTAGGCTCGGCTATCTATGACGTGCACGCAAAGATCCATTGATCAGACTCTAGAAACATGTATTTGAGTATTAGAATATTTATTCATGCAGTGTTTATTAAAGCAAAACAAAAAACATTCGTGAAACAAATTAAAACATTTCTTGCATATGTTACATGCCTAACACATTTGTATAGTAATGGAAAAGTTAATTGAAATAATTATTTTAATTTCAAAACTAATAAAAACGTTTAATTTTGCAAGACTTGTTATTGCTTTTTACCTTGCCAATACAAGAGTTTCATGCTAATATATGCATTATTCTTAATGTAAAGAGAAATTATAGAAAAACAGGTACCTCTCATAGGAACGCACATGTTGGCGAAGGCGCATTAAAGGCGGCACCAAAATGGGCATATGTTTCGAGACAGGACCCTTCAACAAAATGTGAAGACATAACAAATCAACTTAAACAAAATTTTCGAAATTTTCGTGCGAAGATGTCAATATTCTTGCACAATTTTAAAAAGGCAACTAACCAGTGGCGGCTCGTGGATGTTCGGCGGCGGGGCAAAGGAAGAAAATTTGACCGAAACAGCAACGAAATATTTGCTTCCTCTATAAGAGTAAGTGGTGCGGCACGAGCGACATTTTTTTTTACTTCCATGGTTCCATTGCAACTTATAGTTAAAGACGAAGTGACGAACTGTAATTATATTGTAGGGAAATATTGTACACCTTCTCCTTCGCGTTTTTGCAAACCTATTAGGTTACAATTTATTAAAGAAACCGCCGAGTCTAGCTGCAAAAAGCGCGATTATATTCAGTCTCAAATCGCATCTCTACAGCCATGCGGCGATAAAAAATTTACAATTAATTCGAATTGGCATTCACAATGATTGATGTAAATCTACAAATGGCATTACAGAAACAAAATCAGCGCAACGTTGTTATATTTGCGATGGGACATCTAGCATGTGACATTTAAGGAATGGCTCCTCTATTTTGCAAATAAATGATGTGATGAGAAGAAATGGCAAGCCCACTCAACGAAACAAAAGACAAAAGCATTCAATCGCAAGGCCCAAATACAAAAAGAATTTAAAGAAGAGACTGGCTTGATAACATTGGTCTGGAAAAGAAACATTTTTCAAGCCCTGAAAAATGACTTCCTGAATCCGAACATGATACCCGTTTTCCCCACCATTTTCGGGGGACGCCCCCCAACCTTCAACCTGTTTTGATTACTTTTAGATCATTTGAAGGGACCAAGAGGATTATTTTAACCTTTACATTACTTCTGAGTGGCTAGAGAGGTGAAGAGTTCTAAAATATGGACAAGTGTAGCAAGAAAGAAAACTTGGGGAGATTTGCCCCCTTATGTTGTAAAAAAAATCATTAAAAACGATCGATTTTTCCATTTTTTCTAAATCCTTTGATTTACGCGTACCTTTCAAGCGTGTGGTCAAGCTACTGTAAAAAATGGTGATGTGGCCATCATGTTACTTTCTCCGACTTATTGTATCATTTATATTTACGCTTTCGAGCATGTTGTAGACTTGGATGAAACTGACGTTTAAAACGTCAAAATTATAAAAGATGGAAAAATTATACTTCAAATTTAAAAACTCAGTTTACTCAAAAACTAAAGAGATTTCTAGCATCAGTAGATTTATTTGAATGCGAAAATCAATTTTTTAACTTAAATTATCGCATTTGAAAATACCAATTGTATATAATATTGACAAGCATGAAAGTATGTATCTCTTAAAAATTTAGCAATGAAATAAATTACACTAAAGTCTTCACATCTTTGAAAAAAATACAATACCGATTTTTTTAAATATTTTTCCCATACTCTCGAAGTAATCCTCGACAACGTACCATTGAGTTAATCCGCCATTTTTACAGCACCTTGTATATTACAAGTGTTATCAAGCGGATTTAAAATTGATGGGAAAAATTCATAGCTTATTGTTTAGAAGTTGCGAAATTCTATGTGGAATTGCATAGTTGGTACCCTATGCCAGCATCGATTCATTTATTGCTCATTCATGGTCATTAAGCGCGGAATAGAGACATTAAACGTTTTCGTGAAAACTTTTCTTACAATATGTCAGATTGTTAGCATCTTCCGATCCACTAATAACGAGTAAGCGCAAATTAAAAATTAAAAAAGGAGGAACTTCAACCTGGGGCTTTGCATCTTTTACTTCCAACTGAAAAGTATGAATGAAGCTACTTATGTCGAAGTTGAAGAAAGTTTCATTAGAAATTATGAGTGACTATGAATTTACGTAATATTTATATATAAATCAGCTTTTGAATTAAGCATAAATATACAATATTTACGTATTCTTTAACCATTGTATTTTTTGTACCAAAAAACGGCGAATTATTTATTTTTAATTTTTTTTAATTCTGATGGATTCGAATTCGACGATATTGAAAACGTAAGTGAACCAATTTTGATTTACTCACTGATTGATTTTTGGCAAGGGATTTGGCCGTTTTGGCCATTGCGCGACGTGGTCATGAAGGTATCAAAATTTTTAAATACGTAAACGTAACCGTATTCAAGTAAAGAATAAAAATAAGGCATGCAATTATAAGTTCGAATCGAATGAAATAACTGCAAGAATATTTAAAATTGGTTGTTGTAGCAGTTCATCAACAAGAGTTGGGGAATGTTCTGAAGAGTCCTAAATCAAAATTTAATACTTTACTGTGCAATGGACGTAATAATTACTATGGCGAATTTTAAGCCAAGTCGTATGACGAAAAAAATGCTTTGGCCCAGGCCGACTCGGTCTGTATTACCGAGAAATTTTTTTGTCCGCCACGCCGGCTCATTCAATATTACCGAGATACATTTCCACGATTTTCTTCGCATAGGTGATAAATATTGTAAAATGCGCAATATTGCCCAAAAAATGGAATTTTTGCCCAATATGGAATATACCACACTGCCCTAACGTAAAATATAATAAAAAGCACTCTGACAGTAAACGTGTTAAACATTTTGATAATAATCATTATTAGCACATAAATATGCCAAACTGAATTTGACGATAAACATACTTTATTAATAAATGATTTATGAAAAAATGTAATAACTTTTATTTCTTTTTGTGTATAATTATTAAACTTTAAGACTTTAAATCTACTCTAAATATCATTGTAAAGTAAAGTAAATGTCAATTACAAAATCTCACCAGTTTTTGAAAAAGTTGAAACAGCATAAAAATAAATTTTTTGAAACATAAATATAAATCCGGTTTCATTCTGGGTGCATTTCTTCGGAGTGGGGTAGGTTTCGGGGAGGCTTCTGGAAACGGGAAATGTGGGGAGGAGAGTAGGGCGCTTGACCCGATTTCAGTGCGGGTCGGCCGCGGATCGATTCCCGTTACGTCACACAGTGCACGGGCAGGAATCCATTCAGGAAGGGCCGCCTGCTCTCCTGCTGGATATCGCGGAAAATTTCCAGACGGTTCCCATTCAATGACCCGCCACGCTACGGAAATATTGCCTCTGGTCCCACGGCAATATTTGATGCCGAATGGGGTAGGTTTATTGTTATGGCCGTGTTCAAATATTAATAGACAGGCCCCGTAGTTATTCTGCATAAAATTGATTCGGTACGCGTTCGTATTTTATGGAATTGATTTGAATATGAAAGTATAAAAGTGAATATGTTCCGGGTTATATTTATTTCTCAATCAATACATTAAAGTTACTGCCATTGAATACTTATTCAGTTTATACTTTTGGTGTAAATTGTCGAGTTCGACATAATTTATTTAGATTTCGTTTTTTAGAGCTTTTGAGACTTGACATTTATATAAAATCAAGAAAACGTGGATATAGAATCAAAATTAAAAATGAAATTTACTGAGTTCTTTTCCTCTTTTTTTTTAAGCGACAACCTTTTAGAGTGAGTGAAAGTCAATCAGGCATGGTATTTGGTACTCGTCATCACCGACAATGTACAGCCTTCCTGCTTCCTCTGGACAACATTATTGTATGTGTGCCCCCTAATGTAAATACAAATTGTTCAAAAACACTTTTGTGTTGATTCTCGTATTTCGTAACGGAGAAAGTATTGTGATCGTGATTTTTTTTTCAAAATTTTTTTTTACGACAATATCCGTTTTGAGGTCCCTAGATGCCATTTCAACAATTTCTGGAAAAAAAAAATTGTGCCTGGTGTGTGTGTGAGTCTGTACCGGGTGACCCAGCGATCTGTAAAAACCCCATAACTTATTTGCTATTTGAGATATCGACTTCCAGTTTTCTTGAACTGGTACGCACACTTATTCTACATATTTTAAAAATATATATGTTTTTGAACAGGGTGTCCCAGTATACATTACAGAACAAAGTTATGTTTTTTTAAATGGAACATCCTATATTTTATATTTTATTTTCAACCCTCTTGAGAAGCTGATAAAAATAGTATAAGATACTAAGGGTTAAAATTTTGTACACCGGAAGTCGGTGTTGACCTTGTTTTTTTGTTTTTTTTCCAATATTTTCTTAAATATGAAAAATATCACAAAAATATTTAAGCAAATATTGAAGACAACAAAGAAATGAACATCTTTGGTTTGAAAATATTTTTCATCAAATCATTCTTATTTGAGAAAAAAAATTATTAATTTTTTTTTCATTTTTGGTATACAATTATGGAGCGCTAATAGTTATAGCAAATTTATGTTAATAATAATTGTAGAGAATACCAAAATGAACAATTTATGAAGAATAAGTTTTTTTCGAAATCTCTTTAGTTTTTGAGTAAACTGAGTTTTTGAATTTGAAGTAAATTTTTCCATCTTTTATAATTTTGAAGTTTTAAACGTCAGTTTTATCCGAGTATACGAAACGTTCGATGCACACTTAAAATATGATTTCAATTGAAAATAAACCATGGAAGCATAAATATAAATGATACCATCAAGTCGGGTTTTTTTGCCATTTTGCGGATTATCCGCGGTTAGCGAGCCTCCCAATTCCGCAGATGATCGGAAGTTTACTGTACTATACCAATATTTTTGACTTATTAATATTAGATTTTAAATAGTTATGCCCCTACATGTAAAGTCCGTAGGTAAATCTCTACCACAATGGCCCCCTCTTGCCGTCAACACTGTCCTAAATTTCTCGATAAAAGCTTAAGTAGTTCTAGTTATTAAGATGTCGATAGTAAGAACAGGACAAGAAGACACATCTTTTCCGGGAACTGTCGAAGATCCATATTTAAAATAAAATCTTCTGCAGTGGTTGATTTTGAAAAACTGACACTAGACACAGAACTGCTGCTCTAGCCAACAGCCAACGCGTAAAATGGCTTAATCACATTTTCGGATGTCTCCTTAGGCATGAACTCGTTCGCCACTTCTGTCTTCCTCAATCTCCCAGGTTCACAGAGAAGAATGATTAGTTTTTAGTTATTACTACCATAGTTCAACTGTTTTGAATGACAACCGTTTCCAGATTTTATGTTTACTTTTAATTAACTGTTTATACATTTCATTCCACCTGCCTAATTTTATGCAAGTTTTGCTCAAATATGGAATTAGAAGCAATTGAATACTCTTGTAGCAAACTATTCAGCTTGTAATAAACCATAACTTTTCCTGATCCTTATTATTATTTCATTCGATAAATTATCTACCCAAATATACCGCGAGCTTGGATGAATTATCAAAAACACATTTTTTTCGTACCTTTTACCTTTTAGTAATTCATCTCGACATAACATTTGTTGTCAACAGACAACAAATGTTATTGTCTCGTTAAATTACTAGGTAACAAGGTACTCAAAAAACTATTTTTTAATAATTAACCTCGATCTAGGTATATTACTACCGATAATAAGACTTTTATTTTTTCTTTGCGTATAAAAAAATATATTTCTTGTAAAACAGACATTCTCAGCGGCAATAAAGGCACATCGACGTGTAGTTTTAAACGGCCGCAGGGTGGCTCATATTGCCGCCGATAAATCCGGAGCGCCGTGTAATTTCACAGGACGACGCCATCCACCCGACGCCGCCCCTTGAAATCGCATTAAAACAGGACAAGTGCGCGCCCCTCCGTACGTGATCAAGTGCCCGCGGGGCCCGAACCCGAGCTCGAGAGCCGGAGAGCCGGACCCTCTCTAATCCCACCCTTCACTGGCTAAGTCTTATGCGGGACGACAACCCGCGTCGCACGGCGATAACGGGGGACGATATTGAAATGTTGGTGGTATTAATTAATTGCACACCCCCTCAATTGCGGCGTGAAAATATGTGTGGAGCCGTTTTATCGGTTAGAGGCTATTAATCTCTTTCAGCTAACCGACGACGAGAACGCGGACGGAGCCCTACCCTTTTTTACGCGTCCCCATTACTCTTTATCAAAGTTTTTTCGCGCCAATATTGTCGGCGTCGTGTCCGGGATCCATTAGGGGCTTTATTAATGTCTAACCGGGTATTTCGTGTGAACGTCTGCTAGATAACTGCAACAATGAAAAGAAGACGTTACTGCAAAGTATAAAATCATTTCTGCCGATTGAAAAATCCTAATATATTTTTTGGTGTTTCGATTCTAGCAAATAGTACCATTGCTGGCGTAACATTTAACGATTGTCTACCACTGCTGAGGTACTAATACCAACATATTTTGTTGCGCTCTTGAGTCTCTTCTTAACATTCTTCCTGGAAACAGGCATTTCCATAACCTCTCTCTTGATAGATGATAACACCAAATGTCTCTTTTAGTACATTCTCTAGCATAGGATGAAGACAATCTACTTTTTCCAATTTTATTTTGCAGTCCTCGCTTGGATATCAATTTACGATGTCAATCCAGATAGTGACAGTGGATTGGCGCGGCAGTTGGCGGCACTGGCGCCACTATCTTGGCTACAGAATGTTTCTACACCTAGTACGCAAGCCAGCCGTGGTGATTAGAGCATCGTGCATATTGTACTTTTTATACAGTGGCGTTTTAAAATGAGCGCTGCAATTGAAAATCCCGCCAGTTGTGAAGTGCGTGGTGTGATAAGGTTTTTGTTGGCGAAAAATTACAAACCGATTGAAATTTATCACCAGATTTGTGACGTGTATGGCAACGGAATAATGAGTCAAAGCCGAGTGAAGCAGTGGTGCATTGACTTTAATCAATGTTCATGATGAGGATCGCAGTTGTAGGCCCAGTCTTATGACTGATGAATTGTTGGTGAAAATGAATGAAAATATCCATTAAAATCGTCGTTTCACGATTACGGAACTCTAGGAACATTTTCCCCAAATTTCACGGAGTTTAGTTCATGAAATCGTAGTTGGTAAACTTGGATACCACAAATTTTGTGCCAGGTGGATTCCGAAAATCCTAACGGAAGACCACAAAAAGAAAAGACTTGCTGCAGCACTGACATTTTTGGAAGAGTACGACAAAAGTGGAAACCATGTTATCGATCGGTAACGAGACTTGGGTACAGCACGTGACCTGTGAAACAAAACGGCGGTCGATGCAATGGGGTCACTCGCATTCGCCCAAGAAACCGAGGAAGTGTCTGCAGACGCTGTCAGCAAGAAAAATCATGGCTACTGTGTTTTGGGATGCTCAGGGAGTGATTTTCGTTGATTTTCTTGAACGTGGTCAAACAATCAATTCAGAGAGGTATTGCGAAACACTCTGAAAATTAAGACGCGCGATACAAAACAAGCGTCGGGGAAAACTTAACGATAAACTTTTGTTTTTCCATGACAACGCTCGTCCACACACAGCTAATCGTACTTAAGAGCTCTTGCGTGATTTGGGATGGGAAATTTTCAGTCATCCGCCATACAGCCCGGATTTGGCCCCGAGCGACTACCATCTGTTCCCAACAATGAAGACGTGGCTCGGTACGCAACGCTTTGACACTGCCGGTGTAAACCAGTGGTTGAACTCGCAGGCAGCAGATTTCTACAAAGAGGGCATTGAAAAGCTTGTAAAACGTTATGATAAATGCCTTAATTTATATGGCGATTACGTCGAAAAATAGCCTAAGAGTTTACCTTCAAAATGTATATAATAAAAATTAGTTTTTTCACTTTGTTTATTTTTTATTTCAAAGCGTCTGTCACTTTGTGGATTGCCCTCGTATTTAAAAAACTGGTCACTCCCTAACCGCCTCGGGGTATAAGAGTGAACCTATTTCTATATTTTTGCAATCATTCGCCTTTCAATCTTCGATGGGAACGGTCTTCCAGAATTCTGGCAAAAACAACGTCGAGGCAACAACATTGGGTGCTTTTGATCGAAGGATATGTTAGCATTTTGGAGACGACCGCCCACCCTGACGATTTCATTTTCTTCAAGAAAGAGAACTAACTTCCCCAGAGATTTGGAACAATCTTCCTTTTGAAGAAGGGAAATATCTTCAGCAAAGTACTGGCTTTGAACGTACTGCACGAGGAACGCATTGCTTGATACAACTCTTCGCGGGATAAGGGGCCAGGAGTAATGAATTTACTTTTAGACTTATGAATTAATGTTAAACAATAAGACAAGGTGCCTTGAATTTTCCGAAAGGAAGAAAACGTTTGCAAAAGTGTTTAGACTGTTATCGGCGCTTAGTTTATCTACGCGTCTTAACAAATGCATAATTATCTTAATTTTGATTTTATGAGTTAACCATTGCTCCTTTTCAATATTAACATAAATTCCGCATTATTAAAATTTCAAAACGAGATAATTTTAGAAGAAGTACACAATGAAGATGAGCCGCTGTGCGCCGATTTACCGAGGGCATCGTTAAGACCGTTTTCGTGACAAAATCGATTCGAACCCAAATTGTTCTTGGAAAAGCAATTTGCCGGTTCGAACACGTGCGCCGACCTTGACCCGGAGAAGAGTAGGGCGTGCGCCACGTAAAAGGCTATGGAGAGCTCCCCGGACAATCAGACGAAACACAATCAGTCGACTCAGAACATCTACAATCAGTCAGCCAACACCACCGTCTGAACATCAACGACGCCACGCCGCCGCTTTCTTCGTCGCTGCCGCCGCCGCCGTCTTCTTCGCCGCCGCCGCCGTTTTCTTCGCCGCCGCCGCCGCCTTCTTCGCCGCCGCCGTATTCTTCGGACATTCCGGTGCTTCGTGAACATTGAGTGTTGGTCACTATTGTTTTTGTGACTATTTATTTTTCGTGACTTTATTTTATTGACATTTTCCGTGTACATATTTGTTTTTTTCACTTTGTACATTTTCTTTCTGTAACTCCGTGTGTAAATAATAGCGATTGTTATCGCGCCAATCAGACTATTTCTGCCTCCACCCCATCCTTCGTGTTCCTTGTGCTGTGTCTCATAGCTAAACCGACTCCAAGAGCTAGCTGGAGGTCAACGAGGGCGGTCTCTCACCGCGCGCTGATTGCCCCCGTGACTTACGAAAATAAGATAAGGTGCCTTGAATTTCCGAAGGAAAAAACCTTTGCAAAAGTGTTTCCAGAAAATGTGGAACTATTTCTACGAATAATATAGTTTTTCTCTCTTCCACTTGAACCTCGGGATAGATATTAGGAGATATTGACTGACGTAGCCACTCGGGGCCAGTCCATCATAATGCATGGTCCTGTGAGGTTTCTAGGAAGGTTCTCTCGTGAGGCACAATCCCCTGGATTCTGGAGGCTTGACACATGTGATCAAGTTACGTTTGGTATTCTATCTTGGACATGAGTCGCTCGATTACTCACAAAAGTTTTCCAGCGATGCGGTGAAGAATTTAACCAACATAAGGCTATAGTTGAATATGACCATGCGTAAGTCTGATCAATAGACAATCGATTTTGATACGTGTCTTTGAGAGTGTCAATGAGTTCGGCCAACGAGATGAGGAATGGAAATCCGCTTCAAGAGTGCAGTGCTTCCAACAATTATTGTAGTTAAACATGAATGTCGATTCCAACTTTACATCATTGAATTGACGTCTTAAATATTGATTACAAAATTTCTTGCTAACGTGATGTGAAAGCAATTGTGGATTGTTTTCGTGATTATTTTACTATTGAACATAGGCGTTAACAAACATTTGTTCAGAGTTAAAATAAAAGTCCTGTATGGTGCCTGCTGCTTTTTAAACTTAACCATGGTGATCTCAAAACAGTTAGAAGGTTAAAATAGATATATGTAAATTAAAATAAGTAAAAATTTACAATTATAAAATAAGACTTGCTAGTTAAGAGGCCACTGTTAAAATAAAGCGAACACTCGAAATAAACCGGACCCGGTCTAAAAGTTGGAAAAAAGTTACCTAAGCAAGTCCTTGTCGCTCGTCCCGCCCTTACGCATATACCTTTACCATCCGAATACAAGGATGATCCAAAGATAACAACATTAGCATCATTCTTTTAGATATTGTTGCTACACCTTTTCTGAAATTTTCATTCAAAGAGTGCTGGCAGTATTTTTCGAAATTTTTATACCATTATTTAAGAATTTGTCACTTGGTACGAGAGTTAAAATAGCAAATTCTACCAACAGCACGACCTGCGTATGGGTCTAAGGCAGGGGTCGCCAAACTTTTTTGATCATCGACCTCTATATAATGTTTCGAAATCTCCACCGACCCCCACAAAAGTATTTTTTTGTGAACTCGCCCCTCGAAAATCAGCCATATTTTTATCTTTTGGCTATAACTTCTGAACAAATCTTGATAGCGTAATTTCGTAAATGTACTAAATTTCAAAGCCTATCCACTGGTGTAAAAAATGTGTGTATTGACTACTTTGGGACTGTAAAAAGAATGATTGATATTTATGGCTTGTATTTCCTGTAATAATAATATTCGTTAAAAAAATTATACATAAAGACATAAATGACGATGACCTAAAATAGTTTAATAATTTTTTTCTACGTCCGTTATAAAATGTACAGTTTTTTTCATTAATTTGGGTTCATAAAATATGTGATTCCTGAACCCTACAAACACCGTGAAAAAAAGTGCCATAACGGTTCATTTTTTCACTCTTTTGCGTGAAAACACGCCGCGAGTTCCGCCGATAAATGTCAAACATTCGTTTCCGATCAAGAAAATTTATTATTTTCTTCATTTAAAAAATGGTGATGTGGCCATCATGTTACTTTCTCCGACTTGATGGTATCATTTATATTTACGCTTTCGCGGTTTATTTTCAATTTAAATCATATTTTAAATGTACATCGAGCGTTGCGTAAACTCGGATGAAACTGACGTTTAAATCGTCAAAATTATGAAATATGGAAAAATTATACTTCAAATTCAAAAACTTAGTTTACTCAAATACTAAAGGGATTTCAAAAAAACTTATTCTTTATAAGTTGTTCATTTTATCATTCTCTACAATTATTATTGACATAAATTAACTGTTATCGTTTTATAATTATAAACCAAAAATTAAAAAAATAATAATAAATCTTTTTCTCGAATAAAAATGATTTTATGAAAAATGTTTTCAAGCAAACGATGTTGATTACTTTGTTGTCTTCAAAGTTTGTTTAAATGTTTTTGTGATACTTTTCATATTTAGGAAAATATTGGCAAAAAACAAAAAACAGTTTAGGTAAACGCCCATTTCCGGTGTACAAAATTTTACCAAAAGCTTTTCAGTTCTTCAGATTATCAAATAAAACTTATATTCAAAGTTTCATTTCCATTGGTCTATTAGTTTTTGAGATACAGCGCGCACAGCAGACATACACACACACACACACACACACACACACACACACACACACACACACACACACAGACACACACACACACACACACACACACACACACACACACACACACACACACACACACACACACACACACACACACACACACACACACACACACACACACACACACACACACACACACAGACACACACACACACACACACAGACACAAAAAAAATTTTTCTAGAAATTGTTGAAATGGCATCTAGGGACCCCAAAACGGATATTTCCGTAAAAAAAAATTTTTGAAAAAAAAATCACGATCACAATACTTTCTCGTACTTCGTAACGGAGAAAGTAAAAAAGTATTATTACTTATAAAATTTTTTTAAGGTTTTATCGAATTTATTTAAAGTTACAGACGAAAATTATTTCTATGAAACTCAAGAGTAAAGCAACTTTTTTTACTTGTAGTAATTGCCGCACTCGTCTTCGGCTAGTGTAGCAATCTTTCCTACTCGTGAAAAAAGTACTACTTTACTCACTTGTTGCATAAATAACTATTTCTAAACGCGGGATCCAAATATATATTCATGCATTTCCTTTAAATAAAACCTTTCGACTAAAAACGGTTTCATGTTCACTTGCGGAAAATATTAAAATCGTGGTTTATATCTCTTTACATTTTTTTCATTTTTTTACACTTGTTTTTCCTTCGACCCCCAATCGACCCTCCGATTCGGATCGACCCCCATTAGACTAGCTTAGATCGACCCCTTACTTTTGTTAAATAGACCACTGGGGGTCTATATAGACCACTTTGGCGACCTCTGGTCTAAGGAATACCACAACATGGTGACTCGAAGCAAAGACATTTTAAAGAGACGTCATTTTCAGGTGGTAAAACGATGAAGAAACATTCTCTTAATGATACATCACTGGACATTATCCCATGTACATTTTTTTCATAATTTCTTCATAATTGGAAAATTCGCATCTTCCAAAAGGGGTTGAGGATATCTCAAGGTCACCAAAATGTAATAATCTCCCTCATTTAATCTTTCCAATATCGTGTGAAAATTTCATATTTCCACGATTTATAAAAATAAATTAGACACAGAGTTATAATATATAAACACAACTTTATGTTGTAACTTTCATATTAATGAAGATATCGAAATTCTGTTAAGCTTATTTTATTCTTTTCAAGAAAGTGCCTCAACAACATATAACTTTCGTTGTTGTTAAATGATAACAACTGAGATATTTCAATATATCGAAAATGGAAAAAATTGACTCGTTCAACTGTTGTTCCTTTTGATATTATACCTG
Source organism: Ocypus olens (assembly GCA_910593695.2). Classification (NCBI taxonomy): domain Eukaryota; kingdom Metazoa; phylum Arthropoda; class Insecta; order Coleoptera; family Staphylinidae; genus Ocypus; species Ocypus olens. The sequence goes on from OU343048.1 coordinate 20,640,650, forward strand.
TGACCGAAGGTAATATTTTGGCAATATTATTGCTATACCAAATACAACTATCCTTGATTCAGTTCAAAATTCGAGTATTTGGAGATTTTTGCAGAAAAAGAAAATGTTTGTTCAGTAAATTTGAAAAGTTGAAAAGTTTTAGGTATGTGGCAAATGTTTTCCTATTTTGGTTTTACCTCTGAAAAAATGCATCTTTTGAAAGATTATTTTATCTGTTCTCGAAGGATTATTTTGAAATAAAATCATGAACAAAAGAGATATAGATTTTTGAAGATTTTCGTTTTAATTTTTTGAGCACTTGAATGAAAACGTCGCAGAGAAAAAACTACAAAACGCATAGAAAAAATTCCTTAAAAAAATATCCTCAATGGTCGAAGTGTCGCTTATTCAAAATCAATTTGGATTTTGTAAATTCGACAATTTTTAATGGATATGAATTTTTTTAAATTTTAGTTTTATTTTTTTGAGTACTTGAATGAAAACATTGCAGAAAAAATATAAAACGCGTAGACAAAATTCCATAAAAAGTGATCCTCAATGGCCGAAGCATAGCTTATTCAAAATCAATTTGGTTTTTGTAAATCCAACAATTTTCAATAGAGATATAGATTTTTGAAGATTTTCGTTTTAATTTTTTGAGAACTTGAATGAAAACGTCGCAGAGAGAAAAATATAAAACGCGTAGAAAAAATTCCTTAAAAAATATCTTCAATGGTCGAAGTATCGCTTATTCAAAATCAATTTGGATTTTGTAAATTCAACAATTTTTAATAGAGATATGAATTTTTGAAAATTTTAGTTTTATTTTTTTGAGTACTTGAATGAAAACATTGCAGAAAAAATATAAAACGCGTAGACAAAATTCCCTAAAAAGTCATCCTCAATGGCCGAAGTAGAGCTAATTCAAAATCAATTCCGTTTTTGTAAATTCAACAATTTTCAATAGAGATATAGATTTTTGTAGATTTTCGTTTTAATTTTTTGAGCACTTGAATGGAAACAGCGCAGAAGAAATATGAAACGCGTAGAAAAAAATCCTTAAAATAATATCCTCAATCGTCGAAGTATCGCTTATTCAAAATTAATTTGGTATTTGCAAATTCAACAATTTTTATTTTTATTTTTTTGGGCACCTAAATGAAAACTTCGCAGAAAAAATATAAATCGCGCAGACAAAATTCCATAAAAAAATATCCTCAGCGGCCGAAGTATCGCTTATTCAAAATCAATTTGGGGGTTGAAAATTTAACAATTTTCAATAGAGATATGGATTTTTGAAGATGTTTGTTATAATTTTTTGAGCACCTAAATGAAAACTTCGCAGAAAAAAAATAAAACGAGCAGACAAAATTCCATAAAAAATATCCTCAGCGGCCGAAGTATCCCTTATTCACAATTAATTTGGGGCTTGAAAATTCAACAATTTTCAATAGAGATATGGATTTTTGAAGATTTTTGTTTCAATTTTTTGAGCACCCGAACTTTTAAATCATAATAAAAACCTCTATCCAATGATATTTGTCGAAGGGAAAATGGAAAGGATATAACTTAAACATTTCTGGGACAGGTTTTAAATCGTAATACACAAAAAAATGTATTATTATTATTATTAATAATACAAAACCAATCTATTTGTACTTATTATATTTCTGGTATTGGAAACTATTTGTGCGTTTTTAAACTTTTATCAACAAATGTCTATCTGATTTTGGTTGAATTTTTGGGACAATTTTTGAATCGTAATACAAAATGAATTAATCATTATTATAAATACAAATCCAATTTATTCATAGTAATGTATGTGTTGGTAACACTGTTAATTATTTCAAGCACAGGTTGTGTATTTTTATATTTAACCAGATTTTTGGGACAACATTCCTTCTAAAAAATTACATGATTAAAGTTAAAATACTTTATTTAGACGAATATCAAGCCTTAGTAGCACTGCAATGAGATGAATTTAGTTACGGATTACCACGTGGTAACGGTTGCAATCATCCTTTTCACATCGTTTCGTGTTTTTTAGAAATACTAATATATTACAATCGAGAGAGTAATTGATCCAAAATATATATTTTTTTAAAATAATTCATAAATTTGTAAAGATGATTTTGTTCAGAATTACAGAAGACCCAAATTTAATCACTAGCAGCACTGTAAATAATTCAAAGGAACTTTAGTAATTAATTAAGATTGGAATGCTAATGGTGATTACATTTGTAATTGATTTATAAAAATAAATTAGACACATAGAGTTATAATATACAGTATATTTTTTTTATCGTGGGCCATAGGATTTTACATGCTAAAAGTATACCTTGTTTTAATGTGAATTTTATCAAAAAATTTTGAAGGAAATTTTAGTTAATAATAAATCAATTATTTTTCTACACGATGCGCTGCATTAGAATGACTTAAACATGTTTTATTCCATTAAAAAATGAAATTATTTAATATAAATAACTGTGCAAAAATAATCAAAGTACCTTGAATTTCCGAAATGTCAGATTGATTAGGCAAGAAATCAAACGAATTTATACCAGAAAATGTCTGTTTATAGCGTTGAAGAACGGGTGGAATATGTAAAGGCAATTATAAGAAGTTTGTCCAGCAGGAAAATAGTTCTACAAGAAGTCAGGGAATTTTTATTTTAGAGAAATAGTTGCCAACTTTTCTGCGGCGTATCCCGATCGTCCGGTTCCAAACAAAAGCACTTTTTAATGGAATAAAACATGTTTAAATTATTATAATTAAGCGCATCATGTAGAAAAATAATTGATTTAATTTACTAACTAAAATTAGCTTCAAAATTATATGATAAAATGTACATTAACACAAGGTATAATTTTTAACATGTAAAATCCTATGGCCCACGATAAAAAAAACATACGGTATAAACACAACTTTATGTTATAACTTTCATATTAATGAAGATATTGGAATTCTGTTAAGCTTATTTTGTTCTTTTCAAAAAAGTGCCTCAACAGCATATAACTTTCATTATTGTCAAATGATAAACAACTGAGATATTTCAATATATCGAAAATTGAAAAAATTGACTCGAAACAAAAGATAATAAATAAATTTAGTTTTCACCATTGGGTTTTTCTTAAAAAAAAAGATGTGCCATCCGTTTTTCTCTATCTATTATAGTTATCGAGATCCCCTATACAAACATCGAATTTTGCCCACCCTGTATATGCTTATTGAATTATATACTGAAGGAAAAAAAAATGAAAACTTACAATTCGTGAAATTTCGACCATTTTTAAATCGTCATACCTCGGAGTATTTTCAATCGATTTTGATGAATCTTTGAGGACGAAAAACTTTGAAGTGTCTTCTTTCAAGTCATGCATGCGAAATTAATCGTTACCCCTTCCGCCCCCTCTAGCGCCCCTGTGAAAAAAAAAGTTTTTCAAACTTTGACGATGTCTACGGAGTTGGAAAATTTTTGTCCACTCGATCCACCATAAAGGCATTAATATTTGATCAATTCCCTATGCAGGACTCGAAGAACGAAGTCCCTAGGACGATTTGGCACCAAGTTATGATGCACATAACTCAGCGACTTATCAACCAAATTTGATGATTCTTTCGGGAAAAAAATCTCATTTTGGCCCTACTTTAAGGAGGTAAACTCAGATTGGAATGAACCCTTTTCGAACCCTTCAACGCCCGAACAATAAAAACTCGTTTTTCGGCTCACATGTTTGTTTTGGACCATTTCTGTCGCAGTCTCATGTGAGATTCCAAAAGCAGGTTCAGGATCAATATTGGACTTTACTGCCCCTGTCTCTGCGCTCACGTTTTTTTTTGTTTCCTTAAGTTTATGCTAGATCCGAGTATAAGTAAAAATGCATCTAGTTGGCAGTAATTACGTTTTCCCCTCGGTACAAAAATAACCATGACGGTTCGACTCATACAGCACGACGGGTTTTATCTGTTTTTCTTCTTGTGATTGTTGCCGCCCAGAAGTGTTCTGCGTTATTCTGCAACGGCTGAGGGGTTCCTCTGGTTCTCTGTAATAAGTGCACTAATTATGCGGTCGGTGGGAGTGGAAGCACGCGTTATTTGTTAGCCCTCAGGCTAGTTCTAATTTGTTGTTGAGATATTGTGCCTCCAGACTGGCAAGGCAATCCATATCCAGCTTGGATTTTATCACGGGTGAAGCTAGTGCTGTAAGCGCTGCTTGGCTATAGGCTATGATAGAAATTGATCTGTTTCTTTATCCCGACTCTAATGTTTGTGACGCCAGTTCGGCTTGGAAAACGGAGAGAATCAGCGATTGTCCTTTCTTGGAGCTTCCCTCCATAGATTCCAGCACCAGTGCTATTGTTGCTTTTGGCCTTAGCTATGTACCAGATAGGCTCTAGGATATTTTTGATTCATACATTATCTTTCAAGTGTGGTAGTCTCTCATAAAGCACGATTTCATTGTTAGGATTGTTTCTTCATGCAGAACATTAAATATTCCCGGTCTATGAGTACACGTTCATTAATCTGCATCCTATATTTCGCTTGTCTTGCTTCCATCATAACAACCAAGTGTAATGTTGGTAGCGAGAGTATTGCTTCCATGGCCACTGTGTGTGTAGTTCTCATCGTATTAGTTAGTATACTCAAAAACATTAAATTCGAAATCAATAAAATTACGCACGTATAAAGCCCAAATGTATGTTTGTGTTGGTAGTTTGATTAATTTGAAGCACAGCTGAGTGATTCAATTCCGTGTTTACATTATCCAACTGAAATTAGCTATTAAATGTTGTTTTCTTAGAAGCGCACACGTGTAATCGAATCGTGCTGGTGGAGCGGGCAGCCCATAAAACTAGGAGCACCTAATTCGAGAGTGAAACAACTCCGTCCGTCCATTAATCATCCTCCACGAACGAAAACAAATTAATAATTCACGACCGGAAAATAACGAGCCGATTTCCGGGGGAGCGTTATTAATTTAAGGGGCGATCGTCCTAACGACTTCAACTACTCTCTTCATCGCTTTGCCTTTTCATCTAGCACACATTGTGCGCACGGGTTTTTCTCTGATTTTCTCGTATAAACAGCCCACTCCGGAAAAGTAGTCCAATTCAGCGTGTGTGACGGGTCTGAGCTTTACGCGTTTGTCCGCTGATAGATGGCGTTGATTTGTGTGGGCGACACAACAATGGGGCCGAATTTAAATGGGCGCGAAAATCGGGCCGGTTATGATTCACGCATTGTATCGCTCCGGCGTAAGCCGCTCAATTTAAATTCTTTCTATTTATCAAAATGCGGAAATGAACCGCCGATTTACATAACTGCGCCCGACATATTTACATAACAAGCTTTCATATTGGGAGTTTGATTTAGTGACCGGAGTTAAGCTGTTATATCCGCATGTATTACATTCTGAAAGTCATTCACCTACTTTTTCAGCTGAAATGCGGTTCGGAAAAAGTCCAAACTTTTTTACTGGACATAATTTAACATTTCAGGTATCGTCGAATATAATCAGATGGCGAATACATTCGTTTGGTTTTCTAACTGTTGAAAGTGGGTTGCAAATTCTACACGTAGCTGATGTTATTTATTATACCAATTGGATCTTATACGGAAATAGATAAACTTTTTAAAATGCTTTGCAGTGACTTTCCAGTCGGGAGTTTCCTGGTTCTTCTTGGATACTCCCTTGCACGAGTTCTACGTTATCTTCTGTCTTAGCTGAAGATGAACGAATGGGAGATGAGTTTGAAAATCCTCTCGTAGAAGTCGGCCGCCAGTTCATGCATTTCGTTTTGTGTTCCTACGTAAGCATTTTTGGAACCCACCTGGCACAAATCTTTGCATTCTGTAAGTGTATACGACAATGTCATAATGTCACAGACAACATACCGGGAAACATGTGGAAAATCATCATTAATCAACAGTGAAGCGCCTGTTTTGTCGAACGTTTGCATCAACAGTTGCTTTCAGTTCGTCCGTTATCACGATTAGACGGCTCATCGTGGGTAATTGTTCTGTAACCACTATGCAAACGAGACCACTGTTGGACTTTCCCATCATCCATCACATCTTACCCATACGCTCCAAAGAGTTGGCAATTGATTTTGCCAGAAGGAAAATCAGACTCACAGTACTTTGCAATCGGTTGGATTAGTAATTGACATAACTAATCTTAAATTGCCATAAAACATCGTCAACCCCATTTAAAGACTTGAGACTGACCGACAACATAGTCGAATGTTTAAAGAAGCCATTTGTCAGTAAAAATAACTTCGGGGAAGGCTATGCGCGGATAACGGTTCTTACTTTAAAAATGACCGTCGTATATGCCGGAGGTTATTTACACGAATTAATAATTAACTTCCGGCGCTAATGCCGAAAATAAAAATCAATAGGCTAAGGTGACACCGAAACAAAGATTCCCACGTTCCCAACTAATAAAAGCGGCACCTATAGTTTCGCGTTAGAGGCGGAAGGAATGTTGGTGGAGGTAAGCCGCAAGTCGTAAGTTCCAATTTAGGAATTACACGGACATATTGAAGACATATATTAGAGAGGGTGCCGTTTGTGCGTAGTCAATTTCCTTCCGGAGCCGGTATCCCTTCGGCTGCTGGAAAAATACCGGGGGCCCGTGAAAACAAATAAGGGCACGAATGAATTTTGATTCCGATAGCAAACAATTTCGGCATGGAGTGTAGTTTACGAGAGCATTGTTTATTCCCGTTGGGAAACACCACCAGCGGTGGTGAACTTGTAGTCAAACAACGCTCCGGAAAGTAATTATACGGGTGGAGCGAACCGAACCTTGATGCTGAATGTTATAAATAATGTATACATACGTGAGAATCTAGAGGGTTGTTTAATAATCGAAATGGATATGTTAAGTGTGCAAACAAGATAGATAGTAAGAGACTATCTTTATATACTTTGTAGGATTAATAGATTGTTTTTAGTATTCAGTCAGAAATGGGCATTCCGTAATATACAGGGTGTCTCAGACATGACTCCCCAGGCCTATAACTTTCTTATTTTTAAAGATAAATATAGAAAACTATATATATTTTTAAATGGGAGCAAATTCTCTTTAAAATTATAAGAATAAAATTTTCAAAAATATCTGCTCATATTTTGACAGTGATGTTCAACTTTCTTTTTTTTGCAAATGGCATCGGACTTGTTTTTTTCTTATTATAATAGTATTTTTTAATCTCTTTACAACCATGTAAACCAATTGTTACATCAGAAAAAAATTGAGAAAAATGAGATTAACCCTTTGACCTACAACCACGAGTACTCCTCGTGTTTAAATGTTCGGGCCAAACACAACGACCACGAGCATATCTCGTGGCGCGCCGCTTGGGCCAATCACATCGAGCACGAGCTCAACTCGTGGAGCAGCGCTTGCGTTAATAGTGCTGCACAATGAATGCATTTTCTTGCGAAACAGAATTTTTTCCAGTCCATATTTTACGTTTTCAGTTGTGCCATGAAAAAGCATGAATTTGTGCCCATACAATTGGGTGCCTCAGTGGGACTTGTTTCTGCTGCTATTTCGTCGCGTCTGCATGAGTTGAATCGGTACACGTGAGTCGCGACTAGAGCGCTATTAAATGTGCTCGCATTCGGACGTAAGGAAAGTAGGCCAAAGGGTTAATGATTGATTTTTGAATTCATTTTTTTTAGTTGGCCATGGAAATATTTGACTCACAGATTGTCATTACAGTTGTTCAATATCATTATTTTATTGCACCTTGTTTAAAATTACAATAAGAAATCAATTGAATAGTAAATAATCAGTAATTTTTAAATTATATTTTTGATTTAACTTTAACATATTAATAACTTTAAAAGATTACAAAAATTGTTCGAAATTCCCACCATTTTCAGTTGCGCAACATTCAAGTCTTTGCATTAACGCTCTGCTGGTAGCATTTAATAATACTTCTTGCGGAATATTTCGACAGACCCTTGTAATATTTGCTTTCAATTCATCCACACTATCAAATTCTAATGAAAAGACGAGCTTTTAAATACCCCCACAGGAAATATTCTAACGGTGCAATATCATGAGAGCGGGCTGGCCAGCGCACTGATCCATATTTTCCGAACCAGCGATCTCCAAAAACATTATTTAAGTGATCTCGAACTGTTAGGCTATTGTGAGCTGGAGCACCATCTTGTTGTAATATCATATTTATTCTTGTATTAAGCGGTACGTTTTCTAAGAGTCGTGGAAAAGTATTTTGAAGAAATGATAAGTAACGATTACCTCTCAAAGTACCTTCGTAGAAAGGCCCTATTAAGTTTCCTCCTATTATGCCACATCAAACGTTAATCCCCCATACGTTTTGAAAATTTCGATGCTTCATCCAGCACGGCTGCTCAGTTGACCAATATCTAGAATTCTGAGTAGTCACCACAGCATTATTATGAAATTTACTTTCGTCCGTCCATAATATCCTACTTAGAATGTTAGGTTCTTCTTGATAAGTTGCCATTATCCAACTAATAAATTCCATTCGACGGTCATTATCCCCTGGGTGCAGTGCTTATACCCGAATAAATTTGAAAAAACTCCTCTTTAGTGTCCTACTCACCGAAAATTATGATATGTCACATTGAGATGCAACAGTCCTAAGCGAGGTATTAGGGTATAATTGAACGTACCCCAAAACTGCTTCTGCATGAGCATCATCGGTAGCGGTTCGTTTTATTACATCTGGAACTTTCTTGTTCTTTTTGAATGCGCAGAAAGATTCTTCGCCAAATTAATAATTGTTTTATGATCCGGATGTGGTCTTTCCGGATATCTTCGTGCATACAACCTTGCAGCTTTTCTCGCATTCTGCTTGCACAAACCATAAAGAAGGATCATGTCAAGTTTATGAGAGTTTATGTAATTCATTTTTCTTATAACTCTAGACTAGGTGCAATAAGTTTTGAAAAGAAACATCAAATATTTCAAAGTCAACTAAAAAAAAATATCAATTTATAAATATTGGTTTACATGATTGTAAAGAAATTTTTGAAATTTTTTTTCTTATAATTTTAAAGAGAATTTACTCCCATTTAAAAATATATATGGTTTTCTATATTTATCTTTAAAAATAAGAAAGTTATAGGCCTGGGGAGTCATGTCTGAGACACCCTGTATATGAATTAAACAATTGCCACTGTGATGTACGCACCAATCAACAATCAAATTTTATTGTCGTTATCGTTATTTTGGTTGTATTATTGAAGTCGTAAAGTATTTAATAAATTATTTTTAATTATTAATCGTATGGTTTATTTTTAATTGAAATCATATTTTAAATATACATCGAGCGTTGTGTAAACTCGGATGAAACTGACGTTTAAAACGTCAAAATTATGAAAGATGGAATAATTATACTTCAAATTCGAAAACTCAGTTTACTCAAAAATTAAAGGGATTTCGCAAAAATACTTATTCTTTATAAGTTGTTCATTTTAGCATTCTATACAATTATTATTAACATAGAATTGCTGTAACTATTATCGTTTTATAATTATAAACCAAAAAAAAAAATAGTTTTTGAGATACAGCGCACACAGCAGACACACACACAGACACACACTAACACAGACACAATTTTTTTTAAAGAAATTGTTGATTTAAAGAAATTGTTGAAATTTCGATCACAATACTTTCTTGTACTTCGTAACGGAGAAAGTAAAAAGTAAGAAAAGGGAAAACGATACTTAGGTAGAACTAAAGTAAACGGAAAATGGTCTTGTGACATGGAAAGAGATCCAAGAGAGCTCAAAGAAAGATGCCAGTGTAAAGCTAAAAATGGATCTTTAAAATAACAGAAGAGTAAAGAAAAGACAATGGACTGTTGTTGGAGTTCAAGTTGGAGAGAAATAAGGTTTTTGTGAACAGTACTGTAAAGAGTGTTTTTATTGAAAGGTCAAGAGATATAAAACAGAGAGATAGAAAACAAACAAGAAGAAATCAGATTTTTAAGTACAATTTAAAAATAGGTGGCATTGGGTCCAAAAGTGGAAAAATAATAATTTGTAAAGAATTGATGAAAAAATCTATAAATAGACCAACCCTACATAGGAATGAAAAACAAAATAGTCGAAATGGAATCTTGCATGATCATTTCTCTCCATAGGGAGAGAAATGTTACTTCTCTCTCGATTTCGAGGGCTAAGAAATCGACTTTCTCTCCCGTTTGTGAAAAAATAAATAAATGATGTTTATCCAAAAATATTCAATCTCCATTTAAAAATAGCATTCAAGTAAAAAAATATGGCATTATTTATGCCAAAAAGAGATGAATGTGATATCAGAGGGAGGATTTAACGTGCACATCACAAGAGAAAAAAAATCTAGACGGGAAATAGAAAAAGATAAAGAAAATAAGAAATGTCTTTACCGTCGATCTCCAGACTGTATAACTCTCGCCAAAATATTCTGTAAGACAAAATTGTGCCACAATTTTTGTTATTTTGATCTTAATAATAAAGCCGGATTTAGTTATCTATGGCACGAGGGAGAAGGGGGGCCAAATGCAACAGTATTTGCATCTTGCTTTCAAATTTTAATTGAAAACCATGTTAATCCATTCACTGATAAAGAGAATGGAGAAATCGTTATCTGGAATGATGACTTTGCATAACAAAATAAAAATAGTGAATAGAGATAATGTTGGTATTAATTTAAAAAAATAATGTATAACTCAGATGCCAGTAGATTCTTTTTTTGAGTTAGGAATGAGCCATTCAGTCACGACTAGGTTATTATTTATGTATTTCAATTTGGGATGAGTAAATGAACAAATGAACAAATGAGTAATGTCAGACGTATACAAAACCATGACCCGAGCGAATACTTCTCGATCCCGGAAAAATCTTTCGCCCGGGATGGGATTCGAACCCACACGACACGCGGTGCAATCGGCACAAGCGCTCGCCTGTACCCACTACACCAACGGGCCGCCCTGCCAGTAGATTTAATACATTCGGCTTTGGAATGTAGAAGTCAAGAAGAATTAATGTTTCAGCTCAAAAAGCAAGAATTAATTCTATGTCAAATGATGTGAAGTATTCGGACCATACTAGACGTGAGTAACTCATGAGCGAGTCGACTCAAAGAGGCGATTCCTGTACAAATTTTCACGAAGTTTTTTAAAAGTGACAACCTTTTTTACAGAAGTAACTTACCAAAAATTGTAATTTCGCCCATCTCTAGACCATACCTTCTTTAAATCCTTTAAAAAGGTAAAGAGTATCAGACCTGGAAAAAAGCCTGGAGATGGCAAGGCAAATAATCGTTATATCATTTCGTTCTTACTAATGTTGCCCTTATTATTTTTTTATCATTTCTTTCATTAAATCCTTGAATAACATCATTTTCCATTTTAGGTAAACAATAAACGATATCCGTCGTTTAAAATATACACCAAAGGATAATACATTTTTTCGCATCTTATTAAATAATATAAACGTTGTTAAATCGTTTTTGATAGAGAAAGTTGTCCATTATTCGGCCGAATCATTTTCTCCACAGGTGACGTCCAATCAAATGATAGCAATTTCATTGCCCAACAGGTGACGTCCAATCAAATGATAGCGGTTTCATTGCCCAACAGGAGACTTCCAATCAAATGATAGCGGTTTCATTGCCCGACAGTTTAGTTGTTACTATGGTTACGATTCTTTTTTTTGTCAGCAACTGCCGCAATTTCCAAATAGAAAAATTATTAAATGTTTAATGTTGGCGGCGTTTACTTCGTGGTACATCTTGATTGTAGATTGGAATAAAACACTTTTACTTTTTTATGCCACTATATTTAATTTATGTGACTAGTTTCGACTATTCACTGGTCCATGGACCAGCACAGTTTCAAACATGTTTGAAAATGACCAGTGAATGGTCGAAACTAGTCACATAAATTAAATATAGTGGTATAAAAAAGTTAAAGTGTATTATTCCAATCTAGAAAAATGATTCGTTATAATTTAATATAAACAGAAAAATCTTTAGGTAATTATTTAATATGATGCGAAAAAGTATAGTATTAAACTCGTTAAAAAGTTGGCCATTGCCACTCGGGTGAATCAGTCTCGTGGCAATGGCCAACTTTCTCACTCGTTTAATAATATACTATTACAAATTCCAATTTTCGGAAGAATGGATAATTCTTTCCCAGCGAAGACTAAACATGGAATGAATCAGATATTCTTCATCGAAATAAAATTACAATCTCAGCCAGAAAAGATCTTAAGTCAACTTTAATAGCCGACTACCATGGCCCTATAATTCGATAATTTGCCAATTTTTATTTAACAAATGTTTTTTTGGATACTCTTAGCATTAATTTTATTTTGACATTTTTTGTTTTTCTTTTGCTTCACTCAGGTTAATAAAAAAAGCTCCTGCTTTTTAATTGTATAGAAGATTTCTAAGACTGCTAACTCCATTTTTAGGTTGTAGGAATTAAATTAAAAATATTTTACATAAGTTTTATCGAAAAAGAGACTGAAAACAATACTGAAAAATATTTGATTAACATACGTTGTGATATCAGCACATTTGTATTCTTCAAGACAGATCTTTTTCTCTCCTGAAACTTTGATGTCAAAGGTGTTAGCACATTTAGCCGACGATATGAACTTTCCACATGTTTATAAATTTATCAAAATAAGCCTTACAAAGACTACAAAACGGTCGCCTGATTTGTCTCCAAACGACTTTTTTTGTGGGGGTATCTAAAAAGCAATGTTTATTATAACATTATTATAAACAATACTTCAGAGTTAAAAGATCGTATAATTACTGTTTGCGATGAAGAAGAAATCCGCAACACATTATAAATGCTATTCAAGGATTTTATAATCGACTTGGCTACTGCTTACAACGTAAAGGTGGTCATTTTGAATATTTATTATAATTACTTACGATTTATCATTGTTTGTTTCATTAACCTCACTTTATTCGTAATAATTTTAAGCTTTCACTGTACTGTGACAGGTCGACGCAGCCTTTGTGTACTTGGTTGCCTACATTTGCAATGCGTTGATGTGATTATTATGACATAGAACATAGACATTAATAATCATATGTTCTGAGTTAAAAAAAAGACCCTGTATTGTAAGTATTGTTTATAATAATGTTATAATAAACATTGCTTTTTAGATACCCCCACAATAAAAAGTTGTTTGGAGATAAATCAGGCGACCGGGGTGGCCAAGGTATTGCACCAAATCTACCTATCCAGCGATCAGGAAGTAATTCACTTAAATAATTATTAATGGCAGCTGTAGAATGTGAAGGCACTCCATCCATCTGATAATAAGGAGCAGCAATGTTTAGTGTATGAATTTCTGGCATTATACGAGTTCGCAGATGATCTAAGTAAACATTACTGTTTAGATTTCCATTAATAAAAAGAGGACTAATAAGGGTATCATTAATTAGTCCAGCCCACACATTAACTCTCGCATTGTATTGTGTGTGCGTCAAATTTTGTTAGCGAGGATTATTGCACGCCTAAAATCTAAAAGGTGAAGGAATGGGTGTAAGGAATGGGTATCGATAAGGAATGAAGAATACTAACCTATAATTTTGTGGATTAACTTCACCATTTAAGTAAAATGATGCCTCATCAGTAAATATTATTCTCTGTAAAATTTCTTGATCATTATCAATTAAATTGAATACGGTTTCACAGAATTCTGTTCGTTTGCCTTTGTCCTCATTTGATAGTTGCTGATGATTTGAAAACTTGTAAGCATTGTATTTAAATTCTTTTAATGTCTTGTAAACGGAAGCTGGACTTATTCGAAACTGTGCTGCGATAACTCTTAACGATGATATGGGGTTCTGCTCTACGTAACATACAATTTTGAGTTTCATCTCTTCCGTTAAAATGTGATTTCCTTTAGCCCTTTTAATGTGAAAATTACTCACGCAGCCAGTATTGTCAAAATGATGGACAATATTACAAATTGTTGAGATGGATGGAACTTGTCTGCTCGGATACTCAACCGAAAACAAAACTCTAACACGTCGAATGCTGTTCCCACTCTTGTACCAATTAATTATCTGTATTCTTTCTTCGGTGGTGTAATACATTTTTATTAATAACACAATTTTGATAATTAAATAAAACTGAGTGTAAGTATGGTTGCCTACATTACAATGCGTTGATGTGATTATTATGACATAGAACATAGACATTAACAATGATATGTTCTGAGTTAAAAAAGACTAATATAGATATTGAGTACCCAAGGCGATTTAATTAAGAATAAATTGAGTTGAAAAATTTACACTATTTATGGTCAATTCAGATTAATTATGGATTACCGCATAGTAACGGTCGCACCCATGCACTATATTAAAAAAAAATGTATTTAGTTATGAGGCAAACAAACATACTAAAATATTATGTTGACGTAGAAATGCATACTATGAATAAAAGCATTCTACAGGTATCTAGTAAACCACACTGTTTGGTAATGCAGGGTAGATATAGAACTGCAACGTCGGCCCTCTTTGTGTACCCGTCCAATACATCGTAGGGAAGTGCGCTTTGCATATTAAAACAGACAGCCCCTTTGTCAAAAGGCCTTCCACAGAGAACGGCACAGTTTCGTAAGAGATGATACAGCAGGAGGGATGCGATGGGGTCCGGTCGATAACCGGTCAAGAAAGTAATAGGGTCAAAGGTATCTCTCCTTTCGCGATTCTTAGACGCTTCCAGGAAAATTCCCACCAGCCCAGGATAATAATTCCGGATGCATTTTGATGGATACCGCAATAAAATAAAACACAAACCGTCCGACCGGAGGAGCTTTGCATAAATAATAATGTGGCCATCCTTTCTCTTTTAAGCACATGCAAATAACCGCATAAATATTCTCCGGCGGTAATAATTACTCCCAGATTTTTCCACCCTTCCTTAAATGCGATTGTTTTGATAAAATAGGTGGATGTTCAGCATATAGATTAGGAAATTTGCGGAGGGACTGCGTATCGAATTTTAATTGAAAATATTATCGGGGGATAATAAAGCCGATGATTAATTTACCCGTTTTCTAATTATAACGCTTTGTCGTCAGCGGATTAATTATTTCAAGTTAAAATACAATTTATGCTTTTATTTTAATAATTGTAAAAAAATCAAATAAACACGGGCAGAAAGACCCATGGTCGACAGCCCTTTTGGCAAAAGAGAATGTATCATATAATTTATACACAATAACTGTCCACATAAAGAGGATGATGATGTCAAATAAACATTACAATTGTACCAGCGAGTACGTGTGAAAAATCACAGCAAAGTTTTAACAAAAATAGTTTTTTTTTTCTATAATTCTAAATTTGCTGATAGAAATAAATTGAATTTTGAAATATTCGAAACTATTTAATGCTAAAAATAATGCCCATTCTTAACGTTGCATCAGGAGATTTTAATGTATTTTAAATCTAAAGCATACCCTCTTTCCTTATGAAAGCGATTAGAATTTTCCCATGCCGAAAAAAAAATCTTAAAATTAGCAGCAATAGGCGTCGAGTGTTGAATTATGAACGCGATTAGAATTTTCCCATGCCAAAAAAAGTCTTGAAACCACAACAATAGACGTCGAGTATTGAATTTTATATTTTAAAATACCAACTTTTTGAGTGGTATTTAAGAAATGGGTATTTATATAGTTTTATCAACGGATCTTTGCGTGTGCGTCATTGCCGAAAATGGAGTATTCTCGCCTTAGACGACATACGTATATACACGTTGCATCTAATTTAACTTATCGTAGGGGGAGTGAGCGCATTAAAATATGGTCGGAACTAGATTCAGTAGTCTATGACGTGCACGCAAAGATCCATTGAACCCTACCACATCACAGACTTGAATTTATTATTTTAGAGGATTTCCCTACTTTTATTTCGATGTTGGGTATATCTTAGAACACAAGTAATCGCAGACTCAGTGATAAAATCATCAATGATAAATTTCAAGGTGTCGGTTTAATTAATTATTAAAAGCAAAAGATTTAGTGCGTTAATTATTGTTGAAGGATATTCCGAAATATTATCCTGGTAATGTTACAGCAAAATTAAGGTAGGTAGCAGTTGCATGCAGAGCTGTGATTTGTGATGCGGTGGTTTCAGGTTAGTGGTAAAGTACTTATGTATAAAATAGTGAATATCAAAACAGCCTGCTGTGATATAGTGGTGGCTTACCGGTAACGACATTATGTCTATCCCCTTATTACACATGCATGCATGCATTTTTCATGCCGCACCATTAGACCACTAAAATGTGTGCAGGTATGTTTATAATTTATGTGCATGCATTATATAAGATGCCTTACCAATGCATGAACACGCCTCGTCGTAATAAGAGACAGATAGAACCAGATTATTAATAATATTAATAACATAAATAAATTGCATTGAAAAATCACTTATTCAAGAATGTAATCTTACATCTTATAAGCAGTGCCGGGTTTAGGTCTAGGCCAACTAGACTTGGGCCAACTGCAGCACTTTTTCAGGGGCAACGATTTTTTTTTCTAAATTTTTCTCTTCCTAACTGTGCGAATGCGATTCAATGCAACGGCGTTTGTTAATACATATTTGCATACTGTTGTATTGCAAGATTTTAACGATATAATTATTTTTTCAATGGAGTACTGGTTTTGTGTAAGCAATAAATCACAAAAATCTCATAGTTCACGAGATTTTTCGTCTAGCCCGATATCATTGGGAGGGAATCAAATTATGGGTCCAAGGGTTTTCGGGGTCGCTGATTTCAAAAATGAAGTCAAAAATAAATTGAAATGGCGGACACAAAATGACGGATAGTTATTCGAAAATATCAATAATTGTCGCTAGAAATCGACAATTTTTGTGGATTCTGATTTCAAAAAATTAATCATACATTTAAAAGGTATACATGTGCATTTATTACAATAAAATATAATGTACTTATTTCTAGTTTTTTCTACAAAATACAGTAATCGCTATCCGAAGTATTATTACCCTGAGTGTCATTATCTATTAAGTCATCATAGAAATCATTTAATTTCTCATACAGATGGGAGTGCGATTGCTTCGTGAAATATTTTTTTACCAAGTTTCGGTACCGATTTTCTCAGACTTGAAATGAAAGGATCTGAAGAAGCAAGGTTTTTCCCTGGAACATATTCGCGAAAAATTCTCCCGATAGTTTCTGACATCTTTGTTCCCAGATTCTCGATTCCTGCTTTTTTGGATAATTGCCCTATTGGCAAAATGGTTGATTCCACGATTCTCGGGCCATTAACTAGAATCTTGTGGACCGCGGTTGACATATTGTACCAATGTTACGGAAATTCACGATGAAGACAGGAGCGGAAGGCCTTCAGTTTCAGAAGGAATTGTCGAAAAAGTTAAGAAAATATTGCTTGAAGATAGGAGGATCACCATTAACGAATTTGCTTTCCGTATTTCTGAAACTTCCCAAAATTAAAGGAACACTTCGGTGGTTTACGCTTCAATACCGATGATGAATTCAAGGAAGAGGTTACTCGATTCCTCAAAGGATTAGCGGCAGAATTCTATAACATGGGGACAGAAAAACTGGAGCATCGTCTGCAAAAGTGTTTGAACAGAAACGGCGATTATGAAAAATAGCATAAGTTTTAAGGTTTAAAATGATGTATAACATTAAGAACAAAAATATAGCTGTGAATTATTAAAAATCATGGGAACCCTATTTTACGAATCCCCATTTCTGAGAGAAACCCAATTTTTCAACGATTTTTGCCAATTTAAAAAAAAATTCAGATAAAACAAAAAAATAGGGGTTTCTATTTAACTTTTCAATTTCTTACCCCCTACCCTCTAGGGGGTACTGGGTCGAGTTTCGTATCATTAGATATCCGCCTCCGAGGCGAACAAATTTTAATTATATTTTTTTTGTATTCGATGCGTAGTTTTCGAGATATTTCAATGCCTTCACTTAAATTGAACACCCTGTATACAGCAGATCTCGATGTCACACGGAGTCAAATGCTTTCTTGGTGTCAAGAAACACTCTAGCGTATTTTTGGCCTTCGAGGTGTGCCGTTTGATAATTGGATGTAAGGATTGCGATCGGCAGGATTGTGGATTTGTTAGGAAGGAAGCCAAATTGATATATTGGTAAAATATGTGATACGCATGCAAGGATTTTTTAAATTTGAGATTCGAATAATTTTTCAAGGACGGGTAAGATAGTGGTAGGTCTATAGTTAGGTATTAGTAGTGGATCATTGTCGGATATTGGTATGCAGGTAAGGATACCAGATTTCCAGATAAAAATAATTCAGCAGTCTCGTGGCAAACACCAAACCGACGCGCCGGTACCATGTCATTTGCTTTTTGAAAAACGATGGTAATAGTTGATATTAGGGATGGGACATATTTCACGTACCTGTGATTTTTCACTAGTATTGAAAAATCACAGGTTGCTACTGTTTTACTAACAGGAGAATTTCACTGCTACTTAAAATCACTGCTACTTGAACTGTTACTGCTACTATTTATTCTTTTATGTACTTTTTGTGTCTAGCATAAGCGCAAATTAATATTAATTTTAATATGGCTGATCAATGATTAATGTAGCTTCTTTTATTTATAACTTGACTTACCTAGATTTAAGAGACCTGTGTAAATATTATTATATATTAGCACCAATAAACTACATTACATTACATTACATTACATTACATTACTTGTACCGTAATTGCTACTTAACACGTGATTGCTCCTTAACTGCTACCTAAGCAGTGATTGCTACTGAAACTGTGACTGTTACTTAAAACGTGATGGTAAGAAGACAATACAAGTTGAAATTTCCAAATATAATTTAATATGTATTACTTAGTTCTACCATTTATACACGATATTGTATTTAAATTTCAAATAAATATTTAATAAAAATAACAAATATTAATTATAAAAATGCCATCGTATACCTACTATATAAAATAAAATCAATTACAACTTATCTACTAGCAATGATTAATTAATTAATTGAGATTTTATAAGAACGAAAATGTGATCTTGCCCGACGTGGAATCGAACCACAAACTGGATGCAGTGATCGAAATAGACTTTACCACCCGGCTACCGCAGCGATTGATTTAATAATTAAAATTATTATTTTTTTATTTGAGTTACTTTAATATAACAATAAGTTGAAATTTATACTTAAAATTACTGAGGAGGTTGAATGAAAACACTTAGCTGGTATCACGAATTTTACAGAGTAATGGCTCAATCATATCAATCACATAATACACAAGTTCTAACATAGCGTATGTTTACCAGCCATGATCACAATCACAGTTTAAAATCACAGGTATTCAAAAATACCAATTTCAAGTAGCAATATTTTTCACATAATTTTTTTTTCGTGATTTCAACGTTTCACAATTTTGGTCATTTTTTTCCATAGTATTATCCAGAAAAAAAATGCATGAAAAACATGTTGGGTCTCGGAAAGTTTTAAAAAATTCATGACGGGTCTTAATGACGCGAAGAAGCGTGTAGAGTAATTATTTTACCCAGAAAACATTTTTTTTCATCATTTCAAGGTTTCACGATTTTGACCATTTTTTCATAGTAAAAATAGCAGTTTTTCCCATCTCTAGTAGATATCACAATGTTATTAGTCCAGTTACCCATGTTAACTTTCAAACAAAAACTTAGGATAAATAAAAAATGTAATCTTCAACTTCAATAGTGATCCGGCAGAATGGATAATAAATGATACAACTTTCGACTATGTAGTCAAATACGGTAGAAATCAAAATTTAAATAAAGATTTTACATGCTCCCGTTATAAATATCCTGATAGAGTTCCACTAGAACTTTGTTTACTTTGTAGAACTCTTGGAAACGGTCTACCAGCGACGGTTGTTTTTTTTATCAATTTATTTATTGCGCGACAAGTCGTCTATTTGCACAGAAATCATGGCATCAACTTCCTTCAACTGGATTTAGTGACTGAAAAAAAGCTTGACAAAGAAATAAAAGGACATAGGTAAGCATCGATACTTTTATTGCATAAAATCAATGAGAATGGTGACAAGATACAAAGTATGGTTTTGGAAAAGAGCTGTAGCTACCGTGCGTTCGCTTAATATTCGCGGTTTATTTTTTTGAGGATACGATGAACAATTTTAATCGTTTCATAGCGGCAATTTCGTGATGCATTAGAATTGTTGGCCAAATTCGATTCATTTTTGGCTGAACATAATTAAATTCGTGACGAGTTTATAACGACTATGGTAGAAGTAGTTGCAATTAATTAATACAGGGTGTAGTGGAACAGAACGCAACATAGGATTTTCAATGTTAATTTCTTTATGATGAAAAATTATCTTCCCTGATCATTTTAGAGTAAATATGTAAATATACTTTTTGTAGAGTAAAAATTTCTACATGCAGTGATGCTATTATTTATTTTTTAGCATTCATAAAAACCCTAAAAAATGATAAAATAAAAATGATCATTTTCACGAAAATAATGCTTGCCATGAAATAAAAAAAAATAATGCGCTGTTGGCTTCTGTCAAATTGATTGAATACTTTATAATTGTTTACAAGTTTTTTCATTAGAAATGTATTGTATTCAAGGAAAAGTGCAACTTGTGAAGTGGTGGCAGTTTTCGTGAAGTGCGGGATATGTTTGCCATTAAATGTTCTGCATGGATTCATGCTATTATTTCTTTTTTCATTCATAAAAACCAAACAGATCAACTACGCATTATTTTTTTAATTTCATGTTAACCATTATTTTCGTGAAAATGGTAATTTTTATTTAATTATTATTTTTTCGAGTTTTTATAAATGCAAAAAATTATATAACAGCATGACTGCATGCAGAAATTTTTACTCTACAAAAAATGTATTTTCATGTTTACTCTAAAATGACCAGAGAAGATAATATTCCAATATAAATAAATTTACATTGAAAATCCTATGTTCGGATTTGTTCCACTACACCCTGTATAGTAAAATTCACGAACCGAAATATTTTTCTATTTTTCAATAAGTGTTAATTCGACACCGGACATATCCAATATTGACCAGTTGTCATTTATGGTGCGTTTTGTCTCTAAAGATGGAAGTCCCGTGAAACGATTACTAACGTTTATTCCAAATTGTGGAACAAAAAAAGGAGATCGTCTTCGAAATGCTTAAGCACTTTTAAATTTATTAATGCAAAAAGTCGTGGACAGTCGTATGACAACGCAAATAATAGGTCAGGTCAATATACCGAACTTCAAGCTAGACTTAAAGAGGGCAATTCCCTTGCTGTCTACGTTACCAGTACCTAAGCTAAATTTTGTTGGTTCCTGTGCAGGAGAATACTGTGAAAGGTCTTTGTGCAAGATCTGTACATTTTTAGTGTACCTACTTATAGGTGACAGATTTTCCAGACCCAGTTAAGCAACAAGCAAGGCAAGAAGTCAACATCTGCAAAATATCTATTAAAGTCATGATGGTCTGGCAGCAACGAACGAAGCTTGTAATTTTCAAGAATAGCAATATGAAGTAGATAACACTAATTTGTAAAGTTTTGTTGTTTTGAAATGAATAGATGTGTCTGAATGGATTTTTTGCACAAATTCCGAAAATGACCTTCAAAATTCCATAACACATCACGTTTTTACAAATGACGGAAATTTAAAAAGTTATTTTATATGTCATCGTTACATGGTAATGTTTGTAACGTGTGAAATATTTGTGGAAGAGCGGAATGATTGTCTAAACAATAGATAAACAAAAATATCTAGATGATAATGGAAATACAACTGTTTTATCTTATAACTTCACGATTTGTGCCACTCATAAAGACGATGACTATTGGTGACATGTGGCGCCATTCGGAGACAAATTGTGTTATACTAGTTAGTCCAAAGAAGAGGTCCTGTTCGGTTTTTTCTACGTGGTTGCGTAAATCATCCAGACACAATTCGCTACATATGAGGCTGTTATGCAACAAGGAAAAACAGGTAACATATTACGCTTTTTGTGAAAACTGCTTATTTTTAATAAGTTTACAACAAAGTTTGGTCTCCTCACAAAGTGTGGCGGGGCTGAGGAACTGGAAAACTGGAAAAAGGGCATCAGTGCCGTTCGGTGTATTCAGGGTATGATGTGAGCCAAAAAAAACCACAGTGATTGCTACTTTTGTACAGTGAATATCGTGGGCCATACCAGAACTAGTAAGCGTAACATTGTGTATCCCATCTACCATAGGACCAGTGTCCCTTATGCCCCTTAGTGAATCAAGTGTCAGCCCCGTCCAATAACAAGCCCCCAACAGACACCGATTCAGAGGGTGTTCAAGTGATGCAGAGTTTTTAGGATCACGATTTCATGAAAATTATATTTTGCTGAGAAAGGCGGTTTGGTGCATTATCGAGACATTCCGATAGCCATGAAATACTTTAACTCTAATTAGAATTCAGGACAGTCAAGGTTCATATATGCCAGCAAATCCAGCACAAAAAATGTTTTATTACATAATACTAACATCCATCTACCCATTCCAGTAGCACATTTTATGCTATAAAACACACAAAAACATAAGTTGCAGCTAGAAAGTGCGTAGTACAAGTTTTGTTCGAGAGACAGAGAGACAGATTGCTCGACCATCAAGTAGAGTATACTAAATTTCCTTAAATGTTGGTTCGGCAGCAGTGGTCAGTCAGAAGCAGTACGACCGGAGGAGATTTTTACCTCAACTTGATGATTTTATCGAGGTTAGTTAATGTCGCTGTAAACCACTCGAAAATGCAAAGCCATATTATTCCTCGAAACCTGGGGATAGTAGAACAAAATTACGACAAGCGCTCTCGCGCCTATTGGCTTTTTCTTTGACACAAAATAAGACGAGCGTTATTGCGCCGTTCGGGCCTACTCGCAATCGATAACTACAAGCGCTATTGCGCTGTTTGGCGTTTATGGACCATGTTTTTACAATGACCTCTGCGACTCAAAGAATAAACAAATCATTGGGGGAATATTTCTAGCATTACGGAAAGATTTGATGAACACGAAAAAATTGCAATTGCAAAATTTGAATTATTTGCTCAAAGAGAATACAAAATAGATAGCAAGAAGAAGATGAAAGGAAAATAACAGATCCAAGAATCTGCTGAAAATGAAATTGAATTGGAAGACAAAGACAATTTCAAGATTAACATATTGTCTAATCTATGGGATTAGTAAAGTTTTTGAACTTTTCAGAAGTAAAGATTTTTGTTAAAATTTAATTTTCTGAATAATTGATGTAGTTTAGATGAAGATATTATTATTAATAAAGGTAAAAACTTAATCAGTGACTTGGAAGGTTCATTGATAAACGAATTGTATTGTGATGACACTACACCAATATAATGTAAACGGTTCATACGCACTGATTTATGAAAAACTTCTTGCACTGATTTATGAAAAAAACAAATATTTTGGCATTTTTCTAAACATTGCATTAGCGTTTCATACATTTTTGTGTACGTTTGCAATAAACTGCTCCGATGAATGCTCGTTTTCTGCTTTAAAAAAATTAAACCGTTTCTACATTCAATTCTCTTGCAATATTACGGATTGAATCAGAAGTTATATGCGACATTAATTATGATGAACTAATCGAAAACTTCACCATAAACAAGTTTGTGGCAAGCCCTTGACGTTCAAGTAGTTGTGTGTACGTAATAGTTATTTATTATACGAATTCGGATTGTTCGTAACTAGTCCCGCAAGAAAAAGTTTTATTTTCTTAAGGGACTAATGAGTAATTGCACATACATTAATACAAAGTATAATTTTTAGCTTGTAAAATCCTGTGGCCCACGATAAAAAAACATACTGTATATGTACATACATCTATTAAAAGCAGTATGAAACGTTCCAGGATTGGTGCAAGAAACAAGTTGGCAAGTACACAGAAAATATTTTATTT
This sequence comes from Ocypus olens, assembly GCA_910593695.2. Taxonomy (NCBI): domain Eukaryota; kingdom Metazoa; phylum Arthropoda; class Insecta; order Coleoptera; family Staphylinidae; genus Ocypus; species Ocypus olens. Next base: position 20,664,616 of record OU343048.1, read on the forward strand.
TAATACTTTATTTCAATATTTATTTCAAGCGTGCGGTAAAGTACTTTCTCGCACGTTCCTATAGGTATTGTGCGGGAAATTACAGCTGTTTGGAAAACGTATACTTTGCGGTATCAAATGAATGCGCAAAAGCACACTTTATTTATTGGTCATAGAAAAAAAAAAGTGTGTAATTTCGAGCGCAAAGCTTGTTTGCCGATTTCGATAGATTGGCGGACAACGCGTTAGCGCTGTCAATCTCAATCGGTAAACACGTAGTTTGCGCTCTTAATACATAAATAGCTATTTGGTTTTAAACAGTCTATATTATATATTATAATAATATAGATATAAATCATATTTAAGATTTTTTATGATCGCACATTGAGGAGAATAAAGTTTTGTTTTAATTTAAGAGTAAAATTTTCTTATTTTTGTTCACTAAGTTTATCGGGAGGTAAATAAGGGGGGTAAAAATCTTGGGGCCTGCGACGCCACTGCTAAATCCAGTCTTGCTTACAAGAAAAAGAAAGTAAGGTGATTTATTTTTTTAAAGATAATTTGCAATAGTAAAAAAAAAATCACTGCTACACAATTTTTTTCATTGCCATTATTATTAAAAGGGTATATTGGTAAAATAATCTTTTTACCGCCATCCCGTCGCTAGTACCGAAAACTGCTGCGGTTTTGCATTTTGCTCTCTGGTTCGACTGAAGAGACGCAAATTGTGTTAAAAACCATAATAATTGTAAGCATTCATTACATTCGTCATAAACAAAAAACTACAGATCGATTTCGGACTATAGCCATCATTAGTGAAATGATACAGTCTGGTTTGTCGTTATTGGGAAATGGCAATTAATAAAAGGGTATATAGTGATCACATGTTTACTGTAAAATTAACTATTATATATTGAAGAGGCTATTACTTATTAAAACTCCAATCAAAATATTTTAAAGTTATGCAGTAGTAGTATAAGTTATTTCATATAACAAAATTAAACAAAGAACGTATTAAAGGATTCTTAGAATTAAAGAACTTGTTTGGTTTCATGTTTTATAACACGTGTTTCAAACTTTGAATTAAACAACTTTATTATTTAATGATTTTAATATAAATAGTGGTAAAAAAAAACGTCGAAAGTTGTTTAATTCAATGTTACCTGACAATAGACTACCACATAGTAACGATCGCAACCATCATCTTCATACGTGTTTCGAGTTTTACAACTAATTTTTAAAGAAAATCAGTTATGAATTGCAGTCCTTTGAAAATTAGTTGTGAAACTTGAAACATGGAACTAAATAAATGCTTTCATTCTAAGAACTCTTTGAAATACCAGTAGCCAAGGAAGTATTAATTTCAAAAACATATTAAATCTACCGAGTATATTTTTACTTTCTCCGTTACGAAGTACGAGAAAGTATTGTGATCGTGATTTTTTTTTCAAATTTTTTTTTTACGGAAATATCCGTTGTGGTGTCCCTAGATGCCATTTCAACAATTTCTGGAAAAAAAAATTGTGTCTGTGTGTGTGTGTGTGTGTCTGAGTGTGTGTGTGTGCTGTGTGTCTGAGTGTGTGTGTGTGCTGTGTGTGTGTGTGTGTCTGTGCGCGCTGTATCTCAAAAACTAATAGACCAATTGATATGAAACTTTAAACATACGTCTTATCTGATAATCCGAAGAACTGAAAAGCTTTTGGTAAAATTTCGTACACCGGCAGTGGGTGTTTACCTTAACTGTTTTTTGTTTTTTGACAATATTTTCTTAAATATGAAAAATATCACAAAAACATTTAAACAAATATTGAAGACAATAAAAAAATGAGTTTATTTTGTTTAAAAAAAACATTTTTCATAAAATCATTGTTATTCGAGAAAAAAAAAATTCTTTTTTTTCATTTTTGGTTTATAATTATGAAACAATAATAGTTACAGCAAATTTATGTTAATAATAATTGTAGAGAATGTCAAAGTGAACAACTTATAAAGAATAAGTTTTTTTCGAAATTTTTTTAGTTTTTGAGTAAACTGAGTTTTTGAATTTAAAGTATAATTTTTCCATCTTTCATCATTTTGACGTTTTAAACGTCAGCTTCATGCGAGTCAACAAAACGCTCGATGTATATTTAAAATATGATTTAAATAGAAAATAAACCACGAAAGTGTAAATATAAGTGATGATACCATCGGAGAAAGTGACATGATGGCCACATCACCATTTTTTACTTTCTCCGTTACGAAGTACGAGAAAGTATTGTGATCGTGATTTTTTTTTCAAAAATTTTTTTTACGGAAATATCCGTTTTGGGGTCCCTAGATGCCATTTCAACAATTTCTGGAAAAAAAAATTTTGTGTCTGTGTGTGTGTGTGTGTGTGTGTGTGTGTGTGTGTGTGTCTGTGTGTGTGTGTGTGTGTGTGTGTGTGTGTGCGCGCTGTATCTCAAAAACTAATAAAGCAATTGATATGAAACTTTGAACATCCGTCTTATTTGATAATCTGAAGAACTGAAAAGCTTTTGGTAAAATTTCGTCCACCGGAAGTGGGCGTTTACCTTAACTGTTTTTTGTTTTTTGTCAATATTTTCTTAAATATGGAAAATATCACAAAAACATTTAAACAAACTTTGAAGACAACAAAGAAATGAAAATCTTTTGCTTGAAAAAATTTTTCATAAAATCATTTTTATTCGAGAAAAAAATTTATTATTTTTTTTTAATTTTTGGTTTATAATTATACAACGATAATAGTTACAGCAAATTTATATTAATAACAATTGTAGAGAATACTAAAATGAACAACTTATAAAGAATAAGTTTTTTTCGAAATCCCTTTAGTTTTTGAGTAAACTGAGTTTTTGGATTTGAAGTATAATTTATCCCTTTCATGATTTTGACGTTTTAAACGTCAGTTTCATCCGAGTTTACACAACGCTCGATGTACATTTAAAATATGATTTCAATTGAAAAAAGACCACGAAAGGGTAATTAAAAATGATACCATCAAGTCGGAGAAAGTAACATGATGGCCACATCACCATTTTTTATTAAGTCATCATCTTTATGAACTGAATATTTAAAAACTAATATAAATGTAAATAGTTCCTTGTGAAATAAATCTGCATAATTTGAATAACAAATATGTTATCGCAAGTCTAAGAAAAATGAAGCGATCCGTTCTGTTTGAAATTATGTCAGCAGGGCGACGTTTCAATACACGACACCATGTTACAAATACCCGGTGTGTCTATTTGTGTGAGCTTACCCGGCCCAACCCAACCCTCTCATCCGCTCGGTTTCCCTCAGCGTAAAACCCTCTCAGCCAGCACAGCGTATACACCATATGTTCATATCTGTACAGTTTCGTGGGGCGACATATGTTTGACTTCCTGGAATTGTTTAACATCCGTTCTACGTCAACTTAACATTTCGCGAGAGTTTCAATATACGTCGACGCGCTGATCTCTCACCCCCTTTTTCAGGCGCACTACAAGCCCAGAAAAGCGCGCCCCCTCCCCCCGTTTGCCTCCGAACCCTTCGCCCCTCGGCAATGGGGGCAGCAGAAGCTGCAGAAGGCGCCCACCAGCCCGACTCCCGGCATAAAGCGGGTCATGTTTTCCCCGCAGTTCGCAGCACGGCGAAACAAATCGATCCTCGACATCTCGTGTGCGCCCATCGATCTACATCGACTTTGTTAAAATATTAAAAAGCCCGCCGGTATTTACATTTAAAGAGGTTTTTTACATTTCCCACTTGTTAGACATGTGTTACAATCCACAATGGTATCGATGAATATTATACTTAAAGGCGTGTAATACATAATGATATGTTAACCAATACATTTTCGACAGAAAAGAAAAAACAATATTTTTTTAAAGATGCTCTAACGCAGGAATAGTTACTTATACGATGAGTTTAAAAAGATAGCTATGACTATACGCACAAAAGAATTCTTGCAAGTGTATTAATAGATATAACGAATGTGAGTTTGTTTTGATTATTGTTTAGCACTAATTTAGCCTGTTAGATTAATCAAACTGCATATTACTTCTTAGGGTTTAGCGTTTTTTGACGTTATCTTTGGACTTATGAATTTAGATTTTGGAATGTATTTCATAATATCGACAGCAAATCAGAAAAACCTTTTTTCTTAGAAATTGTGATTTTTGTGAGACCTTGTTCATTAGATTTTTATACGAGAACCAGCAAAGTTTAGAAGCTTTCCGGGCCTTCTGTCGCCATTTATATGGAGAAAAAAACTTGCAAGTCTCCTTTAGTGTTAAGAAAAATGTCTTATTTTGAATATGGAAATGCCGAGGTATTTAAGGATGGTTTAGGTTCAAGTTGTATACCATTGATGGAGATATTATATGGAATTGGTGTGATTTTATGAAAGGTAATTTGGAGTTGCGACTTAGTTAGGTTAATTTTAATGTCCCATCTGGATTTAATTTTTGTGCGGATTGCAGTAATTGTTGGAGTGGTCCAAGGGGTTTTTTAAGATATGAGGAATGTGAAATTGGGGCCGTAATAACAGTGAATTCTAATAAATAGGATTGAGGATTAAAATGTTTAGGATTGATGTGGTATATATCGTAGCAAAATAAGTTGTATAATAGTGGTGATAATGGGGAACCTTGGAGAACACCTTGTTGAGGAGTGAATAATTGGGACAGGGAATGACGTATTTTGAATTTTAGGGATTTGTTCTAGAGGAATTTTTGGAAAAGGATTATTAGGTGTTTCGGGATTTTGAGGAGCATTTATACAGTAGACCTGGATGCCGCACCGAGTCAAACGCTTTCTTGGTGCCCGGATTTTTAGCCTTCGAGGTGTGCTGTTTGATAATTGGATGTAAGGATGGTGATCGGCAGGATTATGGATTTATTAGGAAGGAAGCCAAATTGATACATTGGTAAATAATAGGATACGCATGCAAGGATTTTTTTATTGGGGATTCGAATAATTTTCCAAGGACGGGTAAGATAGTGGTAGGTCTATAGCTATTTATTAGTAGTGGATCATTGTCGGATATTGGTATACAGCTAAGGATGCCAGATTTCCATTCTGATGGAAAATATTGATTGGGATAATTAAATTTAAATATCTTTAGGATGTAGAGGAGGATATTATAAGGAAGGAATTTTAGTATTCAACTGTTAATTTCATCATGTCCATGGGTTGTGTTTTTACTTTCTCCGTTACGAAGTACGAGAAAGTATTGTGATCGTGATTTTTTTTCAAAATTTTTTTTACGGAAATATCCGTTTTGGGGTCCCTAGATGCCATTTCAACAATTTCTGAAGAAAAAAAAATTTGTGTCTGTGTGTGTGTGTGTGTGTCTGAGTGTGTGTGTGTGCTGTGTGTGTGTGTGTGTCTGTGTGTGTGTCTGCTGTGCGCGCTGTATCTCAAAAACCAATAAAGCAATTGATATGAAACTTTAACCATACGTCTTATTTGATAATCTGAAGAACTGAAAAGCTTTTGGTAAAATTTCGTACACCGTGGGCGTTTACCCTAACTGTTTTTTGTTTTTTGCCAATATTTTATTAAATATGAAAAATATCACAAAACTATTTAAACAAACTTTGAAGACAACAAAGAAATGAACATCTTTTGCTTGAAAACATTTTTCATAAAATCATTTTTATTCGTGAAAAAACTTATTATTTTTTTTAATTTTTGGTTTATAATTATAAAACGATAATAGTTAGAGCAAATTTATGTGAATAATAATTGTATAGAATGCTAAAATGAATAACTTATAAAGTATAAGTTTTTTTCGAAATCCCTTTAGTTTTTGAGTAAACTGAGTTTTTGAATGAAGTATAATTTTTCCATCTTTCATAATTTTGACGTTTTAAACGTCAGTTTCATTCGAGTTTACACAACGCTCGATGTTCATTTAAAATATGATTTCAATTAAAAACAGACATGAAAACGTAAATATAAATGGCTATGATACCATCAAGTCGGAGAAAGTAACATGATGGCCACATCACCATTTTTTAGTTTTATTAAAATTTTGAAATAGTCACTAAACTGCTCCGCAAGAAAATAATAACACATTATTAGTTCAAGAAGCAGATTCCAATGAGACTCGGTTATGCCAGCACCCAATAAAAATATAGTCAGACAAATATCAACATCTTCAAGAACTTAAATGCACCATCATGCGTTTTATGATAACTTATGGCATTCGTTTTTTAATGATTACTTATTCTTATTAATATTTTGAAATTACTTTAAACAAAGCGCAATAAAAGTATTTAAAATAAATGTTTTCAGTAAAAGTTATATTGTTTCCTTTTTGTGAAATTCTTAATTATTTGAGTCAGACAGAGGACATTCTCCATTCCCCTTGCGTAGGAATGATGGAGAATAGCCTCTGTCTGACAAACTGTTCGAAAAAAAAATCTTGAATATTTTAAAAAATCGCGGTAAATTCAAATTGCTTATAATTTGGTTACTCAATCATCAAATATTTAATTATTTATAACAATTCTAAATTAATAATAAATGTAAAGGGCAGAAAGACCGATGATCGATAGCCCAGACAGATTAACACCCTTAAGTTATTTATGTATTAAAATGTTATGTATAATTATTTGTTTGAATAAAGATCTTGATGTAATAAATGTAAAAATAATCAGTATTAATATAAATATTGCCTTTAAAATGGGTCATAATTGAGCTCAATAAGATGATTAGAAGCGGAGTTATCGTGATCTAAAGGAAAGCATAATCGGCGAGTTTTCAAAACTTTAACCATCTGCATTTTTGAAAATACTGATGAAAAGAAATTGCGGAAATACGAGCCGGCTTATTTTGTATAACAAATACGTAAAATTGTGGCAAAAGAAATTGACCCAATATTTTTTACAAAATCCGTTCGATTTGCAAAAGAAATTTTACTCTTGTTTGGCTCTTAGTTAATTTTGAAGATTTTTTTTTATAACAAATGATGTGGATGAAGTGGTATACTCAAAATGGGAAGCATCTCTTGTTTTCTCAATAATGGCTAATCAGATATTTTGCTTACCTCAAATTTTCTTAAAAATTCATAAGCAAAGTTAAATCATGTTGTTTAATAATAGTTCAATCGTTTCGTCATTTTTGCACGAAAGTGATGGGAGTGGCCTTATCCTTTTTCGGAAATGCAGGGGGATCTATGAAAGCCCAACTTTAACTTTTCGTGCTAAGAGCCCTTGTGCATCTTCAGTCATCTTGAAAAATTGTCAAATCATTGTTATTCGCCATAACTAGGGCCATCTTAACGCCATATGCATACTTATTTTTTAATGTTCTGTAATTTTCATTCTCTACAAATAAAATTTCTCAAATTTTTATTGTTGGCCTACGATCAGAATATAGAAGCAAAATAAAGAATTGAAATGTCTGAAATAAATTATTTGTTATTTTTAGCAACTGTAACTTGCAGCGCTATAAAAGTTATAGCGGAATAACATGGTTATTGAGGGGGGGTAGGGTGCTACTTTTTTTCGAATCTGACTTTTTTATGATCCTAAACAATATTTTCAACCTCCCAGCTCATTTCGTTTGGGGGCACTTTTGACCATCTTATTTCCTTATAACCTTTGCTTTTTGATGAACATTACGTTCTACAGAGTGGCGCGCAAGGTGTGAAGTCGGGGAAAGTATTGTGATTTTTTTTTCGTATTCAAAATATCCATTTTAAGATCCCCAACACAAGTCTGTCTGTCTTTATTATTTACGGTATTTTTAAGCTTTGATATAAGTGCAGGGTGTCCCGTTTAAACCGCAAATTGAAAGGATATCAACTTATAATTATTGTCTTAGAATGATATTTTCAACACCTGAAATCGAATGCGCTCTTTTCAATAAAAAAGATATTTTCAAGATTATACGGCTTTTTATTATATTAAATTCAAATTTGCAATAAAAATGTAGCATTACATTTAAAATAAGGAAGTTGGTGTTGAGTTATGATATAACCGGAAGTCATATAATCTTAAAAATATTTTCACACTCGATTTCTTAAATGCTGAAAATCCCATTACTATACAGTAATTAGTCCATATACTTTTAATGTATGGTTTCGATGGGACACCCTGTATAGTGTATAATGATAAAGAATGAATGAAGAAGTGTAGTTAGAGTTAAAAGTAATAGTTAAATAACAATACAATGTCAATATTTGTTTGAAATAATATGTTTCTAGTTGTTTCCAAAAAAAGCCTTCTACCCAAAAAGAAATTATTTAAATTTACAAAACAACTTAGAAAACCCTAAGAAAATATTAAAATAAAAAATGGCGCCTATAAGAAAAACAACAGTTGGCTATGGTTTCTCAATAATCATTTAACCAAATACACTATTGGGCGCGTTTATCAGAGAAACAGTTGAGAGTTTACTGCCAACCGCTGGGATATTTTCTGATGAACGCACTGTTGATCGTGTACAAGTTCGTCCAGCGGTCGCCATTTTCCCAAGCCTACAAATTAGACCGATTGCTGTTGGAATTAAGCGTTGGAGCTATCGAAGTTATTGAGATTACCAAATCTTGTGAATATAAAAATATAATTTATCAAGTAACTGAACGTGAGAAAATGCACCAATTGCTGATAGGTTAGAAAGTAAATGCTTTTGTGTAAATAGCTTAATTTAAGTTATATTAAAAGTACACAAAGCACTGCAATCAAAATATCCGAAGTAGAGTTCATCAAATACCAACATTCAGCGTAAATGAAAATAGACATGTTGACGGTTGAAAATTCTGACGAACGCGCCCATTGTATTCCACGTTAAAAACTGCATATACAGTATTTTAATTGAAAACTCATTTCTGAGTAAAAGTTTTTATTTTTTTTAATATCTCAAAAATATTAGGTTAATTTTTTTAAGGTTGGGGCTCAATTTATACGATTCTGTCTTCCAATAACGGAGTTCTCCATACAACTAACGAATTAAAATATATGTTTAGTAATCCTAAAGTGTATAAAAACGGAATATAGCCTTAATATATGAATATTTAAATATTCAGGCTATATTGTCGCAAGCCGATAATAACACCGGAAATATCAAAGCGCACCCGGCAAGTACTCAATCAGTATTTGGAGGGTTTCAAGGATTTCATCGATAATTGTTAGTCAATAGTTTTTTATGCGAATCAGTAAAAAAAAATAAGGAAGTTCACTAAGCGTGGCAGTCAGTGTTCCAACACGCTAAGGTCAACTAGCAAATAAAGTTTTTGTTAAGTACCAAGAAATTTTTATTACTTCGCCGGCTTTTTAGATTAAGTATGTAAATAACCCTTTTAATAATAACCGCTGATGTTACCTAATGCCATTGATCTCAAAATCGCGACGATTCCCTAGTCACATGGCACGTGTTTCTAGTTTTATTTAATGCATCCACAACAAGTAAAATTTTTCATTTTCCTTTCGATTAGTTCTCCGTTTGATTGTTTGACGTCACCAGCAAACCTACTGGCAGATGTGTAATAAGGGGTTATAAAACTGCCCTCTATGAGATAACAGCCAAATATATGTCCGCGCTAGTACTAAATAAATTACCTAATGAGTTAAAGAAATCCAAAAGTGTTAAGCAGTTCAAAACAAAGCTGAAAAAACACCTCACAGACAACTGCTTCTACAGTTATTCTAAGTTCTTTAATTCATGATAAATCATTGTCATTATGTTATGTTCCGTAAAGTGGCACTTACACACTATGTTATTACGCATAATATTTTTTTAACATGTAACTGTATTCGAAATTTTATTTTAGACTATATATTGACGCTCACATCCACCGTAATTATACATAACTCCCTGTAAAATGTATTCATTGCAATTGGTGGCAAGTGAAAGCCTCGCAATGCAGGGGTGGCCCGATACAGGACGAAACAATATAGTAGTGCCCTGATGCTAATCTGCGGCGCATCAAAATTTACCTGGTAGTGTCTCTAAAATTAGTTGAGGTAGCGCCCAAAAACTTGCAGTTACGCCACTGCCTACTCCATACACGTTCTAATTGCAAATGCCAATACATTTTAGATCCTACTCCTATCCGCAGATATAAAATTAAAGAAAACAGTTTCCCAAGTTTTAAGGAGTAATTAAACGCGATTCTTAATTATATGTTTGAATATAAAGAATAAAGCCACTGCCCTCTACATATACGTTCAAAATGCAAATGTTAATACATTTTAGTTCTTACTCCTGTTTGCAGAGATAAAATTAAAGAAAACAGTTTTCGAAGGCGGTTTTTAATTTATGTTTGAATATAAAAATAGGAAAATCGATATTGTTGCGAGTTCTGCAAGCCTGTAATTTTATAAAAGAGGGCAGCACCGTCCGGAAAATTCTTACACGAAAACAGTTTTCCGCGAACGCGCCACCTACAGGAATTTTCACGAAACGCAGTGTTCGTGGCTCTTCCATTAGAGGGCGCTAGTATAGCGTGAGAAGGAAACTGTAACGTGTGGTTTGAATGCAAGCTAATATATTTCAACTAATTTATACTGGGGGCGTTTATAATTTAAAAGACTCCATATTGTTTATTTTTTAACCCTTTCGGCCCTGGTGGTGGCAATTGCCACCGCAACATTTACATTTACTATGACAATCCATATTTTTGCTGTTTATCACTAGATGTAACTTTAACAAAGCCTCACTAATTAATTCCTATACGTATTAAGCAAATGAGTTCAAATTTGGTATTTATGGTCTTAAGAAGCTCCCCATCAATAATAATTAACAAAAAAAAATGTTTTCAAATTTAAAAATCCAGGGCTGAAAGGGTTAAAACTATAGTTTCGATCAAGTGCAACTTTACGATCAGAATATAGTCGCTAAAAATAAATCGTGTGATATTAATAAAGAAAGCGTTTGTCATATTTTGTAGTTAATGTGGTGGAATCAACAGTATTATTAAAAAAAAAAAAACCTCTTTATATTACCATTGCGTCTGTAAACTGGCGTCGTGAACGTACCTGAAACAAAAACTAAAATTAACGCCATTATTTATTTCTTCTTTAAATTCAACGATTTATTCTCAGTGCAATGTTAAGCAAAATTGAATCGAATCAATTATTACCTTTAAATCATCCAAAATAATGCCTTACTTTATTTATAGTTCTTGACGTTCGTTACATGTAAAAATTCTTATATACCGTGAGATCAAAAAGTCGAAAATAGTCGGCAGCACATTTTGTGAAAATCCCTATTAAAATTGGCCGTCTGGAATTCTCCAATGCAGTGCGGTGTACATTTTGTTAATTTTGACATCTTCTGGTTTTTTAAGGTTCCTTGTTTTAAAAATAGTTTTCTATTTCTTACTGCTGATTTTGACTATTTTAAACATTATCAGTTATTTTCGGAATTAATCATCACTATTAATAATACAATTAAGATGCATTATCTAGCTGTCTTATTTAAATTTCAGGGTTTTCCATGACAAAATTCCCATTGAACTTCTGTTAGTTAACTTATATCTTAAGGGCTGCCAATTATTTGCGACTTTTCGATCTCACGGTATTCGGTCCGCCAGTAATTTCATGAGAATCAAAAATTGAATTCGCAATATTAAAATGTCGGAACTTTAAAAAATGCAATTTTTGCATTTTGTGTCCATTTCGAGAAAAAATGTCCTTTAAAAACACACTAAATTTGCCATATTTTGACGTGCGAATCATTAAAATCGAAGCGGCTGTTATACATAAAAAAAAATTTGTGATTTTCTATTTTTGGAATTTAAAAATGTGCGTTTTTGGCATTTTGCGTTGATTTCATGAAAAAAAATCTAACCCAAAATCATCATCAAAATCGGACAAGACGTTCAGCAGTTATGCAATTTCAAAAATAAAAATCGCGGTTTTAAAAACTTCGGACTTAAAAAGTTAATTTCACGCAGGAAAGTAAAAGTTTATAAAGCTATTAACCTCGGCAGATAATGATTTGTTAAATTTCATGGCTCCCTATTTCTTGCCATTTACTATTTTTTAGTAATAAAATAAATTCATGGCCAATTTTGTTTTGTTTTGGTTTTGCGTTTTTCTCAAATAAAATGTAAAGCAAGCCTATGAAACTATTACATCGTTGAATAGCACAGAAATTTTTTATAAAAAAATTTTAATAAAATTTTTTTGGTGCTATTTTAAAAAACAGCCGATGGCCGCTCTCTAAAAAAATTTGTAACAAGCAAATTGTAGCAATCGAGATGCGATTTAATATTATATTTGTTTTTTTTTCAATTTAACTCAAAAACAAAGTCGCCAGAGCTTGGGGCCTTTTCCATGAGACTCACGGTATATGCACTACAATTCCATCGTAGTCGAATGAGGGTAAAATTGAGTATTTTTTGTAATACCCTAATTTATCATCAAATCTAATCAAATATTATACTTACTTGACATGAACAATTTTTTATTATGTGAAATGATAAGTGAATGATTTTATTTAATCCGCTTGCCTGTAACTGTGGAAATTCTTGTAGTAAATAAATTATTTAACTGCTCTATTGTTAACTTCTCCACATGAAATTATTAAAAATTATACCAAGCGGGCATAGATGTATTCCATTCAAATTAAATGTTAGATTTGTGCTTGTTGCTTACCTATTTCATGATTAGATGCGATTGTTCTGCTGAAAACTGTATTTTCACCCATAATTAGGATGTCTACCATAAAGTTATCATTCATCTTTTTTTTTGACTTACAAAAATCGAATTTTGACGCGCTATATAGGCATTCTGGCCCACTGTGCGGCTGCAGAAAACATATTTTTTTCTTAATATTAATGGCACAATTGCTGTAATTCTAAATAATGTTAATTATAATTGTTTTTATGGTTTTTTTTTTCTGAAATCGCCACAAAACATTCCATTTCCAATTTTCACTTTCTCTTCGACGGACTTCTTTAGATAAAAAACTACTACCTGAACTGTACATTTTCCATTCTTATATTAAAAAGGCAGCTACGAGTTTTGCTGATTTTGGGCGAAGTGACATATACTCCACAAAATGAAATTTGCTTCATGTTATTTTGATTTACAAATGTCCTTCGTGTTTTCGCTTCAAAATTAATATTTTTTTTCAGATATATAAGAATTCCTATAAAGTAATTTCATCACAGACCCATTATCAACTTTTAATTGATAAAACAAGTTCATCTGAAGCGTTAAGCAAAAGATTTGTTTCCTTTCTCGTAAAAAAATTTTCCTTTTCGCCTTGTAGTCAGCTTTTAAGAAATAGGTTCATTTTTGGATAATCCCTTATAGGATGGTGCTCTCTTAGCATTTCGAAATATAAATCGCTTTAAACAAATAGATCTACAATTACCGAATGATATGAATATTGATGCAGTTGCTGCAAACATATCTTTAAACAGTGGCAGTTTCAATATCTTATGCTGTTATATTCCACCAAATACTAATATAAATAATTATGTAGCATTTTTTGAGTGTCTTGAGACAAAACTATCTATGGAGAATACATTAATTTTAGGTGACTTTAATATACCAGATTATGCAAGTTGTAATCTAAATGGCAATTTTTCGACGTTAACACATACACTACTTAATTTTATCAATTATTCGGGCTTAATACAACGAAATAATATTTTTAATAAAAATAACAGGATTTTGGATCTTGTATGTACATCGTCAAATTTAAATTGTAAAGTGGAAGTGTGAAAATCCTCCCGTGCCCGAAGAGACACATCCCGCACTTACTTTTAGTGTTACAATGGAGCGCCCTTCAACCAATTTTCAGGGTAACATCTCTAATCAGTATAATTTTAAGAAAGCAAACATTTACAAAATTTATATGGACATCAATAATTATGACTGGACAACTCTATTTCAACACAGTAAGGATGTTAATAAAATCGCTTCAATATTTCTGAAAACACTTCATGGCATACTGGATAGGCATGTTCCTAAGTATAAAACTACCAAGCATAGTTATCCGGCTTGGTTTAACAGCAAAATAATCAAGTTGATTAAATTAAAAAGGAGATATCGATTGCGCTTGAAAAGATACCCATCATTCTTAAACAAATTACGTCTTCGCAATTTGCAAAAGACAGTAAAAACAGATTCCATGAAGAAACGGAAAACATCAAAAATTCCTGGCGAAATCATTTATAATAGTGAAGCTTATTCCAATCCATCGGCTGTCGTAGGGGCTTTTGCAGAACATTTTTCCACTTGCTATAAAACCGGCCCGATAATTCCTCTGTGTAACTTGGTAAATCAGGATCGCTTGGGCAACTATAAAATTTCTGAAGAGGTCGTGATCAAACACATGAAGAAGCTGAAACCAAATTTAACTATGGGACCCGACTCTTTACCTGCATTAATTCTTCATGATCCTGCTGAAGTTTTAGCTGCGCCTCTTACTCGGATTTACAACCTTATTCTCGCCAAGTGGTACATTTCCGGAATGTTGGAAAATAGTGAGAGTGATACCAGTTTTCAAATCAGGTGATCGTCGTGATGTAAAAAATTATCGCCCAATTTCGCTGATTAGCAATCTGTCAAAGGTTTTTGAAAGCATTATTGCGGATTACATATATAGTCAAGTGACATCTAGTATTCTGAAGGAACAGCACGGCTTTGTAAAAAAGCGCAATACTATGACAAATTTAATGAATGCTACACATTTCATATCTCAGGCTCTTGATAATCAATCACAGGTCGATGTTATATATTCTGACATCTCAAAGGCCTTTGACAGAATGCCTCATCATATATTATTAAATACTTTAAGGAAACTAGAAATTAATGACAATATTACAAACGTCCTTGCCTCATACCTAGCGAATCGTCAACAAATGGTTGAAGTTGAAGGCTGTAAATCATCTCCTTACATAGCCATGAGCGGGGTGACTCAAGGATCTAATTTGGGACCAGTTTTGTTTCTAGTTTTCATAAATCGTGTTTCTTCGATTCTAAATTGCAATTTTTTTATGTACACTGATGATATTAAACTACTCAAGATAATTCATTGTGAAAATGATTGCGTAGATTTACAAAACAATATACATAATCTTACGAGGTGGTGTTCAGATCAAGGTCTTGATATTAATATTAGTAAATGTAATGTTATGACATACCATCGGAAGTTATCTCCGATAATATTTAATTATAAAATGAATAATATTTGTATCTCTAGAGTAAATGAATTTAAAGGTTTAGGAATTTTATTTGATCATAAATTAACGTTTTTGCCTCATATCTCATCAATGGTTAAATCATATCTTAAATGACTTGGGTTTATAATTAGAAATTGCAAGAAATTCTCATCAATTAGTAGTATCATGAAATTATACAATTCCTTTATTTTGAGTAAAATGAACTATTGCGCATCTGTGTGGAGTCCTAATTATTTAAAATATGTTAATCTGTTGGACAAGGTACAGAAAAAAATTGTTAGATATCTATATTTCATTAAACATGATGTATATTCCTCACTTACCATTTCATATGTACAGATATCAGAATTTAACATGCCATCAATGCTTCAAAGGCATAAGTACATACTAGTAAGTACTTTATATAAACATGTTCACCATTACTTAGATAACAAATTTATTTTAGATCTCCTCGAATTTCATGTTCCATCGTATAATACCCGCCATTCTCGTACATTTTGTCGCAAACGCCCACGCACCTCTCATTTTGCACATTCGCCACTTGTAAGTATGCTATCAGTCTATCATCATGTGCAATATGATATTGACATGTCTAACTATAGTACATTTATATTATAGATTCATATTATTTTTCGTATAGTAATCTGGACTCTAGTGCTAGAAGTTTTGGCTAAATGCTTTCGCTCTCCATCACTTCGGCGGGAGTATCAGATGCATCGCTGTAATCACTTTATTTGTTCACAATCATCGCGTTATTTCAGAAATTTACTAAATGATTAAGGCTGAAAGACCTTTGGTCAATTGCCTGTTGAGGTCATTTGTAAAAAAAGTCACAATAAATTTATTGTCTCTCTCTCTCTCTCTCTCTCACTCTGATCTGATATTATTTTTCAATAATGGCTACTTCAGCAATTGAAATTATTACTACACTGGTGGAAAAAAAAACAATTGAAATTCGTGAAATTTCGACCATTTTGAAACCGCCCTAACTGGGCATATTTTCAATCGATTGTGTTGAATCTTTGCGGCCGAAAAACTTTGAAGTGTCTTCTTTATGCAAACTTAAGCGTAACCCCTTCTGTCCCCTCTAGTAGCCAATGTTTTTTTCAGGAAACCATACCTAACTTTGACGATGTGTACGGAGTTGGAAAAAATTTGTCTACTGGATCCACTTTTTCAAAATTCCATAACTTGGTGCCAAATCGTCGTAGAAACTTTGTTCTTTGAGTCCTGCATAGGGAATTGATCAAATTTTAATGCTTTTATGGTAGATCGAGTCGACAAATTTTCTCCAACTCCGTACACATCGTTAAAGTTGGACTTGGTTTCCTGAAAAAAACATTTTTTTTCACAGGGGTGCTAGAGGGGGGCGGAAGGGGTTAGGCTTAAGTTCGCATGCATGACTTTAAAGAAGACACTTCAAAGTTCTTCGCCCTTAAGATTAATCACAATCGTTTGAAAATACGCCGAGTTTTGGCGGTTTGAAATTTCACGAACTTCAAGTGTTTCATTTTTTTCACCAGTATATTTACCTTGACAAACCAGTTTTTGATTAAAGTTTTGCTGGCCAGCATGGCAATTAACAATAAAAATTTGACATTTATTTTCGACACAATCAGCCCTATTTCGTGAGAAAAACGTTAAATTTAATGGCTAAACATTATATTAAAGTTAGCTTATTGTATTTCCAACTGATAAAACAAGGTTGTTGATTTTTAACATGCTGTTAAATTTAACGGTTTGCTTACGAAATAGGGTGCACAAGAAAAGTGGCAGATCTCAAAATTCGTAATTTTTGTAATAACGAATGAAATATATTTATAAAAGCGTATAATTTTACTAGGAGGAACGTGATAGAGATAGTTCTTAAGATAGCAAATGTCAAGTTGTCTGCGATCGAAATAAATGATTCCTCTATTAAGCAAAACGTGTTAAGCTTCATCCAGAAAATAGTTCTTATTTATGGCTCAGTGTATTTCAGAATTGGGCTAACATAAAAAATTTAAAAATTCTATATACATTTTAGTTTCACAATAATTACATCATAATAATTAAATTTAAAACCGATTTTTTTTATTGCGTTACTTTTTTTGTCTACTGACGATGTCAACGACATTTGAATTTTCATATTAGAAAAAAAACATGTATAGAACTCTAAAATAACTCGGAAGTCGCTTTGTATTCATAACTATAATAAACACGACAGTAGTTCGGTACAAAAGATATTTTTTTAACAATTACATCCTGTCATCACGATTATGATGATTAAGAAATTGAATTAATTAAATTTCTTCTCTCCTCTTAAATTCGTCTTATTGCCCGAACGTCTCTGCTTCGGGCTCGTTACGTTTTAATGTGGCCCACTTTGGCCGTCATTAAAGGGCCCTCCTTGTTTACTGAACACTTTGGATGCGTTCCCTGTGATCTCGAGATGTTTAATTTTGTAAATTTCGAGAGAGTAAAATGAAAGGGGGACCGAGCGAGCGAGCGAGAGAGAGATAGTGTCTCGATGCTTTTGGAGGTTGTACTGGGGGGTTGGGTGTGGGAAAACGCCGTCAGAATAAACATTGTTTTGCAGATTATTTAATTAAAACCGTTCACTTCGCTGATAATTGCGTTAAAGTTGAAGTGTAATTGAATAATTTTGAATGCGACTATTTTGAAGTGTAATTATACGTGCGTGGGTCTGGATAATTTCAAAGCAGGTACACTTGCAATTATTAATTCTGAAGTCAAGTATTAAATAACCAGTTTTATGTTAATTGGCAATTATAACAGTAACCTCGTGGTCTGTTTCATAATTTTAATATTGCACTCTTGATAATTCGGTAAGATAAAATTAAAAACATCTGTATAGCTTAAAATCAGAGAAGCTTCAAAATTAACCACATATTTCCTAAATAGATGCCATGGTGTCTCTTTTATTTGTAAACGTAATAACAAACAGGTGGCAGTTGTATCGACGTTAGTTAAGCGTTAAAAATAAATGCAGATTTAATATATATTTTTCGGATTTTATTAAATAATATAAACGTTGTGAAATCGTTTTTGATTGAGAAAGTTGTCCATTATTCGGCCGATTCAATTTCTCTAGAGGTGACGTACAATCAAATGATAGCAGTTTCATTGCCCAACAGGTTTCAGCCAATGGCATGACGACAATTTTACTTTCTTAACAGTTTAGTTGTTACTATGGTTACCATTTGTTTTTTGTCAGCGAACTGCCGCAATTTCCAAATAGAAAAATTATTCGTTATAATTTAATATAAAAAGAAAAATCTTTAGGTAATTATTTAATATGATGCGAAATAGTATAGTATTAAATTCGTGAGTAAGTTGGCCATTGCCACTCGGGTACTCGCCTACGGCTCGTGTTGCAAACTTCACCCTCGTGGCGATGGCCAACTTTCTCACTTCTTTAATAATATATTATTACTGAATCTAAGTACGAGAAAGTATTGGCATCATGATTTTTTCGAATTCAATACTTCTGGCAAAGTATTGCTTTCGACCAGTTTTGAAAAATGTCTGGTTCTGTGCTGTTTGTGTGTCTGTAGGCGTCGATTCTCAAAAACTAATGCAGCAAAAATCCTTCTATACTATCAATTCGGAGAAAGTAATGCAGTCTACTTCAAAAATTTTTACATTTCCAATCTCACGTGTAACTGACGTGCATTTTGAATTTGTTAATTGTGTTTTGAATAAATAAAATGTGAGTTGAGATAATCCATTTAAAATAATTTGCATTTGAGTGCGCAACAATGTATGTGTGTAATGTGTTTTTAGCGCAACACATCGATTTACTGCATTGTTATTTTTCACGCAATTTAAATTTTAATATAGGCTCAATTATATCACAGTTTCCATTGTCATGATTGTGATAATACTGTCGTTTTAATGGTTTAATAGAATTTTCGGATAATTGGAAAACGCGGAGCAGCGTTCATCTAAACTGTATGTGAAATTGCAGTATAATATAAAATTTGAACAACAAAACTGCAAACAATCAAAATATTATAATTTATTTTTTTTACTTGATGGCACTTTATTTTATCAAATTCTATACCATCTATTTTTAACCGGCGAAAAATTAACCATAAATTTCCAGCCATAGATGCTCCCGGCGCATTCACCAGAAATCGACGACGAATTTTTAATTTTATTTATGCATTATGAAGTAATAAAGAACAATTTCTATCGACTTAAAATTTCCAAATTGACTTAAATTGCATTCATAACTACAACTCCGTGAAAAATTTTGGTCACCCTACCCTTAAATATTTGAAATAATACCACGTCAAGCAAAGTTATAAAAAATTAAACAATTTTTGGTGGTTTCAAGATATTGGAAAAGCAATTGCCATCGACTTAAAATTTACTTAAATTATATTCCGAACCGTGACTTTGTTATAATCTGTAAGCACCCCACCTTTAAATTATGAAATAATCTTTAGTGAACGCAGAGCTAGTTTGAAAAAGTTGTAGAACCTGTGAAGGCTTAAAATTGTTTAAAAACAATTTCTATTGACTTAAAACTTTTAAATTTTCTTAAACTGTATTCCGAACTACGATTGTATCAAAATAGTTTGTATTTGTTAAATGTACTTTCAGAAAGGCAAAGCAAAAATAAAATTAATAATCGATCGCTCTTTTGTACGGATCAATGAGCTGCTCGATATTAAAAAAAAATAGTTCCTAAAATTTTCACGGTTTTTTGACAGTTTTTGTTAAATATACTTTCAGAAAGGCACTGCATAAATTTAAATTAAAATTAGATTAAAAATTAATGTCGCGGTAATGGTGGATGCGCCGGGAAATACAGTGGCAGAAAATTCTCGTCGGCCAATTTCAATGTTTTGGTGTTAAAAAAAATAAATATTGTAGTGAAACTTGATGTGGTTTTAATAAAAATAACGAACGGTCTCGATTAAAACTTCAAGTTTGGCTTTGTCAGGGTTAATAATTATTTTCAAACTTGAGAACTAAGAAAAGTTAATTTTACTATTTTTTTACTTTCTCCGTTACAAAGTATTGCGATCGTGAAAATGTATTTAAATACGTTTTAAACGGAAATTTATGTTTTGAGGCGATTTCAAAAACAAAATTGTGATGTGGTCATTACTCCGATTTCATGGTTATTTATAATTATACTTGCATAGTTTCAATTTAAATGATATTTTAAATGTATTGAAGGATGAAACTCTTTCAAAATCTGTTAGCACCCCTAAATTATGAAATAATTCTACGCAAGCGTAGTGCAAAGTTATGACAAATTTAAGAAAATTTGGTCACTTAAAGAAATTAATAAAACAATTGCCATCGACTCATAACTTACCAAATTCACTTAAATTATATTCTATAAAAATTTGTAAGCACCCCACCCTTAAATTATGAAATAATCTCACGTGAACGCAGAGCAAAGTTAGGAACAGTTGTAGAAACTTTGATCGCTTAAAGAAGTTAGAAAAACAATTGCCATCGACTGAAAACTTATTAAATTTCCTTAAATTATATTTAGATCCATCATGGTTCGAAATATAATTTAAGAGAAACATTCTCACATTTGTAAGCACCTCAGTTTTAAATTATGAAATAATCTCAAGTGAACGCAGAGCAAAGTTAGAAAAACTTTGATCGCTTAAAGTAATTAGAAAAACAATTTGCATCGACTTAAAACTAACCAAATTTACTTAAATTATATTCCGAACCATGAATCTATCAAAATTTATAAGCACCCCACCCTTAAATTATGAAATAACCCCACTTGAACGCAGACCAAAGGTAGAAAAATTTGTAGAAACTTTGATCGCTGAAAGAAATTAGAAAAACAATTGCCATCGACTGAAAACTTACTAAATTTCCTTAAATTATATTTCGAACCATGATTCTGTCAAAATTTGTAAGCACCCCAGTCTTAAATTATGAAATAATCTCAAGTGAACGCAGAGCAAAGTTAGAAAAACTTTGATCGCTTAAAGAAATTAGAAAAACAATTTCCATCGACTTAAAACTAACCAAATTTACTTAAATTATATTCCGAACCATAATTTTGTCTCAAAATTTGTAAGCCGCCAGCCCTTAAATTATAAAATAACATCACTTGAACGCAGATCAAAGGTAGGAAAATTTGTAGAAACTTTGATCGCTTAAAGAAATTAGAAAAACAATTGCCTTCGACTGAAAAATTACCAAAATCACTTCAATTGTATACCAAACCATGATTCTATCAAAATTTGTAAGCACCCCACCTTTAAATTTTGAAATAATCTCACGTGAACGCAGAACAAAGTTAGGAAAAGTTGTAGAAACTTTGATCGCTTAAAGTAATTAGAAAAAAAATTGCCATCGACAGCAAACTTACAAAATTTACTTAAATTATATTCCGAATCACGAATCTATCAAAATTTGTAAGCACTCCATCCTTAAATTATGAAATAATCTCACGTGAAGGCAGAGCAAAGTTAGGAAAAGTTGTAAAAACTTTGATCGCTTAAAGTAATTAGAAAAACAATTTCCATTGACAGCAAACTTATTAAATTTACTTAAATTACATTCAGAACCATGGATCTATCAAAATTTGTAAGCACCCCACCCTTAAATTATGAAATAATCTGACGTGAACGCAGAGCAAAATTAGGAAAAGTTGTAGAAACTTTGATCGATTAAAGAAATTAGAAAAACAATTTCCATCGACTTAAAACTAACCAAATTTACTGAAATTATATTCAAAACCATGATTTTGTCAAAATTTGTAAGCCCCCACCCTTAAATGATGAAATAATCCCACTTGAACGCAGATCAGAGTTAGGAAAAGTTGTAGAAACTTTGATCGCTTAAAGTAATTAGAAAAACAATTGCCATCGACAGCAAACTTATTAAATTTACTTAAATTATATTCCGAACCATGAATCTATCAAAATTTGTAAGCACCCCACCCTTAAATAAATAAATAATCTTACGTGACCGTAGAGCAAAGTTAGGAAAATTTGTAGAACTTTGATCGCTTAAAGAAATTAGAAAAACAATTGCCACCGACTGAAAATATACTAAATTTACCTGAATTATATTCCGAAACATGATTCTATCAAAATTTGTAAACACTCCACCCTTAAATTATGAAATAAACTCACTTTAACGCAGATCAAAGTCAGGAAAATTTGCAGAAACTTCGATCGGTTAAAGAAATTAGAAAAACAATTGCCTTCGACTAAAAACTTACCAAAATCACTTAAATTGTATACCAAACCATGATTCTATCAAAATTTGTAAGCACCCCACTCTTAAATTATGAAATAATTTCACGTGAACGCAGAGCAAAGTTAGGAAAATTTGTAGAAACTTTGATCGCTTAAACTAATTAGAAAAACAATTTCCATCGACTTTAAACTAACCAAATTTACTTTAATTCTATTCCGAATCATGAATCTATCAAAATTTCTAAGCACCCCACCCTTAAATTATAAAATAATCTCACGTGAAGGCAGAGAAAAGTTAGGAAAAGTTGTAGAAACTTTGATCTCCCAAAGAAATTAGAGAAACAATTGCCATCGACCGAAAATTTACTAAATTTACCTGAATTATATTCCGAAACATGATTCTATCAAAATTTGTCAACACTCCACCCTTAAATTATGAAATAAACTCACTTGAACGCAGATCAAAGTCAGGAAAATTCATAGAAATTTCGATCGCTTAAAGAAATTAGAAAAACAGTAACCATCGACTTAAAACCTATTAAATTTAATTAAATTATATTCCGAACCATGTTTCTATCAAAATTTGTAAGCACCCCAGCTTTAATTTATGAATTAATATCAGTTGAACGCAGAGCAAAGTTAGGAAAAGTTGTAGAAACTTTGATCGCTTAAAGAAATTATAAAAACAATTACCATCGACCGAAAACTTACTAAATTCACTTCAATTATATTCCGAAGCATGATTTTGTCAAAATCTGTAAACAACACACTCTTAAATTATGAAATAATCTCACTTAAACGCAGAGAAAAGGTAAAAAAATTTGCAGAAACTTCGGTAGCTCCAAAAAATTACAAAAACGATTTCCATTGACTTTAAAGTTTCTAAATTTACTTAAATTGCACACTGAACTATAACTTTATTATAATCTGTTAGCCCCAAATTAGGAAATAATCCCAATGCGAAGTGTAATTGTAGACATTCTGGTGGCGTGAAGTAATAAAAAACAATTTCTATCGACTTAAAATTTCCAAATTGACTTAAATTGTATTCCTAACTATAACTCCGTGAACATTTTTAGTCACCCTACCCTTAAATCCTTAAATATTTGAAATAATACCACGTGAAGCAAAGTTATAAAAAATTAAACAAATTTTGGTGGTTTTAAGATATCAGATAAACAGTTGCCATCGACTTAAAATGTACTTAAATTATATTCCGAACCATGACGTTGTTATAATCTGTAAGCACCCCACCCTTAAATTATGAAATCATCTATAGTGAACGCAGAGCTAGTTTGAAAAAGTTGTAGAATCTGTTGGTGGATAAAAAGTTTATAATAACAATTTTTTTTTGACTTAAAACTTTTTAATTTTCTTAAATTGTATTCGAACTACGATTGTATCAAAATCTGTAAGCATCCCGCCCTTAAATTACGAAATAATCTGACGCGAACGCAGTGCAAAGTTATAAAGCATTGTAGAAAATTTGGTGGCTTGAAGTAATAAAAAAACAATTGCTATCGACTTAAAATTTCCAAATTGACTTAAATTGCATTCCGAACTATGATTCTGTAAAAATAACCCTCATAATTTGAAATGATCCCACGTGGACGCAGAGCAAAGTTATAAAAAATTGTAGCAACTTTGGCGGCTTAGAAAAAATAGAAAAAAACTACTTGAAATTTTCAAAATGTATTTAAAGTATAGTCTGAACTCTGATTCTATCAAAATCTGCCACCACCCTATTCACAAACTAGAAAATAATTCCCCTTAAACGCAGTGCAAAGTTATGATGATGAAAATTTTGGTGGCTTAAAGAAATTATAAAAACACTTGCCATCGACTTGAAACTTTTCAAAATGACAAAATTCATTCGAGATATTGGTTCTGTGAAAAGCACTTTGCAACTATCACCAAATTTTGAAATATTTTGATGGGATTTTTGGAACACTGCGACTGGAAAAAATACAAAAAAACAATAGCCATCGACTTGAAATATTCTAAAATGAATCTAAATTTATTCGAGATTTTGATTCTGCGAACCACTAACCACTAAAACATGTGATCACTAGATTTTGGAATAATGTCACGTGATCAGAGCGTGAATTTATGATTGTTTTAATAATTTAAGGAATTAGAAACAAAAAATTGCCATCGACTTGAAATGTTCAATAATTACTACAAATATTAATTCGGTGAAAAAATACATTTATCCCATTTCTTGATTTTGGAATAATTTCATGTTATTTGAGCGAACAAACATTTCAGCAATTTTGGCGACTACAAGAAGAGACAAAAACAATCGACTTGGAATTTTCTAAAATTTTTCTAAATTCATTCGAAATAGTGGTTCGATAGAAAGCACTATACATGCATTACTAGATTTTTTAAATATTTGATGCGTAAGTTTGCAAAAAATTGTTTGTTCTGTCATAAATTTGCTGTAACTATTAGCGTTTCATAATTGTATACCAAAAATGAAAAAAAAAATTAATACATTTTGTCTCGAATAACAATGATTTTATGAAAAATATTTTCAAATCAAAGATGTTCATTTCTTTGTTGTCTTCAATATTTGCTTAAAAATGTTTGTTATATTTTTCATATTTAAGAAAATATTGGAAAAAAACAAAAAACAGTTAAGGTAAACACCCACTTCCGGTGTACGAAATTTTACCAAAAGCTTTTCAGTTCTTCGGATTATCAAATAAAACGTATGTTCAAAGCTTCATATCAATTGGTCTATTAGACACAAATTTTTTTTCCAGAAATTGTTGAAATGGCATCTAGGGACCCCAAAACGGATATTTCCGTAAAAAAAAATAAAAAATAAATCACGATCACAAACTTTCTCGTACTTCGTAACGAAGAAAGTAAAAAATATATTACAAATTTTCATTTGAAATTATCTCAAAATCTAGTGATGATCTGAATTCCGCTTTTTTACGAAATCGTAATGAGTGTAAAGTAATTTCGGAAAGTTCCGAATTGGTATTTTTTGAGTCTCCAAAATAAATATTTTTTTAGACCCATAAGCTCTACTTATTCGTAACTACCCTAAATATTAAGGGTATTTTTACGTGATTATAATTTAAAATGCATTACGTGTAAATTTGGAAATTTGCAAGTCGATTGCAATTAAAAAATATCATGAAACATAACAGATGTCACAAAAATCCTATTAACATTAAATCGGCGATTCATGATGTCCAATCAATATTTTTTATAATAATAATAATAATAACTTTATTGCCCAACGGAAGAATCCAGTACAGGGATAACATCAAATAATAATATAATCATATTTAAATTAAAAGTAAAAATGTAACTAATTCCAATATATCTCACGGTATTAAAATTCTTAAATATTACGAATTTGAAGTTAGTTAGAAATTAGAATTCTTCGATTCTCTTTTACAACTTTGACCCAGTGCGCGTTTCCTCCGAGGACAGAATTAGCATTTTGCGCTCGCGTAGTTGCAAATCCGAGCTGGATTTAATTACTGCGATGAAATATTCCAGTGGATAAATATAAATGGGGGAAAGATGCAAATAAATCCGGGCTCGCTTAGCGGGATTAGAAAGAGGCCCTGATTAATAGGGGATGACGGGTGCTAACACTCCTTCAATGGCAGATGGCTTTGATCATTAGAAAAAGACATTAATTTATTATTATAAAAAACATATTCTGTACGTAAATAATAATGAAAAAAATATCAACTTTTTTAATGTTTCCTTAATTAATATTTTCTGAATAATAAACAAAAATAAACACAGAAAATTCTGTTACTTTCTTATGTAACAGAATTTTCTGTTTCTTATGTAACAGAATTTTCTGTTTTATCAGAAAATCTCAATTAAGTTGATGTTTTCAAGTTGTTTCTAAAAAATATAAATTTCATTCAAAATAATGGCAAAAACAAAGTAAGTACTATTTACAAGCAATGAAGACAAGAAAATATCTAAAATTGGTAATTGTTTTATTTTATAAAAATATTTAATTTTTTGAATATATTATTATACATTTTTGAAACATCAGAAAAAAAATCTTTGTAATCTCGAAATAAATCATTGACACACGTAGATGATAAGACAATTCTAATACGTATTGCCAAAAATTTGCGCAATTTATTCTAAAACTAAATTTTCCGTTGCTATATTCAGTAATTTGTAATGGACACAACTATAGTTTTGACCTTTGCAGGTAATTATATCGTATGTTCATTAAAAAAAACCTCAAGTGTGCCATGACTTTTTCGTTTTAAAAATTTCAGTTGGCACACTTGACACTTGTTGGGAATTGACATATAAACGTCAGATCTTTCTAGAAGTCACAATTATTCCGTGCTCACAACGGTTTACAGCAACCAGTAAAAAACGTTTCTAATTGAAAGTTATTTACGAAAAGGGATTAAAGTGGATGGAAATTTGGTGTATTCATTCGACGCACCTTTAGCAGAGTTTCAGGAAGAATTTCCTAACTTGCCCATTATTTATGATGAATTTAAAAATACCTTAGCACGATCTGTTGTATTATTTCGTGAAACGGGTAGTATTCTCCGTAAACCCGGAAGTGGTAGACCTGTTAAACGAACTCAAGATGCTATTAACACAGGCCAAGAAATTTTGGAAGATGAACCTACGACCTCTCTGCGTCATTTCTCACAGCAAATGAATTTATCGGTAGGAACATGCTACAAGCTTCTACGAAAAGATTTGCAAGTATACCCTTATCGCATAACAGCGGAGCAAGAGTTATTACCTGTTGATTACCCCAGATTACTGGAATTTTGTCAGTGGTTTTTACAAAATGTAAACGAGGATGTTTTACAAATTACTTTGTTTACCGATGAAGCTTGGTTTTACAAGGATGGGTATATTAATTCCCAAACTATGAAAATTTTGTCGGATGAAAATCCTCGTATATATCGAGAGCAACCACTACATCCAGAGAAAGTTGGCCTTTGGGCAGCGATTATTGGGAGAAGATTAGTTGGACCGATATTCTTTGAAGGTAAAATACTATTTTTATTGTTAATAATAAAAATTCAATAACCGTGCATTCATTTTAAGTACGATAACTGCAAACCGTTATCGTACAGAAATTTTATTGCCTTTTATAAGTGAATTAAATGATGACGAACTGCAAAGTGGATATTTTCATCAAGACGGAGCAACTCCTCATTGCAGAGTGGATAATTTGGCCATTTTGGAGAAATTTTTTGAGGACCGAATAATAAGTCGAAATGCACGGATTCCCTGGCCGCCCCGTTCATGCGATTTAACACCAAGCGATTTTTTCTTGTGGCCATACCTGAAAAATTGTATTTATGCACAACCAGTATACAATCTAGAAAACATGCGGCAACGAATTCGAGATAAATTTATAGAAATTAACAATAATCCAGTGTTGTTGCGGAGCGTAATGGAGGGTGTGCGACGAAGACTTCAGGCTTGTGTTCAAGAAGAAGGAAGGCCCATAGAACATTTAATATAATTTTATAGTGAAAATTTTAACGGAAGTATCTATAAATTGACTACAGTTTGTTTAGTTTTGAGAATTAACCTTAATATGTTAAATTTTTAAAATTAAAAAATCATGCCACACTTGAGATTCTTTTTTAATGAATATACTTTACATACAACACTTAAAATGACCCGCAAAGGTTATTTTTTGTTTGTTTCTTTGTCAATTAAAACTACAGTTATGAGAGTATATTCCGTATAACAGATTAAACATCGCATTTGTGACTTTTTATTCAATAAATAGTTCTATAAATATCAAAAGATTTCATTCGAAATTACCTGTGTTTTAACCACAATAATTGATTAATACTGTATAAGAATTTATGGTTAAAACATAGTCCATTTTTAAATTCAGATCTAGTAATGGATTACTACGTTGTAACGGTCGCAACCGTCTTAAAATAAATGTATTGGTACAACACCGACAATAGAAGAAATAGTTAATTACAATTGTAATTGAATAAAATTATACTTAAAAATAAATAAAACTTGAAAAATTTACTACATCAATTATTTTATGTTATTCTTATAATTCAATTATTTCCTTATCATTTTACATAATTCATTAATAATAGGGCAATTATAATAGGAGCACATTATATTCAAATATAGTTATAAATTTTGACGAGTTAATATAATTTCGAGTTACGAACTAAATTTAATTTTATATGTTAGTTAATTAGGGCATAAAATTTTGCATTCATTATTCCAAATTCAATTTACACATTTAGTAGGATCTCGTGTACCTAGAATTAAACATTGACGAGGAAATCACCGCAGGGTCCCAACACGACCTTCCTAAACGGGGGCAAATTACACTGACGCTTAAACATAAAAGCGCAAACTATCTGCATTAAAATTTCAACATAACCCTTTTCACGTTTTCCCATTTTCCCTCACTTTACATGCCTATAGCATACGCGTACGAGAGAAGGAATAAATTCTGGAAGTCAGCATGAGGACACGACCTCATTTACATTTTTTAATTAAGACCATTTAAAAATAATAATAATATGGGTCAAAATTATATATAATCAAAGGCTACTACTGTTATATTATGAGATAATAATGAGAACTGCAGTTATACCGTGGTTTAACTTTAACAATGGAATTGCTGATGTAAATTAGCTCTAAAAATTAAAAATAATTTATTACCTGTAATGGCTTGTTTTCTGCAGCCGTTCCGAAAATAAAACTTTCGGTATGATTTATTAAATCGAAAGTACGACTTTACATTATTTTCGGGACGATTTTGTTTCGCTTTCGAAACGATTTCTATACTTTCGGGACGCTTTTTGTTACTTTCGGAACGATTTTACGTATATATGTAGGCGGCCTTGACAAAAACATCAACTTCGTATTTAATTATGACAGCGCCTGTCATATAACATTCGTGTGTGTTTTTGCTTTTTTAACATAAAAAACGTCTGCAGAAAAAAATATTGTACGCAACACACTCCAAAAGTGATTTTACGGGACTCGCAGGATCCCGTAAAATATCACTTTCGGAACTTGTGACGTAATAGTAATAGTCCTGGAATCCTGCGAGTCCCGTAAAATCACTTTTGGAGTGTGTTACGCACAATATTTTTTCTGCAGACGTTTTTTTTTATGTTAAAAAAGCAGTAACACACACGAATGTAATACGACAAGCGCTGTCATAATTAAATACGAAGTTCATGTTTTTGTCAAGGCCGCCTACATATATACGCAAAATCGTACCGAAAGTGCAGAAATCGTTCCGAAAGTGAAACAAAATCGTCTCGAAAATAACTACTTTCGGTGCGATTTATGTAAAGTGGTACTTTCGATTTAATAAATCATACCGAAAGTTTTATTTTCGGGACGGCTGCAGAAAGATTACTATTAATGCATTTGTTGTGATAAATATAGTAAAATTGGAAGATGATCTTAATTTTTCAGAAATGCAACGTCAGTAAACGCTTTCATTGGTGAAATTCACTCGTAGCCGTTACACAATTGCATTTCATTTGAAATGTACACACGAGAACAATGAAACGTATTATGGGGTTAGGGTGATTTGACACTAGATGGCCTAAGAATTTTATCTAAAAAAGCAGCGTTGTCACATAAGATATGTATACATTATGTAAAATCTAAAACAATAATAATAATCTCAATGGAAAAAAATAATATTTCTTTGCTCTTCGTCTTAAATAATTTCCAAAATATAGATAATTTTTAATTACACCAGGTGTATATTAAAAATTGCTATAATTAAATTGATATTTACTACGAGATAAAAAAAGTTATTTCACTACAAATAAAATTAGGTATCTCCATGTGGAGAATTATTTCTACCATTACCCGGAAAGACTGATTGTGAGTATACAAAGCAGCAGCGGCACACAGACAAAACAGATCTCTATTAAAGGACCGAGAACTTAATTGAATTCTTAGTTTGGGAGAGCAAGAAAGTTTTACACATTGGATGCATGCTGAATGTCAATGATTAGAACCGCAAAAAGGGTGTTCCAAGTCTAATGTTTACAGAGTACATTCTGCTGCTTAAAAATAAAATAAAACAGTACACTAACGTACGTACTCGATCATTTAAGTGCTTTAGTTTTAAAGTTTACTCTTACAGTGTAGAGTGAATTATTAATACGAAACTTTTTATCGTACACCTTCTGAAGCTTTATATACAGTGAGAGTCTCTAACTTGGAATAAATTCAGTAAATCAAACAAAGTTTATTTTTCGGAAATATGCTCGGACTCGTCGATTAGTATTTTAAATTGCGCTCTTTTTGTTGTAATAAAATTTTATACAGCGTGTCCCAAATTTGAGATATGACGTCATCGACTATTTTTTTTAACAGCAACCCTAATTTTTTTATCACTATTTTTAAAGAGTATATCAAGTTACACATGTGTGCCAAATTTCAAATTTTTATTTCCTGTCATTTAGAAGATATTTAACAAACATTATCAAATTTGTAGAATGAAGAAATCAAGTCACCTTAATCGAATTTTTATGCATTTTAAAAGTGGAATGCCAAAACGTGCTGGTTTGTCATTTTTTTTTCAAACTGACGTTTATCATTTTGACGTTTAGTTATAAAAACAAGTAAGAAGTGTAGCATCGCATTCCACGCATATTCGAGTGAGGAGAGTATTAGTCGTTCCATTGTTGTGTTGACTGTTGTTCACCGTTGGTCGAAAAATTATACTAACATGCCGTACTTCACTGAAACCCACAAAATCGAAATTTTAATGATGATTGGCTATGGAGATAGGACAAGAACACAAAATGAAGTTATTTATTTATTTAGAGAGAAGTATCCTGACTTACCAGCCATATCTCAAAGTACCGTAAGCAAGATTGAAAGTCAGTTTCGGGAAAAACGAATAATCATCGTCAGAATGCGCTGAGTGAAGACGTCAAAATTGATGTACTCTCTGTTCAGGAAAATCATCATGTCTCCTCTAGGCAGATGGCTAGGGAACTCAAAATTAGCCAGTCTTCAGTGTCAAGAATCCTTAGAGAGCAAACATTTCATCCTTATAAAATGACAATCCTCCAGGAACTCACCGAAGATGATCCGGATAGAAGACTTCAGTTTTGCGAAAAAATGATGGATCTACTAGATAGAAATGTTCTAAAAATAGAAAATATATTATTTTCCGATGAATCAACGTTTATGTTAAATGGTGAGGTAAATCGTCAAAATTGCCGTTATTGGGCAGACAAGAACCCACACTGGATGAGGGAAGGCCACACTCAATATAATATATTATTTTCTTTCCAAATAATCTCAATAGAGCGGGATATTTACAATTCTTGGAGGAAGAGCTAATTCCGAGTTTGGCTATTTTGTTTCCTTGCCCTGTAGAAGCTGACGTCCCGAATAGAAACATCTGGTTTCAACAGAACGGTGCGCCTCCTCATTTTGCAAGGCGTGTTCGTGAGTACCTGGATAATGTATTTCCACGAAGATGGATTGGCAGAAGAGGACCAGTTGAATGGCTACCCAGGTCTCCGGATTTAACACCTATGGACTTTTTCTTATGGGGGTACTTAAAAAGCAAAGTTTTTAAGACCAAACCGCCGAATCTTGAGGAGTTGAAAGAACGAATAAGACAGGAGTGTAGACTAATTTCCCCCGAAGTAATTAGAAATGTTCAAAACGAGTTTCAGTTCCGTTTAGGGTATTGTCAGTTAGAAAATGGACAACATTTTGAGTATTTATTGAAGAAAGGCTATTAAGTTGAATTAATTTTTCAAATTTGATACTGTTTGTTAAATATCTTCTAAATGACAGGAAATAAAAATTTGAAATTTGGCACACATGTGTAACTTGATATACTCTTTAAAAATAGTGATAAAAAAATTAGGGTTGCTATTAAAAGAAATAGTCGATGACGTCATATCTCAAATTTGGGACACGCTGTATAAAATTTTATTACAACAAAAAGAGCGCAATTTAAAATACTAATCGACGTGTCCGAGCATATTTCCGAAAAATAAACTTTGTTTGATTTACTGAATTTATTCCAAGTTAGAGACTCGCACTGTATACAAACATTTTTATTTGCAGATATTTAGACGATCAAAAACAACAATGCGGTTTCTTTAGCTTCTGAACTTTTTTAGCATGTTTGTTTATTTATTGTTATAATATTGATTATAAAAATATCATAACTATAATTTGATCAATAGATCTTTGCGTGCACGTTATAAATAGCCGAACCAAGTTTCGACAATATTTTCATGCGTTTACTCCATAGATAAACTATTAATTAAGATTGCCAACTCAAGCAATAGAATTGGGGAAAAGTGTTAGTACCAAATTTAGCGCCACCTACTATTTGATCGTGGATTTTATTGCTTGGGATAAAATGGCGCTAATCTTAAAATATTTTTATAACGTATTATTTTGTAGTTCGAAATTTTATTTTTCATTTTCATGACCATAGTTTCGGCAGCTTCGTAATTTTAGTATACTATTTCTTCGATAAAAGCAAGTTGAAATTATCCAAACTATAGTCACGAAAATATTTTTTTAATAAGTTTTATTAACAAAGTAATATTATTTTATTTAAACTGTAATCAAAATTGAACTTTGTTCAAACCACAAGTAGTTTTATTTATTATATAAAATGTATAACGAAGTAGAAGCTTCCAATATAAACAACAAGAAAATATTATAGTTGATGTGTTCTATAAATGTCTTTGTGGCGTTTTAATTTTATCTTTGGATTTAAAATATTAGTGACCCATAACTTAAATCTTTCCTTATCTTGAAGCAAAACTCTATTCTGAACAACATCCTATCGTCACATAACAACAATTCCATTTTATGAGTGACTGTAATGTACCTACAATAAGTTGATATGAGAATTTATATAAATTTAATGAAAAATGTAGTTTTACTTACCAATTAAATAATAAAATCACTAAATTCAACGTAATCAATGTTGTCTCTAATCAAATACAAAACTGCACAGAACAGTAGAACGAACGAAACACGTGCACTGATTGTATGTTGTTATGTTTACAATAAAGCCAATATGCAAACCATAAATTGCAGGCACGGTTTTTAGGCAAAAAAGTTAAAAAACTAAAGACAGCGCCCCCATACGTTTAATCGTAGTACTGAGCTATGGCACCAAAAAATCGTATGGAGTGAACACCACCTGATTTACTCCCTCTACGATAAGTTAAATGAGGTACAATAATGTGTGTACGTGTCGTAAAGCGAGAACACTCTGTTTTCGGTAATGACGCACACGCAAAGATCCGTTGATCAAACTATTACAAGTTAACCCAGCGGTTGTCAAACTATGGTACCTGTAGTACATTGCGCGCTGAACAGGAATTTATTAGAAAAGATCATTTATTTGGAAAATGGCTAATGGAAAATTTAACAAATTATAACTTGCATTTATAAAAAATGGAATAATTGTAACAAAAATTCGTAAAAACCTTAAATATTTCTATTTCTTGCCACACTTGATCGTTTACTAAGATATAATCAATTTCCGAGTATTCATTTGTCCCTCCTTATGTATTCTCCTGCTTCGTCTCCAGCTTTATATCCATTTAGTACCTCCAAACCATTTTCTTCTACCATTTCTGAGAAATACTTTTCTTTTTTATTTATTATGTTTTCTTTTAATTCTCTTGTAGCGTTTATTCTGAAACTATTCCTTTCTCGACTCTTTTCTATTCCGGTATTGAAATCTCTTCCAATAGTCAAATTTATTTTTTCTGTTCCTACCGCAGTATTCTCCAGAGTCTTGTTTGTCTTCTTCATTATTCTGTTATAGACAATCGCTATTATATATTTATTTTTTTCTATTAGGATAAAACTTTCCATTAAATTGTTTTTCGTGTTGTCTTCGTCTTAATTGTTGTTCTCTTATCCCGATTATTATGCCGCCGTTTGCTCTTTCTCCAATTGTGTCTCTTATTGCTGGTTGGCACTTCCATATGTAATCTTTTGGTAATTCTATTCAGTCCTCTTCCACGTTTCTTCTTCCATTAATGTTTATGATAATCCATTAATTAGAAAATTTTGCGCATAAATCCAAGATTCTTTGTTCTTGTTTTTTGCTCCCGCTGCATTTCAGAATATGATTTTAATCGTCTATTACGTGCCTTTCATCTTTTTTTTAATATTTGGTTCCTCCCCATCCCATTGTTGCTTTATTGAGATTTCTATTTTATTTTATTCCAATGATATTTTAACGTCTGGGTGTTAAATAAATAATAAAAAAATAAAAAAACTCAATTCTTATAAGAAGAATTCCTCAAAGGAAGAACAGGAACTTTATTCACGTTTACTGTATGTGTACCGACGGAAAAAAAATCGTTATTATTATTTTTTATATCCATATCCTGGTTAACAAAAACTGGTTTTCCTTTACAACTGCCTTGATCCTCAGACTTTGCTTGCTCCAACTAACCGTACAATATCATTCTTCATCTACCTTTGCTTTCTGTTAAACTACTTTAGCTGCCTTTTTTGTTTTCTCCAGCAAAGTCTCTTATTTCTTCTTGTATCTTCCTGTCGGCGTTATGTCGTCATCAGCGTATATTTTCTTCCCTCACAATTTCCATTTATTTTTCATAATTGTAATTTTAACTTCTCAGCTTTGTATTTTGACGAGAATAAATGAGTCTCTTATTTTATTTTCATTTCCTTTTCTCTTCAATTTCACTCTCTCTGTTACCGTTATTTTTGTTTGCTTTTTCTTTTCTAATTTTTGCAGTTTCCAACAATGTTGTTTCTCCTTAGTTTTGTCTCCTTTTCTTTCCGGTTTCTATATTCTTTTCTTCGGTTGTTCTTTTACATTGATCCATGTCTATCTTTTCTACATTGCTCTTCTCTGTGTAAGAAATATTCTGTCTTTCTTTCGGTCTTCTTTAACTTTTTTCAGTTCTTCTTGGATATTCCCAATTGCAATCAAAATTGTATTTAATTTATCTTCGTGGTCGATTGTTTTTCGTTTCAATTTTATAGCATTAGGTGATCTTACTACTTTGGGACACTTTGAAAGGGGGTTCCCCGACTCTTCTGTGCTACTCATAACTTCTTCCTTAATTTTTTAAATTATTTTCGTCGTTCTGTCACAATTTTTACTTTCTCCGTTACGATGTACGAGAAAGTATTGTGATCGTGATTTTTTTCAAAAAATTTTTTACGGAAATATCCGTTTTGGGGTCCCAAGATGCCATTTCAAGAATTTCTGAAAAAATTTTCACGATCAATACTTTTTCGTACTTCGTAACGGAGAAAGTAAAAGAGTAACTAAAAGGACTATAACATTTACAGGCCTATATCAATTATCCACATAATTGATAAACTTCGAATTGCTAATAAAAGACAGGTTAGTGTCGTTCCTTGTTTATTCAGGAAAAAATACTGTCGAATATGGCTTTAGGCAAATTAAAAAAATCAAAGTAAGGTACTACGGTCAACTTGGCATCCCATATTTTCAGAAGCCTGTAACTATTTTCAGGATGAGATATTAGCTACAATTTGTGTGGTGCTGGCTGGGGCTAGGTAAGGCAATACTTGTTTTTTTATAAAATTAAGAAAGTAAAGTGCTAAGTTGGTCGAACCCGTTCTTGATGTATGTGAAACTGTGATCTTTACGTGAAATAGTGAAATATAAAATTAAGAAAAGTAACTTGTAAAGAACTACGGCTCCGCTGCGCTGCGCCGTCGTCTGTGTGTAGGCCATTAAAATCAAATAAAGTAATTGGTGATGGCGCAGCGCAGCGGAGCCGTCGTATGTGTATAGTCCATCAATATGAAGCAAGGTAGCTGGTGTTTTCAGTTTTAAACTACAAATTTAGAAACAGAAGTTTTTTGATTTTATTAAAATTTTGGGCGCAACACATAGGGGTTGTTTTGTTCTTTGGCACACTGTTGCGGCTGTGGGGGTGATGTTACAGAACTTTATGTAAACATTTTTTATTTGTTTTCGACTTGATTCTTAGTCATTTAAAAATTAGCTATCTAAGTTACATTTGTTTCCATTTTGCACCCCCGGTTGGGAGCTACGGAAATGTTGAGTTAAAAAATAATGGATCACCAATAAGCGTGGAAAAGACGAGCCTGTATCTGGCTGACCCACTAAAGAATGGTACAAATACGACGAAGAAGCGTTTTTTTTTCTTTAATTCGTTCTTAAAGGCGTGGATAATTTGTGACAAATTTGAAAAATCATTCCTGGAAAACGATCAAGAAATATGCCCCTACAAATCTTGCCGAGATGTTCTTTAGGAACAGATTAGATGACTTTTACGTTAATTTAAATCAGAAATAGGGGGTGATACCGCAATGTCTTACAACCGTTGCCAAATAACACGCATTAGAACTGCAGGGGGCGTTCCAAAAATGTTGAAAAAAATACAGATGAAATCTCGTTACCCTTTAGTAATACTAAAAATTTCAGCTCTTCGATTTAAGTAGAATAAAAAAATAAACAACCATGAAAACAGGTAGAAACAATTTGGTCACTTTTTGAAAAATCAAATTTTGTAGGGGAATGCTTTGTGAATATACTGGAGCTTTGACAGACTCTTCAAAGTCAAAACTAAACGCACAAAGACTCCCGAGAGATTCTCATGAACCGCTCACTTTTAAGACCGGGGCACCGTGACACAGCCCCCCCCCCCCCCCCCCCCGAGATAAAATACTTGCCGTGTAATACCCTTTCTTTTAAGAGGTATATTTGGTTAAAATTTTAGCCGAATCTATTTCATGCGATTTTCATTCAAATTTCCGATGGTTTACTCAAGAAAAATTAAGAATATGGTGCCTTGACACATAAAAAAATTCATAACTCGAGAACGATGAAAAACATATGAAAAATCATGAATAAATGTTATAGAGGGGTCTTTTGTGAAGAGGATAGAATAGTTTTAAATTGTCCTGGATGTAACCGGAAGGCTGGGCGAATTTTCTTCTATAATTTCTTGAGAAAGCCCTAACTGCCACAGGGAGGATCATTGAGAGGATCAAATTTGCTTAATCGATGTCATTTCATAGACACCATATTGGCCAAAAGCGTCACCTCTCTCTTCAGTCCAGAAAGGGGTGAAAAAAGTAAAACATTATTTTGAATCGTTTTGCTCAACTTCGGGAATGTAATCTGGTAACCTAGACATAATCTGTCAAAGATGACAATGCAATATCAATGCATTTCTTAATTTGCTGTTTGGAAAGCACTTGGACGTTAACAGGAAGAAGCTTACTGTCTTTAATTAATACTGGTCCTTTAAGACTTATTTGGAAA
Source organism: Ocypus olens (assembly GCA_910593695.2). NCBI lineage: Eukaryota > Metazoa > Arthropoda > Insecta > Coleoptera > Staphylinidae > Ocypus > Ocypus olens. The sequence continues at coordinate 20,702,228 of OU343048.1, forward strand.
AATACTAATGTTAACGAAAAGAGGCGCTTTCTCTTCCGTTGATTTTGGTCCTTTATGAACGTTTAGAATGATTTGCAGACTCTTTTGGAATTAAACCAAAGATAGCAGACTTGCTCGAGACCAAGTAAAACGGAATTTTTGTCTTTAAAAATTTATCTCCGAGGTAGGGAAATCGTTAAAGAGGTTGTATAAATTCAAGCGATAGTTTGGGGCTCTAGTACTCACCAAACATTGACTTTTCGGGGCAAGTTTTCATTTACACCTAAACTTTAATAAAGCACATCTCGATAAATAATTACGCGTGTGGAAAATATTTACATGTTTTCTTATAGCAGAGAACAGAAGAGTAATAACCCACCATCACAGTTGAATTAAATGAAAATTTAAATGCATATATTATAAACGGTTTGCCGTACGTATAAAATACTGGTTACCAAACTTATTCACAATATGTTTTTTTACAATTTTTCATAGCAATTATTTCTCCTAGAGATAACGGCTGACATTGTAGAGGTTAAAATGTAAGAAATGGGGTGTTCTCCCCCTAATAACACCGTAAAAGTAACAATTATGAAAACAGTGGTAATAGATAATGTTTGAGGGAAGAATACAATTTTGCGATATCTGAACGCGCTATGGCGGCCTGAATTGTTTCGTTACAATAAAATTTGCTTGCACCCAGGGGGTGAAAAAATCATATCTCGAGAACGGGGCAAAAAATCAAAAAAGTTAAACTAAAATCTGTGGAGGGATAGTTTGTGAGTATTTTGAGATACAAACCAATCCTCCAACTCAAAAACCCTCAAATAAGATAGAATTTGAGGGGAAAAAAGTGTTAAAGAGGTTCCTTTGGAGGGGTGGGTGTGAGGTGAGATTGGATAAATATGGATAGTTGCGTAAATTGTAGGGGCTAGTTTTGCATAAAAAAAAATACGAAATTATACAAACTCTAGCAGCAACGGTCAAAAAGGGTGTTATTTTCATTTTCGCGGTGAATTGATTTGGGGGGTTGAAATGTTCAAAGCCCGGCTTCTTTGGAGATTTCGAATGTCTGTTGAAAATTGCACCTTTCTACGTTTCTCCGTTTTCTCGTAATTAATGGTTTTTGTCTTGCGTTTTGTAGTATATAGTATACAGTAGGGGTGGCCAACACGCGGCCCGCGGGCCCTGTGCGGCCCGCTTGGTGTCTACGTGTGGCCCGCGGAGCATCTGCACCATTTTTTTTAGTGTACATAAAACCACTAAATTGCATTGTGTGCGGTTATCGCCATGTGACTCGTGAGATTTTGCTATCCACTTTTAAATACACATTGATAAGAATACAAATTGCTATAACCCGTTAAAAACGAAGACCCATGATGGCATCAAGTAGTAAAGACGTTGAACCAATGAAGAGAAAAGTCGCAGAAGAACTGAGAAGTTTTCAAGACAGATGGACTATAAACTATTTTTTCGTGGAAATTAAAACAAAACTAATATGTTTGATATGCAATAATTCTGTTTCTGTCTTGAAAGAGTATAACATTAAACGGCATTACGAGGCTAAGCATGCAAATAAGTTTGATAAGTACGAAGGGCAATTTCGACAAGACCAAGTAAATGAATTAAAAAGAAAACTTTCTGCACGTCAAATATTTACTAGAGCGGCTCAAGAGTCAACATGCTATGTAAAAGCTAGTTATGCAGTAGCAATGATATAAGCAAAAAAATCGAAGCCATATTCAGATGGTGAAATGGTTAAGGAATATTTGGAGAGTGTCGCTGAAATTCTGTGCCCTCAAAATAAAACGGATTTCTCCAAAATAAGCCTGTCTCGTCAAACCATTACTAGGCGGGTCGACGACATTTGAAAACATATTGAAAATAATTTGAAAAATCGAGCATACAAGTTCATATTTTATGCTCTAGCATTGGATAAAAGCGATTTTTATCAGGGGTATTGATGTCCATTTTAACAAAATAGAAGAATTAGCGGCACTGTATCCACTTAAGGACACTACTCGCTCACGAGATTTGTTAGGAGCTGTTACATCGACATTGAATCGCTTTTCGTTACAACTCAACAACCTATCGGGCGTAACAACAGATGGCGCTCCAGCAATGGTTGGGATACACGAAGGTTTAGTAAAACTGATTGAAAATGATGCCTGCAAAGTCAGGAAAATTTATGTTCCAAGTCCCTTAAAATGGATCATGTCATAAGGGGGTCATCAAAACAGTGAAAACTTTAGTTCCAAGAGTTTCTCAAGTCTTTGGATTCACAGCATAATGACGTTACATTTTGTGCAGAAGTAAGATGGCTGACCCGTGCCAAAATGTTGAAACGAGTGTTTGATTTGAAGGAAGAAATACAGTCATTCTTCACAAGCAAGTCAAAAAGTATCCCAGAATTTGAAGACAAGGAGTGGGTTAGCGACTTTGCATTTCTGGTCGATATAGTTAGCCACCTAAATGTTGTTAATACTCGTCTACAAGGGAAAGATCAACTAATTAATAACATGTATGATCTTGTTTCCGCAATCCAAATGAAACTTGGCCTTTGGGAACAACAGTTAAGGACAAAAATCTTCACCCACTTTCCGACATTGTTTTTGCAGCCAGACGTCACACAAATGGCGGCGTATAAATACGCTTCGTTAATATATGACTTGAACCTGGAATTTGATAACCGATTTCAAGATTTTAAAAAGCATCGTGTGCTTTTTACTGCATTTGCAACGCCATTCTCCGTAGACGTGAATTTATTGCCAGGAATTTTACAAATGGAAAATTATGAAATGTGTTGCGATTCACAGTTAAAGAAGAAATTTAATCAAGTTGGTTTGGAAGAGTTTTACAAATCATATTTAGACAAGGAGAAATATCCTGTATTTTACAAACATGCTCTATCGATGATTTCGCTATTTGGAAAAACAAGTGTGAACAGCTTTTTAGTCGAATGAAGCATGTTAAATCTCAAATGCGAACACGAATTACTGATGAGCATTTGGAAAACTGTTTGCATGTAGCAACAACATCAACCGAACTCAACATTGATGCACTTAGTTCTGACAAACAAAATCAGATGTCTCACTAAAATGTATTATATTTTGTTTATTTTTTATTATTATTTTTTGTATTGCTTAACTCTAATCTAATAAATATGTTTGATTCTCATTTTTGTTATATTAAAAAAAAACAATACATTTCTTCTTTGCTTTGAATAATACAAGAAAAATTTGTTCTACGGCCCAGTAGCAAATCTTATTTCTAGAATCTGGCCCGGCTGCTGAAACGGTTGGCCACCCATGGTATACAGGGTGTTTCAGAGCTCTGGGAATGATCAATCACATGCTTGTTTTTCAAAATTTCGAAAAATGTTTTATACAAAAGTTGGGTATAATAGTAAGCTGCACGCCCTAAAAATATTTAAATTTATACAGGGTGTTTCATAACAAAGTTACAGACCAAACTTATGTTTTTTAAATAGAACACCCTGTATTTTTTATCATTTTTGAATTATATGGAGCAAATAAAGGTGAGTTACTTCAATACTCTCTATACCTATTGTTTGCCGTTTTCGAAATATTTGAAGATTTGTTGAAATGCATGGTCTGGGTGAAATTTTATTTTTGCCCCAGTGATTGACGTTGAATGATTAAAATCATTTCAATTATTTGCTTAAAGGTTCGAACTATAGAGCCAACCATGATTTCATACAAAAAATTATACAGGGTGATAAAAAATTGCGGTAGAAAAACCCAACTTATAAAGTTGAATAACTTCGTTTTTTCAAATGGCACACCCTGTATTCAGTAACGTATTCTCAAATAGAATTAAATTATCTTTCAGATTATAATAATTATTCCTGATATGATAATCGCCGAATACAAGAAAACTATTGAGATTGGGAACAGGGAACCCTTATACAATCTGAAAGATAATTGGATTCTACTTAAGAGTACGTTACTAAATACAGGGTGTGCCATATGAAAAAACAAAGTTATTTAACTTTATAAGTTCGGTTTTTCTACCGCATTTTTTTATCACCCTGTATAATTTTTTGCATGAAATCATGGTTGGCTCTATAGTTCGAACTTTCAACCAAATAATAGAAATGATATAAATAAAAATAAAATTTCACCCAGACCATGCATTTCAACAAATCTTCAAATATTTCGAAAACGGCAAACAATAGGTATAGGGAGTATTAAAGTAACTTACCTTTATTTGCTCCATATAATTCAAAAATGACAAAAAATGAAGGGTGTTCCATTTAAAAAAAAACATAAGTTTGGTTTGTAACTTTGTTATAAGACACCCTGAATAAATTTAAATATTTTTAGGGCGTGCAGCTCACTATTATACACAACTTTTGTATAAAACATTTTTCGAAATTTTGAAAAATAATCACGTGATTGACCATTCCCAGAGCTCTGAAACACTTTGTATATTAATGATTTTAGGGCAATTTTTAAGAGTAGTTTCGCCTATATTAAATAAACTAGAAGTAATATCTATACCGTTTATGACATTTAACGCATTTGAAGTTCGAAAGTTATGCTGTGCAATGCTACTAACTTTTATTAATATACTGCACGAAAGCTATTACAGCTATTACAATACGGTACTGGGTGCTGTAATAGCTTTATTTTAGATGAAAAGTCTGTATTAAGCAAATTAAAATTTGCCTATATCGCTTGTATTATGCTATAATAATTTTATTCTAAAAGTATTAAAAATTACTATAACTAGTGCCACAGAAAGTTTTAATCCTATAATTGTGTTTTATGAACATACTGTTTATACACGAGGCTTCTACTTTGTTATACTTTTTATATAATAAATAAAACACTATTACTTTGTTTGTATGACACTTGGATTCATTCATAGACTGCAGTTTCAGCTTAAATTAACTTAATCTGCCCTTATGAATACAAATGAATCTAAGTATAAGTGTTTTATTTCATTTTAAAAAGGTTAAAAGTGTAATAATAATTTTGCATCTAAATTTCAATTTAAAATAATTTAATGTTTACGTATTCCCATTATAACGATCACCTCTCACGATAATATCATAAAACATGGAATTTTCGGAATAAGCCATCAAATTCTCAAGATCCACATTTCAGCTCGGCTAGAATCATACCGAGAGCGGATTACGTGCGGAAAACTCCCGAAATAAATAAGCGGAAGCGGCGGTTGCATAGCGGAAATGGATCGTTCATCCAGCAACGGCGTAACCTTATTATTATTACCGCCATCGTCGGAGTAACGGCTTCCAGGAATAATAATTCGCCTGCATGAAAACGTAGTTTCACTCCGTCGTACGTACGTGATGGGGTCAGGTTCAACTCCCGTAAATCATATATTTAAGGAAGTAAGGGGTGCACATCCAGTTGACATTACTTTTTGCGAGATTAATCTTTTCTCGGTGGGGGTGTGTGTGTATCGGAGGAAGTTGGAATTTACGACTGAATGGAGTCCGGAACACCTGCGGCGCTCGTAAAATTCAAATCTGGGACGCACGTAAGCTTATTTATGTCCGCGAAAAATTTTCTTAGCCCAGATCCCTACAAGATCTCCCTTCCAGCCCCGGCCGTCGTTTTCTACTTGCGAGTTACACCGCCGGGACGCATAAACATGTTCTCCAAGATACGAGCGCAACAATTCATAATTTCCTATGTGTTTCTTTATATCATGAGACCATTCTTTATCCCCGTGCAGACAATTGAAGGAAGTTTAACTTTCGTGTTCGTGTAGGTACTAGTTCTCTAAAGTTTTCATCTTCATCATTATTGTACTAGAGTCTTAAGCCAATTTCACCAGTCTCCGTGCAAAATACGAGAAAGTATTGTTTTAACAAGTGACCGGATGGAAAATAAGTTGCTACTTTTAGTAAAAAAATGCTTTCTTTAATAAACCTGCTTTCAGTATTGTTAATGCCATAAAGTAAAAAGGTGTAGCTAATTTACTTAAACTTGCCTATATATTATCGGGGAAAATTATCCTCCACAAAGTTCCTAGAGTGGGTGTTTCAATGTGACCTTTCTTTGGGGGTAATTAATTTAAGGGCCAATTTCTAAAACCGATTGAAGGACGATAGACATATAGAGACTCGATAAATAACACCGCTGTCCTCGCCTTATATAAATTAAACAGAGCCTAACGAAATAATTAATTACCATCGGTGGATATGAATGGCGGTAATAAATGGTGCATGGGCCGGACCGTATCCTATTATCCAATTATTTTACGTACCCGCGTGTACATATTAAATTTCGGTGACCCGAATAGGACAGGATTTATTACCTCGTCCAATGTTCAACAACAAAACAGAGGCCAGCTCTTGGATTTCATTTCAATCTCGGTGTGAAATTAATTTATTACATCATCATTTATAATTATGAGATAAAATATATGCCATAAAGCAATATCTTGTTTTTGAAATCAGTAAATTCAGTTTGTTTTTATTATACATATTCTACTAATTACACAAAATAAGGGAGAGAGTTCGTAATTAGGTTTTGCATATCCTAGGAAAATATTATTGCTCGCCTCTGGTGTCTTATTTTCCCGATGCAATTATATTTGATTGAGGCTTTAGTATATACCACCTATGCGAATAATTAAACCAGCGTGCAATGATAAAGTACAGCATGTGATTTAATTAAAGTTCAGGCCTAACAAAGCAGCCATTATTTACCAGGTGATTGTACTTGATTGGAGCTTTTTTATGATGTTGGCAGTACTGTAACGTAAGACGTTAACACGAAACACTTTTTTCATTCATTGTGCCGGTTTTAAAATATGCCGTACTTATAGACGTTTTGGCTCAAGAGTAAAATCTAGATGAAATTATGAGCACTCTTAATAATATAATCTTAATAAGTTATTAATTAATTGTATCTCCTTTATTTTGATATCCATACCAATGAACAAAAAATAAGTGTTACCAAAGCATTTTTTCTAAATAATTGCGAACTCTATAAAAAAGTCTCAATAAATTGCAGTTACCTGGTAATAAAACGTGGATAATCCGCTAAATGCAATCACTGAATAAAACACTAACTATGTTTTTTACCACATTTTTACTTTCTCCGTTACGAAGTACGAGAAAGTATTGTGATCGTGATTTTTTTTCCAAAATTTTTTTTTACGGAAATATCCGTTTTGGGGTCCTTAGATGCCATTTCAACAATTTCTGGAAAAAAAAAATTGTGTCTGTGTGTGTGTGTGTGTCTGTCTGTGTGTGTGTGTGTGTCAGTCTGTGTGCGCTGTATCTCAAAAACTAATAGAGCAATTGATATGAAACTTTGAACATACGTCTTATTTGATAGTCTGAAGAACTGAAAAGCTTTTGGTAAAATTTCGTATACTGGAAGTGGGTGTTTACCTTAACTGTTTCTTGTTTTTTGCCAATATTTTCTTAAATATGAAAAATATCACAAAAACATTTAAACAAACTTTGAAGACGACAAAGAAATGAACATCTTTTGCTTGAAAATATTTTTCATAAAATCATTGCTATTCGAAAAAAAAATGTATTAATATTTTTTTAATTTTTGGTTTATAATTATGAAACTATAATAGTTACAGCAAATTTATATGAATAGTAATTGTAGAGAATGCCAAAATGAACAACTTCTAAAGAATAAGTTTTTTCGAAATCTCGTTAGTTTTTGAGTAAACCGAGTTTTTGAATTTGAAGTATAATTTTTCCATGTTTAATCATTTTGACGTTTTAAACGTCAGTTTCATCCGAGTTTACGCAGCGCTCGATGTACATTTAAAATATGATTTCAATAAACCATGAAAATGTGAATATAAATGGCTATGATACCATCAAGCCGGAGAAAGTAACATGATGGCCACATCACCATTTTTTTTAATGTATGTACAAATATTACATATACATACATAATTTCACGACTTAAGTTTCGACGAATTATCAAGATAATGATCGTCAAACGTCGAAATTATGTATGTATATGTAATATTTGTACACACATTAAAAAAATTGTGGTAAAAAACATAGTGTTTTATTCAGTGATTATATTATGAATTACCACGTAGTAACAGTCACAACCATCATCATGACCACTAAATGCATTTATTTAAATCGCACGTAACATCTGTATCAACAAACTTTTAAAGTATTTCCCTTGTAACATTTTGAGTCTACTGCCTTGGGGATTAGGATAATATAAAGTTAAAACTTACCTTATGTTCTTATTCCGGTGACGATCCCGTTCGACTCGACCTGAAACAAGTTTAATCGCATAAAAATCGTGCAACGAAAAGTGATTTTTTTAATAATATTTTGTTATTATCGTGATCCCGAAGGTCTAACTTTACGGCTTTATTAAGGATTTTGCGTAACACGGGCCGGAATCGACGGGTTACGGGATCTGCCGTGACAAATAACTTCCGGCGTGTCGTGAAGGGACTTTCCCTTTTCGCCTGTCAGAATTTGAATGGGCAACACCCGGCTGATAAGGGTGTAGCATTGCATTCATTTTTTCCACGTATTCCTTTCAAGGGGTGTTGGTTTTTTACTCCCTTTATTTCAATAAGCGTTACGTCAAAAAAAACTTTCGGGATGTAAAATTTTTTTCATGAATAATTTAAATTTGTTATACAACCCTAAGTTGACGATTTTTTTGTTATATAAGCGTATAGCACGATTATACAGTTTTTTTTTTTTATCATGGGCCATAAAATTTTACATGCTAAAAATTATACATTGTGTTAATGTATATTTTATCATTTAATTCTGAAGCAAATTTTAGTTACTAATAAATCAATTATTTTTCTACATGATGCGCTGAATTAGAATAACTTTCCATTAAAAAATGAAATTATTTAATATAAATAACTGAGCAAAAATAATCGAAGTACCTTGAATTTACGAAATGTCAGATTGACTAGTGAGGCAAGTAATCAAACGAATTTATACTAGAAAATGTATGTTTATACTGTTAAAGTGAAAGGGTGGAATTTGTAACGGCAATTATAAGAGGTTTGTTCAGCAGGGAAATAGTTATATATTTCTATAAGAAGTCAGGGAATTTTTATTTTAGGGAAATAGTTGACAACTTTTCTGTAGCGTATCCCGATCGTCCGGTTCTGAGCAAAAGCACTTTTTATGGAATAAAACATGTTTAAATTGTTCGTATGAAGCGCATCATGTAGAAAAATAATTGATTTATATTACTAATTAAAATTTGCTTCAAAATTATATTATAAAATATACATTAACACAAGGTATAATTTTTAGCATGTAAAATCCTATGGCCCACGTTAAAAAAAAAACATACTGTATACTATACCCCATTTAATAACCAGGCGGACTAAATCAAATTATTGCCGCCAAAATACGTTGTTGTGATTGGCCAATCGGACGCCGTTTTTACACAGGCCCAAATTGCTTAAAACAGTAATGGCCGTTGTTATGATCAGCTGATCTCTAACCGATCCTTGTGTCTCACCGTTTTCACGCGTTTCGCCTCAGTTTTTGTGTTTTTAGCCAGTTATTTCTACTGTTGATAGTGTAAGAATCGATTCCTCATCCCGCGATTTTCGAGGAAATAGTTATTTTATTTTTAACTACGGATAAATACCCAGAAAAAGTTTGGTGTCATTTTCGGCCCCCAAGAAACGGAAATAGTTGGATTTTAGAGCATTAACGCTCCAACAATCCAAAATTATCTTATATAAAGCTTTAATACAAGAGGCTTTAAAATCTACTGCCGTTGTATACAAAATTGTAATTCATTAGGTAAGTGTGGCGCAAGTTATTGCAATATGGAATCAAATCATAAACATACATTATATTTAGGATTGTGGAGTTTCACACAATTAGGGGGTGAAAGGAGATTATGGCAGTAACAAGTCCTAAACGTCTTGAAGGACGTCCAGCGACCGAAGATATCTACAAATTCTGCGTGTGGAAAATAGATTTTTCTTTAAAAATGAAATCGATACATTATATTAAATTTTGATTGAATTAAAGGATAGAGATAACCGCCAATGACGTCCCGTTAAACGTTATATAAATTAATGAATAAGATTGATCTTAAATAAGTTATTATACGTTTTTAAATAGCAAATTTATTTAATTTAATAAAAATTTATTTTACGACAATCTAGTATTTATATTTCAAACCTTTTACGGAATTATATGTATTTTTAAAATACACCTACTACTTCAATCCACATTATATGTAAATAAATATATGTACAACTTGAGTTTTTCGGTGTGCCCCTAAATTCTTAAGAGGGTCTTATACTTACTTTAATTATTATTTTAATATTATGTACTACATCATTGAGTATATGATCAAGAAAGTATGCCTAGAATTAATTTATGTGTTGGTGTAAATGTTGAATGAATTTTATGGATAAAAGAAATTGAAATCATTTTATTTTTACCGCCAAAACATGTCTGGTTACTTTTCTGGTTACTTTTTATAGTGTAAACGTGACTTTCGCGTTTAGTCCGCCTGGTTATTAAATGAGGTATAGTACAGTGTTTCTTAACCTTTTTGGACCAAACGTCCACTTTGTCAGGTTCTTTTGTTAATTCGCCCCCTTTCATTTTTAACAGCTTAATAGAGTATAGTGTATCAAGGGCCGAAAATAGGCTTTAGCAACCCGCCACTTTTAGCAACACGAGCGAGGGTTTCTAAAAGTGAAGGGTTACTAAAGCATTTTGGCACGAGTTACACTCGATATTTTTTCGCCTGTCTTAAGTAAAAACAGTGTTTCAGAAAATTTTATATCGCGCACCATTGAACTGTCACTGTCAGATTTTTGCATAGCCTACTTATATTCCGCAGAAGGTTGTCTAGATTATGCATATTATTTTTTCGGCCTAGATACGCTAAATCGTAGTTTCGGCCCGATTTTATGGCCGAAATATATGGGGGAAAAAAAATTTAAAAGAACGTAGTAAAACAACATTTAGTATATATGATTTGAAGATAGATACACCATAAAACGAAAATTAAAATTTAATTGAGAACTTTTAGATGTTTAATTAAAGTAATCAAAAAATTGTATCCTAAATCAGCGCAAATTGATGATATTTCAAGTTTTCCACGTCCAAAGGCAACAAAATCGCGTTTTCAATTTCTTAAATTCCCCAAGTTGTTAAACGTGCTTTTTAATTGTAATGATTTATATCTTAAATTAAAATAATAAATTTGTGTGTTTTAGAAATATCCATGACGAGTACAATTGTCAAAATCGGAGGTTTCAAATTTGAATGTAATGGCATTGCACGTGTATAAAGGTAGGCAACCAATAAACATTTTCAATTGATATTTAATTTCTCGCGTTCGGGGCAAAATTTTCAAATAGGATCGTCGTAATCACATCATTATGCGATTAATAGAAGTTGTGAACATTCCAATAAATACAGATACAAATTTATTTACATCAAAATTTGGATGCAATAGAAGTTGGCCATATCCAATACATGTAAATATATGATTACAGTAGTAGCGATGAAGAGATTACAGAAAAATGTGTTTTTACATTTTCTCTTGTGTCTCTACAAATATCAGAGTCGAAAGGTATATTCTGCCATCCGTAGGAAGAGCGCAGTAACTACAAAATACTGAATCTGAGTAAAATTTATCCGAATAAATTATGTTGTTCCAGTAAAGCTAGAAGTCGAAAAAGCAGTAACTGAAATATTTACATCAAAATATGGATGCAATAGAAGTTGGCCATATCCAATACACGTAGATATCTGATTACACTAGTAGCGATAAAGAAATTACAGAAAAATGTGTTTTTACATTTTCTCTTGTGTCTACAAATATCAGAGTCGAAAGGTATATTCTGCCATCCGCAGAAAGAGCGCAGTAACTACAAAACACTGAATCTGAGTAAAACTCATTCGAATAAATCATTTTGTTCCAGTAAAGCTAGAAGTCGAAAAAGCAGTAACTGTTTTTGACTTATAATTTGGACAGGATACTTTTATATTGTTTTTTTTTACTGTAAACTGATAACGAAAACTTAGACGAATCTAATGATACTCATATTTCAATTTTCAATGTTTTGCAGTTACTGCTTTCTTCCAAAACACGGCAGAATTGTGGTCAAACGAAAAAGAATCTTCGACACATTTTTGTAGACCTATACAATTTTAATATAATCAACGAAACCAAATAAAATATAAAGAAGCAAGCGTCAGCAATTAATAACGTGAAGTTAGCCATGAATTTCCAGCCCTAGATTTCCCGGCGCGTACACCATATTTACGCCACGAATTGCCTTTCTAATAAATACAATCTGTAAAAATTATTATACGTATTTTTTTACTGAGCACCTTAGTGAAAAGTAAAAATTATTTTATTTTATTTCTGCAGTGTCTTTCTGACAGTTTATTTAACAAATCCAAACGGTAAAAAACCCGTGAGCGGTATTATAAATACCATATGTATAAAAATTATTTAGATAAAGGGTGGCTTTGTATTTCGGAACGTACGTTGCAGGTTTGTCTAATAAAACTTGGTTATTAAATTTATTACAATTTATTACTACAAATGTTGTTCCATTACGGAAATAATATTCAATGATGAAACGCTTGTGAAGTTGTGAGAATACCATGATTAAATTAAAACTGACTTTTAATTGACATAAAGTCAACAACGTGCTGAACTAATCTAAGACCGTGATTTTGTTTATCATGACCACGCCTCATCTAAATATTTTTTATACATATGGTATATATTTTTAATATTGCACAGAAAACAAGATCTAATCTTGAACAACAAACTACAATAGACATCAATAGAATGTGACGAAAACATACATCCCTTAACATCGTTTGCTCGAGATGGAATCAACATGATTTATTTATTTTATATACTTTTTTGGTGAATTCGCCGGGATATATGTGGCAGAAAATTGATTCTTAATTTCTCGTCGGTCAAAATTTCAGCCTTGGTAACATTGCAAATTAATTTCAAGGAAACGTTAATGCCAATAAATGAAATGAATAATAAATTAAGATATTCTAAAATATGGCATATCATCCTTGCATATATGGATTAAGTTTTCAGAATACATGCTGCATATTGCATATAAAATGGATATTAAGAGGCCTACCATTAAGCAGAAAAAATTAATAAAAAAAAAAGATTAAGGGGATAGAAGTACAGGTGGTTCAAGGACACCGAAAATGTTGCTAGATGATTTTTTCAAACATTCTAAGATGGCAGCTTTAATAACGGCGTTAGATAAATATTTATTACGAGAGGTAATTTTATAGATTTTAAGATTGACTTAATACGTTTTGATAAATATGCAAAAGAAACGGAAAGTTTGTTTGTACAATTGTACGGTTGGTACATCATGTCTGTAAGTTAGCACAATCTCCTAATACAGGATCAAAATTTATAAAAAAAATGGCCTCTTCTTATTGGATTACGAATATTATTGGAAGAAACTTAAAAAGCCACCAATACAATTTATAAACGAAGGAGAGTACTTAATATTCTGCTGGTCAGTTAGGTCCCAGTTATTTCTGCAAAGAGATCAACTAAAATAATAAACAAAAAACATTACCACCCGAAGCATAAAAAATAATTATTGCCGTATCAGATATTAGTGAAAGCGAGGAAGAACTTACTTTGGAAGACGATTTTAAAAAGGAATTATAAAATTTAAAAAAAACACATAAATTATTTATTTTGAATTTTTGTTAGGCTCATAAAAATATATATGAAACTATAATTTTAATATTTACTTAATAATAATTAACGTTTAATTTTTCGCCAGACACAAAATTACTTACTTCCTGTGGCTATTCATCCTGATTGGCTTACAAGGAATTACCTCGCACAGTATACAATGGTACTTCAGGTAAAATTTAAAAAGTTATTTTCTGAAAAATATGTTGAAAAGAGTTTGTATCAAATTTTCAGGACTTTTACATTTAAAAAATCCAGAAAAAAATCTGAAAAAGTCTTTAAAAAAGTCATAATAAAGATCTAAAAAAATTCGAAGAAACTAACTGCTGAAAATAGTTCTTGGCAAAAGTGTCTAGTAATAATATTTTAAATGTTTCCTATGTGCGTTAAATATTTTACTTTTAAGTTGTTACTGTAAAGCACTTTCTGTGTGCTCATTATGTATATTGTATAGGTATAGCCGTTAATAAAGTTTGATTTGATTTGATTTTATTTGAAGTCCCGAAAACAAAGTTGTGAAAAAATTTCCTCAAAAAATTCCTGAAAAAACCGTCAATAACTCCTAAAAAAACTGAAAAATGTCCCGAAGAAAGTTCTGAAAAAAATCTTGAAAAATGTCCTAATAAAGTCCTGAAAAAAATTCGAAAAAAATAATTCCTTAAAACAGTTCTTGACAAGTCCTGAAAAAGTTCTAAAAATATTTCCTCAAAAAAATCCTGAAAAAATCGTCAATAAGTCCTGAAAAAACCGGCAAAATGTCCCGAAAAAAGTTCTGAAAAAAGTCTTCAAAAAATCCTTATAAAGTCATTAAAAAAGAACTTGTTAATAATTCCTGGGAATAGTTCAAAAAGTCCTCAAAACAAAGTTCTGAAAAAATATCCTGAAAGAAAGTTTAGAAAAAGTCCCAAGTCCTGTAAAAAGTCCGGAAAATGTCCTGAGATAAGTCTTGAAAAAAAAACCCGACATAATTTTATTTTCAGGACTTTTTGTCCTCAGAAAAAGTCTAAAGGTGAATTTGGTATGGCAAGATAGGGAAACACTTGGTACTATCAAAAACTATTATACAGGGTGGAAACTTTAACTGGAACAAATTCGGTATTTATGAAATGAGAAGTTCCAGAAAAAAAATCCTCGGAGATGTCGATTTTTGTTTTTTATTGCGCATTTTTTGGCGTCTTTAAAAATAGTATGACGTCACTAGTCTTTCACGTATGACGTCATAGACATTTTTTTTTAATAGAAACAATTTTTTTAATTTCACGATATTTGTAGCCCTTTTTGTTCTCTTTACGACTATGTAAAAATGTTTTGTTTTTTTTTTGTTTTTTTATTTAAGAAATTGAAAATGTTTTTTTTAAATAAACTTATTTAATATATCAAATGTTTAAAATGAGCACCGTTTCTCTCTTGGCAAAAAGGTAATCGGTGATAAACCTATCCCTTACATTGTGGAACATTTCTGGTGGAATTTGTACATTTTATACATTAAATAAGTAAAAAAAATAAATTTCTGAAATAAAAAAACAAAAAAAAAAAATATTTTTACACAGTCGTAAAGAGAATAAATTTAGTCAAATAAAAAAACATGGTTTCCATTTAAAAAAATGTCTATGACGTCATACGTGAAAGACTAGTGGCGTCATACTTTTTTTAAAGACTAAAAAGTGCGCAATAAAAAACAAAAATTCATGTGTCCGAGGATTGTTTTCTGGGACTGCTCATTTCATAAATACCGAATTTGTTCCAGTTAAAGTTTCCACCCTGTATAAATAATATTCAGCGACATGGTATTTCATGTAAGAGATTCCGACACTTTCAATTTTAAATTTTTGCAGAATTAAAACTCTTATACCTTAAAACATTCATTAGTCATTTTTTTTAAATAGTGTCAGTAAATTGTATTTTTCTTCTATTATATGTGATATAAAATTTATTCCGATAACAAATATACTCCAAATTATCGTTGAATTTTAACATTAAAATATCACCTCGAATAACAAAGAAAAAACGAAACTTAGTTTTTTTGGACTTAACTCGAAAACAAAACGATTTATTAATTTTTTTTCAAAGGATTATTAATCAGCATTCTGCAAAAGTCTCAAATTTAAACATATCCTCTATCTCTTCTAATAAGCGAGATCCCCATGGCGAGCCTCGAATTTGAAACACCCTGTATATGTCATAAATTTAGCTACATAATTTTTCATATAAGCGAGTTAAACTCTTTCAAAATCCGAAATTATTATTTTTTTATTAAAAAATATATTTTAAAACTTTATTAGCCATTTTTCTTTAAATTTTAAACATATTTTATTTAAAGACTTTATTAGCCATTTTTTTAATATTTAAATCGTATTTTTGTTTGTATTATACGTGATAAAAATTAATTTGGAATACTTACTAAAATTCAACAAAAATATTTTTTTTTAATAATATTTATTTCCGATGCCAAAATCAGTTGAAAACAGTCAACTTTAAGGCCCAAATGCGCAATAATGGTTTAGAATTATGACTAAATGTATTAGATGTATGGGTTTACAAGTCTTGCGAACATAAATCCATCATAATAAGCTTTTAAATTCGCTGAAGAATCTTTCACTTAATCCAAAAAGACATTTAATAATTCTTCTATTTCTTCCATTGAAGTCCACTGAATTATTAAATTTTACTTTAGCGTGAACAAACAATAGTTATTTTTTAAGGCCATTATAATATTTACAGTTTTTTTCATTAATTTACGTTCATAAAATATGTAATTCATTAAGCAAGCCTTCAAGACAAACGGTGGTAGTAGATGACCTCGCAGTCGACGCCAAAATCAACAAAAAAAAATGAAGCCTTTAAAAAACGTGAAAAAGTGCCATAGCAGTTAATTTTTTCACGCTTTTGCGAGAAAAAAAGTATCGTAGCAGTTTATTTCTTTACGCAACTACAAAATTGTTTGCGCAAAGTGAAGTATGAACGCATCGCTCATGTTAGTTAAATAACGGTATTTATTGATTAAGGCACATAAGTTAATCATCGATTTTTCTCCAGTTTCTCAAAGTTTTCTAACCTCAAATTGAAGTATTTTTAAACCAAAATACGTAAAGTTTCAAGTTAAATATATCGAATCAACGATGTATAACAGTTACTTAAGGTTTTATCGAATTTGTTTGTATGAAACTCGAGAGTAAAGCAAGTTTTTTTCACTTGTAGGAATTGCTGCAATCTTTCCTACTCGTGAAAAATATATTACTTTACTCACTTGTTGCATAAATAACTATTATGCAACAAGTGAGTAAAGCAATAGTTTTTTCCACAAGTAGGAAAGTTTAACCGTCCGAGCCGAAGGTAACTGTGGCAATTCCTACGAGTAGATAACGTTTCTTACATTTTAATGCACTCAGATATAAATAAATTTAAATCAAAGTTTGACAGCTTATTGGCGGAACTGATAGACCTGAGCGAAGCGTTCATGACACACTTTATAGCTGCATGAAAAAATGAACCGCTATGGCACTTTTTGCGCGCTTTTTGAATGCTTCAAGAATCACATATTTTATGAACGCAAATTAATAAAAAATTCTGTGAATTAATAACGGACGTAGAAAAATATATGTTAAAGAGAGATTAACTGAGTAACGTTTCGCAAACAATGTGAGCTCAAACTATGTGTACATTTTAGATCAAACGTGCACATATTACTGAACCTATAATAAAATTTCACTCATCATCAATATCTTTACTACTGAGAAAAATTGATAAGACACATTTTCCAGACGGACGATTACGTTCGCGTGCGCAGCCGAGAATCCATCAATTTCTCCGGCCAACATTTTATTGGGCTCGGATGAGGGAAGTGGCCACTTAAGGGAGATTTGTTATGCTCTTTATTTTTATTATTAGATGGGGATGCGATGGCCGTAAAATCCCGCATTTGTACGGATTCGGTGTCACGTTGAATAATAAGTTTTCGATGTCGGCAAAGCGAGAATTCGGGACGTGAGGAGAACCTGATAAGGGCAAGCAATATTTTACGTAATAAGGGCGACGTAAATGTGGCGATTCTGAATAAAGTGGAAATAAATTTTGACAAATCCGTGTAACACACTTTCTATTAGGATCTATAATAAAACCTATTTTGATATGAAAAATTTGAATTATGTATTTAAAATTGAAAACATTTACTTATTGCAAAAGCAATAGATAAATTAAATAAAAAGTTTTTATGAATTTTTTTTCTCGAGTCCACCCCAACTATACATATAATATAGCAAACTTTCAAATTCCAATATGTCACTGTTTGACGCGTTTTAAATTAATTTTTTTAACAACAACGTGTAGATAAGAGTCTACTTAAACGATTTAACGCATTTAATTTTGGGTAAAATTGTTTATAACTTTTTTATGAATTTTTTTTCTTGGGTCCACCCCAACTATTCGGGTGGACCCGGGAAAAAAAAATCATAAAAAAGTTATAAGCAATTTTACCCAAAATTTAATACTTTAAATCGCCTAAGTAGACTCTTATCTACACATTGTGGTTAAAAAATCAAATTTAAAACGCGTCAAACAGTGCCATTTTGGACTTTGAAAGTTTGCTATATTATATGTATAGTTGGGGTGGACTCGAGAAAAAAAAATCATAAAAAAGTTATAAACAATTTTACCCAAAATTAAATGCGTTAAATCGTTTAAGTAGACTCTTATCTACACGTTGATGTTAAAAAATCAAATTTAAAACGCGTCAAACAGTGCCATTTTGGACTTTGAAAGTTTGCTATATTATATGTACACTTCGGGTAGACCCGAAAAAAAAAATTCATAAAAAAGTTATAAACAATTTTACCCAAAATTAAATGCGTTAAATCGTATAAGTAGACTCTTATCTACACGTTTTTGTTAAAAAATTTAATTCAAAACGCGTCAAACAGTGCCATATTGGACTTTGAATTCTTGTCATTTTAAAAAGAGAGTTCCCGTGGATTCGAGAAAAAATAATTGAAATTGTGGATTGACTGCACATCTATAGGCTAATGTTAATTACATTCTCAGCGTTTGATTTATTATAAATCATTAAAATTGAAGAAATTTTTATGTGCTGGCGAATGCGCCGGGAAATCCGTAGCTGAAAAATCCGTAGCTATCTTCACATCGGTGAATATTCAACCTGCAAAATTTAGTTTTACAAAGATTTTTTTTAAAGATTTTGCTTAGTTACGAACAGATCGAATATTCATATATTAAGCGGCAATTAAAACAAATATAAAAACTATAGAAAATTATAAATTTATTAATAAATTAATAATTAATTACTTGAGCTTCTGCAGCGAAGTCTTACTTAAGTAAGAACAACAAATATCAATTAAAACAACTACTCCCCGTGCTAATGCACCCCCGAGTATTGAATTACATCATTGATATTTGCTGTTACATGTCTGAAATCGCATTCAGCACAATGTAACATTTTAACGATTTATGTTTAGTATTTTCTATTCATTAAAGAAAATTAGTTTAATGCAAATTTAAATGTATCCTCAATATAGTCTTAAAATAAATATAAAGATGCACAGGTGTACATTATGCAAAAAAGCAATAGATATTTACAGTGCATCAACAACTTTCATCCTAGCTGTAAATCATCTCGTGGTAATAGATCATCTCTGCGACATAAATCCTGAACGGGGTCGTAACATTAATCCTATTAACGCGCAACACGACCTACGACCTACGATGGACGACGGCACGACACGTCGCCTATTGATTCTGAACGTCGCGACGCCCCGACAACGCGTCTTCCCTATACCGTAGCATATACACACTGTACATGCAGTTCCACTTAAAATCTCCGGGATTGAGACCGCCAAAGTGGATGGAAATACTTCAAAAGAAACCTTTTTGTCAACGCCAGACGGAAGGGGAGACGCGTGCATGATAAAACGCTTTTTATTTGGGCTTAATGGTACAAGAAAACCGGAAAAGGGGTGCTCACCGCAGAAAAGATTCTACGCTTGCTTTGATTCCTTTAGAAAAACTCATTTTACTCCAATTGATAGAAAAGTGTATCTTTTATAAAGCACTTTTAAATAATTGTATTTACGGTGCGGGTGATTATTATTTTTAATTTTACCCTAAGGTATTACCACTTACATTATTTTGTTTTATTTTTCGTTGTAATAAGGAGCATTTATCTTGATTGTAGCAGTAACAGCGGGTCGTTTAAAATAATTTCCGCCCGGCGCCTTCACCATAAACAACTTGTGCCACTTGGTCGGTGGTGGTGGTGGTAATTAAACTGCATTATGTTGTCTCGTGTAATCGCACAGGTTATTTAACTGAACCACACTGAAAACGTCCGTTCCTGCACTCTTACAGCCATTCTGCCAAGATTTATGCCTCCTTCTTGCAGCTGCGAAAGTGACGTGAAAGAGGTAAAACGGCGTAATTAACGCGACCGGGAGGTAATACTTATTTATTAGGGATTATAATACATGCGGGCCGAAACGTATACATTTCCTAAAATAGTAATTAATATAAAAAGTTTAATTTACGCTAAATGCGTTATATAAAAAGGTTAAATAAATTCATTAAAAAATGTTTCAGTAATGTATTTAATTAATAGTGTATAAATTTAATTTTGTTGCCTCCAAAAAATTTCACATATTCACCCGAAAAATAGTCCAATACTGCAGTAAAGTTTTCGATTATTTATACGTTCCCAATATTTAACAACCTCTGCAAACACCTCCAGAACGAGAGAACTAAACTCAGCAACTTTATCGGATCGCAAACACGTATAAATAGTGGGGTCGCCCCGATCCACCAAGTTTGTTTATACATTCTCACCATTAAATCACCCTTAGACCGTCACCCCGAAAACTCGGAACGATTTGCAATAATGCAGAAGGAGAGACACTTTCAGGCACAAAGTTTGTTTATTTGCTTCTTTCGAACGCAAAGGAAACGCTATGCAAATCGGGCGAGCTTTACATTTTCAGTGCTTCTAATTCCCAACAAGATGTAAACCGCGCCCGAAGCCTGAATAATGCGCAAAGGGTGATGATAAAAAAATTCTTCCGGCGAGGATTGAGAGAGTGCATTATGTGTAATGTTGTTCAAAGTTGTTTGGAAACACAGGGCGTTACTATGCGAAAAGTTATAATGTATACTAATAACTACTCAGTGCGTCATCCAGTTCTACCAGTGCTTCTTAGATGTAAATAGTAATTCAAAGTCGAATATTAACAAGTCTAATATTATTCATCATAAAAAATCAACTTGTTTATAACGCTGAAAATTACAATTATTATTCTCCAGGAATACTGCAAATGCGTCTTTGATTACAACTACGCAATCTATACTTTACTTATAAATAACTAGTATTAAGGGTCATTATAAGGCCATTCATTCTGAACTACAACTTGTGAAATGTGTGAGGATTAATAAAAACCCAGAAAAAAAAAGAATCAAAAAAATTTAGATGTACTAACGTAAAATAGAATATACAGTGCCCGAGTAAAGCATAAAATAAATTCAGTAAAATCGAAATAAAATATTTTGGGAAGAAAATCCTGGAACAGGCCGATTTTCTTTAATAAAAATACACATTTTTGTATGAAAGTCGATTCTCAGTCATAATTTGTTTTTGAGTAATGACGTTATTCATTCTCGTTTTTAATGACGACCCCCTATTTTTTGAGATTTTCGCATTGTCGAACTGACAGTATAAAAATGTTGCCATCTTACAGTACATAAGAAATTTTTCGAGTAAATGACAATTGAAAGTGAGAATCAGATATTTAGAATTTTTGCAAAATAACCTTGTTCCAGCACTTACAGCAAGTTTTAGAAACAACAATAATCTTGACCTTCCATATAATACAATATGGTTTCAGCAAGATAACGCACCTCCGCACTATGCGGTTTTTTTCGACAATTACTTTACGAATTAGGGAATTGGCAGGCGAAGACCGATAGAATGGCCCGCGAGATCCCCGATCTCACCCCCCTTGATTTTACTTTTTATGGGATCGAAGTTCCACGCGAAGGTACCACAAAATTTAACTGAACTAGAACATTGCATAAGAGATTATGCCCGGAAAATATTTAAAATGTTCAAGAATTTCTACAAGGCTTGCTTATTCTCAAGAAGTCGATGGATGCCAGTTCAAACACTAAATTTAATAAAAGTATTTGCTTGGGAAAGGAATTTTTGTTTTTTTATGTTGACAATAAATTTTATGGTTTCTCACTTTCAATTGTCACTTACTTGAAAAATTTCTTATGTAAGATGGCAACATTTTTATGCTATCAGTTCGATAAAGAAAAGATCTCTCAAAATCAAGAAGAAAAATAGGGAGTTGCCACAACTATGTCCTAAAAAAATAGCCTGAAACAAAAGTTCCTGAAAAAGTCCTGAAGAAAATTCCCATAAAAAAAGTTCCGAAAAAGAAGGCTTGAAACAGTTTTGAAAAAAATCTGAAAAAAGTCCTAAGAAAAGGCCTGTAGAAAGTCTCGATACAAAGACCTTTAAAATACCTGATACCTGAAAAAGTCCCAAAAATATCCTAAAAATTGCTGAAAGTCTTAAAAAAGGTCCTGAAAAAGGATATAAAAAGTTCTAAAAAAAAGTCATGAAAAAAAAAACCTAGAAACATGTTTAGAAAAACTTAAAGAAACCTGAATAAGTTCCGAAAAAAAGTCTGAAAAGGTCCTGAAAAATAATTCCCAAAAAAATATTCTGAAAGAGTCCTAAAGTCATGAAGAAAAAGCTACTGAAAAAAGTCTTGAAACAAAGTCCTGAAAAAAATGCTGAAATGATTTTATTTTTAGGACAATATTCTTGAAATAAAGTTCTGACACTTGTTTTAGGACTTTGTGGTCCGGTTTTTTTTTTTTTGAAAAAGTCCTGAAACAAAGCCCTGCAAGTCCTGTAAAATGCTTTGAAAAAATTCCTGAAAAATTCTTGAAAAAAAAAAAAACTTAATTAGTCTGGGAGATATCGGGCGTTTTTTTAATAACTGTAAGGTATACAAAAAACAGTTAAATAGTTATTTGTGTGATCTTCTTCGCAGAATTCAGTGGCGTGCTTATTTTTAATTTTTACTTTTAATTTAATGACACAAAGGCATTATTTTAAATAGAAACCCTATATATTTTTAATTATTGCATAAAACTTTAAATCAGCTTTACATTGATATAACATGGCTTAATTTTGTGTTATAACTATTGAATTGAAAGCGAAAAAAAAATAAACAGGCCACTGAATTCTGCGAAGAAGACCATACAAATAACTATTTTCCTGGTTTTCTGTATATCTTACAGTTACTGTGAAAAATACTTATTTTAAAATAGCCATAAATTGAATGAAGCCTGATGTATCGCAAACTAATCAAGCCAACCATGATCAGACAATGCTATTGCTTTTATTTCAGAAAAAAATAGTGATGTGGCCAGCATGTTACTTTCTCCGACTTGGTGGTATCATTTATATTTACGCTTTCATGGTTTATTTTCAATTCAAATCATGTTTTAAATTCACATACAGCGTTTTGTAGAATTTGATGAAACTGAGATTTAAAACGTTAATTTTATGAAAGATGAAAATGACAAATTATACTTTAAATACTAATAGTCAGTTTATTTAAAAACCAAGGAGATTTCGAAAAATACTTATTCTTTATAAGTTGTTCATTTTGGCATTCTCTCCAATTATTATTAAAATAAATTTGCTGTAACTCTTATTGTTTCATAATTATAAACCAAAAATGACAAAAAAATAACAATTACTTAATAACTATTATTTTTCAAAAACCAGACATTTTGCGAAAAATATTTTTAAAGATGTTAATTTCTTTGTTGTCTTCAAGTTTTGTTTAAGTATTTTTATAGTATTTTTCATATTTTAAAAAATATCGGAGAAAATCAAAAAACGGTTAAGGTAAACACCCACTTCCGGTGTACAAAATTTTACCAAAAGCTTTTCAGTTCTTTGGATTATCAAATAAGGCTTATATTCAAAGTTTGATATTAATTGATATAGTAGTTTTTGCGCATTTTAATTTATATCGCTCGTCTGCGACATAACCTAAAATTGTGGCACGTAAGTTCAGTTTAATAGTCAGTTTACTCAGAAACCAAAGAGATTTCGAAAAAACTTATTTTTTATAAGTTGTTCAATTTGGCATTATTTACAATTATTAACTATGTAAATTTGCTGTAACAATTATCGTTTCATAATTATAAACCAAAAATGAAAAAAATAATAATACATTTTTTTCTCCAATAAAAATGATTTTATGAAAAATATTTTCAAACAAAACATGTCCATTTTTTCGTTGTCTTCAAATTTATGGAATGTTTTCGTAAAATTTTCCATACTTAAAAAAATATTGGAAAAAAACAAAAAACGGTTAAGGTAAACACCCACTTCCGGCGTACAAAATTTTACCAAAAGCTTTTCAGTTCTTCGAATTATCAAATAAAGCTTATGTTCAAATTTCCATGTTAATTGTTCTATTAGTTTTTGAGATACAGCGCGCACAGGCACACAGACACACAGACACCCACACAGATGAAATGGCATCTAGGGACCCCAAAACGGATCTCCGCAAAAAAAAAATTGAAAAAAATCACAATCACAATACTTTCTCGTACTTCGTAACGGTGAAAGTAAAAAGGAGGTCATAACGTATAAATCAGATTTTTTCTAACTCTTGAGGTTACTGAGATAGGCCATAAAAACATCGGATTTTGGTCACTCGGTATATTATTTTTTGTGAGGAATAAATTTTGATACAAATTTATTGCAATCTGTTAGGCGGATTAATAGTATTTTTTAGTTTAAAATAAATTTGTTTATAAATTATATTGAATGGATCGGGTAATTTTTTGTTATAAATAAATAACAACAACCGTTGCGATAAATAGTTTGTTTTGTGAGAAATAACTTTTGAAAAAACTTGGATTAATGTGGTGGGCCAATTTATAGCCGATTTTTGTTTGAAATAAATTTTGATAATTCTACACCTGGTGGCTCTAATTCGATATTTTTCTAGGCCATCCGGTAAACTCAAGAGTTAGAAAAAATCTCACCATGGCTAACTTGATTACGTTGGGATATATCGGGCGTTATTCAATTTTTGGCTATTTAAGGGGATCAAAATTATTGAAAAAATAATCGTATTTTTTATCGTCGATTCTGATTCTACACTCAATTCTGCCTAGAAAAAATTATTTTACATTTTTCCGATTAACAGAAGTGATCAAAATTTGTAAGGAAAATAGGGAAGGCTCTTGCACGGATCATTTTGACTCTCCTGAAAAATTGACTATTCAAGTTTAGGTTCACTTTTCTTCAAAACTATAAGAGATATCAACAGGATTTTTGTTTTGTTTTAAAGGTTGTTTCGATACCTGCCAATATGGCTAAGATCATTTCCATATGTTGAGTAGCCTTTTTTAATATAAATAGCTCGAAAAATTTTCATGTTTTTTTTATGCCATAATTCTGAATCCAATTAATATTTTTTTTTAATTCCTCGGCCATAAATGCTTATTTTCGAGGTAAAAACACGTGTGCAAAATTTTAGAGAAATCGGTCCAGTAGTTTTCTAGAAAAGTGTACCTAAAAATCAGGCTTTTCGAATAGAAAAAAATGAAAAAAATGGTGATGTGGCCATCATGTTACTTTCTCCGACTTGATGGTATCATAGCCATTTATATTAACGTTTTCATTGTTTATTTTTAATTTAAATCATATTTTAAATGTACTTTGAGCGTTGTGTAAACTCGGATGAAACTGACGTTTTAAACGTCAAAATTATGAAAGATGAAAAAATTATACTTCAAATTCAAAAACTCAGTTTACTCAAAAACTAACGAGATTTCGGAATAAACTTATTCCTTAGAAGTTGTTCCTTTTGGAATTCTCTACAATTATTATTGACATATATTTGCTGTAACTATTATCGTTTCATAATTATAAACCAAAAATTAAAAAAAATAATAATAATTTTTTTTCTCGAATAGCAATGATTTTATGAAAAATATTTTCAAGCAAAAGATATTCATTTCTTTGTTGTCTTCAATGTTTGTTTAAATGTTTTTGTGATATTTCCGTAAAAAAAATTTTGAAAGAAAAATCACGAGCACAATACATTCTCGTACTTCGTAACGGATAAAGTAAAAATAATCGAATATTTATCGTGTATTCTGATTCGATACTAAATTCTGCGTATAATAATTTTATTTTACATTTTTTCGATTAGTAGAAGTGATCGAAATTTGTACGGACTGTTATTAAGTTTTTTCACTCTCCTGAAAAAAATACTTTTTTGAGTTTAGGTACACTTTTCTTCAAAACTATAAAAGCTATCAACATGGTTTTATTTTGTTTTAAAGTTGGTATCGATACCCACTTATATATTTCTAAAAATAAAAAGGACTCTAAAAATGTTTTTTTTTCATGTCATAATTCTGAATGCAATGATTTTTTTTTAATTCCTTAGCCAAAAATTCTAATTTTGGAGGTAAGAACATGTGTGCAATATTTTAGGGAAATCGGTACAGTAGTTTTCTAGAAATACCTAAAAATCACATTTTTTAATGGAAAACGGCCGAGGAAGTGACTCCCTTAAAATACATCTTTTTCTCAGTAACTGTAGGATATACAGAAAAACAGTTAAATAGTTATTGGCGTGATCTCCTTTTCAGAATTTAGAGGCGTGCTAATTCTTTATTTAGACTTTTAATTTAAGAATAATGACACAAAATTTCTAATATAACCGTTTTTTCTCAATAATTTCTCATTAATTTGATTAACCATGTATAAAGCTGATTTCAAATTATATTCAATGACATAAAAATATACAGGGTATTCCATTTAAAATTTGCAACTTTGTGTCATAACTCTTAAATTAAAAGTATAATAAAAAAAAATAAGCACTCCACTGAATTTTGCAAAAAATACCACACAAATAACTATTTACCTTTTTTTTTCTGTATATCTTACAGTTTTTGAGAAAAAGACGTATTTTAAAATAAGCCAAAAATTGATAAACGCCCGATATCTTCTAAACTCATCAAGTTAGCCATGATCTTTTAATGCTATTGTTATTAAATCATGGTGATAGTTGCGACCGTTACTACGTGGTAATTCATTATAGAAACACTGAATAAAACACATATCACCTGTGATATGTATGTGTACGTAATATTTGTACACACATCAAATAAATTGTGGTAAAAAACTTAGTAAGTGTTTTATTCAGTGTCGCTATTGTTATTATTTCAGAAAAAGAGGTCATAATGTGTATAATAGATAACTCTTAAGGATACCAAGATAGCCTATAAAACACCCGGTATATTAGCATCTTGGTGTTTGATTTTCTTCAGATGTCGCCCTACGGTACAGCCCAAAGTAAACACAAAAATCCTTTCAGTTCTTTTCAGGATTATTAAATATAGGTTACGATCAAAGTTTCATTTTAATACCTAACAGCGCCCACAGATAGACAGAGAGATAGTATATTGTACGGAGAAAGTAAAAAAAACACAAATAATTCCCAGTTAATTGATAGACTAAAGTAAGGCGTTAGTATTTGTCCAGATAGGCAAACAATTATTAATGTTTATCGTACATGTTTACTGTTTGTGAGAACATTAGCATAATGTTCTCACAAAAAGTAAACATGTATGGCAATGACAAAGTGAATATTTTTTATATTAATTGCGACATACTTTTGCTAATTTTGAACAAAGAGGTAGTCATAGTAACAGCGCTAACATACAACAAATTCTGATCGATGAGTTACACCGACCAACAAAAGCAGGCCAAAGAAGAAAGATACTATTTACTTTTGTATTTATTACACGTTGATCTTAGCCATAAGCCGATAAAATATTTCATTTTCTATTTAAACTTTCTATTTAAATTTTAAAGAATTTTCCAATTCGCGATTCTGATATCACGAATAAAAATAATATTCCAGACATAGTAATAAATAACTCCATAATCTAAAGACATCATGATCAAATCACAGAAGTTAACAGACGTATAGAAATAGCAGGAGCCACTTTTGTCTAAATGGAAAAAAAAAAATTCGTGAATGGAAACCTCAGCCCAACTTTGAGAGTTCGTATAATGCGTTGCTAAATTTTCGCAACGTCATTATATGGGACGGAAGAATGTAAGTCAAAGAAAAATAACATAAAAAGCTACAGGCACTCATTTCCGTATACTCAAAATACCCATCGAATATTAGAATTGCAATGATGATTGTGAACCTCCCTTAGACGAGCAATAAAAAGAAGAAGGTATTGCAAATTCTGATTCTGAAAATGTATAGCTATGTATTATTTTGCACCGTATTTACTACTAACCACTCTCTTTAAAACATTCAAATCCCACAAGTGTACTTATGTAAAATTCTCAATGGGGCCATTTTTGCTGTTGTTCATTTCATCTTTTGATTACGCTCCTCCGACTTTATATCCCCGCGCATTAATAACACGTTAATATCGCACAATTTAAATCAAAATTAATGTATTGCGAAGAAGGAGTAATGCGTTGATAATTCAGCCCCTCTTTCCGTATTCCGCGGAAATGTCGCACTTTATCTCCCGTTCTCGTTCATCCGCAGCCATAAAGATAAATAAAACGCCATGAATTACTCGAAACCTTTTAAGGGTAGCAATATTCATCTTGTAATATATTTTAATCACAGCCTCGGCCCTCTCTACATACATACGCACGCATACATCCCTCGTCCCTGTTTCGTTTTTCATTGTTACGGACGCCCAAGGAAACGAGGTCGCGATAAAATATAACTTATGTCCCTCCAGAGTGTGTCTGTAAATAAAATTAACTGTTGATCTGAAAATATTAACCAATTTAGTAACATTATATATTGGTGCAATTTATGTCTTCCTTACAGAATATAAAACGTTGGGTTACGTATTTTATGGTTAAGATCGATATCATAACTATTAGGGGCCCCGCACACGGACAATTGTTCAACGACTAAACTATTTAGTTGAGTTGGATACATGTTACGATTCTCCACCAACTATTATTTAATCATAAGGGCTCACCAACTGCTTTTGACTAAAAAATCGGGCTGGACGATAGTTGGTGTGTGTGCGCACTTACATTTACGGTAATGCCTTCATAGACCTCGACTAAACTATCGCTCAACTAATAATTGGCCGTGTGCGGGCCCGCTTAGGTTTGATGTATTACAGGTTTCAATTTTATTTTATTTGATTAAAATTAAAACTAAGAATATGATTGCAATAACAAGATTCGCATACATTCGATCCTTGCTACCTTTTTTTTGTAGACGACCTTTTTTTTAATCTCATTTAATTTCATTTGATGAACTGGTGATGTGCCCATCATGTTTACTACTATTTATATGTATTTATACTTTCATGAATTATTTTCGATTTAAATAAAATTTTAAGTGTACATTGGGCATTTTAAAGGATCTGATGATATTGACGTTTGAAATTTAAAAAAAAACGTTCTCTTATTATATTAACACTTTCACCAATGTAGTTATAGGTTTCATTCAATAATTATTATATGTAAAGTCAGGTCACATGACCTAGGACGAATTGAGATTAACCACAAACAACGGCAGCACAATTAGAATGATGGACAAAAAGCTAAGATGATGATGATGATGATGATGACATAAAAATATTTGGTGCGTGAATGAGGATTCATGTGTGGATATTACATTGTGCAGACCTCTCCGTAAATAAGACCAATCTATTTCCCGATGGTAATCTCTTGGCTCGTGTACCTTGTAGCTCATTTGGCCCTTTAATGGATTTCTCTGGGCCCCAATTTCAGTTATTTATCTCCACATACGACCGTCTGCGCTCGGGATATTTCCGATAATGGAACCACGCAGACCGTAGGTAATCGCGTTACGTTTTACATTATCCTGAAGGAGAGCGATTTGCATCCCGGATTAAATTATCCCGGACGCTGTAAATAAAGCCGAGCATAAACAGGAAAATCCTCTTTATAATTTCTCAACACGGAACGTAACATGCACACACGTGAAGAGAGCGTCGCATCCGTGTCAGCAATTTCGTTTATGGCACACAATGAAATGCACAAATATGCAGTAAATATAAAAGGGAACAAACACGGTTGCACTGTGCGGGTTCATTTGTACAGTGCGACAATCTAATCTAATAACAAAACCGTAAACACCTGTTTCAGAGGAATCCGCACCGTGAAAATGAGATTACCCCACACGAAGTCTTCGGCCCGTAACACGTCTTACGATAAATGGCGGAGGCGCCGGGACAATTAAAACTGTTTTGTATTTACGTAATCCTCTCTCGAGGTGCATTTACCGGGGGCATTACTGCCACTTATTAAGTGCTATAATGTACATTAATTAGCCATTATCGCGGCCTTAACGCGAGGACGAAATAGGCGTGAAACTTAATTCGGGGACTCACGTGCTCCCTGGCCATTATCGGAGCATATAACTGCATGATAAACTAGGGCGAATGGGAGTTTTATAGTCTCCAGAAGACACTTTTATTCCGGGAAAGTCCCAGCTGGCGAAACAACGGACACAACAAACTATTCTTTTAAGAAAAGTCTGCATGTACCTGAAAAACGTGCCTTCAATGTTTAATTAAAATATCTGAGTAGGCCTATAACCTGTGTACATAAAGTAAGAAATCAATTCGATTAAAATTCAGGGCATTTTCTTTCAGAAAAATGCTGACACGTAATTTTTTTAGCGCGCATTTTTTTGAGATAAAAGTCAGAGAAAATAAAATGCGAAACTCGCTCGGTGAGGGAATGCTGCCGCATGTCGGTGCTAAGTTCGGTCGAAACCTGTCAGTCCCTGACTAAAATCCATTTATGA
The DNA here is from genome assembly GCA_910593695.2 of Ocypus olens. Classification (NCBI taxonomy): domain Eukaryota; kingdom Metazoa; phylum Arthropoda; class Insecta; order Coleoptera; family Staphylinidae; genus Ocypus; species Ocypus olens. Next base: position 20,732,799 of record OU343048.1, read on the forward strand.
GGTAATAAAAGGGTATCCCGACACAAGATGGTCAAAATGACACCCAAAACGGATTTTTAAATAAATATGAAAATACCATAAGTTATTAACCAAAGTAGCCGTAAGCCGTATATCAAAAAACCCCTGACATGACCCGGGATGACCCAAAATAAGAGTTAGTTACTAAACCTTTATTAAAACCTGGTTTTATACAGAAATCATCAAAACTTATATTATTGAGCCAAATACCAAATTAAGTGAGTTTTCAAGGTCATTGAACGTTATTTAAAGTATGTATTAAAAAAATATTTGAGAATAAAAAAAAAGAAAATTTGCCCACTAGTTTAATATTTGATTTCGTTTTCCCATTTCGAGTTTAGATTGTTGCGGTTTTGTTTTCACTCGCGATGTGGCAATTGTTTTAATAGAAAATTATTTTATTGATTTTGAATTTTAGAAGTAAATTTCTTGATTCATTATTTTTTTGGACTTCACAAATCTTTGATTGCATTTTTCGTTTTCCCAGTTCAAGTTAAGATGGTTGCCATTTTGTTTTGATATAAGATATGGTATATATTTTTATAGTAAATTAGTAATGAATTATTTTTCAATGGATTTTGAGCTATTGGCGCAAATTCCATGACTGATTAAATTTTTAGCATTTTTCAAATTGTTGAATGCATTTTTTGTTTTTCTAGTTGAAGCTAAGATGGCTGCCATTTTGTTTTGACCTAGGATATGGCAAATGTTTTTTTATGGTAAATTAGAAATGCATTCTTTTTCAATTTGGTTATCTGCTCAAGAGTTGAAACCTAAAAATTAACTTAACAACGACTTTGATTTGGTGGTACTATCTACATCTTTCGGTTGAATATAAGACTTTGCTGTAAGTATTTTACAAATCTGGTCATCAGTTCAAAACTTATCTTTAAAACGCCTGAAATTAATTTAACGAAAAATTTATTTTTTTAGCCTACACACCTTTTTTATAAGAACAACACTCTGCTAAAAGAATTTTAAAACTCTTTTTGTTTAAGAATTATCCTCAAAAAAAACAAAAAAAAAGATTTAACTACAAATTATTTGTTTTTGGGTCTTATCTGCATCTATTTAATGAAGAGAGTTCAAGAGTTATCCTCAAAATACAAAAAAAATGGTGATGTGGCCATCATGGTACTTTCTCCGACTTGATGGTATCATAGCCATTTATATTTACGTTTTCATGGTATATTTTCAATTAAAATCATATTTTAAATGTACATCGAGCGTTGTGTAAACTCGGATGAAACTAAAAATTATGAAAGATGGAAAAATTATACTTCAAACTCAAAAACTCAGTTTACTCAAAAACTAAAGGGATTTCGAAAAAAACTTATTCTTTATAAGTTGTTCATTTTAGCTTTCTCTACAATTATTTTGAACATAAATTTGCTGTAACTATTATCGTGTTATAATTATAAACCAAAAATTTTAAAAAAATAATACATTTTTTCTCGAATAAAAATGATTTTATGAAAAATGTTTTCAAGCAAAAGATGTTCATTTCTTTGTTGTCTTCAAAGTTTGTTTAAATGTTTTTGTGATATTTTTCATATTTAGGAAAATATTGGCAAAAACAAATGACTGCTACTAATACAAACCATCACTTTCGTCACCTTTCAACGTTTGGTGCGACATCTTCAAACATTCGAATAACTAATATTTTTACGATATTTGGATATTTTTTATAAATTTATCAACAATTGATTTTATGTAAAATTATTATTAGTATTTTAGTATTAGTTATTTTTTATCAGTTTCATATAAACAACTCCATTTTTTGTCAAGAATGACCATGAAACCCTCGAAAAATAGGTTTTTGTTTTTTAACCACTATAAAAATGAAAAACATTCATATACATTTTTGTCCAAATACAAAATTAAGTACATTTTTCCAAGGTCATTTAGGGTATATAAGTTTAACTATTTTTTCGCCCCTAAGCGATCGAGTGACAACCTAAAATTTAAAACAGTCGTAATTCTTCCTTACATTCCTGAAAAATAGTCTCAAAGGTAAGTAAATTAAGTTTAAATACGTAGTTTTTTTAAGTTTATTAGCAATTTAGTTTGAAAAGGGTAATATGATCATTAAATACTATCGTTACCTTATATTCACAAACATGTGGTAAGGTATAAAATCTCTGAATATTTTCCGTAAATAAAAGTTAACTTATATACTGAAGGAAAAAAATGAAACACTTGAAATTCGTGAAATTTTGAAAAAAATATGAGATATGTGCGAAAAACCTCAAAATGCACTTTTTTTCAAACACCCATAACTAGGTGCCAAATCGTCGTAAGAACTTCTTTCTTCGAGTCCTGCATAGGGAATTTATCAGATTGTAATGCCTTTACGGTGGATCGAGTCGACAAAATTTTTCCAGCTCCGTAGACATCGTAAAAGTTGGACATGCTTTCCTGAATTTTTTTTTTCGCAAGGGTGCTAGAAAGGGGCAGAAGGGGTTACGATTAAGTTCGTATGCATGACTTTAAAGAAGACACTTCAAAGTTTTTTGCCCACAAAGATTCATCAAAACCGATTGAAAATACGCCGAGTTATGGTGGTTTGAAAATGGTCAAAATTTAACGAATTTCTAGTGTTTCATTTTTTTCCTCCAGTGTAGATCATAGCACTGAATATTTATAGAACTAAATGGAATTGAAATACATGATAATAAACTACTAATTGAAATGTATTTAATTCCAATATCTTCATATTTTTTGAGCGAAAACACGTGTTCAAAAATTTTAAAATCACTACATGAATTTTCAGGGGATTTTTACTTATATTAAAAAAAAAATTAAATTATCCAATGATATTTCAAAAATGTGAAGACCGCTAGGGTTTTTTTTATATTTTTTCACTTATAATCAGGAAATTAAATACGGCGTTTAAAAGCTAAAGAAAGTAGCGTTAAGCTCTTTATTATAACAATACAATATTTTACTTAATTTCCAAATCATCTAAACTAAACATAAATATACTGTTACTCATTTATTACTTTGATAATATTTTGCTGCTCAATTGTTGATAAATATATAAAAAATATCACAATATCGTAAAAAGGTTAGTTATTCAAATTTTTCAGGATGACGCACCAAACATTGAAAGATATAAATTTTAAAGATAAAATTTTCCGTCACTTGATCGCTTAGGGGCGAAAAAAAAGGTTAAACTAAAAAAAATGAATACCTTAAATAACCTTTTATTTGGGTAAGAAATACATGTAAATTTTTCAGATTATTATAATAATTTTTACTGGTTAAAAAAATAAAATCTTATTTTTCGAGGCTTCCAAGATCAGATCTTGGCAAAAATGGGGTTATTTATACGAAACTGAAAAGAAAATTATTAATACTAAAATATTAGCAATTAGCAAAATTACTCTTCAATTGATAAATAAATAAAAAAACTATCAAAATAACGTAAAAATTTTAGTTATTCGAATTTTTGAAGATGACGCACCAAAATTTGGAAGATGAAAAAAAATCAGAGATATGGAATCCGTCAATCGATCACTTAGGGGCGAGAAGGGAACTAGGCTTGTAAATTTTATTACCTCATAATTGTATCTTAAGGAGGGGCGAGTTTCGACCGAACTAAGCAGCGACATGCGGCAGCATTACCAGGCCGAGCGAGTTTCGCATTTGTATTTTCACTGACTGTACATAAAGTAAGGAATCAATTCGATTAAAATTCAGGGCATTTTCTTTCAGAAAAATGCTCAGACACGTGTATTATTTTTTCAAGCGCGCATTTTTTGAGATAAAATTCAAATGTACAGGGTGTCTCAACATTGAGATACGACCCCTAAGTTAAAATTTTCAAACGTGAACCCCCATTTTTTGTTGCATTTATGGATTCTATGTAAAATTCATTCAGTATTTTTCATGTAGCATACCCCATATCGATATTCAACTGTTTTCGAAGAAATGGCGTTTAAAAAAGTATTACTACTATTTTATTTCTGGTAAAAAATAACATGTTTTCATCGAAACATTGGAATTAATAAGGAAAAATCATTTCATTAAGTAAATAAGGGGCAATAATGTCGAAAGAGTGCAAACTTGCAATCAAGAGCAATTTATCAGACTATATTCCTACAAAAATATTACAATTAAATAGAAAGACATTTATTGGCATTGAATCCCTTATCATTTTTCACCTTGTGTCTTTGCTGTAATCATCTGTTTCCTATCTTTCAAAAGAAATCTGTATGTGTTTTAAATTGCATTTCCGTTAAATAAATAAAAAGCCGAGTGGACCTTCCATCTGATAGAATCATTGTGAAGAAAGTTTCTCGAGTAAATCACGGGTCCAACTAAATTGTAAAATGTATAGTTAGTTTCGAGGATTGTTGACAGGCCTTAAAAATTCAGAGCCTACCCTCCGCCGTTATTTGTAAGGGATGAGAGTGCGCGCGGGTGGCGTTTACGTATGCATCCTTTGACCTCCTTTTGCCATCCCCTTTTACTTAGCCTGTATAATATCCGAGGGATAAACCTCCACTTAACCGACTGACGTTTGTTTACACTATTTATTCCGTCGACGTATAAACAGACAGTCGAAAACGAGAAAACCATCCAAGGGTGCTTTTAGAGCTTTGCATAATTACAAACTGTAATGTATAAAGAAATCATTTCTTAATAGTTATTTATATATCAAGGCAATAAAGTTAATCTTTTAATTACGAGTAATTAAAAGAAACATACAAATACATTTTCTCACAGATTAATATAAACTGTAAGATTTTAGTGACTGCTAGCCACTAGCGGCCGTGAAATATTACTTTTACGGATTAGGCTTTTAAAATGCTTAATAATGCCTAGGCGGAAAAAGTAATGAGCCAATTAGATGAGACTTCACGACCTAATGTTATTTCCCGATCAGATCAGACGATTTACCCAGATTGGCCGTGCAATACCAAGCAAGCTCGCTCGGCGGTGAAACTACAGCCGCGTCAATAAATCTGCTACTTTATTGCCTTGTTAAAAAAATAACTATTTTTGCAAACGTAAGTGTATCCCATATTTAAGAAAATGCATTATTCTATTTCGACATAACAATTCTCACTTTGAGTTCTCAGTTGTACAAAGTGATACTTTAGACAACTGTTGTCATATATCAGAAAACTCATTTATCATTAGCTCTACAGATGATATCTTTCAACAGAGGTGTTTTGCTTGGCAAATCGATAATAAGTTGCATATCATATGCTGAATATTTAGCATTAGAGGGTGACTCCAGGCGAATATACTAGCGTGTAGAGATGGGCAAAACTGCTACTTTTGAATCAGCTTGCTACCTGTGATTGCTACTTTCTAATATCAGTGATTTTAAACTGTGACTATGATCACATCACAGAAAAAATATAAAAAAGCAGGAAAAATTATATGAAAAATTATCTTCAATGGCCGAGGTATCGCTTATTTAAAATCAATTTGGTTTTTGTACATTTAACAATTTTCTATAGAGATATGGATTTTTGAAAATTTTAATTTTAATTTTTTGAGCACCTGAACAAAAACATCGCAGAAAAAATATAAAAAAGACGCAGGAAAAATTCCTCAAAAAATCATCCTCAATGGCCGAAGTATCTCTTATTCAAAATAAATTTGGCTTTTGTAAATTTAACAATTTTCAATAGAGATATGGATTTTTGAAAATTTTCGTTTAAATTTTTTGAGCACCAGAACAAAAACAGCGCAGAAAAACATATAAAAAAAGCAGGAATAATTCCTTAAAAAATCATCCTCAATGGCTGAAGTATCGCTTATTCAAAATAAATTTGGCTTTTGTAAATTTAACAATTTTCAATAGAGACATGGATTTATTGAAAATTTTCGTTTAAATTTTTTGAGCACCAGAACAAAAACATCGCAGAAATAAATATAAAAAATGCAGGAAAAATTCCATAAAAAATCATCCTTAATGACCGAAATATCGCTTATTCAAAATCAATTTGGTTTTTGTAAATTAAATTTTTTTAATAGAGATATGGATTTTTGAAGATTTTTGTTTTAATTTTTTGAGCACTTGAACAAAAACATCGCATAAATAAATATAAAAAATGCAGGAAAAATTCCATAAAAAATCATCCTCAATGGCCGAAGTATCGCTTATTCAAAACAAATTTGGTTTTTGTAAATTTAACAATTTTTAATAGAGATATCGATTTTTGAAAATTTTCGTTTAATTTTTTTGAGCACCAGAACAAATACATCGCAGAAATAAATATAAAAAATGCAGGAAAAATTCCATTAAAAATCATCTTTAATGGCCGAAGTATTGCTTATACAATATCAGTATGGTTTTTGTAAATTAAAAATTTTCAAGAGATATGGATTTTTGAAAATTTTCGTTTTAATTTTTTGAGCACCTGAAAAAAACATCGCAGAAAAAATATAAAAAATGCGGAAAAAATTCCATAAAAAAATATCCTCAATGGCCGAAGTATCGCTTATTCAAAATCAATTTGGTTTTAGTAAATTCAACAATTTTCAATAAAGATATTGATTTTTGAAAATTATTGTTTTAATTTTTGAGCACTTGAGCAAAAACATAGCAGAAATAAATATAAAAAATGCAGGAAAAATTTCATAAAAAATCATCCTTAATGGCCGAAGTAGCGCTTCTTGAAAATCAATTTTGTTTTTGTAAATTCAACAATTTTCAATAGAGATATGGATTTTTGAAAATTTTAATTTTAATTTTTTGAGCACCTGAACAAAAACATCGCAGAAAAAATAAAAAAAATACAGGAAAAATTCCATAAAAAATTATCCTCAATGGCCGAAGTATGGTTTATTCAAAATTAATTTGGTTTTTGTAAATTTAACAATTTTCAATAGAGATATGGATTTTTGAAAATTTTCGTTTTAATTTTTTGAGCACCTGAACAAGGAGGAGCATTTGGAGATTTTCGCAGTTCGGTGAATTGTTTTTATTTTTTTTTTCAATTCATGAAGTTTGCAATTTCAAAATTAGTTTCGTGGTATTATTTTAAAATGTACATTTAGATATTCGCACTTAAACTTAAATTAAAATTAATTTTAAGTCATTTTGGGTCGTAGCAATTGTTTTTATATATTTGTTTTTCAGTTGATGAAAATCATAATTTGAACATGAACGTAAGAATAAATGGGAGTATACAGTATTAAATATAAAATAATATTTAGAAATGCTATTCTGTATTATATTCTTAGAATCACGTTTTAAGTAACAGTCGCAGTTTAAGTAGCAATTACAGTTTAGGTAACAGTTGATTTTGAGAAGCAAGTGAAACAGTGTAAACAGCAGTGATTTTAAGTAGTACTGATTTTAAGTAGCGGTGATTTTAAGTAGCAGTGATTTTAAGTAGTGGTGATTTTAACTAGGAGTGATTTTAAGTAGCAGTGAAATTCGCCTATTAGTAACAGTAAGGACCTGTGATTTTTCAATACCAGTGAAAAATCACAGATACGTGAAATATCGTCCACCCCTACTTGCGTGACACTGCGTCGATGTCACGCCGTCCGGAGGTCCAGTGAAAGTGAAATCAAGTGAAACACCACGTGCTTAGCGTGTTAACTTCGCATCACCAAGATAGTTCCACAAATAAAATAAATTCTGTTCGCACAATAAATTAGTTCCAATTCCAAATATATAATTCCACTAAAGTTATAATTTATCTATAGCTGTAAAATATACAACCGTATTAATTAAAACCTAGAAAATGATTTTCTTTTTTATAGAGCAGTAAACTTCAACAACGGACATAAAATTTTTTGAGCTGTAAAACCCTTACATTCAAATATGCCTTGTTCTAATAAAAAAACGTGAACTCCTCGCTTATAATCGCGCAAAACTTTATAAGCGCAATAAAATCCCTTTTCGCAAAAAAACAGTCGCGTTAAACCTTATTTCGTCTGTGAAAAAAAAATGTAATACTAAAGCAGGCGAATAATATAAATTCCCTTATTGACAGGTCGCAGGGGATAAGTAGCTCCCTGGAAACACTGGCGAATTTCGTAGGAATTTTCCACGACGACGTACACACGTCTGCTACAACTAAAAGTTGCAGCGAAAAAAAAAAACTTCGCAGAAACCACGAATAGTGAACTAACGCCCGAGCCGTCGGTATCGTTTGTTCCAAAGTGATGAAGTTGGGAAGGGCGCGACGACAAGAAAAACGCCTTAAAACGTTATCGGAGTCATTACGGGAGACTTTAAGGGCTGACCGTTGATTTCCTCTGAATTTATGTCTGTCTGCAGAGTTTAATCACTAACAAAGGCAAAAAAACGTATTTGTTAGCGTATAATCTCTTTAGTAAGAAGTAGACATTCAAGAGAAAAAAGGTAAATCGGTTTTTGCATATTTAAAACTATACCAGGAGCAAAATGTATTTACAAGTTTTTCAGCACTGACTACTATTTCTTTTTCTTTTCGAAACGGGTTTTAAAATAAGTGCAAAATATTAATTACTGTTTAAATTTTGCGTCTATATCAACCCTTTGATTCCCAAACAGCGCGATGGCGCCGTTGAGATTTTGTGTCGAAAAATCCCAGTACATTTCGAACGGTATAGATAACTGACGGTGCAGTCACCTAACCTAATCTATATTTTTTTTTATAATTATAACATATTATTTTAATTTAATTATTATTTAGGAATTAATTTTTGTTAATTAGCGTTATTAAAATAATTTTAATTATATTGTCCTGTAATTGGTTTTGTACTGTTAGGCAATAAAGAAATATTATTATTATTATTATTATGAGAAGCGCTATCGCACCAAAATAAGACAAGCGCTATCGCAACGCTCGGGCCTCTTCGCAATCCATAAAGACAACGCTATTGCGCTGTTTGTCGTTTTTCCATTTTTTATTTTGTATTCCTAATTACAGTATTATCGAACTATAGAAACCTAAAACTTATGAGCTACCCAATTCATAATCAAACTTTTTAAATGTCAATGAAAAGTCAATGTCATAAGAAACAAGTCTTAACATACACCCAAAAGTAGTTTATTTGAGGGCTTTAATAATACTTTTCTAAAGTTTCATAATGAAAACAAAATTTAGCATAATTTAAGAAACTAAACAAATTTTATGCTCCAACTTACAAATTGCTTTATAAATACAGCGTCACAGAAGTCAATTAGTCGCATTCAAGACGTCGAGATTCGATTAAAACTTTAACAAAATATCAATTAGTAGCGTTCAAAAGAAATCCGTTTGATTAAGTGTCGGCAATTAAAAACGATGCTGGATTGTCGGGATGGAGTGGATTTAGTAGATATTGAGTTCGTTATGTAATTAATCCGCGATTTAGGACCCCGAAGAGGATAGAGTGAGAGGTGCTCTAGATCAATATTTAATTACACGTTGCTTTCGTCGCTTTCTTCAATATTTATAGGACGATCGGCCGCCAGATTAAATATTAACTCTTCGTAGATACGGCCCCGATCCCCCCGAATGAATAACTGATCCAATCATAAAAAATTTAACGATCCAATACGCCCGTGTTACTCAATTATTCGCTTTCGTTAAATTGGTCAATGTCAAGTTTAACCTTAACATATAGATTGGCTGCAACCTTATAAATGAGATTAAAACTGAATCATTTCAAGTTCACACTAGCTGCATTATTTATCGTGAGGTAATTAATAGAATAATTGGAAGCAAGTTTCTGATACATAAGGTGACCAGATTTTAACATTGGTGAAGCGGGACAAAATTGACGGGAAAAAAAGGTCCTCGCTTTTGAAAATATTTTCTTCACGAAAGCAAAGATGTCTAAAATGTCCATTTCATCAAAGGGGGTAGCGGGATAAGATGGGTGTGGCGGCTCCCGCACGTTTTGAGTGTAGTGAGCAAGTGTAGAAACCTTGTTTTAACTATTAAAAAAATGAAATTTGCATGTTCATTAACTGTCATTTTCGACTTCTACCAAAAATATGGTAAAAAATGCGTTTTACTTAAACTATTCCACTGTAAAATTGTGTGTATTTTTTTCCGGTCAGTTGTATGATTGATTTAATTGATTTAATTTTATTACACCCAAAACTAGAGAACAGCATTTTTTCCAGATTTTTTACGGGTCATGGAACTCCAAAAAGTTGGCGTAAACAGCAGAAAAAACGTGAAAAAATTAGTTTTTCCAGAATAACTTTTTTTAAAGCTTTCTTGTTTGCTTACAAAAAGGGGTCAAATAGCATAAGTAGCCATATTAATACGGGTGTGAAGTTAGCAATAGATTTTAAAATTCATTTTTTGCCATAAAAATGTACATTTTCCAATAATCTTCTATAAGCAGAGTGGAGTTACTACTAAAGAATACACATGAACCTTCCCCACCCCAAAATTTCAACCCCCTACAATTTTTCACACTATATAAAAAAAATGCATACATTTTTAGAGAGTGTGTCTGATTGTTTATTTTTTTTTCAAAGAGATCAAGGGTCCGGCACGTTTTTTTTATTTATCCTGTTGTTAGGCCTGTATATCTAGATTGTTTTTGAATTTTTTACTTCTTCGAGACGAACATCGAACATCGTGAAAAAAGTTAGTAAGTGTGCCCGCGCACCTCTCTACGGTGCATGGGGCGGACAAGTTTTTAATTGTTTTTAAGTGATCCAGGGGCCGGAACGTTATTTTTATTTTTTGTATTACTAGGTCTAAGTATGTAGAATAATTACATGTTTTCAGCATTTTCTAATCGGTCATCGAAGTTAGCGAAAAAGGAGATTTTTTTCTTTATATAGTGTGAAAATTTGTAGGGGGTTGAAATTTTGGGGTGGGGGAGGTTCATGTGTATTCTTTAGTAGTAACCCCACCCTGCTTCTAGAAGGTTTTTGGAAAATGTACATTTTTATAGCAAAAAATGAATTTTAAAATCTATTGCTGAAATGTATTGCTAACTTCACACCCGTCACATTAATGATCTTCATTATCCCCTTAACCCCGTATTAATATCTTCACATGTTCGCGCGTAAAAAACTCAAATTTTTTCCATATCTTGGTAATAATAATATAAATAAACGAGTAATTGACAAAGTATAAATCGTATATAACATTTTTAGGATAAAGTACATTTTGTACTTGTGGTATTACCCCCGATAAAAAAAAACTTTTCAAAAATGCGCTTTGTTTTTCAAAGCAATATTTAATGCGTTAATTATTGTTGCAAATATGAATACATCCGATTTGTACCGTTTTTTTGGTCCACTGTGTATATGATATTTAATTAAATGTACAAGGGAATTTAAAGTTACATAAAATATACCCACGTGGAAAACTGGAAAGTAGGTCGTCCCAAATTTATACATACCGGCTGTAAAATTGAGAAAAAGGAAACGGGGCCAAAGAGGAAGATATAGTTTTATTCGACGTCCGCAATAATCCGAATAATCTGTCCTCATAAAAAAATGCAATAAAATTCTCCTCCGTCGCCGTCAGGTCGAGATATAAAAATACGCATCCGTCTTCATTACGAGATAATATATAAAAATGTCTCTCATTTCTGTATATGGTATATATATAGATATATATATATATATATATATATATATATATATATATATATACAGGGTGGCCGATTTAGCTGAAGATACTAAAATATCTCGGAAACTAAGCATCGGATAAAAAAAAATTAGATAAAAGTTGCTTATTTTTTTATAGGGAATCCGAATCTGCAATCAAAAATGGGTGTTTCCATTTAAGATTTTAAAGTTGCTCAAATTTGCGGAAAATTCAAAATTTAATTTTTTTTATTTATTTTTTTAACTTTACATATCCTGTTAATTTAATATGTCCAAAAAAATATACAGTATGTTTTTTTTATCGTGGGCCATAGGATTTTACATGCTAAAAATTATACCTTGTGTTAATGTATATTTTATCGTATAATTTTTAAGCTAGTAATATAAATCAATTATTTTTCTACATGATGAGCTTAATTCGAATAAATTAAACATGTTTTATTCCATTAAAAAGTGCTTTTGCTCGGAACCGGACGATCGGGATACGCTGTAGAAAAGTTGTCAACTATTTCCCTAAAATAAAAATTCCCTGACTTCTTGTGGAAAAATACAACTATTTTCCTACTGGACAAACCTCTTTTAATTGCCATTACAAATTCCACCCGGTCTTCAAAAGTATAAACAGTCATTATTCTAACGCAGCGCATCATGTAGAAAAATAATTGATTTATTACTAACTAAAATTTCCTTCAAAATTTTATGATAAAATATACATTAACACAAGGTATACTTTTTAGCAAGTAAAACCCTATGGCCCACGATAAAAAAAAACATACCGTATAAATAAAGTTAATCACCCAACTAGGACACAGGATTTGCTGGCGAAGTTCACAACGTGTTCTTCCACTCAGACCCATTATTCTCTTTCATATGAAGGTATTCCCGATCAGCTTCAGATTATTACCATTTAGGCATTATTTTGGCCATTTCTGGCTTATTTATAGCTATTTAATATAACTATTTTGTTTCGACATTTTATGACAGCGTTATTTAGTATTGGATGAAATGACAAGTATTTTTCAAAAAAGTGACTAAAGATAATTTAGAGCTCTACAAAGGTTGCCAATTAAAAAAACGAATTATTTTTTAAAAAATTACTAATTTTCACTTACCAATCACTGTGTATATGTTTAATTTAATTATCACAACAGGCGTTTCTAACCGTTTTTCTTTATGCTTGTGTGAAAAGTGTACTCAATGACATGGAAATTGTAACGCTAAAAAGGAATAAGAATTTTTGAACCAAATTTGGCAGAAACGCTTACTTATGGAAATATAATAATTCATTCAAGTTTGATCTAATTTGCGCTTGTTTAAGTGTTGCGTAATAAGATTGTATTACGTGCGTTGTTTTTGAGTATAAAATGTCCAGATTATTATGCCTAGATCAAGAAAATGTAAAAATTGTAATAATAAAGCGAATTCGGCAGAGGTAGAATTGTTGGCTTTCGTGAAGGTCGATTACAATACCATCTTAACGGAAACCAATCTACTGTAATAACATGTTATCAGGCACAGACTATCGAAGGACAAGCACATCCTTGGAGAGGAAAAAGAAATGAAGCTCAAAATCGTTGCCCCAAATGTCTTCAAACAATTAACGGCTGAATCAGATATTTCGACTCTTGTATTGCTTCTTACAGTCAACATCGACAACATTTGGATTGGATTGGAACACCAAATAGCGCAGAATAGTGTTCAGCGATTAATCAAGATTCTGTTTGTGGATGCACGAGGGTTCCTCGAAAACCTGAAAAACGGTCGGTGAACCGAACTGTAAGCATTACGGTATGGGGTGCTATATCTTATGGAATTAGTTCACTTTTAGTTTCGATTCAAGGCAATATGATTATACGTTGATGAAGTGGTAGAACCACACATAAGGCCTACCTGCAGCGGTTGTAATATATTCTGTTTTAGCAAGGTAATAATGCCCGTCCGCATAATTCTGGGATTATCCTAGAATTTTTTAAAGAGGTTCACATTAACCTAGACCTTTCACAATATACAGGTTCTTTTTTTTTACAGAGAACAAGGGATTGTTAATGTCTATGTTCTATGTTATAATAATCACATTAACACATTGCAATTTATTGACAATGTAGGCAACCAAGTACACAAAGGTGCCAGTGAATTCTTCTTCTTCTCTCGGCCCCGTCGACCTGTCACAGTACAGTGAAAGCTTAAAATTATTACGAATAAAGTGAGGTTAATGAAACAAACAATGATAAATCGTAAGTAATTATAATAAATATTCAAAATGACCACCTTCACGTTCTAAGCAGTAGCCAAGTCGATTATAAAATCCTTGAATAGCATTTCTAATGTGTTGCGGATTTCTTCTTAATTCATCGCAAACAGTAATTATACGATCTTTTAACTATGAAGTATTGTTTATAATAATGTTATAATAAACATTGCTTTTTAGATACCCCCACAAAAAAGTCGTTTGAAGACAAATCAAGCGACCGGGGTGGCCAAGGTATTGGACCAAATCTACCTATCCAGCGATCAGGAAGTAATTCACTTAAATAATTATTAATGGCAGCTGTAGAATGTGGAAGCGCTCCATCCATCTGATAATAAGGAGCAGCAATGTTTAGTGTATGAATTTCTGGCATTATACGAGTTCGCAGAAGACTTCCATTAATTCCATTAATAAAAAAAGGACAAATAAGGATATCATTAATCAGTCCAGCCCACACATTAACTCTCGCATTGTATTGTGTGTGCGTCAAATTTTGTAAGCGAGGATTATTGCACGCCCAAAATCTAAAAGGTGAAGGAATGGGTGTAAGGAATGGGTATTGATAAGGAATGAAGAATACTAACCTATAATTTTATGGATTAACTTCACCATTTAAGGAAAATGATGACTTATCAGTAAATATTATTCTGTGTAAAATTTCTTGATCATTATTAATTAAATTGAATACGGTTTCACAGAATTCTGTTCGTTTGCCTTTGTCCTCATTTGATAGTTGCTGATGATTTGAAAGCTTGTAAACATTGTATTTAAATTATTTTAATGTAAACGGAAGCTGAACTTATTTAAAACTGTGTTGCTCTTAACGATGATATGGGGTTCTGCTCTACGTAACATAAAATGTTGAGTTTCATCTCTTCCGTTAAAATGTGATTTCCTTTAGCCCTTTTAATGTGAAAATTACTCACGCAGCCAGTATTGTCAAAATTATGGACAATATTACAAATTGTTGAGATGGATGGAACTTGTCTGCTCGGATACTCAACCGAAAACAAATCTCTAACACGTCGAATGCTGTTTCCACTCTTGTACCAATTAATTATCTGTATTCTTTCTTCGGCTGTGTAATACATTTTTATTAATAACACAATTTTGACAATTAAATAAAATTGAGTGTAAGTATGGTTGCCTACATTGTCAATACATTGCAATGCGTTGATGTGATTATTATAACATAGAACATAGACATTAACAATCATATGTTCTGAGTTAAAAAAAGACCCTATATGTGTAAAATTATAGAGAGAAGACTAACAAAATTGGCTAATCCTTCGCAGACATTAGTGGCTCTCCGCCAAGAACTGTAAGTTGCTTGGTACACATACAGGCCTAAACCAGTTTGAAAAATTCTTATTAATTCTGCTGTTGAAATTTCTATGTGAATAAATATACGGGGAGTGCTTTTTAGGTACTTACTACTGGTATCTTGGGAACAGTAAAAAATATAAAGACAAAAGTTGTACGTTATCATGAAGATTGAGAATCTGAAACGAAATTTCATTGGTTCCTGATTTATCACAAAAATCTGAAAATTGTGAATTTCAATACCATTGACGCTACTTTAATCAAACTTAGTAACCTTATGTTTTTGACCACTCTGAGTTAAATGATGTTAACAGAAATATTGGCCTTCTAGATTTCAACTTATTTATTTCTTTACACCATTAGAAAGTAAAGATAGACTATTTTTTGTTGTTGACTCGTCGTGAAAAGTAGACTGAAAAGAGTCGATTCTTGAAGTGCCCATGAGAAATAAATAGTATGTCTGAAAATTTCTTATGAGCAAAAGAAAGTTCCTCACTTCCAATTTTTCAATGTACCCACCACTTCTCCAATTTTATGACTCAAACTTAGTCATGACATATTTACATAGGAGTCACTCGACTTTTTTAATCGACTTACTGATGAGTTACCCATCTCTAATAGAAAGACAAATAAATTAGCTTTCTGGATTGATCAAAATTTTCAAATTTATTTCGTCGTCTGCTTTTTGTAGACTGCCTTGGAATGGAGTCGACGGCATTTTCGATTTAGAGACGAAGCTTTTTGTATAGTCTGCATTTGAATGCATTTCCGATTTTGAGGCGAAGATATACGATATTTCCATAGGAGATGTATACACAGGGTTTTTAACATTACCTCAAAAAAATAATCCATTAAGCTCGGCTATCGTGAATGCAAAAAAACAGCACCAAATGTGCCAAGGCATGCATTTTGAAAGCGAGTATATAAATATACTTGGACAATGCGGGCGTTATGTGGACCACGGTTACCAAAGGCAGTTCGTCTAACTCTAGTATGTCTTTTCTTTTATTTAAAAAATATATCCAATGTCATACGATGACATTTTTTCTTGTTGCGGCGTGTACCCCCACTTCCGACACCCGAAAAACGAATTCATATTAATATTTATCAAATGATTTTAACGAAAAGTTCAACATATTGCATAATTTATTTTTATTTTATCCTATACTGTTATCATGTCAATAACTCCTTAGCAACGAGTAACGTTAAGGTACCTTTAACAACACTAGTGTTGTTATATTATATTAACGCAACTCGTTGCCATGGAGGTATTGGTAAACAAACATGACCGCTTTTTGACGGTTTTCATTAAACATCCGTTTAAATTAAAAAAATAGAAATAGGACAAAATAAACCGTGTTACGATACACGTAACGTTATATGGTTTTACATTACTCGAGAATTTAAACTCGCTCGTGTTTTCAAGCTTTTCTCTCGTAATGTAAAAACCTTCATAACGTTACTAGTATCGTAAATTACTATTACTTTATCTTAAATAAATAAAAATCCACGAGGGCAATTATATAAATGTGCAAAAAACTTTTTATAAGTAAATACAGAATATATTCATCTCAGAAAAAAAACAACATAATAAACTTATAAAACATCTCAAAATATTATTTAATCTCAATAAAATATTAGCTTTAGATAATTTACACAAAAATGTATAGAACACATACTATTTATAACGTTCTGAAAGGTTTTGAAATTTGAAAGAAACTGAATGATTCACTAAAAAAAAATATTGAATTCTTCTGCCAGATATAAGGCATTAGGAAGAATATTCCCTTGTACTTTGAGTTTCATTTAATTTATTTGGCTTATATGCGTTTAGGAGAGGATTCGTCGATAATATTTTTTTAATTTTTTGTCATTTTAATATTATATACTCTGAAATACCGGTAAATTACATATACCTCAACAAAGTTTATATCAAATTCATTTACATCAGAAAACTTGAAGTAACTGTATCCATATCACTAATATAAAGAAATTAAATAAGATTTCCGTGCGGTTGAATTTTTCAAAAGAAAAAAATACCAGGCAAATACAAGCCCAGGGGATGAAATCGAGTTACGTCCCCACAATATGAGTGCAAGTAGCTCCCCGTACGAAAATTTACATCTTGAATGTGTATAAAGGGGAAGGAATAATAATATGAATACGTAATGCCGCTGAAGGTATCGCGTGTGAGCCCGAAAAAAAGGTAAATAATGTGACGGGACGAGCTTTAAATTACCTGAAAAAAAAACTGAGCGTTCAATGGAGATAATCTAATAACTTTGCTGCCGCGAGGATGAAATTTGCATCGCTCTGTGTCTGTGTCTGAATATCTTAGGGATTGCGCTGGTTGGGGGTAGGGTTACGCAACTTGGGGGGCGCCGAGGAACAGATTTTGTGCTGGGTTGAAGTGGAGTAAGTGGGTAGTTCTGTATAATTTGATGGGACTGGATGATATAATAGGTGAATAAAAGTTTATTACGTATATGAAGAAGCATCTTTACGTTTCACTTTCATATTTTCCTGCTTTCAATGCAGTGGTATTGTTGAATTCCTTAGAAATTGTTTCTCCATAGATTTATTAACTTCTGTAAAATATTTAAATCAAAAAACTCTTCTGCTTTATTGGCCAAGTTTTTGGCCTACATTCGGAAATTGATTGTAAACGTACCATACAAACTGTTTAGACACATTTTTTAACTTTATTTTATTCAAACTGTTTAGACATATTTTTAACTTTATTTGATTCAAACTGTTTAGACACATTTTTCAAGTTTGTTTGATCATTCTTGAATTTTTAAAACGGAATATTTAACATTATTGCGTTAATCTTATTGACCTACGCGCTTCTGTCAAAAAGTGAAGGTCAAACGGTAGATGTGATTCAGCATTTCTAGGACGTCTGAAGCAAGGAAGTCGATATTTTTCTGAATTGTTATTACGTTGGCTATCGTTCGATCGTTCAGTTTCTAAATATTTTCTCAAAATTGCGGACGTGTCCAATTATTTTTTTCTTTCACACCAGCCCCAGCCGTGACCACACACAATAACTTCTTTCTACATTTATAGTTTGACTGTGTAATTAACATTATATCTATATGTATACAGTGATACGAATACCATATTATTGCGATTGTGCGTAGGTTACATGAAAAAAATAGTAGATAAAATCCTTGGATCTTATTTACCACTCCTAGCAGAGCTGGGACCGATAAGTTTGTCTACCGGCCTCCCCTAATGCGTCTCGGGTGCAGTTTGCACCCACTTTGCAAGACACGCGGTCGCTTTGTTAAACTTAGATTAAAATTTCTGCCGACCTCGATGGCTCCACTTCACGGAAACTGTTCGAAACTTTGAACAGGGAATAGTTACGGTAATTCCTGTGTGATCATCCCTTTTAACAAGATTCCCAGCCGAGGAAAGAATCTAATATAAATTGAAGTTTCAACACCAAATATTTAAGGAGGATTATTGAAAGGACTAAACTGAATTATAAGTTATCCAATTAACTAAATGATACTATTGATGTAGAAAGTTTTAAAAGGAAATCCGTTTAAGGATCCGTTTCAATCCCAGAGCATGTAGTATGTTCCATAATAATGTCTGATTAGTTAAGCTACCGTGAAATACAAGACTTTATAGAGTCTGCATATTTGAATTTGCAACGGGTGTTAAAATAAGTTATTTCTTTAAAATTGACTATAAAAAAATTTAAAAACCTCAAATTGGATTGTTACATGGGCACCAGGGTGGACCTTATTTTAAGACCTTTTTACGGGATGCCTCCTAAATATAGTTATTTTGGTGAAATAATGTATGAAAAATTAGATCTTGATGCTGTAATGAAAAAACGTGCCACATCGCATCCAAAGTTTTTAATTTTCCAATTATTCAACATGATACAAACAACGTGCACTTATACATCTGTATATTGTGCAGATAGTGCAATTCAAGATATTATGAGTACTAAGCTAAACTAAACAAATAATACCGCATTCGTTTTTATCATATTTTATATAAAATGAACAAACTTCGCTGGGGATGCTTAAATAAAATGATTGATTATTCATTACCTTGGTTTTTGTAGTAGAAACCAGTGGCGGCTCCTGGAACATGTTGACGGTAGAGCCACTTATACAATACCCCCTCCTTTTTTGAAGAAACAAAGAACCATTTATTCTCCTAGACCAATCGAATATTTTGGCCAAAAAATTAAAAATTTGAAACAAAACAACCGAAGATCTAAAATATCGGCCAAAAAATCAAAAATCCTGGTTTCAAAATAAAAATGCAGACCAAAAAATTGAAAATATAAGCAAAAGAAAAATAATTTGCCATTTTCAGCCCCCTTAAAATAACGAGAAATTCGAAAATAAAAATAAAAATAACACAGAAATTCACAAGAAAATCTAAAATATGGGACAAAAAATGAAAAATTAAGACCAAAAATCTAAAATTCGTATCCAAAAATGAAAGCGGTAGACCAAACAATTAAAATTTTTAACAAACAAATCGAAAATTTAAGTCGAAATAAAGAAAATTTCGGCCGAAAGACCTAAAATTAAAACCAAAATAATCGAAAATACAAAATATAGGCCAAAAAAGTAAAAATCCACAATAGGGCCTAAAAAGGTGACAATTTAGACAAAACATGCAGACAAAAAATCCAAAATTTCTACAAACCAATCGAATGTTTTCGTCAAAATAAAGAATATTTATACCAAAAAATAAAAAATCTACAATATAGCCTAAAACGGTGAAAATTTAGACAAGACATCGAAAACGAGCGTAAAGATAAAAATTGCAGACAAAAAAATCGAAAATTTCTACAAACCAATCGAATATTTTGGTCAAAATAAAGAAAAATAAAATCGAAAATACAGAAATCTGAAATATGGGCCAAAGAATCAAGAATCCTGAACTAAAAATAAAAAACGCAGACAAAAAATTGAAAACTTAGAAGCAAAATAATTTGCCACTTTCAGCCGCCAAAAATAAGTTTCTGGCTAGAAATTCGAAAGTAATAGCCAATAAAAAAATCACGAAATAAAATCAATAACCCAATAATAAAATTTTAAAATATATGATAAAAAATTCTAAAATTCTGACGTAAAAATAAAAATAGTGGACCAAGGAAAGAAAAATTTTAAGAGACAAATAAAAAAAAATAAAGAAAAATTTAGGGCAAAAGATTTAAAAAACCACAATGTTGGTCAAAAAGTCGAAAATTTAGACAAAAAATCCAAAACTAGGCCCTAAAGATAATAAATGCAGACTAAACGAAAAATCAAAAATAGGTGTCAAAAAATAGAAAAATTTAGATTTAAAAAAATAATAAATATCTGTAATGATGGCCCGAAAGTCGAAAATTTATACAGTACATCGAAAACTCCGGCCTAAAGATAATAAATGCAGACTAAAAAATCGAAAATTTCAAGAAACAAAACTCGAAAATACCGGAAAAAATAAAAATATATCTCGCATAAAAATCAACAATTCAAGTTATAGATATTTTAACCAAAACCAAATAAAAAATTTGAAACTAGAATTTAAAATTCGGCCCGAAAAATCAAAAATTCGGACCAAAAAAATCAAAAATTTTAACAATTGAAACGAAAATTTATGTCACAATAAGGAATATTTAGATCACCAAATAAAAAAATTATACCCAAAAAATCGAAAATACAGGTCAAAAATCTAAAAATTAAAAATTCTGCGGGAAAATAAAAAACGCGGACCAAAACTCGAAAATTTACACAATTAAATCGTAAAAGGTCAAAATAAAGGATATTTAGGCTAAAAGTTAAAATATTTTGACCAAAAATATCGAAAATTTAAAAACTAAAAATTCGTCGGGAGAAATAAAAAATGCGGACTAAATAGTCGAAAATTTTAACAATGAATTCGAAAATATAGGTCAAAATAAAGAGTATTTAGGCCAAATGATCAAAAAAAAAATCGATAATACAGGCTTAATAATAAAAAAATACAGAATATTCTAATAATCAAATGATTTAAATTAGTCCAAAAATCAATCTATTGTTCAAAATAATTTTTAATAGGAAAATATATATATTTTTTTAATTTTCGCTTTGGTTGTCCTAAAAAGTGAAACTAATTTGAAAAAGAATCCAAACTTTGTTGGGATACACTTTGAATAATTCAAATAAAACAGGGTTTTCGCGAAAGTTTAGAAAATATATTTGACGGATGCCTTAAATATTATACAAATAGAAGAAGACAACATATTTCTAATTAAACCTAGAAAAAAGAACGAGTTGGCTTAATGATTAGTGAGGACCTAATGTTGGCAAAAGAGAAGAAACTGGAATTTTGGCAAAAATTAGAAAAGGCAATATTTAAGAAACGTCAAGAAGCTAATGAAGGTATTTATATTTTATTTGTAAAATATATTTTTTTCATTAATTTTGATGGTATTACGATGTAATATAAGAAACTGTCATTCAAGGTAAGTAACAATTGTTAACAATAAACATATATAAGTTTATTTAAATTATCGTTTATTACACAAATCCGAATTTATATTTGACTGAATAATATTTATCGATTAAATTAATAATAAAATAAATGTTTTACACACATTTTTTTTTATAAACACTTGAAAGTTTATTACAAAATAAGCTGCTTTCCACATATTGCCAGGACCAACACATTTCAAAACGCACACATTTTATTGCACAAAACGGCATTAATAACCAATGCTGATTAATGTACAAGCACGCGAGCTGTTGTTATCAAAAAAAAATTTGTAAATAATATTCAACATGTTCAATATTCTCGTGAAAAATATAAAAATTGTTGTATTGTACATGAATAAGCCTATTACATTTTTCATCATTTCTGTGAGAATGATTTTGAATGTTAAGTGATTCTAACGAAAACATTTATAGATTAATTATGAAAACTAAAAGTTGCATGCATGTATTTCAGAACAAAAATGGTGATATGGCCATCATGTTACTTTCTCCGACTTGATGGTATCATGGCCATTTATATTTACGTTTTCATGGTTTATTTTCAATTGAAATCATATTTTAAATCTACATCGAGCGTTGTGTAAACGCGGATTAAACTGACGTTTAAAACGTCAAAATTATGAAAGATGGAAAAATTATACTTCAAATTCAAAAACTCAGTTTACTCAAAAACTAAAGGGATTTCGAAAAAAACTTATTCTTTATAAGTTATTCACTTTGGCATTTTCTACAATTATTATTCACATAAATTTGCTGTAACTATTATCGTTTTATAATTATAAACCAAAATTTAAAAAAAAATAATAATTTTTTTTCTCGAATAAAAATGATTTTATGAAAAATGTTTTCAAGCAAAAGATATTCATTTCTTTGTTGTCTTTAAAGTTTGTTTAATGGTTTTTGTGATATTTTGCATATTTAAGAAAATATTGGCAAAAAACAAAAAATAGTTAAGGTAAACGCCCACTTCTTTTTACCAAAAGCTTTTCAGTTCTTCAGATTATCAAATAAGACGGATGATCAAAGTTTTATATCAATTGCTCTATTAGTTTAGTTTATTACAGCGCGCACAGACAGACACACACACACACACACAGACACACACACACGCACACACATAATTTTTTTTTTTCCAGAAATTGTTGAAATGGTATCTAGGGACCCCAAAACGGATATTTCCGTAAAAAAAAAATTTGAAAAAAAAATCACGATCACAATACCTTCTCGTACTTCGTGACGGAGAAAGTAAAAAGAGACGGTGAATTATCATCAAACGAAGAACAAGAATTCGTGGAGGACAACATCGACACACCTACCACAAGTGGACCACGAGTCGTGAATACGTCTGAACCAAAATACGAGCTCAAAAAACACTCAATTACTCAAAAAATAGTTGCCAATATCGCAAAATGCAAAGCAAGTGATTGCAATTTTGACAATAGTTACTCTCGTTCTTGGCCATGATGTAAATGATTTTGTTATAAATCGTACGTCTATTCGGCGTTGTCGTAAAAAAATGCGAAAAGAAATTGCTGAACAATTGCCACTTACTCTTAAAACATGTGAACATGGCGCAATCACTGTACATTGGGATGGGATAACTGTACCTGCATTAACAGATAGATAGATTACCATTAATTATATCTTTTACGGGATCTGACCAACTGTTAGTGATTTCTGCAATTTCTTCAGAGACTGGAAATGAGCAAGGCAGTAGGAAATACGAACTACTAAACGAGTGGGAATTATGTGAAAATGTTCAAGCACTCTGTTTTTAGCACTGGACGTTTTCAAGTTGCTCGTGTTTCTTTAGAGCTCAAGAGGGAACTTTTATATTTACTCTTTCGACAGCATATCTATGAAATAATTTTATGTTTTTGAAAAAAAATATCAACATCGTCGGGCCCAAATATTCCTACTGAAAAAAAAATCAAAGAAAAAATTCTTTAATTTTGCTTTACGAAATTAGAGAAGACTCAAACTCGGGAAGATTATAAAAAATTACTAGAACTAGTAATCTTACATTTAGGAGGTACACCTACCAGAGGAATTTCCTTTAGAGTTCCGGGAGCTTTCCACTACGCACGATGGATGGCCAAACATATTTATTTCGCCAAGAATTTATTGTAACAACCTAAGAAATACTGGAATTTAGCAACAGTTGACAATTAATCGTTATAATATACGTGAAATCTTGGATTGATTCTAAAAATGCAGCAATGGACCCTACTTAAGATTTAGAGTTTCTAAAAAGACTTTACCATTATTGTAAAATTAATGAAAGTATCAGTCACATTACATTACAAAAATGTGTGGTATTTACCAGCAGAATTGATTAATTTACGATATAAGTACTTAATACTGTGTTAGTGAGAACATATTGTGTGTATTATTCCCGTTTCCTTTAATTTTCCAGGGTAGACTATATTCTACCAAATAATTCGCTAATCCGCATATATAGCCGTCAAGTATCACCAATATTCCATTCAAAACAAGTCCACGGGATGAATGCAATTTTAAAGCCACCGCTTAAATTTATCGCAATGGGATTTAATAAAATCTTACAAGAACCCGTTTATCCGGATTATGGTGGCAATTGAATGTAATGAAACGTAGTTATTCAAATGGCTTATAATCCAGGAACACACTTATGAAACGCGCCTGTTACAATGCGATATCAGAGGGATAATATGAGGGCCATCAGTTCCGCAGAGCGCGAACGTTATGGTGAATGCGCCGGGTCGCGGGGGGCAGTCGGAAGGGCTAACTGGCATCGCTAATTCGCAGGAGTTCGCATTACAGCGGAATTATCGGGCATATGCAATTTGCACAGCGATTTCAATGCGACGTAAGTAAGTCGCGAGTGACATTACCGACCGGGATCACGTGCATGTATAACGGCCTTCCTGTGTTTATGAGCCGTTAACTAACCGGTAATGTTCGCCGGTTATCATTCACGCCGATCTTAATGGCAGTTCGATCCCCGCATACCGGCGAGCATTCAAAATTTCTAGTTTGGCTGGGGTGGCAAGGTGAGAACTGCCAAAGGTTCAATGTAATTCGTGTATTATTTTTAAATGTACGTCACCGATACTTTAATTAAAACAATGAGTACTTGCTTGTAAATTTATCAAATTAACTGCTTAACGTTACATATACTTTATTTTTAGCTTACCCTTCGTATCAATTTTAACCTAATCTACAATGACTGGTTATAATTTTAATTATTTCAATGCAACTGCTTTGATAATTAAATCACACGAATTATAGTTTTCATGTAAAATCTGTATATAAGTCAAAGTCTATCATTCATAGCGTTTGCACAACTTCACGACGGACTCATCGACGAAGACTATCTTCTGAATTCTACACCCAAGCGGTGGTATCAAAGGTTTAAGTGTTTAGTATCGCACAACCGCCTCCTTTATAACTCCAATTAAGACGCCCTTCGGATGCAGCAAGTCTCGGTTGCGTTTAATCCCTTCGGTCTTGCACTAAGTAGATGCTGTGTGTGTGTGCACTGACGGTGGCGGCAGCGGCAGTTCTTCTTTGATGCCCAAGATATAATTAATGAGGCCGTGGGACCGGCTGCTGCGGGTACGGCCCTAAATTGCTCAGCGGTCCTTTTGCCAACCCCTCGATCTTCCCTTAATTAGTTAATTACGGTACCAAGAATGCACTAAATAAATTAGCGCCTCCGCCATTCGCTTAATGAGAATGTATCAATTATTTACAAATAAATGTGTTTAAGGGAGTTCTTAATTAACTCGAGGTGTTTATTTTATGTTTTGCACGTGCTGCAATTGTTCCAAGTAACCGATGTTACTTTGTAATACTATTAAAGTTAACGTAAACTGTAATTATCAGTTGAAGATTGTTGAGCTGTAAAAGTTACCAACATAATATATTTAAATTTGTTTCCGGTGGCGCGGCGATACTATATGTAAAGTATACGGCGTTTATGGGGATTAAGATAGTGAAGGTGTTAAAAATTTTAGTATTCGAAAAGAAATCTTAATAAAGATTCCAACTAAAATGCAAAGGTATCAAAAATTCGTAACTCGATTGGAAATTATTGCATACTCAAAAACCAAAATTATTTTGAAAGATCGAGGTCTTGTGGAGTGAATTGAATTTTTCCAGAATTTTATTCTTGCGTTTGAAATTGATTTTTAATTATTTGCGCTCGAGTGTTGGACATTGAAAAGGGATATTTTCAAAAATTCGTAACTCGATTGAAAATTGTTGCATACTCAAAAACTAAAATTATTTTGAAAGATCGACGTCTTGTGGAGTGAATTGAATTTTTACAGAATTTTATTCTTGCGTTTGAAATTAATTTTTAATAATTTGCGCTCGAGTGTTGGACATTGAAAAAGGGATATTTTCAGAAATTCGTAACTCGATTGAAAATTGTTGCATACTCAAAAACCAAACTTATTTGGAAAGATCGACGTCTTATGAAGTGAACTGAATTTTTACAGAATTTAATTCTTGTGTTTTAAATTGATTTCTAATTTTTTGCGCTCGAGTGTTGGACATTGAAAAAGGGATATTTTCAAAAATTCGTAACTCGATTGAAAATTGTTGCAAACTCAAAAACCAAAATTATTTTGAAAGATCGACGTCTTGTGGAGTGAATTGAATTTTTATAGAATTAAATTCTTGCGTTTAAAATTAATTTTTAATTTTTTGCGCCCGAGTGTTGGGCATTGAAAAAGGGATATTTTCAAAAATTCGTAACTCTTTTGATAATTGTTGCAAACTCAAAAACCAAAATTATTTTAAAAGATCGACGTCTTGTGGAGTAAATTGAATTTTTCCAGAATTTTATTCTTGCGTTTGAAATTGATTTTTAATTATTTGCGCTCGAGTGTTGGACATTGAAAAGGGATATTTTCAAAAATTCGTAACTCGATTGAAAATTGTTGCATACTCAAAAACCAAAATTATTTTGAAAGATCGACGTCTTGTGGGGTGAATTGAATTTTTATAGAATTTTATTCGCGGATTTAAAATTTATGTTTAATTTTTTGCGCTCGAGTGTTGAACATTGAAAAAGGGATATTTTCAGAAATTCGTAACTCGATTGAAAATTGTTGCATACTCAAAAACCAAACTTATTTTGAAAGATCGACGTCTTGTGAAGTGAATTGAATTTTTACAGAATTTAATTCTTGCGTTTAAAATTAATTTTTAATTTTTTGCGCTCCAGTGTTGGGCATTGAAAAAGGGATATTTTCAAAAATTCGTAACTCGATTGAAAATTGTTGCAAACTCAAAAACCAAAATTAATCTGAAAGATCAACGTCTTGTGGAGTGAATTGAATTTTTTTAGAATTTTATTTGTGGGTTTCAAATTTATTTTTAACTTTTTGCGCTCGTGTGTTGAACATTGAAAAGGGGATATTTTCAAAAATTCGTAACTCGATTTTAAGTAGCCGTGATTTTAAGCAGCAGTGAAATTTGTCTATTAGTAACAGTAACGACCTGTGATTTTTCAATACTAGTAAAAACTCACAGGTACGTGAAATATCGTCCATCCCCACTTACTCCATGGTTTTGAAAAATGATTAATATTTTAATTAAACAATGTATATTAGTTAAAAATCAAAATTCTCACTTTTCGCTAAAGCATTACATAAATTAAATTTAGGCAAATATTAATTTTTAAATCAAATTATTGACATCTTTTTTAATTAAATCAAGTATATTGAGTTGTATATGGCACTGTTTGGAAAATGATTATCAATATTTTAATTAGACAATAAAATGTAAACAAATTAGAAACAACTTTACTTGTTGCAGAAAGCATTAGATAAATACAAGAAAAACAAATGTAGCCTGAAGTAAAGTTGTTTCTAATTTGTTTATTATTTAATCGTGTATTCGGTTTTCCAACGAAAACAAGATCATTTATTTCTTCACATCTGTACTTTCACTGATCACCCCAAAATCAGGTATAAAACCCGTTCAAACCTTTCATAATCTCCTCAGTCGTTTACGACGTCTCCACGTTAACGATGACATTCACGTAAGTGTATTTTATTATTTAACATTCAATTTAAATGCGAAGCTGCACTGATGAGAGATAAATCTCGAAACGCGTCTGCAGATGGCCAATTACTTAATTTTAATATATTTTTTAATTCAGTATTATTTTTAGTTATTATTAAATTTGTTTCATCTAGTAACACTAGATAAGTTTAGCACTGTGTGTCCTTGTCAAAATGTTTTCTGGTTTTTTCATTTTAATAATAACATTTACAGTTTAAAGTTTCACATTTCATTTAAGAATAATTTTCTAAGTTAGTCTTGTATGTAGAAATAAACGATCTTAAAACCAATGTTATTATCTAGTAGTACTAGTAATAACATGCAGATTTCTTTTGTATCATTCAATATCCGGCGTGGCATCAGCCAGGGAAGTAGTTGTTTCAATAAATTATTTGTTTATAGTCTTAGTAAGACTTGATTTTTTGCTTGCAGAGTAACGAACAGGTTGAATATTCATATATTCAGGCTACATTTCGTTTTCTTGTATTTATTGTATTTAACAATAAAATGTAGTTTATAATCATTCCAGATTGCACATTAAATAACTTAAATTTAGCGTTTACAGTATATTAGGTTAAATGTAACATGTATTTCATCCGTTGTACACATACGCGATTCCATTTTCGAAATGTTTAACTTATTAACCCGTAAATGCGATATACAGGGTGCCCGGATGTCGCAGGGGCAACATTGACAACTTCTGCATTTGAAGAGATAGAGAGATGATCCAATTAGCAAAAGGGTCCAGATTCGAAGGCTCGTTGAGAATCCACCCCCAAATCCCACTTGTCATGGCTCGCTTGTTCAAAATAAAAATTAAAACAAATTCTCGCAATTTCTTTTAATTTTTATTGTGAAGGCCATGACAAGTGATATTTGGGGTGGATTCTTAATGAGCCCTCGAACCTGCAGCTTTTTGCTAATTTGACCATCTCTCTATCTCTTCAAATGCTGAAGTTGCCTATGTTGGCCCTACGAAATCCAGGCACCCTGTATTTGTTTAGTTTTGTAAGCGTGATTAGGATTTATCAAAAAATGGGTTAATTGTATTACGATGTATTACATTTTTTTAATATTTTCATTGCCTGAGATTAAAATTCTGCATTTAAGCGTCTGAAATTACTAGCACGTCCTTGCTTGTCTCATCGGCATACATAGGAGCAACCTAACTAGACTAGAGATTAAAATATAGTACGAGAAAATACCAATAGAATTTTAACGCGACATCATGAAGATCGATGGAATGATAAGTCTGACTGCAGGATGGCAAAAGACTTCATTTTGATGCACCCCAAGATTTATAAACTGTCTATTTACTGTCCAGGGGTAACCTACGAAAAATCGTGGGTCTTTTAACTGGGCACTGTAATCTAACTAAGCACCAAAATAGAATGGGTCTCTGCCCCAGTCCCATCTATAGAGTGTGAAGCTGAAGAGGAGATTGCCGAATACGTTATCTTGGAGTGTACCGCCACAACAAGACAATCCATAATGGAAGAGGGACGTCTACAAACATTAGACATCCAAAGAGTCTCTCTTGGTGCAGTCCTGGCGTTTGCCAATACCGTGGGTTGGCTAGATGGCACCGGAGAATGGATTTACGCCCTGGACACTTGCGCCTTCGTCAAAAATCGGGACACTTGCCCCAGGAGGTGGGATGGAGGTGCATCCGGCGGATCACTTGCGCCCAATGCCGTTTTGTAATATTTTAGAGCTGCTATAACATTTCTCTTGTGAGTTGATCTTGCAAGTTCATCAGAAATTCAGTTCAGAAACTACAAAATGGAAGCTATGTGCTACCTTTGAAGGTCACAGATACCGACACAAACGGACGGAAGCAGATAACCCTCATAGCTGGATTTGCACGAAAGAAAAGAAGGTAAAGTGCCAAGGTGAATTGAAGACAAAAGGCAATGAAGAGCTTGAAAATTTCAGCCATATTTGCAAGCCTGACGTTGAAAATTTCAAGTGCACGAAAAGGGCACGTGAGGAAGATACATGCGCATCGGCGATTTTCCAAGAAGAATTCAGCTTTCTCTATGATCGCAACTAAAACTCGTGACAAGCATCCCATTACAGTCCACAATCGTCGTTAAATCGGATTAGACGTAAGACTCGGGGTCAAAAATATTCTATTAACTAACTAAAATATAGATTCAATCACCGCTGAAGACATCGAAATCCCGGAAGATGTCCTTAAGCTAAAAGACTGGAATAGTTTCCTGCTGGACGATAACAAAAAAATAGAGAATAATATTTTTTTCTAATAGAAGAGGAAAAGAAGTTTTGCAAACATCAACTTTATTTTTCTGTAATTGGCCATATCAAAACAATTTCGACAATTGTATACAGTGCACATGAATGCAGACAGCACAGATGATGAAACTCAAATTATATCAATGGTAGATGCCCTACTAACTAGCAAGAGCCGGTATATTTATTAAGAGCTATTCCAAACACTAAAAACAGTGGAAAACTGGAATCTGGAAGCCGTGAGGATTGATTTCGAGCAAAGCGCAATCGCTACATTTCGAAAAATATTCCCATCCGTTATAGTCGAAGTCTTCTTGGGCGCAAGTGATCCACCGGATGCACCTACACCCCGTCTTCTGGCCACAGGTGTCCTAATTTTTGACGGGGGCGCAAGTGAGAGAGACCTCTCCAGATCCAGACCCTGAACTAGAATTTAGTGACACCTATTTCTTGCTTTTTCTGACTCAACACCGTGCTTTGGTTATATGAAAGGAAAATTATATTTTATGGAAAGAGTGAAAAATGATTAAAATGATTTGGTGCCGTTAAGTCTCAGATTTTGAACGTTTGTATAATATTTTCTAGTATATGGTAATCCATCGCAATTAGCAAGAAACTTCTTGATGTCGATATCGATCACGAGAGATCCTAACAATTTTTAGTCAATAGTTAAGTCATCTTAAATGCCTCATCTCTACAATAATTCTTTAATTTATTATCAGGTCGTCAAATATGAAACTTGTAGAAAAAAATGCAAAGTTGTTTCGTAATTTACAAATACCATGAATTATTTTATTCATCAAAGTATGCACCCACATTATCTATACACTTTTGCCATTTAAGCGCAAGGTTATTCAGTCCAGTGGTATAAAACCTTGGCGGACGGGAATCGATGAATTCTTGGAAGGCCAATTTTACACCATTGTCGAAATTGAATTGTTTTTCAGTTAAATAGTAGTCCAAATTGTGGAAGAAGTGGTAGTCAGTGGGTGCTAGGTCTGGTGAGTATCGAGGATGATGAAAACGTTCCAACTCCAATTCCTGCAGTTTTGCTACCGTCATTTGTGCAGTGTGTAGTCTAGAGTTATCTTGCAATAAGATAGGAGTCATTCTGTTGACCAATCTAGGCTGCTTTTCCTAAAGTTTTTGCATTATTTCGTCCAGTTGGTTGCAGTATAGGTATGTCTGCCGTGATCGATGAGCCAGGGTTCATGAAGTCATAATCGATCACACCTTCGCTAGACCACCAAACACTTACCATCAACTTCTTTTGATGAACATTGCATTTTGGTGTGTGGTTTGGTGATTTATCCTCATCCAACCATTGTGCTGAACGTTTGCGATTGTTACATAGGATTTATTTCTCATCACAAGTGACACTTCGATTAAAAAATGGATCAGATTTGTGATGACAAAGCAACATTAAGCAGGCTTCCAAACACTTCTATTTCTGTTTTTCTGCCAGCTCATCTGGAACCTACATATCCAACTTTTTTACCTCAGCGATTTGAACTAAATGTGTTAATATTGTTTGTTTGCTAACAACAAAATTTAACGATAATTCAGAGGCACTCTGAGATGAGTCAGATTCAACGGTGACGTTTAGTTCATCATTATTGAGCTTTGATTCTGGGTGAACGCGTGGCTCATTTGTAAAGTCAAAGTTACCTGTACGAAATTTCACCTTCACCTTCAGGGCACCTCATTTAGCACCGTTTTTACATATTTTTCGGGGTGCGGTTTCACCATCTGCTTTTTGTAGGACTTGACGCTAAAGTACATTGATCAGTTCAAAAAGAACTCCCCAACAATATTTATGTCTGCATATTTTTCCATTTGGTACATCCAATGAGAAATGAAAATGCTCCACCAGTTTTGATACTTTTTTCAAGGATGTATTTTTTTTCTTTTGAATTTCAAGAGCTTAAATTTTCATGGTTAGTAAAGTAAAGGATATGACTAGCTTTCATTTGAAATTTTTTCAAAATATTTGGAACTTTCCTACGGTTATAGGGTGCATAACACATTTCTCGGGGTGCGATTTTATCCTCTAATTTAAGTAGGAATTAACCTGAAATTACTCTTATCTATTCATTCAATGTTTGTATCGACACATTTGCCATTTCATGGCCCCTTATTGATGTATGATTTTTCAACATGTGACCAAAATGCTTTCACCTGTCCTGATGCTTCTCTCAAGGATGTTTCTTTTTGCATTTAACTCTTTACGTCTCAAGCAAGATTTTTTGTGGGGCCTTTTCGCAATCGGCAAAAGACGAGCGCTATTGCCCTTTTTGGCGTTTATCGACCATGTGCTTCCAACAAGCCCTGGGACCAAAAGGGATAAAGTGGAAGAGTTGAAATGGTCAAGGCAACAGCTTTCATTAGTAATTTTACGCCCTAGAAGCGTAGGGAGGGCTCCAAAATTTTGGAAAAAATTACTAATGAAAGCTATTGCCTTGACCATTTCAACTCTTCCACTTTAACCCTTTAGGTCCCAGGGCTAGTTACAGGTAATTTAGCACCTATTGTAAGATATTTTCCATGGTGCAGTTTCACCCTCTGTTTTTAATTGGAATTAACATAACAGTCATCTAATCTGTTCACAAAGAACCCATTTACAAGATTTGTATTGGAAGATTTTTGATTTGGCGGCGAGTTTTCGAGGTATGGTTTTCCAAATTTGCCTCAAATTCTCCATCTCTTCAAGAGAGTTTTGAAAAAATTCAAAAAACTAAAAGGAAATTTTGGTAGATTATCCGGATGCAGGTCTTCTCTACGATTATTAATGATCCGTTATTTTTTAACCCGACGCCGCCAAAGTTCCGCAGCGGGGGTGTAAAATGAAAAAATAATAATTCAAGTCCGATGGCAACATTTCAAATAACTGTTCCAATCAAGTTGGAAACAATATACAAAATTTTTACATACTTTCTTCTCTCGGTGCAAAACGATTCAAAACGATGTTTTATTTTTGTTTCGCCCCCTTTGTTTCGCGTCTTCCGGCAATGTGGTGGCTATGCATTGATGTGGATTCAGCAAATTCTATCGTGCATGCGCCCCTCCTTGTGACCTTCGGGGCCTTGTCAGGAAATTATACCAGAAAACTCGCATCGCCTTCCCTGCACATTATGGATGATTTAAAACTATTCTATTTTGCACTTCGATAATGGTCTGAGAAAATGAATAACCAAGGTTAAAAATTAGGTCTCAAAATTGTTGTAATGTCTTATATTGTATAGTATTGAGTTGACTCCTCTGGATGGTCAAAATAGGTATAAAACATCAACACTAATATGGGAGTAGAAAATAGATTCCAGCCACAATTTATAAGTCCAAAAAATGTATACATCTAAAAATGACTTTTTCTACGTCCGTTATAAAATGTACAGTTTTTTTCATTCATTTGGGTTCATAAAATATGTGATTCCTGAACCCTACAAACAGCGTGAAAAAAAGTGCCGTAGCGGTTCATTTTTTAACGCTACTATAAAATTGTTCGTACAAAGTGTGTCATGAACGCTTCGCAACACGCCGCGAGTTCCGCCGATAAATGTCAAACATTCGTTTCCGATCGAGAAAACTTGATGATTATTATTTTCTTTATTTAAAAAAAAGTATTATTGCTTATAAAAATTGATTAAGGTTTTATCGAATTTATTTAAAGTTACAGATGTAGAAAAAAATTTGTATGAAACTCCAGAGTAAAGCAACTTTTTTTCACTTGTAGGAATTGCCGCACTCGCCTTCGGCTCGTGTGGCAATATTTCCTACTCGTGAAAAAAACTACTACTTTACTCACTCGTTGCATAAATAACTATTGTTTAATCCTGCCATTGAAACGTTTACTTTCTTAAGCTTTACTTTTATTCACTTAATCAGTGGCTAAGGAAATGAGTGAGTGAAAGTACTTTACACTCACTCTTATGTCACTTTCACTCACCCTAATGTCAGTGAAAATATTACAAAGTGTTCTTATCGTGTTATTTGCATATTTTATGGACATAATTAAATAAACTATCACATCAAACTTCAAAATTGAATAAATTGCTACATAATTGAGGTATTTAATTTGAGGCATAGCAATGACATGCCTGCATTCTATGATGAGTAATATCATTAATAAATATTCTTCACGTTTTCTTTTATACATTTTATGGGCAGGGTTAAACAAAACGCTTGTGATGAAACGAATTTCGCTCACTTGTGCAACAATTCACTCGCCCACAGCTCGTGTTCAAACAGGTCCACGTGTGAGCGAAATTCGTACTTTCATCACTTGTACTGTAATATACTATTTCACATAAATAAAAATTATTACAACTTGTACAAGTTTTTATTATAAACGTTTTAAATCAAAAATGACTTGTTAACATAAAAAAATAGTCCGTTTTTTCAACTTCTATTATTATTTGTTACTGATGCCCGACGTACACATCTATACATATAAAACTTTTTATGATTAACACAACTTTTCTTGTATAAAACATTGCACCATAATTAATAGTAATTATCTACCGACAATTATAGATAACACTTAACATGCGACAAATTTAACAATAATAATGGTAAATATGATTTATTCTTTCCCTTTTATAATTGTTTTATACATTAATAGGTCGTGCCTAAAATCCTATAAAATCCATATAATATCTATGCAGAATGATCTACTGTGTAAAGTTCATAAAATAACTATGAAGCAGCGGCGGTTCGTGGATGTTCGGCTACGGTAGAAAATGTGACTAACGCAGCAGCGGAATATTTGCTTCCTCCATAAGAGTAAGTAGTATAGCACGAGCGGCATCTCTATCTTAGCCTCCTCTACGAAGATCCACGAGCCGCCGCTGCTATGAAGAATTGTTATAGTAGTTTTCCAGAGAAAATAAACGAGCACTTCGCGTAAAGATCTTTCGAAAACTGACAAAAAATGAAGAAAAAAAAATTTGTATTCATAATTTGAATGATAATGTATGTTTGATTTTCAAATTTTTATTTTGCTTTCGCTGCAATTGTTTCGCCAAACTGTGGCTTCTTCAGGCAAAAAATGTGATTAAAATTAAAATTAAAAATTAATCAGTTCATGTTCATAATTGATAAGTAATAATTCTTCAATAAAGCAGCTAGGATAGATAAACAGACACAAAGACAAATTTCACAAAAAAGATTTAAAATTTTATTTAAATAGATGTCTGCAAGAGTTGATTAACTATTCTAAAACACACTTAATTACTACATAAAAGAAACGTTTAAAAAATACCAAATAAAAACTGCAGAAATATTTCTTCCAAAGTAAAAAAGTTTTCTTTTATGGATGATACTGAAAAGTTGAAATAACAAAGCGATGATACAATATTCGAAGTTAAGTATATTTCACGAAGTACATTATATAGTTCGCTCGCTCAAACTTGAAAACTTCTCTTTATTAAAATGTATAGTTCGGGCCGCTTTTAATTTAAAACTTTGTCAAAACAAGTATAGAGATTAATTACGTGGAGGCTCCGAAAAACCTCCCTCGGTGTTTACGAAATAATAGCAGCAATTAATTTGAAGTGCAGACGTGTAGCAAATACTGCGGGCGGTGTGTTTGCGCTTAGGGGTTGAAGGGGGCGGCCGAGGGCCCCGGAACAAAGCAATGTGCCCGTGGCATGCGTTAGATGCCAGATATCACAACCATGCCAGCCATGTAAATCAACGAAATCACGGGCCATGTAAACGCTGACGTTACTATGATGAATTATTCAGCCTATTTACTAGGTTTAACTATTAAAAGTTTATTGTTGCAATGTGATAATTGTTAGTTTGCAACGCGCAGAGAAGTATTTTGTATCCTTTTAAACTAATCAAATGGGCATTTACTCAAGAGTAATTTTAACATTTTGCTTGTGATTTTTTTATGAATGGAGCAAATATTTTCATACCAAGCGCTTGCCTTTAAAGGGAACTATCTAAAAAAATTAAATAATTTTTTTGGTATCATTAAAAAAAATTGATTTTTTTTATTCATAACTATTAAAAAAATATCTATTTGATTAAAAAAAATGGTTATTATTGCTTTAAGATGTTTATTATTATAATAATAGTTATTTATGCAACAAGTGAGTAAAGTTAGTGTACTCTCGAGTTTCATACAAAAAATTTTCTACGTCCGTAACTTTAAATAAATTCAATAAAACCTTAATCAATTTTTAAAATAATACTACTTTTTTAAATGAAGAAAATAATAATTATCAAGGTTTCTTGATTGAAAATTAATGTTTGACATTTATCGGCGGAACTCATGGCGTGTTGCGAAGCGTTCATGACACACTTTGCGCAAACAATTTTATAGTAGCATTAAAAAATGAACCGCTACGGCACTTTTTTTCACGCTGTTTGTTGGGTTCAGGAATCACATACTTTATGAACCCAAATTAATGAAAAAACTGTACATTTTATAACGGACGTAGAAAAATATATTTTGTGTAATATTTGGCTGAAAACCCTAGGTCGCTGGTCCATTGTATTCCTCTAAAGAGAGCAGCAAACATTTTTTATTATTGTTATTAAATTTTTGAATTAAATTTTTGCTTAATATTTAAAAAATGTGATTATTATTGCTCTAGGTTGATTAACATTTTACTTATGATTTTTTTTTTGAGTGGGGCAAATATTTTCGTGCCGAACGCTCGCCTTCGGGAATGGATGAAATTATTACAGGAATGGGCCGTTTGGGTTAATAGAGCCATACACGATTATGTTTATGGGCATTCTTAAGATAACCCAGGAAATATGAGGCAACGTTCCGGCGATAACCCGAAGATGTATGCGCCCATTTTTGAGATAAACCACTTTATGAATTATTTTCCTCCCGGAACGTGATGGATGGTCCGATAAGGGCACTCCCTCATTCTTGCCGCAACTTAATAAATATTACTCACTCAATTTAATTACTAATCCATAAATTAGTAAAATAATCCTAGATAATATGTAAACTTATTAATGTAAGGTACTATCTATTCCTACAACGGTTTTATTACACGATCATTCAATTAATGTACTTTGTTAATTTTCGAATTTCATAATTTCATAGAATGATTTATAAATAGCCTTTTAGGGATAAAATAATAAATGTAATTACATACCGTATTACGACGATGCTCAAAAGTAGTTTGAATGGAGACCTGAAATGTAAAAAAGGAAACAATAAATATTTACGTACGCATGGAAAATATAGCTGCTTCCTATGTATATTTTTAGAAAAATAGGAAAACACAAGTTAGCCAATTTTTCAAAATCATATTAATACAATATTGATAAATTATATAATAAAGCACCATTAAAACTGAAGTCTTTAAAATTAAACTGTTTGAAATTAGCTATACCTGCATTGTTATTACGATTATGGATCGATTCCAAGGACTGATATTTTTACAAAATTTGGTAACCTATATCAATGTATTTAGAAGATATCAAAAATATACGTATTTTTTATGATTTCTTGAAAATGAAAAGGGTTTGAACATGTTTATGCGATATTTTCTTATTTTTTAGGGTCACAATCACCTACAAAAGTACGCCCCGCGTATTATGAATCATCCTACATATGTAAAAGTAAAAATGTATATTAAATGTTTCTTTAATATTCCATAAATCAATAACCTTCCCGAAACGGACCTATGTTGATATAGTTGTTTCTGCTTGAAAATCCCTCGCTATAGCCATATTTTAATAATAATAATAATTTATTTACGGGTAACTCCTTTTACAAAAATAATCACAAAATACAGTAAAATCTATAAAATTATAAATAAATTTACAAAATAAAAAAAAAATAAAAATATATAAGTTTGACATCTACCTTAACTAAAATATAACTAAAAAAATAAAATACAAAATTAACAAAAAAAAAGGACAGTAACATCCCGTACAAATGCTAAATACCACTGTGAGTGTTTATAATTCTGTGTTTTAGATAATATTATTTTATCTATGAATTGTTATTTATTAACATAACAATTTTATTAATAATATAATTCATGTATGTATTGTCTTTTTTTTATATTATAGTTATTTTACAATGTTAGTTTAGTATGTTTTAATTAGCCTAAGTTGGATTTAATTGTCTGAACCATATAAACTCTGTACCAACATAAAATAAATTATCATTATTATTATTAAAATGTATGTGTGTGTCTGTCTGTCTGCAAAGTACTTCAAAAACTAATAAAGATTTTGCAATTAAACTTTAAACTTGAACTGTATTTGACAATCTAAAGAACCAAATAAATCAATTTATTAAATGATCTTCAACAATAATTGTATAAAATACTAAAATGAACAATTCGTGAGAAATAAATTTCTTAGGAAAACAGAAAATTTTCCTCATTTTCGTGCTCTCTAGCTGACAAACTTATAAAGTTATACATGAAATTTTAATCTATGGTTGTAGTAATTTTCAGTTGGCCTCTTTTGTATGTTTGTTTGAATTTTTTTTGCCAAATACCCTTTAAGCCTAAAAATAGAAAAGAGTTACATGATGGTCACACCAATGTTTTTAACCTTTAGTTAACGAGCTACTTTATAAAAGTCAAAACCATCGCTTTACAGAAAACTAAACTGGCCTATTTATGAATTTCTGGTGGTAAATTCGCCGGGAAATTAAAATCTATGTCATGCGCTCCCCATAGGAGCATTCAATCTTGCGAGAATAATTTTTGTTGTCACGAATAGGGCAGCATCGTTACGTAAAGGATTCTATATACAGTACGAGGTGGATTGACAGATGAGGACCGATAGAATAGCCCGCGATAGAGATGAATGCGTAGAATTCGCCTGGAAAATATTCAAAATGTTCAAGAATTTCTACTTGTTCTAGAAAAATGCGCCGTCTTGCTGAAACCATATTGTATTATAGGAAAGGTCAAGATCATTGTTGTTTGGAAAAATTGCTACAAGCGCTGGAACAAGGTCATTCTGCAAAAACTCTAAATATCAAGTTTTTACCTTCAATTGTCATTTACTCGAAAAATTTCTTATGTAAGATGGCAATATTTTTATACAGCCAGTTTGACAATGAAAATATCTCTCAAAATAAAGAACAAAAATTATGGGTTGCCATTTAAAAACAAAATGGCGGACGTCATAATTCAAAAACAAATGACGATTGAAGATCGACTTTCATGCAAAAATGTGTATTTTTATAAAAGAAAATCGACCTGTTGGTGGATTTTTTTCAAAAATATTTTATTTCGGTTTTACTGAATATATTCCATACTTTAGGCGCGCAAGTAAATTAAGCCTTAATATATACTTTTTTCACAAAATGTAGGGGATCTTATATACAGTATGTTTTTTTTATCGTGGGCCATAGGATTTTACATGCTAAAAATGATACCTTGTGTTAATGTATATTTTATCATATAATTTTGAAACAAATTTTAGTTAGCAATATAAATCAATTATTTTTCTATATGATGCGCTTCATTCGAATAATCTAAACATATTTTATTCCATTAAAAAGTGCTTTTGCTCGAAACCGGACGATCGGGATAAGCTGCAGAAAAGTTGTCAACTATTTCCTTCAAATAAAAATTCCCTGACTTATTAATTATTTTTTCTCAGTTATTTATATTAAATAATTTCATTTTTTTAATGGAATAAAACATGTTTAAGTTATTCTAATGCAGCGCATCATGTAGAAAAATAATTGATTTGTTACTAATTAAAATTTCCTTCAAAATTTTATGATAAAATATACCCTCACACAAGGCATAATTTTTAGCATGTAAAATCCTATGGCCCACGATAAAAAAAAATATATAGTATAAATAAATGAAGCCTTAGTATAGATTTTTTTAAACGGAGTCCTGAAAGAAATACGGGCCTCTTTACAGGGATTTTATTACCATTTTTTAAAACATTTTTTTCTGGAAATAAGATAAAAAATTATTTAGAACTATTTTCAACATTTTTTATCGAGGACAAGTTTTGAAACAAATTTTCAGCACTGCGAAGTTTTCTTCGCAACTCTTCGTCAGGACTTCTTTTCAAATTCAAATTCCTTTATTTGACATTGCCACTTTAATTAAACTGGATAACATAGATACATTGTTGCAAAATCATTAACAAAGGTTTCGGTGGATGAGAGTGTCATGTATGTATATAAAAAATTAAATAATAATAAATAGAGGCTTTTTACAAAACGTTTACTCAGAGCAAAAAACGCCTGAAAATAAAATTTTCTCTTCACTTTTTTCAAAACTTTCTTTTTAGGACAACAAGCCCTGAAACAAATCTTCGGCACTTTTTTGAGGACTCTTCGGCGACTTTTCATCAGGATATTTTTCGAAACTTTTTTGTTAGGATTTTTTTGGCAAATTTTGTCATATCAGAACAAAAAAGGCTTAAAATTAAATTTTCTCAGAACTTTTCTCAACATTTTTTTTTATGACAAGCCCTGAAACAGATGTTCAGTACTTTTTTAGGGACACTTTAGAGTACTTTTTATAAAGCCTTTTTTTCCAGACTTGTTTTAGGTCTTTTTCGGGGCTTTTTTGAGACTTTTTTTTCACGGGACTTTATCGAAACTTTTTTTCAGGATCTTTTTCATTGCATTTTTTTCAAAGCAGAAAAGGTCTTTTTTCAGAACCTATTTTCAAGATTAATTTTTTGGGAAAAGCCCTGAAATGAATTTTCAGGTCTCTTTCAGAGACTTTTTATCAAGACGAAAGATCCGAAAAATAATAATAATAATAATAATAATAATAATAAATGCTTTATTCAAAAAAGGGACCATACATGATACAAACATAACATAACAATAATTAAACTTATGTCAAGTAAAGCCGCAAATTGAATACGTCATAAGAAAAAATAAAGTGATAGTATAAACTATTGCAGTTATACTATAGCTAACTGAGTATACGTATTTTACATTAATTAAACAAAAAAATCCGCAACCGAATACAGTTCTTTGTTAATTAAGAATGTTTTTAATTCTCTTTTAAATTCATTTATGTCGGTTATGTTTTTCAAATAATCTGGCATTCTATTAAATATTCGCAAGGATGCGTATGCAGCAGATTTCTCAGTTAAAGTGAGTCTATGTTTGGGGTATGCATAATTTTTCACATTCCTTGTGTTGTAGACGTGACCTACGTTGAGTTGATTAAACTTATTCTTATGCTTGTAATTAAACAATAACATTTCGTACACATAAAGACTGTAAAACGTCATTATACCCGCACTTGTGAATTTTCCGCGACAGCTTTCTGAATAATTTAAATTGAGTATCATTCGTACAGCTCGTTTTTGAATGATAAATATATCATTTGCACGACTCGAGGATCCATAATGAATTATACCGTATCTCATTAAACTCTCGAAATTCGACCGGTATGTTGTTGTTAGAGTATTAGTGTCTAACACTTGCTTTAAAATCCTTAGGGAATAACATGTTGAGTTTAACTTTGAAGATAACTCATCACAGTGTAAGAACCAATTTAAATTGCTATCAATTGTCATTCCCAGAAATTTTGATTTGCATTGAACTTGTAAAATGTTATCGTTTACTTCCAATTGTTCTAATTTATTAGTTTTGTTTTTAGTTTTGAATAAGATCATATTGGTTTTGTTATTATTCATTAGTAGTTTATTCATTATCATCCAGTCCTCTGTGTTTTTTAATACTTCCTTCGATCTGTGAGTCACTTCATCCTCACTAGAACCCGATATAAGAAGAGTGGTGTCATCAGCATATGTTGTAATATGGATGTTTAGATCTCTAACTATTTTAGGAAAATCATTAACATAAATAACAAATAAAATAGGCCCCAAAATACTACCTTGAGGCACCCCTATATTAATTGTTTTTGCTTTAGAAATATTATGGTTAATTTTAGTTTTGTGTGTTCTATCTGCTAAGTATGAACGTAATAAAGTTTGTCCTATACCTCTAACACCATAGTATTCTAGTTTGTCTAGTAAAATGTCGTGACTCACAGTGTCGAAGGCTTTGGCCAAGTCTAAAAAAATACCCATGGGAATTTTTGACCCT
This sequence comes from Ocypus olens, assembly GCA_910593695.2. Lineage (NCBI taxonomy): Eukaryota > Metazoa > Arthropoda > Insecta > Coleoptera > Staphylinidae > Ocypus > Ocypus olens. The sequence continues at coordinate 20,774,753 of OU343048.1, forward strand.
TCCATTGCTTTCGTAACCTCTGTTAAATAATCAAAAATAGCAGTATTTGTTGATTTAGTTGCAGTATATCCATTTTGTGCATTATCAAGTAGGTTATTTATTGTAAAATAATGTATCAATCGTGTTGCTATACATTTTTCAAATATTTTTGAGAACACGGATAAAAGGGTAATTGGTCTGTAATTACCAAAATTATCCGGGTCACCTTTTTTATGGATAGGCGTTATTATACCTTCTTTTAGGCAAGTAGGGAATATTCCGTTTTCCAAACGAATGTTAATTAAGTGAGTAATTGGACCAACAAGGCTGTTAATCGCGCACTTAACTAATTTCAGTGGTATTTCGTCAAAGCCGTATGAAGTTTTATTTTTTAATGTATATGTAATATTATAAACTTCAGATTCTGAAACAGGTGTAAAAAATAATGTACTATATTGCCTATTAATGCTACAGTTAAATGGACGATCTGGAATTTTCTCAGTTTCTATTGTGGCTAGATTGTTGTAATAGTTATTTAAATCATTTTCCTTGCCTATAAGATGGTTTTCCGCTCCTAATTGGTTTTTAGATTTACCCAACAAATTATTAACGATAGTCCATGTTGTTTTAATTTTGTTGTCGCTGCGCAATATCTGTTGCGAGATTTGATTTCTTTTATGTTCTCGCAGCAAGATATCGTATTCTCTTTTTACAGTTGAATACAATATTTTTGCATCATCATTATAATTCTTCACTACCGATAAATAATCTAATAATATTTTTGTATTTGTAATGTCTAAGTTGTCTCCATAGTTTGTTCTTTTTTGTTTTGAGGACATGGAAACTTTAGGACAGGTTGTATTCAATGTCTCGTTAATTATATTCATAAATATTGTCCAAGCTTCATTAACGTTTTTCACCCCATAGATTCTATCCCAATCTACTCACGAATTTAAGTGGTCAACAAATTTGTTTATATTTTCTTGTGTAAATTTACGAATTTTTTTCTTACTCTCATATTTTGTGAAGCTAATTACGTTACGAGACCAAGTTAATTTTTGTGCGAGATGGTCAGATAAAAAGGCCCGGGAGTTTATTCTAAACTTTCTTGTCAGGACTTTCTTCCAGAAATCCAGCACAAAAGGCCTAAAAATTTTCTCAGCACTTTTTTCAACATATATTTTTCAGGACAATAAGCTCTGAAACAGATGTTTGGCACATTTTTAGAGACTTTTCCAGGCAGTTTTTCGGTTTTTTTTTTAAATAAATTTTTTGTCAGGACTTTTTTCAGGACTTTTTTTCAGAAATTTTTCTCAGGACTTGCTTCTAAACTATTTTTTCAAAATATTTCTTTGTTTTCACGTAGACATCCAAATACAAACAAATAAACATTTATCAATTATGATATTACTCGCTTGTTAGATTTCCTCAGTTGTATTTCCGATAGGATATAAAAGACCATTACAATATTATTTTTTACAAAACAGCCTAGAAAGGGTCATAAACAATTATTGTATTAAAATGCTTAGTATTTCTAAAATTAACTCAAAAGCCGCTTGCAAAAATTAATTTTTGAACTCCCATTCAAAATGCAAAGGTTTAAGGTTGTTTTTTATCTTTATTTAATCTATTCAAATTCATTAATAAATGATTCATAAACACGAGCTCGTATGGTGCGTATTTCTTTGACTGGCTTGTTTGAAGTGTATTTCTGTACATTTTTGAAGTAATGGCATTAATCTTCGAACTATGTAAATGTGGTTCGCAAAATAGGTTATTCATATAACCACATTTAAAAAATTCGAAGATAAATCTCATCACTTTAACAATATATCTATATTTAAACATCCCTATCAAAAATAATTTACATATTGGAAGCATACATCTGGAAATTATTACTCTTAAAATGGCTATCAATTCGAGGATATTCAGCCAGCGCCCCCGGGGTTCGAGCTAAAACAACTTCTCTGAAAAAAAAAAATGCGCAGACAAGACAATTCTGTTTCTTCAACGTTTTTCTTTTTCTTTTAAATTAATAGTGCACATAATAATTGAAGATGAGGAATTAATTTTAGAATTTTCAGGTTAAAAGTCCGTCATGTTATTTGGAAATAATTGTTCATCTGATGATTAATTTTCTACTGATACAAGTATTTTATTTTAGGGACAAGTCGAATTAGAATTTTTTTCTACTACAATGCCTTAACTACGGTGAATGTGCAAGGTTTATTGTCCTCATCTCATTTAATCAAACCACCTTTAATAAGGAAGCTTCTGTCTTCTCGATATGTGAACACTCGATATAGATTATAAGATTGAAATAATTATTGTACAAGAATTTGTAATTATGGAGTATAAATGTAGAAATAGACGATCTCTAAATTTTCAGAAAATTATTTCAATTAAATATGGGAGTAAATATCAGTAAACCCAAGTATTTAAAAATGATTAAAAGCGGCATTTTTCATTTTAAATGAAAAATCAACAAGCGACTGGACGAATATCATTTCGAAACACATCGTATATGAATATAAGCATAAACATTATCTCGTTTTCGGTGCTGTTGTTTTATTTTCAGTTCCCCCTTTGCAAGGCCTGTAAATGTGGATTTATACGTTCGATCTGAGTTCGGTTACATGAACAGGTCACATTAATCATCGTTAAAATATAATAAGTCCTTTGAAGCATTTTGAATGATTTACGTGCATTTTCGGAATTAGCGGTGAACGGAACTGATCCCTGTAACGACCAAAAAATTGGATCGAATGCAAGAATCCCTCGCCGGCAATTCCTCCCCATCTAAATGGCGGCGTAAAAATCGCCTCGTATATCAAATATCATAAAGCATTTCATTGCGCCTTTTATGTGTCTTCATCGCACCAAATGCAATATTTGTGTAATATAGTCGCTAATGCTATTCTATGAATAGGGGCCGTGGTAATGTTGAATATACGGGGTAATTAGTGTAATAACTATTATTAACGGTCCGCGAATTTGGGTCACTAGGGGAGAATTTAATTAGAAATTGTTGGAATCGTGTTCTACCTGTTATTATTATTATTATTATTATCTCGAGTACAATTTACATAATTTATTGATGTTTTAAAATTATTATTAATTGAAAAGATGATTTTGCAAAATTAAAGAATTTTATTACAATGAATAGTTTTTATTACATTTTTCTACGTCCGTTATAAAATATACAGGTTTTTTCATTAATCTGCGTTCATAAAATATGTGATTCCTGAACCCTTCAAGTAGCGTGAAAAAAAGTGCCATAGCGGTTCATTTTTTCACCCTTTTGCGTGAAAAAAAGTGCCGTAGCGGTTCATTTTTTAACGCAACTAAAAAATTGTTTACACAAAGTGTGCGATGAACGCTTCGCAACACGCTGCGAGTTCCGCCGATAAATATCAAACATTCGTTTCCGATCAAGAAAACTTGATAATTATTATTTTCTTCATTTAAAAAAAGTATTATTACTTATAAAAATTAATTAAGGTTTTATCGAATTTATTTAAAGTTACGGACGTGGAAAAAAAATTGTATGAAACTCGAGAGTAAAGCAACTTTTTTTCACTTATAGGAATTGCCGCACTCGCCTTCGGCTTGTGCGGCAATCTTTCCTACTCGTGAAAAACAGTATTACTTTACTCACTTGTTGCATAAATAACTATTTTTAACATGCTTAAAATAATATGTAATATGTGAATGAGGCTGACCAAAGTATGCAGGTTTTAACACGTTCAAGGATACGATTTTTGCGCCTTCTTAATAGGTGGTACGGGTCATATAAACCCCGTACAATTTCTTTTTTAAAAGGTGTTACTGCAAACCGAATGGAGTGAATCGGTACCACAAATTATTATTATTATTAATCTGTGATGGCTAACAAAAAACTTTTGATTCCGTCAAAGTACGACGATGTTACAACCTCGACCCGTAAGAACGTTCGATAGAATTCTATTCCACCAAATCCGGAAGTCCACGACGGGACACATATGCCCCTCAACGCAGTGAACGTGTTAATACAGATTTAGGTCTAAATTGCGAAGTAATTATATGGGTGCATAGTTTTCCCGGTATGTATTAGCCATGTGCTTCCCAATCTAATCTACTGCTAATTAGTATTAAGCCTTTACAAGACAGATTAAATTACAGGTAGATCTGGATGGTAAAGAGATAGAAGCTGATGTTGATATGTGTTCCTCCTTCTAGTAGAGTTCTTGTAGAAGTCGGTAGTAATCAATTTTAATCAATAAAAAAAAACGATAAAAAGATTCACCAACATGAGGAAATCAATTAAAGCATATCTAAAATAGATTTAATGGATTTTATACAGTTTTTGCTTTTACCGTAAAGTGTGGGAAAGAATTATTTTCGTGAATGTTTTCAAATTCCTAATTGTAACATCCACAACCGACACGATTTTGACCATTTTTGAGAAATATCTGTCTGTGGGCACTAATAGAGACCAACCAACTTGTAACACTAAAGTGTACCACAAAGCTACTACAGCACTCATATCGTAATAACACTGAGCTATTAGGATACGCTTACGATACATCTGCCGAAAGTAGTTAGTAGTACTCTAGATTCAAGTCCAGTGCAACAAACTTAAGAGAAGGGTGAAGAGGCATAAAGGCGATTGAGAATCATACACAATTTCAGGATCTAAAATGCCTTCTTAGTGCGGTAGAGGGCGTTGAATGGCTGAACTACAAAACGTTCCCGCGGAGAACTGTTTCAAAATCCGTCGCTAATTTTGCGTTCAACTGCAAACCCTGTTATCCGTTCGTTATTGGTCTTTTAACATAATAGATTAATTTACAAAGAAATATCATCCAGTCAGCATTTTGTAGGTTAGGTTAAAGTGGGTACGAAAGATGGTGGTAGTGGATGGATCTTATCCTGCATTGCAACCAGTGAAGCATAGCAAAGGGTACTTACAAATAAATTCATTTGCAAAATATAAACACACATTATTTTGATTTATTAGTCTTCATCATAGCGGCCATGTTTTTTGGACTAAATATTTCTTTTTGAATTTTTGCCTTAATTTTGCTCGGTCATCTTTTGGGTAAAGTCGGGCAATAGCAGACAGATGTATTTTAATTTTCACCAAATATTCCATCCGTAACCGGTTTCTGAGTATTATAACAAAACGTGTGGCTTCGCTCGTTTGCCGCCCCCGTCCTTAGTTTTGCTCTCAAAGGGTTCGTCAATGAACCGATCAATTCAGAAGATATTCCCCTACAATATTATCGTCGACCCGTTTTTCCATTTAGAGCCTCCTTAACGAGATATAATTTTTCAAAAGTGAGACCAAAATGTTTACTTTTTCACTCGATGTTTCTTTTTCGAGGACGTATTTTTGTCGTTTGAAATGGTAGAGCTGAAATGTATGCAGTTAGTAGAGGGTGCGTCCGGATTTCATTTATAATTTTTTCAAAACTATTGAAACCCTTTGACTCGATACCCCAAAATTATTCAGCAAGGGTGAAAAAATTTAAAAAAAAATGCAAATAAGTTTTCAAATCAAGTCGAAACCATACAGGGTGCAGTAGAACAAAACGGAACATAGGATTTTCAATGTTAATTTCTTTATACTGGAATATTATCTTCCCTGATCATTTTAGAAGAAACATGTAAATAAATGTTTTGTAGAGTAAAAATTCCTACATGCAGTCATGCTATTATTTATTCTTTAGCATTCATAAAAACCCTAAAAAATGATAAAATAAAAATGATCATTTTCACGAAAATAATAGTTGCCATGAAATTAAACAAAAACGGTGCGCTGTTGGTTTGTTGGATTCTGTCAAATGTATTGAACACTTCATAACTGTTTACAAGTTTTTTCATTAAAAATATATTCTATTCAAGAAGAAGTTCAAATTGTGAAGTAGTGCTATGCTAGTAGCAGTTTTCGTGAAGTGCGGGTCATCACGTAATATTTCTTGGTGGCACTGGTATTTGTACGAGTGAAAATGATGCTTCTTTAAATACCTCTGGGCAGTCGTACAGTGAATTGCATACTTGTCAGCAATTTGTTTGGATCTTCTACTACAGAACCTAAGACCATAAGCTCGCCATCCTTCTCATTTATTGGTAAACTATTCTGCTCTGTATTTGATGTCCTCTTAGAATTCCGTAATATTGAGCCTGTCGTTTCAAATTTATGAGTCGACCTTTGGATCGTTGCAGTGGAGGGTTGGGATAGTTCACCGCAAACATATCCCCCACTTTACGAAAACTGCTACCAGCATAGCACCACTTCACAATTTGCACTTTTTCTTGAATAGAATACATTTTTAATGAAAAAACTTATGAAATATTCAATAAATTTGACAGAAGCCAATAAATCAACAGTGCACCGTTTTTGTTTAATTTCATGGCAACCATTACTTTCGTGAAAATGATCATTTTTATTTTATCATTTTTTAGGGTTTTTATGAATGCTAAAAAATAAATAATAGCATGACTGCATGCAGGAATTTTTACTCCATAAAACATTGATTTACATGTTTCCTCTAAAATGATCAGGGAAGATAATATTCCAATATTAACATTGAAAATCTTATGTTCCGTTTTGTTCCACTACACCCAGTATACATGATTGGGCAGTCAGACTACACTATTTATAGGTATTAAAAAAGTATACAGAAACATGTTTGTATTCATATATTGCAACAAAGCTTAAGAACCTGAATTGAAATTATTGTACAAGCAATAACCATTTTTTTAACTCCAGTAAGTAGCGACCATCATTTTGTACGCATTATCTCTCGTAATGAAATTCTCACTGACACCTATTATTGCACGTACTTTTTCTTCAATCCGCACTTTTAAGTCTTGTATTGTTGCTGGGCGAGTCTCAAAAATCTTTGACTTCAGATATCCTCATATGGGCGATCGTGGCGGCGATTGAGCATCCCCATTCCTACTAATGAGGCAGTTCGGTAAAGGTCCATTGACACCCTTACTGTTTGACTAGTTGCTTCATCATGTCAGAAATAAGTCTTCTCGTTCACGTTTGCAGCATTTGAATTTAGCAAACTAAACTGATACTATTGTAACTGCACGGCCATCATCATCCTCGAAAAATACGGGCCAATTTTTCCATTCGAAGAGATCGCAGACAAGACTGTCACTTTGGCCGAATGGAGAGTCCATTCTTGAAGTTTCTAAATATTGGCAGGAGCCCAATAGCGAAAATTATGTTTATTTATTTATCCAAGGAGGTGAAAATGCCTCATCAGTAATCCATAAATTATGGATGAGCGTGGATCTTCTTCAAGCAGTTGTAACATGTGCTCACAAAAGCCAATGCGAATAGGATAATCTCTAGGGCTCAAAGCTTGTACTATTTGAAATTTAAATTGTTGCAAGTGTAAGGTCTCATGCAAAATTCTTCCTACTGTTCGAGTTGAAAGTCCCAGAGCAACGCTGAGATGCTTGACAGATCCTCGAGGCCTTCTGTAATCGCTACTTCTGCAGATTCAAGATTCTCAGGTGTTAGAGCAGTTCTTACACAACCACCGCTTCTTCTTGTTGTTCGGCCCTCTGTTGTTGTTTACCCAAACAAAATGGATTTTCTGCTTGGAACAGAAGCACGAGGTAGAAGATGAAAATGCTTATGAAACGTTGGCTATTTTCTAAATATACAGTAACAGCGAAATCTCGCTGTTCACCAGTCCAACCATTCATATTTAAAAAGTCACTGTCTACTTCCCCGCCCACATACGCACATACTATACAAGCTTTGTTAAATAATGCTGTTTGACTGCCAAACCTTGTATAAACACACTTGTATTATTTTTATATTATACTCTTCATCTGCGCAAACCTCATTTAGGTTTAACTATTACTATTACTAGGGTAAAATAGGGCTCACCCTTCGTATCAATTTTACTTTTAACTGAAAACCGTTTCTTAATTATTGTTAACATCACAGATGGATTTCCAAAGAAATTCCATCCAATCCAACAGCGTTTTGTAGGTCATATTTAAGTGAATACGAAAAGTAGTGGGTGGACCCTATACTACAATCCAAGTAGTGGAACTAATTTTCAAAATAAAAAAAAACACAAGTGCAATATTTCTATGTTTGATTCATTACTTTCCATTTGCGCAACCTTAGTTATGTTCAACTATTTAAAGACCAGGATAGTTTTTGGTACTCTTCATAATACGCTCTTTGCACGTCTCCGCCAGAGGCTTTATGACTTCTTTCGAGAGAACTGCCATGAATTAGGAACAAACAGCACCAATGCCGCATAATGAGGAGAATATCTTGCGTTATGCTGAACGTACTTTTCAATCCACCGTTTAGAGGATTCTGCCAGCAATTGATGTATATCCGAACCATTTGCAGAGTGTCCAAACAGTGAATCCCGATAATTTTTCTACTGCGGCGTCACCTCGGCCGTGGAAATTGCATATCGAGGTGCGAATAAATCAGGGCACATGGACGGTATGAGATACGAGAAGATAAATAAAAAAATCATAGAACAAGTATTTGTGATATTGGAAAATATAAAAGTTATTAAGTTTTCTTGATATTTCTTATCACAACATTCTGGTAATCTCAGCTTTTTGACTTTCCTGACGCTACATCACTAAATCACTTCAACAGATTCCGTATTTGTTGCATCTATTTTGTTTACGGATGAGGCAAGTTCTACAAGAGAGGGAACATTAAATTCACATAATTTACATTTGTGGGGATCGGAGAATCTTCATGATACGCAAATATATGCAGACTTAAACCGTTTCGCTGAAAATGTTTGGGCCAACATTGTTGGAGACCATCTGATATGACCTAACCCATTGCCTCCTCGTCAGGGCGGTGGAGATTACTTCATCTTTCTCTATCAAGCACAAAAACTAACAGCTAATATAAACTTACAAAATACTGCAAAAATTGATGTATGTGAAGTTGGCAATATTTCTAGCAATATCCCGGCGCATACACCATGTATAAAAATAAATAATTTTCCTTGGTATCACCTACAAACAGTACAGTAGTTTATGTACATGGTTAGTATTGTTATAAAAAAAATAAAAATTATTCATTTGAGATATGTACCTTTGGGCGATTTAATCCTTTATTTAAATTTTTCGATGCCGATGTGACATATAAGTTTATTGCTGGGTGGTTTCCAGATGGAAATCCCAGATTTTGTCGATAGGAGATAAAAGCCATAATTGCTATTGTTATAGAAAAATATAAATTATTAATTTGGGATATGTACCTTTGGCCGATTTGGTCCTTTATTTAAATTTTTCTATGCCGATGTGATATAAAAGTTTATTGCTGGGTGGTTTCCAGATGGAAATCCCAGATTTTGTCGGCAGGAGATAATAGCCCTGGTTGCTATTGTTATAAAAAAATATAAATTATTAATTTGGGATATGTACCTTTGGCCGATTTGGTCCTTTATTTAAATTTTTCGATGCCGATGTGATATAAAAGTTTATTGCTGGGTGGTTTCCAGATGGAAATCCCAGATTTTGTCGATAGGAGATAATAGCCATAATTGCTATTGTTATAAAAAAATAAAAATTAATCATTTGGGATATGTACCTTTGGCCGATTTGATCCTTTATTTAAGTTTTTCGATGCCGATGTGACATAAAAGTTTATTGCTGTGTAGTTTCCAGATAGAAATCCCAGATTTTGTCGATAGGAGATAATAGCTATAATTGGTATTGTTATAAAAAAATCAAAATTATTCATTTGGGATATGTACCTTTGGCCGATTTGGTCCTTTATTTAAGTTTTTCGATGCCTAAGTGACATAAAAGTTTATTGCTGGGTGGTTTCCAGATGGAAATCCCAGATTTTGTCGATAGGAGATAAAAGCCATAATTGCTATTGTTATAGAAAAATATAAATTATTAATTTGGGATATGTACCTTTGGCCGATTTGGTCCTTTATTTAAATTTTTCGATGCCGATGTGACATAAAAGTTTATTGCTGGGTGGTTTCCAGATGGAAATCCCAGATTTTGCCGATAGAAGATAATAGCCATAATTGCTATTGTTATAAAAAAATAAAAATTATTAATTTGGGATATGTACCTTTGGCCGATTTGGTCCTCTATTTAAGTTTTTCGATGCCGATGTGATATAAAAGTTTATTGCTGGGTGGTTTCCAGATGGAAATCCCAGATTTTGTCGATAGGAGATAATAGCCATAATTGCTATTGTTATAAAAAAAAATTATTCATTTGGGATATGTACCTTTGGCCGATTTGGTCCTTTATTTAAATTTTTCGATGCCGATGTGACATAAAAGTTTATTGCTGAGTGGTTTCCAGATGGAAATCCCAGATTTTGTAGACAGGAGATAATAGCCCTGGTTGCTATTGTTATAAAAAAATATAAATTATTAATTTGGGATATGTACCTTCGGCCGATTTGGTCCTTTATTTAAGTTTTTCGATGCCGATGTGACGTAAAAGTTTATTGCTGGGTGGTTTCCAGATGGAAATCCCAGATTTCGCCGATAGGAGATAATAGCCATAATTGCTATTGTTATAAAAAAATAAAAATGATTCATTTGGGATATGTACCTTTGGCCGATTTGGTCCTTTATTTAAGTTTTTCGATGCCGATGTAACATAAAAGTTTATTGCTGGGTGGTTTCCAGATGGAAATCCCAGATTTTGTCGATAGGAGATAATAGTCATAATTGCTACTGTTATAAAAAAATAAAAATTATTCATTTGGGATATGTACCTTTGGCCGATTTGGTCCTCTATTTAAATTTTTCGATACCGATGTGACATAAAAGTTTATTGCTGGATGGTTTCCAGATGGAAATCCCAGATTTTGTCTATAGGAGATAATAGCCATAATTGCTATTGTTATAAAAAAATAAAAATTATTCATTTGGGATATGTACCTTTGGCCGATTTGGTCCTTTATTTAATTTTTTCGATGCCGATGTGATATAAAAGTTTATTGATTGTTTTGTTGATAGGAGATAATAGCTCCTGTCCCAAATGAATAATTTTTATTTTTTTATAACAATACCAACCATGTCCATAAACTAGTGTACTTTTTGTAGGTGATACCAAGGAATATTATTTATTTTTCCAAATGGTGGATGCGCCGGGATATTGCTAGAAATATTGCCAACTTCACAAACATCAAAAATTGTATAAGCTTACAAAAATTTTAATCACAAAGTAACAGAATTCATCATAAATATATTCTTCTTCCACTCTGACCCAAAATGCTGCTTTTGAAAGTAAACAAGTTTTGATAGGTTTACATCATTTTTGGGCTGCTTTCTTGGCTAATTTTCTTTTTTAATCTTGTAGAAGATATATTAGAGAACATTTTGATAAATGTCACACTGCTTTTTACTAACGATTTAAATGCGTTGTGTTACACTTATGTTTTGCTGTCTAATTTTTTATCTTCTCGTTACTTCTTCTTAAACTAACTCGTCAAGAAAGCATTTTTGACCGATGCTATATGATTCTGAATCGTTTTTGTGCCTCGTATTCTTCCCGCATTGGAGCTGAATCTACCCAGTGTTATGTTAATGTGTTCGTGATTTTAATAATTAGTTGAATATTTAATTTCATTGCTAAAATTATGATCAATTATTGTGAAAGCCCATCGAATATTACATTTAATGGTTTACAAACGATATGTTACACCTATCGATCTAAATAATAACAAACTTTCTGCAGACCCGGCTCTAATTTCGGTCCCAAACTATTCAAAAGTGAAATCAAAGCACAACAACACAGGCGAGCCCGAAAGAATCTTTCCACCCTTTTCACGTTCCGACGTGCATTTGGGAACAATACCTCGGCGCACCGTATTGCACATAAAAGGAACGAAATCCTTATTGTCAAAAAAGTGTAATTGGGCCGCGTGTGTCTAATCAGGAGGATAACTGTCCCGAATGTCCTCGCCAGGAAACAGATAGCGGATGAGAACTCGTTATACCTTATCGCCTCAATGGGGCAGTTGTCACTGATAAGGGACCAAAATGGAATCCGGCGTCGCCGTTTCACGTTAATTGCTTTTGGGATGTAAGAATTTTGCAAAAGAAATTCAGGTTTATTTTGTTTTAAATTCACTATGAGGAAAATAAACTAAAATTAAACTTTTTAAATGTAGCAGCAAATTAAAAAAATCATTTTCTTTTTGATACACTGGCACTTTCGTATAAGAAAGGTTTACATTGACAAATAATGCAGGATGGTATTTTCATATTAATTTCAATCACTACACGAAATAAATCCCGGATTACATAATCCATTTCCGAAACATCCAGAAAACAAAGAATTAATCGTGAATAAGTTACAATCCCCCGCGGGTTTAATTTCCCGGTCGGTTATGCAGAGTGCACCCCACGCATTCAACCACTCCCGATGAATTAGTCACCACAAAACCAATTCGAGCAGACACTTAAGAGTGTAGCTTCAGTTCTCCCGTGCCCTCTGGGGGAATAAAAAGGAGACGGGATCGGTCAGACGGAGTTACGCTCAAACAACCCCCGACGCACGTCTACGTTGATGTTTAATGGTGGTAGACGTTTACCCTCACGTTTATTTCTCTGTGCAAGAGGAACATGAATTTTCATTTTCACAAATGAAGTCCTGTACCTTGTTTATCCTCATGCTCCCACGAGGGTGGGACATTTTTCGTGTCACCGATTTCCGACGTGTGGTTGTGCTTCTCTCGTGGTTCCTTAGATATTAGCCCCATTCAGTACACCTCGCACAAAAACGGGAAAGCCCCACTGATCCGCTCTATTGAGACGTCTGGAGTTGTTCGGGCGACCCGACGGCCCGGGCTTATTGTCTTTTGAATTTACGATGGATGTTTGCGAGCCCTGTCGACGGGATTTTTACCCCTTCGCCTTCTGACGGCATCATTAAGGGATTTATGCCGAAAACTTACAAATTTATCGGGGTTCTCCTTGCGTCTCTATCGTAAGTCTTCGGATTAGGAATTGAGGCTTTCATTATAGTTTCAACGAATTATGTACTAAGCTGACTCAAATATGTTCTTAGAATATATTGTGGAAAGCCAGTTAACCCGACACGAACGGTATAATATCATTTTCGTTGCGTTGTTTTGTCACGCAATTCCACCAACGTTACGTATCAGGTTCATTTAGCGACGCATTCATGGGTCTCCTAGGAAACAGCAATGTAGTCGTTAAAAAATATTGCTTTAAATATGGGAGAGTTAATAATGGACTAAGCACGATAAAAGTTTCAGGGCTTTGCGACCATAAAATCTTAACCATCGTGTACTCAACAAAAGTTAACCTCAACGAAAACTCAATTAAACAAATGACCCAATAAATAAATTATGGATGAATGACAATGGTACACTTAATTTTAGTCCAATCTTGTATCTCATTATTTTTTGTATACATTTATATAATTGTCTTCTCAAGTTATATACTACTTTTTACATTAATAAGTTATTGTTTCTTGCGTCTACACTGCGCTGCCTATTGTACGCTTCTGAAGATTTACTCTTCTGACAGGAGATTGTTTTCAGCTTTTGGTCAATAGTGCTAAGCGTATAAATCATTTTAAATTAAATAAAAATTATTGATCCATTCACAAAAAGTTTAAAATTACGAATGGTGCTGCTTTTTAAATTGAAATATCCCATTAACATTGCTATAAATATACCATGTTCGTACAGTAAATATTAATTTTAAATTTAATTAAACCGCAAAAATCCTCGCGTAATTTATATGTCGACCATATTCAATTAAACCACCCTGAAAGGGTCACGTCCACTCTCCCATGTATCGTTATTCTGGAAAACAATATTGTAACAAGCGGCCATCCTTTGTAGAGAAAATTAAATAATTTTCACGTGCGCTTTGCTTTGTCAATTAATTAATTAACTCGTGAGGTATAATTACAAATACATATATGCGTGAGTTTAATTACAGGATGGCAATTACACAAAGGTGTATTGTTGTAAACACAAACGATATGGCGAACGTGTCTGTTCAGATTACGTATTGTTGTGAGTAATAAAGTAAACAATTGTACTGTGTTTTGTTTATTTCAACTCGGGTATCGAGTAAACGATTGCGGAATGAATGTATGGAGGTAATTATGTAAGTCCTGGTATGTTTATGGAGAATCAAAATTATGAGGCGAATGGTATAAAATGGTATAAAGTACAAATAAACAGTTGTGATAAGAATGTGTAGTCCGTGATATATTGTCCTAGATATTAAGAGGAGGTTCGTTTATAATTGTGGACAACGTACCTGATGTTTGACAATTTTTTTTGAGGTAATGAAATGACTTTGGCGTCCAAAATGGCGGCTCCAGGAAACGTAGTTTAAAAAACAAGCTCTTTTGCGGGGACCCTGGAGGTCGCAATTCGCAGACATGAAACCAAAACGACCTTAAAGCTTTCATCCCAAAGAATAGAATAGACCAAAATCGTTACAGAAACAAAATAGCGGCCACTTGAAAAAGAGTATCGTTTTTCGCATGATTTTGTAAAAAATCGTTAATGATCGAAATTTTACAATTTGATAAGTCTATTCCATGGAGAATTCTTTAAGGTTTGCCAAACGCGAAGTTGATTGGTTGAACGGTTAAAGAGTTACAAGTTCCGCAGATTTGAAAAATCTTGTTTCGAGAAAAACGCGTTTAAAGTTTTGGAAACTCGTACAATTTGAGTTACTCGATCAATTTGTCCAAGAAGAAGTGAATCGATAGGTTTTTGCAGTCGCTGAATACGAATTTGACGTCAGATTTGAATAATTAAAAATGGCGGATCCAATATGCCTTACCAAAAAAGTGAAATATTTATCAATTGTTTTGAAACTTTGACGAAGTTGAGGTCAGATTTAAATAATTATAAAATGGCGGATCCAATATGATGGCCAAAAAGTAATCTTAATCAATTTTTATGAATTTTTGGCTACAAAAGTTTTCGTCAAGACTGAACACAAATTCGAGATCAGATTTGAAGAATTTAAATTATCGACCTCACAGCGCTCGGGACACCAGCACCGGTCCGATCAAAGCCGTGTAGCGCCGAAACTAGTTCAAGGATCGCTAAATCATTTTAGCCATATATTCTAAACACTTACAGCAATCGATCACGCAATAAAAAAAAATGGTGATGTGGCCATCATGTTAATTTCTCCGACTTGATGGTATCATTTATATTTACGCTTTCATGGTTTATTTTCAATTGAAATCATATTTTAAATGTACATCGAGCGTTGTGTAAACTCGGATGAAACTGACGTTTAAAACGTCAAAATTATGAAACATGAAAATATACTTCAAATTCAAAAACTCGGTTTACTTAAAAACTAACAAGATTTTGAAAAAAACTTATTCTTTAGAAGTTGTTCATTTTGGCATTTTCTACAATCATTATTCACATAAATGTGCTGTAACTAATATCGTTTCATAATTAAAAACCAAAAATTAAAAATTAAATTATACATTTTTTTCTCGAATAGCAATAATTTTATGAAAAATATTTTCAAGCAAAAGATGTTCATTTCTTTGTTGTCTTCAATGTTTGTTTAAATGTTTTTGTGATATTTTTCATATTTAAGAAAATATTGACAAAAAACAAAAAACAGTTAAGGTAAACACCCACATCCGGTGTACGAAATTTTACCAAAAGCTTTTCAGTTCTTCGGATTATTAAATAAGACGTATATTCAAAGTTTCATATCAATTGCTCTATTAGTTTTTGAGATACAGCGCACACAGACACACACACACACCCAGACACAGAAAAAAATTCCCAGAAATTGTTGAAATGGCATCTAGGGACCCCAAAACGGATATTTCCGTAAAAAATTTTTTTGAAAAAAAAATCATGATCTACTTTTTCGTACTTCGTAACGAAGAAAGTAAATATCGATTTTTTTTTAAAGATATAGAAGAACCTCCTCTTAACAAATATTTGTTCTAATCTTTTGAATCTGTGTCGTTTTATTTTAGTTTGTTTAATCCTGCCATTGTAACCTTTACTTTCTTACATAGATACGCGAAAAAAAAACTTTTACTTTTATCCACTCGTCAGTTGCTAAGGGTACGAGTGAGTTAAAATACTTTACACTCACTCTTGTCTCTTGAAATTTGTACTTTCATCACTTGCACTCTAATATGCCATTGTATAAATGTCATTATTTTATGAACTTACTGTAATATTTTATTTTTATTTTTATTTGACAAATATATCAGCAACCAATTATACATCTTATGTATCCAATGATTGTATGGTTTGTGTATTGTGGCAGACTTGAAATAAATAAATAAAATAAAATAAATGAATATAAATTCCAGCGCTTGTAGAAATTTTTCCAAACAACAATGATCTTGACCTTCGATATAATACAATATGGTTTCAGCCAGACGGCGCATTCCCGCACTAGGCGCGTTTTTTTCGAACATTTTAAATATTTGCCAGGCTAATTCTGCGCACTCATCTCTCCCGTGGGCTATTCAATCCACCTATTCGCAAAGCAATTGTCAAAAAATGCGCATGATGCGGGGGTGCGCTGTCTTGCTGAAACTATAGTGTATTATCTGAAAGGTCAAGATCATTTTTGTTTGGAAAAAATGGTGATGTGGCCATCATGTTACTTTCTCCGACTTAATGGTAATATTTATATTTACGCTTTCATGGTCTATTTTCAATTTAAATCATATTTTAAATGTACATCGGGCGTTATGTAGACTCGGATGAAACTGACGTTTAAAACGTCAAAATTATGAACTATTATCGTTTCATAATTATAAACCAAAAATGAAAAAAAAATTGTGATGTGGCCATCATGTTACTTTCTCCGACTTGATGGTAGCATAGCCATTTATATTTACATTTTCATGGTTTATTTTCAATTGAAATCATATTTTAACCCTGCAGTGGTCGCGTGGACTACATATGTAGTCCAAGATTATGTGTCTTTCCTGTGCAGAAAATGTTATAAATAATTAATTTTCATAATTACATTTAATTGGGATCTCAATCAATACGAAAGCTGTTATTTTTGTGCCAATTTAGAGAAGTATTTTTGTTTAATAGTTATAAAAAAAGAGTTTATAACTAAGTTTTGCTGATTTTATATAGTTAACCATACTGTACTGATTATAATTCCATAAGTAAAATAAAGAAGTTATATAAAAAACAAAAGTTATTTCAATTTGAAAATGGACTACGTATGTAGTTCGCGCGACCACTGTTGTCTCGTTTAGAAGCGCGACCACTGCAGGGTTAAATGTACATCGAGCGTTATGTAAACTCGGATGAAACTGACGTTTTAAACGTCAAAATTATGAAAGATGGAAAAATTGTACTACAAATTCAAAAACTAAACTAAAGTTATTTCGAAGAAAACTTATTCTTTATAAGTTGTTCATTTTAGAATTCTCTACAGTTATTATTAACATAAATTTGCTGTAACTATTATCGTTTTATAGTTATAAACCAAAAATTTAATAAAAATAATAATTTTTTTTCTCGAATAAAAATGATTTTATGCAAAATATTTTCAAGCAAAAGACTTTCATTTTTTTGTTGTCCAATATTTGTTTAAATGTTTTTGTGATTTTTTTCATATTTAAGAAAATATTGGGAAAAAACAAAAAACGGTTAAGGTAAACACCCACTTCCGGTGTACGAAATTTTACCAAAAGCTTTTCAGTTCTTCGGATTATCAAATGCATGTTAAAAGTTTCATATCAATTGCTTTATTAGTTTTTGAGATACAGCGCACACAGCCAGACATACACACACAGACAGACAGACACACACACACACAGACACAATTTTTTTTTCCAGAAATTGTTGAAATGGCATCAGGGACCCCAAAACGGATATTTCCGAAAAAAAAAATTTGGAAAAAAATCACGATCACAATACTTTCTCGTACTTCGTAACGGAGAAAGTAAAAATAGGGGGTTGCCATTTAAAAACAAAATGGATGACGTCATTACTCAGAAACAAATGACGACTGAAAATCGACGTTAATGCAAAAATGTGTATCATTATAAAAGATCATCGACCTGTTCGAGGATTTTTTCCATAAATATTTTATTTCGGTTTTACTGAATATATTACATGCTTTAGGCGAGCACTGTATAAGTTAGTGAAATAATGGTTTATACCAACGACTATTTATAGCACTTAAGTGATTCGAATCGTTTTGTAATAATTCTAATGTGTGTGAAGCTGGCAATATTTTGCGCTTCCACGATCACCGCTAAATATTATTGTTATAAAGAATAATTAAAATACTAATTTTGCAATGCTATACACCAAGAATAAGTCCAATGAAACTAACCAAATACAAATATTTTTTTAATTATTAACTTTTATGATAAAGAAAAAAAAATCCTTCAATTGCAAATTTAAAAAAATTCTTGTTGTCAGGCCTTAATTTCAATAATATGATCACCAACGATTTAAACGATGTAATCTCTAATGTTAAAAAAAAAAAATTGCACCAGTAGGAAGTTCTATTTGAAAAATCAAGGTTGACCTTCGTTTGACTTTTAATATTAACGCCAAAGTCATTTTTTGACATGTTGCTCAGGTTTCGAGATATTTGGGAAGGTAATTTAAAATGGGACCCCTGTATAAGCTCCGCCATAAAAAATAGAAAATTCATAACTCTTGTTATCAGGCCGTAATTTCAATAATTATAATTAGTATCATAATATTACAAGCAAAAAAATTCAGCGAAGAAAATGTAGAAAAATACATCACTGTTAATCAATAAAAACGGGAGGGTCATCAACATTAATAAATAAAAAAAACAATAAATAATGCTTGAATACAGCAAATAGCAATCTCGTGCATTTCAAATTTAACAGGCATCCATCTACCAATCAATATTAGAATGGTATGGATTAGAGTGACACACCAATTTCCTCATTTTATTACAAGACAATAGTAGTTATCATGGAGGAGATATATACTCAGTGGACCAAAAAAACGGTACAAATTATAAATATTCACATTTTCAATAATAATTACCGCATTAAGTATTGCTTTGAAAAACAAAATATCTACAGTTTGTAAATTGCAAAAATAATATTAATCATTTATATCCCAACAGACTAGAAACCTAGTTACAGGGAAAGTACAAAATAAAGCTAAAGTATAACATAAATACCTAAAATTAAAATTAATCTAAAGATAACTACAATAACTAACTAAACCGTGACAATATTAATAATCTTTTTTTATAAAGAAAAAATGATTAATTGCATTTTTGAAAAGTTTTTGTATCGAGGATATTTCACATTAATTAAGGCTCTGCAAAAATGGAAGTTTATAATCCACCTTTGAGGAATTCGTACTGTACGTGGTCGTCCACTTATTTGTTTGCGATTATTGTTACCGTAAGTTCTGAGTTTAATTATTAATCCCTGAATACTTGTAACCGACCAACCCTTTTGTGGGTATTTGTTCACAATCTTTGGTGCAGATAAATTGTTAAATCGAAACAAATGTTTAATGGATATCTTATCTTATTTACTTAGGCAAACCACTTTTGTCACAACAACTAAAATGACTGATAGAAGTGACAGCTAATGTTTTTCATTTGAGAACAAAAACAAATCATGGCCCACTAATTTTGATACTACAAATGCGACGCGGCGGTGCATTGAATACTGGAATTAAATTAATCACATGAATTATTGGCAGTGGAGTGTCGTAATAAAAGCTGCATTCGCTTCATGCTGGGATAATTGAATTACAAGTACAAACATTAATAATATGGTACCACCAATATTAATGATGATTTAAATTAAAATTAAATTTAAAAAAAAAACTTGATATGTTTCACAATTTTTTTTTAAATTAATAATATGAAACAAATCAAGAGCTTCATTATTATTATTACATATTACGACATGTTCCACTAATAGCTGAATTAGGCATAATTATAAAAAAAATGTTATATAAATAAATATGTATAGACAAATTAATATTACATTGGTACAATAATCATCACAATCATTTTAATGTATCTCCTTTAAAAACAAATATTAATTACATAATCACATATAGAAACAAATTAATTATTATTTGACTGCAGAAGCTGCTAATATAGTTTGTTGGTTGAATGTCGGCTCATAACACCTTACAATTACAATATGTTTACTACATTGCTAAAATTTTGGTATAAAAAAATTCAGTTTTTTCGAAAATAGTATTTCAAGTTCCTCTAAAATAATTGTAAAGATGCAGCCTATTTTCTCATATAATTTAAACTTCATTTCAATATTTTTAAATATTAGACTAATGAAGAATTTTATAAATTACATGGTATTTATTTTGCCATAATTAGTTAAAATAATAGAATAGAAATAAGGAATGACTTCAATTATAAAATAGTTTTTTGAGAACTCAAAATTAATCCTATGGCCACTAGCACTTTTCAGAGAATTTAAATGACCACATAAAATGTTATGTAACAAGCTATGTAACATTGGAATCAAGAATAAAAATTATTTTTAGTTTCTGCTACCTTCAAATATTGTATTTTTTATGAAAATGATGGTTGCGACCGTTACTATGTGGTAGTCCATTGTCAAGTAACTTCGAATTAAACAACTTTCGACGTTTTTTTTTACCATTATTTATTTATTGTATAATACAGTTCAAAGTTACCTGCCATTGTATTTTTTATTGTTTCCGTGTTTTGCTTTGATTTGCAAGAATTTGTAACCCTCAAGGGTACCGTTTACTTCCGTCAGATTAAAAAAAATATTTTTTTTTATTTTGAATTTTTTTTCGGGGATTTTCAAACGGATTTTTCTCAGAACAGTGTTTTTTAAATGGTGGAAGTGTCTGTGGGCAGACGGATTTAGCAATCGATCTGATTTTTTTCCCAAAAACTCTAAGGACATACCCGCAAGGTTATGTAGCATGAATTTATAAAATATTTATTTATTGATTTTATATTGTAAAAAAACGAGCCGCAAAAATGTAAAAAATTAACTATTTTTCCAAACCAGCGCCATTTTGTTGTTTTTCCGAATTTTAAAATTCCATGCTACATGACACTGGCAAATCTAATAAACTTTAACAAGTTATGTCGTTTTTTTTTTTATTTCACACTATTTTTGTGGACCGAGGAACTTCTACCAGTGAGGCATGCCCGTGTAACATCCCAACTTCAACGATGTGACAACATAATTAATATTTATTTAATACTATCAAAAAAATCACAATTTGTACTTAAAGGCTTATTAAATTTCTGGGAAAACCATTCAAGTTGAAAACTTTATTAGTCGTCTCAAAAAAAAAAACCGAAAATCGCCCTTTTTTCAGGCCTGCAAAGTAGACCTTAATTCATGTCTCTAATAACACTGGACAACAAAAAAAAAATATATGTTCTGTTGCATGAGATGTTTCAACTGATTCTGAGTATTTTGACGATGCTGATTTCAAATCTGAAATTAGTTTTCTTCTGCAAGCTACGGTTATCATGCAATTTGATAATCTGATTTGTCATATTTTTTTGTGGTTTGGTGTTTATTTATTTAATTGCTCGCCAATGAAAAACGTTAGAGCGATGGTGTTGGCCTACTTTCGTAAACCTCCCGTTTTTCGCTTTCTTATATTTTGCACAGGTGCTGAGGAATATCTGCCCAATCGCGCGAGTTTGGCCAATTTGAATCTAAAATTTTTGCCTCATTTTTCTGTTTTCTTAAAATTTAATTCACTATACTTTTGTAGCAAGAAACTTCACGAACAACCTCCCGTTTTCCGTTTTTTTTTAAATATTTTATCCAGGTGCCGAGGAATAGCTGTCCAATCGCGCGCGTTCTAAAAATTTCACCTCACTTTTCTGTTTTATTTAAATTTAGTTGAGCGTACTTTATAACAAGAAACCTCACCAGATTATTCTGGTGTTTTCCTTTTGTTGAAATTTTGAATAGGTGCTAAGCTATGTACTATGCTAAGCGTGTACGGGCGCATCATTAGTTGCTGCGAAAATATCTCGAAATTAGTCACCTTCTTCGCCCCGAAAACACACATTTCTTCTCAAATGCATTGAAAGGAAAACAATCATTAGACGTGTGACTTGTGCGTTAACTACGAGCTTTTGTTTACTGGGTGTTGTTATCTTTCCGCTAACTAAAGTGCATGCGCATCAAGGTCCATTTCTTGAATAGTAGCCTTGATAAATTCCCAGAATACTTTGGGGCTGTAAGTGACGAACAAGGTGAACGCTTCCACCAGGACCAGATGTTCATGGAAGAGTTCTATCAAGGGCGATGGGACAGGAATATAATGGCGGGCTACTGCAGAAGTATAAAAGGAAATTGCCCTGAGCAAGTGCATAAATAAAAGAGCTGCAAGCGCAAATTTTTACTGGAATAGAATATAGCGGAACTGTAAGGTATATTATTAACCTTCGTACTGGGCTTATAATATGACTATATTACTACGCTCATATGTAATTTATGCATGTGATATGTATAATACATATACAAATTTCAAAAAATGTTAATTGTTGAATTTCATAAAAACGGTAGCTTAGGGAAAAAATAACGTCATATATGGATTCAGCACACCCAAATAATGCTAGAACAAGTTCTTTTATCAATGCAAAAAAATTGTTGCCCAGTGTAATCGGTCTGATAGGACAGTCGAAAATTGTCCTAAAATCTAGCGATTTGTAGTTTTCAGTGAATCTTAATTTAAAATGCATAATTAGTAAATTTAAAAAGTGTTAAGTTGATTGAAATTTGTATTGTATTTCCTTAAGAGTCACAAACATGACTACTTCTTCAAAGAACTCCGATAACTTTATAAATTATCTCAAAATATAGTTATGTCTGTAGACTTCTACAAAATCTTTAAACCAAATTAATTTAAAGTAAATTTGAAAAGTTACAAGTCACTGGTAATTGTTTTTTATATTTATTTTGGCGTATCGCTTTTTACGCTGGATAATATAATACAAGATAATGTATTCATGCTCACAGTAAAAGACTTTTTTCTGCAGGCGTCCTGAAAATAAAACTTTCGGTATGATTTATTCAATCGAAAGTACTACTTTACATAAATCGTACCGAAAGTAGTTATTTTCGGGACGATATTGTTTCACTTTCGGAACGATTTCTATACTTTCGGGACGCTTTTTGTTACTTTCGGGACGATTTTGCGTATATATGTAGGCGGCCTTGACAAAAACATCAACTTCGTATTTATATTTATATATTTATTACTTTCATTCAAAGTGCTTAAAAATAAAAATCTAAATACATACAAACAATTCACAATTAATTTATATCGCACTTGAATTGGGTATCATTCATCTTAGATGATCTTCCACTCGTAAATTACTATTACATAAGTGAACCATAATTATCAACGAAAAGCCATTAATTTCAACCACGTATTTTCTCGGCGCCTTCACCAAAAGGACAACACTAATATGTAATTTAATTATGCAGTGCCTTTCTGGAAGTATATTTAACAAACACACACTGCCAAAAAGGCTTTTAAATAATAAGAAGATAGATATCCGTGGCTTAAATATTTTTTAAAGCCCGCCACGCATCAATGATCTGTTCGGTATTTAAAAAAAGTCTTAACATTTTCACCATTTTTTGACAGAAAACGCTAATATAACAGAAAGCTTATCGAAAATTTTGCCAAAACGTTCACTAACTCATTACTAATTAATAACAATAAGGATCAATCTAACAAAAACTTCGAAAACCGAAATATTTAGATAATTTAATCTCGCAGATTTTTTTTAATACAGCTAATGCCCCAAAGTGTTTAAACTAATATTTTATTTGTAGTGAAAATAAACCAAATAAAACAAAAAACTTGTCAAAAACTGTTGCCAAAACAGTAACACGACCAGTAGATATACAAGGGGGTTCTAAGCCACTTCAACGGTTCCTACTGATATATAACCCTGGTACGAACACTCGGTGCTCCGGTGTTATATGTGATCTGATTGGACTTGGTATTATTTGGTCTTATCCGCTGATTGACCCGTTATTGCCCCCCCCCCCCCCCCCCCTTATCCGCTAGTTGACCCCAGTTATTGACCCCTGCCTTGACGTGGCGCTGGGGCTCAAGTAAGTACAACAACTGTGAAACTGTTTAATCGATTCCCTGGGTGCTAATCGATTAGGTGCGTTGTCGCAAGCGCTTTGCCAGGGACCCCTGTGCCTTCCAATCAGCCTATCCACCCAAACGGTCCAGAAAGTAGCAGTGTTGTACTTAGTTGCCAAAGTCGGTCACAAGTTCACCTTAGCACGTGGGAGTCTTTTACTAATACCTATTTTTCTCTATTTTAGAACCCAATTATTGCTACCCCACTGAGCTACGCCGGTAACACAACATGTCCTAAAAGTGGATCGTACTTTCGATTGCTCATTAACCACCATTCTAACCTATATCGACAAATCTGAGCCTGTCTCCAACCGCACCACTTGTCTCGATAAGTCGGAGCCTGACTTCTGGGGTTATTGACCTTAAATCCCCTGATCCAACCGCACCTGCTATTAACTCCAGGGTCTCCATCTATCTAAACCGATCTTAAACACCTGATTCAATGAGCCTGAACCTGTTCCAACCTTACCGACACCTGCCATTTTATAAGAACAGCCAATGAACAGAACCAAACAGAATAGCTAACAGCTATACAGAACAGATAAATAGCTAAAAGGAGCGGATACACACTTAAACAAAACGGATGAGCTGCTTCTCAGAACAGATAAATAGCTAAAAATAATAGATAAACTTCCAAACAGAACAGACAAATAATTAAACAGAACAAATAGACAGCTAAACAGCTAAATATACCATATAAACGGAACAAATAAACAGGCATGTAGTTGACCTGGGTGCAGTTGAAGACAGGTATTCAAGGTCAATGACCCCACGGGACAGGTTCGCCCTGTCAAGGCAGGTGGTGCCGTTAGATGCGGGCTCAGGCTTGTCGAAACAGGTTAGACGGTGCACAATCGAACTTAGGATCCACTTTTAGGAAAAAACTTTGCCCAAATCCCCCTTGTATATCTATTACACTCATTATTACAAGCAATTATCTCTCAGATCAATATAACAAAAACATTTCTGACTAAGAAAATTGTTATAAGGTTTTACACAACAGGATTTTTCTGATTTAGCTACTGCATAGTAGCCTTTAAAATGGCATTTTCATTCCTGTTAAAGAAAATGTATAGTTTGTACTGTTATTAAAAAGGATGCTAGGCGAATAATGTTTTTAATGTTTTAAGTGCTTATTTTGATGAACTTATGAACTAAAAAAATAAATAAAATTGAAATAAAAAAAATTGTAACGAAAGAACAATGTTTTGTACATACATAAAATATTACAAAGGCTGTCATACCCGAATATGGGTAAAAAGGGGTATGGTTTGATCAATGGATCTTTGCGTGTGCGTCATTACCGAAGACCGAATTTTTCTCGGCTTGGACGACATACGTACACGCATGATTGCGTCTAATTCAACTTACCGTAGAGAGAGAGATAGAGTAAATGCATGAAAATGTTGTCGGAGCTAGGTTCAGCTATCTATGACATGCACGTAAAGATCCATTGATCAAAGTATATTTAATTTTGACTTAGGCTCGGTTTTACGTGTACGGAATAGGACGAAATGTCGCAAGGAACAACTATTCCAGGGTAAATTTATTTCACAATTGCTCGACGCATAACGTATGACATTCGTCGAACAAAGATGAAATCAATGTATGCTATTTATAAGAGTACTTTTCTTAGCTATTTTCCGTGAATGTAAAGCCGGCCTTTAAACATGCAACAATATTGATATATAAACAAAATTGTTTTAAACACAAAGATGCCAATTTATGGGAAGAATTAGCATTAGCTTACGTGGCAGCGAATCAAATAAATAAATCAGAATCGAAAGCGCCTAGAATTCTCAAACATCACAAGTTTCGTCCTTGCAAATTGCACATTACACAAAATATACAAAGACATAGAATGCATAGAACTCGTTTGTTGCAGATGGATTTTAAATAAATTAATAGAAATCGCTGATTTAATTCAATGTGTTTTATGGGACAAAGAAACGAATTTTTTCAACTGTGGATGATTTAACCGCAATAATGGACATTATTGGGTAAAAGAAAACCTCAAAGAGTGATTCTACAGCGAAATCAAATCCACTTCGGCTTTAATGCCCTTTGTGGCATCTTGGGAAAATAAGCAACAAGCAAAACAGTAATATACAAGGGCGTTTTGATAATTATAGTACAATCGCGCAGAGGTGACAGTGACTCATCGCTTCATGTTGCTTGAATTAAGTTTCTAGTAAACGTATGTCCATAAAATAATTTGATTCAGTCCAGGCGGGAAATTTAAAAATTCTCGAGCGTGCAAATATTTTCCCGATGAAACTTTGCGTGTGCATTTTTCGGCTATCGGTAAAGACAACTGGAAATCGGGCATTAAATTTAACCTTTTTATTAATGAAATGGATACAATCAATTCTGCTCTTAACTAAATCGAAATCGGAGACGGTCAAAACCACGTGAATTTTGAGGTTAGAATAGATAGAAGGAGAAAAGACATTCGTTGCACTTAGCCCTTGAATTTACATATCGACATACGTTTCGTATTTCATTTCGTTTTTCTTAAACATGCGAACGAGTATAGATATTTAACCAGACGCGATGATTAGATCGAAAAAGCATGAGTCACTGTCACCTCTGCGCGATTGTACTATAATACCTGCATGGCTATAACTTCATTGGTAATAGATTTGTGGTTTACATATAAATGTGAAATAATAGTTTAAACTGTCCTCTATGCTTTTTTCCACATATTGACAGCAAATATTTACGCCAACGTGCTACGGTTTTTGCATGTCCGTCAGGGAAAAAGTCTGTGAGACTATTTTATTTGTGATACTTACAGAAACTAAGACAAGCAACATTTCTTTTTACGTGGATCGTTCGTACAACTGCTGGAATTGCCGAAAAACGATTAAATTTAATTTTTCTTCAAAAATTAATTTTTGTTTTTTTTTCAAGTCTAGGAGACCATTCTGAACACTATTTGTTCATAAAAATTATTTGTGAGACTTACAGGAACTGAGACAAGCACATCGACTGGAAATGCCGAAAAAGGATTAAATTTAATTCTATTTTAAAAATTTATTTTTGTTTTTTTCAAGTCCAGGAACTGAACACCGTTTGTTCATGAAAATTATTTGTGAGACTTACAGGAACCGAGACAAGCAAAAATTTTTTTCGTGGATCGTTCTAACATCGGCTGGAAATGCCAAAAAACGATTAAATTTAATTTTTCTTCAAAAATGTATTTTTTTTTCAAGTCTAGAATCCCATTCTATACACTCTTTGTTCATGAAATTTTTTCGTGAGACCTACAGAAACCGAGACAAGCAAAATTGATTTTTTCGTGGATCATTCTAACATCGGCTGGAAATGCCGAAAGATTTCCCTCGGCACCATTTCCTCACCTCCGTTATAACCTCTGCATCCGAAGAGAAACGCTTGTCCTTGAGATGTTCCTTAAGCTTCGGAAAGTGGAAAAAATCACAAAGAGCAAGATCTGGGATATAAGGTGGATGAGGCAAAACGTCATGAGACTCAAGCTTCAAGCAGAATTGGCACTTCATCTGGATGAACCCTATGCAGTCTTTGCTTCAGATTTGTCAGTATGTTAACATATCGTTCGGAGTTACCAGTACAGCCGCTTTCCAAAAATTCAATGTGAACGATGCCATTGCAATCCCAGAAAACGGTAATCTAATGACTTTCCCGACTGCGTGCCCGATCATGGACATCCGTTTCAGCAGGATTTGTGTGTTTCACAATCCTTCACGATCTTGCGAAGCTTAAGGAACATCTTAAGGGCAAGCGTTTCTCTTCGGATGCAGAGGTGATAACGGAGGTGAGGAAATGGTGCCGTGGGAAGTCATCCGACTTTTTCCGTAATGGACATACAAATCTCGTAGCACGAAGGCGTAAATTTACTGCTGTCAATGGCGGTTATGTGGAAAAGTGAATACAACAGTGCGTAGAGGACAGTTTATACTATTATTTCCCATTTATAGGTAAACCATATATCTATTACTATTAAAGTTATAGCCATAGAGGCATTAATTATCAATACGCCCTCGTACAATTTTTATAAAAAATATTTTTCTTTATGCAAAAACAAAGTTTTCATTTGTCAAGCCTATGAATATTTAGCAGTGCCGTCACTAACTCAACTATACCAGCTTTCATCATCCTTTTATTTTGCCGCTCCGACAATAAAGCTAAATGCTCCAATTAGCGAAGTTAAAAGTAGTACATCTTTTTACCGTAATTATTTGTTCCAGCCTTAAAGTACACAAAACAAAATAAAAGCATTACTCATAAAGTGGGACAGCTTCGTGCCTTCGTTTCCGACTTTTTCCTCTTATTTAAATTACGACGGGATAATGGCGGGTCATAAATGTGAGCTGGGATTTTGTCGGCACGTCGCCGACATAAAACGTTATCGTGGAAAATGATTAGACATTTCTCTGACATTACGGCCATAACACACCGAGAGATATGTCGCAAATATGTGCCATTGATTTCCACCGAGAAATTGCAACGTCACGATACATGATCGAACGGTCGCGGACGTGTTACATACTTCACCTACACGTGCGAAATTCTCTCGTTTCTTATTCTCATATCTGCTATATAGAATTCATTTGCAATAAAAGTTTTATGGCACATACGTCAAGTTGTTGGGAGATGCGAGATGGAAATGGGAATGTGCGGGAAATCTTTGTACGTCAACGCATACAGGGCTTTTATTTTAACTCTGAACATTTGATCGCCAACGCGTATGTTCAATCGTAGAACAACTTTGACCGTTAATTTTTTCAAGAAAAAAGGTGAATACATTGTTGCCGCGCATAGGTTCATATGGTTTGTGTACCGACTGAGGCATCAGTCTGCACGTGATCGCCGATCGAAAAAAAAAATCAGGGTCATTTTGATACTTACTCAGTGTTGTTTAATTGTCAAAATTGTTTATTTTTTTTATTTATTTAAAATATATACGGGAAACCCCTTTTTACAAAGAAAATACAATTTGTAGGTGTGAAAAAAAAACTACAAAATTCTACCGCCAAGGTTATTAAATCATGTAAAAGTATGTATATAATATGTGCGTGAATATAAAAGTAATACAATTTAAATTGTGTTATTAATAAGAATTTATTACACCACCAAAGACACAATACAAATAATTAATTGGTATAAGAGCGGGAACAGCACTCGAGATTTGTTTTCGGTTGCGTATCCGAGCAGACGACTTCCAAAATTATGGACAATATTAAAAATTGTTCCGATGCTCCGGACTTAATTCAGAGTCCATACCATCGTCCCTTAACCACGTTTCACTAAACATTAATATATCAAAGCTACCAGCAAGAACATTATTATAGAAAGTATTAGTTTTAGCAGGAGCGGCTCGTTATATAGAGCCAAGGAGCCATGGCACTACCTGAAATTTCAAGCTCAACAAGAATTTTTAATTAATTTTGAAAACACTTTTTCGCCAGTTACTTTGGTATAGGAAGATACATTGTTCTCTCTTTAAAAAAGGAGGGGGGGGGGGGTGTATATTATATAATTGGCTTTACCATTAACATGTCCACGAGCCGCCACTGATATTAAGTACAGTTTTTGTAAACCCACGAGTTGTGAATTTTTGAAAATTTTAATTTTCGAATTGTGAAATACTGGAGCAAAAAATTAAAAAAAATATAAAACGTGTCTAATAAATTCTAAAAAAATTAAATTAGATTTGCAAATCATCGTTTTATCAAATTGAGTGCAGTTTTTGAAAATCCGCCAATTATTTCGCGAGTTGTGAATTTTTGAAAATTTTAGTTTTCGAATTGTGTAGTACACAAGTGAAAAATAAAAAAAAAATAAAAAGTGTTGAGAAAATTCTACAAAAATTAAATTATACTTGCAAATCATCGTTTTATCAAATTAAGTGTAGTTTTTGAAAATCCGCCGATTATTTCGCGAGTTGTGAATTTTTGAAAATTTTAGTTTTCGAAGTGTGTAATACTCGAGCAAAAAATTTTTTTTTAAATATAAAACGTGTCGATTAAATTCTACAAAAATTAAATAAGATTTTAAAATCATCGTTTTATTAAATTAAGTGCAGTTTTTGAAAATCCACCAATTATTTCGCGAGTTGTGAATTTTTTTTTTTAAATATAAAACGTGTCGATTAAATTCTACAAAAATTAAATAAGATTTGAAAATCATCGTTTTATTAAATTAAGTGATAGGATCCGATTTCTCGCAGAACGATTTGCCTGTACAGAATCTAATTTTGAAATCCTTAAGAAAATGTGCATCCCAAGAAATCCTAATATAACGGCTAGATTTAAAAATCCAACTACAAACATATTTGAATACGTAACATCTCTAAATCCTACAACCCCACCTTGAATTGAGCAATCCAAGCAGAACTCTGGGCAGAAAGACCTAAGGTCGATAGCCCTTATCAGGAATCAAAATATGAAACATTGTAACTGTAGGAATAAAAAAAATGTACTATGCAATTACTGATAATAAAGATTTCTTATATATTAAATTAAGTGCAGTTTTTGAAAATCCACCAATTATTTCGCGAGTTGTGAATTTTTGAAAATTTTAGTTTTCGAATTGTGTAATACTCGAGTGTAAAAATATAAAACGTGTTGACAAAATTCTACAAAAATTAAATTAGATTTGCAAATTATCCTTTCATCAAATTAAATAGAGTTTTTAAAAATCCGCCAATTATTTCGCGAGTTGTGAATTTTTAAAAATTTTAGTTTTCGAATTCTGTAATACTTGAGTAAAAAATTCTAAAAAATATATCAAACGTGTTGACGAAATTCTACAAAAATTAAATTAGATTTGTAAATTATACTTTCATCAAATTAAATAGAGTTTTAAAAAATCCGCCAATTATTTCGAGAGTTGTGAATTTTTAAAAATTTTAGTTTTCGAATTGTGTAATACTTGAATAAAAAATTCTAGAAAAATATATAAAACGTGTTGACGAAATTCTACAAAAATTAAATTAGATTTGCAAATCATCCTTTTATCAATTTAAATGGGGTATTTGAAAATCCACCGATTATTTCGTTAGTTGTGAATTTTTGAAAATTTTAGTTTTCGAATTGTGTAATACTTCAGCAAATTTTTGTTTTAATATAAAACGTGTCGACTAAATTCTACAAAAATTAAATAAGAATTGCAAATCATCGTTTTATTAAATTAAGTGCAGTTTTTGAAAATCCACCGATTATTTCGCAAGTTGTGAATTTTTGAAAATTTTAGTTTTCGAATTGTGTAATAGTCGAGCAAAACATTTTTTTTTTAATATAAAACGTGTTGACTAAATTCTACAAAAATTAAATATAATTTGAAAATCATAGTTTTATTAAATTTATGAAACCACTATCATAATACGCACATGTTGTTCAAATTTAAGTTGTATTTTTTATTTTTTTTTTGTTTAAGTAATCTATTTGAATTGTTGTTAATTTCATGTAAAAGGTGTTATACCGTGAATAAACATATTATTATTATTATTATTAAATTAAGTGCAGTTTTTGAAAATCCACCGAAAACTTTAGTTTTCGAATTGTGTAATACTCGAGCAAAAAAAATTTTTTTTAAATATAAAACGTGTCGACTAAATTCTACAAAAATTAAATTTGATTCGCAAATCATCGTTTTATTAAATTAAGTACAGTTTTTGAAAATCCACCGATTATTTAGCAAATTGTGAATTTTTGAAAATTTTAGTTTTCCAATTGTGTAATACTCGAGAAAAAAAAATATAAAACGTGTCTACTAAATTCTACAAAAATTAAATTTGATTTGCACATCATCGTTTTATCAAATTAAGCAGGGGCGGCTCGTTATATAGAGCCAAGGGGCCACGTAGTTTCAAGCTCAGCAAGAATTTTTCATTAATTCTTAAAACACTTTTTCGGCCAGTTACATCGGTCTAGGAAGATACATCGTTCTTTCTTTCTTTAAAGCAGAATGATAGAGCCACGTATACAATATACCCCCTATATTGTATAAGTGGCTCTATCATCAACTTGTTCCAGGAGCCGCCACTGAGTTTTAGTAAGAAGTCCACAAACATTTTGACAATAAACATTAATTTCTTATGTAATCTGCCGGGAAGCTGCTCAGTTTACCCTTACAATTTGCAGATGACATCGTACATACTTCAACTTGATGTTCGCCTCACCGCTATCTACACTGTTTAAATGCAGTTCTGATTGCTAATAAAGAAGAGAGGCCAAAAAGTTCAGCTCAAGGGGCTTAAAGTCTAAAACGAGAAAGGTGAAACTACTGCTCACAGTAAACACTTTAGACGAGTTAACTCATGTTAACAAATACCAAATTAAGGCTTTCGGGGAAACGGGTAACTGGTGTCCGGTCCCAAAAGAACAACTAACGTTAAAAGGTCTTTCGGGGAGCACCTTACTACCCACCCAAGAAGCGTATGCGTTAATAACTGCGACTAAATCACCGAAAATATCGAATTATTATAAAATCGGGAATGTGAAGCTGCTATGAAAACATACCCCTCTTATCAACAAATAAAAATTGCAAAACAACAGTGTTATCCACCTAGAATTTTTGAAGATATTGCCGCAGAAAGGGTATCCGCCGTTCTAGACCACTAATCTTCTTCTATGGATATACTGCGCTGATGGAAAACTACTATCAGCGATATAGAGATGAGTTGGCGGGAAAAAGTTTAATCGGGTACTTGAGTAAATCATATCACTCATAGTAATTCCGATTCCCCATCAGAGCCGATGAGGACTAATAGTCCGTAAACGGTCAAGCTTGAGTATATTTGAACCAATTGCTTCACACGATTGAGAATGGCAATATCGGAACATCACGTTCATTTAAAGACAAATATTGGATCGGAGATGCTTGAATTTTGTTTTTTCTCGAGGCAGCGTCTGTTTGTTCGCGATAAGGTTAATGTGGGGGTGAGGGCAGGTCGTGTCCGATTCGCGATTCGATGAACCGGAAAAAGTGCACTCCGCTTCTCGGATGTACGTTTGATAGCGATTCCTTTCCAAATGGCAATTATGTCTTGTATAGATTTACTCCGCCGATCAAATACACTTTGATGATGAGAACTGACGCAATAACAGTAATAGGTGTAATCCTGTTATCGGGATCAGTTCAAATCAATTTCTCAATTTTATAGAAGATTCTATTAGAAACTTATTTTGTATCAAAACTATAAACAGGGTGTTACAAAATTCAATGATTTATCATTGCTATTTCCGTAACTATACGAGATAAAGAGTTGGGTAAATGGAGGCAGAGATGCGAATTTTAATGCTTTTTACTTTCTCCGTTACGAAGTACGAGAAAGTATTGTGATCGTGATTTTTTTTTTCAAACATTTTTTTTACGGAAATATCCGTTTTGGGGTCCCTAGATGCCATTTCAACAATTTCTGGAAAAAAAAATTTTGTGTCTGTGTGTGTGAGTGTGTGTGTGTGTGTCTGTGTGTGATGGTGTGTCTGTGTGTGTGTGTCTGTCTGTGTGCGCTGTATCTCAAAAACCAATAGAGCAATTGATACGAAACTTTGAACATATGTCTTATTTGATAATCCGAAGAACTGAAAAGCTTTTGGTAAAATTTCGTACACCGGAAGTGGGTGTTTACCTTAACTGTTTTTTGTTTTTTGCCAATATTTTCTTAAATATAAAAAATATCACAAAAACATTTAAACAAACATCGAAGACAACAAAGAAATGAATAGCTTTTGCTTGAAAATATTTTTCATAAAATCATTGCTATTCGAGAAAAAAATTTATTATTTTTTTTTTATTTTTGGTTTATAATTATGAAACGATAATAGTTACAGCAATTTTATGTGAATAATAATTGTAGAGAATGCTAAAATGAACAACTTCTAAAGAATAAGTTTTTTTCGAAATCTTGTTAGTTTTCGAGTAAACCTAGTTTTTGAATTTGAAGTAAAATTTTTCCATCTTTCATAATTTTGACGTTTTAAACGTCAGTTTCATCCGAGTTTACGCAACGCTCGATGTACATTTAAAATATGATTTCAATTGAAAATAAACCCATGAAAACGTAAATATAAAGTCGGAGAAAGTAACATGATGGCCACATCACCATTTTTACTTTCTCCGTTACGAAGTACGAGAAAGTATTGTGATCGTGATTTTTTTTTCAAAATTTTTTTTTACGGAAATATCCGTTTTGGGGTCCCTAGATGCCATTTCAACAATTTCTGGAAAAAAAAAAATTGTGTCTGTGTGTGTGTGTGTGTGTGTGTGTGTGTGTCTGTGTGTGTGTGTGTGTCTGTGTGTGTGTGTCTGGCTGTGTGCGCTGTATCTCAAAAACCAATAGAGCAATTGATATGAAACTTTGAACATATGTCTTATTTGATAATCCGAAGAACTGAAAAGCTTTTGGTAAAATTTCGTATACCGGAAGTGGGTGTTTACCTAACCTGTTTTTTGTTTTTTGCCAATATTTTCTTAAATATAAAAAATATCACAAAAACATTTAAACAAACATCGAAGACAACAAAGAAATGAATAGCTTTTGCTTGAAAATATTTTTCATAAAATCATTGCTATTCGAGAAAAAAATTTATTATTTTTTTTTTATTTTTGGTTTATAATTATGAAACGATAATAGTTACAGCAATTTTATGTGAATAATAATTCTAGAGAATGCTAAAATGAACAACTTCTAAAGAATAAGTTTTTTTCGAAATCTTGTTAGTTTTCGAGTAAACCTAGTTTTTGAATTTGAAGTAAAATTTTTCCATCTTTCATAATTTTGACGTTTTAAACGTCACTTTCATCCGAGTTTACGCAACGCTCGATGTACATTTAAAATATGATTTCAATTGAAAATAAACCCATGAAAACGTAAATATAAAGTCGGAGAAAGTAACATGATGGCCACATCACCATTTTTACTTTCTCCGTTACGAAGTACGAGAAAGTATTGTGATCGTGATTTTTTTTTCAAAAAATTTTTTACGGAAATATCCGTTTTGGGGTCCCTAGATGCCATTTCAACAATTTCTGGAAAAAAAAAAATTATGTCTGTGTGTGTGTGTGTGTGTGTGTGTGTGTGTGTGTGTGTGTGTGTGTGTGTGTGTGTGTGTGTGTGTCTGTGCGCGCTGTATCTCAAAAACTAATAGACCAATTGATATGAAACTTTGAACATACGTTTTATTTGATAATCCGGAGAACTGAAAAGCTTTTGGTAAAATTTCGTACACCGGAAGTGGGTGTTTACCTTAACTGTTTTTTGTTTTTTGCCAATATTTTGTTAAATATGAAAAATATCACAAAAACATTTAAACAAATATTGAAGACAATAAAGAAATGCGAATATTTTGTTTGAAAACATTTTTCATAAAATCATTGTTAATCGAGAAAAAAAAATATTAATTTTTTTTTTCATTTTTGGTATACAATTATGAAATACTAATAGTTACAGCAAATTTATGTTAATAATAATTGTAGAGAATGCCAAAATGAACAATTTATGAAGAATACATTTTTTTTCGAAATCTCTTTAGTTTTTGAGTAAACTGAGTTTTTCAATTTGAAGTACATTTTTCCATCTTTCATAATTTTGACGTTTTAAACGTCAGTTTTATCCGAGTCTACGAAACGTTCGATGCACACTTAAAATATGATTTAAATTGAAAATAAACCATGGAAGCTTAAATATAAATGATGCCATCAAGTCGGAGAAAGTAACATGATGGCCACATCACCATTTTTACTTTCTCCGTTACGAAGTACGAGAAAGTATTGTGATCGTGATTTTTTTTTCAAAAATTTTTTTTACGGAAATATCCGTTTTGGGGTCCCTAGATGCCATTTCAACAATTTCTGGAAAATTTGTGTCTGTGTGTGTGTGTGTGTGTGTGTGTGTGTCTGTCTGTGTGTGTGTGTGTGTGTGTGTGTGTCTGTCTGTGTGCGCTGTATCTCAAAAACTAATAGAGCAATTGATATGAAACTTTGAACATACGTCTTATCTGATAATACGAAGAGCTGAAAAGCTTTTGGTAAAATTTCGTACACCGGAAGTGGGTGTTTACCTTAACTGTTTTTTGTTTTTTGCCAATATTTTCTTAAATATGAAAAATATCATAAAAATATTTAAACAAACATTGAAGACAACAAAGAAATGCACATCTTTTGCTTGAAAATATTTTTCATAAAACCATTGGTATTCGAGAAAATAATCTATCAATATTTTTTTAATTTTTGGTTTATAATTATGAAACGATAACAGTTACAGCAAATTTATGTGAATAATAATTGTAGAGAATGCCAAAATGAACAACTTATAAAGAATAAATTTTTGTCGAAATCTCCTTAGTTTTTGAGTAAACTGAGTTTTCAAATTTGAAGTATAATCTTTCCATCTTTCATAATTTTGACGTTTTAAACGTCAGTTTCATGCGAGTCTACAAAACGCTCGATGTACATTTAAAATATGATTTAAATAGAAAATAAACCATGAAAGCGTAAATATAAATGATACCATAAGTCGGAGAAAGTAACATGATGGCCACATCACCATTTTTTCAATATGCATTTCTGTTAAAATGTATGCCTGTTTGCTTGTGCGCGCTGTATCTAAAAAACTACTACTTGAATGAACATCAAACTTTGAACAAAAGCCTTATTTGATAATCCGAAGAACTGAAAAGCTTTTGGTAAAATTTCGTACACCGGAAGTAGGTGTTTACCTTAATCGTTTTTTGTTTTTCTCCGATAATTTTTTAAATATGAAAAGTACTATAAAAGAACTCAAACAAATCTTGAAGAAAGCAAAGAAATTAACATTTTTTGCTTGAAAATATTTTTCGTGAAATGTATGGTTTTTGAAAAATAATAACAATTATTTTTATTTTGTAATTTTTGGTTTAAAATTATGAAACGATAATACTTCCAGCAAATGTATTTTAATAATAATTGTAGAGAATACCAAAATGAACAACTTATATAGAATAAGTATTTTTCGAAATCTCTTTGGTTTTTGAGTAAATTGACTATTAGAATTTAAAGTATAATTTGTTATTTTCATCTTTCATAATTTTGACGTTTTAAATGTCAGTTTCATCCGAGTCTACGAAACGTTCTATGCACATTAAAAATATGATTTAAATTGAAAATAAACCATGAAAGTGTAAACATAAAGTGCTATACCATCAAATCGGAAAAAGTAACACTATTTTTTTTTTTTTTTTGCCATTATTTTATTTTAAGATCGTATCTTAATTTGAGCTTGTGTTATTTTTGGGGCAAATTATTTTTAGACCAGAATTTTTGTGCTCGTATTTTATATTTTTTGCCTGTTCCTTCGTTTTTTTTTTCTTTAAATTCTTGATTTTTTTAATAAATATTCTTTATGTTGGTCCCAATTTTAAAATGATCTGTTGAAATTTTCGACTTTTTTAGTCAGTATTTTGATTTTTAAGCTCATGCTTTCGATTTTTGGTCTAAATTTTCGATTTTTTTCCACAATTGTTGAATTTTTATTTGTATTTTGGATTTTTTTGGTCTAAATTTTTGATTTTATGTCCTAAGATTTCTTTATTTCGCCAAAATTTTCGATTTGTTTTTTAAGATTTTTGATTTTTTAACTTTTTGGTCTGCATTTTTTTATTTTTAGGCCCATGTTTTTAATCTTTTGGCCACAATTGTTAAATTTTGACCTGTATTTTCGATGTTTTGGTCCAAATTTTTGATCTTCGGTCCTAAGATTTCATTATTTGGCTGAAATTTTCCATTTGTTTATTAAGCTTTTCGATTTTTTAACCTGTATTTTTTATTTTAATTATTTTAAATTTTTCAATTTTCAACTTTAGTTTGTGTTCGGAAACTTACTTTGAGCTACAGGGTTATTTTGAGGGTGAAAATGGCAAACAATTTTTTCTTTGCTTGAATTTTTGTTATCTGCATTTTTAGATCTCTGGCCTGTAATTTTTGGCCTAAATATTCTTTATTTTGGCCTGCCTTTAAAAAAAAAATTTGTCCCAAATTTTCAGTATTTGGTCTAATTTTTTGTTTTCTTGGTCCATATTTTAGATTTTTTTATTTTCAATTTGAGTTTCTGTTCAGAAACTCACTCTGAGCTACAGGGTTATTTTGAAAGTGAAAACGGCAAACTATTTTTCCTCTACTTGAATTTTTTTATCTGCATTTTTGGATCTCTGGCCTGTAACTTCGTTTTCTATTCCAAATTTTTGATTTTTGACCTAAATATTCTTCATTTTGCACTAAATATTCTTTATTTTGGCGTGAAAATTTAGGTTGCGTGTTAAAAGTTTCGATTTTTTGGTCCGTATTTTTGATATTTAGGTCCTAATTGTTGGTTTAAGTTTTAGCTTTTTTGTATTATATTTTAAATTTTCTAATCTGAATTATTGATTTTTATGCGCGATTTTTTGCCGGTATTTTCGAGTTTTTTGGTCGGTTTTTGATTTTTTGCCCTTTACTTTTTAACCCGAATTATTGTTTTTTATTTTTTTTTTTGCATTATTTTCGAGTTTCTGGTCGGAAACTTATTTTGAGCTAAAGAATTATTTTAGGGGCTAGCTAAATATTTTTTCGTTTACTTGAATTTACAATATTTTGGTCTGCATTTTTTTGGTCCATATTTTAGATCTTTACCTTTACCTGTTTTCGCCTCAATTTATTCCAAATTTTTATTCTTTTTGCCTGAATAATCTTTATTTTGGACAACATTTTCGATGTGTTTGTTGAAATTTTCGATGTTTTAGTTTGCGTTTTTTTTATGTTAAGGCCATAGTTTTATTTCGATTTTTTTGGGCTTATGTTTTAGTTTTATTGTTTAATTATTGATTTCTATTAGCGAATTTTTCATTGGCGAATATATTAGATTTTTAACCTATAGCAGCGATTTTTCAATGTTTTGCCAGTATTTTCAAGGTTTTGGTCTAATCGTCAAATCGGAGAAAGTAACATGATGGCCACATCACAATTTTTTTTATTAGTAAAAAAGGAAGGATGATTGACGGAAATTTGGGTTGGGGAATTATGGATGATATGGGACATTGGCTTAGACAGCGTAGGTCATTCAGCCACAACCGATAATTTATAATATATTATTCATATTAAATGAAAATAGACATCCACAAACACCCATGCCCTCGCCGGGATTCGAACCCAGCACCCTATTAGTTCTGGCACGCTAACGCACGCGGCAAGTGGGCCGGCAATTTTAATGCTGAATTATTTGTTAAAAAGAAATTTAAACCATTCCGATTGCTCTAGAAAATAACCGAAAGAATCCGAAAATATCAAGCATTTTAAAATTAAAAAGCAGGCTGGCTGTGAAACAAAAAAGTGTTTCCCGTAATTGTAAACAAAATATAACATTAATTAGTATTGAGGCTTGTCTATTTTTTTTTAGTTTGCCGTGTTTTCATGCACACAACTGTACATGTGTTTCGTGAAAATTAATCTAAGTATTTAAAAGTGTATAACTAGACGTAGGAGCGCTCTCGAGTTACAAAAGCGATTTATTGCCGCGCGCCGTGCATTAACACTGAATTATTGTTCCCTTGTAATTCACCTCCAAGGATCAAAGATTGGGTTTCAAGGGGAAAATATTAACCGGCTTTGCTCGCAGCAGTTTGATTTAGTCGTAACATCTTGAAAGGGATGATTCATTAGTGGCATGAGCGCGCTTCCAGAGGATTAAAATAATAAATTCGCGAGCACAGAGTAGTGCATTAAAGCTGCTAAGAAAACGGGAATGAGTGGCGATTTTTCATGATCATCAATCCCAGATGGAGAATTGCTCCACATCTATTTAACTCGCTAGTCTCTATAAAATAGATGAAAGTTGTTAGAATGTTTGCGCTCGGGACTACTCCATGTTTGTTGTTCGAATTGAGTTTGCAACTGTATTCAATCACTTGCCGGGCTTGGGACACTGTAAGTGGAATAGATACCCCCTTAAAAAAATGTCGACACCATTTTTTTTTATATTAGATCATCCGGCAAAAATGTCGTTTTTCATCTTGGCGAGAGTAAGATAATTGTTAAATTTAATAAAGACAACATACAGCCTGAATATGTGAATATTATATCTGTTCATGACTCTGCAAAATTAAGTCTTACTAAGACTATAAACAAATACCTTACTGAAATAACTAAAATAAAATTTATTGTTGGAACCCCATGTTACGAAAAGTATCGTATTTTTATTATGATACCCGGTGTCCCACAACTGAAGGACCATAGCGAATGTACATATTCTAATTCGAAAAGCCTTTATAAAAATATACCGAAGGAAAAAAATGAAACACTTGAAATTCGTGAAATTTCGACCATTTTCAAACCGCCATAACTCGGCATATTTTCATCGATTTTGATGAGTCTTTGAGGGCGAACAACTTTGAAGTGTCTTCTTTAAAGTCATGCATGCGAACTTAAGCGTAACCCCTTCCGCCCCTCTCTAGCAGCCCTGTGAAAAAAATGTGTTTTCAGGAAACCATGTCCAACTTTGACGATGTATACGGATTTGTAAAAAATTTTTCGACTCGATTCACCATAAAGGCATTAAGATTTGATCAATTCCCTATGCAGGACTCAAGGATCGAAGTTCCTACGACGATTTAGCACCAAGTTATTTGTGTTTGTGCCAAATCGTCGCACAGTGGTTCAGAATTCGAAAAAGCTGGCCAAAAGTCTAAATCTTAATAAATATTAATATAAATGGGTCAAAACTGAAAAATTCAAAATGGTGGATCCAATATGGCGGACATAAGTGATAAAATTATTATTGTCTTCACTGGAGAAATCCAATATTTTAGAAAACCAATGATCCCAGCTCTCCGGTGATTATTTTATAATTTAGTTAGGGTGTATAGAAGGTCTTTTTTATACCATAAGATGGTATAAATTTCGAGTAAATTTTGAAAATTTTAAGTTAGTCACAATCATTTTTACCTTTATTTAGCCACACTGAAGAAATTCGCAACTTTAACAACAATTTAATGATTATTTTCAAAATTAGTGAAAAACTTCCATTCTTATTTACACCTATTACCATGGTTACGAACAGAATAAACGTGTCATATAAATTACGATTATTTCTATTCTCTCGTATAAATTGTAATTTGAATTTTCTATAAATTAAAACTTAATGATATTAAAAAAAAATAATGTACCAAAAAATCACCATGGATTAATTAATAAAATGGTTTTTGGCCTTAGGCTTCGAGTCAGTGGCACTCTCCACCCTCGGGCCAAAACCATAACTTATACTATACAGGGTGTGTGCCAATTGACGGGAAACTATTGTGATCGTAAAAAATTCCAAAAAAATTCTTTTTGCAGAAATATCCAATTCGTCGATTCCGACCATTTTCGTAAAAAACTGTGTGTCTGCCTTTATCTCTGTCTGTCTGTCATATTTAGTTTCTACTTTCTCCGTACAAACTACGGAAAAATATTGTGATCGTAAAAAAATTCCATTTTATTTTGCGGAACAGCCGTTTCGTTGATTCCGACAATTTTTGTGAAAAAAAAGTGTCTGTGTGTATGCCTTTGTGTCTGTCTGTCTGTTATATCTATTTTTTTTTATTTTCTCCTTACAAACTAGGGGAAAATATTGTGATCGTAACAAATTTCCATTTTTTTTTTTTGTGGAAATATCTATTTCGTCGATTCAGACAATGTTTGTAGAAAATTTGTGTGTTTGCCTTTATGTGCGTCTGTCTGTCATTTTTATTTTCTACTTTCTTTGTACAAACCACGAGAAAGTATTGTGATCAATTTTTTGCGAAAATCGCCATTTCGTTGATTCCGACAATTTTTGTGAAAAAAATGTGTCTGTGTGACTGCCTTATATTTATTTTTACTTTCTCCTTACAAACTAAGGGATAATATTGTGATCGTAAAAAATTTCCAAATATTTTTCTTGCGAAATTATCCATTTCGTCGATTCCGACAATTTTTGTAAAAAAAAATGCGAGTCTGCCTTTGTATATGTCTGTCATATTAATTTTTTACTTTCTCCAAACTAACTACGGGAAACTATTGTAATCGTAAAAAAAATCCAAACATTTTTTTTGTGGCAAAATCTATTTCCGTCGATTCCGACAATTTTTGTCAAAAATGTGTGTCTGCATGTCTGTCATATTTATTTTTTACTTTCTCCGTGCAAACTACGAGAAAGTATGGTGATCGATAAGAATTTCCAAACATTTGTTTTGCGGAAATATCCATTTCGTCGATTTCGACAATTTTTGTTAAAAAAAGTTTGTGAGTATCTGCCTTTGTGACTATCTGTCCGTCATTTTTATGTTTTACTTTCTCCGTACAAACTTCTTTCAAATTCCTTATTTGTTCTGTTTTACTAATTTGACTAGGAGGAGATCTTTCCTCTAAAATGATCAGGAAAGATAATATTCCAATATAAAAAAATGAACAGTGAAAATCCTATGTTCCGGTTTGTTCATCTACATCCTGTATACATATACACATCATAAATACAAGATATTTAATAAAATATAAAGTCGAATTTTTCAACGATATTGCACATCAGCAATAAAAATAATTCTACACTGAGGAATGCAAGTGAATGCAGCTAATTGTTGTTTACCATGTTAAAGGACACTATAATAAATAGTTTTATTGCTATAGGAACACAGGCATATACAGGCAAAAAAATATTTTCATGAATGTTTAAAATGCATGTACCTATTTTTAAGGCAAATTCCTATAATTGCTAATAAAAATTTTATATGCATATTAAATGTAATAACCATTAATTTACCTTCACGAAGATCCATAACAAGAAGGAAAAAATCCCAGGACATAAAGATTAGTATTTATAGTGAAAAACCGACGCCAAACTTTCACTTCGTCCTAACGTCTCCCACGTGTCTAGCAAAGTAACAAGTTTAAACGCAAATTACGAGGCATTTTGAAGTAGATGCAATCACATTTTTTCCCATGGAGTCCTATGGACACGACTATATTGTACTAAACTCAAAATATTAACTTTCATTTTTCGACTTTTGGCCAGCTTTTTCGAATTCTGAACCACTGTGTGTCGTTGCAACTTCGTTTTTTGAGTCCTGCGCAGGTAATTGAACACATTTCAATGCCCTTTTGGTGGATCGAGTCGACACATTTTTTCAACGTTGGACGTTTTTTTGTCCAAAAACGTGTTTTTCTTGTTCGGGGGTTGAAGGGTTCCAAAAGGGATCATTCAAATCCGAGTTTACTCCCTTAACGTAGAGCCAAAATGGGATTTTTTTCCGAAAGAATCATCAATTTTGGTTGAAAAGTCATTGAATTAAGCGCGAAAAACCTCAAAATGCACTTTTTTCAAACACCCATAACTTGGTGCCAAATCATCGTAGGAACTTCATTCTTTGGGTTCTGCATAGGGAATTGATGAAATTTTAATGCCTTTATTGTGGATCAAGTCGACAAAAATTTTCCAACGCCGTAGAT
Source organism: Ocypus olens (assembly GCA_910593695.2). NCBI lineage: Eukaryota > Metazoa > Arthropoda > Insecta > Coleoptera > Staphylinidae > Ocypus > Ocypus olens. Next base: position 20,818,335 of record OU343048.1, read on the forward strand.
ATCGTCAAAGTTGGACATGGTTTTTACAGGGGTGTTGAAGGGGGGCGCAAGGGGTTACACTTAAGTTCGCATGCATGACTTTAAAGAAGACACTTCAAAGTTTTTCACCCTCACAGATTCGTCAAAATCGATTGAAAATACGCCCAGTTATGGCGGTTTGAAAATGGTCGAAATTTCACGAATTTCAAGTGTTTAATTTTTTTCCACCAGTGTATATTTACTAAGCTATATAATAGTTCCATGAGGCAATAAATGACATCGCATGCATTACAAAGGCTGATATAATGCACTAGTTAATATTATATACGTAATTCATGTAATTCAATTACGAACAAATCGATAAAACTAATTATGAATAATTGTAAATTAAAATACTTCAAAACAATAATAATCTATTTGCATTAATATTACATAAAATAATAATCATGTGTGTTATAGTAATTCAGAAAATTAATTTAAAGCGTCAGATTCGTAATGAATATCGTTGCTTTGTAAATAGAAAATATTATGAATAATTTGAGCGTGTGTTTATATATCATAAATATTACTAAACAATGTTGTTATTCGATTTTAACAAATACATAAATGAATGGGAAAGTAAATTAAATGAAAGCTTATAAAATAATGAATTCATTGCCATAAAAATTGCAGGGTGTAATGTATAATTTGTCAGTTTCACCGATTCTACAAAACGTTCGATGTACATCTAAAATATAATTAAAATTTAACATAAACCATGTATGTGTAAATATAAATAACTATTATACCATCAAATCAGTTTCATTACGAAACACCAATGATTTAAGTATTCCAAAATTGCGTCATGCGTGTGAATTATTACGGGCCAAGATTTTATAATAAATTAAGCTCATCTATAAAAAAAATTACAATTTAAAACAGCTATTAAAAATGTATTAATAAAACTTGCGCTATACAATTACAGCGAATTTTTTCAAAGTAATATTTAATTAATTTAATGTTCTTTTTTCTCTCTCTCTCTCTTTCTAGATTGTAAGTTATCCAATTTATGTATTGTTGACTTGTGTAAAACGTACGTTAAAATACCAATAATAAATAAATAACTAAAACAATCAATCAAAAAAGGAACATGATTCACAAAACAAATTAACACAAAATGCAAAAATGCACTTTTTTACAGTACGTTTTTAGAACTGCCGACCGCATTGTTCGATTATTAATTGTTTGAGAACAATTCCAATTACTCCAAAACAAAACAATTGATAATAGTAGTAATAATATACAACGTGTCCACGTAAGAATGCAACATATGGGAAACTTTTTTATTATTAATTTCTCAGAAAATTGTATTCTTTATAAAAGTTGGTGCTTGATCCTAAACATACAAAAAAGACCAAACAAATGACATTCGATGCTATACAGGGTGAGGCACCGCATCCGACATGGTCGTTTTATGGAAAACCATGCAACTTCGTGTTATTCTTTTCAAATGGGTAGATGTGGGATCGTTGTATGCACAATTTAAAATTATTACCAGTTATACACGGTGTCCCATTCAAAAGATGCACATCAAAGTTATGTTGTTTTAATGGTACACCCTGTATATTTTGTCATTTTTTTGTTGAAGATTATCAGTTTGTTTTATTTTTTTAAATTTTTTTATTGTAATAGAAACGCAAGGTATGCTTACATTTACTTATCTCTACCTTTTATTTTTTCTTCATATATAACATACAACGTGTCCACGTAAGTATGCAACATATGGGAAACTTTTTTATTATTAATTTCTCAGAAAATTTTATTCTTTATAAAAGTTGGTGCTTGATCCTAAACATACAAAAAAGACCAAACAAATAACATTCGACGCTATACAGGGTGGGGCACCGCATACAACACGACTTTTTAAAAGGAACACCCTGAATTTTTTGTCATTTTTGAATTCTAGGTAACAAATAAAGGTGAGTTACATCAATATTTCCTATACCTAGCATTTACCGTTTTCGAAATATTTAAACATTTTTTGAAATGAAGGGTACAGGTGAAATTTTATATTTGCCCCATTGATTGACATTGAATCATTACAATCATTTCTATTGTTTAGCTGAAGGTTCGAACTACAGCGCCAAATATGATTTCATACAAAAAATTATACAGGGTGATGAAAATAATGTGGTAGAAAATCCTGACTTATAAAGTTGAATAACTCGTTTTTTTTCAAATGGCGCACTCAGTATTTAGTAACATCTTCTCACAGAATCCAATTCTCTTTCAGATTGTATTAGGGTTCTCTGTTTCTAATCTCAATAGTTTTCTTGTTTTTGGCGATTTTCATATCAATAATAATTATTATAATCTGATAGATAATTGGATTCTACGTGATAATAGGTTACTAAATACAGGGTGTGCCATTTGAAAAAACGAAGTCATTCAACTTTATAAGTAAGATTTTCTACCACGTTTTTTTCATCACCCTGTATAATTTTTTATACTAAATCATGGATGGCGCTTTAGTTTGAACCTTCAACCAAACAATAGAAATGATTGTAATGGTTTAAGGTCAATCACTCGGGCAAAAATAAAATTTCACCTGTACCCTTCATTTCAACAAATCTTTAAATATTTTGAAAACGGTAAACGCTAGGTATAGGAAATATTGAAGTAACTCACCTTTATTTGTTCCCTAGAATTCAAAAATGACAAAAAATTCAGGGTGTTCCTTTTAAAAAGTCGTGTTGTATGCGGTGCCCCACCCTGTATAGCGTCGAATGTTATTTGTTTGGTCTTTTTTGTATGTTTAGGATCAAGCACCAACTTTTATAAAGAATAAAATTTTCTGAGAAATTAATAATAAAAAAGTTTCCCATATGTTGCATACTTACGTGGACACGTTGTATGTTATATATGAAGAAAAAATAAAAGGTAGAGATAAGTAAATGTAAGCATACCTTGTGTTTCTATTACAATAAAAAAATTTAAAAAAATAAAACAAACTGATAATCTTCAACAAAAAAATATTTTTCCATAGTCACAAAGTGCTACAGCTCCAACTATTGAAAACCTTGGAATTGTCTCTCTTTTACAAGAAGTTCAACACCTGGTGAAAGTGATGTTGTTCCTACGCGATGATGTTTTCCAAATGAGTATCCATAATCCTTGATCTGTTTTTTGAGTTCGTGTTATTCATTTTCGAAAAAAATTGCTGACAGCAATAAGTGCTTCTCCCTATCAGCTCCATCTATGGGAATACGACTTAACGTTGCCCAGTTTAGTTTAAAAGCACTAAAAACATTAAAAATTTCTTCAAAAATATTTTCTCTCCGTGTAGTTTCAGGTTTAGAGGGCCAGCAAATCTTTTCTTATTTTAAATTTTGGTCGACTGCGCTAATATAAATTGCTAGTTGCGCTGCAGCATTAATATCCCCTTCTCCAAACTTTTATGTTTTCAGTCTTGTGACTGTTCTGCGATTTTTTTCCGTTTTTCTGGACACAAGATATTTATCAATTCTAATAAGTAAATTCAATACAACGAAATATATCCTGAATATATGAATATTCAACCTGTTCGTAACTCTGCAAGCTAATTTAATTTGTTTCTAATTTATTTAATTCTAATAAGCACTCTTTCATAAATTCTCCTTCTCAAAACGGCTTCGAATATTCCGTCACTATCTCATTAACAATATCACTTGTCCGAATGATATCTTCAGCTTTTTCACTGCGTTTTACAAAGATCTCGATTCCGTCACTTCTTAGTTGCCCTGTTAAAATTTTGAATTTTTGCAAATATTCGGTGGTATAATGTCTTTTTAAATTGTACTCCCGACATATTTTTAACATATTTTTTTTAAAGCTCCATAAAACTCTTAACCCAACGTTTGCACTGTTAACCCAACTGATCTTAACCTTCCTAAAGCCGGCTCAAATTTCTTACAAGGAATGTAAATGCGATACAATAAATGCCAACAGGATTTTTTTTGTGATGAAATTGATGCAAAATGATATAAAATGATTATACTTAATAACTGAAGGGCGAATGCGGTAGGTTCCAGATTAAACAGAAATTTTCAAAAAAATATGTTGCTGGGGTACACAATTACCCCACCTGGCCTTTGGAAGGTTAAGTCAGACTGGCAGCCTAAGCATCTCGAATATTCCTGAATTTACTTACTGGTGTCGATCGCTATCGTACGGAAAATATTCGACATGCTAGGACTCTACCTTTACAAATTTGACGGGCATGCAGAACTCAATGGAGGGCCGCGGGCTGTGGGTTGCCCATGCCTGTTTTGGAGGATTGCTCCCGCCACTCTTAAACGTCATGATAAGGCGAGAATTACGCGCATGTTCTTATTGTAGTTCTCTATGGCTTTAGCTGCGTTTTTAATATCGTTTATTTTATTCTATAACATTAACATGCCAATAACTCCTTATCAACGAGTAATGTTATGGTACCTTTAACAATACTAGTGTTGTTATATGTCAACGCAACTCGTCGCTATGGAGATATTGGCAAACAAACATGATTTTGCTTTTTCACGGTTTTTATTAAACATTTTTTTAAATTAAAAAAATAGAAATAGGATCAAATAAACCATGTTACGACACATGTAACGTTATTTACTTTTACATTACTTTAGAGTTTCAAACTTTTCTTTCGTGATGTAAAAGCCTTCACTTATATCGTAAATTACTATAACATCGTTTGTATTTAATGTGCTGTCTCTCATTTGACCATGACAATAACCACACATCGCAGTGATGCTGCAAAAAAGATACGTCAAGTCAATTCACTTTAAAAAGTCTGTGAAACTTACTCCACAACGGAGGGAACTTTAGGTAAAGGCTTAAGGGGGTAAGTACCGCGTCGAAAATCGATGCATTTTTGATGGTCAGGATATACATAATTCTGAAGTTAATATCAAATATTAAGAAATTATATTTTGCACATTTAGAGGGAAAGGATTAAACTATTCGTCTATAGGATTTGTTTTTTTTAATCATCAGACAAACTGTATAATTTATACTAAAAATTACCAATATTGGATGAATATCTGGAGCTTTTCTCTGCAAAAAATTAAAAATGTAATGCTACAGAAAAATAGTTTATATCTTTGAAAACAATATGTATGTAATAAAATTGTCATTTGTTATCAAATAAAGTCTCAAAAACGTAAGAGAAAACACGAATTTGCTTCATTTTCACCGTTGTAATGAACGCCACCTGAATGAAACATATTGTATTAACCCTGGAGGCGTGCACAAACAAATTTACGTACTCGATAAAATTTTGGGCCCAAGATAATGGAGATTATCATTTTCTATTAGATAATTCTGGTCTAACTCTGGCGCGAGGCACTTACCCCCTTAAAATCTGTTACTTATTTTGGTACCTCATAGGTAATCCGATCGTTGCATTACGTGCATCATTTATATAGTATAAGATGGTATAAAATATAAGATGACCTGACAGTCAAAGCCAAAAAAGGAAAAACTGTATACCTATCAGTCTAAGCTGTATCTACTATAAAACTTGAATACATATTACTCCTTATTCTATAAGTAATCAGTATTAGCGCAAAATACGGTTCACAAGATAAAATTTAAAACGACCTGCTTTGTGAACTTTTTAGGATGATTCCAGTAAAGTTTTGATTGTAGTGGGTTTAACAAGCTTTTTAGCATAGATTTCCTTAACGTATGCAAGAGCTCCGTAACGAGAACTTAGGAGATGATTTTATAAAATAGAAATTCCACCGGAAATGTATATCTCACCCGTCCTTATCCCCGGTCGATTGCAGCGCCATCTCGTAGAGGGTTCGAAATTACGCGGGGTAATTGCCCGCTGCCGGATCGACAATTTTCCTCATTGCTAAATTGGAAATTTCAATCACTGTCTTAGGGAATCTTTCAAGACTTCCTTTAATCAAGTGCGCTGAATGGATCTGCACGAAAAACGAGCTCTTATTATTCGCATTGTTGAATTACGCAGAGATCTCTTCTCCACTTGCTTTATTTACTTTCCTGGTTGAGTTCGGACAATGAAGGCAATCAGCCAGTATCTAAGCGGATTTAATTTAGTAATATATATTTACTTTATTACAACTTGGTATGAAATGCACTTTTATTGTATGATTTACGTTCGTTTTGTACATTTGTAAATAGACCGATTTCAAATTGTTTGTAATAAATGGTTCCGCCTAAGTGATACATATAGAGACCGAAACATCGTTTCAGTAATGGAACTTCGACCACCAATTCCCATTAAAGCCATTCCGACTTATAAACCACTCGATCTCGCTTAGCTCTAAACCGGAACTCCGCGCCAGAGGTAATTGTTATTTATCTTGAGCGAATCCGGAAAAATGCCGCCGAATAAACACGGAAATTAACCGCAAATCCAGGACACAAACAAAGAAGTAGAAAAAAAAAGCGAAGTAAAGGCCGCACTGCGAATTTCGCACACGCCGCGCCGCCCTCCTCACTACGTGACGCGCTTAATTTCCCAACATTTTTTGTGCATCGATTGCCACTTTTTTCTCTTTCCCTCTTTTCAAAGGGCGGTGCCTCCCCATTTGAACCCAAGAGAGCCAGAAATAGGTCTTGCATTTTTTGGTGTTTAATTAAACGGGTTGTCGAAACTCCAGTATGTACAATGCTCATCAAAGTTTCACTCAACTGGAAACTTTTCCCCGGTTGAAAATAAAATGGGAGCAGGACAGAGTGGAGATGCAATTATTCGGAAACGTGTTTAAGTGTCCATGTTTAAACAATTTCTGTTGTCCGAGGTTGGATGCACTCTAGACACGGAGATCCACTCAGTTCCTGCATTTGCTGCTCTAGCCGCAAACCTTCATTGTTTCGGAGTTTCCCATAAGAAAACCGCTGCGTTTGTGGTATTCCACTCATAAATCCAGCACGGGGAAAATTTAATTTGCTGGAATTAGCTCCTCTACCTTATACATAACTCATTCCCGACTACGGCCGCCAATTTGTCCTCCTTTCACTGCGCCGACAAAAATGAATTAAACCGACAAAGGACGTAATTAGAAAGATCCAGGAACGTTCGACTCCTTTGTTTCCGGGAGATATGATTTTCTGAATTAATCCCTGCAATTATAATACCAACATTTAAATGTCTTATAGGCAATATTGATAAAGACCTTTATAATCAAACACGGTGGTATTTCACATGATTATCTTTGCACAGATCATTTGTAACTTATCAATCTTCTTGATAAGTTAAAAAATGAATAATTTAACAAACATTTAACTTAAACAAGAAGGTTCAATCCCACCTGCCTGCGAACTAATGATTAAGAAGAAGGAATCGGGTACAAAAGATTAGGTCACTTAGCAAAATGGATCATCAATTTCTTCGTAAAAAATGGTGATGTGGCCATCATGTTACTTTCTCCGACTTGATGGTATCATTTATATTTACGTTTTCATGGTTCATTTTCAATTGAAATCATATTTTAAATGTACATCGAGCGTTGCGTAAACTTGGATGAAACTGACGTTTAAAACGTCAAAATTATGAAACGGAAAAAATATACTTCAAATTCAAAAACTCGGTTTACTCAAAAACTAACGAGATTTCGAAAAAAACTTATTCTTTAGAAATTGTTCATTTTGCTATTCTCTACAATTATTATTCACACAAATTTGCTGTAACTATCATCGTTTCATAATTATAAACCAAAAGTTAAAAAAAATTAATAAATTTTTTTCTCGAATAGCAATGATTTTATGAAAAATATTTTCAAGCAAAAGATGTTCATTTCTTTGTTGTCTTCAATGTTTGTTTAAATGTTTTTGTGATATTTTTCATATTTAAGAAAATATTGGCAAAAAACAAAAAACAGTTAAGGTAAACACCCACTTCCGGTGTACGAAATTTTACCAAAAGCTTTTCAGTTCTTCAGATTATCAAATAAGACGTATGTTGAAAGTTTCATATCAATTGCTCTGTTAGTTTTTGAGATACAGCGCACACAGACAGACACACACACACACACACACACACACACACACACACACACCATTACACGTCCCTACATATTTGTGGCACCGCATGATATATCCCCATTTGTGGCGCTTTTGTTAAGATACTGTCGTTCCGCTGCGCTTCTTTCCATTATTTCTGAATATGTGGTTAATTTTACGATACCCTCCATATAACAAAAGTTATTGCAAAAAAATCAAATGTGCCACAAATATTATGAAACGTGAAAAGTTAACACATGGTGTCACAAATATGACTGGTATCAATTTATGGTGCCACTAATATTGCATGCCATGAAAATGTGTGTAAGTGTGTGAAAAGCAATGTTGCCGTGGAGATGTGACCGTCTTATAATTTGCAAAGAAAGTCCTTGTCACGCATTTTCTTGCCCGCGCAACGCTTCCAATAGATAATAAAATAAAAATGTAATACCAAATAAATAAATAAATAAAATATAAGTAATTAAATGAATTAAAATAAAACATAAAGATTCAGATTCAAGATTTTTAACATTAAGCACAATATTGCAATTTGTATCTTATATACCGGGTGTAACTGAATTCTGGTAGACCCCAAATATCATTTGCATGTTTATATATATAAATATATATATGTATATATATATATATATATATATATATCTATATATATATATATATATATATATATATATATATATATATATCTTTGTTCACGAAAATGTTATAATATGCGCATTATTAAATTGTATGGGCAGCATAAATGGGGTACATTTTCTATATAATACTTTATTAAATAGCTGCATATAAAATATTAAGTACATTCGACCAAGCCTTAATTTCATTAAACACGCATTTGCGTTTTTAATATGGTTATTAAACACGCCAATTCGCTCTTTGATTCACAGAACGCGATTTATGATAATAATACAGATTTTAGCTTTGATTTTAATTTTTTTTCAATTGTAATTGTAATTACAATTTGAATTTTGATTTTGATTTTGATTTCGATTTCGATTTCGATTTCGATTTCGATTTCGATTTCGATTTCGATTTCGATTTCGATTTCGATTTCGATTTCGATTTCGATTTCGATTTCGATTTCGATTTTGATTTTGACTTTGATTTTAATTTTAATTTTGATTTTGATTTTGATTTTAATTTAAATTTTGATTTTGATTGTAATTTTAATTTTGATTTTTATATGAAATAGAAAAGTTAAACCGGAAATGGAATTGTTATTAAAAGTCTACATATTGACATACTTTGTTCCTTAAGAACACTATTCAAATGATATTTGATGCCTATAATTTGCATTTTTACATATATCTTTATGAAATTTAGTTTAGTGTTTTAAGGGAATAAAGTGTATCGACATGTGGATTTTTTATCAAAATTCCATTTCCATTTCCAATGACCACAACTTTTCTATTTCAGACGGAACAATCTGTATATTTTTACATAATTTAATTCGTCTCTAAATTCTGAGTTTAGAGACGTATCATAAGTGACCTTTTGGTTGTTAGTCTTTTGTTTAAATTTAAATTAAATTTACACAAAAAACAAATTTAAATTAATTTTAAACAAAAAATAAACAACCGGATGGTCACTTATGATACATCTATGAACTCAGAATATAGATAGGAATTAAATTATGTAAAAATATACAGGGTGTTCTATCTGAAATAGAAAAGAAGGCCATTTCCGGTTAAACCGGAAATAGATTTTTTATTAAAATTCCGCTTGCTGACCCAATTTATTCTCTTAAAGCACCATCCTAAATTTCAAAACGATATATGTAAAGATAAAAAAGATATTCGGGGTCTACCAGAATTCAGTTACACCCGGTATATCAATTTTTTCAAAGACTAGTGAGATTTCGAAAAATACTTATTCTTTATAAAGTGTTCATTTTAGAATTCTCTACAAGTATTGATAATGAAAATAATTTGAAATTTTCGTTCCAATATTATCAAATAATAATTTCTACATGAAATTTTCATTAACAATAATTGTAGAGATTTCCAAAATGAACACTTTATAAAGATTAAGTACTTTTCGAAATCTCATCAGTAATTTTGAAGACCAATGATCAAAAAAACTGTACAACTAAATTAACTATAGCTGGGACAAATGTGTTCAAATTTTTATATAAACAACTGAATAACATACAAACGATATGGTTCAAACCCATAGAACTTTATATCGTTTCAATAATCCTTACGTAATGAGGAATCTAAAAATGTAAAAATATATATTGTGTTCCATTAAAAAAAAGAAAAGTTTTGTGTATAACTTTTATTGAACCACCCTGTATAAATTCCGATTTTTTTTTATAATGTGCAAGTCACTATTCTGCACAACTTTTGTACCAATTGTTTTTCTATATTTTGTTAAAATATGCACATTTTCTACTTAAAATAAAAAATGTTTAATTATAAAAACGCTACAAAACATTTTGTTAATAATTTATGTACAATGTCTTGTGCGTAATTTAAAATGATTATACCTTGCTATAATCTATTTCTAATTATACAGGGGTTCAATTAGAAAGTTCAGCAATTTCATTTTAAAAATTACAAGTTGCATATGAAGTATTTTAAAATCAAAGTCAACTTGATAATTTTTTTATTAAATAAAGATCTATACTATAGATATGCATTACCATTAAATATAGTGTAAACTCTACTTATTTCACTCATTTGTATTATTGTAACAATTAAAAATAAGATGTTTCTCTTAATTATCTACAACGAATGATTTTCTTTTATCACTTACAAAATTTCGATATATTGAAAAACTTCTGTTTACTTAAAAAAATATACTTCTATGAATTATAGTATTAACATAAATGGTTCATTTATTAAGGATTATAAGTTATTTAAAAGATTCATGAATGTATTTATAATTTATCAGGTTACTTTTAAAAGTTATATGTTTTGTGTATAAAATTTACTATGTAGCGGCAAGTATCGCTACAAACGACTATAAAAACCACAACTATAGAGATAATGAGAAATACTATTTAGAATTTGAATATACTCGAAGGATAAATAAAATATGAATTATGTTGTATAATATGTTTCGCTAACAACGCCTACCATTTTCAAACATGAAAATAAAACAAGCATTTCTCATCCGGTTCAATTTGAATATATTACCATGTTATACAAAACAAAGTGAAAAGTGTTTTATTATATTATTCAACATGTATAAAGAAGTGGAAGTCTCCAGAATAAACAATATGAATGATATTGGTTTGAACCGGATTTTGAAATGAGTCGTCTGTCCTCTTTTCTAGGAATTCCTTTTAAAAATTTAAAGGGACGCTTGGTACCTGCTTTCGACTGCTGAGACGAACAATGCCGACATCTGGATATTATAAATGTTTGAAAATACAACTTTCCTAGTACTATAAACACTAAAAATGCAGTTTCAATATAAAGATTTAACGTGAATAATATTTAAATCTAGAATTATTTTATCTTGAATATAATCCTCATTTATAAATCGTGAAGTATCTTCGTGAGGAAAAATTTCCGTTTTCAGTTGTTTTAAGCTCTTGTAGTTTTTTAAACCTTTTTTCCCTTTTAATTTAAAAGGTAGACAAATATTATTTTTCTTACAGTTTTTTACAATTAAACGTTTAAAAGTCACGTGAATTTTCAATTTAAAATAGTATCAAATTCAAGATAAATTAAATTTATAATTTTCATATTCAATGCCGAAAACGAAACACTGGTAATGTCATGAAATCAATTTGTCAGTGTCAATTTTATCATAAGGGCTAACGTATGTTTGTAATTTCCTTACCATGTTCAAAAATTGAATTTGAACATCCCATCATTTTTTCAAAATATTAATAACCCCCAAAATGTTTCCACATGTAAAGTTTATTGCCTTTGGCAAATCAATTTCATTACGCTAATGAGAGTTTTGTTTTTGAAAATAAATATGAAAATGTCTGTATTAACTTTCAAATTAAGGAAATAAAAATAATATCCACAAATTGAAGCAATGACTTTTTTTGTTAATACAATTTGAAAGATAAACCACTCAAAGCTACGCTATGAACTAGATTTAGACTCCTTATTTATATGTTTTTTTAAATTTATAACCATCACAAAGTTTCGGCTCAGAACGAAATCGAAGTCAAAAAATGGTAGTTGAAGAGGCCAAAAACGGAAATAATCACGTTAATATTACATAATTATGCATATTAGCAAACTCTTGTCTGTTATCCTTTTAAAATACTTTTGTATGTAACCACAGAAAACAATAATTTATAAATATTGGTTACTGGATAATAAAGGAGAAAAACGAGAATGATTTCTTATGTACTTACCCTTCGGATTTAAATAATTATAAACAGCGGAGCATGACAATACAATTTTTCCGAAATTATCTCTCCAATAACCTAAATAGGCCCCCATAAATATTTTTGGGTCCCACACGACAAGGATTTGTACGATGAAACCATAAATTTATATAATATCTATAAAAAAACGAGTATTAAACCATACCCTTTGAACTAATAATTTAACCTAATTTTATTGTACAAACATTTTAAGTTTGGGTTTATGATCAAAATGTGCCTTATAAACTAATTGAAAAATGGTAAAATAAATATTTTAGAATAAGCATAGCTTTAGAATATGCATGGCTTAATTAAATAACCTTGACAAAAAGTGATTTTTTATGTTTGTGCTTGACATGCTCCAAGATTTCTGTTGGGACAATAAAAATAGTCTCTTGATGTTTTAAATGTATGAAAGCTCACAACTTTTACAGCAAACTTTTGTAATAGGATTAAAATTATTGGCCTTTTTGAAACTATTGTTACATCCAGTTATTTTAGGTAGGTTGATAATACTAATTATGTTACAACCGTCTTTAGTGAGGTTTATACATTTAAAACTTTTCTGGTATAAAAAATATAACAGAATATGCGAAAATGTTTTAAAGCTATATTTTGAGTAATTGTACTTGAATTGCCTCGTCAGCTATCGGGTGAAATATAAAGGGTGATTGAAATTCGAGGGCGAGTATGGGGATATAGCTTATTATAGGAAATAGAGGGTAGGTTTAAATTCGACACTTTTGCAGAATTTTATGTTGATTAATAATCTGCTTTAACATTTAAATTATTTTAACGGTTTCTCTGCAGTTTGAAAAGAAGTGTAAATCGTAATTTCGTAAAAACGTTCCTACGGCATCTTTTTACGTCTTATCAAATGGCGAACGATTTTTATCTACAGGGTTAGTTTTTGTTTTTTTACACTTAGCTTTCGTTTTCATTGTGGGCACAATTTATGATATATACATATTTAAATCAGATTTTTTTTGCTGATTTCAGTGATGTGACACACGGGCATATCCGTTGCAATTTTATTTCAGTATTATGATTATTACAAGTATCATCTAGTACGAATCGAGCTAAGAGTCAATTGCCCATTGAATTTATGTGATTTGAATTCAATAACTGGCACAAAACGGTAAATAATTTTAATTGTATCAAATATTTTAATTAAATACAATTTCAATTTGTTTTTCTAAATTTACATATTTTGCTAATAAATGTCTTTCGAACATTGTAATTTAGTCAAATTATAGGTTTAGATGATATATTATTAATAGATTATGCTTTTAGGGGGTATGTTATAATATGCCGTGTATTTTATTACCACGGCCGTTAAGATTTTGCAAATTAACTTTTGGACCATATTTTAACATATGAAAATATTTGCTTAAAATCCATATTAAAATTTTATCTTTTTACAGCGAACTGATTGTTCTTATAATTAGAACATTTTTATAACAGACAATAGATTGTAATTCATAGGTTTTTGCTTAATTTTTAGGAAAATGACATTGACATGAATTACATTTTCTCGTATTTCGGTTATCAAAGTTAACATATCAACAGTTAAATAATTAAATTTTAATATAGTACCACTTAAAACTTAATATGAAAACTTTAAAAGTTCACAGTAAAAAATACACTACATATCAATTCATCTTATAAGTTGTGCTTATGTTGGTATCAATATATTTAATTTTTTTTTGCATTGTAATAAATGATGTTAGTTTGCAGCTTCTCAACCATCCCATTTGAAAATTAATTTTAGGAAAAAAGTTATTCTTTATAAAAAGTTCTGCATGGTCCAAAACCTAAAATGCAACCATCAGCTGTCAAATTTTTTTGGTCATATACGGAGTTTGTGTGAAAATATGAATTTTGTTCCAGAATAAAGTACCTTTATTTTTGACAATATCAAGAACTGTTATAAAGAAAAGTTATTTAGAATTGAAAACTGGGTTCAATCATACAGTCATGTATACCTGTTGCTAAAAATAAGATTTTGTAATTTTTCTTTTTCTCTACAGTGATACATGCACATTGATATTTCAAATGTTGAAATGACAGTGACAGGTCTGTCATTAAACATCAGATATTATTTAAACATTATAAATGAATAGTAATTCCGGTGACATTGAGTTTGGAGAAAAAATAGAAATTGTATTAATTGTGATTGAAAATTATAAAACGTATCGGGAAGCAGCTGAAATATATTATAACAAACATCGAGATAAAAATGTACACAATACTACAGTAATGAATATTTATTTCGTTAGTTAGTTAGGGTTGAAGGTCATTCCATCATCGACAATTTTGGGAACTCACTGTACCATTTGAATTAAATGAAGCTTCATCTTCAAACATGATTATTCTAACCCAAAATGGATGCTCTTCTAACTCTCCTTGGATAAGAGAACAAAAATTGAAACCACTAACATAATCTCTAGGTTTTAATGTGGTTTATATGGGTGGAATTTGTGTGCTTTCAAAATATTTGCCATCATATCTTTACCCTTTTGCGCAGCTAATATTTAATATATTCTATTGTAGATAACATTACATTTAAAGTCCTCACTTTAAAGTCCTCAGTTATCGACGTTTGTTATTTAATTTATTTTTAACATATCCATATGTTTTAATTATTTTCATTTCAAAATATTAATTATTGTATGTACATTTGTGTCTGGATGTTTCTTATTAAATATTTCAGCTGCTTCCCGATACGTTTTATAATTTTAACTCACAATTAACACAATTTATATTTTTTTTACTTCGCAAATTTAGCATATCTTACTATGTTTATAATATTAGGCAAATTATTCTAAAATTTATGAATTCAAATTAAATTTTAAAATGAAAAAAAAAAGATTTGTCATTATGTTGTTCTGTCTAACTTTTCTCTATTACACACACAATTTACGGCACAAAAGGATTATCAAATACAGGTTTAATACCGTAAATTATGCATTATTCATTATTCGAAGAAAAATCAGTTTACTTTTGAAAATCAAAACCAATACATTTTTTATTAAATATTATATTGGTATTCATTATTTATTTCCGGCGATTTAGCTGAAAAAATATCTCAGATTTATAGCTCAGGCAAATATAAGTTTATAAAATCATCGAACGTTACTTGAAATAGTATAATTTAGGCTATTATTTAACCACCAATTTTTAATTTAGTAAATGTTATATACAATTTAAAATTGTTCGAAAAACTCTAAACTAGTAAAGTCATGAGTAAACAAACGGTAGAAAAAACCACTTACGATTCCGCCATATTAGTAACGTCAAGCCCTGATTTACAAAATTTTTGCTTTGAAAAACTTATTTTAGGATACACTCGTCATTTGAAAGTTTCGGTTCTCATTTAAAAAATAATTATGTCCGAAACTGACACACTTATTTGTCGAAACTATGTAGTCAGAAAAAAGTCGATAGAGTTATTCGAAATAAGGATTTGAATGTAGATGTAAGTCATATTTTTTTTAGATTTACAATATCTCCTTACTTTAGTAAGTTTTGAATTTATAAACGTCACATAAATGGACATTTCGGGTATTTCACACGTTCAAATATTCGCAAATTATGTATCTAATGTTCATTTCATGGTTTATTTTATCCATTCGCTGTTTTGGGCAGCAAAAAATAATGAATTCCTTAATAGCATAAAAATTAAAAGATAATAGTTTGATTTTTACCAACATTATTTTTTGTAGTAAGTTATTATTATTGATTGGTATTTATTTCTATATTAAAATCTATAAGAAATGTATGAATAAAGTTTTATTGAGAAAATGGACGTAATAAAAAAATCGAAGATTTATTTCTCTAGCGTGCATTACAATAGCCATTGAAATTCAGTTTGAAAGAGCAAGAAATTTACAGAAAGTTATTAATTTAAATAGCAATAATAAAAGTCTATTTTTAAATATGTATAGAAGTAGGAGCCAGGCCTCAAATATTTATCTTTCGCAGATGTTAGCATTCGTCACCCCCAAGTGTTCTACCTGTTTTGGACCGTCCCTTTAAATTTTAAAAGGAATTCGTCGAATGAATGCGTCACATCCCAATATCCGGTCCAAACTAACACACAATAGCAATTAACACATAACAACATTTACACATTTACAGTAAAATGAGAATGGATCAAATAAACCAAGAAATTAATATTAGACACATAATTGGAGCTTATTTGACAGTGCAGCATATACAAAATATCCATTTATGTGAGTTTTATGAACGTAATTTAATTAAAAAATCACTGAACTAATTGTAAGGAAGGAATGTAAATCTGGTATGAGAAAATGTTATTTTCATCAATTAAATGTGGTTGCAAATACAATAACATTTTCAAAAAAAAATCGACTAAATAAGCGGTCAGGGTTTTGCGTAATGACTTTACTTTTATTTTATTTACCGAATCCGAAAATGATTTGTATACAAGTTCTTTGGAATTTAATAATGCGTTTAGTGATGATGTTGGATATTCGTTGGAACTTATCGTTTTGTTGCTAGGACAACGCACTGTTGCTTTTATTTTCAAAACGAAATTACTCAAAAAATTTCTAATAATGCAACTTAAAAAAAATTACTAGAGAAAAATCTCCATAAAGAATAAAAAAGTGTATTGTTATAGCAACAAAATAATCAACTTTAGTTTGATGCAATACTGAATTTGGTAAATAATTTAAAAAAAAATGTTATTATGCGACAAATTTTAGACACGCAGCGCTTATTTTAGTCAAATTAACTTGAAAAATGCCTTAGGCGAGGGTATAATAGTATACTCTGTAACAAGGTTAAAATGGAAATTCGATGCGAGTGGACTAGCATCAGAATTTCCATTCTTACCTAGTAGTAGACTATACTTTCTCCTCGACCAGATAAAATAGACTAATACAATAATTATTGTATTAGTATATTAATTATAATTAACACAAAGAACTTACGTTTTATTATCGCGTTTGTGGTTATGTTTATAGTATTTTGACAATTGTGATATCCAAGGCTAATTGTTTTATTCGAAACGGTGTGAGAATATTCATTCCATTAGTTATTATGGAATGAATTACATGCAAAACGCATAAGTGCATTTTATTTTGATCCATAACAAGAGTGAGAATGTGTACGTTCTATGATCAAAATTGATTTCAGAATGCTTAAATTCTACAGTGGTCGTGGAGAAAAAATAGTATTGTATTGTAGTTAAAAATGCTCTATCTAAAAAGTAAACAACAAGGTAGGTTGTTATTTGAAAATAACAATATTTTTGCCATTCAAATGAAAAAATGAAATGAAATATGTCTCTCCTATACACTTTATAAATTTACTAAAAATTAATTATAATTATTAATCCATAGAAACCTGCAAACACCCCATCCGCAAGTTGTGGGATAAATCCATGAGAATAAAGTATAAGTTCTTGAAAATCTGTAATAATTTAAGTGAAAAAATGTAATAATAATTACCATCGATTTGAAAATTTACTCAAAATTCATTCCGGATTGTATTTTAGGAAAATTATTAACAATCTATTTATAGATTTTCAATTGATGACAAGCGCGGTAACTCGTGTGAAATCCCAAATATTTTAATTTTATTTTTTCACTCTTGAGTAACAAGTTACAATACACGTTTTTTGTTATGCTATTGCCTTTTTTTGCCATCTGTATGGGAAGCAGGAGTTTGCATAAACATATAAATACAATGTAAATCGCCAATGTACATTGCTGAATTTTCTATTCGATACAGAAACCAAATTAGAATGAGTTACATTTTAATTGTTGTCAGAATAAAGACAGCACTCTCATACTATTCAAAGCAATTATGGTGAAAAATCTAATCGCTCATATTTTCTTTGGTTTTTATCAACTTTTCCTAATATTTTGCAAACAAACATGTAAGTATATGAACCAACCTAAATATTCCAGCGTTCATGAACATATATTTAGGGAGATGCATTTCAAACGAACTTCTTACTTATTGTTAGACAATTTTGAAACAATAAATATTATTTTTAAGAAGTAAACATATTTTTAAAACAGTTTGTTTGATTATTGTCAAACAAAATCAACCAATTTAATTTGAAAAGGTCTCTGACAAAATTTATCTATTTTCGTTTTTTTACCTATGTTGTAGTATATTCAGAGAGTTGAAAACAGCTATGCATTAATTTTTCAGATGTTCAGTTTTTTTTGTGAACAGCCATTTTGTATTGGTGGGTCAGCCTATTTTGCATTTTGTAGAGATTTACGTTAAACTCTGTAGCTCCTCGGTTTTTGGAGATATTTGGTTCAAAAAGAAACCATGTTAAAGAACATAAAATGTACAATTTTTTCTGTTAAGTATATATATATATATATATATATATATATATATATATATATATATATATATATATTATATATATATATATAGGCCTATACTAAATTGTAAATTAGCAGAAAATAGGTAAATGTTAACGTTTCCAAAATAAAAAGCTTCTCTTTAAAAATTAAAAGTGTTAAAGATAAAACGAAGACTCAAATTCATTTTTTGTGGATATAGTGTCTATAGTATACTACTTCCCTAAAAAGTATCAGGCCAGAGAGTTACATCCTTTTTTAAAGGGTCTTCAAATATTGCAATTTTCCTAAAATCAGGTATTTTCGATCTGAAATATCTCGGAAGGGACACACTTTAAAAACCCAATATTTTCACAAAACGTTCTTTAATGGTGTTATACTAAGTGGTTAAAATTTCATCACTGAGACTTTATTAGCTTTTTGGTTAGAAATTTAAAAAATAGCTAAAACTTCTGGAAAATAAAAAAAAATTAGCGACTATCATTGGTTGATTTGACATGGATTGACCGTTAGATATACAGTATGTTTTTTATCGTGGGCCATAGGATTTTACATGCTAAAACTTTTACCTTGTGTTAATGTATATTTTATCATATAATTTTGAAGCAAATTTTTGTTAGTAATATAAATCAATTATTTTTCTATATGATGGGATTAATTAGAATTATTTAAACATGTTTTATTCCATTAAAAAAATATTTTTTTTAATATAAGTGTCGACTCAAGTACCTGTTCCCCGTACATGTTCAGGTAATGATATTTATTAATATTGTTTAGTGCTATTTCAAAATTAATCATAAACTATTTGTATCCTTAATATGATGTATAATGCTCTAGTGCAGAGAAAGGAGCAGTGTTGAAGTTTTTTGCAACGCACATAAAAAGAAATACTGTACCAGGAAAAGTAAACTGCATACAATGTATGAATAGCAATTCTATATTATCTTCACGCGGTTGGACTGACATTAAATTTTGTGTTAAAAATCATATAGATAAAATTAAAAATTCAAAGAAAGTGGGAAAATTTTGTTAATTGAATACGAAATAAATTATATTACATGCACTTTTTATATACATATAAAGATTGTAATAATATTTGTATCATTTTATCATCCCGAACCCGTTTAAACTTTAAAACAGAATCCAATAAATTAATATAAATAAATGCTATTTAATTTGGTGAATTTGCATAATTTATGCATAATTTTAACTGTAATTCAAGTAAAGTGGGAACAAAAAAATCAATTTAAGTTGGGTATTAATTGTCAAGAACAATAATAATTTAGACAATTACAAGAAATTCCGTGCATTTTTAACATTTAATTGTACATTTTATTTCTCTGTTTGCAATTTTATGTTTCATAAATAATTCAATTTTTATTTATTTATTAATAATTACTGTTATTAATTTAATTAATTTCTCTACTCACAATTTCTTATTTCATTAATATTTTAATATTTCAATATTTATTTATTAATAATTTATGTTATTTATTTAATTGAAATATTTATGAATGGACACTGCAAGTCCTAACGCCAACTGTAAATCTATTTCCAACCCGAGAATTGAGCAAACAATGCGATCCCCTCGGTAGGTATGTGCGATAGGTCGGCAACGCAGCATATTTTGTTCCAGGTGGCGCTACCAACAAGGGTTGTCACAATTTGGTGTGTAGCACACATGATCGGTACCCATGATGTGGCGTCATACACACAATTATTTTTAAGGTATCATAACTTTCGTGAGAATGATTTTAGAGAATTTTCGTATAGATAACTGAAATAATCTGATCTTCTTTAACATTGGTACTAAATGTCGTAAGTGTGACATATGAAGCAATGGAGAAATAGCCGAATGTACTTGTGGCACGGAGGGTAAGGTGCCACAAGAACGCGCCTCCGCCACAATTCAGGATGTAGCACACACAAAGTGCCACAAATATGTGGGGACACACACAGCCAGACAGACACACACACACACACACACACACACAGACACAAAAAAAATTTTTCCAGAAATTGTTGAAATGGCATCTAGGGACCCCAAAACGGATATTTCCGTAAAAAAAAATTTTGAAAAAAAAATCACGATCACAATACTTTCTCGTACTTCGTAACGGAGAAAGTAAAAATACGGCAAAGTATTTTGATCCTAAAATTTTTTTTAACGGAAATTTATTTTTTGATATCGACGATTCCGACAATTTTTGGAAAAATATTGTTTATGCTGTGTATCTGTGTGTGAGCACTGTATCTCAAAAAGTAATACGGGTATTGAAATGAAACTTTAGAACTTTACGAGACTCCTGCTCTTGCAAAAAAAATCTTAAACCTAAGTTTTTTACTTTCTCCGTTACGAAGTACGAGAAAGTATTGTGATCGTGATTTTTTTTCAATTTTTTTTTTCGGAAATATCCGTTTTGGGGTCCCTAGATGCCTTTTCAACAATTTCTGGACAACAATTTTTTGTGTCTGTGTGTGTGCGCGCGCTGTATCTTAAAAACTAATAGAACAATTCACATAAAACTTTGAACATAAGCTTTATTTGACAATTCGAAGAACTGAAAAGCTTTTGGTAAAATTCTGTACGCCTGAAGTGGGTGTTTACCTTAACCGTTTTTTGTTTTTTTCAATATTTTTTTTAAATATGGAAAATTTTACGAAAAAATTCAAATAAATTTTGAAGGCAACGAAAAAATGAACATGTTTTATTTGAAAATATTTTTGATAAAATCATTTTTATTGGAGAAAAAAATTTATTAATTTTTTTTTTCATTTTTGGTTTATAATTAAACGATAATAGTTACAGCAAATTTACATGATTAATAATTGTAAAGAATGCCAAATTGAACAACTTATAAACAATAAATTTTTTCGAAATCTCTTTGGTTTCTGAGTAAACTGACTATTAAACTGAACTTACGTGCCACAATTTTAGGTTATGTCACAGACGAGCGATATAAATTAAAATGCGCAAAAAGTACTTCATCAATTAACATGAAACTTTGAACATAAGCCTTATTTGATAATCCAAATAACTGAAAAGCTTTTGGTAAAATTTCATACACCGGAAGTGGGTGTTTACCTTAACTGTTTTTTGTTTTTCTCCGATATTCTTTAAATATGAAAAATATTATAAAAGCACTTAAACAAAACTTGAAGACAACAAAGAAACTAACATCTTTTGTTTGAAAATATTTTTCGTAAAATGTCTGGTTTTTGGAAAATAATAGTTATTAAATAGTTATTATTTCTTTGTAATTTTTGGTTTATAATTATGAAACAATAATAGTTACAGCAAATTTATTTTAATAATAATTGCAGAGAATGCCAAAATGAACAACTTATAAAGAATAAGTATTTTTCGAAATCTCTTTGGTTTTTAAGCAAACTGAAGTATAATTTGTCATTTTCATCTTTCATAAAATTGACGTTTTAAATGTCAGTTTCATCCGATTCTACAAAACGCTGTATGTAAATTTAAAACATGATTTGAGTTGAAAATAAACCATGAAAGCGTAAATATAAATGATACCACTAAGTTGGAGAAAGTAACATGATGGCCACATCACCTTTTTTTGAAACTCAATAAGTAACATACATTAAAAAAAATATAAGATGGACTTAAATTAATTAATCGTTTATTATTGGTTTACTATTGCAACTCTGTTCGATTTATAGGTTTCCACTAAAATCAACTCGCAAAAAAATTCTTAAACGAAAAAAAAATAGTAGAGTTGTACCAAGCACTCAAGGCGTGTTGCGCAGTTGCAGCTCCGAAGATATTTTTGTCACGTTATTATTGGTTTACTATTGCAACTTTGCACGATTTATACTTTTCCACTAAAATCCACTCGCAAAAAAATTCTTCAACGAAAAAAAAATAGTAGAGTTGTACCAAGCAATCGAGGCGCGTTGCGCAGTTGCGGCTCTGAAGATATTTTCTTTTTCTCACTCTGCGCAAACTTTACCCCAACAAGTCTCGAGTGCTCGGTAATACTGTAACAACAGATATTTCTAAAAATTAAATTAAATTCCAATCAATCTATAATTTTACTACAAATGCAACTTCCCACGGCTTCCAATTTTCAACAGTTTTCCTTCTATTTGCTCCTTGGAGCTGTCTCCTGGATTTTTTTCCCGGGGTCCTTTCAGAATCACAAAAAAACGAGAAAATCTACAGCCTGTGACGGTCTTTGATTTATTACAAGCATGACAAATGTTTAACATCAATTAAAATTACAAAAGATGTTCAAACTGCCTTCCTTCAGCCTCAATACAGGCTCGACATCTTCTTAAAAATGATCTTGTTATCCGACGGGCGAATCTTCCGTTCTTGATTGATTCAGCCGCTTGAGTTAATCTTTGCCTTAATTCAGCTAAATTTTCTACTGGCTTACAATAAACTTTTTCGTTTTTTTTTAAATGGCCATAAATTTTTAAATACATTATTTGGATTTTTTTAAATATTTTTCTGATAGCTCTCATGACTTAGTCTGTTAAAAGATTTCGGCTTAACGTCGACTTCTGGGACACCCTGTATACTTCGTCGAACCTAAGTACTACAGATGTTTTACTGTATTTTCCATATTGATATTTTTACTCTCTCCGTTACGAAGTACGAGAAAGTATTGTGATCGTGATTTTTTTTCAAATTTTTTTTTTTACGGAAATATCCGTTTCGGGGTCCCTAGATGCGATTTCAACAATTTCTGATTTTTTTGTGTGTGTGTGTGTGTGTGTCTGCTTGTCTGTGCGCGCTGTATCTCAAAAACTAATAAAACAATTGATACGAAACTTTGAACATAAGTCTTATTTAATAATCCGAAGAACTGAAAAGCTTTAGGTTAAATTTCGTACACCGGAAGTGGGTGTTTACCTTAACTGTTTTTTTTCCAATATTTTCTTAAATAAAAAAAATATCACAAAAATATTTGAACAAATATTGAAGACAATAAAGAAATGAACACCTTTGGTTTAAAAATATTTTTCATAAAATCATTGTTATCCGAGAAAAAAAATCATTATTATTTTTTTCATGTTTGGTTTATAATTATGAAACGATAACAGTTACAGCAACTTTATGTTAATAATAATTGTAAAGAATGGCGAAGTGAACAACTTATAAAGTTTTTTTTTTCAAAATCTCTTTAGTTTTTGAGTAAACTGAGTTTTAGAATTTGAAGTAAAATTTTTCCATCTTCTAATTTTGACGTTTTAAACGTCAGTTTCATCCGAGTCTACAAAACGTTCGATGTACATTTAAAATATGATTTAAATTAAAAATAAACCATGAAAGCGTAAATATAAATGATACCATCAAATCGGAGAAAGTAACATGATGGCCACATCACATTTTTAAGGTGTAAGGTTAATTATTAAGACGTTATTGAGAAGTTATATTCGTACCGTTTGATAATATTGTAATCCTTCTCATTATAGTGCTGTATTAATCCCTTTTAAAATTTTCCTTCTTCTAAATATTATGTAATGGAAATATTTTCAATAAAAATTTAATTTATGGCACACTTATTAAAAAGAAATTAATTCATCCAATAGAGGGTTAACGACGGGGGAGTATCGCATCCTAACGACGGGAGCTTATCAGCTCAATTGATTAAATCAATTTAAATCGATTCAAATTAATCTACATTGGTGGAAAAAAATGAAACACTTGAAATTCCGAAATGTTCCGTGAAATTTTGACCATTTTTAAACCGCCATAATTCGGCGTATTTTCAATCGATTTTCATGAATCTTTGAGGAAGAAAAACTCTGAAGTGTCTTCTTTAAAAAATCAACCATGCAAACTTAAGCATAACCCCTTCCGCCCCCCTCTAGCACCACTGTGAAAAAAAATGTTTCTTTTTCAGGAAACCATTTCCAATTATGACGATGTCTTCGGAGTTTTTTTTTTGTCGACTTGATCCATCATAAAGGCATTAAAATTTGATCAATTCCCTATGCAGGACTCAAAGAACGAAGTTACTACGACGATTTGGCACAAAGTTATGGGTGTTTGAAAAAAGTGCATTTGAGTGATTTTGAGCAAACAATTATGGACAGGTATAATGGGGATGAATCAGAGGTTTCTAGTTCCGAATACGACTGGGGAAGATAATGAGGATTTAATTCCTGAGGAAGTGGAAAGGGATGTAAATTTTTAAATTACATTTATTGCCAAGGGACGAAGGTGTTCGGCATGAAACAGTCACGGTTGGAAAAAATGGTTTTAAATGGAAATCTTACGCACCTATAGAAACAAGAACACATTGATCGTTTTAGTTCGGGTCCAAGACAACGGAATTAAATTTTTTCAGCAATTGATTCTTGGAATACATTTGAAACTCAAAATATGTTTCAAGAAATAGTTATTTGCACTCAACAGAGAAGCAAAGCGTCAGTGTGCTGCAAAAAGTAAAAGATGGAAGGACACTGAATCAATGGAGCTAAATGCGTTTTTGGTGTGTTGATGTTGGCTGGCATTGAGAAGCGATGGGATACTCCAATACGAGAACTATTCTTAGATAAATGTTCCAATCCTTTGAATAAAGCAACAATGTCGGTGAATAGGTTTGAGAATTTACGGCATATTATGACAAAAGTACTCGTAAAGCACGTTTAGAAACAGGTAAGCTTGCACCAGTGAGATATATCTGGGAATGTTTTCTGGCACAATGTAGAAAATCTTGGATCCCCAAGATAAATGTGACAGCTGATCAACAGTTACTTGGATTTCGAGGACGCTGTAGATTTATTCAATATATGCCCAGGAAGCCTGCGAAATACGGCATCAATATTTTTTTATGTGTTAAAGTAAATCTGGCTATGTTATTGATGGATTATTTTATATTGCCAAACAACCTGGAGAAGAAAAACAATAGTATCTACACTTACAAATTCTGTCAAAAAAACGTCTCATAATTTGACATGTGATAATTTTTGTTTTGTTTTGTTGTATTCAAAATGGAATTGACATGTGGGTACAATTCGTCAAAACCAACAAGAAGTTCCTCCGCGATTCAAGGCCTCTAAAGATCAGTGCATTCTCAATGTTTGGATTTAATGAAAGCCTAATTTTACTAAATTATGTTCCAAAGAAAAACAAAGTACTTTCCTAAGTACCGTGCACCACGACGGTATGATTAATGAAAATTCCGCAAAGAAAAAACCTAAAATTATAGAATTCCATAATAAAACTAAGAGAGGTGTTGATCACATGGACAAAATGGTTGGAAATTATACATGCAAACGACAAACAAGACAGTGAACCTTTACAGTATTTTCTAATTGCTGCCCTAAATGCAGTCCTTTTATGTATCCAAGAATAACCACAATTTGAAAATGGAGAAAGTCATCGAAGAAAAAAAACAATAAAATGGCGGGTGCCGAAAGTCGTGAAACTGTGAACGAAATTAATTTAATCAAATTAAAGTTTACTTGCCATGGCTGCAAAACGTCTCTAGTGAAACCACATCCCTGCAATTGCTGTGATCAATTATACCACCTCAAGTGCAAGGAGAAACATTTGCTGAGCGTAATTAGTAAATCAACATGCCCAAGGAGCCCAAGTGAGGTTACGAACATTGAGGACTACGATTCCTGTCCGCTGTGCAGTCAAATACCAAATACAAGATGCAAAGATGCGTACGCAAAGATTGAAGCGTTGACTACTGAGGTAACCCTGTTAAAATTAATCATATCAGAAAAAGATGAAAAAACAGAGCTACTAAAGAGGCTTATACTCGAAAAAGATGAAGTCATCGCATTATTAAAGAATTCGACAAATATACCAACATTTGTTAGTTCGACTATTAATAAACAGGTGGCAGCCCCATACATCTGTGCACACAAGCAACATAAATTGCCTGCAAGTCCTGCATGTAATAAACAATTACCAGTTGCCCCAATGATTATTAACTCGTTCTCAGTATCAAAGGCACCATCACCTGAACAACACAATGATTTAAAATTACATAACGAAAGCCACCGCGGCATTATAGATATTAGTAATAGAAACGCCGAATGGCCAATAAACGATGAAATTGCAACTTTTGCTGAAAAACTAAAGACACCAAATTATAGTAATATATCAAATAATAACTATAATATCCCAAATAAGGACCGGGAAGCTAGAAATCTGACTCAGGACCATAGTATCACTAAACCAAGACGAATTATAGTAGGATCAAATTCTGATGATACTAGTATCAAAAGTACACCAAAAATGGGACATCTTCATGTATATCGAGTAAGTCCGTCAACAACTGAAGAGTCAATGAACACCTATTTATCAGGAACTGGTCTGACCCGTGCATTCTGCAAGGAGCTAAAGAGAGACGAACTTAGCTGTTCTTTCAAAGTGACATTCCAAATGGATCAGATCGATATCGCATACAACTCGAGCACCTGGCCTCAGGGAGTCGCTGTAAAACGGTTTTTTCTGAAGAAAAAATTCAACTCAAGACCGGGATAGTAAATGATAATTTATTCCTTTACATATTTCATCTCAACACTCAATCAATTTCAAACAAAACTGATATTATACAACTTGTGTCCAATATTTATAATTATAATATACTTTGTTTTAGTGAAACATGGCAAGATGAATCAAAAATTAATTACACTATTATACCGAACTTTGTACTAGCCGATGCTTTTTGTCGGAAGCAACAATCGTGTGGCGGTACAGCTATTTACGTGAGAAACGAAATCTCAGTTCACTGCAGACCAATCAGTTACATATCTGAGTTTGTAATTGAGTCGTGTTTAGAATGCTGTGGTATCTCGATATTCAATCAATTATGCATTATCTGTATATACCGTCCTCCTAACAACGGAAATTTTGATATATTCATTACTGAGCTTGAATCACTCATAAATAAACTTAGCAAGAATTTTTCATACATTTTCATATGTGGAGATCTAAATATAAATAAAGTCGATACCAACTGCAAATATAAAATTCTATGTGATATTCTACAGTCATATAATTTAACCTCGTTAATAAATGAGCCCACTCGTATTTCAACCACAAGTACATCCATTGACTATGTTTTGGTAAACGATTCAAGTCTTGTGATGAATTCTCTGAACTTTGATCCCGGAATCTCTGATCACCACGCACAGGAGGTTTTTTATAAACTACCTCTAATTTCTCAAATTAGTACTAAATCAGATAAAATAATGTACAAACGAGAAATTAATGAATCTGGTCTGCATGAGTTTCGTACCCTATTTTTAAAACACTATAGTTTGACCATTTCAAATGAACAACCTGTTGATGATATATTTAACGAATTTATAACTACATGCTCCTGGTGTTTTGAGGTCGCTTTTCCTAAATTAAAAAAGAATATAAAAGGTAAATTAACTAAGAAAATTAAATTTTCTAGAGAACTTCAGATTGAATATAACGAGTACAAATCACTTATACATCAAAATAGTCCACTCGGTATTTTACAAAGAGATGTGTATAAGCAAAAAAAGAAAATTATTAATAACAAGATACAAATTGAAAAAATTAATTATTATGAAAATATGATATCAGATGCTTCTAATAAAAGCAAAAAATTGTGGGAGCTAGCCAACTTGCCGAAATCTAAAGCTTACACAAATGAAATAAAAACTGACGATGATGATAAAATCATTAATAACATTGCGATTGCTAACGCATTTGGTAACTATTTTAATGACTCTATAAAACAATTAATACATAGCAACTCTAACTGCAACCCTCAGCAAAATTGCACACTTTCTCCATTTAATCAGAATTCAATGATTTTCACACCAACCACTTCTTTAGACATCATGAATGTTATACATAATCTCAAAGTTACGTCACCAGGACCAGATGAAATTCCAATCATTCTACTAAAAAAATGTTCAGATCTGATTTCACCACTACTGAGCTTCATATTTAATACGTCTGTTGCTCAAGGTAGATTTCCATCATCAATAAAATCAGCTCAAGTAGTCCCGGTTTATAAAAAGGGTAACAAAAAAAATGTGAAAAGCTACAGAGCAATATCCTTGCTAAGTTGCTATTCAAAAATTTTTGAGAAAACAATTTATAATCAGCTAATACTCTTTCTTGCCAATAACAATATCCTGTGTCCTGCGCAGCACGGTTTCAGGCCTGGTCTATCAACTGAAACTGCGTCAATCAGTCTTATTCAACATATTAATAGTGAACTTGACACCAACAAAAAGGTTGTAGGTCTCTTCTTTGATTTAACGCGTGCGTTTGACGTAATTAACATAAAATTTGTAATAAATAAACTAAATGCCATTGGCATACGTGGTGAAATTGGAAAGTGGATTGAATCATTTCTGGAAGATCGTTCATTTAGAGTAAAATATAGAGACAGTCTGTCCGAAGAATTCTTTACTGAATCAGGAACACCCCAAGGAAGTATACTGGGCCCATTGATATTCCTGATCTTCATAAATGATTTACCCTCGCATATAACGCAAGGCAAAGTATTTATGTATGCCGATGACACAACTATAGTCTTATCGGCAGATTCTAATGATGCTTTGCAAAACAATATAAATAAGTGTAGTAAAGAGTTTCAGAATTGGTGCAGTCAAAACGGATTAGTAATTAACCATGATAAAACTGTACTTTGCGAATTTTCAAACATCTATAACAAAATTGTCGATCGTGTTTACAACTCAGGTAACCACACTTTAACTAACAGTAGTAGCACCAAATTTTTAGGTTTAAATATTGATAATCATTTAAGCTGGGATAATCATATTACATCAGTTTTAAACAAAATCAATAGCTATTATTACCTGATATTTAATCTAACTAAAATGCTTAAAACTAAAAATATAATATCAGTGTACTATGGACTTATTTACTCGCAAATAAGTTACAACATCCAATGCTGGGGAATGTCTCGAGGGTCTAACAGGATTTTCATAGCCCAGAAACGTGTCCTTAGGTTAATTTTTAAAATAGGTTTGCGGAATTCGTGCCGACCAGTATTCATTAACAATCGCATCTTGACTGTACCTTGTATTTATATATATAAACTTTTGTGTATGGTTCACAAACAATCGGAGACAATTAAAGATACTTCACAAGCATATTACACGCGAAATAGAAATTTGCTTCCGACACCAAGACATCGTCACACATTTTTTGAAAAATCACCTTATTATTCCGGTATACAACTGTACAATCATCTTCCTAACAACTACAAAATTTTGAAACAAAATAAATTTAAAAATAATGTCAAATCGGTATTGATTGAGAGAGCATTCTACAGTGTTAGAGAATTCTTGGACTGCAACATAATGTAATAAATTTCACTGTATGTTCTATATGTTATTTTACAATAAGTCTGTATTTTTATTATGTATTTATATTTATTTTTGTCACTACCTGTTTTATATTATACATTATTTATATTTCTGACATGAGTATATACATATAAATGTATCTGTTCTCGAAAATAAATTCTATTCTATTCTATTCTAAGACTTTATGTGAAGAAGCTATGTAAAGAATTAGTGATAAGGAAAAACATTCACAAAACCCATATTTACGTAAAGGTACAATAGAATACATTTGCAGCCAATGTAGGAAAAATATATGTAAGTCTTATGAAGTGTATTAATTAATTGTAAATGAATATAAATACAAATTTTTTCTTTAAACTATTATTTTTTCTGTTATGAGACTTAAATATATGTATAAATGTAAAAAATAGCTTATGAATCCTAGGGTTAAACCGAAACTAACCTATTTTTACAATCCTGTTATTATTTCATACTACTAAATAATCTTTATTTATCAGTCATCTGCAAATTAATTCTAGCACTATCGACCTTATTTCATATTATTCTGTTATTCAGCATTCAAATATCAATGCTCCCGTGGATGTAGGACAGTAGGTCGTACATGAATATTCCAACTGTAATATCGAATTTCTCGGAAATGACAGAAATTGCGTGAATACGGAATCTGTGGATCCGCGGTTGATAATTGCGGTGTGTGGCTGAAACCCTTCCCATCTTCGTCCTTTCGTCCCTCCCATATCGATCGGCCGAGGAACGTCCGGCTTACGCTATTAATAAATCAGCGAGGACGTTCGACCTACTTTTCATCGATATCGGCTTATTTATGGAATTGGAACGTCTTCAGGTGGAATCGCCGCAAATCCTGCAAATTTTGAAACGTCAATTGATACTCCCGACCGCTTAGCCGGAGGGTGTTTGCCATGAATCATTCAGGGATGCAAATCCTTCGGAATCGCTCATCCAATCTCTTCCTGCTCTTTCATATCTCAACATAGAAAAGTGTCGGTATAAATAAGAGATTATGTGCTAGGATGTCATATGAAGCCAATAAAACATACAAGAGTTTAATAACCTTACCTTAGCCTCTGGAGCCATAAAACTTTGAAAAGGCCCGCTAATAACATCGCATTTTTTATAAAACTTGAAATGTCAAACTAACGAATATAACGTTTTTTTTTTAATTTTTACTTTCTCCGTTACGAAGTACGAGAAAGTATTGTGATCGTGATTTTTTTTTCAAACATTTTTTTTACAGAAATATTCGTTTTGGGGTCCCTAGATGCCATTTCAACAATTTCTGGAAAAAAAAAAATTGTGTCTGTGTGTATGTGTGTGTGTGTGTATCTGTGTGTGTGTGTGTGTGTGTAGGTTTCCGTATATTTGTGGCGACTTGTGTGGGAATCAGCCTGAACTGTGGCAAATTCTCAAATTGTGGCAACTTACACACGATGCCACAATGTTAAACTGAAATCTTAATTTTGAATAATTCTACCGATTTTTTCCAGACTATATATATTTTCCCGACTACACTCTAGTGCAAAAAAATAAAAATTTAAATGAAATGCAGGGATAACATCGCA
Source organism: Ocypus olens (assembly GCA_910593695.2). NCBI lineage: Eukaryota > Metazoa > Arthropoda > Insecta > Coleoptera > Staphylinidae > Ocypus > Ocypus olens. The sequence continues at coordinate 20,849,900 of OU343048.1, forward strand.
CAAAAATTCAGTTTACTTCACAAGACGTCGATCTTTCAAATTAATTTTGGTTTTTGAATGTGCAGCAATTTTCAGTCGAGTTAAGAATTTTCGAAAATGTATTTTTTTTAATGACGAATTCTCTAGCGCCAAAAAAATAAAAAATTATATAAAACGCGGGAAAAAGATTATAAAAAAATTAAAATCACTTCAAAAAACGTCATTCAAAATCATTTCGGCTTTTGAATACGCAGCATTTATCAGTCGAGTTACGAATTTTTGAAAATGTATTTTATTTAATGACGAATTCTCTAGCGCAAAAAAATTAAAATCAATATGAAACGCGGGAAAACAATTCTACAAAAATTCAAATCCCTCCACAAGACGTCGATCTTTTGAAATCATTTGGCTTTTTGAATGTACACCAATTTTTAGTCGAGTTATGAATTTTTGAAAATATATTTTGTTCAGAGACGCCCACTCGAATGCAAAATATTAAAAATTAATATGAAACGCGGGAAAAGAGTTGTACAAAAATTTAAATCACTTCACAAGACATCGATCTTTCAAAATTATTGTGGTTTTTGAATATGCTGGAATTTTCAGTCTAGTTACGAATTTTTGAAAATGTATTTTTTCAATGACGCACACTTGAGAGCAAAACATTAAAAATGAATATGAAACGCAGGGATAAAATTCTACAAAAATTCAGTTCACTTGACAAGGCGTCGATTTCTCGAAATCATTTTGGTTTTTGAATATGTAACAATTTTAAGTCGAGTTACGAAATTTTAAAAATATATTTTTTTTCAATATCGAACTCTCGGGAGCAAAAAAATAAAAAATAATATAAAACGCGGGAAAAAGGTTCTACAAAAATTTAAATCATTTCACAAGACGTCTATCTTTTAAAATCATTGTGGTTTTTGAATGTGCTGGAATTTTCAGTCTAGTTATGAATTTTTGAATTTTTTTTTCAAAGTCGAACTCTCGGGAGCAAAAAATTAAAAAATAATATGAAACGCGGGAACAGAGTTCTACAAAAATTCAAATCACCTCACAAGACATCGATCTTTCAAAATTATTGTGGTTTTTGAATAAACTGCAATTTTCAGTCTAGTTATGAATTTTTGAAAATGTATTTTTTTCAATGTCGAACTCTCGAGCGCAAAAAATTAAAAATTAATATGAACCGCAGGGATAAAATCCTACAAAAATTCAGTTTACTTCACAAGACGTCGGTCTTTCAAATTAATTTTGGCTTTTGAATCTGCAGCGATTTTCAGTCGAGTTACAAATTTTTGAAAATGTATTTTTTTCAATGACGCACACTCGAAAGCAAAAAAATAAAAATTAATATGAAACGCAGCGATAAAATTTTACAAAAAATCAGTTCACTTCACAAGACGTCGATCTTCCATAATAATTTTGGTTTTTAAATGTGTAGCAATTTTTAGTCGAGTTATGAATTTTTGAAAATGTATTTTCTTCAATGTCGAACTCTCGAGCGCAAAAAATTAAAAATTAATATGAACCGCAGGGATAAAATCCTACAAAAATTCAGTTTACTTCACAAGACGTCGGTCTTTCAAATTAATTTTGGCTTTTGAATCTGCAGCGATTTTCAGTCGAGTTACAAATTTTTGAAAATGTATTTTTTTCAATGACGCACACTCGAATGAAAAAAATTAAAAATTAATATTAAACGCAGGGATGAAATCCTACAAAATTTCAGTTCACTTCACAATACGTCGATCTTTCAAAATAATTTTGATTTTTTGGTTTTTGAATGTGGAGCAATTTTCAGTTGAGTTATAAATTTTTGAAAATGTGTTATTTTCAATGACGCACACTCGAGTGCAAAAAATGAAAAGTTAATATGGAGCAAAGGGATCAAATCCCCTCTCCCAAAAAAAAAAATGATTTGCTTCACAAGACGTCAATCTTCCAAAATAATTTTGGTTTTTGAATGTGCAGCAATTTTCAGTCGAGTTATGAAATTTTGAAAATGATTTTGTTTTTAATGACGAACACTCGAAGGCAAAAAAAAATACAAATAAATATCTCCATCGATGTTAATATTTTGAAGGTACCAGAAAAATAATAATAAATTTACATAGCGTAAATCAGATTTTTGCCCAGAACTTGCGGCGATTGTGGGCGTTTTAACAACTCTATCTGCAGAATAAATAGACTTTATTTCTACAATTAAATATTTATAATTTTAATAACGCTGCTTCATAAAGTTAGTATTGTAACAATTTTGCTATTCAATTTTGCTATAAAATTTTGCTAAAAGGCATTTGATAAAATTTTGTGCACCGTTAATGGGAATTTTTGATAATAAATGTTCTTCCTGGTTTTTATTTTGGAAAAACAAATGTAAAAATGAAAGTGTATAATTTTATATCTACAATTTAGAAATTACATTTACAATGTAAATAATTTCAAAATAAATAATTTACAAAGAATAAAATTCTTCCTAAAGCTGAGCAATTTTTGAAAATAATCAATAAATATGAAAAATATCTCTAAAAGCCCTACTGTAATTTAACCGGAGACAGTAACATGAAACACACATTTTTAATGAAACAACCATGCATTTAAAAGCCAAAGATGTTCAAAATATAGAAAGCAAAAAATAAATATATGTTACGATTCGTGGCAACGTTGCTTTTCACACACTGGTAGGTTATGCAATATTTGTGGCAACCCAAGCTCACACACGGTATGTTTCCGTATATTTGTGGCACCCTCGATACACACTTCACGTTTCCCTATATTTGTAATAATTTTTTTGCAATAACTTTGTTTATATAGAGGGTAAAGCAAAATTGACCACATATTCGGGCAGCATCTAAACGGAAGTGCCACAAATGAGGCTTATTCATGGGTTGCCACAAATATTGAGGGACGTGTATAGGTGTGTGTGTGTGTGTATGTGTGTGTGTGTGTCTGACTAATAGAGCAATTGATATGAAACTTTAAACATACGTCTTATTTAATAATCCGAAGAACTGAAAAGCTTTTGGTAAAATTTTGTACACCGGAAGTGGGTGTTTACCTTAACTGTTTTTTGTTTTTGGATAATATTTTCTCAAGTATGAAAAATATCACAAAAATATTTATACAAACATCGAAGACAACAAAGAAATGACCATTTTTTGCTTGAAAATATTTTTCATAAAATAATTGCTATTCGAGAAAAAAAATTATTATTTTTTTTTTATTTTTGGTATATAATTATGAAACGATAATAGTTACAGCAAATTTATATTAATAATAATTGTAGAGAATGCCAAAATGAACAACTTCTAAAGAATAAGTTTTTTTCGAAATCTTGTTAGTTTTTGAGTAAACTTTTGAATTTGAAGTATAATTTTTCCATCTTTCGTGATTTTGACGTTTTAAACGTCAGTTTTATCCGAGTTTACGCAACGCTCGATGTACATTTAAAATATGATTTCAATTGAAAATAAACGCATGAAAACGTAAATATAAAGTCGGAGAAAGTAACATGATGGCCACATCACCATTTTTATTTTTTAATTTAAAGGAAGGATGATTGACGGAAATTTGGGTTGGTGAATTATGGATGATATGGGGACATTGGCTTAGACAGCGTAGGTCATTCAGCCACAACCGATTATTTATAATATGTTATTCATATTAAATGAAAATAGACATCCACAAACATCCATGCCCTCACCGGGATTCGAACCCAGGACCCTCCGCATTAGTTCTGGCGCGCTAACTCACGCGGCTAGTGGGCCGACGAATATAACCTACCTAGCTAAAATTGTTAGTTACCATCGAGGAATCAAATTTAACAAATTCTTTGTCGTACAATTATTTCGACTTTGTAGGCAATGAACTTTTAGTAGCTTTGACTGCTATCGCACGAATTCCTTCAGAAATTATACCATATGTATAAAAATTATTTAGATAAAGGGCGGCTTTGTATTTTGGAACGTACGTTGCAGGTTTGATACGTCGCATCACGTCTTCGCCACCAGTTGTTCATATGACATAAAGTCAACAACGTGCTGAACTAATCTAAGACCGTGATTTTGTTTATCATGGTCACCTTATCTAAATAATTTTTATACATATGGTAGAAGGTTGCTCGTTGTAATGTCGAAAAAACTATTGTTTCGAGAATCATTCAATCACAATTGATAAACTATAAAACAGTAAAGTTAGGTAAACTTTTTAATAGTCAAAGTAACAAAAATATGCTACAAATTTTCCTTTAAGCATAACATAATCAACAGAATCTAACACTTAAGAGATGATAATCATGCCAACATTTATTTTCTTACCGTTAGATCTCCCCTAGTTTGATTTAGTGCTAACACACCCTATACACGAATTTTATTATTTATTATCGTTGTTATTAAATATTAAGGTGTGCTCGGCGGTGTCGGCGATTTTTCATCCCGGGCGGAGGCTGCGGCGGAGTTTTTTGGGGCCGTCCGCGCTCTCGCCCCTTATCTTCCTTCCTTGGCGCGATGATGAATTGCCCCCATTCCAGCAGTGCCACCCCCCGTTTCGAATCGATGTTTAAACATGCGAGTCTAATAAACGATGATGTATTACTGGGGGTGGTCATGGGGTTCACCTTTAGGTTACTTCCGTTTTTTTTGCCACAATTTATAGTAAATCACGAAGGTTGAAAACACTTGTAAGTTTAATTGATATTTGAACACTGTGGCTATTACCAGAAGTGCTTTTCTCCACTTTGCGCACTTATAAGAGGTAATCATTCTTGGACCCTGAGTGTTAAGTGTGATTGGGTGCTTTCTCCGTACAAAGTACATAAAATTTTACAATGTTTAACGTTTAAAAAGAGGTCCTTTAAAATTGAAAACTTTTGAATTGGATTAAATTTTTGATTTCAATAAAAAAATTAATTTTTAATCTGTTCTATACAGTATACAAATAAGCGGTAGTGGACAATGCCAGTAGATAATAAAAAAATAAAGATTGATGGTTAAGCCGTTAACTTCGTGGTACATTTTGGAACTTTAAATAAAACAGTTTCTTTGTTAATACCACACTTTATGATTATAATAATTATAATAAGGTGTGATATTAACAAAAAAACTGTTTTATTTAAAGGTAATAAAAACTTTAAAAAGATAATCTGTTATAGAGAGCATAAAAAAGGATTTTGATATACAGGTTCAATTTTTTTTTCGTAAACAATGTATTAAACTCATTAAAAGGAAAAAAACAAGTTTCTAGAACACATATCTTTAAATGCTTCCTAACGAAGATGTCGCATTTTAAACTTTTAAAATTGAAAGACACATGTTTATAGCAACTTATTTTTTTTCCTTTTGATGAGTTTAATGCAATTTTTTTTTCAAAAACAATCTGAACCTCCCTGTATAATACAACATAAACAAGGTAAATTAAAAGTAGCCTAAAAACTTAATTTGCCTCTGAAAATAATTTCTATGTGTATCTATTAGATATAAAAATAAAAGGGCAGCGAATGGAAAATATTAAACACAATATTCAACGCCAGTACAAAATTAAATTTAATTTCAGTATTGCAAAAAAAGCTAGTGCAGTAATTTGTGCGCGCTTTCACCGAATTCATACACTAATCGAATCTCCGTACATGTTGAAGCGCTGACGTTAATTGTGGACTGGTTGACACCAGGATGGATGTATTGGCCGATTAATAATTAATATTAAAGTTTTCGATAGGTAATAAATATTTGCCGCCCGGAAATTCATGCCGGATTCGGACTACAATGCGAACAAATTAATCATTGGTCGGCGGCTCGAATATGGCTGTATTATTAGAAAATTTGCCTTCAATTACTGTCTGTAAATAATTTATTGTGATAATTTAACTCATGTATAAAACATGTGCATTTAAATTGGATAAAAAGGTAAATAAATAAACTAATGTAGTTGATGATTGTTGTGCTAATTTCTTGATAGAACCGGATATACAGGGTACCCGTATATCTTGCATTAGAAAATGTAGAAATCCAATATGGCGGCCATAAAAAAAACAAAAGTTGTCTATTGTTTCTCCGCGATCTTGAAAGTTACAATAAATCTAATAACATATTTAGATCCTCCATTAAAAAGGGCTCTAATAATGTCTGAGTGCAAAATGCGCAATAGTAATAGTTTTCGAATAAAATAGTAAAACTGAAAATTGAATTTTTTTATTTTTTCGCGATTTTTTTTAAACAAAAAAAGGTAACTCAAATTTCTCAACAGATTATTAATCAACGTTATAATACACAACTTTGCCCTAATTTAACCAACCTCGTATCTCTTAAGATAACTTAAATTCCCATGGTGCCGCTCGAAAAACGGGCACCCTGTATAATAAACTTTTTATATTCCTTGATTTTATTTTAAATTCCCTGATACGTGTTTCGATCTTTTTCGATTCATTGTCAAAGGTTATAGATATAGTATAATCTTTGATAATGATCTCGAATGATTTGATAATGATCGTTCGAAAGAAGTGTTTTTCTTCACCAAATATAAATAAACTAAATTAATTTCGAACTGTAACTGCCTAATTTTCAAGTCCGATAATTCAATCCAAATCCAACTTTACACAAAGTAGATTAAGCTTCATAATTCGGTAAACATTTCAAAACATCCCTTCACTAGATTTCGAGCTAATCTTACGAAAACGCAGCTTGCATTCATGTTGAAGCTGCTCATTGTTCGATGGTTTGAAAAATATAAAAATAATCGCCACTATCTCAAAACTTTCAAAATTTACTCAAAATACAGTATATCCCCCGGATGAAGTTGACAAGAGGAAACAAATCTTATTATTTATTTTACGACAAAAAGTCATTCTTTATAAAAAGTTCTGCTTGTTGCATAAATAGGTTTACCATCATAAAATTTAAGAATAAAAAAATTCTAATCCTAAATTTAGATTGTATGGTTGTATGTTATTAACCAGCCATTGGTGACGAAAATTTAATAGTGATGCCGGTCTCGCGGACCGGGGCTTTCAACTGAAGATTTTTCGAAACGTGTTACTAATAGTTCATGTTTTTTTTAATAAATTTATGCTCTTTGACAATAAAACAAAGATATTTAATCAATTTAAGCTCTGCAATGCGGCAGCTACACGAAATTGCAACAAAAAACAATAACGGAGAATAAAGTTATTCAACACACCCGGTCTCACAGACCAGTAGGTCACCATTGGCGGGTTAAGTTCAATTAAGATAACATGCTATCTTGAATTTAATGTAGATATTAATAATTTAATTTTGTCGATCAAAGTGTATTGTCTTGCCTAATAATATTGACTGTCAAACGTCATTAAGTTTAGATTGTTCAATTCAGTTATTTCCCGTTAGTTTAATAAAATGTTAAACATTGAAGAACGTATTTATTTGGTTAAATATTATGGCATTTCGAAATCAATCCCAATAAATCTAAACTTTTCATCCCATACCATAAAATTACTCCTTCATCGCCCAAAATAAAAATTACTAATACCTATATATCCCCATCCCACACCTGTAAATACCTCGGTATATTGTTTGACTCCAAATTATCCTTCAAACTCCATTCCCTTTCTGTTAAAAATAAAATCAAAACTAGGGCGCGGCATTTTCGCGCTCTTACTTATAAAAATCAAGGCATTACAGTGAAAACCGCCGTAAACATCTATAAAGCGATATGCCGCCCCTTGTTAGATTACAGTTCTATTATTTTTACCCAATGCCGACATCCCACCCTCCAAAACTTCCGTGTAGCAGAAAGATCCGCCCTCAGAACGCTAACAAAAATCCGACACCCTAATAACCCACTCCATAACCCCTCCAATACACTCCTCTACGACTCTACCCAAATAGTTCCTATAACCCAGCGTACATTAGCCATTGCCAAGAAATTCTCCACTAACCACAACAACATCACCATATTAAACAAATATTGTATCCTGCGCAACCCAAACATCCCTTCGAAATTTAAATACCCCATCACTACGATACATCAATTCATTAGATCGCATCATCAAGACGGTTAATCGACTCGACGTACAAATTTTTTGAGACAGGGCAGAAAGACCTATGGTCGATAGCCCAGACAGGGACGTACTAACCCCTTTAATCTAATTGTGTATAATGTAATATAATGTAATAATGTACGTACCTGTAATAAAGATGTTGTATATATATTATGGCATTGGAAACTAATCTTATCGATATACTTGTTTCATGAAAAATTTCCAAACACTGCAGTATCACGCGAGTTACTGCGTAAACTGTTAAATAAATTTGATTCAACTGTATCTGTAATGACTGTTAAGAAACCGAAGCAAAACTACAACGAAAGCGATGCGGCTACAATCTTGGCATTAGATTCAGTAATAGAAACACCAAAGTTATCTTTACGTAAACGAGCACAAAAACTGAATATTAGTAAAACTCATTTGCAAAGCATTTACAGCAACAACAAAGTCCGGCCTTTTAAACCAAAGTTCCGACATACACTTGATAATGAAGATGAAGAGAAGTGATTAGATTTTTGTTTATGGGAATTCTTGTTATTTTAAAAAGAGAGTTCCCGTGGACTCGAGAAAAAATAATTGAAATTGTGGATTGACTGTACATTTATAGGCTAATGTTAATTACATTCTCAGCGTTTGATTTATTATAAATCATTAAAATTGAAGAAATTTTTATTTGACGGTGAAGATGCCGGGAAATTCGTGGCTGAAAAATCCGTGGCTATCTTCACATCGGTATATTTCCAGCAACATTTTAACGCCTTCACCATCACTGCTTAATGTTATTTATTGGTATAATTGATAATTAAAAAAATAATTTTTTACAAGTATATACCAAGAATAAGCCTAATTAATCTAACCAAATACACCTATTTTTAAATCATCAAATTTTGTGATAAAAGAAAAAATTCTTTAATTTTGCAATTTTTCTTTTAAATTCATAACTTGCTGTCGGTCTTTAATTTCAATAATTTTGTCACCAACCGTTTAAAAAAATTATCTAGTAATAATACAAGCAAAAAAAATTCACGGAGTTTCTACTGTTTAGAAAGAAAAAAAGGTTCCACCTGTAACTATATAAGCTCAGCCATAAAAAAATCATACCTCCTGTTGTCAGGCCTTAATTTTAATAATGTTGTCAACTGTTTAACTCTTTGCAGTCTAAGGTTTTTTTTTCTAAAGCGTTTTAGCAAGTCCAAGCCATTTTAACTGAATTTATTATTAACCCTCTATTGAATGATTTATTTAAACATAAAAATATAAGGTTTTACATTAAATGGTCAAAGCATGAAGGCAAAATTATATTTTTTTATAAAATTTGTTGATCTTTTATTTGGTTTAGTACTGATGTAATTTTATCAGTATTTTTGGCAGCAACACAATTATCAAAGAAATGAAGAGAGCGTTTGAGTTCTTCAAACTTGTTTAAGAGGCATAACATCCGTAATTTGAACCATTCTGGTTTTAGCGGTCCAATACCTGTGTTAGGAAAGTTGTCTGATGAGAGACATCCAAATCAATATTCCTATGGATTGCTTCATTTCCTTAGAGTTACTTGTAATTGGTTTGCTTAGTTTTTTTCTGTACGCTGTACGACATTTTTGCTCAACCGGTTAAGAAATACAGAAAAAAATTAAAGTCTTCTCAAAAATAAATTTTGTTGAGGATCTCTTATAGTTTCCGAATCTATTTTATTTATTTTAGTAATTATTTATTTCGTAAGATAGCAGCACCTTGCCCAACAAAAATTATGTCCCCATTTGGGAATGGTATGCAATAGAGAGTTAATTACAGTTTTAGGAAACGTAAGATATTAAAAAGGCTTAAATGAGTAAATAAATTAATAAAAATGATTTTTAATTAACAAGAAAATTAGCTTAAGTGTGATATTTCTTAAAACAATCTCCAGAATGGAGGCCGGGTTTTGCAATATGTCGTTTCTCGTCTTCCTCCGCGATTTTTTCTATTTGAGCATACCATACAATCTTTATGTTTCATATCTTTAACTTCTATCATTCTCATATTTATATATTAATCCAAGAAATGTTTTCATTTCAATTTCAGTGACATCAGTCCAATTATGCCAAATAGAATATTTTCTTAGTGGTTTTTCCGTTATAGTTTTCGATGCACAGAAATTAGTTTCTCTAACAATGTTTTTAATTTCGTCCGTAAAACGCGTACAAGAGATGAAGCGCTCAAGATCCGTTTATGGGTGTACATGAATTAAAATATTATTTAAAACAATTTGTATAAATATTCTTGACATAAAATAAAATAATAAATTTTGTTGGAATGCAAGGTTAAGTCAATAATTTTGGAAGACTGCATAATAAAGAAATACCTAGAGAAAATATTAAAAATATTCAACATTAATTTTCTTGGCCAGTAAAGGAATTCTTGTCTAAGAGATTATTACAATTGTAAATTTTGTAGTCTACACATGAAACAAAAGTAATTTTGAAATAAAACACCTTTATCTTTGCTCCATCTAATATAAAGTATACTATTAAACGAGTGAGAAAGTTGGCCATTGCCACGAGGGTGAAGTTTGCAACACCAGCCGTAGGCGAGTATTGCAATTCACCCGAGTGGCAATGGCCAACTTGCTCACGAGTTTAATGCTATACTTTTTCGCATTATAATAAATAATTACCTAAAGATTTTTCTGGTAATATTAAATTATAACGAAGAATTTTTCTCATATTTGGAAATTGAGGCATTCCGCTGACAAAATTAGGATGTTTATGAATTTATGTTTTCAATGGTAACCGTAGTAACAAAACAAATATGGTGGAGCATAGGCTACTACTTAAAAGACGCACTCACACGTACGCGCAATCTCGCACGATTGGACTGGCTCTTTCCAATCCCGGGCGAAGGATCATACGTGTAAACGCAAGAACATCGCACAATATAAAAACACACACTTTTTGACTACGGGCGTCTTGCACCGGATTAGATCCTTGAAATTTTTTTTACATAAAATTCTACGCGCCACTCCAATCGCGACGGATATAACACGGTTTTGGCATTCACACTCTAGAATTTGTCCTGTACGGCCTGTGTAAGTAACGCACGGTTAGAATGATATTCAATAACCCGCAAAAGAATGTATATGTGAACGTACCTAAAACACTAATCTGTTGAGCACTTCATTGGAGAAATTTGGACGTTTATGAATACGTGTTTATACAAACAAATGGCACCCATAACAACAACTAAACTGCTGGGCAATGAAACTGCTATAATTTCATTGGCATTTTCATTGCCTAACAGATTTCATGTTAGGCAATGAAAATGTTATTATTTGATTGGACGTCACCTGTGGAGAAAATGATTCGGCCGAGTAATGGACAACTTTCTCAATCAACAATGATTCAGCAACGTTTATATTATTAAATAAGATGCCAAAAAAATAATTTAGTGGTATAACTAAGTCAAAAGTGTTTTATTTCAAAAATAATTTCGTATCACGTGTATCAATCAACATTGCCCGGCGCAGCCACCAGTAGTCGCAGAGTACAAAACCGCGCCGTCTATTTACAGTTATAATAATTTATTAGACAACAATCCGCTTTAGTTATTCACATATCTATATCGCTCACTCTTATTCGCGTTGTAAATATTTCAAGTCATTTAATCAATGTTCAATTTTTATTTATAAAGAACAAAAAAAATTCTACACAATCTTCATTTTTGGTCTCCTACTCCTACTCCTACACTAGGCGGTGAAAATATGTCCGTGCAGCACTCCAACGCAAATTATTATTAAAAACAACTTGAATGAAAAAATATCGCGTGCAGCGCATCATGGAAAATGCCCGTAAAAACTCATGTCAAGTCCACCTCTACATAGAACTGCGTCTAGTTATATTTCAAGCAAACACATTTTGGGGGCAATACTACAGTCTAGAAGAAACAACAAATTCTGCCAGTATTACGATATTAGTTCATCTATAAAAATTAGAAAATTAATAACTTTTATCGGAAGGCCTTAATTTTAACCATGTTATCATCAACTATATCTTGTAAAATTAAAAGCAAAAAAATCTATTTCTACTGTTTAAGATAAAAAAACTTCTTCCAGTAACCATATAAGCTTAGCTATAATAATTAAAAAATAATAACTTTTGTTGTCAGGCCTTAATTTTAATAATGTTATCATTAACTGGTTAAACAATGTATCTAGTAATATTACAAGCAAAATAATTTCAAAGGATTTCTACCGCTTAAAAGAAAAAAATATCTACCACGTTACATATTAATAATTTAAAAAAAAGAACAAATTTAAATTTTGTAGCAAATAAGTCTGCCCTATAATGGATTGAAACAGATGAAAACGAAAAAAAAATCTGAATTGAAAGATTTTGTTACTTTTTGCCACAAATAATTATTTATTTACTCAGTGCATTTTTTTCAATTCACTTCAGTAATGTAATTTATTTACATTCGACTTTAATATTTTGAATTTATTTAATTAATTAATCATTAAATGTATTTAATAAAAAGCGAAATATAGCCTGAATATATGAATATTTACCCTGCTCGAAAATCTATAAAATTATTATTCATTTTATAGAATTATAAATAGGTTGAATCTCCACATATTTATAGTTATATTTTGTTTTCGCTGTATATTTAATGCATTCAATTTCAATTAATGTATCTATTCTGTGAGTGAAATATTTTTGGAAAAATTTATTTACAAACATTCTAAGATAATAAATTCAATAAAACTAAATGTAGCCTGAATATATGAATATTCAACCTGTTCGTAACTCTGCAAGCAAAATTAAGTCTTACTAAGACTATAAACAAATAGCTTATTGATATATTATTCTGCAAAAAGTAAGGTTGTTTCTAATTTATTTATTCTAAAATAATATAAAAGTTTATTGCTGCAAATCAAACATAATTACAGTTGTTTGCAACAACAAAGCATATAAGCAATCCCCCGATACTTATTAATAAACCCATCTCAAAATTGGCATTGAATTATTAAGGGCCACGCTGTAAGAGAGGAAAACCATGGCTGGAGGGCTTTAAATGTGAAAAGGGCATTATGCTCACCTTATACACCATAAATATGTAGTGCAGGTATAGCGGTTCTTATTTATTGCCGCTACATGTACGTACACACTCACGACCCCAATATCGTTACGTATATATCTTATCATAAAACACAATAACTTACGTGCAGCCCATTCATATTTAAGTAATTAACACTGTAAATCAACAATAGGGTACGATAGAATCGAAATTTCGGAAGCACAGAGAACAAAGGGGAGTCAATACCGTAATAGAAATGCCAGTTGTATTTAAGCACTTTAGGTAATAATGTGTTACATGAGGATTTACAATTGCTCTAATAATGTCTAGAATAAGCAAAATACAAATATACAGGGTCTTTTTTGTAACTTATGATTGTTAATGTCTATGTTCTATGTTATAATAATCACATCAACGCATTGCAATGTAGGCAACCAAGTACACAAAAGTAACAGTGACATTACGAATAGAGTTAGGTTAAATTGAATACGGTTTCACAGAATTCTGTTCGTTTGATTTTGTCCTCATTTGATAGTTGCTGATGTTTTGAAAACTTGTAAGCATTGTATTTAAATTCTTTTAATGTCTTGTAAACGGAAGCTGAACTTATTTGAAACTGTGCTGCAATAACTCTTAACGATGATATGGGGTTCTACTCTACGTAACATAAAATGTTGAGTTTCATCTCTTCCGTTAAAATGTGTTTTCCTTTAGCCCTTTTAATGTGAAAATTACTCACGCAGCCAGTATTGTCAAAATGATGGACAATATTACAAATTGTTGAGATGGATGGAACTTGTCTGCTCGGATACTCAACCGAAAACAAATCTCTAACACGTCGAATGCTGTTCCCACTCTTGTACCAATTAATTATCTGTATTCTTTCTTCGGTGGTGTAATACATTTTTATTAATAACACAATTTTGACAATTAAATAAAACTGAGTGTAAGTATGGTTGCCTACATTGTCAATACATTGCAATGCGTTGATGTGATTATTATAACATAGAACATAGACATTAACAATCATATGTTCTGAGTTTTAAAAAAAGACCCTGTATATCGGTAATGTATTTCATATGTTATTGATATTGTGTGTTGTGTATTTATAAAATAACTCTTTAAATTAATTTCATTTACTTTTTTGTTCTCTCTTGTTCAATACTTTTATTACCATGCACCGGATGCTATGCATTCCTTCCATTCTATCTCGAGCCGGTCCTGTATCAATACAGCAACAATATTTATAGTGTAGTATAGGGTAATAGATAAATAAACGTAAAAAGATAAGTACGTTAGAAAGCAATATTTGTTTAGTTAATTTTCTATTTGTTTATTGATGAAAGCTTAATGACTTGTCGGGAATCTCTTGTTCTAAGTAAGTCTCTTTCGGGCATCCGTAAAGAGACTCTAACACGACACTAAGTGCTGATATACTTTAAAAGGGTGAGGTTTATGGCTCTCCTTATGTTGCTGGAGACAAACAAGAAGTGTGTCACAACGTGCATTGAAGGGTGTTTATAGATTCTCGGAAGGATCAAGATCATTCTTTACACGAATCATATTACGGCAGAGAATGTGACCTAATATTTCATAACTATGGATCCCTTTGTAATAGGTAATGAAGCCCGCAAAAATACAAGCTGTAAGTCAGGCAAATAACCTAACAAATATTACTGCTTCAATAAGCATTGCGTAAACAAACGGCAATACAAAATAGGTCAAGGCTAATTCTGAATCAAAAAAATAGAGGGCGTCATGATCGAATCCAAGCATCTACTCAGGTCTATTCTGTAATTTATAGCACCTCTGTTAATTTCAATAGTTATTTAACTAACGAGTGGATTAATGGTAGCCATTAATGATCGAGACAGAATTAGAGAGAATTATCTGTTACCTGTTCTCGTCGCACCAGGATATAAATTCTACATTTTTTCGTTAAAATGTTTACTCTATTCTGGAAGCAAACTTAATGTTACAATTATCTGCATTGGCTAGTACTTTTGGCGGTGTTAATGTGAACTCGACACTATACATAGCAACAGACATTCACTTACACGCGTTTTAGAAATTTGACGTTTCACACTTTGACATTTAATGGTATATCATAATCGAAGGCGGTTCATCGCTAATTTGTTTCTAGCGCAAAGAATTAATATGCTTTTGCATTTACATGTGAAACAAATTATAGATCGTTTTCTCTCTATTATCAGTTACATTTCCAGTAAGTATAACTAATTAGCCACTCTTGAATTAGCTATTTAATGCTAAACTAGAAATCGTTCTTTTTTCAGGAAATATGATTGATAGGAATTCGAGGATGATAGGGAATTGGCTTAGCCAGCTAGGGCATTCAGCCACAACCGATGTATAGTATTTAATAATTCATTTAAGTGAAATGAGGACAAAGACTAAATATATCCAGGGACCCGCAAGGCTATTTTTCGTGTTGAAAAAGTAAAAAAAGTGACCGCCCGGACGGGACTCGAACCCGCACCAGCGGGGTCTAGAGGCCGGACCTCTACCCACTAGACCACCGCGGCCCTAGAAATAGTTCATTAATGAAAAATCGTTCATTAATAGGAGTCATTAATGAACGATTTTTAATACATATGGTTAGCTAATAACCAACGAGCAATGGAAAAAAAATTAACAGTACTGCCTTATTCTGTGCAAACACATTGGTTCAAATTTGAACATTTTGCCGTTAAAATTAAAGAAAAACACGTTAAATTAAACGACACATTTTGAGGTTCCTTTCATTTTAACATTAGTGTTTAAATAATAAAAATAGCTAATGAACTGCTAAATCTGGTATAGTAAAAAAAAGGAAGAAAATGAAAGAAGAATTTGGTTTAATAATTTAGAGAAAGTAAAAGTAGCAGATGAACCTGCGGAAGGACCAATAACATTTGTAAATCCTTATATCATAATAATAAAATACGAACAATCAGTGGCGGCTTGTGGAAAATTTTGATGGTAGAGCCACTTAGCGTACACAATATCCGCCTCCTTTTTGAAGAAAGAAAAATCTATCATTAAAAACATTTACTTGTTGCAGAAGCGCTAAACAATTAAATAAACACGAAAAATAGGCTGCATTAAATCTGTAATACCGTTCTTCGCCCGCGGAAATCAATTAAACGACGAATTGTATTTTGTGACCTTATCTACATCTCCTTAATAAGTGCAATACTTGAAGTTTTAAACTTATTTTTGGTTAAAAAACGGAAAATGATTCGTTGATCTTATCTACATCTCTCTAATTAGTGATGATCGTTATTTTCACTAACTGCTACTTTGCAACCGTTACTAAGAAATAATAACGGTAACCGTTATTGAAAAATCCCATTAACGGTGATTTTCTCAAAAGATATTTTATAAAAGGAACTCTTATAACCGATTCAATAACAAATCAGTTCTTAGTAACAGGAATCGATTCAATAACGAATCACGTTTAAAAAAAAACTCGAACAAATATTGAAAAGAAGTTGATGTGAAATTGACAAACACAAAATAGGCCAGTGATTTCACGAGAAAATGTAATCCGTTCTAAAATTACAAGAAATTTTTCAAATTTTGATATTTAAATCCATAAAAGCCATTTTCTGACTGGTGTAAACTCCTGGTATTGCCATGAATAAACTATTATTATTATTATTAATCATTAAAATCGAACAACGCATTCGGCAGTTGTACAATTTCAAAAATCAGTCGCGAAAATCTTGTAAATTTAAAAACTGCTATTTTTGCATTAATTTCAAGAATAAATTTGGAAATCCGTTTTAAAATGATATTAAATTCACAATATTTTAACATTTGTATCATCAAAATCGGTCAACACGTTGAGCAATTTAAAAATCAAAATTGCAATTAAAATCTTTGGTCTTCTTCGTAATTTTGGCGTTTAATTTTTGACATTATCGAAAAGTTCTCGACGACCGACAAGAAACCAAGACTCAAGGAGGAGATTATTTGCCCCTCCCTAGGATCCGCCAGTGATGAACCGTTTTGAATAATACTTAATTCGCCATACATTGACATTTAAATCATCAAAATCGGATAAATCATTCGGCAGTTGTACAATTTCAAAAATCAAAGATTTTAAAATGTTGGATTGCAATTTTTGCATTTTTTGTTAATTTCAAGAGAAAATTTTCGTTTTAAACTGTACAAAATTTGCCATATTTTGACGTTTGAATCATCAAAATCAAACAATTTGGCAGTTTCAAAAATAAAAATTACGATTTTACAAAATACAAAATTTTTGCATTTTGTGTTAATTTCACGGAAGCATTTCGTAATCCGTTGTAAAAGTACACTAAATTTTCCGTATTTTGACGTTTGAATCGTCAAAATCTAACAATGCTTTGCGCAGTTGGGTTTTTAAAAATTAATATTCGATTTTCTATTTTCGAAGTTTGAAAACGTGCAATTTTGACATTTTGCGTTGATTTTATGAAAAAGCAAAACTAATTGGGATTGTAAATTGCATGAAATTTGCCACAATTTTGACCTTAGAATCATCAAAATCGGACAACGCGTTTAGCAGTTGTGTAATTTCCAAAATCAAAATCACGATTTTAAAATATTCGAACTTGAAAAGTGCGATTTTTACATTTTGTGTTAATTGACCCCTAAGATGACTTTGTTACAAACGGTTACTGAGTAGTTATTTTAAATAACGGTTACTAAATAACTGGTTATATTGTGGTTACAGTAACTTACTTTAAATTGCCGTTTAAATAACAGTTATAGTACTGTTATAACTGTTTTCGGAAAATAACCGTTTATCTCATCACTAATGAGTACCGAAAGAATTTACAAAATCTGTTCTTTCGCTAAAAAAAAAAAAAAACAGAAAACAATTAAACTGCAAATTTATTTTTTTGTGCCTCTGCATCTATTCGGTGAGTACAACACTTTGCTGGAAGAATTTGCCAAATTTGGTCATCCGTTAACATTAGAAAAAACAATTGAAGACAAATGATTTTTTGGTCCTGTACTCGATGAGTACAATACTTTTCATAAGGAATTTTTAAAATCGGCCATTTTGTTCAAGGGTGAACTTCTTAAAACCACAATACAATTGAGCGGTTAAGTGATTTTTTTAAATATTTTGTGCATCCACACGGTGAGTGTAATATTTTCCTGGAAGAATTTTCAATATCTGTTTATCTGTTCAAGAGTTATCCTCAAAGACCAGAAAACAATTAAAGGGCAAATTTAATTTTTTGGTCTTTTCGGAAGAATTTGCCAAATTTGGTCATCCGTTCAAGAGTTATCATCCTCTAAAACCCGAAAAACAAATTAACAACAAATTTATTTTTTTGTTTCTATCTGCATCTTTGGGATGAATCTTACAAATCTAGTCGTCAGTTCAAAAGTTATCTTTAAAACACCAGACATTAATTTAACGACAAATTTAATATTTCTTTGCTAAAAGAATTTGAACTGTCTTTCCGTTTAACAATATTAGAGAATAATTTATTTTTTAATCTCATCTACATCTGTCCAATGGGTACGACACTGTGCCGAAACAATTTTCAAAATATGTTCTTTCGTTGAGGCGAGCACGCAGGAGGGGGGGGGGGGGGCTATCGGGCTTGATAAAAATGTGTTCAAGTTCGAGTTATCCTTGCAAAATCAAAAAAAAACAATTGAACGTCGAATTTATTTTTGTTTTTATCTGCATCTATTCTGTGAGAACAGCGTATTGCATCAAGAATTTTCAAAATTTGGTAATGTGTTATCCTTAAAAAATAAAAAATGGTGATGTGGTCATCATGTTACTTTCTCCGATCTTGATTGCATAACAGTTATTTATATTTATACTACCATGGTTTATTTTCATTTTAGATCAGATGATACTGACGTTTAAAACGTCAAAGTTATGAACGATAAAAATAACAAATTATACTTCCAATTCAAATAATCTTAAATTAGTTTATTAGAAAATTAAAAAAATCCTAATAAATTCTTGAAAAAAGTCCTAAAAACAAATCTTGATAAATCCTGGAAAAGATTTCTGAAAAATCCCTGAAACAGTACTGGTTATAACGTTCCAAAGAGAATACTCGAAAAAGTCTTGAATAAAACAGTCCTGAAAAAATCTGATTAAAAAGTCCTGATAAAAAGTCCAGAAAAAGAGTCCAGAAAAAAGTGCTCTGACAAAGAAATGTCTTGAAAAACAGGTTCTTGAAAAAGACCTGAAAAAAGTCCCGAAAACTGAGTAGTCACAAAAAAAATTCTGAGAAAAGGTCCCAAAAAAGACCTGATAAAAAGACTGTAGAAAAGTACTGAAAAAAGGCTTGAAAATTCAAAAAAGGGCCTTAAAAAGTCTTGAAAAAAACCTATAAAACAGTCCAGAAAAAAGTCCTGGATATAGTCCTTAAAATTATGGCCAAAATAAAGAATATTTAGGCTTAAAACACTAACATTTGGAACAAAAAAAAATCGAAGATCTAAAATACAGGCCAAAAAAATTAAAAATTCAAGCGGAAGAAAAGTAATTTGCAGTTTTTAGTCAAAAAAAAAATACTTTTTGGCTCAAAATAAGTTGCCGACCAGAAATTCGAAAAGAGTGGCCAAAAAGTAAAAAAAAAAAATACGCCCAAAAAACAATAATTCAGGTAAAAATATCTAAAATGAAGGGTGATAATTAAAAACTTAGTAAGAAAACTAGAAAATACAGGCAAAGAAAAATTAGCGCACAAGATTCAATAATTCAGGTTAAAGAATCAATATAGGACAACAAAAACATTAGACCAAAAATTCTGGCCTACAAAATCAAAGATGTGGACCAAAAAAAAAAACGAAAATTTTAACAAACAAATCGAACATTTAGAACAAAATAAAGAAAATTTAGGCCAAAATTACAAAAATTAAACCAAAAATCGAAAACTCGAAGCTTAAAATAAACAATGTAGACAAAAAACAGAAAATTTCAATAAACAAATCGAAAATTTTGGACAAAATAAAGAATATTTGGGCCCAAAACACTAAAATTTCGAACAAAAAAAGAGAAAAATTAATCAGAAATCTTAGTCTGAAAAAAAAAATGTAAAAAAAAAAATTAAAATTCCTAAAAGTCCTAAAAAGGCCCGAAAAAGTCGAGAAAATAGTCATAACAGAAGTTATGAAAAAAATTTCAGAAAACAACTGATAAGGCATTAAAAAAGTCTTGATAAAAAAATCCTGGGAAACGTCTTGAAAAAATTAACGTGATAAAAAATTCCTAAAAATAAGGTCCTAGAAAAAGTTCTGATAAAACGGCCAGAAAAAAAGTACTGAAAAAACATACAAAAAAGTGAGAATAAAGACCTTAAAAAGTCCTGAACAAAGCCTGTGAAATAGTCTCGCGAAAAGTCCTAATAAATTTCTGAAAAAAGTCTTGTAAAGAGTCCTTAAGAAGGTCCTAAAAAGACCCCAAAAAATTCCAGAAAATAGTCAAGACAAAAGCCTTAGAAGAGATCTGATAAAAGGCATTAAAAAAGTCCCAAAAAAGGTCCTGAACATAATAGTTTTTAAATAATCTTAAAAAAAGGCGCTGAAAAAAATTCGAAAAAGATGGGTTCTTAAACAAATGTCTTGAAAAACTTCTGAAAAAAAGTCGTAACAAAAGTTTTGAAAACATTGTCCTATAAAAAAAATCACAAAAAGAGACTTGCAAAAAGCCGAAGAAAAGACCTGAAAAAAATGCATTAGAAAAGTTTCAGAAAAATAATTCGGATTAAAAATCCTAAAAAAAAGTCACAAAAGAAGGCCCCAAACAAAAACTTTTTAGTCTTGAAAAAAGTTCTAAAAAAACTCTTAACAAAAGTTTTGAAAAAATCGCCCTGCAAAAAAACCCAAAAAGAGTCTTGCAAAAAGACTTAGAAAAGATCTGAAGAAGGCATTAAAAAGTCGTGAAAAAAGTTCCTGAAAAATAATCCTGAAAAGAAGTCTCAAAAACAAAAAGTTTTGAAAATAAAGTCTTGAAAAAGAGTCTCGAAAAAAAAATTCAGAAAAGAAGTCCTGAAAAAACATCGCTAAAGATGATTCCTGAAAATATGATCTTGAAGAAAAGTCCTGCAAAATAAGTTCTAGACAAAGGTTCTTAAAAAAGACCTGAAAAAAGAAATTAAAAAATCCTGAAAATACGGTCTTACAAAAAATATCTGAAAAAAGAGTCCTAAAAAAGTCGTAAAAAAAGTCCTGAAAAAGTCCTGAAATTTTGATTTATACTTTCATGATATTGTTTTCAATTTCAATGTATATCGAACGTGTAGTATTGGATGATTCTGACGTTTTAAACGTCAAAATTATGAAACATGGAAATGAAAAATGATACTTAAAATTCTAATAATCTTTACCGATGATTTACTCAAAAAGTAATGAGATTTCCAAAATAACTTATCCTTTATAAGTTATTAATTTTATCATTACCTACCAATATTATTAATATAAATTTGATTAACTGTTATCGTTTCTTAATTATAAACCAAAAATGACAAAAAAATTATAATTTTATTTTTTCATAAAACGTTTGTTTTTTGAAAAATATTTTGAAACAAAGGATGCTGATTTCTTTGTTACCTTCAAGATTTGTTTAGATGTTTTTGTAATATTTTTCATATTTAAAAAATTATTGGAGAAAAACAAAAAACGGCTAAGGGTAACGCATACTTAAGGTGTATGAAATTTTATCAAAAGCTTTTCAGTTCTTTGGATTTTTAAATAAGGCTTATGTTCAAAGTTCCATGTTAATTCATGTCGGAGTTTTTGAGATACGGCGCGCACAGACTGACACATCTCAATAGGAATGCATATTGAAAAAATGGTGATGTGGCCATCATGTTACTTTCTCCGACTTGATGGTATCATTTATATTTACGCTTTCATGGTTTATTTTCAATTTGAATCATATTTTAAATGTACATCGAGCGCTTTGTAAACTCGGAGGAAACTGACGTTTAAAACGTCAAAATTATGAAAGATAGAAAAATATAAAAACTTCAAATATAAAAACTTAATTTATTCAAAAACTAAAGGGATTTCGAAGAAAACTTATTTTTTGTAAATTGTTCATTTTAGCATTCTCTACAATTATTATTAACATACATTTGCTGTAATTAATATCGTTTTATAATTATAAACCAAAAATTAAAAAATAATAATAAATTTTTTTCTCGAATAAAAATGATTTTATGAAAAATGTTTTCAAGTAAAAGATGTTCATTTCTTTGTTGTCTTCAAAGTTTGTCTAAATGTTTTTGTGATATTTTTCATATTTACGAAAATATTGGCAAAAAACAAAAAACAGTTGAGGTAAACGCCCACTTCCGGTGTACGAAATTTTACCAAAAGCTTTTCAGTTCTTCAGATTATGAAATAAGACGGATGCTTAAAGTTTCATATCAACTGCTCTATTAGTTTTTAAGATACAGCGCGCACAGACAGACACACACAGACACACAGACACACACACAGACACACACACAGACACAAAAATGTTTTTCCAGAAATTGTTGAAATGGCATCTAGGGACCCCAAAACGGATATTTCCGTAAAAAAAAATTTTGGAAAAAAAATCACGATCACAATACTTTCTCGTACTTCGTAACGGAGAAAGTAAAAATGGTGATGTGGCCATCATGTTACTTGATGGTATCATTTATATTGACGTTTTCATGGTTTATTTTCAATTGAAATCGTATTTTAAATGTACGTCGAGCGCTTTGTAAACTCAGAGGAAACTGACGTTTAAAACGTCAAAATTATGAAAGATGGAAAAATTATACTTTAACAATAAAAACTCAATTTATTCAAAAACTAAAGGGATTTCGAAAAAAACTTATTCTTTGTAAGTTGTTCATTTTAGAATTCTCTACAATTATTATTAACATACATTTGCTGTAACTATTATCGTTTTATAATTATAAACCAAAAATTAAAAAATTAATAATAATTTTTTTTCTCGAATAAAAATGATTTTATGAAAAATGTTTTCAAGCAAAAGATAATTATTTCTTTGTTGTCTTCAAAGTTTGTTTAAATGTTTTTGTGATATTTTTCATATTTAAGAAAATATTGGCAAAAAACAAAAAACAGTTGAGGTAAACGCCCACTTCCGGTGTACGAAATTTTACCAAAAGCTTTTCAGTTCTTCAGATTATCAAATAAGACGGATGTTCAAAGTTTCATATCAATTGCTCTATTAGTTTTTGAGATACAGCGCGCACAGACAGACACACACAGACACACAGACACACACACACAGACACACACAGACACAAAAATGTTTTTCCAGAAATTGTTGAAATGGCATCTAGGGACCCCAAAACGGATATTTCCGTAAAAAAAAATTTTGGAAAAAAAATCACGATCACAATACTTTCTCGTACTTCGTAACGGAGAAAGTAAAAAAACAATTGATCTTCGAATTTCCATTTTTTTCTCAATTGACATGCATTTAGTACATGACTTGACTGTAAATTTTGTCAATAGTACATGAGCAAAAAGGCTTTTTCGGCGATGAATTAAATTTATTAATCGTGTGCGGTGCGGAAATAGGACTAACAAGCGCACGTTGTCGCGTGCACGAGATGAGCCAGAAATGAATTGACTTCAAATGCAGAACGCGCCCCTCCCCGAACCGCGCACCTCCCCGCCGCTTCCAATTCTTGCCGAGCATAAAATTAGAGGTAGTACCATGGCTCCTTGGCTCTACATAACGAGCCGCCCCTGCGTACAATGACAATTAAGATCACAGTAAATAAATTGTGACTAATATAAGGCAAGAGCCACAGAATTTTCTTTCAGAGTTGGCCATGCCCGAGAGAGAGAAACATAGCAGTCATGTCTAAGATTAATTCATTTTTTTCAAATCTAATTCAATTGAAGTAATCTACCTCATTTATTTCACAGCCAACTCTGAAACAAAATTGTATGGCTCACACGATATGTATATGATATGTATCTCTTGTGTTGTCTGTATTACAGAAGATAAATACTATCGGACGTTTCGTTTTTCATTAAATAAATAAAAGTGTATCTTCTAGGAGTCAGTAATATTAGAGGCACTGTTATTTAAATCCAAATCGCCAGAGCACAAAACAGCGTACAAAACGCGAATATTTGCTGGTCGCAATATGATAATGATAGCAAACTTACAATTTATTGGGCATTTATTATCTACAAGCCAATAAAAAATAATATAATTCCGATTTCAATTTTTTATTAATAAAAATTATTCAATATTTACATTGAAATTAAATATTTTGAAAGTAATACATTTTTTTATAATTATCCACTTGCAAACCATAATTACAAACTATATACTACTATAATATAAACGTAGCTAAAACACTTAGCTATTTATTGAATGAAATTCATACAATAACAAAAACGTTAAGTTAAGTTATGAACTCTAGTAATCGTTCCACTCTTCACAGGGCTGGATTTATTTGGGATAGCTTTTCAATTTTCGGGAATACAGGAAACGACAATTATTGAGCCGTTTTATTGCCGAGCCGGTCGAACGGGTCATATTATTGCCGTAATAAAAAGAGATTCTACCAAATGGATGACAGGTATAACCGTTTTACCCGAATTCGTAAGGGGTTAAGCAGGTGTATAACCTAATCATTTAACGTAACTGCATTTACTAGGTTTAATAATTAAATAATTCTGAAGCTGATCGCGAATATCATCATGTGGAAGAGAATAATGGGTTTGAGTGGAAGAACACATTGTGAACTCCGCCAGCAAATCCTGTGTCCTAAATTTGTTGGGTGATTAACTTTATTTATATATTGTTTGGCATATATTATATTAACAGGATATGTAAAGCTAATAAATAAATAAATAATAATCCTTATAAAAGAACAATTTAAACCGAAAGTTTTTTACATACAAGAAAACGAAATGTAGCCTGAATATATAAATATTCAACCTGTTCGTTAATCTGCAAAGCAAAAAATTAAGTCTTACTAAGACTATAA
Organism: Ocypus olens; assembly: GCA_910593695.2. NCBI lineage: Eukaryota > Metazoa > Arthropoda > Insecta > Coleoptera > Staphylinidae > Ocypus > Ocypus olens. The sequence continues at coordinate 20,874,932 of OU343048.1, forward strand.
ACAAATAACTTATTGAAACAACTACTTCCCTGTTTTTTACTGTGTGTGCAACCCTAGATCGTAATTAATTTAAATAAAATTAGTGGGAATTAAATCAAGCGCTCGTTTAATTATGAAATTATTTAAATAATTTTGTGGTAAAGGAATTTACTATGTAAATAGTTACAAATAGTTTGCTGTAAATTAAGTACAGAAAATGCGGCATCTCGTTTGAGTATTTGCTGTGCACGTAGAAATGTGTTTTGAATGCGAGTAATTTTGGTGCATGCACCGGGTCAGAAATAAAACAGCCGACAAAAGTGTTTAGATAAGCGGAAAATATTCAAATGAAACCCCCACGAAGCATCGGGCTGAAAATATTCGTCCGATAAACGTAAAACGCGATCGTGTCTGTTGGCTGGCTGGCGAAAAGTGCTCTTTCATTTCATCAAATACTAGAGATACCACGTATCGGTTCATTGCAACCATCCGACACTAAAATTTACATGGAATAAATTAACTATCTCAGGGCACGTTTGATGATAAACAATGTTTATTTAAGGCATATACAATAAAAACAATATTACGAGTACATACAAAAACATGAATGAGATTTTATTTCGCAAATGATAAAATAAAATGTAATATAAAATATGATTAAAATATGATTAAAATATTAAATAAATTTGTATAGAGAATTATGATTATTATATGTTTTTCAACTAACATAAAGAAAATGTAACATTACGATACTCATTTGTAACTGGCAGTGTTTCAATAAATAATGTAACAATATTTAAAACATTAATTAACAAAATGTATAGAAAAGGGCTGAAGGACTAGGTCGATGGCCCTTTCTAACATATGTATATTTTGTATGTATGTATGTTGGAATAAAGTTCATGTATATATATGTATAGAAAAAAAGAAAGAAAATATTATTCAAATATTACAAACAAACCTGTGAACTGAGTGATTGAGACATTTATGTAATCATATACTCTATAATAAGTCTGAAAAATGTTGCAAAACAAGTACACATGATGAAAAGATGTTGGAAAAATAGATCATTGCAAAATTTTTGTGGTCACAATTTTACACAGCTAATTTATGAGGTGGAAGAAATATTCAAAATATATACCAAAAAGATTATCTGAACGAATATTTATTTCAAGACCTCCGATGATACAGAATTAAAACAAAAATTCGTGAACGCCCGAGCATATTAACAATGCAAGCTACTTTTTTGGGTTTAAGATGTCAGCACTTTAAATCAATATACTACTGAGGTGAAATCAGAGATTGTATATCACATTATTTTAAGGAAGAATGTCTTAAGAGAAGCCGGTTAAAGTGTGGCAATATTAGAGATGAAATTGGCGTAAGCATCTAGGATATTCTGCCACAACCAGGGGCGGCTCGTTATATAGAGCCAAGGAGCCATGGCAGTACCTGTAGTTTCAAGCTCAGCAGGCATTTAAATTAATTCTTAAAACACTTTCTCGCCAGTTACTTTGGTCTAGGAAGGTAAATCATTCTTTTTCTCTTCAAAAATGAGGGGTGGGGATGGGGTGGCTATATTGTGTAAGTGGCGAAAATGGAAATCCTCGAGTTGTGAGTTTTTGAAAATTTTAATTTTCGAATTGTGTAATACTCGGGCAAAAAATTAAAAAAAATATAAAACGTGTTGACAAAATTCTGCAAAAATTAAAATACATTTGCAAATCACCGTTTTATCAATTTAAGTGCAGTTTTTGAAAATCCATCAATTATTTCGCGAGTTGTGAATTTTTGAAAATTTTAGATTTCCAATTGCGCAATACTCGAAAAGAAAAAAAGAAAAAAATATAAAACGTGTCGACTTAATTCTACAAAAATTAAACTAGATTTGCAAATCATTTTTTTGTCAAATTAAGTGCAGTTTCTGAAAATCCACTAATTACTTCGAGAGTTGTGAATTTTTGAAAATTTTAGTTTTCGAATTGTGCAATACTCGAGCAAAAAAACAAAAAAGAAAATAAAACGCGCAGACTAAATTCTATAAAAATTAAATTAGATTTGCAAATCATAGTTTTATCAAACTAAATGGAGTTTTTGAAAATCCACTGATTATTTCGCGAGTTGTGAATTTTTGAAAATTTCAGTTTTCGAATTGTGTACTACTCGAGTGAAAATTAAAAAATATATATATAAAACTCGTCGACGAAATTCTACAAAAATTAAACTGGATTTGCAAATCATCGTTTTATCAAACTAAATAGAGTATTTAAAAATCCACCAATTATTTCTCGAATTGTGAATTTTTGAAAATTTTAGATTTCCAATTGTGCAATACTCGAAAAAAAAAATAGAAAAAATGTAAAACGTGTTGACTAAATTCTACAAAAATTAAACAAGATTTGCAAATCATTGTAACTAAATAGAGTATTTGAAAATCCACCGATTATTTCACGAGTTGTGAATTTTTGAAAATTTTAGTTTTCGAATTGTGTACTATTCGAGTGAAAATTTAAAAAAATATATATAAAACGTGTCGATGAAATTCTACAAAAATTAAACTGGATTTGCAAATCATCGTTTTATCAAACTAAATAGAGTATTTGAAAATCCACCGATTATTTCGCAAGTTGTGAATGTTTGAAAATTTTAGTTTTCGAATTGTGTACTATTCGAGTGAAAATTTAAAAAATATATATATAAAACGTGTCGACGAAATTCTACAAAAATTAAACTGGATTTGCAAATCATCGTTTTATCAAACTAAATAGAGTATTTGAAAATCCACCGATTATTTCGCGAGTTGTGAATTTTTGAAAATTTTTGTTTTTGAATTGTGTACTATTCGAGTGAAAATTTAAAAAAATATATATAAAACGTATCGACGAAATTCTACAAAAATTAAACTGGATTTGAAAATCATCGTTTTATCAAACTAATTAGAGTATTTGAAAATCCACCGATTATTTCGCGAGTTGTGAATTTTTGAAAATTTTAGTTTTCGAATTGTGTAATACTCGAGCAAAAAAATTAAAAAAATATATAAAACGTGTCGACTAAATTCTACAAAAATTAAATTGGATTTGCCTATCATCGTTTTATCAAACTAAATAGAGTTTTTGAAAATCCGCCAATTATTTCGCGAGTTGTGAATTTTTTAAAATTTTAGTTTTCGAATTGTGTACTACTCGAGTGAAAATTTAAAATAAAATATATAAAACGTGTCGACGAAATTCTACAAAAATTAAACAAGATTTGCAAATCATCGTTTAATCAAATTAAACAGGGACAGTTCGTTATATAGAGCCAAGAAGCCATGGCACTACCTGTAGTTTCAAGCTCAGCAAGAATTTTTAAAACACTTTCGCCAGTTACTTTGGTCTAGGAAGATAAATCGTTTATTTTTTCTTTAAAAAAAGGAGGGGGGGGGGGTGAGAGGTGTATTGTATAAGTGGCTCTACCATCAACATGTTCCACGAGCCGCCACTGGCCACAACTGATAAATATATATTAAATTAAAAATAAGAACTAACTCTAAACAATTATGAACCCGAATAGTAAATTTTCATAAAAAAATAATTAACAGTTAGACGTGGGGCTTAAACCTACAGTATGTGTACCGAAAATAAACGCTAAAAAGATTTGAAAATTATAATCATTATTTGCTACTTTAATTCATATTAAATCTCTATCTTTATAGTTACAGAACCACAATTTTAATAATAGATCTAGACGCTTCACTAATTAAATACTGTACACGATTCTAAAATAATTCAATGATGCATTCGTGAATCCAGCGAAACTTCAGCTAACATTGTTAATTCGAATTTGCTCTTCTCTGAAAGTACACCAAAACACATCCGCTCTTAAATAATCGAATGAATATTTCGCCTCGGGTTTCCCTCGATTCTCCTCGCGAGATTTGATAACGTTTTTTCTTTCTTTCTGCTTCGCGTTAATGCGCCCCTGCGACGCGACCTTCCCTTTCATATTTCTGTGACGTTTGTGGAAAATTGAGCGTGTGAAAAATTGGAAAGAGGAAGACGGAGTGCGTCGTGATATTATTTTACGGGGAAATTCACGTCCGGAGATAACGTCGTTAGAAATTGTAATCTAAATGTTGTATCGCTTGCAGAGCGAAAATGAAATTTGCATGTTGAAAGGATGGGATTTGGCGATATTTTTTTATTGGTCTTTCACTTATAATTTCTTTATACATTACGAATGCAAATAAAATATTTAATTTTATTCATAAACGGAAAACCCCTATTATAATTGCAAGACGAATAAAAAAAAATGTGACCTAATTAATTAAATAATACGAATTTAACAGAAAATGAAGTAACAATTGAGGATTATAATATGTAATAATTATATTTAGGAAATATATTTCTTGCGTTTTTTGAAATAAATATATAGTGAACAAAATATCTTTAACCTGAAGTTTTCTGACAGTTTGTGTTTGTTAAGTATACTTTTAGAAAAGCATAATTAAAATAAAATATTCGTGGTATATTTTTGGTGGATGCGTCGTCAAAATCAGCGGCTAGAAATTAATTGCTAATTTCTTGTCGGTTGAATATTGAACTTTTATACCGTTATTCAAATATGATGGAAAACAATTTTAACAATTTACAAAAATATACTGGCCGCCATAAGTAAAATAACACCAAGAATTCGTCGTTGAAATTTTAATCATTTCTTAGTGTTGATTATTTACGCATTATCTGAAATTTTCATAAAAATTAAGCGACGAATTCTTGGTGTTATTTTACTTATGGCGGCCAGTATATATCTGAGAAAAACATTTACATTTATTTTTGGAATTATAAAGCCGAATCATCTCCGTGTTCATTTATTTTAAGAATTCAAATCAATATGCCAGATACAAATTTTAAAATTATTAGAAATATATGTTTGTAGATTATAGGATTACATCAAAAACCATTACAAGCGATAAATAAAAAAATGTTGATGGTTAATGGTGCTTTTTCAGATTTAAAGATTAATTATTCTAACATTTTCTAAGAAATTTCATATAAGCTGTTTTCTTTAGCATTTTACATAATATTTGTAAATGTAAGAGTACCTACGGTTAAGATTGTCAAAATACCGCTATCCCTAGATTTTTAATTTACTCGATAGTTTGTTCTGGCGTGTACAAATAAGATCCCCATCGCCGGTACGCCGAGAATTCCCTAGGTCCTCGCAAGGGCTCAAAAAATGGCGTACTTAATTACCTTTTTGACCAATTATTTTCAAGGTCATTTAGTCATTTAGATCCTAAAAAAATACCAAAAGTTTTAACATCGATTTTTAACATACAGGACCACAATGAAACTCGGTGTTTGACATTTGTATCACTTTTACTTCGTAAACATCCTCAAAAATACGCATCAAGACAAATTTTTATTATCTTGAAAAATCAATTTTTTTAATTTCTTAAGAGTTTTTACTATTTTACATTTTCTGGTTAAAAAAACGAACATTTTGGTTTTTGTTTCATCTTTGTAATTTACATATTCGCTGAGATATTACATTCTGAAATTTTCGGAGTATTTCGTTTTCGTCAAAACAATGAAAAACTTTTGTTTTCACTAAGAAATTACCAATTACTGTTTTATAGAGCGTTCTTTACCGAAAATCGACTTTTTTACGTTTTCAAGAGTTTTTACTATTTTACATTTTCTGGTTTAAAAAACGAACATTTTGGTTTTTGTTTCATCTTTGTTATTTAAATATTCCCTGACATATTGCATTCTGAAATTTTCGGAGCATTTCGTTTTCATCAAAAGAATGAAAAACTTTTGTTTTTCACTAAGAAATTACCAATTACTGTTTTATAGAGCGTTCTTTACCGGAAATTTTATAAATATACACGGTGTCTACCCCAAACCGTTCATTAAAAGTTTACGGGGTTGCCGTTGTATTGAAACATTGAAAAAATCCTCGTCACACGACAGAATCAGTGAAATATTTTTAATTTTCTATCACTAGTGCCAAATTTGTTATTTTAAATGAAACACTCTGTATATTATTATATTTTTGGATTCCTTTTAAATTCCAACATATTTAGGAGTACACGTATCTCTTTTAGTTTTCAAGAAAATTAATTATTTCTAAAATATGTCAACTAGTGAGATGCTGGGGTTTGCGTCAGGGTAGGGAAGTTTCTTCAGAGGTATGAAGCAGTACAACATGAAGGAGGTTGTTGACGTGGTCGTCCACGTCTGACCCCTATGCGTTTCAGAAATTCTTAGTTAAGTTTTATATTGCGGATAATGTGCCACGTGCAGGCTTCTTTCTTTTTACCAAATAACTTTTTTCACAGTAAAAGATAATTTAAAGTCCTGCCAAAATAAACTTAGACAATATTTATTTACAATGTGAAATCGAGATTTTAATTTTTCTGCCATAAATATTTTTCATCTTGGAAAATTTCTTTGCATTACAATAAATTAAAAACCTTTTTAAAATAACTCACATTAACATCAACGTTTTCACTTTCTCAGTACAATGTAAGGAAAATTATTTTTCGCAAAAATTTGCAAAATTTAAATTTTATTAATATTTTTCAAAAAGAACGTAAACATTTTTGAGATATTTAAAAATCTCTAAAATACAGGGTGGGGCACCTCATACGACGCAGTCATTTTATGGAAGACCATGTAACTTCGTGTTATTTTTTTCAAATGGATAGACTCATCGCTGTATGCACTATTTAAAATTATCACCAGTTATACAGGGTGTCCCATAAAAAATATACATATAAAAGTTATGTTTTTTTTTTAATGGAATACCTATCGTTTACCGTTTTAGAAATATTTTAAGATTTATTGAAATGAATGTGATAACGTCGAACCATTACAATCATTTCCATTGTTTGGTTGATGGTTCGAACTATAGGCCAACCATGATTTCATATAAAAAAATTATACAGGGTGATAAAAAAATGTGATGGAAAATCTTAACTTATAAAGTTGAATAACTTCGTTTTTTCAAATGGCACATCCTGTATTTAGTTATGTATTTTCATTAAAAACCAATTATCTTTCTGATAATAATAATTTTCGTGTATTCGGTAATGTTCATATCAAGAATTATTATTTAAAAAAAAAACAAAACTTTGATCTGGATATTTTTTATGGAAAACCCTGTATAACTGGTAATAATCTTAAATTGTGGATACAATGATCCTACGTCTATCCATTTGAAAATAATTGCACGAAGTTACATGGTTTTCCATAAAATGACCCCATCCTGTATGTGTTTAAATGATAAAAGGATGAATAGCGGAATAAGATGGTCAAAAGTGCCCTCAAACTAAATGAGCTGGGAGATTAAAAATAATATTTAGGATCATAAAAAAGTCAGATTCGACAAAAAAAGTAGCCCCCCGCCCCCTCTCATCCCCTGCTATAGTCAAAAACGTATTTTTTTGGTTTTTAATTTTTCCTGCACATCCAACTAACTTCTGACTTTCGGTAGGTACCAGTATCTTAAGATAACAATATTATCTAATGTATTTTTATAAAACGGGAATTTTTGGCGGGAAATTCGAATTTGGACAATATAGAATATCACTAAATAGCGATTATTTCAGATACGTTAAAAGGTGGTTTTTAAATATTTTGACCATGTTCTACCACTCGGAAAATTCTGAAAAAAAAATCACATATATTTAGAAACAATAGACACCCATTATACCGAGTGTCTGGGATAAGGGGCGAACATAGGGATTTAACATGTAAAATTAAATATGTGTAATTATTAGCTCCCCTATTCATTTTAGAGAAAAATCGTAAAGGAATATTTTTTAGAGAATTAAAAATTGTAAATGATTCATCCATTTAATTTACGTTTGTACTAGAATCCACTTCAGAAATAATAAAAATAAGTTTAACCATTTATCATTTAATAAAAACCCTTGCCATGACTTTGACAAATGTCATGTTATGGTGAGAATAATTTAGCTAGGCAAATATCAATTCACGCATTGTAATTACTATGAACAATAATCTGAGTTATTCCAATGAAGAGAGCGTATTCATTATCAAAACATTTTGCAGTGGCGTCAGTTTACTCAGAGTTCGTGACATTACATGCAAACGGAACAGAAGAAACAACAATTGGAAGAAACAGTTTTGGGTTTGATAAATGCTGAACCAACAACTAGCATACGATGCATTGCTCGTGAGTGCAACGTGTCTAAATTCTCTGTACAGAAAATTCTGAAGAAGCATGGTTATCTTTCTTAAAAACATCAATGCCATCAGGAGATACTGTTAGTGGATGAAGAAAGGAGGCGTGTATTCTGCGAAATAATGCAGCATCGATCAAATACAGACCATAATGAATGCTAATAATTTACTTCCACATAACAATAAAACAGTAAATATTCAGTTTTTTAATAGAAAGACACCAATTTAAATCAGAGCACTAAATCTTTTGGGATTGCTGAGGACGAGCAACTCACCTGGTGTCAGCATGTTGATTATGTGTGTAGTAAATTCAATATTGCTTACTATGTAGTTCTTAAACTAAAACCAATTTTACCACCAGAGTCAATCATAACTCTTTACTACTCATAGGTATATCCTTCTATAATATACCAGCGTAGGAAAGAAGTCATATTCAAAGGATATTCATAGCCCAGAAAAGAATATTAAGATTAATCTTTAACAAAATTAGATTGGAGACTTGCCGTAGTTTATTTTAGGAGAACAGCATACTTACATTATTATGCATTTATATATTTAAAATAGCAACATTTGCTGTGAATTAATAAAATAACTAAAAACGAAACTAAGCTTAACTTTTTGCAGTCTGTCTGTTTTGCCGAAGAATGTTAGTTTACAGTTAACAACGAGCCCAACGTTATTGTTCATAGTAATTACAATGCGTGAATTGATATCTGACTAGAAAAATTATTCTCACCATAACATGACATTTGTCAAACTCATGGCAAGGGTTTTTTTTAAATGGTACATTGTTCAACTTATTTTTATTATTTCTGAGGTGAATTCTGGTACAAACGTAAATTAAATGGATAAATCATTTACAATTTTTAATTCTCTAAAAAATATTCCTTTAAGATTTTTCTCTAAAATGAATAGGGGAGCTAATAATTACACATATTTAATTTTACATGTTAAATCCCTATGTTCGCCCCTTATCCCAGATACTCGGTATAATGGGTGTCTATTATTTCTAAATATGTGTGATTTTTTTTTCAGAATTTTCCGAGTGGTAGAACATGGTCAAAATATTTAAAAACCACATTTTTGACTAATTTGAACCTTATTTCTCACTTTCATTTTGTGTCATGTATTTTCAGAAATAAACTTATTTATTAGTACCATTTATTTTGCGTAAAAATTACTTACTTAACATTTTATATTAATTCGGCAGTAGCACCTTTTGATTTTAACGAAAAAATTAATTTTGAATGATTTTTTTTTTAGTTTCAGGTATTGGAGATTCCCACTAAATGAGCAAAACAAAATTGTGTGTAACATACATCAATACAAGAAATGAACTAAAATGTACAAATAAAAAGTTCTACAATGTTTTTTTTTCCGTTTGAAAGTGATGAATAAGGTTAAAATTAGTCAAAAATGCGGTTTTTAATTATTTTGGCCATGTTCTACCATTCGGAAAATTCTGAAAAAAATCACGCATATTTAGAAACAATAGACACCCATTATATATTTTTTCTAGAGGTGCACCTTTTAACTTCTCTGAAATAATCGCTATATAGTTATATTTTATATTGTCAAAATTCGAATTTCCCGCAAAAAATATCGGTTTTATAAAAATACATTAGATATTATTGTTATCTTAAAGTACTGATACCTACTGAAAGTCAAAAGTTAGTTGAATGTACAGGAAAATTAATAACCAAAAAATCACGTTTTTGACGATGGCAAGGGTTGGGTGGGGATTGCTGGGCTACTTTTTGTCGAATTTTACTTTTTTATGATTCTAAAAATTATTTTTAACCTCCCAGCTCATTTCATTTGGGGGCACTTTTGACCATCATATTCCGCTATGCCCTTTCTTTATGGAATTATAGATATTAATAAAATTTATGAGTTGATCAATTAGTTGCGATGCAAAACGTTTTAAACTGGTAAGAAAAAAGACTGTGATTTTCGAAAATATTCAAGACGTCTTTTTTCATTTTTTAATTATCTATGATAGAAGATACATGTTTTTTGAAGAAAATAAAACAATGGTGGACAAAAGACTGCATGTCGATAACCCTTTTGGTGAACATATTATTATAATTAATTAGTTTAATTAGTGTAATCCACATTACACACAGTTTGAACTACCAATAAAGATGTTCGACAATTTTTAAATCTAGACTCTCCTTTTATTTTGCAATCTTAATATCTATTTGATTTTAGTATTACACATAATATGATTTACCATTGTGTAAATATTAAAACAATAAAGGTAGAAACGCCAAAGTGGCGGAATCTATTGCCTGAATACTGTACTGAACCAAATCCAGGTGGCTTTAACACCGACAAGATATGGACATTGTCGGATTTGGTTCAGTACAGCATTTAGGCAATAGATTCCACTTTGGTGTTTTTACCTTTAACGGTGTTTGGAATACTTATATTCCAATAGTAATCTCCGTTTCCCCATCAGCAACTAACTACACTGATGAGACATAAAAGGTCGAAAGGTCTGTAGATGTTCTGATGGGGGAACAATATTTAATGATTAAAACAATGCTTATTTTTAAATTTATTTTTGGGATTTTGATAATCTGTAACAGGAGATAAATGTTTTTTTTTTCATAGAAATAAGTTTGTGGGTTCGACACATATCCCTTTAAAAATTCATACAAAATTTACGTAGTGCAAAGAGTGAAAAATTCTTCTTGTAATTAGCTGTGGTTAAAATATAGTACATTTTTCAATTCATATAAGAATAACGTTTTGCAGTTATTTTGATAATTTGAATTACTTGTCACCATAAATGCATTTTTTCAGTTTAATACAGAAATATGAATTGCTACAATTTACACAAAACAAGGTTTGATGAGGTCTACGTGGAATTTTCTGTATAATAATATTGTATTGTAATATTCTGTATATAATATTGCTGTGATCAATATGTATCTTTCTCTGTTTTGATTGTGTAATAGAAATGTGTGCGGTATTTTTAATATTTATTGATTTAATTTAAGTGGTACTTTAAAAAACGTAATTAATTTTCGCATTTCCTTTTTGTTGAATTAAATTTAATGAAATTCTTATAGTTTCACAATTACTGATAGAAAGTTAGAAAAATGTACAATTATTTTATTTATCTTCGAAAATTTAGAGGGTTATAATAAATTATAGTTTTCTTTTTAAGGAAGGACGTGGTTGGAAGAGAATGGTTTGGGAAATTGGCGTCGGCTACTAAAAAAGAAACATTTAATCTAATATGTTTGTAATACCTGACATATTTAAATAAACGCACAAACAGCTCTTCGTATCGTCAAGAATATCTTAAATTTCAAATTTATTCAAAAGCAGTTTTAGTATTAACTGCTAATACGTAAATATGAATACAGATGCACAAAAAAAGTTATGTTAAGGTAGTTCCGGTCTACGAAATTTTACCTAACGATTTTCAGTTCTTTATATTATTAACAAAACCTTAACTTTAAATTTCCATTTAAAAATGTCTTCAAGATTAGATTCAGCATCTACAGACAAACACAAACATGCAAACATTTCCATAAATAATGTTGTTTATACTGGAGGCTTCTACTTCCTTATACATTTTATATAATAAATAAAACACTGTTGCTTACAGTGTAAGTTTGATATTGGCACGTTAAAGTTGCCGAAACTATAGGCACAGAAATAATACATTTTCGAAAGCTATACAAACAAAGCAACAGTGTTTTATTTATTTCCATAAATGGTCAGAATTGACACAGCGGTTTCACTTCAGTTGGAATTTTCAAATTAATTTTTTTTCACGAAAACAGTAATGAAAAAACATTTTTATCAAAAATTCGTTTAGATCTTAGAAGGAAGGAATGCCAGTTTAAGCCAGTAGATTTATGGGCTCCTCTGAAAGTTTCCAGGTCTTGTAATGAGGCAGAAGTACGCAGGAGCTTAAAGGAGCCCTATGACCGATAGACCGAAATGATTTATCAGCCCATTAGGTGCACGTCAGTGAAAATTACGAGAAATTACACCCCTCTCCGGTGAAAACACCGGAGGAATAATTAAAGCAAGGTGATAGTGAAATGTTAGTCTAGAATTGAATCCCGATATTAATGGAATATGTGGGTGTAATAACATTAGTTTGAAATACAATTTAAAACATATCGTGGGTGCACTTTTTTCTGGTTTCCTTAAAATCACTCACTAAGAAGATTTTTTAAACACCTTCTGATCGCGCATTGTAAATTAGAAAATTACTTTCAAGAGAAAATGCAGGAACATTTTAATAATTCAAAGTCGGAGCTCCATAAGTCGCTAGTGGATTACGGATTTATCTTATTAATCAGCACACGTTCAGCTATCGTAGACGAAGTAAACATTGCCCAAATAACTTGCTTGAGATCAGATCTAGAAAATCCTATTTTTAAGACATCAATCTGACTATTTTTATAATCTCCTTAAACTCCCTCCATTTCAATTGCGATTGCAAAAATGTATTCTTTAATGTTTGTTTTAATGTTTTGAACTGCAATTCGAAATTTTAGGGTAAAAAAAATCTAACAAGACTATGGTGGAAGATGACCTCGTAGTCGACGCAAAAAAAATGGAAAGAATTATCATTCACAAAAGAAAGTCAATAATAAAAATAACAATTAAATTACCAATCCATAAATTGAAGTCATCATGTATTATTTCATTTTTTTTTAATAAACCTACAATTTATAATTAACATTAGTAGATTTGATTTAAACATAATATAATTTTATACTTGATAATGACAGTAAAACGTCGAAACTTAAGTCGTGATATGTATGTATATGTAATATTTGTACATACATCAAATAAATTCTGGTAAAAAACATACCACACACTAGACGTTGTTGGATCAGTGGCCTGGCCAACATGGGTCTCCCTCAATTCTTAGTGTGCTCAAAGTTATGATAGATGCTTGTTTGTATTTAAAAATAAACTGAAATTGTTTCTCTTCGATAAAACATATTTTAATTTAAGCGAATTTACTTGTGAAAAGTTTAATTAACATGTATCTAATTCTTATTTTGACGTGACTAAAATTTTAGTACAATTGTATGTTTCATTCATTCATAGACAATAAATTATTATTATTATTATTATTATGCTCTTCATATTTTTCGGGTCGAGTTTAATAGTAATTTACGATAATTTTATGAAGGTTTTTACATTACGAGAGAAAAGTTTGAAAGCACGAGCAACGTAGGAGTGCTGTTAAAGGTACCTTAACGTTACTCGTTGCTAAGGAGCTATTAGCATGTTAACAGTATAGGATAAAATAAAATAAATTAATGAATTAAATTCGATATTGACAAATTTTATTTTTCCTAGCGATCTATGGAAACTCGTTCAATAGTTCGGCTACAATTTTTAATCACCCACCGATTTATACACAAGGAAAAGTCTGGAGGTAATCGCAATCAGTGATGCCGAATAAACTGTTTTAATGACTCAATTCAGTTTAATTACGGATTAAATTTAGTAACGATCGCAACCATCCTCTTTTAAAATGGCGGATTGCACAAACTGGGTTAAATAATTCCCTTCAAAATAAAATTAAAGCATCCCCCACAGCTGCAAAAAAAACTCGTCTCTGGAGGTAAAAAATCAACATCAAGGTGCAAAGTAGATCATTATTCCTCCTTCACTCCTGCTTCGCATTATCTTAGCTTGCACGATATTTTACCACCCTCGTTCTTTTTTTTCTAAATTCCATCCCCTTTTACGCTCCCCTGTGAGAGCTAGTGCCTGGGGGTGGTTGCACACTTCAGGTAATGTAGGGCCGTAGCGTCACGTTTGGTCCCAGGGGTGGCAACAACGGCCCCGAAATAGAGATCACCGTGTTAACAATGGTCAGCCGTGTCAGCCCCCGGATTTAGGGGTGCTTGAACGTTATGACGCTTTCGGGGGTGGCTGCGCCGGTGCACGCCGTGAATTTTAATCGCCCCATCACGCAATCATTACGATGGCTCTTCTTATATTTATTTTCCGGGGGCGTGCATTTTGCGGTTTATGAGGCACGTCCTGGGAGAATAACTGCGGGGGCTCCATCTGCTGTGCGTTTATTATGGGTTTAGATGTTGGAAGGGTGTGGATTAATTAAAATATAAAATTTGTTTATACGAAAATTTATTGAATTAAACACGAATTCAGTTACGAATCCGCCCAACGTTCTCCCAGTTCTAAAGTTATAAGAGAGAACGTTACCATTCGTCATTCGGAGTACAGCATTATATTTTTGTTTGTGCAGACAAATAATTTAAGTAGGTATCATTACTTTTGAACAGTTTTTTTATAATATAAATGTTGGTAGTTTACCTTAAAGAGGTTACTATGAGAGATGGGGGTAACCAAAAATCCGTGGAATAAGAAATAAAATATCCATAGCACAGATAACCGAGTCTTCGTTTAGAGACACGTAATAGTATGTACTTAATCTTCTAAATTAAATTAAATATAGCACCCTTATTAGTTTAGTACCAAAATCAAGCACATCTATTACAAAGAGGTACCGGAGAGGTACGAGAGTTATACTCCATCTACTCATAGATTGGACTTTTTTGACATCTTGAGTGGTAGAAATCCCACAAGGTTGCCGAACTACTCTCGCCCCCAAAAGTAGTACTTACGAAACTTAATTTATTACAAAAATCGCACTCAAGAATCTTACCGAGTACTTGTGTAGTTGGTTCGTCACATCATTTAGAACGATCTCCATGGCGGAAATCAATAACAATAACAATAACAAACTGTCAATAATGTGTCTTTTGGCGACGTCACGGGTGAATATATTCGAAGTATATCGGTACCAACCTAACTTGCTACAAAATTACATTTTTCTCATAGCCGTGTTGGTGCTTTTCATTTTCAAGTATTATTCACTAAAGATGTCAAAAAGTCTAATCTATGAGTAGCATAGATTAGATAGTATAGAGTAATCCTCTATAGTAACACACTTAGTTACGCATACAACAATACAAAAATTTACACAGTCGGTTCAAAAGCCTATTAGGCACAGCCAAACGAATACCATCAACAAAATATCAGAATTATGATTAGTGCAACACTTTAGCAACAGGATATTTCTAACATCTGTTTTATTTTGTTGAGTATTGATGGGAAAACAGGGCTTGGTAAGTTTTCTTGGTAATTGTCGGGGGTAATACCACAAGAGGTTTAATTTGGCCGGATAAATTTTATTTGTTTGCTCGAGCCATTGAATCGATACAAATTTCGAGAATGAATTGAGATGGAAAAATTCGCGAGCGCTTTAGCGCGAGTGGATTTTGCCTAATCTCAATTCATTTAAGAACTATATATATTAGCAATTTATATTAATTAAAAGTACAATGGGCGAAAGAGCATTGTTTATTTATAATGGAATTGGATAAAGCACCAGTCGTCAAAATCGTCTGTGGGTAAAATGAAAATGGTTGAGTGCCACAGGAATAGTGAAAGTTAGGAGACCAATAACGGCTGATCGTTTAATCGCCGGTGCACTTATTTCCGACATACATAAAAGAGAAGACGCCAAGTGCACTAATATAAAAATGTTTATTTCATACTATTAGAACATGATAGAACAAGATGGATATTAAATGCAATCCAATTCTGCATTTTACGCATTGTGGCAGTGCTACCGTACACTTGCGACATCTCACGACACTAAGCCGAAGTACGAAATCTGTGTCAGGCTTAAATTGCAAATGTTCGTAACTAAATGTGTATTATTGGTGAACGGGCAATACTCACTCAACTTATACATGGATCGGATTGAAAATCGCGAAATAATTTTCACGTGGAAGCGTGTCCGAAACGAATTTCAATTATATTTCACCGCAGAGGTATTCAGAACTGACACAAACTGCCGGAGTTCAACTGAAGTCAGCTGTTTACTAAAATTGTTAATATAAAGATCGTTGTCATGGTGAAGGTAAATAAATTTTTAACCATTTGCAAATTTTTTTGTCTGCCGTTTTAAATGTACCTTTTTATACATGAGTTGAATTATCAAAATTATAACCTAACAGATGCCAGTCAAAGTTAAATAAATACACAGAGGGAAATAGGTCATCCTAATGTAATCTACTGTGATTGAAATAAAACTGATTATGACATCAATGTATAGCTGATCCGTGTCCGCTCGTTTCCATCAGATTATTAAAATTTTACATTTTAATCATTTTATCTGGCTGTAATTTATAAGCATGCATAATCTATAGAATTAATATAAATTAAAAAATGGTGATATGACCAAATTCAAAGAGTTGTTATATCGTATGATAAAATAATCACCTGTTTTTTTCACGTATTGTATAAAATTTTGTTTGTATTTTCGATGAAATAAGTATAAATTCCATTTTATTACCGAACGGCAAGTAAGCCATCTGCAAGCTCAGTGGAAGTTTAAAGAACTAATCTGTTGGAAGTATCGAAATAAAAAACATTGAATAATAGCTATCGACGTAATTATCCAAATAGAACCATTTTGCAGATAATTATATTATGCATTTTTTTTATATGAAGTACTTTTCATGCCAATTACCAATTATAAATTTAATAATACAATTTTCTAAAACAGCTATTTGTTTGGAGTAGCGAAGAAAATTAATTAATACCTAGTAGTTTTAGTTTGTAGATATAGAGCTATTCACCAGAGATAGCGGTCGGGGTGTCTTGTCCGTCCGAATCAAGTAGTACCCGTTGCAATTTTCCACCATAGGCGTGCGCAAAAACGCCAAATACAAAGCAACACCGGAAATATCACAAATTTAAAAAAAATTATAAGTTCATACCACATAAAATTACTTCATTTATAGCGGATATAATTGGCAACACGTTTTATGAAGAGATTAATATTATTCGGCCAATTTTGAACAGGAATAACCGGATTAGTTGACCTAATCGTTCTTTAATAATGATATAATAGTATGACCGAGAAGTAACGAAAATCTTAACAAATAACCCCTGGGGCTTGTTAATGTATTTAGTACATTAGGCCGAAAGGGACGCAAATTAATCTTCGCAATGGATTATAAATTCCAAAAATCCGAGTAAATCTGGGAATTCCCTTATTAAAAATTTGCCTGTTTCCCTTGTATATATACATGTTCACTTAATAATGTAATTTACATTCGTTTTGATAACTGCAATCAATACAACACCGAAATATTAGTACTCCGAGACGTCTAAAAATGCCGAAGTGTTTAAACTCTAAATGTGACAGTTTAGTTTTAAACTTATTAGAATATTATGAAAAGGAAAAAGAATATGGAGGGCCAATTACAAATATTAATCGCGTTCGAGAGAGAGTAGCCGAAGCTTTAAAATTAAGTTTACGATGGCCGGAGATAACAGTTCAGCGCGGAAAATATGAAAATGGAAAAAGGAACTGCAAAATTTCCCGAAGAAGAAAAAAATCAAAAACCGAAGATCTACCTGCATGTGCTCGAAGTAAAATTCGCAGTGTTATTTATAACATGTACATAAAAAAGGAACATGTTAGTGTGGCTTTAATTAATGAACAATTGGCAGAAGGAGGGAATGTGCAAATTAGCAATTCCAGTCTATTGCGAGTTATGCATTCAATGGGGTGTCTTTTAAAACTCATGATAACCGACGTGCTCTCTGCGAAAAACAGTCAGTTGTAAATGCCAGAATCAATTTTCTACGAGATTACCACAGAAATTTAAATTCTGAGAATGCATTAAAATGTATTTTTGTGAACGAAACGTGGATTTTTCAATACGGAGGACCAAAGAAAATTTGGCAGGATGAATCTATGAATAGCGTGAAACATTCATTTGCCTCAACTGGAAAGCGCTATATCATTGTGCACGCATGTTCCTCGTCTGGGTGGGTACCAGAATGTGGATTAATTTATTGTAGCACATCCAAAAGTGCCAATTACCATGATAATATAATTGCTGAAGGTTTCGAAAAATGGTTTGAGAGATTATTAATACAATTAGAAGAACCATGTTTAATAATTATCGATAATGCGAGGTACCACTCACGAATTTTAAATAAACAGCCCACAGGAAATTGGAGGAAGAATGATATAAAAAACTGGCTGACTGAAAATAATATTGCATATTCTGATAACGATTTAAAAACAGATTTGGTACAAACAGCCCAAATGCGAAAGCAGCCACATGTATATGCTGTAGATGAAATTGCATTAAAGTTTGAACATAGAATATTAAGACTTCCACCATATCACTGCCAGTTTAATCCAATAGAGCTCATGAATAGGTCTATAGTTTAGTTCTTTATCCTTTTTGGGCAGATACATTAACTTTCATCGGAAAAAACGATCTTTCAAAAACCTATTTATTAGTTTTAAGAATTTTCTCTGAAAATTTCACAAAGGAATTCTTGAGTCTGGCTGATTTATGGTGTTTTTTTGGCACGCATGAGGAGGCGCGCGGCAACAGCAATAGCACTTTTTTGTAGATAACTAAATTCGCTATCTTTATATTTAAAGTTTTTTTTATTACAATTAATCAACTTTACGTACTTTTAAAAGAAAAAAATTAATAAGTGGATGATGACTAAAATTTTAACCACATAAATAGTACCATTTTCGAAATAATTCAATTATACACATATACTATCTGAAGATTTTTTCCATTCCAATCACAAATTTGATTAAATTTAACCCCTATTAGTTTGGTGTAGCGATAAAAAAACAATTGAAAAACTAGGTTATGGTAAATTCTAAAATTATATCAATAGAACCACTTTATAGATATTTCAAATAATTATCGATTTTATTTGAAGAATTTATTTACTTAAATCACAAATATTCCATAAAAAATTTAATCATCAAACACCGATTTATTTATAGTAACGATAAATACAATTAAATAATATTTTAAGTACTTAGTTTAAGAATGATTACCGTGTAATTGTTGAAACTAGTCACGAAAGTTAAATAACAGTGGTATGAATAAATAAAGTGCTTTCTTTATATCGACCTTTAACGGTGTTTGGAATATTTATATTCTAATAGTAATTTCCGTTTCCCCATCAGCAACTAACTGCACAGATGAGACCTGAAAAGTCGAAATCGGTCTGTAGGTGTTCTGATGGGGAAACAATATTTAATGTTTTCATTATTATTGTTATCTTTGCCGCCGTTGGCATATTCCTATATCTGTCGGTGGTTGTGCCACTCAGATTGGGTTTAGTACAACATTTAGGCAATAGATTCCGCCATTTGGGGGTTTCTACCTTTAACAATTAAATAACTTTGTAATAGCAATAGTTGAAATAACATCAGTAAATTATATATTAAAAAATATAATAGATAATTTAATTCTAGTAATGTTTTTTTTTATTTTATTCATCAATTTTCCATAAAATTTAAAAAACACAGATTTATTTAGCGGTAGTTAAATTTATACTAATAGAAACCCATGTGTAAAAAATAGTCGCTTTTATTTCAAGCACCAATTTTTTATAAGACAATAAGTAGTAGTAGTACATCTGTATTTGACATTACATATACATAACAATTTATATTTGGGTTATTATTTACTACCACGTCAATAGGGCTATCGACCGTTGGTCTATCTGCCCTAAGATAATAAAATTATTGAAAAAACCAATTTTTACTTTCTCCGTTATGAAGTACGAGAAAGTATTGTGATCGTGATTTTTTGTTTCAAAATTTTTTTTACGGAAATATCTGTTTTGGGGTCCCTAGATGCCATTTCAACAGTTACTGAAAAAAAAATGTATCTGTGTGTGTGTGTGTGTGTGTGTGTGTGTGTGTGTGTGTGTGCCTGTGTGTGTGTGTGTGTGTGTGTGTGTGTCTGTGCGCGCTGTATCTCAAAAACTAATAGAGCAATTGATATGAAACTTTGAACATACGTATTATTTGATAATCCAAAGAACTGAGAAGCTTTTGGTAAAATTTCGTACACCGGAAGTGGGTGTTTACCTTAACTGTTTTTTGTTTTTTGACAATATTTTCTTAAATATGAAAAATATCACAAAAACGTTTAAATAAATATTGAAGACAACAAAGAAATGAGCTTATTTTGTTTAAAAACATTTTTCATAAAATGATTGTTATTCGAGAGAAAAATTTATTATTTCTTTTTCATTTTTGGTTTATAATTATGAAACGATAATAGTTACAGCAAATTTATATTAATAATAATGCCAAAATAAACAACTTATAAAGAATAAGTTTTTTTCGAAATCTCTTTAGTTTTTGAGTAAACTGAGTTTTTAAATGTGTGAAGTCTAATTTTTCCATCTTTTATAATTTTGACGTTTTAAACGTCAGTTTCATGCGAGTCTACAAAACGCTCGATGTACATTTAAAATATGATTTAAATAGAAAATAAACCATGACAGCGTAAACATAAATGACTATGATACCATCAAGTCGGAGAAAGTAACATGATGGCCACATCACCATTTTTTGTTGTGGTGATAAAACCAATTGACTAGCTAGGTGATTGCAAGTGCAGAAATTATAATAATAATATCATTTTATAAATAATTAATTTATCGATCGTTTTTCTTGAAGATTTTTAAATTTCAATAAAAAATTTTCAATAAATAAAAATTACACTGTCAACTCCTAATGGTTTGGACTAAAGATAGAAAAAAAATAAAATAACTTGGTGATTTCAACAGCTAAAATTATGCAAATAGTACTAGTTTATAGATAGTTTAAATATACAAATCTTTCATTTTAAGAACTTTTTATTCCAACCACCAATTTTTTATTAAAAAAAAAATCCAAAAAATACCAGTTTTCTTTAGAGTAGCGATAATAATAACTAAATAACTAAGTAATGGAGGTCAATGGATCTTTGCGTGCACGTCATAGCTGAACATAGTTCCGACAACTTTTTCATGCTCTACGTTATGTTGAATTAGACCCAATCCAAGGGCGTTTCCAGCCAACTAGTCTTAAAAAAAGAGATAAATAAACTGGTGCTTCCGCTCTCATACACCTGTTCCATGAAATCTCCCTATCCTTTTCCAACGTTTTAAATCGTTGGAAAAATTTATCGGATATATTATTTGTTTGGAATATGGAATATCGGTAATTTTTATCAATAAAAATTGATAAGCGAAAAATTCTTGGGAGGGATAATTACCCGATTATACACAAATTAAATTTGCAAAAACAAGGATTTGCATGGAGTAGCGATGAAAATAATAGCTGAAATTATATCAATAGCACCGTTATGTAAAAAAAAATAAGTTCTTCGCCGCTTTTATTTGAAGATATTTTTCTGATGCTATCACCAATTTCATATAAAAAATAAAATCATTTAAACCATTTTGGTTGGTGAACCTATAAAAACAATTTAATAACTAGGTGATGGTGAGAGCTAAACTTTTAATACTAAATAATTTTATAGATAATTCGACTCTCTATCGCTTTAGTTGAAAATCTCAAAATAAAAAAAATACAGTGCGCGCCTTAAGTATGGAATAAATTCAGTAAAAGAGAAATAAAATATTTTTGGAAAAAAATACACGAACAGGTCGATTTTCTTTGATTAAAATACACATTTTAGCATAGAAGTCGATTTTCAGTCGTCATTTGTTTTTAAATGACAACCGCCTATTATTGTTCTTAATTTTGCGAGATCTTTCCATTGTCGAACTTGCAGTATAAAAATGTTGGCATCTTACATAAGACATTTTTCAAGTAAATGAAAAAAATGAAAAGTGAGAAACTTTGATTTTATTGTTAACACAAAATAAACAAAAACTTCTTCAGCAAGCAAATGCAATTATTAAATTAAATATTCGAACTGCCATCCACAGTACAAATTCTTCTTGAACATTGCAAATGTTTTCCGGGATAATTTTAAGCATTTCATCATAAGAAATACTACAATCTTTTGCCAAATGATATCAAAGCCCAAAACAATTATAAAAACTTAATTTCTTGTGCGAGAAAGAACCATACTCATTACAACTCCTATGAATGAAAGCATGCCACTTTAAGTTTTAGTTTTAGGTTTTATAAGTTTTTTTAAGTTTTTAGTTTTAAGTTATTAAATTTAATTCTATCTTCATATGCCAAATCAGGCTTTGTCTCAGTTGTCTCACCTAACAAGTTTTCACTAATTTGTACTGTGCACCTCTACCTGTACTTTTTTCTGAAAATAATTATGTATTATTATTAATATGTATTATTATCTCTCTCATGGGCGATTCTATCCATTCTCGCCTGGCAATCCACCTATTAGTAAAGCAATTGTCAAATAAACTCGCATAGTGAAGGAGTGCGCCGTCTTGCTGAAACCATATTGTATTATATGGAAGGTCAAGATCATTGTTATTTGGAATAGTTATTACAGACGCTGGAATAAGGGCATTTTGCAAAAACTCTAAATATCACCCTCAATTGTCATTTGCTCGAAAAAAATTCTTATGTAAGATGGCAACATTTTTACACTGCTAGTTCGACAACGAAAAGATCTTTCAAAATTAAGAACAAACAAAGGAGGTTGTCAATTAAAAACAAAATGGATGACATGATTACTCAAAAATAAATGACTAAAATAACTGAAAATCAACTTCCATGCAAAAATGTTCATGATTACTCAAAAACAAATGACTGAAATAAATCGACTTCCATGCAAAAATGTGTATTTTTGTCAAAAAAAATCGACCTATTCGAGGATTTTTTCCAAAAATATTTTATTTCGGTTTTACCGAATGTATTCCGTACTTTAGGCGCGCACTGTATATAAAAACGAGGATTTGTTTGCTGTAGCGATAAAAACAATTCACTAGTTGAACTTACATCAATAGTACCGTTTTTTAGATAATAGATTTTTATCCCAATTACCTATTTTCCATTGAAAATATGAAATTTGAAACACCGATTTTTTTTTATCTTTCTGAAACTCCTTTATAATTTTAAATAATATTACAAATGTAATAAGGAATACAATTCAATAACAAAATATAATAATGCGTATTATTGTTAAAGATTCAAATTTCAGTCCAAGGCCAAATGATTAAAACCAGTGGTGGAATTTTTCGAAGGTTCGAAGCTTCGAAGATCCATAGAAAATCTTCGACGATTGAAGTTTCAAAGTTTAGAAAATTCGAAGCTTCGAATTTTTTAAGTTTCGAAGTTTCATTTCGCGAATATTGGCAAAGTTAATTTATATCAAATTGTTTCAAAACCTTTAAAAACGAGTAATTTTGCGAGATATATTATTGTTTTTTACCTTACCAATACATTAGTTTGATGTTCATTTATTATTACAACAACTCAGCATGCGCATTTTAAGATTCGTCTTGGAATTTTGAGTTAAAAATTTTGAAATTACAGAAAAGCTTAAATTCCTAACTGTTTCGGGATGGAAGAATTCTAAAACTCCGAAACTTTGTTTTTTACTTTATCTTTATATTTGACAAGTATCAAAAAACGATACGCATTTTTTTGGGAGACGAAAGAGCTGACCTCCACGTGGATTCTCCTGGGTAGCGCTAACAAGCTCTAAAATATTTGTTTGATAATTTTTTTTTTTTATTCGTATTTGGCTATCGACTGACCTTAGTATAATAACCATTGGCCAACCCAAGAATATATAGGATATAGGTCTTCTCGCCTAGGGGCTCTTCAAGGCATTTTGTACCACTAAACAACACTAAGCCACGGACACTGGGAGGACCCACAAAGGATAAAAACAAAGGACTCTCATTCACTATTAACCTACAACTTACAAACTAATTCAAACCGTCAGCTTAATCGACCGAATTGTCATATAATTAAAGGGAAGGGTCAAATTGGAAGAAATTGAGTTAAACAGAACTTCTCTCTCTTGATAGAATCTATTACAGCTCATCACAATGTGTTCCAAAGTTCCTCATTCGCCGAATTCGATAATCCAGTTTGATAATTTTCTTTTCTTTTCGAACAACTGGTATGGTTTTTGTAACAATCAGTTTTAGAACAATTAATTTTCGAACAACTGGCTTTTCAAACAATTATCCGTTCGAACAACTGGTTTCGAACAATTGGGGTTCGAACAATTGTCCGTATCTCCGTGATTTTGGCATAAGACCCTTACCCACCACCATATTTCTCATTGTATTTACTTCCCAATTTGATACTAGTAAAATAAATACCGAGTGTTTGGGATAAGGGGCGAACATAGGGATTTAACATGTAAAATTAAATATGTGTAATTATTTGCTCCCCTATTCATTTTAGAGAAAAATCGTAAAGGAATATTTTTTAGAGAATTAAAAACTGTAAATGTATCATCCATTTAATTTACGTTTGTACCAGCATACACCTCAGAAATAATAAAAATAAGTTTAACAATTTACCATTTAATAAAAACCCTTGCCATGACTTTGACAAATGTCATGTTTCATGTTATAGTGAAAATAATAATATTGCAAGTCAGATATCAATTCTAGTTATTACGATGAACAATAATCTGAGTTATTCCAATGAAGAGAGGGTATTCATTATTAAAACATTTTACAGTGGCGTCAGTTTACGCAGAGTTCGTGACTTATTTTCGGTTACATTTAACAATCGACCAATTCCGTCTGTATCAACAATTTCCAAATTTGTGAAAAAGTTCGAAAATACAGCAAGTGTAGCGGCAGATGATTCAAAAGGTATTTCAATAGTCCAATTTTAACAAATATTATTTCAAAAACATTAACATTGCAGGCAAACGGAAGAGAAGAAGCAACGATGAATTGGAAAAAAGAGTTTTGGGGTTGATAAATGCTGATCCAACAACTAGCATACGATGCATTGCTCGTGAGTGCAGCGTGTCTACATTCTCAGTGTATAAGATTCTGAATACGCATGGGTATTATCCCTACAAACATCAATGCCATCAGGAGATATTGCTAGTGGATGAAGAACGCAGGCGTGTATTCTGCGAGATAATGCAGGATCGATCAAACATAGACAGAAACTTTTTGCAGTCTATCTGTTTTACGGATGAATGCACGTTCACACTTAACAACGAGCCCAACACTCAGAACACGCGATACTGGACCCAAGAAAATCCGCGGATATGCCTTAGAACTAGAACCCAGTTCCCGCAAAAAATCAATATTTGGGCTGGTATTTTTAAAAATAATATTATTGGGCCTTTTGAAATATGTGGAAATTTAAATTCGAATTCTTATTTAGACCTTTTAATCAACCAGGTTAGCCCTGCGTTAGAAGAAGTTGCACGTGACAATCAGGAGATGTGGTATCAGCATGATGGATGTCCAGCCCATTATGGTTTAAATGTAAGGGAATATTTAAATGCTAATTTTCCCAATTGCTGGATTGGTCGCGGTGGCACTATCAACTGGCCACCAAGATCTCCTGATTTAGCACCATGTGATTTCTTTTTGTGGGGTCACTTGAAAAACAAAATTTACAAAAAACACCATCCAAATATTGAATCTTTACGGGAAGCAATTTTTGCAGAATGCACATTGATTATAGATAGGCAGTTGGCTAATGTTAGACATGCATTTTATAACCGATTGGGTTATTGTTTACACCAGAACGGAGAACTTTTTGAGTACTTGCTCTAAAATTTCCCGTTGACCGCTGGTTACGGTAAAACCAAAAATATATCACGAACTGTGTGTAATCTGACACCACTTTAATTGAATTCATCGTTGCTTCTTCTGTTCCGTTTGCCTTTAATTTTAATATGTTTGAAATAATATTTGTTGAAATTGGACTATTGAAATACCTTTTGAATCATCTGCCGCTACACTTGTTGTATTTTCGAACTTTTTCACAAATTTGGAAATTGTTGATACAGACGGAATTGGTCGATTGTTAAATGTAACCGAAAATAAGTCACGAACTCTGTGTAAACTGACGCCACTGTAAATATTTTGATAATAAATAATACCCTCTCTCCATTGGAATAACTCATATTATTGTTCATAGTAATAACAATGCGTGAATTGATATTTGGACGTGGATGGAACTGCGGGTTAAGGAGATTGAATGATTCGGGAAATTGGCGTCGGCTACGAGGCCATATGCCATAATCATTGTATTGTAATATATCAGAAATTAAATGAATAACTGAATAATGAAAGACAAATGCAATGTCCATGGTCCCGAGCGAATATTCCGCGACCCCGAAATCGTTCGCCCGGGCTGGGATTCGAACCCTCGCGGCACGTGGTGCAACCGGCATAAGCGCTCGCTTGTACCCACTACACCAACGGGCCACCCGAATTAATGTTTGACTAGTAAAATTATTCTCACCATAACATGACATTTGTCAAAGTCATGGCAAGGGTTTTTATTAAATGGTAAATTGTTAAACTTATTTTTATTATTTCTGAGGTGTATGCTGGTACAAACGTAAATTAAATGGATGATACATTTACAGTTTTTAATTCTCTAAAAAATATTCCTTTACGATTTTTCTCTAAAATGAATAGGGGAGCAAATAATTACACATATTTAATTTTACATGTTAAATCCCTATGTTCGCCCCTTATCCCAAACACTCGGTATAAATTTCTTACCGTAAATTTTGCAGTAGAGTAGGAACCTAAAATAAAATAAAAGCATGTTAGCATCGTTACGAGGGAAATTACGTTATCTCTAATATATAATTAATTAAAAGTAGAGGTAAATTTACAAAGACTGGAAAGCAACTTATTTAAAAGTCCATTATACAGCTTCACTACAATATGCCCTTAATTGTGCATTTAATTCTTGCAACATTCTGCAGAAATCTGATATTCACTTAGGGCCAGAGGTGATAAATTCTGTAAATAACATTAAAAGTTGCTAATTCATTACCCGTTTATGCCGGGGCCGGCTTGAAATTTCCATAAAAATATAATTGTATTATCCAACGCATAAATATGATAATTTCGTAAATGCGATATTTAATTCCAGTAATGTTACTGCTGGGAAATTGCGGCATCCCTTATCTAATCCCGCATTTACACAAACACCGCCCCCCCTCCATTTGACCCCTCGCCACCCTAGAAGGACGGAAGTCCCCGTTTTTTTTTTGCGGAAGCAGCCCTCGGCTCTCCAGATTAGCGAAATTCCACTGCCTGAGCGCTTGGATGAAGTTAACACGTCCTGAAGCGATACATCATCTCCAAAAATATTTACTCACGCCACGCCATCTTTATGTAATTGAGTGATTCTTAGGTTTGGCAGAATTTATTATAAAAGTAACGGATGTCTAATAATTATTGTAGTCCCACGAAGGTCTATTCTTATTTTAGACAGATGAATTGACATCTCAAATAATGATTGTCAAACAACAAATAAATTCTTATTTGCATGATGTGCAATGTTTTTGTGACACAGAATCCCTACAACACAGAAACGGGCAGGAAAGGCTCTTGTTTCAATTGATTTTGCAAATGTCAGGTTCAATTTTGTGTAGAGTAAGAATTAACCAATTAATCATGTTTGTTTCCTCAGCCGCCCAGAACTTCAATAATTGTTGGACACCCGTTATATTCATATAATGGAAGCACTGAATAAAAATATTGTATTAGTTAATTCTGTGGAGTAAGTAGAGGGTGCAAAACCCCGCAATATGCTTATCGGTATATTAATATTTGTATTTTATAATCAAAGTAATTTTAGTATTCGGAATCTTAAATTGCGCAATTAACATGTCTCGTATAGCAACTGACAAGCGCGAAATTAATGCGTTTCGTAATCGAGTCCCTCTTCAAGTTCGTGCGGTTGGCACTGTTTCGTCCACATTTAATTCTCTTATTTGCGGTTTTCTCGTCCCGTTTCACAATCGTGCGTGCGTTATTAGTGCGTTGGGAGCGCCCCACTAATTCCCGAGGACGCCCCGAAGGGACGAAATTGGGGCCCATCTAAATGATTTTTTCGGTCCGCCGGGACAACCTCATTCTGGAAATGGAACCGGAGGAAACGTTGTTATAAAACTAGAGAGAATTATAATTTGTATCAGGGAGAAAAGGGATGGTACGACTCGAAACAAGCTTCTTTTAGATAACTTCACAAAGGGATGTAACATAAGTCAAGTTCTCAATGAGGTCGAGTACAGTATGTAAGAAGTTTCCCTCGCTCGTATAAGCGACTTCTGAGTTTAATGATTAAAAAGGAGCTTTTGTCGCGTTTGAAGTCATACTCTTATTACGTCGTGTTAGAAATACATCCATAACTTTATTCACTCTAATAATTCTAGCATTATAATTCTACATTTTTAATGTAAGCTAAGATTTACTATTGGGAAATTTATTTAAAAAAAAAACATCCAAGAACTTATACAGGTTACAGGATGTATATGAATTTCACTAATAAATTAAATTTATTAAAAAAACATCCAAGAACTTATACAGGTTACAGGATGTATATGAATTTCACTAATAAATTAAATAAATAGAGTGAATTACTTGCATTTGCGTGGAAGGTTTTATGTTTAGCATCTTATCAAGCAACATATGTAAACTGATTCAAGTACAATAGATATTTGTAACTGATAAAAACGTTAGGTGCATCTTTCGCATTGTAGCCAATCGCCGCACCTTGATATTCTACCAAAATTTTCTATTTAGTGTGCAAATTTTCACAAAATTTTTGCAGAATTATACCTTAGCGTTTAATATCCTTTTCACTAAAAAGTTTTAATTTCTCTAGAAACTTCCCCATCTTTTCAAAAATAAAACTGATTTTTAAATAATTACACCCTTTATAATTGTTGTCACAATCAACGTTCAAGAAAAATTTCGTTACTGATTTTTAAAAAGTAATTCTTTATTAACCTTTTAAAAATTTTGTACAGTTTAATAGCTTCGAAATTTCTTCTAATTTATGTTTTCCTAGGTTGGCATATTCAATAACTCGAACATACAAATTTGCCGTATTTTCAATAAAAGTGAAGTTTTGTTAACTCAAATTTTACTTCATTTAACATTCGTGTTCCATGTTTCTTTCGTATATTTATAACACTTTAAAATGAAAATTATTTACCCTCTACAAATTACTGAAAACCAAATTGTTTTTAAAGGAATAACATTTTTTTTAATATGTATGTAATAATTTGTTCGATTTATATCTTTAACAAAAAATCACTTGAAAGTCGGTACATTTTTTAATCAAATATTTGTGATTATTTCGTCCGACATAAAATACACTTATTTCATTAGTTCAAATATACTTAGTTCAAGTATTCATAACTGACAACTCTATGTTTTCGATTTCGTGCTTCGGCTCTTTATTGGTTTATTGGGTCCTGTGTTTTCGTTTTTGTATTTCACTTGGCTATTGGCTGTTTCAGTCAATGTGGAAGCATCGCATGTAGCTTTGATCTTACAAAATGTCAATGTCATCAATTACATAAACGTGTAAAAGTGTTTTAAAAAATCCAAAACGGTTTGGAGAATTTAGTTTAAGTGAAATAAAAAAACAATGTGGAAGCACATACGCCCCAAAATACCGTGCGGTCAAAAAAATATGTCTGGAAACAGTTCTCTGAATTTTTCAAAGAACTGCACTGCCTTGAAGAAAATACATCAAATGAACAACTTGCTGATATACTCACTGATTGGGCTTCTATCAATATGCGAAAAACGGATGGAAGTAACTACAAGGAAATGGTAATCAAAACGATTTGGAATAATACAGCAATAAAAAAATAATAACAAATTATTAAAATGAATGTATATTTCTTACGAAATAATCTTAACAAATACTACTCGTGGAAATAACGATTGTCGCAAATTCGCTTTTTTTCGAAATAAATTATGTTGCTTTAGGAAACTCTCCTTCCAAGCAACATAATTTATTTCTCAAAATCGAATGAATTTGTGTTTCGTATCATTAGTGCACTCGTTGTATTACTTGCGATAATTTGCTTTTTCTCTATTTTTCGAACAAGTATGCAACAACATTAAAATCAAAATTATTCAAAATTATGTCCATATGGTTTAAAAATAATCCTATTCTATGCATTTCACACAACTTTAATGGAATTTTATCCCTGCTTTTAATATTTGTTTATCTTAAGTGTTAGATAACTCAAAAACAAAAATATTAAAAATGCCTAATCACAATGTAATTTAAAATGATTATCATATTGTGCTTAGAATTACAAACTTTTTACTTTGTCTTTTACTTTCCTACCACAAGTATTCATATTTTCTCCCTACAAAGTACGAGAAAGTATTGTTTTGGTGGTATAAATTCCCTGCATGTCTGTCTGTTTCTAGGCGATGTATCTCAAAAACTAGAGATTTTTAAATCAAACTTTAAATTGATTTGAAATAGGAAACAAAAACCATTTTTAAAAGTAGTATTTACCTTAACAACATCTGTAATAAAGACGAACAGTAGCCTATAATTTCTAAAATTTACTCGGAATTTGATCTACTTTATGATCCAGTTAAAATCTGAAAAACTTTCTTTACTGAATTTTGAAATAATCGCAAGAAGACAAAGATAATTGTAATTTTGACGCTGAACTTCTCTGTAAGTATTCATAAATTATAAATTGCCAACTAAACAATTCTAAAGATTGCCCAAAATTTAAATAAAAATCCTAAAATAACCCTTTTACCAAATCTTGAGATAATTGCACGAGGGTACAAAAGATCCCGTGGAAAAAGAGGATCACAAACGAAGAAGTCGCACGTCGCGTAAATAAAAACAGAGAAGAATACGAAGAAGGAAGACAGCTTACGTAGAACGTGTGAAGAACAACCAATCAACAACTTCAATTCATCAGGGATAATTGAAGAAAAAAGAGGAAATTGGAAGTGATCCACACCGCAAAGAACAGAAAAGAGATGGAAGAAGTGGTAGCAAATATTAATTCAAATATATGTTTTCCAAAAGAAGACAACAAGTTAGCCATGAATTTCTAGCCACCGTTTCCCGGTGCATCCACCAAAAGAGCCATAGAATTTTTACTTTTATTTATGCAGTGCTTTACTGGAAATATATTTAAACAATACTAACTGTCCAAATCCTGTGAAAGTCTTAAGAATTATTTTTTAAATAGCGAACACCTCATTGATCCGTGACTAGCACATAAGTCCAAAAGGGCGCTAAAATATTTTTATGTTATTTATGCAGTGCCTTTCTGCAATGAGCTGTTCGACATTAAACAATATTTCCACGTTCTTTTTTACTGTTTGTATTTGTTAAACATACTTCCAGAAAGGTGCTCCAAAAACAAAGCTTAAAAAAATTATGCTTTGGGTGGTTGCGCGGAGAAAATCCGTGGCTGAAAATTAATGGTTAACTTTTCGTCGGTGAATAAGAAACAAGACAAGGGGTCATTTGTTAAAATGTTAATATTTTATACTTTCAATCTTCAAGTGTTTTGTTACAACCAATATCAAGAGAATTCATTACTTTCATAGTATTCCTTTGATCATTTTTATATCCAAAAACTGTAAATATACACATGAAACACAACGTGAGTTTAATTAGCAATTTACCTCTTAGGAACACCTTTACAGCCACATCTATTACAACTCGTAAGAGTTGCAAAAACATGTAATTGAGTAGAGTTATCCATCAACAATTAAAGGGAATAATCATTAGGTAACAATAACAATAATCATAAACATTTATAAACAATAACCGCGGACTGGCTTACATCATCTTTGATCTAGAGCAGTGTTTCTCAACCTTTTTTCATGCGTGATCCTAAAAATTAAGTTACAAAATTCAATTCAATCAATTTTTTTTAATTACTTATTTTCGAAAAATAAAATACCCAGTGTTTTAGTATACAGGGTGCCTGGATTTCGTAGGGACAATATGGGCAACTTTTGTTAGATTACTAAAAATTTGCACAGATAACACTGGTTTTATGAAGTGCCAATGAAAGTGTTTAAATTATCATGCAAATTGGTTCAAGCCACATCGCGGTATCTTGGGTAGCAGAGAAGTTACGGCAAATGAAAGAAATGAGGAGATTTTGTTTTTATTTTAATTTTGAACAAGTGGGCCATGACAAGTGGGATTTGGGGGTAGATTCTTAATGAGCTCTCAAACCTGCACCTTTTTGCAAATTTGACCATTTCTCTATCTCTTCAAATGCACCATGTTGTCCCTACGAAATCCGGGCACCTGTATATCGAATAGTTTAGCAGAAAAACAATATTTAAAATTGAATATGAATCTTTGTTTTGGAATATTTATAAATCTAGGGAAAGAGTGTTTGTAAAATCTTGTTCATAAACTTGTTTAAAATGTTGAAACTTTCCACACGCTAGCAATTGTTTTTCTATTTTTTAGCAAAAAAAAAATATATATTTTGTATTCAACCATACGCTCTGCTCCCGGAAATATCTCGAAATCTGCCGGTAAGCTGTTTGTAGATTTTTGCAGAATAATAATCATTTGAGGAAATTTGAAAAGTTCCAAATCGATGGCCACTGTATTTATATGTTTTTCAGGTCTTTAAATGTTGATAATTTCTACAATCTAACATTTTCTCCGCAAGGGATTATTATGAAATCTGGGGATAGTGTTTGTAGATTTTTGCGGAAAAATAATTATGACTACGACGCGACGTGAAGAAATGTGAAAAGTTCCGAGTCGATATAGTCGGGCCGCTGAGAGCTGCCTATGACTCATCCCTTAAAATCGCATGAATCAAGATTTAAGTAAACGTATGTCTGTAAGAAAATTTGGTGCCGCGCTGATTTTCACTGGCGGGAGATTTAAAAATTCTCGCGCACCACCTTATATATTTTCAGACCGATTTATCATTTGGCGATTTGCGTTCAAAATAATTAAACACGTTAATCAATATATGTTAAGACAGACTTTTTAGCGATTTATTTCTGAGCATGATGAATTAATTAAGTATTAACTCGATCGAAATGAAATCTAAGCGCAATACCTACAAACTTTTTACGGTTATGTTATTCGACGTAGCGCTTGCGTGTTTTGTGTGTTTATATGAAGCATGCCAATGCGATACAAGAGTCATGCGTGAGCTTAGACCTACATTTACGCTGCCCTATTCTTTAACACGCAGACACACGTTTCGACTTTTATTTCATACTGTCTCGTACATGATAGAAAAAGATAGATATAAAATGCAAAGCAATTCTTAGTACGAAAATGCATGAGTCACAGTCAGCTCGCAACGGATGAACTATAGCAATTGTGTTTATATTTTTCAGGCCTTCAAATGTTTTGAAATCCCTACAATCTTACGCTTTGTTCGCAAAGGATTCTCAAAATTCATATGGTGTTTGTAGTTTTTTGCAAAAAATGATTATGACTGCGTCGTGAAAAAATCAAAAAAGTTCCAAGTCGATGGCAATTGTTTATAGATTTTTTTCAGGCCATATAAATGTTAAATGATTTCTGCAATCTTACGCTTTGTACGCAAGGGACTATCTCGAAAACTAGGGTTAGGATGTTTCTAGATTTTTGCAGAAAAATAAGTATGACTGCGTCGTAAAGAAATTAAAAAGCTCTAAGTCGATAGTAACTTTTATAGTTTTTTCAAGCCATATTAATGTTTTAAAATTTATATAATCATACACTTTCTACGCAAGGGATTATCTCTGAATCTAGGGATAGGGTGTTTTTTGCAGAAAAATAGTTATGACTGCGTTTTGAAAAAAAAAATGAACGGAACTTTTTAATTGTCGTGGGCCATTGTGCTTTTTAGCCAATTAAATATATTTCATTTTTATTTAACCTTACGCTCTGTTCCGGGGAATATTTCGAAATATGCCGGTGGGGTCTCTGTAGATTTTTAAAGAAAAATAATGATAACTATGTTTTGAAGAAATTTGAAAAGCTCCAAGTCGACAGCAATTGTTTTTATTTTTATTTTTTCAAGATTATTTCGAAATCTAGGGATGGATGGTTTATAGATTTTTGCAAAATTTTAATCAAAACGTGTTTTTAGTAAATTTAAAAGGAGTTGAAAGAATTGTTTGTATGTTTATTTCAAGCCATGAAATGAAGATGATGGTTGCGACCGTTACTATGTGGTAGTCCATTGTCAGGTGACTTTGAATTAAACAACTTTCGACGTTTTTCTACCACTATTTATTATATTTTATTATTATTATATATTATTATAAATAGTGGTAAATATATTATTATAAATAGTGGTAAATATATTATTATAAATAGTGGTAAAAAAACGTCGAAAGTTGTTTAATTCAAAGTCACAAGCCATAACATGTTTTTGAAATTTTACTCTGGTTCCCAAAATGTTCTCGAAATATAGTCTGTTTGTAGATTTTGACAGAATCAAAATTTCTAATTTGTTTTGAGTAAATTCATATAGTCTCAAGAAGATTATTTTTACATCTTTCTCAAGCCATCAAGATGTTGACGAGTGCTTTCAACCTTACGCTCTGTTCACGTGAGGTTATTTCAAAATCCAGGTAACAGTATTTGTAATTTTTTGCAGAATCATATTTATAAATGTATTTTAAGTAAATTTTAAAAATCGAAATCCGTTAGATTTTTTTTTAAGTTTTGTCAAGCCAATAGAGGTTTAAAGTTTTCTAAACACTACACTTTGCAGAGGTTTCTCCTGAAATCTGGTTATGTGTTGTTTGAAGGTATTTGCAGAATCCTAATTTTGAATCAATTTTGGGTGATTCTTGTAAATTTCAAGTCAGTGGCAAGTGATTTTATATATTTTTTTCAAGCCATTAAATTTTTTGGACCGACACGATCTGTTCATAGGATATTATATTACCTGTAATCTCTTTATTAAATAATACCATGGTTTGCAAGAAATGGATAGAAAGAAAAAAAAAATTGAAATAGGTCACCGATAATACAGAATTCGGTACTGCTAAAGTTTTTTTTTTTTGCTAAAGTGACCAAGTTATAAATAGTGATTTTTTAACAACTTTCTTTTTCGCAACACTATTTTTGGCAGCACAGCTGTTTTCGTGTCACATAGCACTGTTAAACATGTTCAGTTTGGTCTATAATTTAACCATGAATCGACTTACAAACGAACAACGCTTGCAGATTATTGAATTGTATTATCAAAATTCATGCTCGGTTAAGAACGTGCATCGTGCACTTTTTCCATTTTATGGTCAGTTTGGGCGACCTTCTGAGGCAGCTATTCGGAATCTTGTGACTAAATTTCGCACCAAATTTACATTATTGGACATTAAACCACCAACATGCATACGTAGAGTGCGGACAGAGGAAAATATCGTAGCTGTATCCGCCAGTGTTGTTCCTGACCGTAAATTATCCTCTACGTGGAAAATTTTGCGGAAGGATTTGGGTGTAAAACCTTTTAAAATACAGCTGGTGTTGGAATTGAAGCCACACGACCTACCACAACGGGTAACTTTTGGTGAATAGGCGCTGGCAAAGTTGGATGAAGATCCACTTTTTTATCGGAAAATTGTGTTCAGCGACGAAGCTCATTTCTGGTTGAATGGATACGTCAAAAAGCAAAATTGCCGTGTTTGGTGTGAAGAGCATTTTTTATCCAAAATGGAAGAGCTAGACTTGCCTGGCATATGGTTTCAACAAGACGGTGCCACATGCCATAGAGTACGCGAAACAACGGCCCAATTGAGAGGCGAGTTCGGTGAACAGTTTGTTTCACGTTTGGGGCCGGTCAAGTAGCCACCTAGATCGTGCCATTTAACGCCTGTAGATTATTTTTTATGGGGTTATGTTCTCACGTCTATAGAGACAAGCCCGCAACGGTTGACTCACTGGAAGCCAATATTGAAGAATTTATTCGTGAGATACTGGCCGATATCTTGGAGAGAGTATGCCAAAATTGGATGCAGCGGATGAATCATTTGAGGCGTAGCCGCGGTCAACATTTACATGAAATTATCTTTAAACATTGAATTATATAGATCGTTCTATCGACTCAAATAAAGATTTTATACTTTTCTCTAAATTTTATGTGTTTCTTTTATTTATCAAATCCGAAAGCTCTTCAAAACTCACCCTATACAAGACTGGATTTTTTTTATTTCTCTCAAATCGACAGCTAGAGAGTGAATGACCTATTTCATTTTCTCCGAAAACTTTCACAGTTATAAAAATTGGCTAACTGGTATTATAGTGGTACAACAGGCTAGTTTTTATTAGAATATTCATGAAATCGCATTTAATCGATTTTAAATATTTTTTCCGCAAAACTTCGATGCATAGAAAAACTTTTGATAGTACTAACCAGTACCATCTAAATGCCACATACTAAGTTTTTTTTTTTTAACCCTTTGCACTCGAGCGGCACCGCTACGGCGCCCAGCCGGTTTGTGCGTCCACTCGAGCGGCGCTGCTACGGCGCACGGCGCCCGTGAGGTGTGATACATCCTAACCTAATCTAACCCAACCTAACCCAACCCTTCCAAACTTAACCCAATGTTTTAAGTAAACACTTCCCTAATATAGCCGAAATCGTCTCGAGTTGCTGGTTCGCCCGAGCGAAAAAGGCGTCGAGTGCAAAGGGTTACGTAATTTCTTCTATGTTTCAGATATCGTTAAAGCGAATTTTCATTGCTGGTTAGTTTCGTACTGGTTAGTGCTATCAAAAGTTTTTCTATATATCAAGGTTTTGCGGAAAAATATATTTGAAATCGATTAAACCCTATTTCATGAATATTCTAATTAAAACTAGCCTATGTTTTACTCTGTGGTCCCAGGACGGCCCTATGGTCCCCACGTTGAGAACCGCTGGTCTAGAGTATATTGCGCTCCATTGCAATTTACCATTTCCCCATCAACGGATATACATTGTGCTGACGAGTTTACAAAAGATCGAAAATGGTTTTGTTAATTAATGTTTATATTTACATTTATTTCTCAATCAACAGGTTTATTGTTTTTATCAGGAGAATGACTGTTTGAAAATATTAGCTATCTTTAACAGGAACTGGAGGGAGTGAGTTAGTTACATTTTATTCAAGTAAATACAAAAAAAACCTACACTTCACATCCCAATTGGTATTGAGCACACGAGCAATACTAAACTATTTCATTATTGACATCAAGAAATACAGTTATTGATGATAGGAGCATGACTTTCGAAATACGCCCGGGCATTACATTTGCCGATTTCTCCATTGCTTTTTTGCCAGCCCTTATTGTCGAGATGAGACTGGGAGAATCGCCGGAAGGGTCGTTTCCGCTGATTGGAAACGTTACGTCGGTATTTCGACGGGACATAAACACCGTCATCCCGTGACACAGGTAAGAGATAGAAACAATACACATAAAAATTTAGTCGTGTCGATTAAATTAAGTACAATGGAGAGAGGATAACGGGGAGGTTTAATGGAGCCACTGAAGGGTGGAAATTCCCAGATGGAATCGCCCGTTTCGTTTATATAGGTCAGCAGGTTTCCTCCATCCCTTTCAAACAAGCCGAAAAAAGTCAAAAATCAAATTTAATTATTATGATACTAATGAAGCTTAGTGTTTTACTGGGTAAGACAGCAAATAAATAGCTACATCTAATACCTGCAACATATTGTTTTTATAATTTATTGTGATATTGGCTGTTACTTGGTAAAATCCTATAAACTGTAATAAAACATAAATGTTAAATTAATATTTGTAGAGGCAATTGTTTCAATAAATAGTGGCTTAATCAACTTTTTAATAACTTTTATTTCTTATAGGCGCATGCGAAGAGGCTGGCTGGAAGCGAGAATATTGCGAACGCGGAGTTTGACTACACTGAATGAGCGTGCAGTCGAGCACTTCATCGATTGCGGTACACGTGTCGATGCCGAGCATGGCCGACCAGCAACAACTCAACAGATGAACCATTTCTGTCATTATTATGATATAATTGCAAAAACTTTGTATAACTTAAATTAAAAATGTCTTGGATTGAATTCTTAAATCCTTTAGAAAAGAATTGCAGTTTTTTTATTCCATTCCATCTCCCTTGTCAAAATTTTAAGTGGCTACTGCCCCCTCGCTCATCAAATTTTCGATACAACTTTTAAAAAATTTAATTTCAGAGCTCACAAAAAAGTCAAACTTGGTGATATCCTTTCGTGCGTTTTTAAATGTCACATCGGTGTTCTTATTTTTGGTTGCGTCGATCTGGTGACTCTATTTTGAAAAATACTACAACAAAATACTTAAAAAATGAATTATATTGAGTTATATTATCAGTATAACAATAATGGTTACTTTGCTGGTTTTATGCTAAATAGAAAATCTAATCTCGGTGTTATATACGATTGAATCCACACCTTCCATTCATGCATGCAAGAAATATATCAGCCTAAATAGGACAGGTTCGCCGTTCCAAAAAAATGCAGGGCACTTAGAAACCGCAATAGACTCGTGAAAATTTGAATGAAACCACCGTTTGTATGCATTTCACACTCAAACCTCCCTCGGGATATCTGTACCCCCTATAACAATATCTTAACGGCGATTTCATGGCCCTCTTCGACCCACTGCGCTTGAGAAAACAATAAAAATAAATGCAAAGACGAATCCGAAATCCTTGCCTTGTTCGCATAATACACCAAAATAAATATACATTTGAAATCGATGACGGATAGGGAAAGTTCCGCGTGGCCTCGAAAAGGGCAGGAAGTCGCTCGGGAGTGGATTACTAATATTGCTCCGGAACGCTTTCATATACTCCTAAAAGGGTTTATTTGCTCGGAAAATGGAGCTGGTGGCTGTGTAACATTGGGGATTTATTACTGGCTGAGACGTATTTCTAAACATTCGCCGATATTTGTTATTTTATCAGCAGGGTGTAAATTGTAGGGAAATTTGCTCCAGCCCAAGTTTCGGAATTAAATATAAGAAGTGGAGAATACGGCAGAAGAGAATTGAAGGAATGTTTCCCAAGCTATTTGCTTGATTTTTATAAGAAGTTGGGTTGTTTGGAATGATTCTTATTCTTTATATTTCAGCTTTAAAAATGGATGTATCTAGGAATACACCCACAAATCGTATAATGATTTATCTAAGAAAATAGATTTAGGCATCAATCAAAATAAGGTCTTTGCCCCCTAAAAAATGTGTAAATTTTCCCACCGAAAAACGTAATGCAAAATTCACACATATCACTTAAAAGTTCCCAGACTAACATCACGAAATAGCAGAACTTTTACTTACCGCATTCCTAATAGTAATTATTGTCTAAACTCTCCAGTTTATCGCTTGTCGCGCATATATAATGAGTATCAATATGCAACTGATT
Organism: Ocypus olens; assembly: GCA_910593695.2. NCBI lineage: Eukaryota > Metazoa > Arthropoda > Insecta > Coleoptera > Staphylinidae > Ocypus > Ocypus olens. Next base: position 20,914,281 of record OU343048.1, read on the forward strand.
TATTCCAACCCTCGTTTAAATGTTTCAGCAAGGAATTATTACTAGTTTTAAAATAAAAAGTTTGATTGTAGACACCACTTTTATGTTATTATTGTTTCCTTTTTCTAGCTCTAATAACTATTTTATGATTTTTTTTTAATTTTAATTAATTTGTATTACTTTTTGTAATGTATTTTGTATATTGGCCCTATAAGTGGACTCGCAGTCTGTTGGGTTTAAATAAATAAATAAAATAAAATACAAAGTTGCTCAAACGATTTCTGGCAAAACTTTATTTTTTACCTGTAAAAGAAATTCTTTCTTTTATTCTATTCAGGCATACTTTGATTTCCAACAAATTTTCTTTTTTTTCGAGATATGACTTCGTCAGCAAACACTTTTTCAACAAATACAATGATAGAATTTGGTAAATGTACTACTTAAGGTTTTTTACATCTTTTTGTCATGGCTATCTGATAAAAATATTTTTGACAAACAGAAATCAAAGCATTCCTTTTATTGACAGATAGCTTCTGTGTAAAAAAATAATATTGTTGTTCAATTGTGAGGTCTTTTCCAGGATTAATGATAGGGCGTATTCCATGACTGAGGTGATATCAGTACTAGTATTAGGAGGGAGGGGTCAAAAATTCAAAGCTAGGAGAAGATTCTAGATACTTTGGGATCCTAAAAAGATGGATTTGTTTTTGATATTTCTGAAATAGGAATGGTGAGGGAAATTATTTCATATAAGAATTGAAAGAAAAATTTCTTCTTTTTGGAATAAGCAATGAAAAAGGCCATTGCTTATTAAAAAAAAACTTCAACCAAAAGAAGAAATCGTCTTTTCAGTAAATAATTTCCCGCACTACTTCTATTTTAGAAATATGATAATTGAATAAGATCCTCTATTCCATTCTAAGAACTCTAAAAACCGTCAACTAGCTTTGAAATTTGACGCTTCCCTCTTCGCACTGGCACTGTGCTGCTATAAATAATTGTGAAGATTTTGACTGCTAGAACTTCTTGATAGCTTCTCTGCGAGAAGATTTAACTTGGCTAAGTAAAATCCTACGAAGGGATCAAGAAATCCACAGATTTTCAGTTTTATTTATCATATGAACAAAAGATTAATACGACTAACTAAATATATTATTATTTGCGAGTAAATAATTTAGGAAATTATTCACATATAATTGAATCAAAATGGTGAACATGCTTCCGACAGGGATCGACACGGAAGCTATACAGCTTCAGTTCCGCCAGAACACATGCACACTCTCTCTGTGAGCTGGTCCATGCTTTCTTCGATGGCGACAAGGTTAAGGGATAAATGAGGGAAATGGATTTAGGCCGAAGATTTCAGTAATTACGAGTAAATAAATAAAAGGTTTTCCAATAAGAGTGATATGATTTCTTAAAAAAATAACGCACTTATTGTTAAGGAAATTAAAATGTTTTTTATTTAATGTGAAGTACAATCGATACAATTAAGTTCTAAATAAAACGTCATTCAAATGGCCTCCACGACTTCTTCTGCAGGAACAAATTCGATGAACCCAATTTTCGAGCACTTTTTCCACTAAATCAAGTCGTATGTCATGAATGGCACGTTCAATATTAACTTATAAAGCATGAAGAGAGTCTGGTTTATTTCGAAAGACCAATGACTTCAAATAACTCCACAAGAAATAGTCTAATGGTGTTAAATCACAACTTCTTGGAGTCCATTCAATATCACAATTTCTTGAAATAATCGAATCTCCAAACTTTTCTCGCAATAATTCAATTGTTGCATTTGCTGTGTGGCACGTAGCCCCGTCTTGTTGGAACCAAATGTTGTCAAGATCAACTTTTTCCAATTTCGGCCATAAAAAGTTGGTTAGCAGGTTTCTACCGCTCTCCACTGACAGTAACGGTGTTACCAGCTTCATTTCGAAAGAAGTACGGATCGATGATTCCACCAGATCAAAAACCACACCAAACTATCAATTTAGGTGAATGTAATGGTTTTTCTTGAATAATTTGTGGATTTTCTTCGCACCAGAATCGACAGTTTTGTTTATTTACCGCACCACTCAGATGAAAGTGAGCCTCGTCGGAGAAGATGATTTTCTCAAAAATTATCGTTTTCAAGTTGTTCCAAGGCAAAATCAGCAAATTCACGACGTTTACCGTGGTCCAATGGCTTCAGTTCTTGAGTGAGAACAATTTTATGCGGATGCAAACCCAAATCCTTTTTCAAAATCCGTCAGGTTGTGGTTTGAGACAGTCCTAATTGTTGAGAACGTCTTGGAATAGACAAATTGCGGTCTTCAGTAACACTTGCCTGAGCAATATTTGCATTACTTCGAGCGGTTCTTAGTCTTATTGGCACTTTAACATTGAGTAAAGAAAATGAACGCTCAAAATTTTCAACAATTCGACGAATAGCGAGCACACTTGGACGATTATTACGACCATAAAATGGTAAAAGCGCAGGAAAAGTTGCAATTGGAGAACGATTATTTTGATAATAAAATTGAATAATTTGTAAACGTTGTTCTTGCGTATATCTCTCCATGATGAAATTGTAAACACTACTGAATACAATGAAAAATTATTGACAGATCATGACATATTAGAAATGGCCAAAACGTCACTTCAAAATCATATCATCCCTATTGGAAAATCTTTTACTACCATTTACGTCATCAAGAGTGTAACACAACAAAGGGGACCCAGTGAAGATGAGATCAATACAGAGATCAACGATACTGGAAAAGAAGAGGGAAGGGTAGTAAACGTGTGGATTGGGGATCTTTTAAAATAATAAAAATGTGAGATTAGATAATATCATTTAAAATTCAATCAGCTGAGATGGAATGAGAAACGTTCAAAAGTTTAAGGTGACAATTAATATCTACGAGAAAAAGGATTGGCGGTCCTTGGGAATTTAAATAATTCCAAACAGTAGAAAAAGGAATATAACGAGGGATGAGAGTTAAATAAGGAACATTTTATAATGACACATTGAACGTTTTCAGGAATATGAGGATGTTTATAGAAACCTTAATAACAAAAATAGAAATGCTGATGAGGAGACAAACACCACCCTTTCTATCTGGACGGTTTTTTAAAATAGATGAATAATCTTTAATTTTTATATCATTGGTATCTTTTATCCAGGTTTCTAATAAGTAAAGAACATATGGTTTAATTGATAGGACTATATCTTTTAAATTTAATTGATAACTTCTATTTTTTAAAGACATTATATGAAGATTATTATTATATTATTACTATTATTATTATTATGTCTTTCTCTATGTTATATGACGAATGTATCTGTGTTAAATGCAGCAACCAGCATAATAAATAAATTGTATTGCATTGTATTGTATTGTATTGAAGAGAGAAAATTGAAAGAGTTTCAAATTGTACAAAGCTCAATATAGTATAGACAAAGGAATTTGGATTTGTCTAATGCAGTTTAGAAATTAAATTTTCAAATTGTTCAGAGTTCCATTTCTAACCTGCGGTGTGGAGGGGAGCCTCAAAATTGTAGAATCTTTTTTTTGGGTGGAGCATTTTATGTTTACGATTTCGTAATACTTTTAATTAAATTTTGTTAGATGGCCAAAATTATTACAATTTTGTTAAAACGCTTTTTTACGCGTAAATCCTATTATCTAGGGAATAGTGATTTGTGTTTTTTACAAAATCTGAATTTTACATGCATTATTAGAAAATTTGCAAAGTTTCAAGCCGGTAGCTTTAGTAATTTTTTGAATCGTCAAAACTGTTACGGTTTTGATAACTTTATAATAATATAATAATAATAATAATAATAATAATTTATTCACGGGTTTTCCCATTTGTGCATTAACTAAGTATAAATTAATTATGTAAACAGCAACCTAGTATGATTATAAAAATAAAAAATAAATACGTAATAACATTCGGGACCATCAAAAATAAACATAATTATAAACTAATTAACTAAAAAATCATTAACGTTAACAGAGAATAGAAATTTTTTAAAGCGCACATAGCTGGCCGAAAAAATTGGAAAAGACGTAGTTACATTCAGTTTATTACCCAACCGCATAATTATACCAATGGGATTGTTGTATCCATAATTTGTTCTCGAAAAATTAAATCTAAATATAAAGTTTGTTCTAGTTTGAACATTTGTCGCCCAAAAATTAATTATACACAACAATTCCTGACAAATTATGCGATTGTTTAAAATGTTATAAAGGAAACACATATCTGCAAAAAATCGTCTATCAACTGGTGACTGTATTATGCTCTGTTCACGTAAAATTCTCCTATTTAGGGATTAGGAATCTGCAGTTTGTACAAAATCAGCAATCTTAGAGAGTTTCAAGTAGATGGGAAAAGTTTTGGTATTTTTTTTTTCGAATCGCCAAAATTATCACAATTTTGAGAATTTTGCGTTTTGTAAAATTATCCTATAATCTCGAGCTAAGGATATACTTATACAGTCCGCGAATTGTACAATAATTGGCATTAACAGTGATAATCATAGACAAAATTATTAATCAAATGCTGTTACTATTATAACTATAGGAGTGATAATTAAAATTAAAAAAACGAAATACAATATAAGAAGACTCATGTACACCGAAAAAAAAGACGGATGTATTGTTCAAAATATCTCTGTGTCTGCTCGGAGCCGAATCTTTTTAATCTTTGTAAGACTTGATTTTGTAGATTTACATTACTAAAGTCAAAATAGGCTCTTTCCCCTTTATTAAATTTGAATGCCAATAATTGTTTTTTTAAAGCCACCTTTAATTTTTATTCATTCAATTGGCTATTGAAATAGTTGATAATACGAGTTTTCTGCAAATAACTTTTAATGTGTTGCGAATTGTGGTAGAATTGTAATAAAGAAAAATGTTTGTTTTTTTAATTCCGCGTGGAATTATGTAAAAATAAGAAAAATAAAAAATAAACATTTTCTTTATACTTCTGAATTTGTTTGAAACACTTGAAATTCGTGAAATTTCGACCATTTTCAAACCGCCATAACTCGGCGTATTTTCAATTGATTTTGATGAATCTTTAAGGGCGAGAAACTTTAAAGTGTCTTCTTTAAAGTCATGCATGCGAACTTAAGCGTAACCCCTTCTGCCCCTCTCTAGCACCCCTGTAAAAAAATGTTTTTTTTTCAGGAAACCATGTCCCTTAGACGATGTCTATGGAGTTGGAAAAATTTTGTCGACTCGATCCACCATAAAGGCATTCAAATTTGATCAACTCCCTATACAGGACTTGAAGAACGAAGTTTCTACGACGATTTGGCACCAAGTTATCGGTGTTTGAAAAAAAAATGCATTTTGAGGTTTTTCGCACTTTTCAACCAAATTTGATGATTCTTTCGGGAAAAAAACCCATTTTGGCTCTACTTTAAGAGAGTAAAATCAGATTGGAATGATCCCTTTTTGAACTCCCGAACAAAAAAATGCCACCTCTGGCAACATGTCCCGAGTTGGAAAAAATGTGTCTACTCGATCCACCAAAAGGGGATTGAAATGTGTTCAATTACCTGCACAGAACTTCAAATGGCCATAACTCGGCTTCTATCCAACCGATTTCGACGATCTTTTGAGAAATCAAACGCAAAATGTGTCCTCATAACACCCATAACTTTGTGCCAAATCGCCACAGGAACTTCATTTTTGAGTCCTACACAGGTAATTGAACACATTTCAATGCTCTTTTGTTGGATTGAGTCGACACATTTTATTCAACTCGGTACACGTTACCAAAGTTCCACGTTTTTTGTCCAAAAACGTGTTTTTTTTTGCTCTGGGGTTGAAGGGTTCGAAAAGGGATCATTCCAATTTGAGTTTACCCCCTTAAAGTAGGGCCAAAATAAAAAAAAATCCCGAAAGAATCATCAAAGGACCCCTCACAAATCAAATGGAAATTGGCTTTCGGTGAAATTGACCAAATTTTGGATATGTTGTTCCTTTCGGTGTCCAGATCAAAAGTCTCCACGGGCACAAAGCTCGAAAATCTTCCCTGCGAGCAGTACCCAGCTCCGAAGGTTAGAAGCCGGTAATCCCCGATTTTTGCTGATTTTACCTCTCCCCTTGCATTTTCGGGATATTTATAAGATAATATATGCTGGAGGGAAGTTTCGGTCGTACTTGTTGGAGAATAGTAAAAAAAAATCGACGAAAAATCCTCGTATTAGGGAATCTGACTAAATTGGGTGGTTAATAAATCATCTATTTATCATAAAACCGAGCTTTCGCCAATGTTTATTAGCTTCTTTAGGGATAACGCTACAAATAGTTTACAAAACCTCATTACCTCAAACATCATTAACTATTTGTAGTGTTATCCCTGAAGAAGTTAATAAACAGTGGCGAAAGCTCGGCTTTATGATAAATAGATGATTTATTAACTACCCAATTTGGTCGGATTCCCTGATACGAAGATTTTGCTTAAATTTTCTTCATATATATCTCGAAAATACAAGGGGAGAGGTAAAATCAGCGAAAATCGGGGATTACCGGTCTCTAGCCTTCGGAGCTGGGTGCTGCTCGCAGGGAAGATTTTCGAGCTTTGTGCCCGTGGAGACTTTTGATCTGGACACCGAAAGGAACAACATATCCAAAATTTGGTCAATTTCACCGAAAGCCAATTTCCATTTAATTTGTGAGGGGTCCTTTGGTTGAAAAGTCGCTGAGTTATGTGCGAAGAACCTCAAAATGCACTTTCTTTTCAAATACTAATAACTTGGTACCAAATCATCGTAGGAACTTCGTTCTTCGAGTCCTGTATAGGGAATTGATTAAATTTTAATGCTTTTATGGTGGATCGAGCCGACAAAATTTTTCCAACTCCATAGACATCGTCAAAGTTGAAGATGGTTTCCTGAAAAAACATTTTTTTTCACAGGGGTGCTAGAGAGGGGCGGAAGGGGTTACGCTTAAGTTCGCATGCATGACTTTAAAGAAGATACTTCAAAGTTTTTCACCCTTTAAGATTCATCAAAATCGATTGAAATTACACCGAGTTATGGCGGTTTGAAAATGGTCTAAATTTTACGAATTTTAAGTGTTTCATTTTTTTCGTGTAGTTTCGTAGAGTTCCATACGATTACATTGTTTGTTAATTTTTTAAACAATTTCATGTACATGTTTACAAAATAAATAGATAATTAAAACCGCTTTTAAAAATACTAAAAATGAAGAGGTGTAATATCACAGGTAAGAAATTCCTGGATATAGTAGAAGGCAGATTGTACAGGGAAAGCTTTTAACTATTGCTTAAATTGCTTGTAAAGTAGCATTCTGAAATTAGTCGGTAATTTATTGGAAAACTTTGGCCCGAAGTAGTTAGAACTATTAAAAGATGTTTTGAGTCGCAGTTTCTTCTGGCAGATATTGTCTTTATTCCGATCCATATGTTGATGATTGTTGAAATTGTTATATTTACTGGAATGTTTTCTTTTAAATATAATAATGATTCTAATAAATAGATAGATCGCAAAGTTAATATCCGAGAAGACTTAAAGATTAGCTGGCAATCTGCTCTGTAATCAGCTCCACTTATAATTCTTACTACTCTCCTCTGCAAACAAATAATTCCGCGCCAAGCAGCGGAATGTGCCCATACCAGTATACCATACCTCAAGTGATATTCCAGGATACTATGGTATGCTAATTTTAAGATATCTTTAGAGACACTTTTCGATAGATTTCTTATACATAATAAATTTTTGGACAATACATTGATCAAGTGGCTGCAATGCTGATCCCATCGTAATTTTGTTATTATCAACAAGCAAATCTAAAAAGCATGTGCTTTCAGTACCAGCATTCTTTTTAGTTAAGAAAAATATTAACTTATTGTTTTAGTTTCATTTAATAATAGCTCGTTTTGTGCACACCACACTCCTACTAAATTATTGGAATTAAAATTGTTCTCTTGAGCTTCAGAAATAGTGTGTCCTTCATAAATCGCGGTGCTATCATCCGCAAATAAAATTACTTCAGTATCACCAACTGCTGAAGGAAGATTATTGATAAAAACAAAGAATAAGGAATAAGGTCCCAAAATTGACCCCTGAGCTACACCCCTGTATATCATCAAGGCGTCACACTTTTTTAGAACACCCTGTTTAATCAAAAATATTTTCCTGAAATACGCACTAGAACTTATTAAGTAACTGAACTATAGAAGACGGGAGGTGAAATGCAGAACCCTGTATATGTATATATTCGAATAAATTTCCGAATATCGAATTCTCGCAGATTCAGAAAATTCAGAAATTATCTCGATAAAAAAACTATTCATTTGCCTAGTATAAAAAAACGTGAATATAGAGATATAATTTACTTTAGAAAAACTAGAGAAAGACGTGAAGAGCTATAAACATAAGCAAGCAAATTCTATTGTGAATGTACATCCCGCGTAACAGTTTAATAAGAAGTTACTTAAAGCGTACCACATCCCTAGGGAGAAGAACCATTTTAAACATTTTACCATTTGTAAAGTGAACAACGATCCATTTCATTGTTTACGCTTCGATCCTGATTTACTTTGTTAAATAATCACACGAATGCATCAGCATGAAGCTCACACACGTGAAAAACGATGGCAGTAAAACAAACTCATGAGCCGAATACCACGTTATTTTTTTCATTCAAACTAAGAAAAAAAATCTTACGAGCGCACGTTAACAGGCCCAACACGTAACATCGGTGTATTCAGGCTACAGTTCCCAACAAGGGGGCGGAATAAAAAATTACTACGGGATAAATGGCTGCCGATAAATTCTGCATACTTTTTGCTACGCCGGGTAACCCACAGAAAATCTAACCGTGTACCCCAATTGATTACTCGCGTTTTAATTCGGAGCACGTACGCCACTGTTTGTGTTTGGGGTTGTTGCGCGAGAATGGTGGTAAATTAGGTATTAACATTTGTTGAGGGGGATACGAACGTGTATGTGTGTGTAAGAGTGATTGGGCTTGGTGTAATTCGCTGATTATCAAATGGGAGACGAGATAGTGGATGACGATGTGATAAATGAATTCGACGGGGTTAATGGAGACTTGATTACGGTTGTGAACTTGCATAATTAATACCGAGACTAAGCGATAAATTTACTCAAATTGAATTTACATGTGAGGGGCAACTGAATTCCGATCAAATTGGCATAAAATCAATCTTCATTTTATTGGCCCATCTAAACATTTGGGATAGAAGCAAAATTAGAACGGCAGCTAATGTTGCACTAGTTTTATTTTAAACAGTGGATCTATTAATTCTGTGTTTTTCAAGCACTGTAGAAATTTCCAAAAGATGTACGAGTAATATCAGTCATGAGTATTTCCTGTTTATGCACAGTGGGCCGAAGAAACCGGTACAAATTAGAAATATTCGTATTTTCAATAATAATTAACGCATTAAATATTGCTTTGAAAAATAATTTGTTTACACATTGTAGATAGTACATCATCTTATCTATAAAAATTGGGCTTTTCACTGTTATGTTAATTATTTAAAAATATTAATAACTCACGATGATGTATGAGAGTATAATACTACTTACAATACTACCGTTTTTTGGACCACTATGTATATTAGGTATCTACTTCGTCATCCATGTTGAAAAATATAATAAGACACTTTTACTTTGTATAACATATGAATTTATTTATAAATGTGTAAATAATTTTGGAATATACAAGGTGCTGTAAAAATGTCGGATTAACTCTATAGTTCGTTGTCGAGGAATACTTCAAGAGTATGAAAAAAATAATGAAAAAAATCAGTATTGTATTTTTTCGAAGATATGAAGACTTTAGTGTGAATTATTTAATTGCTTAAAATCTGCATAACATTAATTATTTACACTCCAGCTCATCAAATAATTTTTTTAGAGATACATACTTTCATGCTTGTCAATATTATGTACAATTGGTATTTTCAAATGCGATAATTTGAATGTTAAATAATTGATTTTCGCATTTAAATAAATCTACTGATGCCAAATTTATTTGATGAGCTGGAGTGTAAATAATTAATGTTAAGCAGATTTTAAGCAATGAAATAATTTACACTAAAGTCTTCACATCTTCGAAAAAATACAATACCGATTTTTTTCACTATTTTTTCCATACTCTCGAAGTAATCCTCGACAACGTAGCATTCAGTTAATCCGCCATTTTTACAGCACCCAGTATAACTAGGTTACAAGACATCCATGGACCCAAATAAACTGAAATTTTTCGTTAAAAAACGCCAGGGTTTGAACCCGCACCTACTGTATTTAATAGACTACCGCGGCCCCTAACTAAACTCCTGTGTTTTTTTTTTTGTAGTAGCATTCCTTCATTAAAACATTTTTAAATTAATTAAACTTTGAATCGGAATGCTCGCATAATTATAACATTATTTGGAGGGGAAACGAGCAAAGTTTTAAATGTTGTTTTGTGTTTGCTCATTTATGCTTTAAAGTACGGAACAGAAAAGTGTATGCATAGCTTTTGAAGTAAGGCAAGCAACACGAAATTAAATTATTTGGCGTCGCGGCGCTGATTACACGTGTCGTCCTCCAGGAAAAGTGTCGCCGCGTCAGTTTCCGTAATTAATGAAATTTTTCGGAAAAGACGGAAAACGGACGTCGACTGTAATTCCATAATGCCGTCGCCGGGTAATATATGTCAGTCGGTGTGGCGTGTATTATGAACTTTCGACTTTTAATTCGCGTTTGTGATTTAATAAAAATTCGAAATTTTAATCAAGTTTGAGTAGCTCTCCATTTTTTTGCATGATTTAAATTATTATCCATAATCGATTTTAAGATAGTAACGCTTAAATCAATTCCATGTTTATTGAGCAAAATCGGTGGAGGCGCCGGGCACTCAGGAAAATTGTTACGCAGTGGCCCACGATACATTATGGACTTTTCATGCATTACATTAAGAGGGGCTTTCGATTCGTGTCATGAACGCTTAAAAAATCCACTCGTTGCATGTACACTTTTTTGTGTGTGCTGGGGGAAAAAATTAAAAGCACTTTATTTTACGACCAAACGAATTCGCCGCCTGCTGGGAAACATTGCGTGTCACTGGCGCTGATTTTTTTAAAGATGAAAATCTAATTTCAAGTGGATTACATATTTACGCTGGTAATACAGTAGTAAAAGGGAACATCCAATTAATTTATATTTCCCTCTGTTTATAGAAAATAAAATAATATCTTAAATGTTCCATTATTTACGTATTATTAGGAATATTAATATGAAATAGATACAATAGTACCAGTAGTAGTAGCAGTTACTGGATATTAACTTGCAAAACACTCGATGTCGATTTAAAATATCAAGTATAAATATTTCTTGTTGCGGGAGAAAATAGTATATTACGTACCGAGTCGGGATAAACATCATTACAGCCGAGGGCATAGATTGCAAACCGAGGCGCGAAGCGCCAAGGTTTGCAATTGCGCGAGGCTGGAATTGTGTTCCCGCGAGGTATGTATACTATTTTATTCACAATCACGAAATGTAATGATAAAAGTAAAATTGTTTGATTTTGGTACACATATTTATTTCAATGTCGGACATATTTAATTCGTAAAAAAATTGACGTATGGGTGTCACTTAAACCTCAGTACCACACTTTTTATAATTGTGGTAAGTAGTGTATTACATAATACAGCTAGATTACGTGGAGAACCCCAGCCACCAGCAGATAATGATGTAATTCAATACGACTTACGGCAATTGACATAAAATGGGGTAAACGTGCATTTCACGTAACGGACAAAAGTAAACGCAACAACTTCCGGGAACCAAAAGTTAAATGATTCGCATGTTGACATAACTAATAACTAATTTCGGGTAACGGGAACGAGAAGCTTGCTATATTTTCGCCTCCGTTCCCGTCCTCGTTACTGTCCGCGGGTTGTTGTGAAGGCGCATTTATTATGAGGTTACGGTTTTGACACTTGATGGGTTGTTGGGATGTTGCCAACCTGAGATATGCATAAATCCGTTTCGTGTAAGAGCACAAATAATTAATATCCACTTATAAATAAGAAGTACTTAATGAAGAGGATGGTTGCGACCGTTATGACGTGGTAATCCATAATTAAACAGAATTGTAAAATTCACTTCAGAGTAGATTCGTTGGAGAACCGAGCGCATGATTGATGTCAATTTGACGTTTATATAAACTGACAATTGACTGTTTCTGTATTTCGAAATAGAGGTTCGCAAAATGTTTCTGTACCTCGAAATAGACGTTAGTAATAGAATATTACCCATCTCGAAGAGGGAATCGCTAATATCCCAACTTTTTCGAGGTTAAAAATATGCATATTATTATAGTGATTGTGAATAAAATATTGTATGATACACCTGTTTCGTATTACAGATGGCGGCATCTTTTAAATAAAATTCAAAGCATTCTAGATACAGCGATTATAACTACTCAATTTCAACGCAAAAATAACCAATGCACGCCATTTCAATGAACTTTTTTGGACTCACAGCAAGCAAATTTTATAATATTTTACTATGATTGTATTACCCATGGCTTCATCCATTAAATAAAGTCAAAACATTTTGGATACAACGATTATTACTAAATACAGGCACAACATAGTCAAAAGTTTGAAAATGGTTATTATTTAAAATCTGATAAAGGTAATTAATTAATTTTATTTATTTATTATTATTGGTATTTGGTCACTGCTAGAGTGTATTACATTGTCAAATAAACTCACGTTCTTAAAATTAAAATTCAAGTTAAAAAACACATATAAAAATGTATATAGTAAAAAAATTGTTATTTATGCAACAAGTGAGTAAAATAGTACTTTTTTCACGAGTAGGAAAGATTGCCACACGAGCCGAAGGCGAGTGCGGCAATTCCTACAAGTGAAAAATTTGCTTTACTCTCGAGTTTCATACAAAATTTTTTCTACGTCCATAAATTTAAATAAATTTCATAAAATCTTAAACAATTTTCATAAGTACTAATACTTTTTTTAAATGAAGAAAATAATAATCATCAAGTTTTATCGGCGGAACTCGCGGCGTGTTGCGAAGCGTTTATGACACACTTCGCGCAAACAATTTTTTAGTTGCGTTAAAAAAAAACCGCTACGGCACTTTTTTTCACGCAAACGAGTGAAAAAATTAACCGTTATGGCACTTTTTTTCACGCTGTGTGTAGGGTTCAGGAATCACATATTCTATGAACCCAAATTAATGAAAAAACTGTACATTTTATAACGGACGTAGAAAAATACATATTCAGCATTATTAAGTAATATAAATAAGGTAATGAAAAAAACTCTCAAAATCAAGAACGAAAATAGGGGTTCTCATTTAAAAACAAAATGGCTGACGTCATTACACAAAAACAAATGACGACTGAAAATCGAGTTTTATGCAAAAAATGTGGATTTTTAGTCGACGATTTTTTCATAAAATATTTAATTAACATTTCACTTTTTATTTATTCTCTAAAAACACCATACTAAATTTCATAAAGATATATGTAAAAATGAAAATGATATTTAAGGTCAACTAGAATTCAGTTTCACCCAGTATATGCATTTAAAAGTTAGAAAATATGCAACAATTGTAATAATAATATTTAATTTGAAATATGCAAGTAATAAATTGAAATATGTCAATGAAAAAATAAATTTTGTTTATATAGATTTAAAAAAAAGGTCACATACTTTTAATGATAATGTTAATAATAAGAAATGAAAAATGCCAAACTTACTGTAGATAATTAGTTTTATTGATAAGACTAAAATTAACAAATTATTTTTGCTAATTTCTTTGCTAATACCACGATGAATATTGAATTATACAAAAATCGCAAATCACATTTTGTAAAAATTTAGTTTTCTTGTAAAAAGTAAACCGACGAAAACATGTGAACGCATAAATTGTTTATCGCAGGATGAATTAGCGATTGATTTGATAACATTGGATCGGCATTTTCTTGAATGTTGCAATGTGCCATGCGACAAAATGTTTAAAATATTAACATTATTTGTTAAAATATGCATTAAAAGACGAAATAGGCATTTTATGGGTAAATATGCAAAATATGCAACATATGCACAAATATGCATTTTGCATAAAATCCCCTCTCTACTTATTACCTTTCAAAATTACTCAAAATTTTATCAAACATTTTCTGAAAACCTAGATACTCTGTATTTTTAGGATAATTTCATGCTTGAAAAAATTGTAGCCATTAACCAATTTAAAAAAATGGTGATTTGGCCATCATGTCACTTTCTCCGACTTGATGGTATCATAGCCATTTATATTTACGTTTTCATTGTTTATTTTCAATTGAAATCATATTTTAAATGTACATCGAGCGTTGCGTAAACTCGGATGAAACTGACGTTTAAAACGTCAAAATTATGAAAGAAGGAACAATTATACTTCAAATTCAAAAACTCGGTTTACTCAAAAACTAACGAGATTTTTGAGAAAACTTATTCTTTAGAAGTTGTTCATTTTGGCATTCTCTACAATTATTATTATTATAATAAATTTGCTATAATCGTTTCATAACTATAAACCAAATTTATAGTTATGAAACCAATTTTTTTTCTCGAATAGCAACGATTTTATGAAAAATATTTTCTAGCAAAAGATGTTAATTACTTTGTTTTCTTTAATGTTTGTTTAAATGTTTTTGTGATATTTTTCATATTTAAGAAAATATTGGCAAAAAACAAAAAATGGTGATGTGGCCATCATGTTACTTTCTCCGACTTGATGGTATCATTTATATTTACGCTTCCATGGTTTATTTTCAATTTAAATCATATTTTAAGTGTGCATCGAACGTTTCGTAGACTCGGATAAAACTGACGTTTAAAACGTCAAAATTATGAAAGATGGAAACGTACTTCAAATTAAAAAACTCAGTTTACTCAAAAACTAAAGAGATTTCGAAAAAAACTTATTCTTCATAAATTGTTCATTTTGGCATTATCTACAATTATTATTAACATAAGTTTGCTGTAACTATTAGCGTTTCATAATTGTATACCAAAAATGAAAAAAAAGAGAATTTTTATTTTCTCGAATAACAATGATTTTATGAAAAATGTTTTCAAATAAAATAATTGAATTTCTTTATTGTCTTCAATATCTCTTAAAATGTTTTTGTGATATTTTTCATATTTAAGAAAATATTGGCAAAAAACAAAAAACAGTTAAGGTAAACACCCACTTCCGGTGTACGAAATTTTACCAAAAGCTTTTCAGTTCTTCGGATTATCAAATAAAACTTATGTTCAAAGTTTCATTTCAATTAGTCTATTAGTTTTTGAGATACAGCGCGCACAGACAGACACACACACACACACACACACATACACACACACACAGACACACACACACACACACACAGACACACACACACACACACAGACACAAATTTTTTTTTTCCAGAAATTGTTGAAATGGCATCTAGGGACCCCAAAACGGATATTTCCGTAAAAAAATTTTTTGAAAAAAAATCACGATCACAATACTTTCTCGTACTTCGTAACGGAGAAAGTAAAAACAGTTAGTAAAACACCCACTTCCGGTGTATAAAATTTTACCAAATGCTTTTCAGTTCTTCGGATTATCAAATAAGACGTATGTTCAAAGTTTCATATCAATTGCTTTATTAGTTTTTGAGAAACAGCGCACACAGGCAGACACACACACACACACAGCAGCAGAAACACAGACACATTTTTTTTTCCAGAAATTGTTGAAATGGTATCTAGGGACCCCAAAACGGATATTTCCATAAAAAAAAAATTTGAAAAAAAATCACGATCACAATACTTTCTCGTACTTCGTAACGGAGAAAGTAAAAAAAAATAGAATCACCGTTGTCTAGATTGTGATTTGTGAGAATTTTATCATTCGATTTTTGAATAATTACCTATGATCAAAGAGTAAAACTATAATTGTTTTAACAATTACATGGAAAAACAATTGCCATCGTTTTCAATCTTTTCAAAATTACTAAAAATATATTCTAGATTATTATTTTGTGAAAACCTTGATAGACTCCAATCCCTGGATTTAGCATAATATCATATGATCGGAGAGTAAAGCTGCGAAAAAATGTAGTAACTTTTTAAGTAATGTAGTAAGATTTAAATAAAATAGAAAAAAAATTGCTATTCCCACGAAGTTGTCCAAAATTACTTAAAGAATGCATACGATATTATGATTTCATGACATCAAATATGAATCCCATGACTAGATTTTAAGATAATTTTATTCAGAGAAGTTTTAAGAAATTGGAACCTTTTGGCAATTAATAAAAAATAGAAAAAAGTCATGTAGTAAGATTTAAATAAAATAGAAAAACAATTGCTATTCCCACGAAATTGTCCAAAATTACTAAAAAAATGCATACGATATTCTGATTTCATGAAATCACACATATGATTTCATGAAATCATGAAAATGGATCCCATGACTGGATTTTAGGATAATTTTACTCAGAGTAAATTGAAACCTTTTATTAATTAAGAAAAGATATAAAAAAAGATTGCTATAGACTCTAAACTAAAGTACATTCAGATGTGATTTCGCAAAAATCTACATAGACTAAAATGGTATTAATTAAAAAAAAGGTGATGTGGCCATTACGATACTTTTTACAATATCAATAATTTTTACCGTTAGTTTACTCACTACTTTCTAAGTTAGAGATAACTGATGACAAAAAATTTTAATACATTTTTTTTTTTTTTAATTTTTAAATGGTGATGTGGCCATTATGATACTTTTTCCAATATCAATAATTTTTACCGTTAGTTTACTCACTACTTTCTAAGTTAGAGATAACTGATGACAAAAATTTTTAATACATTTCTTTTATCAAAAATTTTTTTTATGAAAAATATTTTTTTAACAAAAGATGTTCATTTCATCATTATTTTCAATATTTGTTTAATTCTTTTGTAATATTTTTCATATTTAAAAGAACAGTCGGAAGAAAACCAAAAATGGTTTATCTAAACACCCACGTTCGATATACAAAATTTTAGCAAAAACATTTCAGTTCTTCGGATTGTCAAATAAGACTTATGTTCAACGTTTCACGGCAATTGTTCTATTAGTTTGTGAGATACAAAGTGCACAGACATACGAACACAATTTTTTTTTCAGAAATCCTTGATATCGCCTCTAGGGATCTCAAAATGGATATTTCCGTAACAAAAATTGAAAAAAATTGTCACGATCACAATACTTTCTCATATTTCGTAAAGGAGAAAGTAAAAAATGTGCGCAAATTTTCGCGATTTCAGTGGCTCTCGACGAGTTTCTAAGTTATTAAAACAATAGAATAATAATACAATTTATTGTACTCGAGATACATCGAAATACAACAGGCCATCAAACGAGGTCATAAAACAATAGATTTTTCCGATTTTTTACATTTTAGATTTTTCTTTTCTGAATTCAACTAGTGTTTTTTTCAGGAAAAAATTTCAAATGCAATTTTTGAGCAAAAGTGACATTTAGTGGTTTTTCATGTTTTCGTCGAATTTGGCAAATCTCAATTTGACAATTTTTGAATTGAATCCAACTAATTTGTACGCTAGGAGGCTTAGTGTAGCCGCTACAGCCGTACAGTCTGAAAAATCGTTTTTTTTTTCTGAAAATTTTAAACTGAAGCTTAAGGGCTTTAAATTGACATTTGTTTTTGCGTAAGTGCATTTTCTGATGGAACTTAATAAGATCTTTGCCGTGGCGTGTACAAACTACGAATCCAACTAGCGGTTTTTTTCAAAAAAAATTCTCAAATACAATTTATGAGCAACACCTCACAATTTTTGACTTCTATTTTACCTACAGAGTGACCCATTTGAAAGCGGGCAACCCTCATAATTTTTATATTTATGGAGCCATTTTGACGATTTGGAGAGGGGAAAGATGTATTTTGGAGCCATGCGTCGTCCAGTTTTTTTAAAATCCAAAGCCTACAAGATAACATTCAGGGCTGTAAAATCCATAATCCATATTAGTGATTTTTTTTATTAAAAATCCGCGCACGCCACTGGAATTGGCGTACTCTGAAATAGATCTGTACCAAGTTTCATGAAAAAATATTCAACATTAACGATTCTATGACTAAATTACTGACAAGTTGTTTATTATGCATTAAGAATATAGCGGATGAACAATTCATAATAGTAGGCTTTGCAAATACTAAAGTCACAGATGAAATAAAAGTCGAAAATGTCAAATGTCAGTTAAGTAGTGAAATTTACGTATTGTTCCGTAAGTACACTGCCAACAAGTATGGCTCATAATTTAACGAACATAAGATTGAAATAGTAAAACTTCGTGGTGACAGAAGGAAGTCTGGAAGGAAAGTATCTCGAATTTTCAATGACAGACATCCAGAACTTCAAAATATTAGCAAGTCTACCGTTGTGCGAGTGTGCAATATTTTTAACGAACACGGAGCTGTATCTCAGCACATTTTAAAAAATATTAATGTAGTACAACGGCCACGAAAAAGCAATGAACGAATTCGAAATTATTTCATCGAAAATCCGAAAAAAAATTTGAGAATTGCAAGTTTGGACCTCCAGTTACCACGGGAAACAATAAGAAGAAACCTTAAAAAATACAGTAATATGAAGCCTTATAAACCGAAATTTCTCCACACCTTAGAAGAAGGTGATAATGATAAGCGAATGGAATATTGCTTATGGTGCCGAGGAGAATACCTTAATGACATAAATTTAAAAAAAAATGTTTAGTGACGAGGCAACATTTACAACCAATGGGACGGCAAATTCACAGAACACGAGGCAGTGGGCACAAGAAAATCCCGAATGGGTAATAAACTGTAGGCGACAATATTCACAGAAGGTAAACGTATGGTGCGGTATATTAAATACCAGAATAATTGGCCCCTTCTTTTTTGAAGGCAATTTGAATAGCCAAAGTTTTTAAATTTTTTAAACAATGAATTTTCGGATGCTGTTGATGAACTTCCACTTGCAGAAGTGGAATCTACTACTGTTTCAGTTAGATGGCTGTCCTATCCACAATGCCAGGATTGTGAGAGCGTGGCTGGAGGAAAATTTTCCCAAACGGTGGATAGGGCGAAATAGTAGATTAATGCAGTTTCCTCCCAGGTCGCCTGACTTAACTCCCCTAGATTTTTTTCTATGGGGGTTTATTAAGGGAAAAGTCTACAACACTCGTCCAACCAACGCAGAAGAACTGCGCGAAATAATAAGACAGGCATGCGCTGAAATTACACCACGTCAATTGTCTAATGTTATGGCAAATATTAAAAGACGATATAATAAATGCATTCAAATAAATGGAGATTTAGTTGAAAAATCCAGAATTTAAAATTAATTCATGTGTGTTAATTTAATATTATTTTAGAAGAATGTCTGCAAAAGATTGTTTATTAAATGTTGGTATTAAATAAAGTCGTTGTAATTCATTTGTTATCGCATGGGTTACGGGATAAAAAGCTTCTTAATGCATAATAAACAACTTGTCAGTAATTTAGTCATAGAATCATTAATATTGAATATTTTTTCATGAAACTTGGTACAGATCTATTTTAGAGGGCGCCAATTCCAGTGGCGTACGCGGATTTTTAATAAAAAAATCGCTAATATGGATTATGGATTTTACAGCTCTGAATGTTATCTTGTAGGCTTTGGTTTAAAAAAAAACTGGACGCCGCTTGGCTCCAAAATACACCTTTCCCCCCTCCACATTAAAAAAAAATCGTCAAAATCGGTCAATAAATAAAAAAAACTATGAGGGTGGCCCGCTTTCAAATGGGTCACTCTGTATATGTACATCATTTTATTATATAGTACAGCGCTGTCCAACTTCTCTTAGCCAGCGGGCCATTTTTTCTTTAGCAAATATTTCGCGGGCCGAAAAGGATAGGTAAACATTGTCCATATAAATATTTGTTGTGGCAACTCTAATTATATTTTCAAGAGTGGAGTCTTTCAAGCTGTTTCTAAATTTTGATTTTATATATTTCATGTCAGAGAATGTACGCTCGCAGATATATGTACCGAACATAGAAATGATTTGAAATCCAAAATCTCTCATTTTTGGATATTCTTCTTTATCCAAATGTTTGAACACTTGTATTCCAGTTTCTCCACTAGATGCAATGAATGGGTCAGTCAAAATTTGATGTACAGTATACTATAACTCGCGGGCCGTAAAAAAAGCTTCGCAGGCCGGATGCGGCCCGCGGGCCGCCAGTTGGACAGCGCTGATATAGTATATAGGATTGCTATCCCCACTGATTTTATTATTATTATTTGTATACAATTTTACGTTAATACCTCAGCTTTTTAATATTATGTTTGCTATCCACTGCCTGTTAATGATTTTGATTAGTTTTACTTATTACTTATAACTATGTACTAAGCATTCCCGTGACTTGCGTACGCTTTCCGCATTAGCACCAATAATCTCTTACTTAAACAAATGAACTGATTTTCTTGATTATTTTAAGTGTCCAGCTAAAAACATAAACGCCGACATACGCATTTCCCCGACAACAAAATCGGTTAGTATATCCTGTCATGCGAGGGAATGTTTATGTATAAATAGGTCCCATTTTATGCAAATACTTGTAAATTCGTTGGGGTGGTTTACACATGGAAAACGCCCCGTCCTTCGTCCCGACACGACAGTATATTTTTACATAAACGCGATCTCTGATAAAGTTACCGCCACAAAAAATTACATCAGCTATCGACATAACCAGTGAGTACACACTGCTTTAATTAACAACATGAAAAACAATTCAAAATATATGGCTTTTTTTCTGCAACAGATTATAATAATATCTTTATTTACACATAATTTTAATAGTGTTACTGAACGAATATTTGCATACATATACGATTTTATCTTTAGTATTTAATAGTACATTTGATAATTTCGAAGCTTTAAATGCAACTTGATGATTTTATTTTTGAAAAATGTTTGCCATTTCCTCGCCAGTTTTTCTAAAATATGTTAACCCCTTTCTGCATAACGTGCCATACATGGCACAAAGCAGTTTGCATATATTTTTAGCATTATTTAGCGGCTAGTGGTAAAAATTTATATTTAGATGTATTTTAAAGACTAATAGGGTTGCCAAGAAAAAACTATCAAGTTTTCATGGGCATCTGGAAACAAGAAATTAGCATTTGCGTTATATGTACTGGCAGTCGTTAAACCGCAAAATTTTGTGGTCTATTTTGTAGGCCGATGTGTCACAGCTTGCCTAAATTTAGTGGTTCAAACTGCAGTTCGTATTTTTGTAAAAAATAAATATTACATTTTTAAAATATTTTTCCCAATTACTGTATCACTAAAGGTATTCATAATTATTTTTGTTTCATAAAAATAAAAAATCATGCAGTAAGGGATTAATGAAATAAAAGATTTTTATAAATTTGGTATTTTTGGCAATATTTAAGCCATTGTGGTTTGATACTGTTTTTTATTTATCAAATTTTGAATAAGATTAACTAGAAAACCGTTTTCGATTGCAATTGAAATGATATTGTTTAATTCCTTGGTTTTATTTTCTTTGTTCAAAGGGATAGAAAAGGCTGGATGTACCATGGAATGATAAGCATATAATTTATACGATATATGATGATTTGAAGAGAAGGAAATTGTAGAGCTGACGTTAGTAGGTTTTCTCCCTATCTCTATTTTATTATTTTTGTGAATAGAATTATTTAATCATTTTTTATTAATCATCCGTTCAAATTAATTATTATTCAAACCTTTCGAAAAAATATAATTATTTATATACTACAGACATTGACGAACTACCATAGATAGGCTGAAATACCTCTGGTCGATAGCCAATTAATAATTGTGTTATAACAAAATCTTTGAATGTATCTTAAATATATAAACTACAATTAATAAAGATATTTGTATATATAAAATTATTTTATTGTTATAAATTATAAGTAGTAGTGAAATATTTTATTGAAATCACACATAAACACAAGCATGCGCATAGACATGAAATTAATTAGGAGTATTTACATTATGCATTGTAATATTTTTCCTTAAATAATTTCATCAGCCCTTGGGTAATTATTCAATCCGTCCGAAAAAATAACACCGGGGCGACATATCTCCATTTTAACCCATTATCTCTATCATATACGCATACACAAATAAGGGGGAAGAGGGAAGGAAGAAAGAGCGTTTGAAAAATGATTTCGTTGGAACACCTTTACGTGATAAACTACTTATATGGAAGTGCGACATGGGATATATCTTTTATTTAAGTGTCACACAGACCGAGGGTGAAAAATGGGGCGCGGGATTAACTTCGTACTTTTTAAACTTTTTTAGTCCGACGTGTGAAAGGAATGAATCGCTCGATGGATTTCTCTATGATAAATCTATATTTTCTGATATGGACGTAAAAATTTTATTAGCCATAAAATATTACAGTAAATTTTAGATACCATAAACTACAGTAAAATTTATATAACTGTTTGAATTATAGAGAAAATAACTTGGATTATATCTATTTGATTTTTGTAATGAATTATTCAATAATATGTTACATTTCTAAAAGAAGTTGCGAATATTCTATTGGTATTAAACAAAAGTTCTATGAGTGAGACAATGACTCAGGCGACTCAGGCGACGAGCCTACCTCAAATGTTGATATGCCCTTATGTTCCTTGCTGTTTAAATAACTATTAGGTGAGGATCTTTTTTTGCTCAGAAGATTTTTCAAATATATATTTTTTTTTGGTCACCACCAAAGTGGATCTAAAAGAACTCTGCAGACTCTAAAAAAATGATCAATGATGAATGATGTTCACTTAAAAATATTAGGCCTTTAATCAGCACTACATTTAAGAACGCATTCGAGTCAAAAAATATGGCATTATTTAATCCGAAAAAGATGAAAAGAAAATGTGTAATAAATTTAAAGAAGGGTACATATAAGAGGGAGATGTTAACATGATAAAGAGAAGCTAGAAGGTAAATAGAAAAAGACAAATGAAATGAAAAATTTGTTTTTCAAAGCCTTTACTATAAGACAAAACTGTGTCTCCATAATTTGTGCTATTTTGATCTTATTTGAATAATAAAGATATTTTTATCTACGGTAACGGGTACAATAAATGCAGAAGAATCTTCATCTTGCTTTCCTTTTTCACTGAAAAACAACGTAAACCACGATATTCCATTCACTGATGCAGAGAAAAGAAAAGTAGTTATCTGGAGTGATGGCTGCACATACCAAAATCGAAATAGCGCACTGGTTAAAGTTTCTATAGATTTGACAAAATAATATTAAATAACCATTGCATTATTGCATATTCATTACATTCGCCTCTAGAACGTCGTGTGAAGTCAAGAAGAATTAATGTTTCAGCACAAAAAAAGCAAGAATTAAACCTAAACAATATAATGTAAAATATTTTAACCATACCTTTAAATGTTTTAAAAACACTGAAATGCTAAAAAGTATCAATCCTGAAAGAAAGCCTGGAGTAAACAATCGTTATATTATTTTGTTCTTCCTTTATTACCATTTCGTAGATTAAATCCATTTTAGGTAACCGATATTCGTGGTTTAAAATATACGCCCGAGGGTGATAATCGACTCGGGAATTAAGGGCGTGAGCAATGCACTACATATGGGTAAATCCACAAAAAAATTACAGGATACCCATTTTTTTTCGCAAAAAAAACTGCCCGTGCCGGCCTTGGACCCGATGAAAATTGAAGTTTGGACGTTCAGGAACGTCAGAAAAATGAGGAACAAGAAAAAAATGGGAGGTGTTCTCTTAAGAAAAATTGATTTTTGGGTTTAATCGCCTGGTTTACATGTAATGAGGGGATTTTTCATAAATAAAACCACAAGAGGTTTATTTTTTCCGGAAAAACTTCGAAATTTTTCACGATAACTTTGTTGTTTATTTCACGAGAGCAAAATCACGTCTTAAGTCGCGAGACCGCAGGTCGTGCGATTTGGTGATTTTGCTCGAGTTAAATTTTAGAAAACAACAAAGTTTGAGTGAAAAATTTTGAAGTTTTTCCTGGATAAAAATAAAACTTGAGTGGTTTTTGGCATGATTATTTCATGAAAAGCAATTTCCTTACACATTTCTTACAAATAAATAGGACATATTTCTTAAACGGTTTTATTAATTGGTTTTATTAGTATTTCAAAAATTTGATAGATGGAACAGTTTCCAATGTTAAACACTATTTGTTCATCAATCATTTTTGAAGATTATGTGTTTTTGAAGTTTTTTTAGGTACGGTACCTGCTTTATATCGTCGATTTCACTATTCCTTTTTGTATCGAAACCCGAAATTTTAATTACCTTAATTAATTTCACTGATCCACAAGATAATAAATTGAAAAGTTGGTGGGTTAATTTGACGTTTATATGTTTGTATTCCTAGTTTGCGTTACCAACGAGACACAGGAAAAACTTTTACTGGGCCTGTTCGGACTTGCCCAATCTGTCAGAAAGTTGTCTCATTTGGCAGTCGATCAGAGAGAATTTCCGCCGTTGGGATCGAAGCATAATTTCCACGTTAAGGATAGTGCAATTATTATCACTGTATCATATTACTATATGCTTTCAGTTATCAAACATTTTTAATACCAGAAAGGTGACAAAGTCCAACTCTGACTAGCATGGTGAAGTTTTTCCGGAAAAACTTCGTGGTACGATGCGGTTTTTCCGTTTATTAAAACAAGTCACCTCGTACAATTTGGGGGTTCTGATTGGTTCTAAATGATTTGAATGAAATAATCGGGGTAAAACAATTTGATTAATTACTTTAAATCTTTCATCATACGTGGATCCGTCCCCATGGCAACTGTTCTGTTATTTTATTGACGACTTTTATCTTTCAAAGTTCGAGCACGTTAATATAAGTTGCAAAGTATGTTTTCCCCGCATTTCGTGAATTAACAATGAAGCATCATCTCGACTGTCAGACCCAAGTCGATATTCCCACTATCAAAAAAACTAAGAGGCAACATGACAAGGAAAAAAAGAAAAAGCCGACAACGACTATTGGATAGTAAAGCAAAGAAAGTCGCCCAACTTGGGTAAGTAGTTCAATGCAATCTAGGAGAAAACTTTGTGACCCGATGAAATCATGGTACAATGTGTACTTCTAGGACCAATTCTGCGCAGCAGGAAGATCTGGAAATCATCACAGTCGATGCACATCTTCTACGGAGTTCATCTTTTGGGCAATCTCTGCGAACGTGTGAAGAGCATACGCAAGTGTCACAAGCGTCTCGGGCAACAGAAATGCGGTTACGGAAAGAAAATAAAGCTTTAAAAGAAGAACTTGACGCACTTAAAAAGCAACAGGAACAATCTAAAGAGTGGAAAAACAATCACGTGGAAATGCTTAAAAAGAAGAATGTGATGCTGCAGAATTCAAGGAAACTAATTGCAACACTTCGTAGGCAGGTGGAATATTTTGAGAAGTTTCTGGCCTCCATTCGTATAGCTAAGTCGGCTATTAAAACTCACAAGGAAAAATTTTTTTTTAGTATAATATTTTCAAGTGATGTGAATTTGAAGAAAATTCGAAAAAAAAAATATTACTCCGTCAGTAGATATTATGAGAAGAAAAACCAAAACCTTCATCCCGACAAAAAGTCAAAAAATCTCAAGAAAACACATCAATTGATTATTGATTTTTACCTTCGTGATGAAATTCTGTAATGGCCCCGGGAATCCGTGAAAGGATAACTAAGGGCAAAATTAAACATCGCAAACGGTATTTAACAGATACTGTAGATAATCTACATAAGAAGTTCAATAAGACCACAGAAAATAGTATTTCAAGAACACTGTTCTATAGATTGAAGCCGTTTTGGGTGATAAAGAGGAGTATGAGTGCACGAGACACTTGTCTCTGTCGTGTATACACAAACTTCCAAATTCTTCTCGACCGGCTGAGAATTTGGAAAATTATCAAAAATAACTCCATAGAGCAATTTATCGCTGACCTTTGTTGCAATCCAGTATCGGAAGAGTGCATAAGAAGAGAGTGTCTTGATTGCCGGGATGGATTAATTGTTGATACACATTCAACAAAACTCACTTGGTACTTGTGGGTGACAGAAAAAATTGAAAGGCCAGGAGCAAAGGATAAAATGTATTCCGTTGTAACAACTCATGAAAAAGTCATCTGCACTCTAAGCGATTTGATATCCCGCGTCAATGAATCGATACCTGTTGTTTTTTTGCATCATTTCATTACTGATCGGCAATTTCAACAGCTAAGGTTATTACAAAATTCATTGAGCGCTAATGAAATTTATCTTGTTATTGATTTTTCACAAAATTATATTGCAAAATATAATGAAGAAATTCATAGTGCGCACTTCGGGGCATCGAAAAGACAAATCTCATTGCAAACAGGAGGTTTCTACTACAAGGATAAAGAGAATAAATTGAGATTCAAGTCGCTTGTATCTGTTTCTGATAACTTGAGACACGATGCTGCTGCTGTATGGGCGCATTTATTATCAATTTTGAAAATAGTTGCCACGATTATTAAAAATATTAAAACTGTACATATTCAAAGTGACGGTCCAGTTACTCAGTATAAGAACAAATCATTTTTTTTTGTTCCGCCATTTTTCTAAGCAGTTAAATTGGAATAATACTACCTGGAATTTCACTGTTGCTGCCCATGGCAAGAGTGCTGCTGATGGCATCGGCGGTTCTGTGAAAGCTTTATGTGATCGCGTCGTTCGTTGTGGGGGCAATGTTTTATGTGCTGAAGATGTAGTGCGCGTAATCAATGAAGAAAGCCCTAAAGTATCAGCGGTGTTAGTAAAGGAGGAGGACATGCTTCTTATTGATGCACTGTTACCTGAAAACTTGAAATCTGTCCCACAGAGTTCTATTGTACATCAAGTAGTGTGGACGCGTATGCAAAGTGATCATTTATTCTTTCGTTCTCTCTCTTGCTCAGAATGCTCGCAAAGTAACTGCATACATCGAGGTATGGACAAGAGCACAATGATATATGCAAAAAGTGAAATGAAAAAAGATCTCGTGTCAGATAGGAATAGGCCTAAACGGAAGCCCAGAATTTCAAAAGGTTGATTATAAGTTGAAAGTATCTTTTTATCAGTGTTGAAAAGCCAGCGGCTATTTGTTGTTGTTAAGTAGTTTATGTATTTGTTAATGACTTATGGCAATTAATCAAACTGTTTTACCCCAAAAAAAAACCCTCATTACATGTAAACCAGGCGATTAAACCCAAAAATCAATTTTTCTCAAGAGATTTTGAAAAATTTGAAAAATCTCAAAAACACCTCCCATTTTTTTCTTGTTCCTCATTTTTCAGACGTTCCTGAACGTCCAAACTTCAATTTTCATCGGGTCCAAGGTCGGCACGGGCAGTTTTTTTTGCGAAAAAAAAATGAGTATCCTGTAATTTTTTTGTGGATTTGCCCAAATATCAATCATTTACAAGCATGTAATAAGCGCATATCCTAGTTGTAGGTAAAATATTTCTTTCACTTTTAATATACCTAATACTGCAGTCAAAATTGATTTGGTGATGTTGCAATTTTCTGCGGCAATAATTAAAGCGCGGCCAATTAAGGGGTCAGTCGTAACGCGGGCGGTCGCTAATGAGGACCACAAATTGCCAACAAACTCAATAAGGGCTAACGAGGGCTGCTGTTGCAGCGGCGGCAGCATCGAGATTACAATACCTTTGTTGGAGATGTGCCGCGGCGGTTAACACAATCAACGCCTTGTTCTCTCCGCAGACATACAGTATCACATGAACCTGGGGGGCGGTTGCCTTTATCACCCCCGTCAAAAGCCAGATGACAGGGATAAATACACGACAGACCGGCAAAAAATCGCTGCTACAGCTGCAGTATGAAGCTTAATGACTAATTCCCGTTTTGAATGCGAAACAAGAACCACCCGCGTGAGGAAGCTATGCGGAATGGGGTCAGTTGCATTAGGAAAACGATGCACGTAAGCTGGATGATATTTTCCTGTGCATACGTACGAAAGTGCATGAAGGTGCTATAATACATCCTGCATGCACACCACCGTCATCCTCCATTCCTTCGCATTTAAATTCGTACTGCGAATTCGTTGGCCTTTTCTTTGTAACTTAAATTTAAAAGTGAAATGTTTATTATGAAAACAGATTTTACTTGATAAAATAAAGATAAAATCTGAGAATAGTATTAGGAAAATGTCCACAAAAAATTTAATACAAAGCTTAAAGTTGCTAAATTCCAATATTAATTTCGACATATTTGGTGGTAATTTTTCAAAATTCAAATCAACTTTGAACATTATCAATATAGGTAAATTAATTTGAATTCTAAACACACTGTCCAATTCTTAGTTAAATTTCTATATTGTATTTATTTATAATACATTTTGTAATTACTTTTCATTCTTTTTGGAATATTAAATATGTATAGTTTTATATTTTCTTACCTTATTTATATTTATAAGTTTAGTTTATAACTTAGTTAGTTTTAGTTTTAGAATAGTTTTCGGAAATTATTGTGAAAAAATGGCGTTGCCGTGTATATTAAATAAAATAAAATTAAATTAAATAAATAAATTAAATAAAAAATTTATATACTTTCTCCGATTTGATGATATATAGAATATCAAAATACAATACATTTTTAATAATTTTTATAATGAGCAAGTCTGCACTTGCCACAGTTTTGCCAAAATTCATAATCCTTTGTTCTCGCTTTCTTAAAAATTTACAAAAGAATCCTTTCATTTCAAAAAAACATCAAATTACAATACATTTTTGAACAATTTTTATAATAGGCAAATCCGCACTTGCCATGGTTTTAGTAATTCATAATCTTTTGTTTTCGCTGCAAATAATGCGTTCAATTAACTTTGCGCTTAAATTTCTCGGAAATTTACAAAAATAATCTTTTCATATTTTAAAAGAACTTTAAGATCCAATCAAATTCGAATCATTTTTGTGTAAGCACTTGACATAGTTTTGGAAAATTTCATAATCTTTTTTTCCCGCTGCAAAAAATGCTATTTCTTTTCTTAGCGCTCAAATATCCTAAAAATTGTTCAACTGATGTTTCTATTGTTTTTACATAGAACATCAAAATACAATACTTTTTAATAATTTTTGTAATGAGCAAGTCTACACTTGAAATAGTTGTGGCAAAATTAATAATCTTTTGTTCTTGCTGTAAAAAACGCTACCTTTCACCTGAGCGCTCAAAATTCTCAAAAATTGAATAATCGATGTTTTTATTTTTCCCAGAACATCAAAATATAATATTTTTTTAATAATTTTTGTAATGATACATTCGAATCATTTTTGTGTAAGGGCAAATCTGCACTTGTCATAGTTTTGGAAAATTTCATATTTTTTTTCCCGCTGCAAAAAATGGTATTTCTTATCTAAGCGCTCAAATATCTCAAAAATAGATCAACCGATGTTTCTATTTTTTTATATACAGGGTGTTTCAGTGCTCAGGGAACGGTCAATCACGTGATTATTTGTCAAAATTTTGAAAAATGTTTTATACAAAAGTTGTGCAGAATAGTGAGCTACATGCGAGTTTGCGAATGGCTATCACCCTGTATAATACGCTGAGTTATGTTTTGGTTGATAGTGTAATTTTGAAGAGTATAGTTCAACTAAACTTTACCACAGAATGAATTATTTTTATTAGTTTCAGGGGAGCACTTAAATAATTTTGTTCAAATTTTTGTATAAACAACTAAATAACACGAAAACGACCCGGTTTCAGTCGCCGAAACTTAAGTCATTTTAATCTCCAAGTAACAAGGAATCCAGAAATGCTAAAATATACAGAGTGGTCCATTAAAAAAAACATAAGTTTGGTCTGTAACTTTGTTATGAGACACCCTGTATAAATTTAAATATTTTTAGGGCGTGCAGCTCACTATTCTGCACAACTTTTGTATAAAACATTTTTCGAAATTTTGAAAAATAAGCACGTGATTGACCATTCCCAGAGCTCTGAAACACCCTCTATATAGAACATCAAAATACAATAATTTTTGTAATGAGCAAATCTGCACTTGCTATAGTTTTGGCAAAATGAATAATCTTTTGTTCTTGCTGCAAAAAATGCTATCTTTCACCTGAGCGCAATTTCTCAAAAATTGATTAATCCATGTTTCTATTTTAATAACATCAAAATATAATAATTTTTTAATCATTTTTGTGATGGGCAAGTCTGCACTTGCCATAGTATTAGCAAAATTCAGAATCTTTCTTATTCATTGCAAGTAATGGGTTTTAATAAATTTGCGTTTAAATTTCTCAAAAATTTATAAAAGAATCTTTTCATTTTTCACAAAACATCAAATTACAATAGATTTTGAACAATTTTTGTAATAGGCAAATCCGCACTTGCCGTGGTTTTACCAAAATTCACAATCTTTTGTTTTCGCTGCAAATAATTAAAATTAAAAAAAAATTCTCGGAAATTTACCGAAATGTTTTCATTTTTTAAAAGACCATTAAGATCCAATCAATTTCGAATCATTTTTGTAAGGGCAAATCTGCACTTGCCATAGTTTTGGAAAATTTCATAATCTTCTTTCACTCTGCAAAAAATGCTATTTCTCGTCTTAGCGGTCAAATATCTCAAAAATTGATCAACCGATGTTTCTATTTTTTTATAGAACATCAAATTACAATGAATTTTGAATGATTTTTGTAATGGGCAAGTTTGCACTTGAAGGAGTTTTGGAAAAAATTCATAAACTGCAAAAAAATCTGTTGCTTAACTTTGCGCTTAAATTGCTCTAAAATTTACCAAAGAATGTTTTTAATTTTTCATCAAAATCTAATCAATCCAGTTAAATTCGCACTTGTCAAACCTTAGATCCAATCAGTTTCGAATAATTGTTGTAAGGGCATTGTTTTAGAAAAAATTATAATTAGTTTTTTTCTCGATGCAAAAAATGATATTTCTCATCTTAGCGCTCAAATATCCCTAAAATTGACCAATAAATGTTTCTATTTGTAGAACATTAATTACAATTCATTTTAAATCATTTTTGCAATGGGCAAGTTTGCACTTGTAATAGTTTTGGCGAAAATTCATAAACTGCAAAAAATTCTGTTGCTTAACTTTGCGCTTAAATTGCTCCAAAATTTACCAAAGAATGTAATGTAATTTTTATTTATGTTAAGAACTTATACAAAGTTGTACACAAGTCAATGTTGGTAAAATAATAAATATAGTTATAATATAAAATGTAAAATATTTAAGTACGCATACAATATAAATTTTTTATACATGGATTTCAAATGTCTGTTAAAAATTCACTTAATGTGTAGGATGGCTTTTTTAAAAGATATGCCCAAAGATTTAATTTAAATCTAATTGTTGATGTCTTTTATTAATATATATAATGTTTTTATTTTTTCATCAAAATCTAATCAATCCTATCAAGATCTCAGTTGCCACAGTTCATGCTTATTTCTTATGAATTATGAAAAAAAAACTAATGAAATTTTGAAATAAACAAATTCTTTTTTTATGAAAAATATTTTTAAACAAAACATTTTAATTTCTTAAAAATGGTTGATTTGTTTTTATAACACTTTTTATATTTAAAAAAATATTTTGGAAGAAATCAATTTTATATATATTTTTTTTAAATTATTTCATTTCATTTTATAAAAATTTATGCAACTTTTCACTTATTCAATCCTATATTAATTTTAAGTAATTTTGAAGAGCTCGAAACCGATGGCAATTGTTTTTATATTTTTTTCGCGTTGGCAAAATTATTACATTTGTCTCAAATTAACACAATATTATTAAACATGTTTGTCAGGGGGATGTCTGTGATTAAATTTGGAATTAAACTCGAAAGGATTTTGTGCAATTCTGAGAGATACGAAGTCACGCGTAGGTGTAAATTATTACGGGCCAAGTTTTTATAATAAATTAAGCTCATCTATAAAAAATTTACTTTTTAAAATATTTAAAACAACTATTAAAAATTTGTTAATAAAACTTGCGCCCTACAATTACAGCAAATTCTGTGATATTTAGTTTCTAAATTCTCTCAGTTTTCTCTGTTTCCAGATTGTAAGTTATCCAATGTATGTATTGTCGAACTGTGTAAAACGTATGTCAAAACACCAATAATAAATAAATAAACAATTTAAAAATCAAAATTATTACAATTTTTTAATTTACATCAAGTTAAAATCAAATAACTTTAATTTCTAGTGAAGAAATTAATGCAACTTTTCTTTTGTTTAATTTTGAATTCATTTCGAGTAATTTTCAAAATTTTCAAGTCGATGGCTATTGTTTTTATATTTTTTTCGAGTCACCAAAATTAATACAATTCGCTAGTAATTCGCTCTATGTTAACATAATCTTATCAAATCTAATGGTGATATTATCCGATTTTATGGTTTAATAGTTGTTTATATTTATATTTTCATGGTTTATTTTCAATTTAAATTAAATTATACTTCAAATTTTAATAGCTAGTTTACTCAAAAACTAACGAGATTTCGAAAAAACTTATTATAAAGGTAATTTATTGTAATTATTATCCATTTAAAATTATAAGCCAAAAACGAAAAAACATATTTTTTCGTAAGAAAAATATTTTCAGACAAACGATGTTAATTTCTGAGTTGTATTTAATATTTGTTTGAATCTTTTTGTAATATTTTTCATATTTAAAAATTATTATTATTTGAAAAAAAAAGAAAAAAAAACGGTTAAGGTAAACACCCATTTCCGATGTACGAAATTTTACCAAAAGCTTTTCAGTTCTTTGCAATATCAAATAAAAATTATGTGTAAAGTTACATGTTAAATACTGTTCATTTAATTACCATCTTAATTAATTAATTGAAATGTATTTTTGTAAAATGGTTATTCCGTTAAATAAATAAATAAATGCTGTGTTGGTTTTTAAGATACAGCGCATAAAGGCAGACATACAGATACACACACAGACACGAAAAAAATCCAGAAATTGTTGAAATCGCCTCTAGGGACCTTAAAACGGATATTTCCGTTAAAAAAAAATTTTTTTTTTACGATCACAATACTTCCTCGTACTTCGTAACGGAGAATGTAAAAATATGATGTCTTTTGTATATGATTAATTAATTTCTCACTTAACCCGTGGTGAAACATTATTATATAATTTTGATTCATTTTTCGTCTTCTAAAATTTAGGAGCCTTGAAAAGACTACAATAAATAAATCGCTTATTGGAACAACTTCATTATAATTTTACTTATTTATTCAGAAGTCAGGGAATTTTTGACTTCAAAGCTTAAAGTTCAATTGTTTTGCCAATCATCGGTTACAATGAGAGAATACTGAAGTAAATATTCAAAATTACATCATTTCTGACACATTGTAAATACAGAAGTATTAGGGATGTTAGGTAATGTCGTTTTTCAATTGTTACACAAACAATTATTTTATTCTAAATTTAATCCTGAATCATGATTATCTTCTTCCGTCGCTCAAGCAAAATTTCTAATTCCCCTATTGTAAAATTAGAGTGGCGCTCATTACGTTCAAATCAACTAGCATTTATAATAAAACACTTTTACTTTGTTGCTATAACACAAATTTTATTTTATTGTTGACTATAATTTCGGCAACTCAACTTGCCATTAACAAAACATGAGTTACTGAAACTATAGTCAACAATAAAATAAAATTTGTGTTATACCAACAAAGTAAAAGTGTTTTATTATATTTACAACATGTATAACGAAGTAGAAGCTTCCACCATAAACAATACAACTAGCATTTCTTTGAGAATGCATTTTACCCTTCTACCCATTTCATCGTTTAAAATGACAATAGTATATTGTATAACGAGCATGGAATGACATACATTTCTCGCGAGTATGAAGTTTGCAGCATGAGCCGAAAGGCGAATGCTGCAATTCATAAGAGCGAGAAATAGTCATTCCATGCGAGTTGTACACTATGCTTTACCTACGACAACTTTGTTGAGCTTCATTGTGATAGTTAAGATAATTACAAACCGAACGCGGACAATTCGTACGCGATAACTTTTATCAGAGGCACCTGCTTAACGTTACCGCGGAAACAAACGTCGGTCAAAAACCAAGCCGCCAACCGCAATATAATTTATGGTTCATATCATTTCTCGAGTTTATACATTCTTAGTGTTTAAAAGTATATATAAATAGTATGGAGACAAACATCGAAAACAACAAATTTGCCAAGGTACTACAACTAACGCCCCATGTATGTAGAAGCGGCGAAGCAAACATCTTTAAATCTACTCCGTCATTTTGACACATTGAAGGTTAGGCTTCACGTATGACAGTACAGTGTTGGAATATATTCTAGCACAGATAATCGATGCGAGAATGAAATGCGTGAGCAATGCACTACATATACTAATCATTACCAAGCATGTAATGAGCATATATCCAAGTTGTCGTAGGTAAAATATAATTCACTCATTTTTTTTTAAACATATTAATAGGTAATTGCTTTTAATAAAAGTTGATTAACATTCCTCAAAATATCATCCCATTAAACCATGTCCAGGAAGTAATGTCGATTAAAAAGGGGTTTTAAACGGAAATGCAATAACGGGAGCGCGTAATTAAACGAGTGTTCATTTCTCATCATTTTAAGGGCGACATTTATACGCCTCTTCTTGTCGAAAGCACGCCAGTCAAAAATTTAATTAAAGCCGAGTTTTCTTGCAGGCGCATGTCTAATAAATCAACGATGATTCCAACTTCGATCCACAAGTGCGAAGGATATACGCAAAAAACATAGCCAAACTCAATGACATTTACAATTATGTAATTGTCAATCAAAATTTTCCGCCCATATTTAATCCTATTGTACGAGGGTGATTCATTTGGTAAAATACTATTTAGCTGCTGTTATCATGACTTTCGCAGTTAGAAAGCTTTTCCACAAAGAGAGTGTGAAAGTGGCATAATTGCATGTATGTACAAAAAATGAATACAAATCGATCCGACAAACAACACTACTCCTAGTTCTTGAACCCTTCGTTAAAGATCACGTCTATAAATTAAATAAAGACGAAAAGTAGCTCAAATAGCCGACGAGAAGTTAACAACGGACTGTCCCGGCACATTCGCCAAAACTAAACCATTGTTAATTTTATTTATATAGTGTCTTTTTGGCTTGACTTTAACGAATATAAACTGCCAAAATACATGGAAATGTTAAAAAACATATTTTTTTTAATATCGAGCATCTGACACATAAGTCCAAATCAATGATCTATTGTATTACCGAAACTTAAGTCACAAAAATAAATATATAAGTTATACAAAATAAAGTTAAAAGTGTTTTATTATAAGATCTATTCAATATCTAAAATATATATTTCTTAACATTTTCACGATTTTTTGACAGTTTGTATTTATTAAACATTTTTCCAGCAAGGCACCGTAAAAATAAAAATAAACTTAGTGCCCCTTTGGATTTATTACCAGCCTCAAGTTTCTGCTGAAAATTTAAAAAAGTACTTAACGTTTTCACGATTGTATTGTTAAATGTACTTACAGAAAGCCCTTTTCGACTTATGTACTGGCCACAGATTTCTATTCAATTTTGAAATATATACATATTTATAATACCGTGCATGGTCTGTATTTGTTTAATATACTTGAAGAAAGGCATTGCATATATAAAATTAAAAATTCTTGACGCTGGTTTGGTGGATACGCCGGGAAATCTACGGCCAACTTCTCGTCGGTTATAATGAAAGTCTGATCGTTATGTAATATTATTTCCTCATATTTAATTTATTTAATTTATTTTTGTTATTATGCATTATTTTATTTATTTTGTATGTTTTGTATTTGTATCTTTGTTATTGATATTTCGCTGTTATTGGATTGTAATATCTGTTGAAAAATAAATGATTATTATAATATTTTAAATTTTAAATAAATTAGAGGCAACCTCACTTGTTGCAGAAGCATTGAATACTCTTTAAATTTTGTTCGCAATAAGGTATACGAGGGGTTAATTACACGCAACCTAAAAAACCGTATTATTTCTGAAGCGCTAAATAATGCGTAGTTATGAAGATATAACAAGGTTGCCATTATTCGCAGAGGAAATTGTACAAATTTCTTTAGCCGGCCCATTTTCCGAAACTTGTTGCCCCATGTGTGACATCTGGATAATTTACACATTCCAGTTAACCTACGAAATGGGCAATTTCCCTGTTCTGGGAAAGTAATAGATAATCTCGAGACAGGAAACAGATAACGCAGATAAATGTCGCCGCCATCCCTTATAACTGGAAATCAATTTTCGGTGTGGCCAAATCGAATCCGCGCCCAACTCTAACGAGCCTAAACATTTCATTTAACGAGATTATCCGGGCCGCACGTAATTTCCTCGAGTGAGGGCGGTTTCGACGTTTCGGCCCCCGGGCGCGCCACCCTCCGCCGCCTCATCTAATAAACGCAAACCGAAAGTCGGATCGAGTTGCCCCCAATACCGCACACACATACAGGGTTGGGCATATGTGTCGGAACACCTGATTTCTGGCTAAACGTCTGTTGTTTTCTTATTACTTTTAAAAGAAATGTTTATGGCTTTATTTATTCTATTCAGTGACGTATTTTGATTTTCAACAGCTGCTCTATTTTTGGAGATATGACGTCATCAGCAATTTTTTTAAATAGATCACCCTGTATATTTTTACATTTTCGAATAGACACTTTTCCAACAATTACAATGATATAGGATTTGGTGGGTGTGCGACTTGTGGTTTTCTAAATATTAAATAAAATAATTCAATCCGTCACAAGTTGACTTTCATCTTTTTTCCACGGCTTTCTGATAAAACATTTGTGTGTTTTTGTTTACTGTCACTGACAGATAGTTTCCGTGTTAAATATTAACATTGCTATTCAATTATGGGTGAACTAAGTGAACGTGAAAGAATTACGTTGTTAATGATGGTTGGTTTTGGAGATAGGCAGAGATCTCTACAAGATGCATGCAATATTTTTAATGCAACATTCCCTGATAGAAATTCTCATATTTCAAAATCAACAGTTT
Organism: Ocypus olens; assembly: GCA_910593695.2. Taxonomy (NCBI): domain Eukaryota; kingdom Metazoa; phylum Arthropoda; class Insecta; order Coleoptera; family Staphylinidae; genus Ocypus; species Ocypus olens. Next base: position 20,951,438 of record OU343048.1, read on the forward strand.
CAAGGGTTGTGCAAAAGTTTCACGAAACAGGAAGTGTTAAAAATCGCATAAAATCCGGTCGACGTAAATGGGCCACAAATGAAGATAATTCACTTGATTTCCTTCTAAATCTACAAGAAGAACCAAAAACGTCAGTACCTAAATTAGCTTTACATCACAGTATTAGCCAGAGATCGGTAAGGAGGATATTGTCCAAAAATAACTTTCATCCGTATAAAGTACATTTAGTGCAGGAATTAAACGTAGATGATCCTGATAGAAGGATGCAGTTTTGTCAGGAAATGATGGATAACATTGAAATTAATAGTAACTTTGTTAATAACATGGTATTTTCTGATGAATCAACATTTTGCCTGGATGGTTTTGTAAATCGACATAACTGTTGCTACTGGGCTGATCAGAATCCTTACTGGATGGAAGAAAGTCACACCCAACACCCTCAAAAATTAAATGTATGGGCGGGGATAATCAGAGGACATATCATCGGACCATTATTTCTTAGAGAAAATTTAAACTCCAACCGGTATTTACAACTTTTGCGCGAGCAAATTATTCCGGCATTAATTCGGTTATTTCCAAACGAGCTAAATCCCGAACTATAGTCAGATGGTATTTGGTATCAGCAAGATGGAGCTCCGCCTCATTACGGAATTAACGTGCGTCAATATCTAAATGAAATATTTCCACAGAGATGGGTAGGTCGAAGAGGACATATTGAATGGCCACCACGATCACCTGATTTAAGTCCTCTGAACTACTTTCTTTGGGGCCATTTAAAATCTGTGGTCTACAAGTCCAAACCTCGGTCGTTAGAAGAGTTGGAAGATAGAATTAATATGGCTGTGCAAGAAATACCACTGCAGACTATTCAAAACTCTTTAAAAGCCTCCGTTGATCGTTTAGGCTATTGTCAGGCTACTGAAGGTCACCATTTTGAACATTTATTATGATTTTTTTTTCTTAATATTAAATGCTCAATATTTTGTAATAAAAATTTCATTTTCCATTATTTTATTTAATATTTAGAAAACCACAAGTCGCACACCCACCAAACGCTATATCATTGTAATTGTTGGAAAAGCGTCTATTCGAAAATGTAAAAATATACAGGGTGATCCATTTAAAAAAATTGCCGATGACGTCATACCTCGAAAAATAGAGCAGCTGTAGAAAATTAAAGTATGTCACTGAATAGAATAAATAAACCAATAAACATTTCTTTTAAAAGTAATAAGAAATCAATAGACGTTTAGCCAGAAATCAGGTGTTCCGACACATATGCCCAACCCTGTATAATAGCCGCATACAACGGAATCGTTAGTCCCTTTGTCTTTCGCAAATTTTAGTTGGTGCTTATTTGCGCCGCAGATAAACATGTTATCAAAACGTTATAAAATTAGTTCCGTAAACTAACTTTGTACTCCTAGTTTAGAAATTATGATGCGATTGTTTGCTAAACTACATATTTTATTTATATCTGGAATTGCTACGTTGTACGGCAGTAGTTCCAGTGCTTCCTCGTAACGGCATCACAAAATGTGGTCTTAAATACGTGCTTTATTTATACCAAACCCATTATTTAAACATTTTTTCGCATCTTATTAAATAATATAAGCGTTGTTAAATCGTTTTTGATTAAGAAATTTGTCCATTATTCGGCCGAATCATTTTCTCCACAGGTGACATCAAATCAAATGATAGCGGTTTCATTGCCCAATAGGTGATGTCCAATCAAATGATAGCGGTTTCATTGCCCAACAGTTTAGTTGTTACTATGGTTACGATTCGTTTTTTGTCAGCGAACTGCCGCAATTTCCAAATAGAAAAATTATTCGTTATAATTTAATACAAACAGAAAAATCTTTAGGTAATTATTTAATATGATGCAAAAAGTATAGCATTAAACTCGTGAACAAGTTGGCCATTGCCATTCGTTTAATAATATACTATTGCAACTTTTACTTAAAAATAAGAGAACATAACTAGTTTTACCGCGATATACTTCCTGTTTCAGTTTACACTTTGACTATACACTTTACTAAGAGATAAATCATTTTGAAAGAAAGATATTTAAAGAAAACACTTAACTTTTTTATACCATTTTTATTCACTTCACGTGACAAGTAAATAAAAGTAGTATAAAAAGTATAAAAAAGGGTTTTCTTTATATCGAAATTGAAAATGTACCACGAAGTGAACGCCTCCAAGATTGAAGAATATATAAATGTATTTTTTGTGAAATTCTACTTCCCAATGTGTTCCTTTTATCAACAAACCATGCTTTATTATTTTTTACTCGAAATGGTTAAAAACATAATAACAAATGATTTAAAAAGTCACAGCTCCTCTATAGGTCTATTTCTTAAACACACTAATTTTGAAAGTTTCGATTCTTTCAAATTATTTAATAATTTAAGAATCCTTGGTATTCCTTAAAAATGAGCACTGTTTCACAAACACACTTGTTTTCTAAATTGAATAACTTTTTTACTAAATTTTACCTGGGTATATTCTAATTGTCAGTGTTAAAAATGTTTTTTGGCGAAAACGATTTATTATCAGAATCCTAACTAATTTTAGAGGAGTATCATGATTTTCAATTACTTTTAATAATGTTGTTTTGCCAACTCGATTTATGATATTTCTTTCTTCGAAGATGGTTGATCCAATCATAGTTTAGTAACTCTAAGAAGTACAACCCGAATTCCAAGTATCCTCTCAAAATACAAATATCCTCCTCTCGCAATCCATCAGTTCATTAGTTCCAAGACAGTTCAGTAACCATTATTTCATGCTTACCTTTTTCTGTTAGAATTGAATAAATAAATGCACTTTTCTAAGTAAGACTAAAGTTCGATGAGTTGTTTTAAATATTTGCATAATTTCTTTTGCTTACAAAATAATGGTTTGCTTTCTCCGTTACCAAGTAAGGGAAGTTATTGTGACCGTAAAAAGTTTTTCCAACATTTTTCTAAAAGATATAGCCGTATTGCGGTCCCTAGAGATAATTTCAACAATTTCTGAAACAGAAAAGTGTTTGGAAAAATTTCGAACACCGATTCGTTTTTAATTTTTTTTTTCAAATAATTTTTTGAATATAAAAAATATTACAAAAACCTATGAACAAATATGGAAGATAACAAATAAATAAACATCTTTTGTTTAAAATTGTTTTTATTTTTCGAAAAAAGTTATTTGAAAAGTATTGTCTTTTTTGATATATAATTAATGATAATAGTTTTGAAGTTAGTTAGTTTAGAATGAAGAACTTTGTTTCCGAAGGCACCAAGACATTAAAATTGTCATTCGTTCTTGTCCAAGTGCATTTTCCGATGGGTCTCAATGGGATATTTACAGGAAAAATCCGAATCCTTCCAGAAAACCATTTCAAATGCAATTTTTGAGCAACAATTAAAAAAAGTACCCTTGGTTCGTTTTTCGTGTATTTCGTCAAAATGTTCAATCAAATCGCCAGTTCTAGGTCAAATCGACCATTTTACATGCAACAAGCATAGATTTGACCACTACATTTGGTTTCTGTTTACCCGTTACGGCCGTTAAAAATTTAAAAAAAAATCTAAAATTATCCAACTTGCTTGCCAACTTTGTTATTATTTTAGCAGACTACAACGGCAACGCTCCCTTTTGCAAATTTTGTTTAAATTTAAATAAATCTGTAGAGGTTTTCCATTGAAAAAAACGTGATTTTTAGGTATACTTTTCTAGAAAACTACTCCACCGATTTCCCTGAAATTTTGGACACATATTCTTACCTCCAAAATAAGCATTTATGGTTGAGAAATTAAAAATATATTAATTGTATTTAAAATTATGACATGAAAAAACGTGAACATTTTTCGAGTTCAAAAAAAAAAAAACGCCACTCAACATGGAAATAATTTCAGCCATTTTGGTAGGTATCGTTACCATCTTTAAAATAAAAAATGGTGATGTGGCCATCATGTTACTTTCTCCGATTTGATGGTATCATTTATATTTACGTTTTCATGGTTTATTTTCAATTTAAATCATATTTTAAATGTACATCGAGCGTTGCGTAAACTCGGGTGAAACTGACGTTTAAAACGTCAAAATTATTAAAGATGTGATATTTTTCATATTTAAGAAAATATTGGCCAAAACCAAAAAAACAGTTAAGGTAAACACCCACTTCCGGTGTTCGAAATTTTACCAAAAGCTTTTCAGTTCTTCGGATTATGAAATAAGACGTATGTTCAAAGTTTCATATCAATTTCTCTGTTAGTTTTTGAGATACAGCGCACACAGACAGACACACACACAGACACACACACACACACACACACACAGACACAAAAAAAAATTCCAGAAATTGTTGAAATGGCATCTAGAGACCCCAAAACGGATATTTCCGTAAAAAAAAAAATTTTTGAAAAAAAAATCACGATCACAATACTTTCTCGTACTTCGTAACGGAGAAAGTAAAAATAATCGTATTGATAGCTTTTCTAGATTTGAAGAAAAATGAGCCAAAAAACTTAAAAATAGTCTGTACAAGAGCTTGCCGCCCCCAGGTTGCTTACAAATTTCGATAATCGGAAAAATGTAAAATATTTTTCAATATTCAATAATGTTGAATCGGAATCGACGACGATTATTTTTCATTTTTGGGGAAATGACCCACTTAAATCATTATGATTTTTGAAAACATACCGAATATCAGGCAAAGATGAAAATGTCTGTGCTGGAGTCAAAATATCGAAAAGAAAAAAAAATTAAAGAACGTCGGCTTAAAATACGACGAAACTTATTTTCTCTACTCATATATGTGAAAGTCGAATTTGCATATGTTAACACTCAAAATAGTGCTTCTTACTTTCTGAAATACGGGAAAGTACATATTGTGATCATGAAAATGTTTTATTTTTGAGGTCTCTAGAGGGACTTTTTATGATTCCTAAAAAAAATGTATCTGTGTGAGTGTGGTCTGCGTGATTGTCCTTTAGAAATTGTTATAATCTTGTTTAAGTTATGTTTTCATATTAACAAAATCTTGTTAATTAAAGAAAAGTTCGAGAGGCCAGGATAAAGTTCCCTAAAATTAATATTCAATTAAGAAACTGTTGTTTTATTTTATCAAAACCACTTTAGTATTTGATAATGCTCGAATTTTCAGATGAACAATAAATTTTGGACAATTTTTGATTTTTGGAAAAAAATCGAAAAATATTAAACCCTGCGAGAATATTGTGCAAAACATATATTAACAATTAAAAACATGTTTACTTCTGAATAATAATATTGGTAATTGGAAATACTCAGATTCCCAAAATTATAGTTAGTTATTTATATACTTTCATGGTTTATTTTTCAATTTAAATCATGTTTTAAATGTACGTCGAGCGTTTTGCTGCATCGTATGTCACTGACGTTTGTAACGTCAATATTATGAAAGTAAAAATGACAAATTATACAAATTTACTCGAAAGCTGAAGAGATTTCGAAAACAACTTATTCTTCTAAAGTTATTAATTTCGGTATTCTGTACAGTTATTATTTATTTAAATTTCATGTAACTATTATCGTTTCATAATTATAAACCTAAAATAAAAAAAAAATGAGAATTTTTTTTTTTTTTTGAAAAACGATGATTTTACGAAAAATATTCTGAAACAAAAGATATTCATTTCTTTGTTGTCCTCTTCAATTTATAAAACATATTTATCAAACAATTTCTTTAAACAATATTTAGGTTTGTTGTATTTGATTCTTGTTTATAAACACGTGGTGAAATATTTTTAATATTTAAAATTGTTAAAATTGTTAAAATAAGGCACTTGGTTGGTTTCACAATTTTAGAATTGTCAGTATTATTTGCAATTTTTAGGTTTTACTAGAAATGTTCACGTTTATTTCAGAATTTCTGTATTGATTGTTTTGAATTTTTGTCTAGTTTCTCTAAATGATGGACACGTTTAAAACTACCAAGAAATAGCCGCATATCAAAAACAAATTGAATTTTATCTTATTTAATTTATTTTTCAGCGAAGGGTAACTTATAAACATAAAATTTCAAGATTTTACAATTTGCTCGAAAGTAAGCCTCTTCTTAAAACCCAAATTGTTTTTAAAAGAATAGTTATTTTTTTACGAATGTGGAATGTAATTAGTCGCGTAAGAAAAAGTTTAATTTTCTTAAGGGACTAATGAGTAGTTCCACCTGAGTATAATATAAAATTTCATCCAAAATCGTCTATAATTACATTAAATATTAAAATAATCTTTATAAAATTTTGACAAGAAATTTTGACGTACGTGGTGTCAATTTGAATTATTTCAAAAATCTTACGAAGGATCTAATCATTTTGTGAGTCCAAGTAATTACTTTCCTCAAATGACCGCAGTGATTCGCTTATTACACCCGATTTTGGATAAACAGATTTTTTTAATTCTCTGATTTATTTAAATACTTTTTTTATTTGTGTTTTTGTTTAACAAGTTAATTTAAAAAAGAAAACTCATTTAAAGTGGAAAAGTGGTAAAGTTTTAATAACCGTTTTTTTTTAATTTTAAAGATAAAAAATATTTAAAAAAAATATGTTCATAACTGTTGCAATGTTACTGTTTTTGTTTATTAATTAATGTATTTTATAAACTCCCCAATTTTCGGAAAAAATTGAAAATAGGAAAAATTTTGTATCTTGGTCAATAACTATGAAATCGCAATAATTACAACAAATTTACATGAACAAGAATTAAAAAAAAACTTATAACGAATATGTTCTTTTTTAGAAATCATACACGGTAAAAAACAATATGTAAAGTATCCGAAAAATCCTATACCATCAAATCGGAATAATGTTATATGATGGCCACAACAACATTGTTCACATAACATATACCCTCATCGGAAATATAAAACTGCATTTATTTGAGTAACAAATTATCTATACAAAGTGCTGTAAAAATGGCGGATTAACTCAATAATGAAAAAATAATGAAAAAAATCGGTATTGTATTTTTACGAAGATATGAAGACTTTAGTGTAAATTATTTCATTGTTTAAAATCTGCATAACATTAATTATTTACACTCCAGCTCATCAAATAAATTTCTCAGAGATACATACTTTCATGTTTGTTAATATTATGTACAATTGGTATTTTCAAATGTGATAAATAATTAATTTTTGCATTCAAATAAATCTATTGAAGCCAGGTTTTTTTGAATGGGAAAATCAATTATTTAACATTCAAATTATCGCATTTGAAAATACCAATTGTACATAATATTAACAAGCATGAAAGTATGTATCTCTGAGAAATTTATTTGATGAGCTGGAGTGTAAATAATTAATGTTATGCAGATTTTAAACAATGAAATAATTTACACTAAAGTCTTCATATCTTCGTAAAAATACAATACCGATTTTTTTCATTATTTTTTCCATAATCTCGAAGTAATCCTCGATAAAGTACCATTGAGTTAGTCCGCCATTTTTACAGCACCCAGAATAAATGTTTTTTGAAACAAGTAAATTACCTCAAACTTAACATAGTTTTAAAATTAATATACTGATCGACAGGGCCTAGAAGCCAAGGCCATTAACAACTATTCAAGAAAAAGAAGAAGAAAATAAATATATTACAAACGCCACTATCAAATAAAATGACACATTAGGGTAATAATACATAGAAAATCTTAATTAATTTCAACAACAATTAAAATTGTCTAAACAGTTTTTCAAAATATTGCGATTCAATTGTCTCGTTATTTAGTATTAATGTCGCTATTGCAATTATATGTGAAAATAATGAATAAATCAACTCACCGTTTCGCCAACTTGATTTAAAAAATATGCAAGAATCCGTAGAAAAGTACACACACTTCACATAAACCAAATTATTATTCGAGAAAGTTATTGTTAACTCACAACAAACTCAATTAGATACGCACAGAAACAAATCATTCGAATAACTACGAAGCACTGATCTGACAATGAACGTGCAGATTCAATGGCAAACATTTTTTTCTTTTTTTGCTCGGCTCGCTGTATCAAGAAATAAGAACGGCTGCATTGCAGTGATAATTTTGATAATTGGAAGGTGAACTGGCGGGCAAATGTGATTAAATACGACGAAAATAATGATAAGTAGTTTTATACAGAGTGAAGAAATGGTGTGCAAATTAGTTGAACACATTTAAATTTTTTTGAATTAGTTTGATGAAATATTTTTTCTGTGGAACTTAAGTCTAGAACATCGTGAAAATAATACTTTTATGTACTTTTTGCAAAGACAGAGGATAAAAAAATATAGCATTTTTTATCGCGAAACATTACGTTTTCCGTCCTTGTTATTGCTAAACAATATCGCGTTTATTAAAAAAAAAGTGTGCCATGATTTTTTATTTTTTTAAATTTAAGTTGGCACACATGTTAGGAATTGAGATACAAAACGTCAGATCTTTCTATAAGTCACAATTATTCCGTAGTCACAATGATTTACAGGAACCAGCAAAAAACGTTTCTATACCTCATTTAATAACCAGGCGGACTAAATCAAATTATTGCCGCCAAAATACGTTGTTGCGATTGGCCAAAGGGCCGTCGTTTTTACACAGGCTCAAATTGCTGAAAATAGTAATGGCGGTTGTTATGATCAGCTGATCCATCACTGTTACTTGCGTCTATTTTAAATAATATTTGAATATCACGTACTAAATTATTGACTATATAATCAAGAAAGTTTCACTAAAATAAATATATGGGTTGGTACAATTTGTGAATAAATGTTGTGGGTAAAATAATTTTAAATAAATTTATTTTTACCGCCAAAATATTTCTGGTTACTTTTCTGGTGATTTTTTTCTAGTGTAAATGTGGCTTTTGCGTTTAGTCCGCCTGGTTATTAAATGAGGTATAGTTGAAAGTTATTTCCAAAATGGGACTAAAGTGGACGGAAATTGGGTGTATTCATTCGACGCACCTTTGGCAGAGTTTCAGGAATAATTTCCCAACCTTCCTATTATTTATGATGAATTTAAAATTACCTTATCACGATCTCTTGTATTATTTCATGTATTCTCCGTAAACCAGGAAGTGGTAGACCAGTCAAACGAATCAAACGAACTCAAGATGCTATTAACACAGCCCAAGAAATTTTGGAAAATGAACCTTTGACTTCTCTGCGTCCTTTGTCAGAGCAAATGAATTTATCGGTAGGAACATGGCGTAAGTAACATAACCTCAATATGTGTTACCAACTTAAATGTTTTAAAATAAAAAATCATGGCACACTTGAGTTTTTTTTAATGAACATACTTTACAAAGGCCAATGACGGAAATCATTCGAACGACGGACGGAAGAGCACAAAAAACACCTAATAGAATGACCATACATCAATAATAACCATAATCAATGCTAGTTTACAGTGACGTTTCGCGGGTTTTTTTCTGGTACGGCCAAGGAACAAGAGGTGGTAATACAGATAGGTGCGGTTACGCAGCCAGCCGTCTCTGCAACTTACCACCTCTTGTTCCTCGGCCGTACCAGAAAAAAAACCGCGAACCGTCACTGCTAGTTTATATGAAATTGTACCTAATTAAATCAAAATTGTCATTCTCTTAACTGACAGGAATAGAATAAGATGGATTTTTAAAGTCGAATAGCATATTTTTATTGCGCAATAAATGAATGCCAAAAAAGTTGAGGCATCTATAAAAATGACGAATGGTTCGTGGATGGTTTAGCTATTATTACAGGTGCGGCACTTTTTATGTTTATCGACACTTTATCAATTCTCCTCACGGATATGTCGTCTGCGGAGGCGGCGATAGACGCGCTGCATCGGGTACGTAGCGAACGTCACGCACGCGATGCATTAATCTAAAGATTTTTCCCTTTTGAGCGAGACACCAACGACATTTCAATTTTTCAAACCATCCCGTCAACGAAACCACAGCCGCACGATCTCATAATACAAAACATCACCAGGAGCGATGAACTCGTCTCTTTATCGAAAACGGGGAATCGTAATAAATCAATTTATATTTACCGCACAAAACGAGAAAGAAAAAAGTATATCGCCTGCCACCCCCGCCGGTTTCTTCCTGAAGACAACAAAGCACTCCGCGGGTGATTGATATCCTTTTCGGCTACCCTCACAAAGAACTCCATCCGTGTAATCTTCCACGCTTGTATACAAATAAAACATACCTGGTTATTAATATTTGTTAGTGTCGAGGAGGAGATACCGTAAATAAAACAAATTTATTGGCGTATCGACACCTCTGACCGCGAGAGTAATTCGTAAGCATGCAGGGTGTGATTTCGCCCATTTCCCTCTGTAACTGCGGCCATATTTCGGGTTGATATGAAAGATACATTTTGCGATCGGCCGATTTATTCATGGCCCGGATATCTCCACAATAAATGGATCTTCCAAACACAGACGTCGCGAGCATGCAACGTTGAACTATAAATTGACGGAACTACCCCTAAATCACCGCAGTAACGACTTATTCGTGTGTATAAAGCAAATCGAAATCTGATAAATTTCGCATTTGTCGCTTAAATCCTATTATAATTTTTTGTTCTTATAGTAGCGATCAATTTGCCAGGAGTGCATTCGCTGACGATATCGAAGTATCTAAAACGAGTTTGCCTTAATGATACAACTTCTATCAATCAACGTTTAAACAAAGTGTACTGCGGTTTTTTTATTCGTAACAAACGAAACAAAATCGAAAATTCCTCAATGTTAGTTGTTTATTTATTGTAGCGTTTGTAAGACTTTATTGAAGATTACGAAAATTATCTTATTTATTTATTATAATATCAGGTATATAAAATAATTATAATTTATTCATACCGTTAAGTTTCTAATTAGGCTTTATGTTAAATAACTGGAAGGAATAAGTTAAGCGAAGAAAAGACATCTGTTTGAGCATTTCTTGCCTCAAAGGAACTTCATAAAGTGGCCGAGACATAACTCAATTATTTATACCGCCGTTATTGTTACAAGTTCCACAATTAATTATTAGAAGCCGTCCAAGGAGGCAGCATCAAGAGGCAACTTTAGGTAAAGGCCACTAAATAGAAGGGAGGCCAACTTTGCCGGCCTCCCTAATTGATCCCAGTAATTCATCCGAACGAAAACGTTTATTCGCCGGCTAAACACGAATCATTAATCACTGACCTCCGGCAAGGCCGAGTTTTATTTGTGAATTAATTATTTTGTTTACAATTCTTCAATGGGGATGGAAATTGATGATGTTTGAATAAAGAGTTAATTGCGAGTTCAGCATGAAAATGATGAAAAGCAAATGTTGGTTCCTTGTTCCTACATAAATGGTTTCACGTGTGGTATACAAATACATAAATAAAGATAAAAGTTAAGGATAGTAATACGAAATATATAGGGTAAGTCAAAATTAACGGAACACCTAAATAATTCTCCAACCGTAAAAAATTCCAAACAAAAGTATCTTAGATATAAACAAGCTATCGTTTAAATATATTTCTAAGGTGTTAATTTTAATGGAAATTTGGTAACCATTCCTTTTTCAAATAGAACACCTGTATATTTCTAATTCCAAGTTTGATTCTATGAATTTTCTGAAAAAATAATTGTATTATAAAATGCATCATTATTGACTTATAAGCAATTAATACAGATTCCTAAACTTTAAAGTCGTCGGTACAGCAAGACGGAATCAAAATATTCCTAAAAAATTCAAGCTGTACATTATTGTTCTGAAAATACAAATAGATTCTTTTTGAGTCTATGTAACAGGTGGGGCGAAAGTCTCGCCACCATTTTGATTGCCTATAACTTTGCTCAAAGAAAAGATAAGTAAGTTTGGTTTTTATAAAAACTTTATTTGGTCTTTACATTTTTTTTTTCGTTATGATTGGAAAATTATATCGGCTAAATGGTGACCGCGATTTGCTATGCAACTTTCGGCTCTTTTTAAGACATTTTTCATGACATCCTGCAACATCTCTGAATTTCTTCAATTTCGTGACAAATATTATCTTTAAGATGTTGAATCGTTTGGGGCTTATTCACATAAACTTTTGATTTTAAAAAGCCCCATAAGAAAAAGTCTGGTGCTGTTAAATCCGGAAATCTGGCTGGCCGTGCTAAATCGCCACTTCGCGAAATTAGTCTTCGTGGAAAAACGTCATTCAATAATTGAAGTGTTGAACGAGCTGTGTGTGCTGTGGCCCCATCTTGCTGAAACCACATATCCTCTAGTCCTTGCTCTTCCATTTTAGGCACAGGAAAATTTCGAATCATGTCTTGGTACCGTTCAGCATTAACAGTAACTCCAACACCTTGGTCATTTTCAAAAAAATAGGGACCAGTGATGTTTCCAGCATGAATACCACACCATACAGTTGTTTTTAGTGGATGCAATGATGCTTCATGAATTAATTGAGGATTCTGTGTTCCCCAAAACTGACTGTTCTGTTTATTGACATGGCCACTGAGAAGAAAATGGGCTTCATCGCTCATTATCAATTTATACGAAAAATCTTCAATTTCACCAGACAGCCTTAGCATTGCATTACTGTACTCAACTCGTTGATCAGGATCTCTCGGTAGCAATTTTTGGACTAATTGAATTTTGTACGGGAACATTTTTAAATCAGTTTTCAAAATTCGCCTTAAACTGCGTGCAGAAATGTGTAACTGGGAACCACGTCTCTGACTTGATGTTTCTGGAGACTCTGCAACACTTTGGCTCACCAGAGCCACATTTTCAGCGTTACGAGACGTCCGTTGTCTTCCAGAACGAGGCCTGTCTGCTGTCGTACCGTACTGTTGAAAATTCGCATGTAAACGATAAATTGTGGTTTTGTGAGGCACTGGACGATTAAAATATTTTTGACGCAATTTCCGCTGAGTGGCAATAATGGAACGATTATTTTCAATAAATATTGTTACTATTTCTGCTCGTTCTTCTGGCGTATATTTCTCCATAATAAAATTTTGACGTCTACACAACACAATGGTTAAAGCGAAACTGAGATAAACGTCATAGAACCCAGATGGCGCGCAATCAAAATGGTAGCGGGACTTCTGCCCTACCCGTTACTAACTAAAACAGTTTAGTCCTATATATAAGCATTGACTTAGGCAGAAGTTATTACATTTCAAAATCGACCCTACTATAAGCTTCAAATTTAAACAGGAATGAAAAAAATTTAAAAACTGAAAACGTTGAAAAGCTTATTTTTTGCAGAAATATCGATTAAGATAAGTTATGAAGTTTCAAAAGTTAAAATTTTGAATCAGAATTAAACAATAGCCAAAAAAAATGTTCGATTGTTTTGTAAATGCTAATAAATATTTTTTTTTACCTACTGACTAATTAAAACAGTTAAAAATTCTTACTAAGACAAAAGTTAGTTACAAAATTTACAAAATTATTCCAATAGTTTGGTTAAATATGTATCCCGAACTAAAAAATTAAACCATTGCGTTATTGTTTTGGAAATGCTAACAAAAACTTTTACATCTACTTACTAACCAAAACAGTTTAGTTCTATACAAAGTGTTGACTCAGATAAAACTTATGACTTTCGAAATCGACCCTACTGTAAGCTTTAAACTCTAACAGAAAACTTTTGCATTTATTACTGATCAATTAAAACAGTTTTTTTTTCATAAAATTATTACTAAAATTATTAATTTCAGGGTTAGTTTGAAAAATTAAGAATTGTATCTAGAATGCAAACAAATTAAAACATTGAAATCGTTGTGTTATTGTTTTCAAATACTAACAGCTATATTTTGCAACTTTTCAGTAACCATATCCGATTAGTTCTCTAAAAAAATGTTTACTAAAATAATAAATATTAATTTTCAAAATTGTCCCTGTAGTAAGTGTAAAATCCTAGCTATAATTAAAACAATGCTAAAAATCAACTTATTGCTTTATTGTTCTGTACATTTTTAGAGATACGTTTGCATCCATTAACTAACCAAAATAGTTTCTCTATCGGAGAGATTTTGAATAAAATTTAAGTTAGGAATTTTCAAAATTGTCCCGGCAGTATTGCTAAAATTTCAGGCAGAATTAAAATATTGCTAAAAAAAAAAACATAAAATGACTGTCTAAAAATTCTATTCACTAAGAAAAACAGTTTAACTTTTTAAACCAAATTTAATGCGACAAAAGTTATAAATTTTCAAAATTGTCCCTGCATTAACGTTAAAATTTTAACTAGAATTAAGAAATTGTAAAAAATTAAATCCATTGCGTCATTGCTTCACAAATGCTAGCAGGGAGTTTTGCATCTATTTACTATTTAAAACAGTTTAGTTTTTCAAAAACAGTTAATACGACAAAATTTCAGAATTTTCAAAGTTAAAGTTAACATTTTAGCCGGAATTAAGAAATTTCAAAAATATTGAAACCGATGCGCTATTGCTTTACAAAAGCTACCGAAGACGTTTGCATCAATTTACCAGCTAAAACAGTTTAGTTTTTGGAAAAAAGTTATGAATTTACAAAAGTTAACATTTTAGCTGGAATTGAAAGTGGTAAAAAATTGAAACCATTGCGCTACTGCTATATAAATTCTAACAGAGATTTTTGCATCTATTTGCAAACCAATATGGTTTAGTTATCCAAAAAAATGGAACTAAGACAATTTTTACTTTCTCCGTTACGAAGTACGAGAAAGTATTGTGAACGTGATTTTTTTTCAAAAATTCAAATTATTCTTTATGATGTGGGAAATTTTCTAGTGTATAAATAATGATGCTATCTTTGCTAGGAACGCTTCTGCAATGTTTTTAATGTGTACATGTTTTTGCCACAAATTTGCCCATAACTAGCCAATCATCCATAATAGACCCATACTATCTTATACTATTTTTATCAGCTTCTCAAGAGGGTTGAAAATAAAGTATAATATATAGGGTGTTCCATTTAAAAAAACAAACTTTGTTCTGTTATGTATATTGGGACACCCTGTACAAAAACATACATATTTTTAAAATATGTAGAATAAGTGTGGGTACCAGTTCAAGAAAACTAGAAGTCGATATCTCAAATAGCAAATAAGTTATGGGGCTTATACAGATCCCTGGGTCACCCGGTATGTGCGCGCTGTATCTTAAAAACTAATAGAATAATTAACATTAAACTTTGAACATTAGCTTTATTTGACAATTCGAAGAACTGAAAAGCTTTTGGTAAAATTCTGTACGCCGGAAGTGGGTGTTTACCTTAACCGTTTTTTGTTTTTTCCAATATTTTTTTAAATATGAAAAATTTTACGAAAACATTCAAATAAATTTTGAAGACAACAAAAAAATGAACATGTTTTGTTTGAAAATATTTTTCATAAAATCATTTCTATTGGAGAAAAAAATTTATTAATATTTTTTTCATTTTTGGTTAATAATTATAAAACAATAATAGTTACAGCAAATTTATATCATTAATAATTGTAAAGAATACCAAATTGAACAACTTATACAGAATAAGTTTTTTCGAAATCTCTTTGGTTTCTGAGTAAACTGACTATTAAACTCAACTTACGTGCCACAATTTTAGGTTGTCGCAGACGAGCGATATAAATTAAAATGCGCAAAAACTACTACATCAATTAATATCAAACTTTGAACATAAGCCTTATTTGATAATCCAAAGAACTGAAAAGCTTTTGGTAAAATTTAGTACACCGGAAGTAGGTGTTTACCTTAACCGTTTTTTGTTTCTCCCTGATATTTTTTTAAATATGAAAAATACTATAAAAGCACTTAAACGAAACTTGAAGACAACAAACAAATTAACATCTTTTGTTTGAAAATATTTTTCGTAAAATGTCTGGTTTTTGAAAAATAATAGTTATTAAATTGTTATTATTTTTTTGTCATTTTTGATTTATAATTATGAAACAATAATAGTTACAGCAAATTTATTATAATAATAATTGCAGAGAATGCCAAAATGAACAACTTATAAATAATAAGTATTTTTCGAAATCTCTTTGGTTTTGAAGTAAACTTACTATTAGAATTTAAAGTATAATTTTTCATTTTCATCTTTCATAAAATTGACGTCTTAAACGTCAGTTTCATACGATTGTACAAAACGCTGTATGTGAATTTAAAACATGATTTGAATTGAAAATAAACCATGAAAGCGTAAATATAAACCATCAAGTCGGAGAAAGTAACTTGATGGCCACATCACCATTTTTTTTTTAATTCTAGCAAGATTTAAGAAATTAGAAAAGAATGAAATGGTTGGTGCATTGTTTTGCAAATCATAACAGATTCATTTGCATCCATTTAATATGCAGAACAGTTTACTTCCTTTAAAAAAATGTTACTAAGACAAAAGTTATGAATTTCCAAAATTGTACCTGCAGAAGGTAAAATTTTAGCTGGAATTAATAACTCGTAAAAAATTGGTACTTTTGCTTGTTTCTACTGACAAATACTTTTGCATGTATTGATAAATTAAAACCGTTTAGTCAAATATTTTGACTAAGATAAAATTTATGAATTTCTAGAATTGTCCCTACAGAAAGTAAAATTTAAGCTAGAATTAATAACTCGTAAAAAATTGATACTTTTGCTTGTTTCTACTGACAAATACTTTTGCATGTATTGATAAATTAAAACCGTTTAGTCAAATATTTTGACTCAGATAAAATTTATGAATTTCTAGAATTGTCCCTACAGAAAGTAAAATTTAAGCTAGAATTAATAACTCGTAAAAATGGATACTTTTGCATGATGTTTTATTTACTTGATTTAAACTGAAGTTATTCCTTGTTCAACTTTCATTTTTATCAAAATTAAACCTTGAACTTTCGGCAATCGTAATATCAATATTCTTAGTATTTTTTTTCCACAGCACTATCTTGAACAGTATTCAGTATTTTAAAAGCTGTTTTTTCATTGTTTAACGAGTGGCCAATATAACCCTCTGCAGCAGCAGTCAGTTAATCCCCACCCGAGTCTAAGAAAATCGTCGCTGAAGGCCTTAGACAATGGCTCAGGTGAAAGTCAGGGTCAGCGACCTTTTAAAATTTTCCGACTACGTGCCAAATTTATTTATTCCAAGGACCAAATTTCCCACATTTTTCTTCTAGTTTAAGAAAAATCGGGTAAACCTTGATAGATTAATGATAAGTGACAACTAACTTGAGTTTGAGTTTTAATTGATTTTTGCGATTGAAAAGGTAGAGCTAACTTCAGTCCATGACTAAAGCGTACAAAGTCACAGTTTGTCAAGGTTTGTTAAACTTAGCATCATGGAAACATGTGAAAAATTGCATTTTATAGGTGGGATTAGAAAAAAACATTTATTGATTCGCGAAAATCTAATTACTTTTACCTACATAAATAAAATTAATTTTATTCCATAAAATTTTCGGAAGCGCGGTAAGCTAATCTCTTTCCGACATTCATCCCGTAGAGCCCTATTTGCACGTATAATAAATGCCGCATACTTACAGGGATTATATAAAAAAGGGCCAAACAAATTAACGTCCATGATAATACCGCAGAGCGGAACGAAGCGAACTCGTGTATGAATTAAACATGGCCAGGCGGCCCTAATGCGTCCCTATTTTTCCGAAGGATCCCGGCCCCCCCGATACGTGGATAATGAGTATAAATCGCCGTTCCTGTAGTTGGGACAATGAGGGGGGACGCGACGACACGCGCCCATTTTTTCTTTGCTCCGGAAACGTGGTAACAATAAAACACTTCTTGTTCGGGAGGGGGTTGCGTGAGGGGCGGTTTTATTGCGTGAGCCCTGGGGGACCGGCGCGCAATGTCATAAATAAATCACACCGAGAGTGATGCTAAAAGGGGATATAACTTTATCGGTGGACAAATTTTTCGGCAAAATTGACAATGAAATATCGGGCAATTTGCGTTACAAGGGTGCGGGATTATATTTTGTAATTGCGTTCGCCATAAATTCGTTTCGGCATAGTTTTCGTCCTTCAAAGTTTAATGACAACTTGAGTAACTTGAGTTAGACAGGAGAAAATTTGATCAAAACAGCATCGGAATATTTACTTCCTCTATTAGAGTAAACAGAGCCGAATTTGAAAGCTTGATAACCATAATTTCACTTCTTACAGATAATTGCTTTAGGAATTCTATATTTACGTTGACATATGCTTAACATTTTAACAAATTAATCTTAAGTAATGTGTTCAAAGAAAACCATTCAAACTTTACAGTAAATAAAATGGCTGACCAAACGACCAAGAATACACTTTTTCAAAAATTGCTTTAGTAATTCTACAATGATTTCGACAGATGATTTGAATTTTGACATAGTGATATAATACAGCCCGTAACAGAACTTTTGTTTAGAGTAAGCTCTACTTTCATCACTATTGTATCTAAACTTCCAGCTGGATTCGACACATTCAGCATTATAGCAGAGGAAGATTACGCAAAGTTGATGATCCTTAACATAATCAATTAATTAATAAATTAAGTAACGTGTTTTTCTTAACAAGCAAAAATTTCGAAAAACTGTTAAAAGACCGTGAAAAAAAATATTTCCCATCATTTTCACGATTTGTTGACAGTTTACATTTATTGAATATAGTTCCAGAATGGTACTCCATAAGTAAAATTAAAAATTTGTACCGCCTTTATGGTGTATGCGCCGGGAACATCCGTCGCTTAAAATTCAAACTTGTCATCGATAATTCCAGTTTACGATAAATCGTTTTTAATCTCATCAGCCCAGTATAGTCGCTAATGCGAGAACGTTGTTGATGTTATGGATTTATAAATCTTCAAGTTTTTATTAGGATAGATGCACCATTACAACCGCCACATCTATTGTCCTAACCGTTGACTATAGATGTGGTAATGATACGTCCATCCTAACAGAAACTATTTATAAATGTCAAATACATATTTCTAAGATTCTTTCTTAAAACATTTATGGAAAAAAAATTAAAAAAATAACGTCGTATTTAAATAAAAATGAAGCTAAACCACTCAATGAAGTATTTTTCTAATTTTAATGATTTTTTACAAATACAGCAAAATTATTTCCTAGCATCTATATATTATTTTGTAGGGCCTGAAAACTAAATTTCATCAATACTAATGCAAAACCTAGAAGAGTTAATTAAAAAATTAATAATTAATTAAGTATACGGTTTTAACCCATTAGTTTCACGTATCTAGCCAGGTCTGTAGTATTTTTAAAGATGTAATGAAAAATTTTAATGAGCAAAAACGACAGAGGGCCTGCTTAAATTTTTTGCCGGTAAATGAGTAATGAGAATCTCACCGGCGCCCTCTTGCAAACTAGAACACTTAACTTTACTTTTCACGATCCAATGGAATTTTAATGCAATTTACAACCCACCCCTCAATTATTCAAGGGGGCACTTAGGTAGAGACAGAGCGAGCATGGGGTGACAGGCGGGGGGAGGCGCGCGCGATACAAAGCAGTGATAAAAACCGACCCCTCGAAAGGGGGTCGTAAAAGTTTCGTTTACGGGCATCTGGGGGGTGAAAGACTTACCTCTTCTGTCACGAGGGCGCTAGGTGCTAGAATTTCCGGTCGGATGATTGATCAACCTGTAACGACAAAGGACACGTGTTTAGTATACGCTATCTTGTTTGGTGTATATCTTTTTATTAAATCTTTCTTTTGCTGACTTTATCGGCTCTCTTTTAATAAATAAGAAAACGTATTACCGTACTAAAAACCTAGCAGATACAATTATAACAATCGTCACTTTGTTAGCAATCTAAACTAATTGAAATAAAATAGAACTTTCGAAGAAAACATAAATAAGTACATGTTTTCTTCAAAATTGTTATTTTGAAATCAACTATCCAATTAAAAATTATAGTTATCAGATAAGCGTTTCGAAAATAGCCAACCACAGAATTAAATTAAATGTTTAACAATTTTAACATTAATTGTATATTGGTTCATCTTGAAGATTATTATATGAAACACTTTCACTTTTATATTCCACTATATTTTGAGACTTGTGACTATGGTCTCGACAATACATTTGTCATTCTCAAACTAGAAGCAAACAAAGGTGAAGTGTTTTATAACAAAATCAGCTATAATCAGTTTGACCCTTAAGAATAAGCAGAGCTTGTCAAATAATTAAGTTTACATTATTTTTACTTGTACCTCTTGGCTATATACAGAAATAATGCCTTCTATTAAAAGATATCTTGTTTATGGCATTAATACTTACATCCCCAAGCGGGGACCTCCAGTACCCTAACTGCAATTCTATCAATAACTTTCTTAACTAAACACATGTGTAACGCTATCTTAAGGTATGTGTCTATTAATGCTTGCTCCATAAGGTGTTAGTTGCGAGAATTTGAAATGCTCATTATACGACTCAAAAATAAGTTCACAGCGTTTTCCTATTGATTTTACATTTTTATTAATTAATATAATTTTGCAGAACGATGCGAATCAAATACAGAACACTTATTTAGAATTGAACACAAAAGATTTTTTTTTCAAAAGTTATGTGTGTTTCCATCCTGACCCTGCATTCCGTTGTTGCCAGATTACCACTAATGATGGTACAAGTTTTTGCTTTTCTGTCCGAGTTGATATGGACAAACCCAACGCTAATTAGTGAAAGCTAACAAAGTTTTCATTTTAAATCTATTGATTTTTTTTTCAGGAGATGCTGAGTCAAAGCCTCGCCAAAGCAATATTCGTCAGTGGATTTCCCTTGTTCATGGTAGAACATCTACTTTTAATAGATTTTTACAAAAGAATCAGACCTTACTTCCAGTTACTTTCAAGATATCGGCTATCCTCTACTTACTTAGATGCGCAGTACACAGAAATGCAAGGTAATATAAATAAGCAAGAAATATCCATCTGCAGGGTGATGGCTGGAGCAATCTCAAAAATGAATCGCTTATTAACTTCATAGATTCAAAGCAATTTTTGTCAAATTTGTAATGTCTAAAAGCAACAGCCACAATGCCGAGTACCTTGGTCAACTTATCAAAAATGTTTTAGAGAAAGTATGGACCGGAAAAGTTTTTTGTGGTGATAGGTGACAATGCTGCAAACATAAAAGTATGGACCAGAAAAGTTTTTGGTGGTGATAGGTGACAATGCTGCAAACATAAAAGCTGCATTGAAGCTGCTAAATGATAAGTTCCCTCACATTGTTCCTCTTGGGTGCCCAGTTGACCTATTAAACTTGTTGTGCTCTGATATTGCAGGCTGTCAAACAATCAAAACTTGCATGGCAAATGCAGTAGAGGTTGTCAAAACAGTAAAACAACTTCATTTTACAAACAGTGTTCGATGAAATATTATATAAAAAAATTGAAAGTCCGACAGCTATGTAGCACTTAAAGCACCAGTGATAAAATTCAAACTATTGATGGCTTGCGTAGTCAGTTTGAAAGTACCATATCGAAATAACAAAGTAATCTGGGAACCAAAGAGTTAAAATATGAAGGAAACCTAAAGCCGCGTCCTCACTGAGTCGACATTGTCGATCGACTTTGTCTATCGACACTATCGACTTGGTGTGTAAGCGTCAATCGACTTCGTCGATCGATCTGTCGATTGGTTTTCCCTAAACTGTCGGTAAAATCAAAGGGTAGTCGAGTCGAATCGAGAGTGTGGACGTGCTATTCGGCATATTTTGGCCCGATTTTTTGCTACAAATATTCAAATTCAATTTCCGACATTCAAATAAAAATTCTAAAACCACCATTAGATCTGTATTCAAGGTTCAATATGTCGACATCGTCCCTTTTTAAGTCTTCTATCATATTACTACCGCTGTACCGGCTTGGTCGAACCCAAAATCTTCTTTTACGCGAATATTTCCTTTTTACTTTCTCCGTTACGAAGTATGAGAAAGTATTGTGATCGTGATTTTTTTTTCAAAAATTTTTTTTACGGAAATATCCGTTTTGGGGTCCCTAGATGCCATTTCAACAATTTCTGGAAAAAATTTTTTTGTGTCTGTGTGTGTGTGTGTGTCTGTGTGTGTGTGTGTGTGTGTGTGTGTGTGTGTGTGTGTGTGTGTGTGTGTGTGTGTGTGTGTGTGTGTGTGTGTGTGTGTGTGTGTGTGTGTGTGTGTGTGTGTGTGTGTGTGTGTGTGTGTGTGTGTGTGTGTGTGTGTGTGTGTGTGTGTGTGTGTGTGTGTGTGTGTGTGTGTGTGTGTGTGTGTGTGTGTGTGTGTGTGTGTGTGTGTGTGTGTGTGTGATGGTGTGTGTGTGTGTGTGTGTGTCTGTCTGTGTGCGCTATATCTCAAAAACTAATAGAGCAATTGATATGAAACTTTCAACATACGTCTTATTTGATAATCTGAAGAACTGAAAAGCTTTTGGTAAAATTTCGTACACCGGAAGTGGGTGTTTACCTTAACTGTTTTTTGTTTTTTGCCAATATTTTCTTAAATATGAAAAATATCACAAAAACATTTAAGCAAACATTGAAGACAACAAAGAAATGAACATCTTTTGTTTGAAAATATTTTTCATAAAATCATTGCTATTCGAGAAAAAAATTTATTAATTTTTTTTAACTTTTGGTTTATAATTATGAAACGATGATAGTTACAGCAAATTTGTGTGAATAATAATTGTAGAGAATAGCAAAATGAACAACTTCTAAAGAATAAGTTTTTTTCGAAATCTCGTTAGTTTTTGAGTAAACCGAGTTTTTGAATGTGAAGTATATTTTTTCCGTTTCATAATTTTGACGTTTTAAACGTCAGTTTCATCCAAGTTTACGCAACGCTCGATGTACATTTAAAATATGATTTCAATTGAAAATGAACAACGAAAGCGTAAATATAAATGATACCATCAAGTCGGAGAAAGTAACATGATGGCCACATCACCATTTTTTTAGACGCGATAATAACAAATGCGGCACAAGCAATAATCACGTCTTCTTTATCAAACATTTTCGTTTCAACTGATCGACAAACTTTCTGTCTACTTGGTGTGGACAGGTGAAGTCTTGAAGATTTGTTGGTCGATAGTGTCGATAGACAGAGTCGATCGACAATGTCGATTCATTGAGGACGCGACTTAAGGGTAGACTCACTAGTCAAAAAATGGAAACAACGTTAAACCTGAAATCGGGATCCTACATAAATTCCATTCCTTACAGAGCCATTACCTAATCCATTCCTTACAGAGCCATTACCTAACACCTTGCCTGCGGTATTATAGTAATTTAGGGAGAGTATATCTGTAAAACAATTTTTGGATTTTGAGTGTTGGCTATGAAGTGATTATATTGGGTGGTTGTGGATGGATTGGTATTTAAAATATCATTATTTATCAGCAATATCACTATCTATTTACATATAGTCCAGTAAAATTAGACCAATTTTCGACAAATAACAACTTTAATATACATGCTCATTACGGCTTCCCATTGAACATACTTAAAGTCCCCGTCAAAATCTGTTGCGCTCGAGCCGACATCTTAGGAAAAAGATACACTTTTTCAGTTTTTTGCATATATCTCGGTAACTATAAGTGATACGAAAAAAATAGTTCAGATGAAAAATATATTCTATTAAATTGCCTATAAAAAAGAATATTAACATTTTTTCTATCTCAAATATTTTATCTGTAATCCGGCGTTGAATAGCAAAATAATTTATCTTTGCCCGCGATTTGCCTTTTTTGTCTCTGTACACTGTAAAATCGATAAAATATATATTTTTTTTAAATTCATTCTCTGAAATTACAAAGAGATAGAGAAAGGCGGATAGACAGGCAAGAAAGAAATATTTACTTCACGACACCAGGAAAGGGTAAAATTGAGAGAAAAATTTATTATTCGCGTCTCTTTAAATTTGTGAAACATATCAATCATTTCAGTGGCTCTAAAAAAATATATAAACAATTGCTAAGGACTTAAAACTAGCCAGAGTTACTGAAAATACACCCTAAATTATGATTATTTCAAAAACGATAAACACCCTTTCCCTAAATTTTGAAATAAATTTTTGCAAACAGAGCGTAAATTTGCGAAAAATATCAATAACTTTCGTGATACCAAAAAATATATAAAAACAGTTTCTATCGACTTAAAAGTTGCCAAACTTACTGAAAATACACCCTAAATTAAAATTTATTACAAAAACGATAAACACTCTTTCCCTAAATTTTGAAATAAATTTATGTAAACTAAAAAAAACTAATAAAACAAAGCAAGACTAAAAAAAATATATAAAGACACTTGCTATCGACTTAAAACTTGCCAGTTATTAAAAATACACACTAAATTATTATTATTTAAAAACCATAAACACACCTTTCGAAAATTTTGAAATAAAATGTAAACGGAACTTAAATTTGCAAAAAAAAACCAATAAATTTCGTGTCGCCAAACAAAATTTAAAAACAATTGCTATCGACTTAAAAGTTGCGAAAGTTACTGAAAATATACCCTAAATTATTATTCTTTAAAAACGAAAAACACTCTTTCCCTAAATTTTGAAATAAATTTATGTAAACTAAAAAAAACTAATAAAAAAAAGCAAGACTAAAAAAAATATATACAGACACTTGGTATCGACTTAAAACTTGCCAGTTATTAAAAATACACACTAAATTATTATTATTTAAAAACCATAAACACACCTTTCGAAAATTTTGAAATAAAATGTAAACGGAACTTAAATTTGCGAAAAAAATCAATAAATTTCATGTCGCGAAACAAAATTTAAAAACAATTGCTATCGACTTAAAAGTTGCGAAAGTTACTGAAAATATACCCTAAATTATTATTCTTTAAAAACGAAAAACACCCTTTCTCTAAATTTTGAAATAAATTCATGTAAACGGAGCGTAAATTTGCGAAAAATATCAATAACTTTCAGACTCGAAAAAAATATGAAAACAATTGCCACAGACTTAAAACTTGCCAGTTACTCAAAATACACCCAAAATATGATTCTTTAAAAGCAATAAACACCCTTTCTCTAAATTTTGGAATAAAATGCAAACAGAGCGTAAATTTACGAAAAATATCAATAATTTTCATATCTCGGAAAATATACATAAAAACAAATTTTATCGACTTAAAACTTGCTAAAGTTACTAAAAATGTACCCTAAATTATGATTCTTTAAAAACCATAAACAGCCTTTTCCTAAATTTTGAAATAAATTTATGCAAACTGAGCGTAAATTTGCGAAAAATATCAATAACTTTTGTGACTCGAAAAAAAATTAGACAATTGTTATTGACTAAAGTTACTCAAAATACACCCAAAATATGATTCTTTAAAAGCAATAAACACCCTTTCTCTAAATTTTGGAATAAAATGCAAACAGAGCGTAAATTTATGAAAAATATCAATAATTTTCATATCTCGGAAAATATACATAAAAACAAATTTTATCGACTTAAAACTTGCTAAAGTTACTGGAAGTGCATCCTAAATTATGATTGTTTAAAAACCCTAAACACCCTTTATCTAAATTTTGAAATACATGTATGCAAACAGAGCGTAAATTTGTGAAAAATATCAAAAATAAATAAAAATATAAAAAATATAAAATATAAAAACAATTACTGTCGACTTAAAATTTGCCAAAGTTACTCAAAATACATCCCAAATTATTATTATTAAAAAACCATAAACATCCTTTCCCTAAATTTTGAAATTAATTTATGTGATCAGAGGGTAAATCACATGCCTTGCCTGGGTGTGACACCACATCAATGCTCAATTTAATTTAATGATTTGTCATTTATTCATAATCTTTACAGGTCATGAAGCAGTTTCAAGAGCTCAGGAGACTTTCTTTTCTTTTCGATGTCGGATTACACCTGATGCATTGGAGATAAAAAAATGTTAATAAGCTTTTTTGTAGAAGATTTTATAAGCTATATTTTCTTTCTGAATTATTTTTTCATATCAGATACAGTCGACGAGATATGAAAAACTGAAAAAGTATACCTTTTTTTCCAAGATGGCGGCTCGAGTGTGACAGATTTTGACAGGTACTTTTAGTATGTTTAATGGGAAGCCGTAATAAGCATAAATACCAAAATTCAGCTCTTTACCGATTAATGTTTTTTTCTTTTTCTAATTTGTCTAGACTATTATTCTGGGTACAGTTCTAATAATTGTAGATATATTCAGAAGGGAAAGTGGGTATCAAGGTCGAATTATATTTACAGATGGTCGAAATATAAGTATGGGTGGAACAAAACTATATATAAAATCTTACAGGACTAAAAACTTGGCTCTATAATTCAAAAATGCTTGGAGGACGACGTAACTTTGCAGCATCAGTTGTGCGAATGCGAGGCATTTACAATCCATCCGATTATAGATAGTAGAATTGTACAAAGATCATTGGCAAGGAATAACAGCAGATATTTTTTTTTACAAGTGTCCCTTAACATAATTATCTGATAACTGAAAAGCTTTATTATATACCTAAATACAGAATAGTGCGTGTACTATCAAGTCAACATGATGAAAGTTTTCAAGACAACGAGAATAAGCTTAAAATAATTTTGGATTAGGAGAATATTTATGTAGCGAAATATTAACCTTTTTAGCATCAATGATATACCGGGCCTTTAACTCAGAACATATGATTGTTAATGTCTATATTCTATGTTATAATAATCACATCAACGCATTGCAATGTATTGACAATGTAGGCAACCAAGTACGCAAAGGTGCCAATGAATGCTTCTTCTTCTTCTTCTCTCGGCCCCGTCGACCTGTCACGGTACAGTGAAAGCTTAAAATGATTACGAATAAAGTGAGGTTAATGAAACAAACAATGATAAATCGTAAGTAATTAGAATAAATATTCAAAATGACCACCTTCACGTTCTAAGCAGTAGCCAAGTCGATTATAAAATCCTTGAATAGCATTTCTAATGTGTTGCGGATTTCTTCTTAATTCATCACAAACAGTAATTATACGATGTTTTAACTCTGAAGTATTGTTTATAATAATGTTATTATAAACATTACTTTTTAAATACCCCCACAAAAAAAGTATCCGGCACTGGATACAAATTAAAGTGGGCGGATCCGTTTAGGGGAGCATTTGATAATTTTATGGATTAACTTCACCATTTAAGGAAAATGATGCCTCATCAGTAAATATTATTCTGTGTAAAATTTCTTGATCATTATTGATTAAATTGAATACGCTTTCACAGAATTCTGTTCGTTTGCCTTTGTCCTCATTTGATAGTTGCTGATGATTTGAAAACTTGTAAGCATTGTATTTAAATTCTTTTAATGTCTTGTAAACGGAAGCTGAACTTATTTGAAACTGTGCTGCGATAACTCTTAACGATGATATGGGGTTCTGCTCTACGTAACATAAAATGTTGAGTTTCATCTCTTCCGTTAAAATGTGATTTCCTTTAGCCCTTCTAATGTGAAAATTACTCACTCAGCCAGTATTGTCAAAATGATGGACAATATTACAAATTGTTGAGATGGATGGAACTTGTCTGCTCGGATACTCAACCGAAAACAAATCTCTAACACGTCGAATGCTGTTCCCACTCTTGTACCAATTAATTATCTGTATTCTTTCTTCGGTCGTGTAATACATTTTTATTAATAACACAATTTTGACAATTACATGAAACTGATTGTAAGTATAGTTGCCTACATTGTCAATACATTGCAATGCGTTGATGTGATTATTATAACATAGAACATAGAAATTAACAATCATATGTTCTGAGTTAAAAAAAGACCCTGTATGATGTCTACATTCATTTGTGTGGTGAACGGGAAAAATAAAACATCACGACAGACCTATGTAAACCAGATCAAATAAACAACATGTAAAGTTTAAAGTTTAGTTTCCTTGAATTCTATACATCATTTATCTGCAAACATTGCAGAGGATAACTAACGTTAATCATACACTTCATTGCCAACATTATTATATAACATCCTCATCCGCCTGCATTTTGCAAGGATCCTCGAGGCGGTAACTTGGGATGTCTCCGTTATCCGACATAAATTCGCACTGTAGTATACATGTTAATTCCGAACTGTTAATTGCAAGCCCGGATGCATGTTTCAATACCAATAAACTATGTCAACATTACACGACAACTTTAACATCCATTCTCCGGATTATAATCACCGTTGCCAGTTTCCAAATTTCATCATGCACATCGGCGCAACTGTGTTTTCGGAAACATTAATCACACTCCTAAATTATTTTTTTAAATTTTTGTTGGCTCTGCGTGTGTGCGAAATTTATTATTGTTTTATCTATAATAAACTTGAATATGTATTTTATATAGGAATGTTATATAGTTTCGTGCATAAAACCAAGCACATTTCAATCTGTTTTATTTTAGGGCTTGATTATATTAAGCAAGAAAGTTTGTATATTAGTTTCAAAATGTTAATTTATTATGATTGATTATTGAAATCATTACTTTGTAATACATATTGAATTACTACGGAGGTTGTATTAGTGTATTGTTTGAAAATGTCCGAATACTACAAAACTAGTCACAATAAAGTGAAAAATTCGTGATACTCCTTACTAACGTTAAATAATGTATTGTTGATAAAAACACCGAGAGGTTACCCGTGGAAATTTCTTACCAACATTACACACATAAGTGTTAAATACATATATGATACATGTGAATAAAATTTGATTTTCACAGATTATTATAATAATTTAATTTATAACAAAAGTTCGGTAATCTGTGATTGGTTAATTAAATAATAAAACATAATAAATCCATAAGATCAAGGAATCACGAGTGGTCTAGTTACGTAATAGTTTTTATTAGCTTAGACTAAAATTAAGTTTATTTCATTTGTACGGATCATGTTGAGAACGCAAGGAAAACCTTACATCATCTCGAATATCATCGACGCGATTACCAATTTAGATATAGCTGCGATAAGCAAGTAAATATTATCAAAGCTTATATACGATGGAGCCCATAAAATACGTAATCCAGATCCTGATCCAGAATAAGTCGTCAATCCTCTTAAACGGAGCGCCGTTCCCTCCCTTAATATAAAAAATACGCGATTGCGAATTGCGAATTGATAAATATCCTGAAGGGCGGCGGGGAAAACTTATTGCTTTTAAATTTGATCGGAATTTCTTAATATCGCTCACTGGAAACGGGGGAGGAGTGGAGGAGAGGATATGGAAATTTCTTTATTCCTGGGCGAAATTTATGCGGGCCGAAAAAATCGACCGGAAAATCTGTGCGTGCGTGGGGGAAGGGGGCTTAGTAAATAAACATGGAAATTATACAGAGGTACGCAAATAGAAATATATACGCACGCAACTGGCGCCCCATCTTTTTTTCTTACGTCTGTTGCTATTACGATATTTCTGCTCCTCCACTTACTAAATCTTATTTATTACCATATAAAGTAGTTTAAGTTTAAATTGTAACTGGATGGAAAATCCTACGGAGCCTCTGGCGCCATAAACATGGTATAAACGAAAAATACTTCCCCGCGGGGCGCACTGTAATGCACGTTGGAAACTGGCAAAAGAAAATCGCAAACAACGGCACATTTTTTCTGAACGAGGGAACACGAGTGCCCGGCGCATTCACCAAAAACTTTTACTTTATTATAAGAAAAATTGCCTTCTGCAAACTTTCGCGCTTTGTTTTATACACAAACTTGATTTTTTTCTTAAATTTCGCACAAACTCAATAAAAATAGGTACGGATTATGTAACGCGATTTTATTATTTGTGCTTGATATTTATTTACGAAATAATCAAGTTGAACTTTTACTTATCTTATTCTTATTTGTTTATAGTGACGAATGGTGCAGCTTTAGCATTTAAATTACTTCTTGAATTGTGTTAACCACATCGTTACATTAGCATCCAAAATATCTGAAGCTATTCTGTACGAGCGTTTTGTTTTCCGGGTTCTACGAAGAACAAGATCGCGGGGTACTTTTTTTAATTTATTTTTTTGAAAAGGAAGGATGGTTGACGGGAATTCGGGTTGATGAAGTGCGGATGATTTGGGAATTGGCTTAATCATCTAGCTATTCGGCCACTAACGAAATGTAGTTTTTGAGATTTAATTTTACTAATAAATGGGAAATCCACTAAACATCCATGGACCCGCACGCCACTTCTTCGTTCCAAAAAAGTGACCGCACGAATGGGATTCGAACCCACGACCACGAGGCCCGTGAGCAGAAGCTCTACTCACTAGGCCACCGCGGCCCCCGCGGGGTACTGCTGCAGGTATAAGATTAAGAACGAAGTTTGTTTTAACACATTAAATATTACAATTTACAGTTAATATTTTAGGTAGAAATAATTGTGTTCTTATTAAAAACCAAAAGAATTTACTATTAAAGATAGAAACACAAAATCTATTGCCTAATTCGTTAAACAAGTTAGAAACAACTTTACTTGTTGCAGAAAGCATTAGATAAATACAAGTATTTGCCTAATTCGTTGTTTCTCAACGGGGACGTTATCGTCCCCTGGTGGGCGATTGACACATAAATTGGGTGATTATCTGTAAATCCGCTTGTGGGGGGCGATGGTCATTTTGCGCGGGTAATGCATTTTTAATGCTTGAAACTTTCTAAATTTACTCAAAATGTATTCGAAATGTATTTCGAGAAAAGCTATAATTTATATGCCACTAGATTTTAAGACAATTTTATCTGGACAGAGAGTAGTTGTGACAAATTGTATTAATTTTGGTAGCTTGAAAAATATACAAAAACAACTGTCGTCGACGAATAGTTGTATTCAAGATTTATTTCATATAGAGCTACAAGTTATATGCCACTAGATTTAAAAAAAATATATGTGGAGTAAAGTAGTGGAAAATTGTAATAATTTGAGTAGCTTGAAGCAATTATAAAAACAATTGCCACTGTCTCAGAACTTTCTAAATCTACTCAAAATATATTCGTGATTTATTTCGAGAAAAGCTTCAAACTTTACGCCACCAGATTTTAGGATAATTTTATATAAACAGAGAGTAAAGTTGTGAAAAATTGTAATAAATTTAGCAGCTTGAAAAAAAATTCAAAAAGAATTGCCATCGACTTGAAATTTTCTAAATTTATTCAAAATTTTAAATTATTTTTTTTTATTCAAAATATATTCGAGAATTATTTCATGAAAAGCTATAAGTTATATGCCAGTAGATTTCGAAATAATTTTATGTGAATAGAGAATAAAATTTTTAAAATAATTATAATTTTGGTGATTTGAAAATAGGCAAATAAAAACAATTGTCTTGAAACTTTTCAAAATTGCTCCTAATTCCTGCTAAATTTTGATATTGTAAAAATTACAAATACCTCGTCAGTGAGTCTTTTGAGAAAATATTATGTGAAAATTGTAATCAATTTTGTGACAGGATAAAAAATATAAAAATAATTTCTATTGACTTTCTATCTTCAATTTAAATTACTCAAAATTTATTTTGAGATAAATACCGCAAAACGCTAAAGGTTTTTGGAATAATATCATGTTAAATTTACTCATAGTGCATCCCAAGTTGCCATTCTTAAAAAATTGTAAAAGCTTTTATGATAATTTAATTCGAACTGAATGTGAAAGTGAGAAACTATAAATTTTATTGTCAACATAAAATAAAACAAAATTTCTTTAACAAGCAAATGCAATAATTAAATGAAATGTTCGAACTGCCTTCCACATTTCGAACATATATAAATTTTTCTTGAACATTTTAAATATTTTCCGGGCTAATTCTGCGCATTTATAATCGCCGTATTGGTGCCCTACAATAAAACTATCTAATCTTATCTTATCATTTCATCTCTCTAGCGGGCTATTCTATCAATCCTCGTCTGCCAATCCACCAATTCGTAAAGCATAGTACGGGGGTGCACCATCTTGCTGAAACCATATTGTATTACATAGAAGGTCAAGACCATTGTTGTTTGGAAAAATTGCGACAAGAGCTGGAAGAAGGCAAAAACTCTAAATATCGGGTTCTCACCTTCAATTGTCATTTACTCGAAACATTTGTTATGTAAGACGGCAACATTTTTATACTGCCAGTTCGATAATGAAAAGGTTTCTCAAAATCAAGAATAAAAATAGGGGGTTGCTATTTAAAAATAAAATAGATGACATCATTACTCAAAAACAAATGACAACTGAAAATCGACTTTTATGCAAAAATGTGCATTTTTATCAAAAAAAAAATCGATCTGCTCGAGGATTTTTTCCAAAAATATGTTATTTCGGTTTTACTGAATTTATTCCATACTTTAGGCGTGTACTGTATAATCAATTGCCATCGATTTGAAGTTTTCCAAAAATTACTTAGGATTCAATCGGGATTGATAAAAAAATAAAGCAATAAATTAAGACAATTCGTCCTGGTTTTTTTAAACTGTATCGTTACTAACGTCAACCTTCATAAAAATGTTTGTAGCTTTCATAGAAAATGTTAAAATTAAACATATATATAACGCACAATTTAAGACAAAATAAAATAGAAATATTTTGAAATAATTATGAAATTATAAGTTACCTGCAGCCGCGGATAGTATATTTTCGCGATGGGCCGGGAAATTTGAATTCCTTCTTCGAAAAATTGACATTCAAAAAATTAGTGCGTAAATAGCGCGAGATTGTTTCATTATTTTGACTTTCTCTCTACAAAGTACGGGTAACTATTGTGATCGTGACAATTGTAAAGAAAATGAACGGAAATATCTGTTTTAAGGGCCTTGAAGACGATTTCGACAATTCTGCTGTCTTACTGTGAGTGCTGAATTTATTCGTGAAATTAACAAAAAAAAAGCCCTTTTTTAAAGTTCGAAGATTTCGAAATTGTGATTTTGGTTTTTGAATCTGCTTAACTACCAAATGCATTGTCCGAGTTTGTTGATTCCAACGTCAAAAAGTGGAAAATATTGTGTAATCTAAAAACGCGGTAATAAATATTTTCGTCAAATTAACGCAAAAAAGTTGAAAATTGCGATTTTGATTTTTAAATTGCACAACTGCCAAATGCTTTGTCTGATTTTGATAATTCAAACATAAAAATGTGGAAAATCGCACATTTTTTAAGTTCAAAGATTTTAAAATCGTGATTTTGTTTTTTTTTAACTACATAACAATCAAACGCATTGTCCGCTTTCAATGATTCTGACGATAAAAAAAAAAGTGTCGTTTTTTGATATCTTTAGACAGTAAAAAAATACATTATTGTAACCATCAAAAATGACACTTTTTAACTGTCAAAAATGACATATTCCACAGTAAAAAATTACACTTTTTAGAAGTTAAAAATAAAAGTATTTAAACCTTTTAAATTATAATTCTTTTGACAGTTAAAACATGTTGTTTTTTGATATCTTTAGACAGTCAAAAAATACATTTTTCTAACCATCAAAAATGACACTTTTTAACTGTCAAAAATGACATTCCACAGTAAAAAATTACACTTTTTAGAAGTTAAAAATAAAAGTATTTAGACCTTTCAAATTATAATTCGTTTGACGGTTAAAACGTTTAGTTTTTGGTATATTTTGACAGTCAACAGTTACATTTTTCTAACCATTCAAAATTACACTTCTTAGCTGTCAAAAATGATATATTCCACTGTCAA
Organism: Ocypus olens; assembly: GCA_910593695.2. Lineage (NCBI taxonomy): Eukaryota > Metazoa > Arthropoda > Insecta > Coleoptera > Staphylinidae > Ocypus > Ocypus olens. Next base: position 20,985,041 of record OU343048.1, read on the forward strand.
AAATTACACTTTTTAGAAGTCAAAAATAAATTTTAAATTATAATTCTTTTGACAATTGAAACGTGTCGTTTTTGATATCTTTTGACAGTAAAAAAATACAGTTTTCGTACTATCAACAATGACACTTTTTAACTGTTAAAAATGACATATCCCACAGTCAAAAGTTACACTTTTTAGAAGTCAAAAATAAAAGAATTTAAACTTTTCAAATTATAACTCTTTTGACATTTAAAACGTCTAGTTTTTTACATCTTTTGACAGTAAAAAAATACAGTTTTCGAACCATCAACAATGACACATTCCACAGTCCAAAATTACACTTTTTAGTCAAGTCAAAAATAAAAAAAATCGACTTTTCAAATTATAATTCTTTTGACAGTTAAAACGTGTAGTTTTCTGATATCTTTTGACAGTCAAAAATACATTTTTCGAATCATTAAAAACAACACTTTTAACTGTCTACAGTCAAAAGTTACAACTTTTCAACTGTTGGAGAAGTTAATTTTTCCATGCTCAAAAATTACATAATCCTGTTAGAAATGACACTCTTTAACTGTTGAAAATGATATTTTTCCACAGCCAAAAATTTTATAATCCAGTCAAAAATTACACTTTTCAACGGTTGGAGATGATATTTTGCCAAAGTCAAAAATTACATAATCCAGTCGAAAATGACACTTTTCAACTGATGGAAATGATATTTTTCCATAGTCAATAATAACATTTTTCAGCTGTTAGTTTGAGATGATATTTTTCCAGTCAATAATTACACTTTTTATCTGCAAAAAAATACATTTTTTTAAACGTTAAACATGGCACTCACCAATTGTCAAAAATTACATTATTCCACACCTTTTTTGCGGTTAAAATTACATCTTTTAAGCCATCAAAAATGAAACTTCAATTATCAAAAATGGCATTTTCGAAAGTAAACTCTAACTAAAATTTAATTTCCAGTTTTAATGAGAAACAATACCCCACATTTATGTAGCTTGTTGCAACATTGAAATCGTCACAAATTATATTATTAATATTCTAAAATTACGTTAAAGCCCTGAAAAATTTTGTGAAATATAAAAACGGGTTAATAAATATTTTCGTGAAATCAAGGTAAAATGTCCAAATTGCACATTATCAAAGTCCGGAGATTTAAAATTGCGATTTTGATTTTTTAAATTGCACAACTGTCAAATGTTTTGTTTGATTTTGATGATTTAAACATCAAAATGTGGTAAAGACGATTTCTACAATTCTGTTGTCTTTCTGTGAGTGCTGAATTTATTCGTGAAATTAACAAAAAAATGCACTGAAGTTCAAAATCTTGATTTTGGTGTTTTAAACAACATAACTACCAGATGCATTGTCCGATTTTGATGGTTTTAACGCCAAAAATGGTGATGTGGCCATCATGTTACTTTCGCCGACTTTATATTTACGTTTTCATGGGTTTATTTTCAATTGAAATCATATTTTAAATGTACATCGAGCGTTGCGAAAACTCGGATGAAACTGACGTTTAAAACGTCAAAATCATGAAAGATGGAAAAATTATACTTCAAATTCAAAAACTCGGTTTACTCAAAAACTAACGAGATTTCGAAGAAAACTTATTCTTTAGAAGTTGTTCATTTTGGCATTCTCTGCAATTATTATTCATATAAATTTTCTATTATTGTTTCATAATTATAAACCAAAAATTAAAAAAATAATAATAAATTTTTATCTCGAATAGCAATGATTTTATGAAAAATGTTTTCAAGCAAAAGATGTTCATTTCTTTGTTGTCTTCAATTTCTGTTTAAATGTTTTTGTGATATTTCTCATATTTAAGAAAATATTGGCAAAAAACAAAAAAACAGTTAAGGTAAACACCCACTTCCGGTGTACGAAATTTTACCAAAAGCTTTTCAGTTCTTCTTCAGATTATCAAATAAGATGTATGTTCAAAGTTTCATATCAATTGCTCTCTTAGTTTTTGAGATACAGCGCACACAGACAGACACACACACACACAGACACACACACAAACACAGACACACACACACACACACACACACAGACACAAAAAAAAAATTCCAGAAATTGTTGAAATGGCATCTAGGAACCCCAAAACGGATATTTCCGTAAAAAAAATTTTGAAAAAAAAATCACGATCACAATACTTTCTTGTACTTCGTAACGGAGAAAGTAATAAGTAGAAAATTGAGTGCAATTTAAAAATCCGTTAATAAATATTTTCGTGAAATCAAAAACATCCAAATTGTACGTTTTTTAAGTCCGAAGATTGACAGCTTTAAATTGCGATTTTGATTTTTTAAATTACACAACTGTGAAACAAATCTAAAGTCAAAATCAAAAGAATTTGGTGTGATTTTAAAATAAAGTACTAAATATTATTTTACTTTTATTCTTTTCAAATTTCTTTATGTCTTCTGTCTTACTATCACCAAATTATTTTAGTGATTATCATGTAATTTTAAGCTCTTGAAAATTAAAATGGGCATTTGTTCCAAAAAGGTTGTGAAACATAGGCCTAATTGTTGTATTAATCCAATCGAATTGGATTTAGTACAACAGTTAGACAATAGATTCCGCCACTTCGGTGTTTCTACCTTTAACGGTGTTTGGAATATTTATATTCCGTTTCCCCATCAGCTTCTAACTGCACTGATGAGACCTAAAATGTCGAAACCGGTCCGTAGGTAAACTGATTGGGAACCAATATTTAAATTTACTATTGTTCACAAATATATAGAAATCGAATAAATATCCGTGAATAATAATTTTCAATATCGGATTAGATTATAAATGTAGATAATTGAGAGGGATGAGTGGGAATTGGATCCGCATCCCTTACGCGTGTAAGTTTCGCACGGATTATAAGGGACGGCGAGTCGTATATCCTCCCCGTTTTGGGTAATGGTCGAAATTATCATCGCTCGGATATAATACCGCCCCAAGTAAGTCGCCCTCGTTGTTTTTGCCGGATTTGCTTTAGTTTTATGGCTCCGCGATGAAACCGTAATACCCGCAAAACTTTTTAACACAAGCCACCAATAAATAGCCCGAAAAACCACCCCCCCAAACACAAAACGCTACTTATCGTAACATATTTCGCTAAGGCCTAACCATTATCAACTAGCTAGAGATAATAATAAATGTTAATTAATAATAATAATATCTGGAGAAATAGTTATTATAATTTAATGAATAGAGTGGTTGCGAAAGTTACGACGTGTTGGTCTTTAATTAAACTAAATTTACAATATTTTAATCACAACTAATTATTGTAAAAAATATTAATAAATGTAAGACGAAAATTATGCAGTGCGCGCCTAAAGTATGGAATAAATTCACTAAAACCGAAATGAAATATTTTAAAAAATTTCTTATGTGAGATGCCAACATTTTTGTATTGCCAGTTCGACGACGAAATTAAAAAAGTAAGATGTTGTCATTAAAAAAAGAATGGATGACGTCATTACTCAAAAACAAAAGATGTCTGAAAATCGACTGTGTATGTATAATTTTGTCAAAGCAAATCGACCTGTTCGAGTATTTTTTCCTAAAATATTATATTTTGATTTTACTGAATTTTTTCCATACTTTAGGCGCACACTGTATAGTAACCTATACAAAAATACGACCATTTATTTATAATTTATAGAATACATAGCTGTAATAACAAACCTTTTATTTTATTTCAAAATAATGGTAAAATTTGTTGCAATTATCTCGATAAATACTCTGCAGAAAATATTGAGTAAAGTACCAAATCATTCAGAAAAAAATATTGTAATGCCTAATAGAGGCCGACGCTGTCAAATAACTCTGGAAGCCAATATTAACACATTTCAAATTTTACATGTAAATCCCTATGACCCGCTTTCCAATTCAACACCCTGTGTAAGGTATGATACACTCACGCTTTTGAAAATTACCAAATACCGATTCGAGTGGAAAGTTTAAGCACTTTTTGCGCCCTGGATCGGCCCTCAATAATTAAATCACTGCCATACTAATTTGGCTTAGAAGTTTCCGGGCCTGCTTAATACAGTGATTTATGCAGAAAAAGATGGCGAATTCGGAGGGTGAATTTTAAGAAACTTTTACCTGGCGCATCCACCATTATTAACTCCCGTCGTGCACTTTGATTTATTCGGATATTCAAATTCAAACACGTTGCAAGTTCTGGAAATTAATAGCAAGATTTAACTTCGGCGTCAAAGCGCAATTAACTTAATTTTCCACAGCCAAACGAATAAACGAATTTATTTTTGTAAAGTACATATAGCTTTTTATTTATTTTTCGAGACACCCTAGCTCCCTTTTATTGTGGTCAATACCGGACGTGTTTTATCATTTCTTTAGATGAAACTCGGATGCGGGATTCTTGACGCGAGATAGGAATCGCGTTTTATTTAAAAGAGGAGAAAAACCAACGACGCCACATGTTACTCAAGCACTGAAGGAGATAAATGGCCGGTGGGTGTGAAGAATAGTGCGGTAGCGAATAAAAAAAAAAATCGGTTGATAAATATCATAAATATCGATTCTTAACCAGACATTGGGTTCTTTTTTATTGCGTAATATTGCACACTATTAATGTTTGTAACTTACAAAAAACATGCAAACCGATCCAATAAATTAATTAGCATTTCTAGAGATTGCTGATTCATACTCCACTTAATAGCAAATAAAATATGGCTCTATAATAAAGGAACCACCGGTTTTGCGAAACTTTGCATTGCAATTTTTTTTACTAAACATAATTTTAAGATAATATAATAGTATTTACATTATTTGTAAATAAATTGGAGACGAAGATTCTTCGTATATAGCTGAATCAAAAGTGTGAACATGCCTCCGACAGGGATCGAACCTGCAACCTCCAGATCTCTCCCTGTCGGAGGCATGTTCACACTTTTGATTCAGCTATATACGAAGAATCTTCGTCTCCATTATTTATTTACTAATAATGTAAATACTATTATGTGTATAACTTCGCAATCGGGAAAATCATCTAATACATCGAATAATTTTAAGACATTACATTGATGTAATAAAAGCCAAAATTACAGTTTAAGGGAAGGTTGAAAGATAAATAAACCTGGAAAAGCACAGCGTTATCGAAAACAATGATATCTGGAATTTACCTTATTAAATAAATTTACATTTTGAATAGTATTTACACGTAATATTTTCCTTCTGCAAATTATTCCTAAAAAATTATGTAAATATCGAAACTGGTCTGACAATGAGTAAAAAGATTGTGAAACAAAATAAGTACCTTATTTTAATACTTCCGAATATTCTAAAACTGTTAAAAATGTTGATTTATTTTTTTCTTTGGCCCCCTTTCTTAAATAATAACAATATATAACGTAAATTTGATAAAGACGAAAGTAGCCTGAATATATGAATATTAAACCTGCTCGTAACTCTGCAAAATTAAGTCTTATTAATATCTATTTAATATACAACGTGTTCCAGTAAGTGTGCAACAAATGGGAACTTTTTATTATTTATCAGAAAATTTTATTGTGTACAAAAGTTGGTAGTTTGTCTAGAACACACGGAAAACATAGAATAATTGACATACCACTTTAATAATAAAGATATATTTATTTTTATAAATATAGATATAAATATAAAAGAGCATTACGAATTAATAAAAAAAATCAAACTTTATGATGTCCTTTCCTTTCAATGCAAACATTGGTAATTGATGGTGTTCTTTAATGTTTGTATATTGTTGAAATTCGCTACAGCACTCTTAAATTATTTTTTCTAAATCTTCTAAGGTATGGAAAGGTCTTTCTGAATACACCTTCTTTTTTAACCAACCCCATAAAAATAATCCATGTGATTTAGGTCGGGTGAACGTGCAGGCCATGGGAATGATGAATACCTTTCTATTCAATTAATTTTCTAATTTAGATGTCAAACCGTGCAATTCAGCATTTAAGGATTGTCGAAAAAATAAGTCCCGATTACTTTATTGTTTAAAATTTCACACCAACAGTGGTGGTTCGTGGAAAATTTTGGTACTAGAGCCACCTATCATACAATATATCCTCCTGCGTCCTTTTCGAAGAACGGAAGAACGATAATTAATAATTTAATAACATTAAATAAATTAAATAGAGAGGAAAAGTAGCCTGAATATATAAATATTCAACCTGAAAAATTAAGTCTTATTAGGAGTACTAACAAATAACTTATTAAAACAACTACTTCCTAGTCTAATGCCACGCCAGATAATTAATAATATAAAAGAAATTTTCATGAATTAATACTACTACTGATATTACATTAATTTAAGATCGTTTGATTCTATTCTTTTAAATTCCTGTCTATTTTATCATACCCCCTTAAGGACAATTCTAGTGCCCCACAAATCCACTTGTTCATTATGCGCAGTAATCTTTTGTCCATAAGCCGAATTAAATTACGTCATTATATTTGTTTTTCTAAGCAGAGATAATGCTGATGATATTGATGATTTTTTAAGGGCGAAAAACTTTCAAGTGTCTTCTTTGAAGTTATGCATACGAACTTAAGCGTAACATCTTCCGCCCCTCTCTAGCACCCCTGTGAAAAAAAAGTTTTCTTCAGGAAACCATGTCCAACTTTGACGATGTCTATGGAGTAGAGCCAAAATGGGATTTTTTCCCGAAAGAATCATTAAATTTGGTTGAAAAGTCACTGAGTTATGTGCAAAAAACCTCAAAATGCACTTGCTTGGTGCCAAATCGTCGTAGTAACTTCGTTCTTTGAGTCCTGCAAAGGGAATTGATCAAATTTGATTGTCTTCATGGTGGATCGAGTCGACAAAATTTTTCAACTCCGTAGACATCGTCAAAGTTGGACATAGTTTCCAGAAAAAACTTTTTTTCACAGGGGCTCTATAGAGGGGTGAAAGAAGTTACGCTTAAATTCATATGTATAACTTTAAAGAAGACACTTCAAAGTTTTTCGCCCTCAAAGATTCATCAAAATCGATTAAAAATACGCCGAGTTATGGCGGTTTGAAAATGATTGAAATTTTACGAATTTCAAGTGTTTTATTTTTTTTTCCTTCGGTATATATTATAGACTACCAACGTCAATTTCGTTTGCAAATTACACCGTTTGTAGTAAATTTAGTTTCATCCCTAAATAAAAATATGTTTGGGAAATTCATGTCAATCAGAAAAAATCAGGGCGATTGTCTCAATCTCGTTCTTGTCAAGGTATGCATATTTGAGGGTTTATAAGGATGAAATTTATTTAGTGTTAATATTCCATATACCGTCGTCGTATATTTACTGGCAAGTTTTCTCAATGATAATTTAAGATTTTCAGTGACACTTTTTGCAAAATATTGAAGGAGTTATCAATATTTATTCTCAATTTATTACGGGCATTATTAAAATGCAATTTCAAAGTACCGCTTTCCTTAAATTTACTCAAAATACGGCACACGGTTATCATAATGCATTTTTTAGTTTGCGCTTTAGTAAGCGCTAAATAGATTGCAAATAAAAGTGTTTTAAAAGATTATATGTTCATTTATGAAATTAAATGTATGTTGTGGTATATTGTTGTCATCACAAAAAAATAGCATTGAGCAGATATAAAGAAAAACAAAAATCAGTTTTTTCCAGTTTTTTTGGACTTAATTCAAAAACAAAAGAATTTAAGTAATTTTTTTCAGTGGATTATTAATCAGCATAAAATTCTGCAAAAGTGCCAAATTTAAACATACCCTAAAAGTCTTTATTGTTTTTAAATATTGCCTAAAATGTCGGAGATATTAATAAATGAATAAAATCAGTTTTCTTCCAGTTTTTTAGACTTAACCCGAAAACGAAAAATAATAAGAAAACTTTTTTAAAGGATTGTTAATTAGCAAAGTTCCTAATTAAACCCTTTTGTCAGTTTAGTAGACTTAACACGTTCACTACGTTACGAGGCATATGTGTCCCGTCATGGTCTGGACCGTATTTGGCGGAATATAATTCTATCGAACTTCCCTGTAGGCGGAGCTTGTAACTTTGTCATACTTTGATGGAATTAAACGTTTTTTGGTACCGATTACATATTAATATTAATCTGTGGTACCGATTAACACCATTCCGTTTTCAGTACTACAATTTTCAAAAAAATGTACTGCCTATTATGAAGTCACTCAAAAATCACGCGTTAACCCGGAAACTAAAAATAATAAGAACATTTTTTAACGGATTATTAATTAGCATAAAATTCTGCAACATTTCCGAATGAAAACCTACCCTCTATCTCATATAATAAGCGAGATTCCCATGATGAGGCTCGAATTTGAAACACCCTATATATTTAAGACGTATTATCCTGATATATTTCACCTGTATAAAATGTGGAGATCTTAAAAGCCAATCCGATTAAAATCATTCTAAACATCTACATCTTAATAATCATCATCAACTGCGTAACAATACAGAGTTAGTGTACTTTTGGATTTAGAGATCTTTGTATCCAGTGCTATTTTTATTCCGCCGTCTTCTTCAGCTCCATTTATCTCAATGACAAAATAATGTTATTTATGTATGAAGGGCATAATTAGGAGATTATGTCACGAGAGAATGTGTAAAGCCCGACGAAGGAAGGCTTTTCATTTCCTGAAGACCATCATCGATAATTTCGCCCGTGGTACATACAAAGTTTTATACATTTTTTGTTTCTAAAACATTAAAAAAAAATTAGTATTTCCGGGAATTTTGTGTGAGTTGTGCCGATGCAAATTTTAGCATTGTTTAGAGTCAATAAAACATATATCACCATTTTCCATAAACAACTGAAATGTTCAACAATGAAGATTGTTTGAATAATTAATCCAATCATTGATTAGCAATTTTTTATTAATCTGTGCCACAAAGGCCAATTTTAGTCCGCATGTAGGTTCTTATAAATAAGAATATAACTTTAAAATAAAGTCATATTTCTACAATTCCACTTCAGAACAAGTATTAAGCAATTGCGGCCGAAATCTACGGAGAATCATCAAAAATGTTGGAAAAGAGTAGAGTATGGTGTTAACTTGGAAAAGTTCGGATGAAGTGGAAAAAATTATACAGTGCATTCTTTATACTACAACTATTTACTGCAAATATTGTCTTGCAAGCTGATTAATTGATAACGCGCACTCAAGAACGAACACTTCTTCTTCGGGTTCACAACCAAAAGGGGCAGAATTAATGCAAGCGCAGAGGGACTTCGATGAAGCATTATCTGCAATATCGTCAATACAAATAGTCACGAGTTTAAGAACATTCAGAAAAGAACTCTAAGTCGTTTCGTGTTGGTTTGAAATTTATTAACCAGTTACATCGGATGACTATAATTGATTGAGACTTTTTTATGAAGTTGACATGACAGAAATGATCTAAACGTGAGATTGGTTTGGTATTAATAAACGTCACACATTAAAAAGAAACTTAATTGAGATGAAATTGCATTATTATTTGTCGAAGTATTTATTATCTCCGCTATTTTTATATGTGTAGTGATTCGAACTTAGTCATATTTAAAATAAAAAACTCTACATAATTTCAGGTTTTTGATCTTGTCTTAAGTTATTACTGGATTTTTCTTTCACTATTTTTGTTTCTATGCGAGCAAAATTTTTTATAACGAATAAGATTTTCTCCAAAAATTCATTTTAAAAAAGTGTTCCCTCCTCATCACTTTACAAACTGTATCTACATCAATTAACAAAAAATAAGTGTTACTAAAGTTTTTCTCAAAACCATTGACAACTCAATCAATTATGGTAAGGATAATGTATAAAATAATAATGTTTTTTGAATATAATAATTTTCTTACAAGCCATGGGTTGCAAGCAGCCATTGCGATAGTACAGAAACATTGTCCGGGTCTGAAATTGAATAGCCAATACCATTCGTGATTGGGGTACAAAAAATGGCACTTCAGAATGACAGAAATGATCCTCTGAAGTAACAAGTTACACACACATAATAAAATACACAAACCTATACGGCTTAGACCTCAAGAAACAAAAACCCCTACAACTACTAATTTTCAAATAAATGCACTACCACGTAATATGAAGAGAAATTAACTATTTCAACAACTTCGGACAACAAAAAGGGCGAAAGCTATCAGTTCAACCTTAATATCTTTCCGTCTTAACATAGTCACTATTTGTCTTACACGATAAATTAATGTAAATACGAAAACATTTTTAATCTCTGCTTGCGTATTTTTACAAAAATGGAACAGTAGTTATGAATGGGTTTATATCGTGTCAACGCACCGTAATTGGATTACCGATAAACTGCACAAATCGCATGACTCGCACGTCTTGCACGTGATGGATCGCGTGCGATGAAATTCAAAATTTTAAATTGGCCACTACGGGCAATGCTTTTCCATAGCGAGGGCTAATTCCTGCCGCTTAATTTATGCACGGCGCGGTGATAGTTGCGTAAGTAGTTCTCAGCTTCTCGGCTGGTTATCCTGAAACTTAATCTGGCCTATTGTTCCCTGATCTATACTTTAAAACTTTGCCCCGAATTGCGAAACTCCGCCTTTGTTATCTGTATAGCTACGCGTAGATTAAATAATAAAGTTTCATACTCAAAGTATCAAATGTTTCTAATAATGTTATTAAAAGACGACTTACTATGTTTGTATCCCAATGTCTTTACAAAGATTAATTTACTATTCAAGACAGAATATAAGGGTAGTAGAGACAATGAATTTATTAAATACATCTGCAGAATGCGAGACCTTTAATTTTTATATATTTGGATAGTTATTCGTTGGTTACGAAAATATGTTAATTTGTCAATTACATTAATGTCAAAATGCCTCGTCATTTAATAATATGGAATAGACCGCCCGTGTTTATTGATATTAAAGGACCATAGCAGTTTGGGGTCTCTTGCTACGCTTAATGGGATGAATGCATCGTTGAATGGGAATTTGTTCCTTTTCTCATCCATTCGTCGGAGAATAGGGACAATGAATTAGGAGCAAGTTCATATGTCAGCAGATTTTGTACGTGTCTTCATTACTTTGCTTCATTAAGGTAACATTTCTCTATAGATATGGTTAAAGAAATTGTTTTCTTTTCTTTTATCATGAATCAGTTGTAAATTATACCTTCAAAAATATCTGTGAAAAGTTTCAGGCCAAAATTCATAAATTTTCAAAAGAAATGGCTTTCTTCGCTCGTAGCACAGCTCGTATTCGGCACGCAGTCACTGCCAATCCTTTGTTCGCGTGAGCTTCGGCTTTACTTCGCCGTCGTATTCTGGGCACTTCAGAAGCATACGCTTGCAAAAAGTGCCTCAAAAAGTTATAAATACGAGTTCTTATCGTATTGTGCTTTCCAGTCTAAAAACTTTAAATGCGTTTTTCTCAAATCATGTTTTCGAACTTGCGTGCACGATAGCCCAAGAATAGCTTGACCGATTTTAATCAAAATATTATCTAATTAAAGAGGATAGAATTTTTCAGGGACTGACGAATCCAAAATTTATTTAAAAAAAATTAATTAATTCTTTTACATATTTTTACAAAAGTGTTGTAATTTGTAAAAAAAGTTGAACAAAATAAAATTAAATGTTAATTCCTAAAGAACGTAATAATGAATAAAAAATGTTTCACACTTTTTGTTCTAGATTCAATTCTGAAAGCTCTACAATGTAAGCAAATTGGAATGGTTCAATTTGAATTCTCAGATCTCGGAACTAAGACAGACTTTTAACATATGATTAATTTTGTAATATTAAATCAATAAAGTTCTACTACATCTTAAACGGATGACAACAGAAGCCAAAGTTACCAACTTAATCTTTTTGTTGAGTTTCACACTCATGAAATTGTCTCCACATTCCATTTTGGTTTCAAAAAATTATCAATCACGTTCTCCAGTAACAGTTACTGTAATGCCACGTTCATCTTTAAAGAAGTAGTGACCACTGATTCCTCCAAACTACATTCTGCAGTGACAGTATGGTTGACGTCTAATGGATGCAATAGTGAGTGATTTTCTATTGCCGAGAACCAACTATTTTGTTTATTAACTTATCCATTTAAATGTAAATCAGACATTACGATTTTTCTTCTATAAAATGAGGGTTATCATAAGCAAACTGTAATGTAATGTCTTATTGGCATATGTCTGGCGTCGTTAAGTCAACTGAATTTTAAATGAATACAAATGTAAATCTTTTGGATAATTGTTCATAATATTGTTGTCTTGGATTGATGGATTATTTTGAACACTTTCTAGAACAGTAGAAATGTTGATCTTCTAGTAGATTGTGGCCCAAGCTTGTGCCTATCTGCTGCAGAGCCTCTTTCTTCCAAATAATTCACTAAACGATAAGTAGTGGGTGTTGATGACACATTATATGTCTATCCAAACTTTCAAATCGTCACAATAATTGTTGATTGAGAGGGAGGCAATGTATTTATTGAGATACTTTTACAAATGATCTCAACAGATAATTGACCAGAGGTCTTCAGTCTTAATGATTGATTTTAATACAATGTTTTCACGGTTAAAGCGCGTTGGTTGATCCAATATTTTTCCATAATAAATTTGCCATTTCACAACTGCCAAATATGAACTGTCAAAATTCATGTTTAATAAAATGGCGACCAAAAAAGTAGTGAAGCTTCCCGACGAACACCCTGTGCTTTTAAAATCAAAGTTTGTAGATCGTCTGGTATTATATTTTTCGGTAAGTTATTTTCCTGGCATATTTCACTTAAAAAAGTCGTTCCTAAATATTTTCTTTTGATGGCCTAAAAATTTATTTCAATATTTAAAATTCAAAAATTATTACCATAGATGAATATACATCCTTACTAAAACCCTGCTTGACAAAAAATTTCAATAACTATCCCCCGCAATAAGAAACATATCCGAAGAAACAGAAGAAGAAGGCGGAAAGGTCCCCTGGTCGACAGCCCTTTGAAATATTATTAAATTGTAACATAAAGTAAAACTCAAAAATGTAAATATGTTTTCGAAAGAAGATGTTTGTATATATACTGGTTTGAATGAAAAATGCAACACCAAGAAATTATGGTCAGATTTTAATGAAAATTTCACAGAAGTTGTGTTTGAATGTCTCAAGTAAACGTTCAAAATTTCAGTTTAAAAACTTACTTACACAAGCATTTTTTTTAATAATGAGTCGGTCCTCCGTTGTTTCTAATGCACTCATTCGCGCGGTTCGGAATGCTTTGAATGAGGTGATCAATATTTTCTTGGGGTAGCTTATCCCAAGCTTCCTGAATCCGCAAACGAAGTTCGTCCAAAGTGTCTGGGGCACAGGGTAAATTTCCTAGTCTGACGCCTATCATATCCCAAACATGTTCGATGGGCGAAAGGTCTGGTGAACGAGAAGGCCATGGAAGCACTATAACGTTAGCTTCTTCTAAACACTCTATTGTTACCCTTGCTGTATGTGGGCGAGCATTATCTTGCTCAAAGATAGGGTTTTGCAACCCTTGTAAGTACGGCAGTGCAACGGGCTCTAGAATAGTCTGTACGTAGCGCCAAGCATTTAGGATGCCAGGAATAAAAACTAGAGGGGATCTACCACCATACGTGGTGGCACCCCAAATCATCACCCCCTGCGTGAGAGCAGTATGCCGAGGAAGCGCGAAGTCCATATTTCTGCGTTCCCCCTCGGAAACGTGTGACACATCTACGTCCACAAACAAAATCTGGATTCATCAGTGAACACAATTTGTTGCCATTCTTGTCTCCAATTTACCCGTTCTCTACACCATTCCAACCTAGAAGCTCTATGACGTAGAGTCAGGGGAAGGCAACAAAAAGGACCATAACTACGCATTCCAAAACTCCGTATTCGATGATATATCAATGCCATTGAGATTCTAACATTTAATGTATCCCTCCAAGCGTTTCCAATGGCCCGCGTAGTGGATAATCTTTCTCGTATCGCCAAAAGTCTCAACCTGCGCTCTTCGCGGTCTGTCGTTCTTCGCTGTGGTCCAGATCCTCTCCGACGTCCATGAAAACCTTCCTCAGACCATCTTCGCCAGCACCTTATTACTGTGGTTGCGTCACGTTGCATTCTATTGGCAATTTCTCTAAACGAAAGACTACCCTCTCTCATGCCAATAATACGACCTCGCTCGAAATCACTTAGTTGTACAAAATTTCGACGAGAAATTATCACGAGAAAACTAATGCAAATTGTTCCATGTTTATAAAAACACTATTTGATATTGCTATTTTTCGTATATAAAATCATCCTAAAAAGAGGTTTGACGAAGGAGTTTTTTATTGAAATTTTAATGAGTTACTTTTTATACCGAAAGCCATCAATTGTAGAAAAATTAAATAAATTCTGGCTGTTTTTCTTGGTGTTGCATTTTTCATTCAAACCAGTACTTATTACCAAAAGTGAAAAAAAAAATATTTTCTTCTTTAAAATGATAACCTACAGTAAACAAGCCAAATAAATAATTTAAAAAATTTACCTCATTTTCAAAAATTATTATTTTCCGGGAATGAATAATTTAATTAGACCTAATGAATGTGTGTTCCGGTGCAGAAACCATATCTCACTTTCCTTCTTATGATCCTGTTGATATATCCTGGACCATTTGTTACGTATAGCTCCCCTTTAATAATTCAGAACCTGGAGAGCCTTTTTTTTTCAGGAGCATCTCTGCCCGTTTTAGCAATTTAAATCTGCACGATCAATCCTCCGTCTAGTCGCTTGATCGATAGGAAGAGAAAAGAGCAGCCGAAAAGTCGCTCCCGAGGTTAACTCAAACTACGACACATCCGTATAAAACGCAATATTAACTTTGAAAATTTACTACCCCGCGAAACTAGATAGAGGATGAGTTCCTTTGATGAAGGAATCCAATAAATAACCAGCCGACGTCGCCACCTCAGGCTAGAGACATACTCCTTCGATTTTTCCTCCGGCACCAGCCTTGCGGAATCTCTCGCGAGGGTGCATTTTAAATAGACAATAGGGGAGAGGCCTTCGTCCACTCCACGAAAACGGAAATCAGAGGGTGGATTACGAATGCATTATTCAGTTGGAAATAGTTTCGGTGGAATTAAACGAATTACCTGCGAATATACCGAAATTAAAATACGCCTTGGTGATATTCAATTATCAGGAGCAAACGCTGGAATGGTTGGAAGCGTTCGGCCTCTTCTCCGTTTTTCCTACCATCGCCCCTAATTTACATTTAAATGCGTACTTCTCGTACAGTTCGGTGAATCATTCGGCGCGATTGTTATTAAAATTAGTCTTCAGTGTAATTTCAAGCTGGAGGTGTATTTTAAAACGGCGCCGCACTTAATGGGGTGGCGCGCCCGAAGGATTCTAATAAGTTGCTGTGGAACGAACGAAATGCAATTAGAGCGAGGAAGCGTTGAATATATTTATTTGGATTGAATATTTTGTCCACCGTAACTGTAAATAAGTAGTTTGTAATAAAGGGAGAATTCCAAGGATTATTGTATAAATGAAAGGTACTTAATGTAGCTTATCAAAAATTTTGTTGCGATTGAACCACTTGTTCTAAACTGGTCTAAAGTAGAGATGGGGGATATGACTCTTTTTGTGAGTCGACTCGTGGAAAAGTATCGACTCTTGACTCTTCGGAAGAAATAATAAAGTATGTCAGGAAAAAAGTGATGAGTAAAAAAAAAGGTGATGAGTAAAAAAAAAGGTCCTCACCTACTAAAATGTATATTTTAACACGCTAACAATAGTACACTATACTTTGTTCACGAAAATTAAAATCAAAATAAAAAAATTAAAAAAACAAAAAAAAAATCAAAATCAAAATTAAAATCGAAATTGAAGTTGTAATTACAATTACAATTGAAAAATAAAATAAAAGCAGTATTAAACAGGGTAAACTAAATATTATCATAAATCGCGTTCTGTGAATTAAAACGCGAATTAGCGTGTTTAATAACCATATTAAACACGCAAATGCATATGCGTGTTTAATAAGCATATTAAACACACAAATGAGTGTTTAAGAAATTGAGTGTTAAATGTACCCCATTAATGCTGCCCGTAGAATTAAATAATGAGCACATTATAACATTTTCGTGAACAAAAACTGTTACAAACATTCATGACTCATTTTGACTCACTCATTTCAACACTTGAATCGACTCACTCATGAGTTACTCATCTCTAATCTAGACAGTTTATTTTCAATTTCCCAAAAACGAAGTTGTTGCACTTCAAACTGATTCAATGACGTACGTTCACGATTAAGTTTTTCATTGAATAATTTAATAAAATCAAATCCTTCAGTCACGTCCAAGTTTTATTAAAGCTTATAAAACGGTGAAGGTCCATTGGTGATTCTTTAAACGTATAAAAAAACACACACACACCCGCAAAAGTAAACTTAGTTCCGGCTAGAAAAACTTATGTATGAGTAAATTTTATCAGTCGCGCGGGTTTTAAAACTTCGTAAAAGCATTCCGATATTAAAGTTTCACATAAAGTTTCTGTTTTATATTTTAGTTCAAATTGCGAATGCAGACTGCGCCGCAATGCTTTCCCGTCTGCTGTATCTACGATTTCACCTGAATGGAATTTTGCTTACTATATTTTAATACGCAGCTCTAGGGAATATAAATAACGGGCTCCCTTCTTTAATCTGACTTTAATTCCAAAGCTCGGTTATACGTATAAAAAATTTATTAGACGTAACGTTCATCTAATGATACTGAATCTGCAGTTAACAAGACCTCTTAATTACTTTTCCTTTACTATTGCAATTTGTAGAAGAGAATTATCGAACTAATCGTTTTCATCTAGAAATACCAAGAAGTCCAATTAACACTAATTATAGTGTCGGCAGGACAATGTTCGCTCGGATATCCGCGTCGAACCAGCCAATAAAGCGCAAATTACTCAAAGAGAGTTAGTTTATGATAAAAGATAATCTTAATTTGATGATGGAAAGGAGGTGCGCAATTACGTCAGAGAACATGCCTCTGACGTTAATTTAATTTGAGTGATTATTTTATTTTCCTTTGATCATTTATTTATTAATATTGAGTTTCATCGTAGAGGTAATTATTTCAGATTCGTAAAAATTGTGTAAACTCTTAGCAACAATAATGACCCATATTAAAAAATGATTTTCTATTGATGAAAGATTTTAGTAGAGTATAACCAACGATGCCAATAATAGTAATTAATGTCAATGTGCATCAAACGTATGAAACGCATATATAATTATTGATCATCAATAATAAATATCAAAATGACATTAGCCCTGCTAGAAGTGTTTATCATTGCAAATATTGCATCCTTATGTTTGCTTTTTATTGATAAGCGATGTTTGTGCAGGGAACCTCAGATACAATCGAAAACCATAAACTTTTGACAAACGTATGAAATCGTTTATAATTTACCAGCACAGTAGGTACGGGGACACTTGGGCCGACCTTGAGTGACCCCTACGGCCTTCTCAAGGTGACCTCCATGAGGGAGCATTGACCCCGGGACGATCGTAGTACAGACCCGTCTTTAGTTAAACAGACCTGTTAAAAAGCTGTTTTTCAGTTAAACAAACCCGTTTAAATCTTTCTATCTTGTTCCTTCATGTTTGAATATACTTAAATTAAAAGGTTCCACAGCTCTTGGAAAGGTCTATTTAACTGAAAACAGGTTTTAATCAGGTCTATTTAAATGAAAAACAGCTTTTTAACGGGTCTGTTTAACTGAAAAACAGCTTTTTAACAGATCTGTTTAACTGGAAACAGGTCTGTACTACGATCGCCCCGGAGTCAATGCTCCCTCATGGAGGTCACCTTCGGAAGGCCGTAGAGGTCACTCAAGGTCGGCCCAAGTGTCCTCATACCTACTCAGCACATGAATATCGACGATATAACACTGACCCGTCATTGCAAATATTGCATCGTAAAGTTTGCTTCCATATTAATAGAAGATGTTTGTACGGGCAACCAAAGATACAGTTAAAATAATGATTTGGGCTTTTGTAACAGCCCCTTCCATCAACTATGCATTTGAAGAGCGTGTTCTATACTAGACTCAAAAACATTACTGTAACCATTAAAGCCTTTCTGGCCTCCTATACATTACAATAGGCAACTAAAATGTGAAATCTTTTCGTGTTCTACAAATTGAGAGTCCAAGAGAGTACAATAAGCAAATCATCTATTGAAACAAATACTTTCCTGGACGAACATTGAATGATATAATAGATAATTTGTGTGTTAAAAAATCAAAGATATCTAAATAACACAAGGTCGAAAGTATTTATTACTGCACAAAAATACTAAATAAACAGAATGAATTAAGATACAGGTTTGACAGAATTGAGTTGTTAATGTCGGCCATCTATAAACGTGTTACCCAAAATATCCGCTCAAACCAGTAGCAGTACGACTTTCCGCCGCTAGATGTCTATGTGTGGAAGATGACAAACATTCTGGTCGACCAAAAATGATCATGAAAGTGCGTGACGTGATGCACCAAGACAGAAGGAAAACAATTGGCGATATTTGTAACAGACTTGGGCTGTCGTAAGGTACATGTCAACAAATTCTAGCCATTGAACTGAACATGAGACGAATTGCAGCAAAGTTTGTCCCTCGCCTTCTCAGCATCGACCAGCGAGACCTGAGGATTCAGACGTGACTGAGCTGCAAAAAAAAATTTGAGCGTGATGTCCAAACTTCCTATCCAGAGTCATAACAGGTCATGAATCTTGAGTCTACGGTTATGACCCTGAAACGAAGCAGCAATCATCACAATGGAAGACGCCATCTTCTTTAACGCCGAAAAAAGCACGACAAGTTCGCAGTAACATCAAATCAATGTTGATAATTTTTTTCGACTCCTTATGAACAATTCCACCAGGTTAGACTGTCAGTGGTCGGTTCTACCGCTAGGTTTTGAGGCGACTGAGGGAAAATGTTTGGCGCAAACAGCCAGAGTTGTGGAAAAAGAAAGACTGGTTCGTACACCATGACAACACACCCGCGCATACCTCGTTCGTTGTGAGGGAATTCCTGGCCAAAAACAACATGGCAACGGTCCTCCTCCTCACCAGACCTAGCGACTTCTACCTGTTCACGAAGATGTAAACCGCATTGAAAGAGAGCCGTTTTGACTTCATTGAAGACATTCAAGTGGAATCGCAACGGGTCCTTAACACGCTTCAACCTGCAGACTTCCAGGAGTGTTTCCAAAAATGGCAATAACGCTGGGATCGTTGCATGCATGTCCAAGGTGACAACGAATTTCATTACAACGTAAGTTTAGTTTTCTGATCTTTATAATGAAATTCTTGGATATTTTGGGTAGCACCTCGCAGATAGTTTGCCTTTGAAATTTTATGTATTATTAATTTTCTCCTTAAATCATGTTAAAATTCAAATAGATTTCAAGTTTACAGCTGTACGCTACCTACTAACTCCCTTTCGCGATTCTGATCTAAACCTGCGGAGAATACAAATTTAGTTTTCCACCATTGCTTCTAACTCCATCTTTTCCCTCGGGTCTCAATCGGCGGCGGCTTTGGTCAAGAGTTATTTATCTATTAGTTGTCTATGGAGTCCACCTTTGGGAACATTTCCAACGATATGCAGAGTGCTGATAGAGTTACGCACAAAATTAATTCATAATTGCTCTATTAAATATCGATTTTTGTTCAATATTCCGCATTATTTGGTGCGCTCAAAAATATTATGACGTCACTAGTGTCTGACGTGAGACGTCATCAGCATTTTTTTTAATAGAATTTGTGTTTTTCATCTGTAACTTTTGTAGAGCTCTTAATTCTCTTTACAGTCACATTTTTTTATAAAAAAAAAATATTATTACGCCACTAATGTTTGACTAGTGTGAGACGTCATCAGCATTTTTTTAATAGAATTTGTGTTTTTCATTAGTAACTTTTGTAGAGCTTTTTTTTAATTCTCTTTACAGTCACATTTTTTATACGTGTCATTTGATCTAAAAAGAATCGATGGAAAAAAATCTTGTGTCATCACCATTTTTTTTTAAATAGAATTCGTGTTTATTATCTAGTTACTTTTGTAGAGCTATTAATTATCTTTACAGTCACATTTTCTTTAAATACGTATCATTTGATCTAAAAAGAATCGATGAAAAAAATGGTGATAAAGATCCGCAAGTATGAAGTCATGGAAAATTTTTTCAAATTCAATTCTACTTCGCAACTTTTGTAGAGCTTGTGATTTTTTTTACAGCTATATTTTTTTATGGAAAGTTCGAAAATGATTATAAAATTTTGCACAAAATTAATAATTTTTTCTACCTCTTATTTCTGGATCAAATGACAAGTATTAAAAAAAATGCCCGTAAAGAGAATTAAGAGCTCTACAAAAGTTAGCTAAATATCGAATTCCTATTAAGAATTTTGTGCGGACCTTTATCACCACTCTGTATATCACTTGCCGTATCACGAACTTCCCTTGTTAGATATAATTAGGGTTCATTATTTTATAATTTTATTAGTGGTGTACACGTTAATAATTTTTCTGTTTTTCTTGTTTTTCAGGACTTTTGCAGAGCCAATTTTTTTTCAAGACCAAATATTGGACGAAATTTTAATCAGGATTGTTTTTTCAGTTTTTATAAGACTTTTCTTCCATTTTTTATTTATTTATTTCCAGAAAGAATATGTTCATTCACGGGTCGGTCAATAATAATAAGGATTTTTTCAGGATTTTTTCAAAACTTTGTTTAATGATTTTTTTATAGGACCTTTTTATCAGGTATTTTTTCACAAATGTTTGTTTCAGGATTTTTTTCAGGCCATTTTTGAGAATTTTTTTCAGGCCTTTTTTAGGAATGTTTGTTTCGGAATTTTTTTCTAGACTTTTTATTCAGGACTTCTTTTTATGACATTCATTATTGACTCTACAGACAAAATCTTTCAAACGAGGTGGTGTATTAGGCAAATCGTTAGTGGACAGAACAGCTTTTAGTTTATTCATTCTACAGATAGAGTTGCAAAACCGCGCACAATCGCCGTATGTTCTGCGCAAAAGTCTGATTTACACTATGTAAATTTATTATTATTTCCTGACACACCTTAAAAATTTTAACAATCGATTCCTTGGGGGACTCAGAAAAATGCCTCGCACGACGTCGCTTTGGTGGAGATATTAATTTGTATTTTTTTGCTCTAGAGTGTTCATCGTTGGAAAAAAAATACGTTTTCAAAAATTCGACTGAAAATTGTTGCACATTCAAAACCCAAAATGATTTTGAAAGACCGATGTCTTGTGAAGTGAACTGAATTTTTGTAGAGTTTTATTCCTGCGTTTCAAATTTATTTTGAACTTTTTGTGCTTGAGAATTGGACATTGAAAAAAAATACATTTTAAAAAATTCATATCTCGACTGAAAATTGCTGAATTTTCAAGAGCCAAATTATTTTGAAAGATTGACGTTTTGTGAGGTGAGCTGAATATTTATAGAATTTTATTCTTGCGTTTCAAATTAATTTTTATCTTTATTTAATTTTGCTCTCGAGTGTTGGACATTGAAAAGGGGATTTTATTATATTTCGTTTGAAAATTGTCGCATACTCAAAATCCAAAATGATTTTGAAAGATCGACATCTCGTGAAGTAAACTGAATTTTTGTAGGATTTTGTCCCTGTGTTTCATATTAATTTTAATTTTTTTGCACCCGAGTGTTCATCTTTGGAAAAAATACGTTTTCAAAAATTCGACTGAAAATTGTTGCACATTCAAAAACCAAAATGGTTTGAAAGACCGACGTCTTGTAAAGTGAACTGAATTTTTGTAGAATTTTATTCCTGCGTTTCAAATTAATTTTGAACTTTTTGTGCTCGAGAGTTGGACATTGAAAAAAAAGACATGTTCTAAAATTGTAACTCGACTGAAAATTGTTGCATAATTAAAGTCCAAAATGATTTTGTAATATCGACGTCTTGTAAAGTAAACTGAATTTTCTCAATTGGAAAGAAAGTTATACCTTTTTGCGCAAATGCAAGATTTATTTTCTCTAAAGTGAGTTTTGAACTCTAGAAACATGTGTAAATATCTGTGCAAAATACAAAACAAATTAAAAATGGTGCATCACAACCTCTCGTCGAAATAGCATGGAATGACACTATTGTTAACAAATTCGAGATAAACTTACTTGTAATGTCATTACATACGAATGCTAGATTATTATTTACAAAATAGAAAAAATAGCATGTACAATTCATGTTACAATTACAAATTACCAGTTTGTGCCTTGTCAACATCCAATTTGTCAAATTTTTACATTTATTGTACAATATTCTATTATGTATGTGTATATCATTCCTCTAACGTTATTTTCAAAAACGTGAAAAATGAAGCTATACTGATGGGAGATAAATATTATTGCCATTTTAACCAAATTTTAATATTTCCAATTTTACATTTCGTTATTAACAAATTTGTTTCATCTGCAAGCACCAAAAAAGTTTAACACTATGTTCTCATCAAAAAAATTTCTAGTTTACTCACTTTAATAAAAACCGTTATATTATTATTATAGGCATTTAAAAAATGCACCGCGAACTATTTTCTACTATTTGATCTTATGGTATACACAGGTGGGTTTATGAAAACGTTTCGTTGAATACTTAAACTTCACGACGATTTTGTACAGCTTCCATAAACGGGACACAAAACAAATACAAATGAACGTTAAATATTAAAGATATCCACCCTCAATTATACAGGGCGGATACGACCACCCCTTTTAAAATCAAAGGAAATGTTTTTTTGGAAAATCAAAAAAAAAATTGATTACCAAATCGGGTGTGCTCTCTATATGATGATGATATTTTCTACTTTCGGCTCTGACCGGAAATGAGTTATTCAGACCGGAAGGTATTTTTTATGGAACATGGTATTTTTTATTGCCGATTCGGATTCTACGTGAAAAAACATGACACTTTTGTATGAATTTTTTTAACGCCATTTTGACCTTGAAATGACCTTGTTTAGGTCACTTGTGCTACTCATTTAACACAATTTAAAGTAGTCGGTTCGGATTAACATAGGATATCGTTGGATAGAGTGTTCGAAAAGAAACAACTCCTGTTGAAAACACAATCAGATATTATTATTATTTATTGTTAACTCGTTATCGCGTAAACAATAAATAATTATATCTGGCTGTGTTTTCAATCAAAGCTATTTCTTTTTGTACACTCTATCCAAGGATACCCAATGTTAATCCGAAATATTGTTTTAAATATTTTGTTAAATGTGTAGCATGAGTGACCTAAACAAAGTTATTATTTCCAGGTCGAAAATGACATTTGTCAAAACTTTGCATACTAAAGTTTATTTTTTTTACGAAGAATCGTAATCTGCAATAAAAAAATACCATGTTCCAAAAATTAATGAACTTCTGGTCTGAATAACCCACTTCAGGTCAGAACCGGATTTTTTTTTTGATTTTACAAAAAAACATTCCCTTGATTTCAAAAAGGGTAGACGTGTGGTCGTATCCACCCTGTAGTTTTAAATGAAAATGTTCATAACTCAATCAAAAGTGCGGCTTCATATTACTTCTGTGTTTGCAACACGTCGCATCGCATCATTCATCACACTCGCACGATATCTGCTACTCTTCACTCTTTTTTTTTATGAAAAATTATATTTGTAACTTGTTAAATCGTTACGCGTCCAGTGTTTGTCTCCTCATATTCACAACTATGATTTGCGCTTTCTCAATCCATTTTTAATTAAAAACATGAGTGCACCCCATACCATAACAAAAAATCTACGAACTTCCGTGCAAATCTGATTTGGTTTTGAAGTCTAAACTTATAGCAGTACCTACATAAAAAATAAGCTTCTTTAGCAACACTCCAATAATCCTAGATACTGATGGCTAGTATAAACGGCCCCTAAGCTAGTATAGTATAGTAGAAAGTACATTATTTTCGTAATTTTTTTTAGTATTCGCAGTATGAGAAAGAGAACATAAAAATCATCTATTATTTGGCATTTGAATTGGAATGCGCCACCGTTCCCATTTTGCGTAATTCTTGAGAAAGTGGGTCGGCGGGGGCGGACGCGGGAGATATGCCGCCGGCATTTCAATTGCCGTTCGGCTTTCGGGTTTTAATAAGGCCCTCTCGCACAGAACTTCAACTTTCTAAGAGACGTTTTATTATTTATTTAAACGGGGTTCGCTAATTACAAATCGAAACTTTAAATGGGCCGGAAATCACGAATGGCGCCCACACCCGCATCCTCCAGGGACTTTATCTCGCAACCAAAGGATTCCGGGCGGGCGAAAAGGGGTTGATTTATGTTTTTATAATACGCCCTCGAAATAATTAGGATTGTACTGATGAGATGCGCCCACGGTAATTGCCCGTTTTTTTTCTAGCGCGCTGAATTTTAAAGTGGTTTAATCTAAACTTTAGAGCTCGCTTCCTAGAACAAAGGCTAGCATTCTTTCCAAGAGAAATCCTCAAAACAAATTTATTCCGTTTTGTTGCATATAAACAAAATGAATTTCAATTTCTCCTGCAGTGTGAATATAAGTTATTATTTTGTAGAGTTATGCGAGTATGCGGGTTGCATAAACATGTTCCTGCGGCGTGCATGCAATTTTTATTGAAACTATTATAGAGCATGCAACGTACACGGTACGTGTAATTTATTACCAATATAGGGGCCGAGGTACACGGCTGAAATAATATTATATCTTCAGGAATTTAAAGGGGCGAACATTCCGACCGGGAGTTTCCACTATTTCACCGGTGGATGCTGGAAATTAGAGTTTTATCGATTCCCGATGCTCACGTGCATTCATATAATCTATTGATTTTATTGAATTCAATTTGCTTACTCGGCGAATAAATTGGATATATAGATACCACTAAAAGTTAATTTGTGAAACTTTTTTAGAGAAGATTCGTAGATTACTTCATATTGCAAGACGTAGATTGAGCGAGTGAAGGAGGAATAATGTCATTTCTAGGGGGCAATTTAAGAAATGGCCAATTAATAATGCATGACTCTGGAACATCTTGGCTAGTCGAGGTGCATGTCTGATGAACATTTGATGGGAAATTGCCCCCTGCACACCAGGGGTAAACAACTTAAATTAGTGATGGGGGAAAAGCTTTGTTGCCGCCCTCGTAGGCGAATATTCACCAGATCACACGCGCCCAGAATGTGTTCGGTGCAATGAACTAATCAATCCCCCACAAAGGAACCTAATGATTACAAAAAATCCCCACTGCGATATTCCGATCTAACACCAAACGCCCCCCAAACAGTTTGGCGTAAATCAATTTCCGTAGAAGAATCGCACTATTTCTTTTATTGCGTGACGACTGTAGCTTGAGAATAATAAGAAATACATGATGATTTCAATAAACAATAACTATAATTTCATGGCTGAATGAAGAGGATGATCGCGAACTCTTTCCATGTAATCTATAATTACACTGAAATGAAACATTCACTAAGTTTGAATTAAAAATAATTATTGTATAAACAATGTTTTGGGTTACAATACAATGTTTGTTTATAACTTGAAAAACAGTAAAGGATATTTGGTTTTTACTATCGAGCCATTCATTGTTCAATATCTCTTTAAATAATTTTGGACCCTATATAAATATTTGCCTACCCTGTATATTTTTGTATTGTTAAATAAAAAGTAAATTTATGAAGGCATTTTAAATAAATCCTTTTATATTTTATACTAGAAGAAGCGTTTTTGTATTTGACTATATTTCATTTTTAGTTTTCCTATATTAGAATTTAGGCGGTGTCGACTGCATTGGTCGCCTACTAGCTGTTTTGCTCTAGGTCAGGAGTGGTCAAACTTTTGATCACTGCGGCCGATTTGTTTATTAAATTATAGGTGGCGGTCTACCACCATCATATGTGTTAAGGATCATAAGAAAAAAATAGTGAGTTAACGGAAAAAAAAACTATTTTAACACGAATTACCCATCTCTAATGTGTACATATCAAACAGGCCGCCAAATAAGAATAGTTATGCGGTCGACTAGTCGACCCCGGTCGACGCTTTGGCCACCCCTGCTCTAGGTCATCCTACTGTTAGCATTATTCAAACGACGATGGACTAATATATAACCCTGCTACGAACACTTAGTGCTCAAGTATTATACATATATGATTTTGTGGCGTAAACATCGCACTTGGTCCTATCTTAATGTTATCCGCCGGTTGACCTCAGTTGGTGACCCCTCTTGTGGATACTGTTATCCGCTGAATGACCCTAGTTAGGGTCCCATGCCCTGAAGTGGCACTGAGGCTCAAGTAAGTACAATAATTGTGAAACTGTTTAATCGATCCTCTAGGTACTAATCGATGAGGTGCGTTGCCCTGAGCGTCTTGCTAGGGACCCATGTACCTCCCAATCTCCGCCTGTCCACCCAAGCGGCCCAGAAAATAGTAGTGTTGTACTTAGTTGCCAGTCAGTCGTAAGATCATCTTAGTACGTCGGACTCGTTTACTAATACATGTGAACCTAACTGTCACCAGTAGCTGAGCTACGCCGATAACAAGTCGTAGAAATATGATCTAATAGTACATTATGGCGAAAGATTGGGAAGGGATGAAAGACATGTTGAAGAGAACGGAGAGGTATATGGAGAAGAGGGAGCTGAGCGTGAACGTGGGGAAGACAAAATGGATGAGATTTAGGAATAAGGGTAGAGAGGGGAGCGTGAAAGAGTTGGAATGGAAGGGAGAGGTGATTGAGAGGGTGAAAAGATTTAGATACTTGGGGTTTACGTTTAAAGGGACAGGGGGATATGAGGAGCATGTAAGATGGGTACAGGGAAAAGCTAGGAAAGCGTGGGGTATCGCGTGGGAAAAATGGGGAGTATGGATGAGGAGTGTGGCGTGTAAGGTGTGGGATGCGTGTGTGAAGTCGATTTTAATGTATGGAGTGGAAGTGTGGGGGGTGAAGGGGTATGAATGTGTGGAGAGGGAGCAGCTGTGGTTCCTGAAGCAGATGTTGGGAGTAGAAAGATCGACACCCAGCTATATACTGCTTCAGGAGACCAATAGAGAAAAGATAGGATGTGAGGCAATGGAGAGAATGGTTAGGTATGAGATGAGGTTATGGGGGCTAGGTGAAGAGAGACTGGTAAAGGCGGTATGGAAGACATGCATGAATGTAGGGGGGGGGGGGTAAATGGAGGAAGGAGCGAATGAAAATGTATGAGAGAGTAGGACTGTCTGAAGTGAAAGTGAGGGAATGGTTAGAGAGGGGGATAAATGTAGCAAAGAGGGTGAAAGAGAGGATGATTGAAGTGGAGGGACAGGAGAGACAGGGACGGATTGAGTGCAGTGAATATAACGACATGTACGGGAGGTGGCAGGTGCATGGAAGGAGACCCAAGTATTTGGATGTGGACGGATGGAAGAGAGAAGAAAGGGTGGCCTTAGCTAGGGCCAGGTGTGGATCGGAAGAGAGAGGGAGGAAGAAGTGGATGGGTGAAGAATACATGAGGTGTGTATTGTGTGAGGATGGGAGGGATACGTGGAAACATCTGGCGGAAGAATGTGAAGGAGTGAATGGAGAATGGAGGGGAGAAAAAAGGAATAAGAGGTTAACGGAATGGAAGAGAGAGGACGGGGCCGGGTTAACGATACTGCAGAAGCTAGGGAGGGAAAGGGAAGATAGGAGAAAGAAGTAGTGGAAGTCAAGGATGTTTATATTTGAGGATGTAATTTTGTTGTGGATGCCAATAAAGGTTTTTTTTTTTTAGTACATTATTATACAAGTTTAATAAGAGGGTATATTGTGGCACGAGTCCAATGTAACGAGTGCCCCACAATGCCTCTTATTAAACAAGTATAATATACTATTTTTTCTACTTTGGTTTTAGTTAAGGAATTATTTCTAAAATAAGATATATACTTAAACGTAGTGAGTTTTATCTTTTAACATGTGGCAGCACTAAAAACATTTGATCCTTTCGAACGAATTTAATATTTGACTTCTACGACGATTTCAATAGTTCATTTTTAAACATATTAAATCAAGAATATTACTTACACGCCTCCAGAAATAAAGGAGGCTGCTAAGGGTGCGATAAACACACTATTTCCACGTAAGTTGTAAACAATTTAAGCTTATAAAATAATGCAACGCCTAAATGATAATCGAAATTTAAGATTATGTTTACATTTGTTTCTTGTTCCTCGTGTCAGGCATCGATCGACGCTAATTAAAAATCCACGCCGAATTAACACACCGACTCAAGCGGCTCTTTATCGCCGCGAATGAAACATACATTATACTCTCGATGTTTCTTATTCGTCGTTCGAAATTGTGATTGATAAATTATCCAACGCATCCATTCAACTTTAATGTTTATTCTGACCATAAACAAAAGTTTATACATCTTTACACATCAAAAACTTAACAGTCGTGAAATAAACTAGGCGGAAATGATGTGGTTATTTCTTTCGCAAGGAAGCCATTGCAGATGTTTTATGATACATAAAGTATTCTGTGTTATGGTCGTGAAAGTATAAAGACAATTATTCTGAAAGATTACAGTTGGTATATAATTTTATTGTTCTGCGTGTTTGTAACTATAAATTTAATAATATCTTGAGTCATATCATATAATATAAAAATGGTTTAATTTTAATTAGGAATAAGCAAACTATCTTCTAGAATACAAGTCAATTATAAATATATTCAGCGGAGTAATGCTACATTTTTATAAAATTCTAGCCACAGATTCCCCGGCGTATCTACCAGTAGTGCGTGTGAATATTAAATTTGAATTGTGTAGTCCCGTTCTGCAGGTGTATTTAGCAAACTTTCAAAAAGCCGTGAAAATTACTAAAAATATTTTTTTATCGAGCAGCTCATTAATCCAAGGGTGGCATTTAAAAAAATCGTAACTCAAAAAGGGCACTGAAAAAAAAGTATTTTTACAATGCTTTCTTTCCTCCAAGTGTGTTTAAAAATTAAAAACTCTTAAGAAACCGTGGCCGTATTTTTTTTAGCATTGAAGAGAAATCCGTGGCTGGCGCATTAGTCATAAAGGGCATTGCAAAAAAAAATATATATTTTATTTTTGTAATGCCTTCCGGCAAGTATATTTAATAATTACAAACCCTCAAAAAACTGTGACCGATGTTACTTATATTTTTTTTACCATTGAACTGAAATCCGTGGATGATGCATTAAATAACGAGAGAATTGCAAAAAAAAATTTAGCTGCTCGATAAAAAAATATTTTAATTAATTTACACAGTTTGTTTCTGCTAAATACACCTGCAGAAAGGAACTGCATAAATCAAATTTAAAAATCGCACTGATTTTTGGTGGATCCGCCGGGATATATATGGCTTGAATTATTTTCTTTGCAAAAAAATGCAGTCAGGATTATTGCTGGAGTTGGATCCAGGATGATTCCAAGTAATATTTTTGGGCATAGAGACGTAAACGCCACCAGCAATGTTTATACTAGAACGCCTTCTTTTTATCAAAGAAAGCATGTACAGTTATATTACACGGCAGAGGTATCCCTCTACCAGCAAAATATTAGACTGGTCCCAATTATTATAACATTAATTTTTTAACAAGCTCCCAATAAATTTACGCCACCTGGAATTCAAAAAATCAAATAAAAACCTTCCACAATTTTGATGATTTTTTGTAATATCCTTTCTAATTATATTGCTCCTGGTAACAATTTTTAATATGTCTCCGTTGTAAATTGCATACAACAATTTATATTTACTTTGTTATTAATTAATTCTACACTCGTAGTTTAAGTTTTATTCATTTATTTATAAACAGGTTTTATTTTATTTTATTTATTTATTTATTTCCCAAAATAAGGGAATATTGTAATTAACAATAATAAACCAAAACTTAATGAATAACTTGTAGATTAAACATACAATATAATTGGTTTAAACAATTTGAAAGAGATTTCTTAAAGGTACTAAAATTAATTGAAAATATGTCAATCTCATATTATACATTATGATAAGCGGATAAAATATTTTCAAGCGGTGAATTACCAAAATGGGTAGTACGTGGGCAAACATAACAAAATGTTCTTGAATTGCGAGTATTGTATGATGGAGCATGGAATTTGAGAAGGTCCAGAATAAAAGTATTATCTAAAATATAGTGTACATGTTTATATAAAGTTGTGATTAGAATGTACTTATGCCCCTGAGGCATATATGGCATGTTAAAGTCAGAAAAAAGAGTGCCGTACGAAATTAAAATTGAAGGATATACTCCGATGCATCGATTATATTTTTGTAGGTATTGCACAGATAGCAATTTATTGTGTTATCACTTCAGTCCTAAACTTTATTTATTTCACTCGATTCCTGTATGTTATTATTACTACTATCTTAGCAAACTTTTACTTTTTTGCATTTATTATTACATCTTTTTTATTACTTGTGCAAATTGTAAATATGGTTTCTAACATCACTAATGTACTTACTTACGTATAATCACCAAATAATTGATAGAAATGAAAATCTTTAAACATGGTTTATTTTTTAATCATAAAATAATTACACGTGAATGCGCCGGGCAATCAGATGTAATCAAATTTTAGCACTTTAATCTGCTTGAAACAAAAACACTATGATTGTAATAGAAGATTATACATCAAGGGAGAGAAATGCGTGATTTTTCCTGAGGTGCAACAACGCACCAAGGGAAAAATAGCGTTCTCTCTCGAGGTATATATATACTATTTTTTTCACAAACGAGATATTTTAGGAGTATAACGTTCGTTTCTAAAACCTATCCAACAAAAAAAAACGTCAGCCGTGACATTTAAAATAAAAATGGAACCTCGTAGGGAGATAAATCATTATTTCTCTCCCTAGGGAGAGAAGTAACCATTTCTCTCCCTAGGAAGAGAAATGGTAACTTCCAACTTCCCTCCCTAGGGAGAGAGATATTATTTCTCTAACGATTTCGACGCATGATGGAAAATTGACTTTCTCTCCCGTTTGTGAAAAAATAAAATGATTATGTTTTTGTAAGAAAAATATATTATGATTTCTAAATTGACAACATTCTGAGATAGCCACAAAATCGTAATCTGCATTAGTTTTTGAGATTCAGCAGCCTGGTTTGCACTTTGCTTGTTTTCATTATTTATGAAATTTTTGGAACGAACTTGATAAAAATTTTAGTTGTGAATTAGAGATCGCATTTTAAAATCAATCTGGAGGTTGCAGGTTCGATCCCTGTCGGAGGTATGTTCATACTTTTGATTCAGCTATATAAGAAGAAACTTTGATTATTATTTATTTAATTATAAAAAAAAAAGTTAGAAAGAATGAAATGTATCGTCAGATTCTGAAGTTAATTTTGCTGATGATAACGCAATATAAAGTAATAAGTTAGTTTACCTTAATTACATCTAATAATACTGAATCTAGGTGTAACACCAATATTAAAATAAAATTTTATTCCTTCATTCCCAAAAGCGAGAAAAGTTGATTTTCACATACAAGACAATTTATTTAAATTTAGACCACTGCTCGATTCCTTGGTACATATCTTGATAAAAGCCACTACTGGATTGAACATTAAACCTGGGTGAATAGGTCCATTAGCAGGAATTACTATGCATTCTTGAAACTAAAAGGCACTCCAGGCACACCTGAATTAATTACTGTTTGTTATTCACTCGTGTGCTCGTACCTTTCTTACAATGTTGTACTTTGGAGAAACACTAAGAACATTTCATTATGCAAAGGTGAAGAGTTTGATCATTCTTATAATTTATCTGCAAAGGATAATGAATTATTTTAATCCGTACAAAAATATTCCCGTAAGATCGAAGACCGCCCTATTCGCGACAATAAAAATATTCTGGTAAACGCGAGCGCTTATTGAAAATTTTAAGTTCCCGGTAGTCTACCATCAGATTAATTCATAAATAAGCCTTGTTGAGTTGTTTGTAAAAGGATGGATGTGAGTTTTATAAAGTAGCTTGTTAGCTAAGAAGTTGGCTCATGACTCTCTTGTAAAAGTGAGAAAATATAACCCCCAAAAAAATGTTAACGAACAAAAAAAAAAATATTTCACAAAATTGACGAGCACAAAAAATGTTCTCACCTCCTATATCCCACTCATAATTTAAAAGAGTCGACTAATACATTAATTACTACAATTGAGGTGCAAATTTACAAAGGAGTCACTCGACTATGCGACAGGTCTCTTTTAGTCGACTTTACGTATTGTTAGTTAATCTAATTAAGAATGATAATATTAAATAGATAGTAATACTACCAGATAGAAAGGCATCTAATAATAATTTAAATACTACATTAAAAAACAAGTGAAATTAATAAATTTTCAAATGCTACAACTATTACTTTAAGAAATGTAAATAGCTAATGTATCATTTAGTTTAAGTAAAATTTGTTTGCGTATATAATTGAACTGGCAAATATTTAAATTATAAGTTTTATTTCATTTATACATTATATCTTATAAGACACAAAATATTGTCAATTTAACACCATCTGTATCACAATAGCAAATCAATGATTGTTTATATTGTTTATTCCCCGACAGGGGCTTACTGCATCGTACCGATGGGATCATCATTTTTTACGCCCTTTCCGAAAATCTTTGTTGCCCATGAGTTTGAAAAATCTATCTATGAAAAAAAGTTTTCTTATACCAAACAATGATTCTAGTCATAAAATTATTGAGATGTGCCAGTGAACATATGTATGAAAAGGTACTCATAGCGACCAAAAAACTATTATTAAATAAGTTTTGGAAGATCATAGCAAAACTACTTCAAGAATGGTATTGCATTTTTATAAGCGTCATAACAAGAAGGATAAAAAAGTTTTGGAAAATCATGTCGAAGTGTATGTAGTGTATGTAGTGTCATATTTGTTATTATTGCAGATTTGTTATTTACTGACAGAAATTGTCAGTGAAGCGGCAATGCCGCCTAACCGTCATTTGAACCAAAATTTAGACTTTAGTACATAATCTTTTCTAGAAAGCTATAAATCCGTTTTTGTCTCTCCTGTCAAATTTGGTAAATGTGAGAAAGGCTTTATTTCCGCTTCACTGACGATATGCGTATTTTTATCCTGAAATAGCAATTATTTTATCAAGTACATCTCGCACAATGATAAATTCTTATAATTTTCTAAGAAATACCTTCAAATGTGTTGCTGTGAGTAACCGCCGTCGCCTTAAATAAGTAGGCTGAAAAGAAATGAAAATTTTTTATTTTTTTATTTTTGGTATATAATTATGAAACGATAATAGTTAACAGCAAATTGAACAACTTATTAAGAATAAGTTTTTTTCGAAATTTCGTTAGTTTTTGAGTAAACTGAGTTTTTGAATTTGAATATTTTTTCCATCTTATAATTTTGACGTTTTCATGCGAGTATACAAAACGCTCGATGTACATTTAACATATGATTTAAATAGAAAATAAACCATGAAAGCGTAAATATTAATGACTACCATCAAGTCGGAGAAAGTAACATGGTGGCTGCATGACCATTCTTTTTATTATTTGTCAAAATTAGATCGTAAATATCATTTTCCTTGGTGCATTATAGCTAATTTTCAATGTATACCCGCGTTACAGGTTATAAATGAACATGAGACACAAATCGGGTACAAATTTATTTTAAAAAATCCTATTAAGGTGTTTGAATAAAAATATCAAACAGATAATTAAATAGTACGCCATTGTTTTTCATCAGACATCAGGATCAAATTTGCTTCCAAATTTACAAGCACAACTATTAATTTTATAATATCATACATTATAATTGTAGACAATATAAATAAGATACTAATTCACAGTGAGTCACCTACTTATGTGAATATATTGTGATCTACACTGTAAGTCAAAAACCACTCTAAGAATATTTTTTTTAATTAAAATTAAATTTAATATCAATATCAATGTCAGTGTTAATGATAATGCTGAAGCTAATATTTAATTTGATTAAAAACAATTTTTTATAAGCTTTGACGTATTAAATATGAGGGATTATATAGAACCTTGTAGAACTATCGATAAGAAACATAATACCAGCATAGTAACCATTCAATGTCATTCATTCCAAAATAATTCTATTAATTGAAAATATTTAATAGCACCTCATAATTTAATACCAGGTATTTTTAATTCCTTTTTATAGACCTTCTTGGAGTGTATGTTAGGGTGTCCGTAATATAAAAAATAATAATAATAAACGCCAAATCGCAGCCCTATTGATTAATAATAACACGTGCCAATTATTAGTCGAAACTACACGTTTAAAATGCATGAGAAAATTTTATTTTTAGTTCACTAAAAATTTTACAAATCACAAATCTCTTCTGTTTTAGCCATGCTACAAGATAAAAATTAATTTTGAAAAATTTCTAAATGGCGTATGCCCTAGAGCTGGCCACATGGACATGCATCCCAGGCCAAAAAAAAAAATGGCGTATGTTCAAAAATAAGGCATAAAATCCACTTAATTGTAAGTAATGTTTTATCTCATAAATATTCGAGGAAATTCAAAAAATCTTCTTACTCGGGAGTTTTCGGGATCGCAAATGAACTCAAAATTTTCATTTCCCACATTTTTTTAATTAATCGATCTAATACACCCTTGTCAAGGGTTTTAAAGACGCCATTTACGATACCCATGTCAAAAATTAATGACAACCTGACAAAATTGTTTCAGATCGATTTAGGGTCGCAATTTATGAATACAATGCCAAAAATCTGTTAAAAACCTCTTACAAGGGTGCTTTAGATCGATTATTTAAGATATGTGCAAAATTGAAATTCTGAGTCCTCCATATTAGATCCAAGATTTTAAAAAATTAATTTCTGACATCGGATTTTTCATTGGCGTTCCAGGAAACTCTCACGTAAGAAGATTTGTTGCATTTTCTCGAATATTTATCATTTGTGTGATAAAACACTTCAAAACACTTCCATGCCACATTTTTTAACACCGGTCAATTAGAAGTTTTCGAAAATTAAATTTTATTTTAGTGCTAGCTTGTTGTATAGATAAAACTGGAGAGATTTGTGACATGGAAATTTTTTTGAAAAAAATAACAAGATATGATTTTTTAAGGTGCATTTTTCCTATCTATTTTAAGTACTTAGGTAATTTCTGTTTATTACTGGCACGTATTAATATTAATCAATCGGGTTGCGGGCTGCGATTTAACAATTTATCTTTATGTGGACTATTTTTTATTTGTGTTTGTTTTGTAGTATTTAAAATATTAATTTTATGACTGCTTTATTAAATTTATCTTTCAGGTTTATTTTTTTATAATAAGTGAATATTTTCAATTTATTATACATATACGTATGTAAATGGGATTTCACGTTAATAAATTATTATTATTATTATTATTATTATTGTAAGCAAACGCTACTGTATATGTTTCAGAAAAGATGGTGAAGAATTATATAATTTGAACACGTTTATAAGCTACGTTTATTACTTAATTAGTTAGTTAACTTATTTACTTAGTTAATACAAGTAAACATATTGTTATACATATAACAAACATATAACAAACTACCAGATGACATAAAAAAATGTAAAAACATTGTACAGTTTAAATCAAAACTAAAACAATTTCTAATCGAAAAATGTTATTACAAAATCTCTGACTTTTTATCGCCTTGATCAGATACATGTGTAGTAACCATCTATTTACCCACTAAAAAGTGTAAGCGATATATTTAACACTCGTTATTATCCATGTCTTAATTTTAACAATAGTGTAACTGATTTTACACCTAATTTTAATGTGTTGTATTTATTCTATAACTGTAACAATATTGTTTTTGATTTTAACTTTGATTTTAATGTGTTGCCCTTATTTTATAACTGTAACACTATTGTTTTTGATTTTAACTTTGATTTTAATGTGTTGTATTTACTTATAATTGAAACAATGTTGTCGTTAATTTTATTAATTTTATTTTTGATTTTAATATGTTGTATTTAATTAATTATCTTATTTAGACTATATATCTTGACGCTCACATCCACTGCAAACGCATTTTGCTTTGGCTTCTTGTATTTTGTGTATGGTGGCTACGTGAAATAAAGAATTGAATTGAATTGAATTGTTGTTTCTAAATCGAATTGCATGAGAAATGTATAGTGGTAAGCAGTGGCGATTGGTGACGTGACTGGTGGTAGGGCCAGGGTTGTGGAGGTGACAATAAAGATGGTTGCGGGTCGATCGACTCTTTCTCTCAGTAAGTCGAATTCTAATATTGCGCCAGAGTTACACGTTCTGATCAATCTTTATATCTGCTGGCCCCTCCATGAGTCAAACCACCAGTCGCCACCGGTGGTAAGTGTCTTCAACTTCAATTCGTTTAATAATAAAAATTTAAAGAAACATAATATTTGTTGCAGATTTCTAAAAAAATATTAAAATTCCACACGACCAACATTTTTAGCACGTCCATCATCGTAAAATTTTAACGCATAAATCCGGAAAAATACCTCAAAAACTTCACCCCTCGTTGAAGTACCTTTGATAATTTGAAGAAATCAATATGCATTGTACGTACATAGGTTTCAATTATTGTATAATAATAATAAATCATTTACTCACACATTCCAAATATAAAAGGAAATTACAAAAATTTTAATTATTTATACATGGTCTCCTAGGAAGAATCAGCCAAAGTGTAGGGGTGTATTACTTAAGTCATTTTAAGCAAAAGAAGTTATATCAACATAGGTCTGATTCGGAAAGGTTATTGAATTTTGACCTGTCGAAGGAGTAGACGTTGGAAAGCATAGCTTCACAATTATTTGTTTTGCTGTCACTCGTAAGTTAACCTAACTGGTAAATGTGATTATTTCAAACGCCTTTAACTTTTACCAATGTCGAATTTGCAGATAAGCATTTTATTTACGGCTTTGGTAATAGTAATGTTAGAGCTGCCGTGCTGGATTATCGTCGGAGTTTAATATATCGTAATACACTACCAAATCGACAAATATTTATCGACACATAAAGATGACTTCAAGAAACTGGATCGTTTAAACTAAATTCAGAAAGGGAGCCTGTACGACAAGTGGAACACGAAAAATATATCCCTCAGGTGAAAAATGTGGTCCTAGACTTAGCACTCGCAGAATGTCTTCGCGTCTTGGACTACCTCGCAATAGTGTGTGGAAAGCATTACACAGGTTTATATCCGTACCATTTACAAAACATTAAAAATCTTAAATAAGAATACTACAGCACGGCAATGCTTTCCAATGCCTACTCCTTCAACAAGCCATAATTCACCAACCTTTCCGAATGAGACCTATGTTGATGTAACTATTTTTGCTTAAAATGACCCAAGTAATACACCACTGAAGTTCGGCAAATTCCTCCCGGGATATCCTGTATAAGTATTATTTTACAACTCTTGTTCAATATTTATAAGAGCTAAGCATTTATCAAGTGTCAAAATATACCAATTTATGTAGCTCATGAAAAGAGTTTATTGATGTGATTTGTTTTGAAATAAATAATGAAATTAGAAACCCTTAATTGATTCGATAAGATTTTTGAAGATTTGTGATTTGTTTAGAAAATGTATTTAATGAAATAACTGTTTAATGCTACAATTTGCTTTAAATGTATAATGATATAACAGCATTAAGCTTAATGTTCAACAAAATCAATACTCCTAAAATCCATCAGCTGTGAATAATATGCGCAATTAAACTCAATTTCAATTTAAAAAAATGTAAACCACTTATATCATCAATATGATCAAAAGGAGAATTCCCACGGGTAACCGATCCGCACATAATAGAGAAATACCTAGTCCTGTGTAACGAGATTTTAGAATAGGTTCGTAATTAAATCCGAGAATTCATGTGTAAAGATTGAGGCCCAATCTGTGCAGCAGCGTAGGAAATCTTGACTTACTTTACGTTATGTAAATGGTTCTGGTGCGAAGTACATTAACCTATTTCTATATAATGGCGACGTGAACGCTCTATTAAGGACATAACGGAACCCCCCGTTAAGAACAACGTGCCCGATTAATAATTGCCAGAGTTGAGCATAAAATGCACAAGGATAATCTATAATTCTAGTTTAGGAACAGAAACGTAATTAAATGTAATAAAGACGAAAAATATGTTGATAAGGATAATCTAATATTACCATATGAAACAAATTTGATAATAACTAAATATGCAACTGAACAGTAAACTATATGAAAATTAAGTAATTAGCCATCTGCAGATGCGTTCGAGATTTATCGCTCATCATTGCAGCTTCGCCTTTGAATTGAATGTAAAAATTTAATTTTAAAGAATGAAATACACTTACATGAACGTGAACAACTCGTGCACAACTGACGGGATTGTGGAATGTTTGAACCCGTTTTATACCTGAGGGGTAGGTGATTAGTGAAAGAACAGAATGTCAAATAAAGAAATACTTTGATTTATAAAATACAAAGTGTAACATTGGAAATGCAAGGATGCGTTTTCCAAAATATTTTATACACAAAAAAATACATAAAGAAAAATTGTTATGGACATCATGTTACTTTCTCATTTTTAATGACTGTGTAGGTATGCCCCGAAATTTTTCTTTCTTGGAAAATGTGCCACAAAAAAAATTAAGAAACACTGCACTGACGGTTTTTATAACTTTGTAAAAACCTGCACTCGTCATCCAAGAAATGCATTCCTACATTTTTTAATTTTCAAAACGAGATCATAGATTATACCCATTAAATTTGATCTATGTGAATGTCAACTGTTTATTAGGAGAAATTTGATATTCCATTTTAATATAAACGCTGAAAATTCTTACATAATGCAGATTCCAATGGCGACCATAAAATTTTCTAAATGCAATAGCGTCCCGCAGAATGGTAAATATTTTCTTAATATCGAGAGAAAGAGAAGAGTTGAAACGTGGCCTAGAGCTC
Source organism: Ocypus olens (assembly GCA_910593695.2). Lineage (NCBI taxonomy): Eukaryota > Metazoa > Arthropoda > Insecta > Coleoptera > Staphylinidae > Ocypus > Ocypus olens. The sequence continues at coordinate 21,024,071 of OU343048.1, forward strand.
ATTCTTTGCATATGCAGTCGCCTGGATCCATAAAACAGAAATACGGCGGCATTTTTGGATGTCGATTTTAATATTCCAGCAGTCATGAAGGCGACATTTAACTCATCTACATAAAGCGGGCCCCGAAAATTTCAGCACGGAACCAATTTCCCCGCTCCACTCTAATGAAAACTGGGAAGCCCCCGCGTATTCTTGTTATCGCATTTTTATCTAGGAATAATAAAGTGCCACCTGATGTCATGTCGGTCTGCCACTTAACATAAGCATTACACTTTATTGTTTTCGGGCCGTGCTGCTCCTGAAACGACCCCGGCTCTGCAGATCGTTAGCCAATACCCTTTCAGTGCTGTATTTTATGCTAATTTAGGGCCTGCATTAACTTAATTTCATTGCATGTCGACGCAGAATTATGAATGCTTTCAAACTCGAAATTGAAACAATATTTTACCCAATCGCCACGGAATATACATTATTAATGGATTTTGGAATACAACATCCGGGAATTTATTCAAGTCGAGTGCATTATTTTACTTTAATGGAATTTTAATCACCAGACTCAAGAATATATTTAGTGTAAATAAACTTTGTCAGTAAAAGTAATGGCGAGTTTTGTCTAAGCAATTGGAGTCTAATTGTTCTCTTTAATAGTGTTGCCCACTTGGTTATTTAAGACTGTATAAGCAGATGCTGCTGAATAATGTATGAAGATCAAGACCATCATTTGTACGTAGACATACCGGATTGGGGCACCATGGAAACACAATAAAGAAGAAATGGTGATGTGGCCATCATGTTACTTTCTCCGACTTGATGGTATCATTTATATTTATGCTTTCGTGGTTTATTTTCAATTTAAATCATATTTTAAATGTACATCGAACGTTTGTAGACTCGGATGAATCTGACGTTTAAAACGTCAAAATTATATAGCAAATTCAAAAGCTAAGTTTACTCAAAAACTAAAGAGATTTCGGAAAAACGTTTTATTTTCATAAATTGTTCATTTTGGAATTCTCTACAATTATTATTAGCATAAATTTGCTGTAACTATTATCTTTCCATAACTATAAACCAAAAATGAAAAATAATAATTTTTTTTCTCGAATAACAATGATTTTATCGATTATTTTATTCATAAACAAATGGACGTTTCTGATTGGTAAATTGACGTATTATTTTGGAAAAAAGTTTATGGTAGAATGAAGTTTTTCCGATTTGTTTTTCCGATTTTATGCTCCTGCAAATATCAAATAATTGAGAAATGTGTGACAGTGACAGAAAACATGAATCGATTTGGTGATAAATCTACCGATGAAATAGATGCAGAAGTAGAAAAAACGGTTCCAGTCAACACTACTAAAAGTAAGAGATCAATCTGGAAACAGTTTACAACATTTTGTGAGTCAAATGGATATATATATTAACAGAAGAAACAAATCAATCAGAATTATGTACCATATTAAAGTCGTGGGCATACAATATGCGAAAAATCGACGGCAGTGAATACAAAGAGTGTGTGGTTAAGGTCCTTTGGAAGGTTACAGCTAAGATGCTACAGCAGATATACTTCACCCAATATAGAATTAACTTTGATCCATTTAAAGACATCGCATTTAAAAGTGCTCGCGATGCAAGAAATGTAAAAAGACGTGAACTACAGAAGATTTCCAATAAACGTCCAATAAAGTCCAGCTCAACTGCTTAGTCTGCAAGTGAAATTGTAGCTATAAAATTTATTTATTTATTCATGAAATAATCATGCAAAATACACACTCGAGGTTAAATTTGGAAGGAAAAACGAATTTTCACTCAATGTTGGTTGCCTTAAGAAATTCAACTCGTTCAAACTGACATTTGATAAAATCACTCGAGCTACGCTCTCGCGATTTTATCATGTCAGTTCGAACTCGTTAAATTGCTAGGCAACCAACATTTTGTGTAAATTAATATTTTTCCAGCAAAATTTGGCCTCTTGTGGTATTACTTGTGAAAATATTTTCAAACCAAAGATGTTCATTTCTTTGTTGTCTTCAATATTTATTTAAATTATTTTTTGATATTTTTCATATTTACAAAAATATTGGAAAATAAAAACAAAAAACGTAACGGAGAAAGTAGAAACGTAGAGAAATGGCATGTTACAAAAATGAAACGTTATACCTAATTAACACTTAAATAAATTCTTATTATATTTTAATACGTGGTATTTTGAAGAAATACATAATTTCATCATTAATCTTCTTGTTTTGTAATGATAATGATGATTTAAATTGCCCAGAATTACAATTTAACCCTTTCTTTCCCGCAGATGCCATATGACGTCATATCTTTTATCAGGTCCCCCGTAATCTGTTTTGATTTTTTTTGGTACAATTATCTCAAGGAATCCATTTGGAGTCAAGATTCTCTTTTTGGAAAAATAGGAAGACATTTTTTATATCATTTTCTTGAATTAGAGCATGGTATTAAATCAAAAATTTCACAAAAAAAATGTTTATTTTTAATTTCTAAAAGTTAATTTAGAAAAAAGAAGGTTAATACTTAACCGATTTAAGGATAATATAATTTAACTCACGATGTTTTCACCTTATTGTTTGTTAATATATTAACACGGCAGATTTCGATTTCAAATTAATCACACTTGACCACTTAAAAAAGTTTAAAACATTCTCCAAGTCGTCAAAAAAATTTAAAAACAGTTGTAAGATCCAAACTTACTCTAAATAGTCTGCTTTATAATTTTACTAAAAATTGTCAACACTTCCACCCTAAGTTGGAAAATAATTACTCTTGAACACTCTCCGTTTCAATTCTGCGGTCAAGCATTTTTTAAGTCGCTAAAAAATATAGAAAAATTATTGCAAGAAACTCCTAACTTTTATAATCTACTCAAAATAAATTGCGCTTCATAATTCCATGAAAATCTGCCAACACTCCTAGATTGAGATTTTTTAAATAATGACACTTGAAAATCCAACAGTTCAATTCTGCGTTCCAGATTATCAAGAAAAAAAATGCAAGAAACCCCAAACTTTACAAATTACTAAAAATAGATTGCGCTTAATGATTAAAAAAGTCTTCCAATATCCCTAAATAATTTTAAATAATAGCACTTGAACACCTCCCGTTTACATTTTCGGATTAAATATTTTCCATGCCGCCAAAAAAAAAACAGGAAAAACATATTCTAAACTTTTCAAATTCACTCAAAACTGATTACAATTCACATAAAAAAAATTCCAGATTTCGAAATAATTACACTTGAACACCCCCCGATTTAATGCTGAGGTCGAACATTTTACAAGGTCCCTGAAAATTTTAAAATAATTTCTCTAACCTTTTCAAACCCAATGGAAATAGATTGCATGTTTCTATACAAAATTATCAAAACTTTTATCCTCAATTTTCAAATATTCACGCTTAAGGGTAGGGTACCCATTAACTTAGCCGCTCAAAAAATCGAATATATTTTTGTAAATATAAATTATTTCACATAGTTTAGTTTTATAACATGTAATATAAATATCCGTATTTCTCTCTTCAAGTTTTGATTTAATTTTTATAATTAACAAAGTTATCAACGTTTCACTTTAAACAGATAAACTCCAGAACCAATTACGTAAAAACAGTTACATTTAACATGTAGCTATCCAATACATACATCTACGCAATGAAGTAATTTTAAGGCAAACTCATATTTAATAAAGAAAATATGAACAAATTAGGTGACAAATTTTATTCATTTGTTATCTAATTTGTTCATAGTGTCTTTATTAATTAAGATTTTGCCTTCAAATTACTTCATTGCGTAGATATATATGTTGGTTAGCTACATATCAAATTTAACTGTTCTTACCTAATTGGTTCTGCAGTTTATCTGTTTATAGTGAAATGTTGCTTACTTTATTATAATAAAAATTAAACCAAAACCTAGAGACAATAGTATATTGTACAACGAGCAAATAATGATGGCTATTAATCACGAGAACGATGTTTGCGGAACGAGCCGTAGGCGAGTGGAGCAAATCGTTTGAGTGATGATTAATACCCATTATATGCGAGTTGTACACTATACTTTGTTCACGAAAATTAAAATCAAGATCAAAATTTAATTTAAAATGACAATTAGAATCAAAAGTGTTTAAGAAATTGAGTGTTAAATGCTGCCCATACAATTAAATAATGAGCACATTATAACATTTTCGTGAACAAAAATACTTACAGATATTTATATACCATGTTATAAAATTAAACTATTTGAAACAGTTTATATTTACAAAAATATCTTCAATTTCTTGAGCGAGTACCCTACCTTTAAGCACTGCCCGATTTAGTTTTGAGGTTAGATATATTCCAAGTTGCCTTAAAAATAAAAAAAAATGGTGATGTGTCCATCATGTTACTTTCTCCGACTTGATGGTATCATTTATATTTACGCTTTCATGGATTATTTTCAATTGAAATCATATTTTAAATGCACATCGAGCGTTGTGTAAACTCGGATGAAACAAAAAAAATTATACATCAAATTCAAAAACTCAGTTTACTCAAAAACTAAAGAGATTTCGAAAAAAACTTATTCTTTATAAGTTGTCCATTTTTGTATTCTCTACAATTATTATTAACTTAAATTTGCTGTAACTATTATCGTTTTATAATTATAAACCAAAAATCAAAAAAAAATAAATAATTTTTTTTCTCGAATAAAAATGATTTTATGAAAAATGTTTTCAAGCAAAAGATGTTTACTTATTTGTTGTCTTCAATGTTTGTTTAAATGTTTTTGTGATATTTTTCATATTTAAGAAAATATTGGCAAAAAACAAAAAACAGTTAAGGTAAACACCCACTTCCGGTGTACGAAATTTTACCAAAAGCTTTTCAGTTCTTCGGATTATCAAATAAGACGTATGTTGAAAGTTTCATATCAATTGCTCTATTAGTTTTTGAGATACAGCGCGCACACACACACACACACAGACACACACACACACACACACACACACACACACAAATTCCAGAAATTGTTGAAATGGCATCTAGGGACCCCAAAACGGATATTTCCGTAAAAAAATTTTTTGAAAAAAAAATCACGATCACAATACTTTCTCGTACTTCGTAACGGAGAAAGTAAAAATTGCAACCAAATTCAAACTGTTTTACTCAAAATAAACTAATCCACATTTTTGTATAAAAATCCGCCAAGATCCTTGGCCAAAATTTTGATGTAATTACACCCGAACATTAATCGTTTCAATTATGAGGTTGGACATTTTTCAAGTGACCCAAAAAAATGTAAATCAATTGAAACACACTTCAAACTTTTCAAATTTACTTAAAACTGATTGTGCTTTATCATTATTTAAAAATTTACCAACACTGGCCAATTAGTTTTTAACATATAACTATATTTCTTTAACATTGCGAAAACATTTAAGTAGCTGTTTTTTAGCTAAAAATAAAGGGTCTTCTGTGCAAAACTTTTTATATCGGAACTACGCCCTTTTAAAGGGATACGTTAAAATTCAGTTTTTATTTAATTTCTAGAATATGAAAAAACATAGAAGAATGAAATTTGGAATGTAACTTTATCTTAGCAAAGGCTTTCCTACATCCATAATGTAAATCATCTGCTACCCACGAAAGCGGTTGAAAATGACAACCCTAAATGGCTTTTCATTATATATTTTCACTAAGTTAAAATTTGAAAATTAGTTGGGAAACTTTTCAGTGTCTTTTAATTTCTTCGTAAAGAATACTCTTTTGGAGTAAACATACCTATCGTGCAATAGAAAAAAAAACAATCAATATAGGAAGTGAACAGTAAAGTTAGATTCAAATTTTAGACTGATAAGTCCACATTAATGAAAATAACACATTGTTGCATCACTCAGGTCATATAATATATATTTTTTCAAATTTTAATCTACTCCTTTAAAGGGGCGTAACTCCGACAGGCGATCCTTTTGTACTCAAGTTTATATAGAAGACCCATTATTTCTTGGCAAGGAATTGCTCCTTAAAATAACTCCAGTAGAGAACGTTTTTGTGCATAAGTTTAAATAAAAGACTCTCTTATTTCTTGACTAAGTTCTGCACAATATGAAAGAAACACCCTATGTTTCAATTCAATTTTAACACCAAGCTGTTTTTATTAGCTAAATTATTATTGGTGTGGTGTGCGGCTCTTTGTACAGCACGACCATTAAATATCGGGCGTGGCGCAAGAACAATCTGTGCACAAAAGCCGCGAAATTTATACGACCCTCGTGTTCATTAATTTGGGCATCTCCTTCACTCCCCTTGAGTTATCGCAGAAGAATTACCCGCGTTCATAATTATAATTGCAGTCCGTAATTGCCACGCTGGGAAAATTATTCAATCACACGGAAACATCCCTTAAGTGTACCACCGAAGAGCTGTTCCGGTTTGCATCACTGCTGCCAATATTTGTGCAGAAATTATTGGATGGAGAAATGCAGTATTTATTTGACAAGTTATTAGTAATTCATATTATTTAATTACACACTATTATAATACAATTATTTATTAATTACCAATACTAGATAACTGTTTATTGATAATAATTCACGTTAATTAATTTCGGATTTTTTTTAGGCCTGCGATACATTCTAAAAAAATGTATTATAGTAATAAAGAAGTTGGCTGCGACCGTTTCTGATTACGTTCATAATTCATAATTAAACTATTAAAAATAAAAACTATATGTGACAATTTGAAATAAATTAGCTTAACTCACTGATAAAGGTGCAATTGCGAACGGGGAAACTAGAAGGCACATCTCTAATAAAATTTGATTTTTAGCGTGAATTTCCGCATCGCTCATCGCGAATCCAATTACGGCCTGTGGAAAAGTTCTTTGAGTTTCGAGATCGAATTTTCTGCATTGTAGCTGCAAAACATTGAATGTGTGTAATCATTTATTCATATTCACTTCCTGCGTCATGTATAGAATATTATACAACTACTGTGGGCAGTGTTTATTATTCAACGTACTGGTAGAAAAATGTTAACTTTATAAAGTTTAATTACTGTGAATTATAAATAAATTTGTCGTTTTCATTTTATACCATATTCTCTTCTCAATATATAGACAGATGTAGGTTTAGGACTGATTATTAAAGAAAGCATTAGTAATATCCGTTTCCCAACTAACAGTGTAGTGCGACCTGAAAGGTGGAAACCGGTTTGAAGCTGTTCTGATGGGGAAACAATATTTAATGTTTACATTATTAATGTTATATTTGCTGCCGTTGGCATTCCCATATCTGTCGGTGGTTAGGCCACTCGGATTGGGTTCAGTACAACATTCAGGTAATAGATTCCGCCCCGTTTCTACTATTTGTTTTTAAGTTTGGTTTTCGAGTTAGCGAATAAAATCGAAAGAATATTATAGACGATAATCAAATAAAACAGAAATTAAGCTTCAATACAGCCGAAAACTTATCAAATATAAACAGAAACCAGACGAAGTGCATGACTATCTTGAAGGACTCGATCAAAAGGAAACTTAAAATCGATACAGAAAGTGAAAGCATGCAGAAAGTAATGACCTTTAATTACTTAGGGGCAGAGTTCTCAAGCAGTAAATCATTATATCAGGAAGTGAGAGCTAAAATCTCCAAAGCAGCCAAAATAGCAGGAAGGACATGATATGGAACAATTCGCCATTTGTCCGTAGAAAGTAATATCTTAATCTAATAAACCATGCAGAAACAAGGGCAGACACCACCAAGACAATACAACTCCTCATCAGAACGGTGGAAATGGAAGTAGTCAGAACCATATAGGGAAAAAGCATCCATGACATAATAAGGAGCGAATACCTAGGAGAAAGAAGCAATCTACAAAAGGTTGGATTGTGAATCAGAACCAGGAGAAATAAGTGGAAGGAAACAAACAGGATAACAGATGACCATTTAACAAATAGCAAAGAATAAAAAGCCATCAAGACGGAGACGCAGAGGAAGACCATCCAAGCGTTGGAAAGAATGAAGAAGAACCGGGGAAGTGATCTTAATAAAGATGAAAAGGAAGAAGAAATATTCTCAGTTAAGTCCAGTGGTGGATTCAGAAGGCTTTTAAAGGGGCGAGGGCACTCGAAATAAATACTTAAAAGAATTTGATGAAAATTGAATAACGCAAAATTACTATTTATTTTTTAAATGGTAAAGTTAACGGCAGATTAAAAAATCTAGACTCAAGGGAGGCCTATTGACCCCACTGCCTCCCCCCAGCCTTGCATCCACCCTTCCATCCACCAGTGGTTGAGTCTTAGAATTGGGTTTTAACGAAAAAATACATGAAATAATGATAAAATATGACAAAAATTAAGGTACCCACAAAATATTACTTTATATTAAAATCACAGTTTGCTTATACAGGATGTCAATTTGTAAACTTTCAATGCGAATATCTCTGAAAATAAAGGAGTTAATAATTAGTATATTTTTGATATTTGTTGGTTTTCGAGTTGTCGTTTAAAATCGAAAAAATTGTAGCAACAAGAATAAAATTAATTCAACAGAAATATAACTAAAAATGGGCACAGTTTTCAGATAAGTCTTGAATTTTTTTATTTTTTTCCAAAATATCGGAATAAGGCATCGGAGAAAAAAATTAGACAAACAATTTCCAGATCATACATTCTAGAAAATTTAAGATTCAGTTAATAAAATAAAAAAAATTCAATCATCCTTGTTATTCAAAAAATATTCTTTTTTGCGCACCTTACGAATTGTTAAAAACTACTATTTTGAATATTTAAGACGCACAATCTAAAAAATATGCCTAGCCAGTTTGCAAAAAAATTCTTTATGATATATCGACTTTTGTACAGGATATACATTGTTGAAAATATTTGAAATCAAAATCATATTTTATTTTTAAAATCTATTAATTTTTGCCGAGTTATTAATTTTTGGAAATCGAGATATCGAATAAAAATGCAAAAAATAATAAATGATAATTATACAAAAACTGAATGCAATTAAAAAATAGCATTATTTTAAATATAAATCTGGTTTTGTAAGCGAGTTTAAATTTTTAATTATATCAGAAATTAATACTAATACAAAAAAAACACATGAGATGAAATGTTCAATCGTTGAACAATCCCCTCAACGCATTAATAAGCAGGCAACCATACTTACTCAGTTTTATTTAATTGTCAAAATTGTGTTATTAATAAAAATGTATTACACATGTGCTTGTAATTGTTTGTATTGATAACAATGTAGGGTCGGGGTAAAATCAGTTTTTCTGATAGGTCACAGGGGTAACAATATTGAAAAGGTTAGGACCCACTGGTGTAGTGGGTATTTTCTACAATAAATAGGAAAGAAAAATTTTGTAGTACAGAACAGTATAGAAATCTTACAAAATTTAAAAAATGGTCAAATATCAGATATTTTGGAAGCTCTAGATAGCAAACTCCCGATTATCTGCGGAATAGAGTGGTACAGAAACCGCCAATAATTGTCAAAATGGCCAAAAAAAGACACAAATCAACAGAAAAATACTTTTTAACAGTTTTAATACACAGTAAGAGCATACATGTAGATGTATGGCTTAATACACAGTAGTTTACTTTTTCACAAAAAAAAAGTCAACTACTATTGTTTTTTTTACTTTCTCCGTTACGAAGTACGAGAAAGTATTGTGATCGTGATTTTTTTTTCAAAAATTTTTTTTACGGAAATATCCGTTTTGGGGTCCCTAGATGCCATTTCAACAATTTCTGGAAAAAAAAAATTGTGTCTGTGTGTGTGTGTGTGTGTGTGTGTGTGTGTGTGTGTGTGTGTGTGCTGTGTGTGTGTCTGTGCGCGCTGTATCTCAAAAACCAATAGAGCAATTGATATGAAACTTTGAACATCCGTCTTATTTGTTAATCTGAAGAACTGAAAAGCTTTTGGTAAAATTTCGTACGCCGGAAGTGGGCGTTTACCTCAACTGTTTTTTGTTTTTTGCCAATATTTTCTTAAATATAAAAAATATCACAAAAACATTTAAACAAACTTTGAAGATAACAAAGAAATGAACATCGTTTGCTCGAAAACATTTTTCATAAAATCATTTTTATTCGAGAAAAAAATGTATTATTATTTTTTAAATTTTTGGTTTATAATTATAAAACGATAATAGTTACAGCAAATGTATGTTAATAATAATTGTAGAAAATGCTAAAATGAACAACTTACAAAGAATAAGTTTTTTTCGAAATTCCTTTAGTTTTTGAGTAAATTGAGTTTTTATATTTGAAGTATAATTTTTCCATCTTTCATAATTTTGACGTTTTAAACGTCAGTTTCCTCCGAGTTTATAAAGCGCTCGATGTACATTTAAAATATGATTCAAATTGAAAATAAACAATGAAAGTGTAAATATAAATGATACCATCAAGTCGGAGAAAGTAACATGATGGCCACATCACCATTTTTTTTGTTTTAAAACAACTTTTCTCTATTTGTTATTGAAGTTTGATTACCATCATTTTGTCACAAAGTGATGCATCTCGTTTCTTAATTACCTTTCACTCACCCTAACAGGTTGTGGCTCTAAACAGAGAAAAAAAAACGAGGAAAGAAAAACCGTGAATAATCGACCCGCGGATAATCTACCCGCGGATAATCCACCCGCGGATAATCTGTATGCGGATAATCGAGAGTTTACTGTATATGAAAGTGTGGTATTGCAAATTATAAATAAATAAATAAACAGATTTATCTTTAAACTTGATGATCTAATGAAAGAAGAAATAAACGAAACTTACCCAGGTCGAAAACCTCGAAATCTGTAAAAAAATATAACAATCATTATTAAACGAACAACAAAATTGATCCAATTTTCAATTTATAAAAATATCCTCCTAAATTAATTTATCCCAGAGGAACTATTCAAGTCGTCACGCAAGTAATCCCGATCATGAACGTGAAAAAAAATTGATAATATCACATAAATTAAATAAATTAGAAGTATTTCCATTAGGGATAAAAGCTGCATCTACTAAAGGCTAAAATTAAGCAATTAGCCAAACAATAAATATGCTGATCATGATGGAAGCCTTTGAAGAGTCCACTTGGAAGAACAGCAACTCAGCAACTCCGCTCTACATTTTGCAAAAGAAACTTTTGTAAGATTATACTCTATTTTATGTTTTCTTATGGTTGACGGAAATTTGGGTTTGGGAATTATGGATGATAAGGGACATTCGCTTTGACAACATTTGTCATTGTCTATTATATTATTGTATATTATTCATTCATTCAATATATATTGTGAGGTGTGAGCCACAGAATTTTGTTTCAGAGTTGGCCATGCCTCAGAGAGAGAAACATAGCAGTCATGTCTGAGATTAATTCATTTTTTTTAAATCTAATTCAATTAAAGTAATCTAGTCTCATGACGTAATAATATGCGACATGCCTCATTTATTTCACAGCCAACTCTGAAACAAAATTTTCGATATATTCAATATATATTATTTATATTTGAATGATACTGGACAACATATAACATTGCCTGGATTCGAACCGAAGACCTAGCGCATTAGTTCTGCCGTGTTAAAGTAAACGGCTAGTGAGACGGCATGTTTTATAATAATGATAATAATCTTTACTTATATTGAAAATAAGATTATGATAAGATAAAATTGATTAACCTCTTCAGGGACAAATTAAATTTTGAAGTTTCAAATCTTTTAAGAAATATCTTGCCAGTAGAACCGCAGCTTACAGAGCTTGACATGAGATGGCAGTATTGAGTTAAATTAAATTTGTTTGAAATGTGTTCGTCATTTTTTTAAATGTACACAAATGTGTTTCTGTCCCTGAGGTTAATACTAAATTAATTTACTTATTAACTAAAGCAAATCGTTATATGGGATTCAGTTGGGTTTGCATCCGAACTGGTCTTCCATCCAAACCTACAAAGTTAATAATACAATAACAATGAAATACAAAACTAATTTTAAGACTTAATTTAGAAAAAAAATAGCATTGGATCGAAGTAAAATAAATAAATAACAAAAATTCACTCGCACATTAAGAAACACCGCGGAATAAAAATATGCATATTTCGAACCCCATACCAAATAACCGCACCACTAAATTGTATAGACTCGTTCATATGAGCGTAATATAACAGTTCAGAATGTGTGGATTATACGGGATACGCAGTTTTTTGTTGTGTCAGGTTATTATTGCATTGAAGGGATTATTTCGGTTTTGAGTGAGATTGTGCTTCCGGGGCGGAATCAAAAATGTCCCTCCGCATAAGTGGCTTACGCCCGACAATGGCCCTCGATTTCCCCGGCGGTATTTTTTCCCATCAACCCAAGTAATCCGGGCCTTCCCCTTTGTATTATTAAAATTGCGCCCTCCCTTTTCCGACGGATTTTTTCGCCGACAGGTGGTAAAGCCGATTGCGCCGCTAATGGATGCAAATTCCAATTAATACAAACACACGACGGCGACACAATTTGCAAAGAAAATTGAATTTGGGGCCAATCTCTGAGACAATTAACCGAGCAACAATTCGGTTTAGCGAGCGAAGGGCGCTAATCGAATTGAAACTAGAGCGCGCCGGGTTACGTCAGCGAAATCAGCCCCCCTCTCATTTCACCGGGTCCCCCCGCCCCCTCATTCCAGCTCATTTCGCAAATAATGAAATGGAAATTCCCCCGCCGCTTAAGTAAAAAACAAACTCTGGAATAAAGGCACCTATATTTGCTATTTTAGCCGTCGCTTATTAAAAAGGAAAACGTTGAACTGCACTTTTTACCTAAACTAATTTTACAAGAGGAACTTATCCGACAAAAATGGTGGAGGCTCCGGGTAGATTAAGTTTTTTCTAGTCGTTTTTTATGGGAATTTATGTTCCCGTCGAATATAACTTAACTAAAGTGCAGTCTGCAGTTTAAGCGCATATATTTTTACGTAGAATATCCGTCTTAGACTTTCCTAAGTAACATAATCAAAACATATGACTAACAGACACCACTGTAAATACTCAACCATCACAATGTTAGTTAATATATAATTTACAAGAAAATTCAAAGGTAAATATTTTCTCGTAATTATTTTCACTCCTAATGATTCTTTTTTTTTAAATCATACTTTAAGTTCTCGCTCGCGCTCTTTCAATTCCTCCTGGTCTTACTAATGACTCGACCGTTGATGTTTTTTCCACAGCGTGAATTATAAACTGGGCAGTGAGGGGGTGATGGTGATATTTTTAATTAAAAAAAGTCGGCTCTCGTTTACTACCCCACATTTAGCAACGCGAATCGTCGAATAGGAAAAGAACACATTTCCACAACGTAAAAAAAATCCCGGTATGTTTGTTTCGAGCAAATATACGACGTAATATTTCCATTAGAATTAATAAGCCGTCGGCGTAGAATTCCGGAGATCAAAGGGCCGAGCAATTTGACCGGAAAACGTCTCCTCCCGGTGGAGGGCTCGCCATTTCCGCACTCCATGTTCTGATCCCAAAATTTCCTATGTATCGCAAATGACGAGGCACTTTTGTGGATCGGACAGATCAGGCAATCTCGTTTATGGAACCGCATATATTCGAACAGGTCCGGTTATGCGTGTTCGAGGGTGCTTGTAAGGGCGTCCCCGGTATATACTCCGGGAGCGTGTCGAGCATTTCTCAAACGCACAAGACGCAGGAGGGCGAGGCATTCCTTCGAATCACGAATGGGTGAATAACATTATTTAAATTTCTTTTGTAAAAGTTGACAGATAAGTACATTTCTCGGTGGTGGAGAAATTTGTCTTTTTTGTGAACGAAAAATTCAAAGAGATGAATAAGACAATCATTTTTCATGTAGTAAACAGCACAATTCATCATTAGATTATCTCTTTAAATACTTTCATCTTCTGGAACTATTTTATTACTATATTTTTCCCACCGCTATACACAGAACTTTACAAGAATTAGTTGTTTTAATCAATTATTATTATTTAGCTATCAGATAAACTACAGACCAGTTTCGGATTCTTTGGCCTTATCAGTACAGTAGAGTCGCGGATGGGAAAGCAAAAGAAAACAATTTCACAAAATTTATCGCAGGGCGACCTTACTTTTGTAGTGGGGTATTTACAGCTATGGAATTGTTGTGTCAATGAAAACCATGGCCCCTTAAAATTATGTAACCTAAAACTTAACCTACTTAAACATGATTAATTGGAAAAGTTTGCATATATGACAATAATTTGCTTAGAAATTTTTCACTGATTTGGTGATGATTTTTTGGTGTTAATTCCCTTATTCATATCTTCTAGCTTGACGGGGAAAATAATTCACTGTAAGAGATATAACCCATTCAGTCACCAGAATTGTTACATTAAGCGTTTTAGCGCCATCTGTAGTTTAGCGTCCGATGGAGAAATAATAATTATTGCTTGCAATATTATTGTTTTTAAATAATTGGTGTCTTGTCTGTCCACTAGTGGCATGCAAGTGCACAACTGCTGCTGTTCTTGACGCTAGTAACGGACAGATGGCGGTAAAACGGTAAATCGACCAATTCTTTTAATATTAACGTATTGGTAGTTTATCTTATTTAGAATAAAAATACCCTGCGTTCAACATTGTTTGATAGGCATTTGAATTTGGCGCGTTGTTTTTCATATTGCAATGTTGGTACCTTGCGTGCGAGAGTGTCAAATCGATCATTAGCGCCCGCAGAATTAACTGTCAGTGCAATCGTATGTGCGTGTGCTTTATAGATATTTAGTTTTACATTTACGTTTTATACCAACTCATCTTACTGCAGATATTTTATTGGTAAGTTAAAGAATAACTACATGTAAATCTTAATTATGAAATGGGATTTTAGGTTAAAAATGCCGTTCGAAGATCACCACAACAGGTTTATCCTTGAAGCATATTTTCGAACAGAGACACGCAACGCAGAAGGGAGTTGGAATTATTCAAAATTGCGAGGAACAATTTCATGAGCAGTTTCCTGATGTTGAGTTTGGTCATAATTACTGTGTGCAACATGTTCGCCGTATAGTTACCAGATTCCATGAAACCAGCAGCGTTTCCAAAGGAAAATCTACAGGCCGACCTACTGTCCTTACGGAAGCAGTCTTTGCAGATATTTAACAAAGACTAAATGTGAGTCCGAAGAAATCGCTCCGATGTTTGTCTGCTCAGACAAATTTACCGCTCGGTACATGTAAGAAGGCTTGCAAAAAAATTTTACATTTACATCCGTACAAGGTAACTGCAACTCAGCAGTTGCTGCCGCTTGATTATCCTCGCCGAGTTCAGTATTGCAATTGGTTTAACGAGTTCCTGAATGATGACGATTTATTAGATTCAACGTTCTACAGTGACGAAGCTTGGTTTCACCTTAGCGGCTATGTGAACTCGCAAAACCATAGAGTGTAGGCTGCAGAAAATCCCCATATATTTGTTGAGGTTCTGTTACATCCTCAGAAGGTTGGTGTATGGCTGGCAATGTCCCGAAGGAGAATCTATGGCCCTATTTTTTTTTAATGACAATATTAACGCAGCTCGCTATCGGGAATTACTTTTGAATCCTTTTATCGAACAACTTCATGATGATGAATTGCAGCAAGGATACTTTCAGCAGGACGGAGCTACTGCGCATACTGCAAATACAACGTTAAATCACCTGCGGCAGTTCTTCAGAGATAGGTTAATTAGCAAAGATCTATAGCCACCTCGCTCACCAGATTTGACACCGCTGGACTATTTTATATTCGGATATTTAAAAAATAAAGTGTATACTGATCGACTCCACACTTTACAAGAACTGCGCAATACAATAACAGAAGCGGTGCACAATGTTACACCTGAAATTCTACAAAATATCTTCAACAGCATGAAACGCCGGGTAAATTTGTATTTGGATCAAAATGGGCAACACTTTGAACATCTGTTATAGTTTAGTTCAAAATAAATTCCCTAATAGTCCTGCCACTGGTAAGTACCAACATTAAAAGTTTTTTTGGGAGCGGGAAAATCAAACAGCTATCAAACAATAACGAACACAGTGTATTAAATTACTACCAAATAGAAAGGCAGTTTAGAGTCTAAATATTTAAAAAAATTGACTAGTCGGGGAATTAAGAAAATATATATTTGGAAATTAATAATAATGGTGTAAAATATTTCGGATTTTATTTAGTTCACAAATTTATTTTGTGATTTTTTGCTACCAGCTAGCAGCGTTCTGTCGAAATTTAGCAACTCTTCACTGTGCACATACAATTTTTTTTCAAGTTTTTACGAAATATCAACCAGTTATTGAGTATGGATATTCCTGACGACATAACTTATTTCACTGGCAATGACTTTATAGCAAAACGAGAAGCGAGAACATAGTTTTAAAATAATTTTACCTAAAAATTTCGGTTATGATTATATTTTAAAAGCAAATCTCTTGTTAAAATCCCAATATAAAAAATCGCTTTCAATTCCTGTGTGGCTCGCACAATAAAACAAAATAAAACTTTAAAAATACTTTCTTTACAACCATAACAGTTAACGTTGTTTATACAGGAGGCTTCTACTTCGTTATCCATTTTATATAATAAATAAAACACTTGCTTTATTTGTATAACTTTTGAAAATTTATTATCTCCGTGACTATAGTTTCGGCAACTTTAACGTGCCATTATCAAACATACAGTGTATGTCACGGAAATAATAAATTTTCTAAAGTTATACAAACAAAGCAATGGTGTTTTATTTAAGAGTTACCTTCCGTGAAGTTGTGATGCGAAGGCAAGACAAATGATTCAAATGTGATAAAAGACCTAACGCATTTTCAAAGTCGTGCAAAAAATACAAAAAAATACTAATCGAAAGTTAGAATGAACAAAATCTACGATAAACGCCAGTGAACGTGTTTATTTTTTGTCGAATATGGTGTGTCAAGGAGAGGGTATGAGATAATTAGAAGCTCCAATTTTACTAAAAATTACAAAAAATTTCAATAATAAAATTTAATAAATCCTGCACCGGTACAATTCACGTTGCTATTAAGGGGTCATGCCCAGTCAGGAAGCCAAAAAATAGGTGATTGTTTGGGATTTTTTTTGCATAAAATATAAAACTTGTTTAAAGTTGATCAATGTGATAGCACGTATTTTCATGAATGTAACATAAATAATATAAGAAAAAATATTAGCAATAAAAAAAGATATAGTGATTCCCCTGAAGGCCGTTGAGAAAAACAGGTTTCGCGGTACCACTGCTACTAGGATTTGGTTTATCAGAAATTAAAAACAGAAGAAAATTTATATTAAATTAACTAGTTATTAACCGAACAGTTTATCGATATATTGATCTGGGACAAAATGGCGGACTTTCAAAGTTAAAATTTTGATTTTTCATGAAAATATTGCTCATTTTTCTCCAAGAAAAAAAGAAACTATAATTAGAAAAAAATCCCTTTGTTCAATCACTAGCCTATTATACCTCAAATAAATGTGCCAAGTCTAAAAATAATCGGTGCAGTATTTTTCAGGGTATAGTGGCCACCGTGTAAAAATACGGTTTTGAGAAAAACGTGTTTAAATCAGGGCTGGGAATCGAATACGAATAATTCTAATATTCGGATACGATTAAATCCACAACCGAATTGTTCGAATATTCGAATTATTAAAATATTCGAATTATTCGAATATTCGAATTCGACAATTTTGCTCATTTTTCTCCAAGAAAAAAAGAAACTATAAATAGAAAAAAATTCCTTTGTTCAATCACTAGCCTTTTATACCTTAAATAAATATGCCAAGTTTAAAAAGAATCGGTTCAGTATTTTTTGAAATATACTGATCACCGTGTTCAAATACGGTTTTCATAAAAACGTGTTTAAATCAGGGCTGCGAATCGAATACGAATATTTCGAATATTCGGATACGATTAAATCTACAACCGAATTATTCGAATATTCAAATTATTAAATCGAATATTACTCGAATATTCGAATTATTCAAATATATTCGAATATTCGTTTTCGATCGTAAAAAGTTCATATAAATATTTACTTCTTGCAAAGTTTTGTAATCAAAGTAATGTTTTATCGATATTATGTACAACTGATGGTTAATGAACTAAAATTGTTTCTTATTTTAATTATTATTTTATTTACTCAATATACAGGGTGGGGCAACGCTTACGACGCTTTCATTTTCTGGAAAACCATGCAACTTTGTATTATTCTTTTCGAATGGATAGATGTAGAATCGTTGTGTGCACAATTTTAAAAGTTTACCAGTTATACAGGGTGTTCCATAAAAAAGATACACATCAAAGTTATATTTTTTCAAATAGAACACCCTGTATGTTTTGTCATTTTTGAATTCCAGGAAACAAACAAGGGTGAGTTACTTCAATATTCCCTATACCTATCGTTTACCGTTTTCGGAATATTTACAGATTTGTTGAAATACATGGTACAAATGAAATTTTATATTTGCCCCAGTGATTGACGTTGAACCATTACAATCATTTTTATTGTTTGGTTGAAGGTTTGAACTACAGCGCCAGCCATAATTTTATATAAAAAATTATACAGGGTGATAAAAAATATGGGGTGCAAAATCCTAACTTATAAAGTTGAATAACTTTGTTTTTTTCAAATGGCACACCCTATATTTAGTAACGTATTCTCACGTAGAATCAAATTCTCTTTCAGATTGTATTAGGGTTCCCTATACCTAACCTATATAGGGAATATTGAAGTAACTCACCTTTATTTGTTCCCTAGAATTTAAAAATAATAAAAAATACGGGGTGTTCCATTTAAAAAAAAACATAACTTTGATGTGTATCTTTTTTATGGGATACCCTGTATAACTAGTAATAATTTTAAATTGTGCACACAACGATTCTACATCTATCCATTCGAAAAGAATAACACAAAGTTGCATGGTTTTCCATAAAATGACCGCGTCGTAAGCGTTGACCCACCCTGTATATTTTTAAATTTATGAATTACATTTGTTATAATCAAATAACGTAAAGATGTTTGTTCTTTAAACTTTATCTTATTGTAGATGAATATATTTTAGCATTTTTTGGCAGACGACAAGTTGATTAGTTTGTTATTCGAACTTTTTCTCATTATTGATAAATATATGCTGCATTTTTTGGCAGACTACAAGTTGATTGCCACCTCGTCAAAGGGGTTGAAAAAAACCATTGCTATAAAATTAAAATACATTTTGGATTAAAATTGTTATAAACCAATATCGGAAAGATGTTTTTTGTTCAAACTTTTTTCATTATAGGATATTAAAATGTTTCGTAATTCATTTTTACTCATTAATAGGTTTTTATCAAATTATTATCTATACAGGGCGGTACAAATTCGATGCATTGGCATCTCTTCAATTTTTAAGAAAAGCTTGAAATAATTCCTACAGTAAATAATTTTGTGACAAGTGTAATACATCATTAGTTTCGAGAGGTTGAAATCCACTTAAATGTGAAATAAAAAATCCGGGTGTGTATTTAAAAAATTAAAGTTGATGTGGGTGTTTAAATAACGAAACGTAGTATTTGAAAAATGAAATTATTTTCTGAAAGAGCCTGTAAAAGTGTCTTAAGAAAGTGCTCTTGGATTGTCAGAATAACCATAAAAAAAAGCTTATAAAAGTAAAAACCAAAATTAACTTTTTCGGTTTTTTTTCCCTATATCTGCGGTAGTAGGAATATAAAAAAACAAATTATACAGCAAAGTGCACCACTTTACCTCAATTTAACCAACTCTCGTTCTCTTATAGTTACCGAGATAGCAATGCTTATGCATCGAATTTGTAGAATGCTGTAGATATCCAATATCGACCAGGACTTTTTTCTTTAGGGCCGGATCAAAAAATAGTTTATTCGGAAAAAAAAACATCAACGCGTGATAATATGATTCAGAGAATTTGAATATCTTAATAATCATTAATTACAGAAGAGATAGACCTTTTCAACGATACTATAATGCTTTCGAGATATCGTGCCATCTAAAAATCTGGAGTTCTTGACATTTCAGCAAGCTCTCAAGGATACCAACCGTTTTTATTGCATCTCAAATGCCTTCATATCTTTCTACAATGAATAGAGACGACCACATCAATCGAACTTTCCAAAGAAAAATATACGTAGAAGTACGTTTGAATAGAGATGAACCTTGCGCACGAATGAAAACTGGTTTTTAGCCATTAGTCGAGTCTGTTATGCAGAATAGGGTGTGGCAGTGTTTCATTAGCGTAGTTGCTTCCGAGTTCCGAGTACCATTCTGCTTTTTATTGTTAGTTGTTTTGCTTTGATTCGTTTTTCCAGTGTTTATAAAAATCAGTTCTTTTCAGAACTTATTAGTCATTTTTGATTAAACCATTTTTCGCTGCATTCCGATGGCCGCCGAAGGAAGTGTTTGTTGGGGAAACGTGGACAAGTAATTCACTCTCAATCTCGTGAAATTATCTGTGCAGAGTTTATGGAATACGAAGCAATATAGATGCTTTTGAAGGCGGCACCTATATTGGGATTTTCACGTATTATTTTCTGCCCTCCCAAATATATTTACTTGAATTGCGCACGCCACTGGCTCTTCTCTATTCAAACGTACTCTACCACGGACTAACTGAAGATAAATATCTCTCAGAATTGACTAAGAAAAAATACGACTACGGCTTTCCTTCATATACACAACATATTTATTTAGACCAGGACATTTATTTATATACAATAACAATTTAAAAAAAGGGTTATCGACCATCTGTCTTTCTGCCCTCTTGATACTAATTTACGTAATTATTCCCTATTTATTCCCAGTGGAAGTAATCCAATTCGTTTGTATGATTCTCGATAAATGGGCAATGCAAGCTTAAACTACTGGGAGTTAATCATTGTAAGTATATAAGAACTTTGTAACAACGACAGACAACAGGGCAGAGGGCGTACGTGGGTGGGTAATTACTACAGTGTAGTTTCCCGCAATAAAATAACATTATATTGCCGTATAATACAGTTGATTGCGCCATAAAGTGAACTTAAAATCTGAATAATAAAATATATTACTTTGTTGCGAACTCTGCTTGCAGCCATTAAAATACTTTAATGAGCGTATTGTGGCGCATAGAGATAAAATTACCAGACTTGTTAACTACTCCCCTTCAAAAATATAAAAATAATAAATTTTAGGTTACAACTTAAAAAAAATTAAAATGAGAAATACGATGCGTTTCATCTTCTACACCTTAAGAGTATTGAAAAGATTACAATAAATTCATTTCTTCAATTTAAAAAAAAATACTACCACTGTTCCATAATAAGTGAGCCATTTGAGTTTTCTTTCAAACTTATTGACACTCAGTTATTTTTTAATTTCAATTTTGATATTCTTAATATACACCAATTTCTTAATCACATGTGCCAAGGACGTCAAAATATTTGACAGTTTAATTTTTCAAAAGCAACAATTAACATTTGATTTTTTAAGCGAAAGTCTTCTAACGCCGGAAGTTTCAAACGATGAGAAGACCAAATTTAATCAATCAAAAACGAACGGCTATTATTCAGTTTTTACTAAAACATCAGAAAAATGGACGGTGATTTTGGCAATTGAAAAATTCGGAACATCAAAATCCACTATAGAAAGAATATGGAAACAAAGTAATGATTCTGTTTGTGGTTTCGATGAGAATACGCCTATGAATGTTGATTCTAAAAAGAGAGGAAAGTCGAGTCGGAAAAAAATTGACAGAACAGAAAAAATTGCCAATATTCGATTATTTGATCGCAAAAGAAGAGGGACATTGCGGTCGTTATCAGTTGCAGTTTCGGTAATGGCTCAATCATAATGGAAAAAATATAAAACGGTAATGGCTCTCATATAGTGGAAAAAATAAAAATCGATAATGGCTCACTTATTATGGAACAGAGGTAGTATAATTTATTATTCAGTATAGTATTAGCCACGAAAGTAGTTTAAATAAGTTTCTTTTATTATTTTTGGTCTTTTTAGATTCAATTTTGTAGATTTATGAACATCTCAAAACGGAAACTTCAATTGGCCGCCTAGATCAGTGGCCGGCAAACTGCGTCTCGCGAACCTCATCGGTTACTTCAGTGCGGCGGTTCCATGAATGACAAGTTTAACGTACTTTTTTTCATTCTTCGTAAAAAAAATCAAGCGTTTGGCTTCTTTTGACCGCCAGTATCTACCTAAGAAATTTAGTTTTGTTGGCTTCATTTAGATGGCGTCAAAATAGAAATTCACCGGATTTTTGTATATTATGTTTGTTGGAAACACTAGTTGGCGGTTATCTATTCCATTTTATCTACATGGCGTGTCGCTTCGTGGTCAAATTGCAACACTTATTGTATAGCTGTCCCAAAATGTCGTGGCACATTGCGCTGTGAATATCTTAAATATTTCAAGAGAGGGAAAGTCGGAAACTCATAATTATTCAGCGAGCGCCGCGTGAACATAATCTAAATATAAACATATAATCGGCTGCGAAGTACAAACTTTACCTCGAGGTGTTACGACATTTTGGGACGGCTCTACAATATGTATACTATTGCCTAGATCGTACGATTTAAAACCGTTAAACTTTTTTCATTCGGGCTATGTCAAACATAAGGTGTATGCCAATACTCCAGAAATGATTCAAGTGACAATATCAGAGCTCTTATGTCATTCATGAAATCGAGCGACAACTGAGCGAACATATGATACAAAAGTTCCTCCCGTGAGATGTGCCTAGGCGAACATCTATTAAATTATTAATCACATAATTTGTACTTTAGATGGATATAAAAATATCACCACATTTCTCGGAGTTATCCTACTGTAAAATCTTCAAAAAATCGAAAAAAAAAATTGTCTTTAAATAATTCTTTGAAGTGTTAGAATAATATAGAAAAGGTTTCATGTAGACATTCGAAGTATTGTTTGGGTTATAGCGTTTGTAGTGAAGGAAGAATTGGAAGTGCTGGTGGACTACCGAATCGGCACGCACTTTAAACGCGTTCTTTCTCGAAACTATGTTTTTCGAAACGGTGTACACGATATCTCAAGCTGTGATTGATGAACCGACTTGAAATGTGGTACACATGTTCAGAGGACTACTAGTTTAGACGTAACGGACGATTTTGTAAGTACGTTTTGTTTTGCGATATATATTAATAATAATAACAAGTATTATTGCTTCGGCAACTGCGAAAAAGTTTGGGAATTTTTTTCTCGTAACCTAAAACGAACAGAAAATAAAAGCTCCGTTACGTCATAGTTTATGAGGATATTTTTGTTTTTTTTTATTTCTGACCAACCATATTTGCATAAACATGTACACCGACCGATCGAACACGGTAAACATAAGCCAGAATAACGTTTGACAATTTCATTATTTGGCGTTAACTAGTTTTTCACACACTCGTGGTACATAAAAATATAAAAAATTACACATATTGCATTTGTAGTTTTTCCGAAATCAAGTCCCAAAACTTAGCCTATTTGGATGCTGGTTACAGTAGGATAACCCCTTAATGAAACACCTATTTTACGTCTAGCTTGGCTGGGCTCCTCAAAAAAGAGTCTGCCTGACCTGGAGCTTTTGGAGTGAATAATCAACTACAAGTGCTCAGGGTTTATTAATTTTTCCATAATAATGAATATCTAAAATTAATTAGTGGAAGTCCAGTAACGTTGGATGGACAACACCTTTCGCCACTGGGATAGAAGTCACGAGTTCTTAGTGGTACACACAAATGTACGCTGTTGGATCTCGTGATCAATCTCCAGTTAGCCTATGCGTAATGAATACCATCAAGATAATTAATGATAAAATTATACGACCAAAACAGTTTTGCTCAAAGGGGGGAAATTTTAAGCAACTCATTGAAGTTATTAAAATGTTGACAAAAGGGGAAACCAAGACACGAAAACTGCTGTAAGAAATTAATTGTCCACAAACGGGCATTTCTCATCGGAAACAAGTTGCGCAACTTATTCTCAACTCCAATAGAGTGCAAACAGGTCGCGCTAAATCGTGCCCCCCTATTCCGTTTTATTTTTATTAAATCGTGATTTAGTGGGAGACGTCGCCATCGGAGGGGCAAAGGGACTGAATAAAAAATGCACCTAATGGGGCTTTAAATGTTAAAAAGTTGAGAAAAAATGGGCCGGCGCGTGTACGCGTGTTTTATTGTATGTGAAATTAAGTTGGGCACACATAAAGAACGTTTATCCTGGCGCGAGAGCCATTTAATATATGAAGCTATAAAGCGGCCGTTCTGCTGTTCCATTGTTGTTAATGCCTTTATGAAAATATTTTTGTGGCGCCGTTATTAATGGGGCCGCAGCCGGATATTGCGAATGTTTGTTGTCGATTTTTATTTGCTCAAATGCTCCCTACATTCATTACAACGCCACTGGCACCGACGGTATTACCTTGCTCCAAATAACTTAAAATAAACAAGCAAAAGTAGGAATATTGAAGAAAAAACTTTAATTACAGAAATATTCGATTTACTGTAATACGATACCAAAATGCGGTCGGCGGTGAATCAAAACACACATCAAAAATTATGGAGCATACGAATTTAATAAAGGCTGTGATTCCACGCTGTCTACCCTCAGAAGCCATAATCTCAAACCTCCGCGCTTCACCTTTCAAAAGAACTATTTGGACGTGTTTGCCAATCAAAATCCCCTCTAAATTGAAGTGATAAATTAGATTTCGTTTAAAATAGTATACTGGGTCTTTTTCTTAACTCAGAACATATGACTGTTAATGTCTATGTTCTATGTCATAATAATCACATCAACGCATTGAAATTTAGGCAACCATACTTACACTCGGTTTTATTTAATTGTCAAAATTGTGTTATTAATACACCACCGAAGAAAGAATACAGATAATTAATTGGTATAAGAGTGGGAACAGCATTCGACGTGTTAGAGATTTGTTTTCGGTTGAGTATCCGAGCAGACAAGTTCCATCCATCTCAACAATTTGTAATATTGTCCATCATTTTGACAATACTGGCTGCGTGAGTAATTTACACATTAAAAGGGTTAAGGAAATCACATTTTAACGGAAGAGATGAAACTCGACATTTTATGTTACGTAGAGCAGAACCCCATATCATCGTTAAGAGTTATCGTAGCTCAGTTTCAAATAAATTCAGCTTCCGTTTACAAGGCATTAAAAGAATTTAAATACAATGCTTACAAGTTTTCAAATCATCAGCAACTATCAAATGAGGACAAAGGCAAACGAACAGAATTCTGTGAAACCGTATTCAATTCAATTAATAATGATCAAGAAATTTTACACAGAATAATATTTACTAATGAGGCATCATTTTCCTTAAATGGTGAAGTTCATCCACAAAATTATAGGTTAGTATTCTTCATTCCATATCGATACCCATTCCTTACATACATTCCTTCACCTTTTAGATTTTGGGCGTGGAATAATCCTCGCTTATAAAATTTGACGCACACACAATACAATGCGAGATTAATGTGTGGGCTGGACTAATTAATGATACCCTTATTGGTCCTTTTTTTATTAATGGAAATCTAAACAGTTATGTTTACTTAGATCTTCTGCGAACTCGTATAATTTATTTATTTATTTATTTTATTTATTTCATTTCCTTACAGGCCTAAGCCTAATTACAAGGAAAACTACAAAATAAAAGAGTGAATGATCGTTTATAAACGAGGTTACAGACAAAAGTACAAGTACAAGTAATAAATTAATATTAGCATTACAATTCTTGCGATCCTAAACTAGGCATGATTTAAGAATTCTACGGAACTCATTCTTACTTGGACAGCAAATATCCAGGGCGTACTGTACCTCATGATATTTTCTAACCATCAAGGCGAGAGGTGAGAAAGAGTGATGTGTACTCCGTGGTGTTGGATACCAAAAAGTTAAGCTACTGCGACACGATTTCTGCGGCACCCGAATATTGACAAGGTGAAGAAAGGCACTGTTGTCAATGTGGTAATGAATCATCTTATACAAGTCGTATATAAGCCTATATCTATGCCTGTCATATATAGAGAGCATATCAAATTCCAGCATGAGCGAACTGTAAGAAACAGCATCATCAGAATAAGCCTTATATTTGCAGAAATATAAATACCTCAGGAACCGCCTTTGTACTCTCTCGAGCATATTGATATAAACGTTGTAACCCGGTGCCCAAACACTTGCGCAATAATTAAATTTGCTGACAATAAATGCCTCGTAAAGTAACTTTGCAGTTCCGATCTGTTCAAAATCGCGACAGTTCCGTATTATAAAACCCAACACCTTAAAAGAGTCGTTTACAGTTTTACGTATATGAGCGTTAAAGGTCAATTTTTGATCGAAGAGGACTCCTAGGTCAGAAAATTGAGTATCTCTAACCACAACCGTATCATTGAGTCTGTAATTATAGCATTCTTTAGTTAAGTTATTTTGCAAAAAAAACACAATCAGCAGCGCTATCAACTGTACTGTATAATTTAACATCATCAGCATACAGCAAAAATTTACAATCTAGAACAGTCGTTAACTCATTAATGTACAATAAAAACAAAAGAGGGCCCAAATTGGACCCCTGAGGTACATCGCGATTAATAGTAAATACTCTAGACTGATAACCCTTGTAACCAACAAAAAATTGCCTGTCACTGAGATATGAATGTATTACTGATACAATATTAGATGCTAAGTTATACTTCTGCAAGTAGGATAACAGTATAGAATGGGGCATACAATCAAACGCCTTCGATATGTCGGTCTAAATTACATCAACCTGGCCGCCACGATCCAGTGCGCTGGAGACAAACTGAGTAAAACGCAAAAGGTTCGTCTGAGTATTTCTTTTTCTGAAGAAGCCGTGTTGATTTGGTGAAATATATTGATCACATTGCGCACGA
Organism: Ocypus olens; assembly: GCA_910593695.2. Lineage (NCBI taxonomy): Eukaryota > Metazoa > Arthropoda > Insecta > Coleoptera > Staphylinidae > Ocypus > Ocypus olens. Next base: position 21,051,024 of record OU343048.1, read on the forward strand.
ATATAGTCACAAATAATACACTCAAAAATTTTAGAAAAATTCGAGATTATGGCAACAGGCCTATAGTTTCTTATTTTTGACTTATCGCCAGACTTAAAGATTGGACAAATACGGGCCGTTTTCCAGTGGATTGGAAAGACCCCAGTGATTAGAATTAAATTAAAAATATGAACTAGTGGCGTGACAAGCTGTGCCGCACAATCACGAATAAAAAAACCGGGAACTTGATCAGGACCCATGCTGAACTTCGCTTTACACTTCCTTAGATAAGTCAATACGATCTCAGCGTCAATACTGAAATTACCCATAACTTCACTGACACTACGCGTATCACAATCGTTAATATCACTAGCACCATCACCATAAGAACTGCTAAAAGAATCTGCAAAGCCCTGTAGAATATCCTTAGGATTATCGAGTGTTTTTCCGTCGTACTTCATGATACCAGGAATTCTAGATGTTTTCTTCTTAGTATGTATATACGACCAAAATGCCCTTGGGTCAGATCATAAATTCCTTTCAGTGTTTTCAAGATAGTCGGTAAAAGCACGAGATGACTTATCATTAAAGAGTTTACGCGCATGTTTATACTGGTTCAGGGTATAAGGATCGGAACTTTTCTTGGTTTTTCTATGCAACCTATTCTTACATTTTAATAAAGTAATGACTTCGTTGTTAAACCATACAGGGTAGTGGCTTCTTTTCATTTTAGTTTTCATCCTTGGTATGTGCTTATCAAATAAATTGTAAAGAATTCCATAAAACAAATCACAAGCTTCATCAACATTCTTCGCCGCACAGACATCAGACCATTCAATCTGCAGCATGTTTTCATATAAACCTGGTATATTAACTTCTTAAAGTTAAATATGAAGCTTCACCATCAGCTGTTGTAGAAAACTGAACATCGTGTGACAACGTAAGCTCAATTATTAAGGCTGGGTGCTGGCCGTCCACACCAGTTAGCACTTCTTCTGAGTTGGTAACATTGCAATGAGAACCGCACGGAGCCAGAACTAAATCGAGTAATCTATTATTCTTGTTGAGAATTGCATTGTTGAAGATCACTTATCGAAATAAAATCTAATAGTGGGTCTAATGCCAGAAATTCATACACTAAACATTGCTGCTCCTTATTATCAGATGGATGGAGCGCCTCCACATTCTACAGCTGGCATTAATAATTATTTAAGTGAATTACTTCCTGATCGCTGGATAAGTAGATTTGGTCCAATACCTTGGCCACCCCGGTCGCCTGATTTGTCTCCAAACGACTTTTTATTGTGGAGGTATCTAAAAAGCAATGTTTATAATAACATTATTATAAACAATACTTCAGAGTTAAAAGATCATATAATTACTGTTTGCGATGAATTAACAAGAAATCCACCACACATTGGAAATGCTATTCAAGGATTTTATAATCAACTTGGCTACTGCTTAGAACGTGAAGGTGGTCATTTTGAATATTTATTATAATTACTTACGATTTATCATTGTTTGTTTCATTAACCTCACTTTATTCGTAATAATTTTAAGCTTTCTCTGTACTGTGACGGGTGACGGGACCTTTGCGTACTTGGTTGCCTACATTGTCAATACATTCTAATGCGTTGAGGTGATTATTATGACATAGAACATAGACATTAACAATCATATGTTCCGAGTTAAAAAAAAGACCCTGTATGTCGCTCAAACGTTCAAGAAATTCCTAGCCCAGTTGATTTAATTGTAGTGTTCATTCATTCAAATCACTAATTATAGGTGATTAACATTTTTTTTTGCATGTTCACATCCTTGACACAAACATTAGCTAAAACATGTGATTAACATTATTAAATAATAATCATTCTGTGATCTGTATCTGGTTGGAATGTATTCATGTTCTATTCACCTGGAGTTTGTGAAGATGTAGCTAACAAAAGTTAAGTCCATACAGAAATGTATTAGAATGATGGCTTCCATAAATAATGTCACCGGTTTAGGGTATTAAGGAAGCCTAATGTTAATTAAAATTAAAAACCCTTACAAGTTGCAGAAGCTTTAAATAAAATAAATAAATAGGAAAAGTAGCCTGCTTATATGAATATTCAACCAGTTCGACACTCTGCAAAATTAAGTCTTACATAATGTGGCTAATGCCACGCTATGGTAGTAGTTGTTTCAATGCGTTCTTTGTTTTTAGTATTTGTAAGACCAAAGGTACGCGCACACTTGTCGGAACGGCACGGACGGCACGAAACGGATAAAATTGCTCAACACAATTGTAAACGAGTCAACGCACATTTATCGATACGGCATGAAACGGATAAATGTGTCGTTTACAACTGTGTTAAGCAATTTTTGCCGATGCGTGCCGTCCGTGCCGTTCCGACAAGTGTGCGCGTGGCTTTAGACTTCATTTTGCAGAGATACGAATGGGCTACTTTTCGTTTTGATTTATTTTATTGAAACCTAATGTATTTTTATTAACTGAAAGTCTTTTTAAGTTTTAATTGTGGTATAATTATAAATAACTATTATACCAGCAAATCTGAGAAAGTAACATGATAGCAGCAATATTTTTGGAATAATTTTTTTAAGTTCTTCATATCCAGCATAAATCAATTAACCAATATTCGTGATGTAAAAAACTGCACTTTATATAGACATAAAGTACCTTAATCCGAAAGAACCGCACAGTTTCATTAAAACGATATAATCCCGGAGTTAGTCTGCAGTGTGTGAAAACTGGTAATAAATAATGATAACAGCGTGTCTCCTGAATTTGCACGTATGCCGGTTCAAAGCGCCTCTGCTTGTGACATTTAGGACGCAGGGGGATGTTATTTGCACCCTTGTGGCAATTACATCCCCCCGATTTACACATGACGTACTCACACCGCGTGAGCGTATATGTATAGTTTATCAGTCACACGAAAGAGCATTTACAGGGTTTCATTATGGATGGAATGGAAACCAGTTTAGGCTTATTATCCTTGACAATAGTTTACAATTTAAGGAATGGAATATAGAATCTACCATTTGGCGAATGAATATAAATTGCAAGGATTGGGAAAGTAAACTAACCAAGCTGTTAACTAACCAGTTTATACTACGAGTATAAATATGAATTGTTAAAGGGAAAATTAGAGGACGTGGGAATAATAAGGAAAATAAACCATAAAAACATCCATAAAACTGTTCTGAGCAACAGTCGGCGATGTAATATGGGCCAGAATGAACCCACTGAAGGAGCAAGCTAAATAAGATACGAAAATTTATGAACAATTAATTGCCAAGTAATATGTTTACACTTAATTTATTTTCTGCGTTTAAAACACGAGAAAGTTTTTTTGTGAAAATTTCCCAAATAATCCCCCAAATAATTCCGACCATGCTCAAAAAATCTTTGAGAGAGTACTTGCCCCTGGGTGATGTATGTGTATGAGTCTGTAAAGAACCTAATTTTTGGATTAAAACTTTTAGCTTAAGCTTCACTTGACAATTCGAAAAACGTTTGCTAAAATTTTTGAATAGGAAGTGGGGGATCTTTTTTTGTTTCTGCCAGATAATGTCCTGTTGAAAAATATATTTATCACCAATTCCCAATTTCTCTGCACTGGCATGGAGATTTTTCTTCAAAATCTCTATGTACACTTTTTGATCCATTATACCAGTGGTTCCCAAACTTTTTTGTCCTACCGCCCACTTTCCAGAAAAAATATTACTTAGCGCCCCCTGGAAATTATTATTTTTTAAATTTTAATAGCAATTAATAGCAAATAAATATGTATTAATGTTTCTAACTTTTTCGTAAAATATAGCAAAGAAACGTGTAAATTAGAAACATTGAACTTTGAAATTATGAAACTATTTATTGAACTCAGAATAGGATGTTATACAAAAAAAGTTAAAACATTCGAAATCATCTTAATGAGAAGGTTGAACCTGGTGTGCTGCTACCAATTTAGTAATCCTCGGCTCTTTTTTCGTCAGCAGTAATCTTAAATCACCAAGATTGACTATTTGCAATTGGTTTATTTTTTTTGTTAATAAATTGGTTACCGCACTGAACCCATATTCCACTAAATCTTCTCTTCTTTCTTTTATACTATCACCATCCCCTAACAGTTATTCATCGCCCCCAAATGCTCCTGCAGCCATCAGCGCCCCCCTGAATCGCTGCAGCACCCACCAGGGGGCGGTGGCGCCCACTTTGGGAATCACTGCATTATACCATCAATAAATGTAAATTACCCATTTCTGGAGCGCTCAAACACCCCCAAACAAGTACAGAAACGCCACCGTGTTTAACTGTCGGTATAAGATTTTTCGGGTGCAGCTTCATATTTCTTTTCAATTACACCATGTGTCTGCCATCGGATCCAAAAATATTATATTTGCTTTTTCCGAGAAAATAACCGTGTTCTTCCATCCGTTTTACTGAGATGTTGTTTCGCAAATTCCAATCGTTTTTGCGATTGGTCGCATTTACCCAGAACTTTTTTATGGCAAGATGGCCATGATATCCATTCTTTTTCATCACATTTTGAACAATGATAGCGGAAACATCTACACCGTGATTCTTCAGTTCATCTACAATCTTCGGATCACTCATTTTTGGATCCGGCTTTATTTGACTAATAATAAAACATTTGTTGGTTTCGATGAAGGCTTGTTTTCTTAACTAAAAATTCTGGAAAATCATTTAGAAAAATGTTGAAAATGAATACCCTTTGTTCATAAATATTTCTCATATCCTCGGCACGTTTCTCATTATGTCATATTCTTTGAATTCTGTCCAGGAATATTATCTGATTTTGACCCAATAATAAATTGGAATCAATCTTGAGTCAGCTTGAAAAGTTTAAACTTATCGCTTTGTATAAATCACAATTTCAGAACGAGACTGTGTTCAATCAAATTTAGCCGAGCTGTTTTATCTAATTAGGATAAATTATAAATTATACAGGGTGTTAATTTGAAAATTTTCAATGCGAATATCTGTGAAAATAAAGGAGTTAGAAAAGCGCAATTTGGTACAAATGTTATACAGGTAGGGGGAACTAGAACCACTATATTTTGGTTATGGGGTGAGTGACCCCTTGGGCCCCATTCACCCTAACCTCAAATTTTTAAATGGCATCACCCCTTTTGTGATCCCCTAAATTAAACGTTTTTTCGAGTAATATTCACTAGTACAAAAATGTTTTTAAAATTTAATACAGGGCCAAACAAAAAGTATAATTAAAATAAAATAAACTCTGATTCTATGAACTGCTATTTTATTTAATTAGATTCTTATAATGCATTCCATTTTGGGCTACAAAAAAAGGATAATAAAATTGTTTTCTCCAAATACTCGAACCAATGGGTCAGGTTTCAACAAATAACAAGTCTACGCTAAGATGTTGCGCAATATTCTTTGAATTTAACGGAGGGGTGCTATCCGATTTTGACTAAATAATAAATTGGAATCAATTTTGATTCAATTCGAAACATTTGAACTTCGTGGCAATTCTTTTTATTTTTTATCGCTTTTAACAATACACAATTTCAGAACGAGACTGCGCTCAAATCTTATGCAATTTTCTCAAAATTTAGTTGTTTCTTTTATTTTGGCTAAATTATAAACTAAACTATAAATAATTCTTACTAAACTTCAGAAGTTTCAACTGTGGAAATTTTGTTTTCCAGGTTTTTAATCGCTTTAAACAAGGCACCAATTTTAGAACGTGACTACGCTAAGTTCTTGTGCAATATTCTTTGAATTTAGAGAAGAGGTCCGATTTTGACTAAATAATCGATAATCAATTTTTATTCAACTTGAAAAGTTTGAACTTTGAAATTTGTTATAGCTATTATTACAACTAGGGAAATATGAATAGTATATTTCCCGAGGTTGGTTGTTATAATAGGCAACCAAGGGAAATATATTCATATTTCCCGTGTTGTAATCAATAGTTTTTTTTTTCTAATTGAAAGAATATTGTTCTGTAAATAGGAAAATATTGGATTGTAAATTTTTGAATCTATCGGATTGACAACGTTGCTAAGGGCCTTGTTTGTAAATATCATAGTTGACTGGTTTGATTTTTGCGTTGTTTCATAAATTGGTGAAATGTCAAACTATGTGTTAACGCAAGCGGAAAAAGATCGTGAATGTTTGGTTCCAGTAAAATCCAAAGCTTACACCAAAGTGTACAAAGATTTTGAAGACTGGAGGGAACAAAAATTTGGTGAACGGTGTCTGCGTCGTATTTTGAAGATTTGGTATGTTGCTAAGATTTTGTTATTTTTTTACGTATAACTAGTTTTTTTCTGATTGAAACAATATTAAGTAATATTGCCTTAGTTACGATATGACATAACACACTTATATTTCCCTAGGGAAATATTAAGCGCTCATATTTCACTAGGAAAATATAAAACATAAACATCAGAAAAATGTCATTAGGAGCTTCTCGCAAGAATTGTTTTAATTGCTCTCGGGACAACATCTCCGATTTCTTAGGAAGGTATCCTTTATTTTTATTTTTTACAAATGCCTCCACTTCATCGAACATTATAACTTTTTTTTTCCTTCAAATGCAACATTGACCTTAGCATCGATACTTTTGGCCACAATGTATTTGGTGAATATTTCTGCGACTACGCATATAATAAAAATGTTTTTAATCTCTTTAAACGGGGCAAAAATTCCAGGAGGAGACTGCAAAGATGTTGTGCCATATTGTTTGAAATTAGAAGAGGGGTGTTCCAACTTTGACTAACTAATCACTTAAAATCAATTTTGAGTCAAAAAAGTGTAAACTTTGTGGTAATTGTTTCTATATTTTTTTAATCGCTTTGAATAAAGTACAATTTCAGAACGAGCTGCTCAGATCTTGAGAAAAAAATTTGCGGAGTTGATTTTTCTTATTTTGACTAAATTATAAATATAAACAATTCTAAATAAATTTAAGAAGTTTCAACTGTGTGGAAATTGTTTGTTTTTTATCGCTTTGTGCAATACAGAATTTCAGAATGAGACTGTACTCAAATCTTGAGCGATTTTCTCAAAATTTAGAAGAATGTTTTTTCTATTTTGGATACAATAATTTTGGATAAAATACAAAAAAAATCTATGTAAACTTGAGGAGTTTCAACTGTGTGGCAATTCTTTCAATTTTTTTTTATCGCTTTAAATAAAGCACCATTTCAAAACAAGTTGCTCAGATCTTGGAGATGTTCTTTTTTCTATTTTAGCTAAATTATAAACTATAAACTATCTCCTAAGTAAATTTTGAGAAGTTTCAACTGTATGGCAATTGTTTTTCTACTTGTTTTATTCGTTATGAACAATGAAGAATTTCAGTACGAGACTGTACTTAGATCTTGAGCGATTTCTCCAAATTTAGAAGTCTTTTTTTGTTCTATTTTGGCTTAGTTATAAACTTTAAAAAAAAATCTGAGTAAATTTAGTTTTAACTGTAACAATTGTTTTTATATTTTTTTAGTCACTTTGAATAAAGCACAATTTCGGAACCAGCTGCTCAAATCTGGCGATTTACTCAAAAGTTAGCAGAGTAATTTTTTCAATTTATTTTAGCTCAATTATAAATTATAAACAATTCTGAGTAAATTTGAAAAGTTTCTACTCTATGACAATTGTTTTTATATTTTTTTAATCGCTTTGAATAAAGCACAATTTCAGAATTAGCTGCTCAGATCTTGGGCAATTTTCTCAAAATTTAGTAGAGTAGTTTTTTTTTTCTATTGTGACTCAATTATAAATAATGAACAATTTTTAAGTAAATTTGAGAAGTTTTAACTATGTGGCAATTGTTTTTATATTTTTTTATCGCTTTGAATAAAGTACAATTTCAAAAGGAGCTGCACAAATCTTGGGCCACTTTCTCAAAATTTAGCACAGTTGTTTTTTTTCTGTTTTGGATAAATTATAAACTTTAAACAATTCTGAATAAATTTGAGAAGTTTTAACAATTTTCTCAAGATTTAAGATTTTGGTTAAATTATAAACAGTAAAAATTATAAGTAAATTTGTACTGTATGGTATACTTCTATAGTTTTTTAATCGCTTTGAACAATGCACAATTTCAGAACGAGATGTGCTCAGATCTTGAGCAATTTTCTCAAAATTGACAATAATGTATTTTTTATTTCGGCTAAATTATAAACTATAAAAAATTCTTAGTGAATGTGAAAAGTTTGGACTGTGTAGTATGTTTTTACATGTTTACTTCACCATTTAAGGAAAATGATGCCTCATCAGTAAATATTATTCTGTGTAAAATTTCTTGATCATTATTAATTAAATTTAATACGGGTTCACAGAATTCTGTTCGTTTGCCTTTGTCCTCATTTGATAGTTGCTGATGGTGTGAAAACTTGTAAGCATTGTATTTAAATTCTTTTAATGTCTTGTAAACGGAAGCTGAACTTATTTGAAACTGTGCTGCGATAACTCTTAACGATGATATGGGGTTGTGCTCTACGTAACATAAAATGTTGAGTTTCATCTCTTCCGTTAAAATGCGATTTCCTTTAGCCCGTTGAATGTGAAAATTACTCACGCAGCCAGTATTGTCAAAATGATGGACAATATTACAAATTGTTGAGATGGTTGGAACTTGTCTGCTCGGATACTCAACCGAAAACAAATCTCAAACACGTCGAATGCTGTTCCCACTCTTGTACCAATTAATTATCTGTATTCCTTCTTCGGTGGTGTAATACATTTTTATCAATAACTCAATTAAATAAAACTGAGTGTAAGTATGGTTACCTACATTGCCAATACATTGCAATGCGTTGATGTGATTATTATAACATAGAACATTGACATTAACAATCATATGTTCTGAGTTAAAAAAAGACCCTGTATATTTTCTGTAAACTGAATAGGAAAATGCACTACGTTTTAACCACGAAATTCTTTCTCCTCCATATAATACGCTGTCACATTCAATGTAATATTCATATTACAAGCTTTATATTCCAAGACAGGACCCGCTTATTATATAAACACTATCATTCTGTAACAAAAATTTTATACTGCGTGATTCTGTACCTAATTCCCTGCGGTAATAAACTTTTATGGCCGCGCATAAAGCAACGATGTCCAAATACGAAATAAAAACGAATACTCCAGTTTATCCTCCCTCAAATTAATTCGAAAACCTGCGCCCGTGCCTGTTTATTCGGCGCCACATAATCGGCCCCTAATTAACCCCGCAGCGTCTTCCCCATGTAATCACCATATAATCGCAATAATTATCAGTACAAAGGAGTTCGTTAGTGCGTAGCAAGGGGAAATCGCATGTTCATCGTTGGGGATGTTTTCTTTTTAATTAAAGAAGTCTATTCACTATATTTTCTACTTGATTAAACTTAATTATTATAAATTATCAATTAACAACTTTATCGTATCATCATCTATTATGCTTATAATAGTGCTAAGGTAAGAAATTATTTAATCAAAAATGAAAAAATATATGTCCTTTTTTATTGTTTACTATCATAAACAAAGCCCGTTAGAATTTTTATGGCCAAAAATATCGATCCTAAACTGCGCTTGACAATGACTTTTGATTTTTTGAAAAATGTTTCATAATAGTGCTCAAAATATTTAAACAGAAATTCAAACTATGTTACTTTCTTATCATGTGTTACGGTAAAGAATTATGTAAACAAAAATTAAAAATATATGTTCTTTTTCTAATATTGCTTATTATAAAACAATGCTCGTTAGAATATTTCTGACAAAAACTATTTATTCTAATCTACATTTCTGATTTTTTTTTAAATTAACCATGTTTTGCTGTATGTCATCAAAAATCCAGGTAAATCATAAGTTTAAAGCTCGCTGTTATTCCTATAGCATCACTCATGTTTGATTATTTAATAATTCTTATCCATTTTTAGTCAATTAATTAAGGTTGCTTGTAAATTTAATAAAACAATTATGGTGAATGCGCCCGGTTATGGCCAACTTCCAATCGGTCAAAATAGTTTGCTTTAAAAAGGAATTAGTCGCATTGGCCTATGAATTGAAATGTACGTGACTCTCATTAACGCTTTTCTGCACAATGTTTAACATTTTTGAAGTTAACTGTCGAGACATGCGCATTTCAATTTATAGGCGAATGCGACTAATTTCTTTTTGAAACACATCGTATATAGATTAGTTTAAGAAACGCAATATGAAAGAAATGAAACATTTTAAACTTAGCTTTAGTATGAAATCTGACAATAAGAAGAGATGGAGATAGTGAACGGGTTAAAGAATAGATAAGAAATATGGACCTACCCAGAAACTAGAGCATCAACCATGAACTTAAAAGGAGATAAACCAGACATCAATACATGATATACTTTAATAGGTGTTAGGAACTAAATAGAAAGAAGAAAAGAAGATGGAGGAAAGGCGGGGGTTTGATGAAAAAAAGATTTCAGTATGGAGAAGTTAGAGAGAGAGCGCTTAGAGAGATGAGAGGAAAAAATCTGCGTATCGGGATAATTATAATAATAATATTTATTTTCCGTTGCTCTTTCGTTAATGGCTAACTTTAATGCACCCAAATGTATCAAAAATCGTTAAGTAATGACCCCTATTAATGAACGATTTTTCATTAATGAACCATTTCTAGGGCCGCGGTAGTCTAGTGGGTAGAGGTCCGGCCGCTAGACCCCGCTGGTGCGGGTTCGAGTCCCGTCCGTACGGTCACTTTTTTTACTTTTTTAACACGAAAAATGGCCATGCGGGTCCCTGGATATATTTAGTCTTTGTCCTCATTTCACTTAAATGAATTATTAATTACTATACATCGGTTGTGGCTGAATGCCCTAGCTGGCTAAGCCAATTCCCTATCATCCTCGATTCCCTAACCTAAATTTATATCAATCATAAATCCTAAAAAAAAGAACGATTTATAGTTAAGCATTAAATAGCTAATTCATGAGTGGCTAATTACTCATAATTACTGGAGATGTAACTGATAATAGCGAGAAAACGATCTATAATTTGTTTCACAAGAAAATGCAAAAGTGTATCAATTCTCTGCGCTAGAAACAAATTAGCGGTGAACCGCCTTCGATTTTGTTATACAATAATGTCAAAGTGTGAAACGTCAAATTTATAAAATGCGTGTATCAAGTGAATGTCTGCTACTATGGATAATGTCGAGTTTAAATTAACACTGCCAACAGTACTAGTCAATGCAAGTAATGCAACATTAAATTTGCTTCCGGAAAAGAGTACACATTTTTACGAAAAAACTTACGTAGAATTTATTTCCTGGTGCAGGAGTAACGGGTTAAGACGTAATTCGGAATCTGCGCTATTCGCATGTTTTGCTGATATTGCTGCAAAGGGCTTAATAGCAAGTTTATTTGTTTGTTTTGTTTGGATTTTCTCTAATCCAATTTCTAATGTTGATCTAAGTTACGATCAACGGAAAAATCTTGTAACCAACTCGTGTGTTAATTGGCGATTAATGATCTCAACAATTAACGCAAAAATGTCTCGATCATTAATCGCTATCATTAACACACTTGTTGGTTAAATAACGATTATTATCCTATGAAAGATGAATATTGGGTTATACAAATAAGTTGAATGTACAAAAAGATACAGTACAGATTTGTTTTAAATGGTTCGCAGTTGGTAGTAGATGTCAATTTATTTATAGTTGACAACATACTAATTCGTATAACAGTACATTTAAGTGATGTTCATCAAAATAGTGCTAGTTTTGCCCGTTATTTTAAATTTAGCAGCCAATAAAGTGAAAATACTGAGGTAATTTACGCATAGAATTAGTACTGTTTTTAAAATGCTTTAATTTTCAATTGTTTATAATTGTATGCATTCAAGATTTGTTTCATGATTAATTTGTAGGTTATGGTAATTGTGCATAATTATGCTGTCAAATCATTATATTTAAAATTGTGGTCATTTTTACGCTGGTACCCTTATGACGATCGTACCAGATGCATTATTAAAAATGATGATATTACGAAGTGTTCAGTAATATTTTGTCCCGTAAGAAGGATTAAATGTATTATGTTCTCGTTGCTATTGTTTGAATATTCGCGCGCTTTTTTGGACGGTGTCGAAGGATATACAGTCAGCTCAGAAAGTTGAAAATAGTTGGCAGTATATTTTCTGAAAATCCCTGTAATCATTTAAGTAATCTGATATTGGCTGCCTGAATTATTTCAGTGCAGTGCATGTGCATTTTATTTATTTTGACGTCTTGTCATTTTTGACGTTATTTGTTTTTAAAACAAGTAACCTCAAAAAACCTTAAGACGTCCCAAGACGACCAATAGACAAAATTCTTATGTACCACACTGATCCAGCTGAAACCACTGAAGAATTGTTTAAAAAACCTGAAAAAAATTACATAAATTTTTGAGTCAAGGTCATTGAAGGTCATTTAGGTTCATTAATAATTATTTGAAAATTAATTTGATTTGTTAAAATTGATGTTTTTGTAAAAAAAATGTACACGATCACAATACTTTCCCGTACTTCATATGAATTTGAACGCAATTTGAACTAATTTTTCTATTTCCGTATTAGAGAGTATTTGTGAACGTGGCAATTTACAAATTTTGGTTTTAACGGAAATCTCCGTTTTGAGATCGCTAGAGGCAATTTACACAATTTTTGGAAAAATAATTTTTTTGTCTATGTATCTGTGTCTGTCAACAATATTTGAAAAAAAATCGTGTTTGTACATGTGTGTGTGTGTGTGTGTTTCTGTGTCTGCTGTGAGCGCTTTATCTCAAAAGCACTAAATATTGTTAAATTAAACTTTGAATATAAACCTTATTTGACAATCCCAAGAACTAAAAAGTTTTTGGTTAAATTTCAAGCACCAGAAGTGGGTGTATATTTTATTTTATTCTAAATTCAATAAAATGAAATGTAGCCTGAATATATGAATATTCAACCTGTCAGTTCTGTCTAATTTATTTATTCTATTCTATTCGATTCTGTTATGTTCCTGTATTATTGTTAATTTCATGATATCATTGGACATCTTTGATGTCTGTTAGGTATTAAAGACACTGCAATGTTTATTATATATATATATATATATATATATATATATATATATATATATATATATATATGATTTAATATGTGCATTTTATTTATTTCTCCAATTCTCAGCGCCTTCCTTTATGACTTGTGTATTTTTTTTTTAAGTTCTAGCATGAATAAATTATTATTACTATTAACACTTATTGTTATTAACCTTTTGTATTTTCTGATCTTTTTTAAACATGAAAAATATTAGGAAAACAAGTATTGAAGGCTACGAAAAAGTTGTTTTTAAATGTTTGCGTGTTTATGGTTTTTTTGTCTATAATTATGTAACCTTAAACGTTACATATCTTATTTATGTTAACAATAATATTAATAACCAATAATAATAAATTGCTTCTTTAAAAAAATATATATTTTTAATATATATATATTTTTTTTTTAATCAGAAAAGAGAATTACGAGAAATAAAATATTATTATTATAATCTAATACATATTACTGTAATCTGCATCTTCAAATCAATATATACATTCTATAAACGCACACTTTAAAACAATAATAAAATAATAAAATAAAATAAATAACTGTGCCAAAATGGACGATTTATAAAAAGTAAGGTTTTTCAAAATCTTGAGAAAAATCAATAAATATGAAAAATATCACTAAAAACCTTATTACCATTAAATCGGAGAAAGTAACATGATGGCCACATCACCATATTTTAGTTTTTCTTCAATATTTTTTTAAATATGAAAAATTTTAAAAATCTTGAGGATAAAAAAAATTAAAATCTTTCGTTGGAAAATATTTTGCTTAAAATGTTTTTTTGAAGAAAAAAAAATATTTTTTTGCCATTGTTGGTTTGTTTATAATAAGGAAACGGTGATAGTTATTTCAGATTTATATTAATAATGATTGTAGAGAATGCCGAAATTAATAACTTATAAAGAATATTGCACTTTTTTAAAGTTCGTTTTTAAAACTGCCAAACGCATGGTTCGATTATTAATTGTTTGAGAAAATTTCCAATTACTCAGCTCTGTGCACTTACCTTCATCAAATAATGTCTTTAAGACGACAACTATCCCTTATCCATCCTTCAAAAATTTGATTTAAAAATGATAATCCAAAAACAACACTCCACTACATTATTCAACTCATTTAACACCGAACTCTCGCACGGAACTGGAAAATTTCGTTAGGTGCGACCAGCCTTATCATCTCACCTTTGCCCCGGAGGCAAATTCACGTCCGGTGTTGATATCTTTCTTCACCTGTTATCAGTGCTTATCTACGCAGCTCCAATTCGTTTCAATCTGCACACAAGATAGACAAAGATGCAAATACCTGCTTTCATTGAAAGTCGGGCAGTTTATCTTCCGGTGAATTGGATTAACGAAAATCTATTTTAATTATATTCATATATTCATGGACTGTTGATAAGTGATTTAATGAAATTGGTTGAATTTTATTGAATGCATTTTTCAATTTAGTTTAATATCTCTCAACACAAATAACGAATGAGTGGAATTACCATGAGTTCGATAGCCCTTTCACAAATGGTACAGAATGTTATAGTCAATATAGTGTTATGCCTTGCAATAATATATAAAAAAGAATTCTATTAATTAAGATATTGTATAAAGTACGGAATAAATTCATTAAACAATTAACAATTGCTTACTTAAAATATTCCTCGGACAGATCGATTTTTATTTATCAAAATACAGAATTTACTTTCATTCGATCCTTCGATACGCTTGGTGTACATTTAAATTGAAAATAAACCATAAAAGTATAAATATAAATAACTATAATACTATCAAATCGGAGAAAGTAATATGATGGCCACATCACCATTTTTAACTCTATTTTCAGAAAATGTCCTGCCAACTATTTTCGACTTTCTGATCTCACTACAGGTGACGGCACCACGCGAAAAAGACACGCGAAAAAGACACGCGAAAAAGACACGCGAAAAAGACACGCGAAAAAGACACGCGAAAAAGACACGCGAAAAGACGAAAAATCTTCATCCGAGAGCAGTCCATCCCGAAAACTACTACAGGTACACCTCTGCTAGCACTTCACTTTCCACCGATATTCAGAATTCAATTCAAATATTAATACAGTCCACTGTTGATAGAAGCGCTTCTGTAGGCGTTCATACAAAAAATACACACATAGTATTACTTATTTTCCAATGGTAAATAATTATTTTCTATAATTTCTAGATATGAATACCAGACAATTTTTCTCACTTAATTACTGATTAAAAGGATGAACCAGACGCAGTTGAAGATCCACCCAATAATGCTGATGTATGAACAGATTTGTTGTTATTATAGGCAACACGCATAGCTTTACTGTACGGTTCGTTGCGAACTGTCAAGACACAATGCGATTGAAGTGTGTTTTCTAAAATTGAACATACGAAATTTAAAATGCTTGCAATTAGCATGTTCAGAGATTAAAAATTCTCACTGTATGTTGAATTTCAGCTGTTGTTTTTTAACCACAAAAATCGAATGGCAAATTTTCGTAAATAACCCATCAAAAGCAGGTGCCAACCCGGTCCTCCGCTCCCCTAATTCCACTTAATTAAAATGCATTTTTTGTCAATTAAATGTACTTTCGGTAACATATAATTATAAGTTTAAAACTAGTTTCTCTCTAATCAATTAACTTGCAATTAGTACTCGAAAGCGTTTATAAAATGTTTCGTAAAACTCATTGCAAAATGTATTTTATTTTCGCTAAAATTGCTTCCCGACACTAGTACAAAAGTATTACATTTTTTCATTAAATTTACTTTGCACAAGTTTAATTTAATCTAACACCCTGTGTTTAACATTATTGTTCGACCTTCTATTAACTACGGAAAGAGATTGCGGGGTGGCAGGTGCTCCGCCCCCCTTCCGGTCCTTTAATTACGTCCGGATAAATTGAACAGTTCGATCCTGACGTTGAAAAAGGGGGATGAAAAGGGACCTGGATCGATGCGCCACTGTTGGGCGCCTGGAACGCGTTTGATCCTATCGGCCCTATTTATGGACGGCGATGGGGATGTAAAAATGGGCATTAACGACCGTTATTTCGATGATTGTGTCGCTTTTTTTAACACCACGCTGCAAGAGTTATGGTTACCTTTATGGCTTTTTTCAGAGGTTTTTTTTCTACTTGTATTTGATTCTCATTTCATTCACTGAGTTTAATTTATAATCTATCAAAATGTATTCATGTTAAACATTACCGTACCTTCAATGCCATAATTGATTGAGGCTATGAGAAATATAATTTGTTTATTTTTATTTATTTCTTTATTAACATTTCAAAAATTAATTGAATCATAAAATAATGACAATTTTTATGAGATAGAGAATAAAATTAAACAACTAAAATTACTTTTGGCCCTTTTTCAGGATTTTTTTTCTGCAATTTTTGATAAGATAAGAAAAAATCTTTTTCAGGACTTTCTAAGACTTTTTCTCAGGAATTGCATATAACGATTTTTTTGCAAAAATTTCACTTGTAAATTAAATCTGAATAAACAAGTTCCTTAAGTTTTTGTACATCTACTACTATCAAATGTCAGCTTTTGTTTATTGGCAAGTATGACCCAATACAACTTTTACAGGGTTCCCCATAATAGACTACCCATTTTATTTTATTAATTAATTCCCTACGAGATAACTAAATAAGTTTATCTCTGTGGGATTATGTTCTGTAGTCTTTGGGATTTAAGTTAATTATTGATCAAGTAGGCACCTGTCACGAATAAGTTTTATATTAATAATTTTGTGGAACGTTATTTTTCTACGAGAAGTTTGTTAGTTTTCATCATAATTATTTAACTTTCATGAATTACTCAGTCCAACAACATGTGTTTTGTGTAGAAACTTACATAAGAAGCAATTCGATAGAAGAAGTTAGGCGTGCATTCCGGCGTCAGTTTAATAACAACAATAGAGGTCACGCGCCAAATCGTAAAACTGTTAAGTTATGGGTTCGTCATTGGCGTGAAAATGGTTCTGTACGAAATTTGAAGAAGCCTGGACGTCGAAGAACAGTTCGTACACCAGAAAATATTGAACGAGTTAGAATTGCGTCCTGAAAGGTCTGCTAATCGACAAACCCTTATCCTAGGAATATCAAAGGGAAGCTTAGATCGAATTCTTCAAAGAGATTTAAAATATCATCCCTATAAATACCAAATGACACAGCAACTTATAAATCAAGATAAAGAAGCAAGGTTAGCATTTTGTCAAGAATTTTTGAATTTACATCAAGGAGCAATTCACAGTCTCTTAATGAGCGACGAAGCAAATTTTTATTTGAAGGGCATGGTTAATAAACAGAATTTTAGATACTGGTCAAATGAAAATCCTCGTGAAATCTTTACACAGAACCTCCATAATCCAAAAGTTGTTGTGTGGTGTGGAGTAGGATCTTTTGGTATTATTGGTCCATATTTTTTTGAGGATGAAAATAACCGCGCTGTAACAGTAACATCCGAGCGCTACGTAAACATGCTAGAGACATTCCTCATTCCAGAATTAAATAGACGAGGATTACTAAACAATGCCTTACTATTCCAACAAGATGGGGCAACAGCTCATACCGCCAGAAACTCAATGCAGGTTCTGCGAGAAACGTTTAATGGCCTACTCATTTCTCGATTCGGAAATTTGCCTTGGCCTTCGAGGTCCCCCGACTTAACGGCACCCGATTTTTTCCTGTGGGGATATTTAAAAGCCAAAGTGTTTTCGAGTCGTCCAGGTACAATCGAGGAACTCAAAGTCAAAATTCGTGAAGAAGTTGAAGGAATAGACAAAGGTTTGCTACGCCGTGTAATGAACCACTTTTTATCTAATATTGAAAAATGCGTTGAAGTTGGTGGAGGTCATTTAGAAGACGAGATTTTTAAAAGTTAGAATTAAATTAGCTAAATATTTATGTTATCATAAATCCCAAAGAGTTAGCTGTAATTTAGTATAAAAGTGTGTTTTGTTAACTGAAAAAAAAAGAATTCATTTATACTGGGAACCCAGTATTATCTGAGATATCTGACTCGAACTCAATCTAGTGAGAAAATGGCTCAATACTTGATATTTTGAAATACGTATCTTAATAAACTATAAAAAAAGAAAGGAACAATAATAAACCAAATTTGAAAGAAGATATCAAACTATATACTGTTAGCTTTCGCTAAAATTAAAAAGTAAGCAGTTTTAAACCACATAACTTGAATATTTTATTCTAGGCCTACATTCTGCTTAAATGGTTTAGAAAAATTAAGCTGCTTCAAAATAGCTTCAATAAAAATGTAAATATGAAATGGGATACAAAATGTAGTTCCCGCATTTAAAGTTACGCCACTGTAGACTACATGGGGAGCATTCATCTTGCAATAATTTAATATAACTTTTTTCACGATTAAGTAATTGTTTTCCAATTGGATTATTTGCGACATTGGATGCTTATGCCATGAGGGGAAATAATTTCGGGCGATCCCCATGATGACACCCCTTGGGACTAGCTGGAGAGTCGCCCCTCGCATGACTCATCCGTTACTTGGAATGGATTTCGGTGAGACTTCATTCCGCCATCCCCCGACAACTGTCTCTTCACATTTGGTAGTTGGTAGCAAACAAAAAAAACACGCACCCTAAAAATTTAATCTAATCCCCGGCACGTGTACGGGTCTTAGGTGGTCCGGTCCGATGGCTCTCGCAATCGATTCAGTTTTATTATTATTTATTAAATTCCGCAGGAGATACAGTCCGGTTTAAATTGAATTGTGGAAAAATTGAAAAATGTGCTGCCGGGGGATGGATTGTAATGTGGTGTTATATCCATTGTCTCGGGAATGATTAACGTGTAATGTTGGATGTAGATATAAAATAGTTTTATTTTGAAGTGTAATTGTAGTTGACTTTTAAATTACTAATACGATTATTATTGTATTAAATAAAACACACTGTTACTTAGTTAATATCACACTGTTTATTTATTAGTGACTGCAGTTCCGATCAAACAATGATCATTATCAATAAGATGTTCTCTGTTTTTACGTTACTTATAGTTTGATAATAATCATTGTTTGATCGAAACTGCAGTCACTAATAAATAAATAGTGTGATATTGACTAAGTAAACGTGTGTTTTATTTAATTTAAAATGGTGATGTGGCCATCATGTTACTTTCTCCGACTTGATAGTATCATTTATATTTACGCTTTCATGATTCATTTTCAATTTAAATGTACATCGAACGTTTTGTAGACTCGGATGAAACTGACGTTTAAAACATCAAAAGTGTGAAAGATGGAAAAATTATACTTCAAATTCAAAAACTCAGTTTACTCAAAAACTAAAGAGATTTTGGAAAAAACTTATTCTTTATTAGTTATTCATTTTGGCATTCTCTACAACTATTAGTAACATAAATTTGCTGTAACTATTATCGTTTCATAATTATAAACCAAAAATGAAAAAAAAATAATAATTCTTTTTTTCGAATAACAATGATATTATGAAAAATATTTTCAAGCAAAAGATGTTCATTTCTTTATTGTCTTTAATATTTGCTTAAATGTTTTTGTGATATTATTCATATTTAAGAAAATATTGGAAAAAAAACAAAAAACAGTTAAGGTAAACACCCACTTCCGGTGTATGAAATTTCACCAAAAGCTTTTCAGTTCTTTGGATTATCAAATAAGACGTATGTTTAAAGTTTCATATCAATTGCTCTATTGGTTTTTGAGATAGAGCGGGCACAGGCACACACACGCACACACACAGACACAAAAAAAATTCCAGAAATTATTGAATTGGCATCTAAGGACCTCAAAACGGACATTTCCGTAAAAAAAAATTTGGAAAAACAAATCACGATCACAATATTCTCTCGTACTTCGTAACGGAGAAAGTAAAAATATATCACGAACTAGTGGCGCCATCCTCAATCAGTTAATTATTATTGCCTTGAATCCCCTATCTAACAAAAGTCAGAATTTCATAAGTTACGTTTTTATATATACAAACATCTTTATTTACAGAAATTTTACAAAAAAAAGCAATAATATATAATAAATTTATTTACATAAGTAAATTTCTGCTTAAATGGCTATCGACCTGGAGTCTTTCAGCCTATTGATCAACTTTTTTGTCGCTCAAATGCTCTTCATTATTCTTGATGAAAAGATGATATGAATTGATGAATAGTAATGTTGGGATTTTTAGGTTTTGGGATAATATTTGGGTTGCGGGAAATACATAGGAGATTAATGATGTCAAGGTTATGGATATTAGTGGCGAATTTTTGTGAAAGGTGTTTTAGGCGATGTGCAATGGGGGTTACATTAGTTTTCTGGTATAGGAGTATGTTAGAGGGATTGTGTAGGGGATTGTTAGGATGTCTAATCTTGGTAAGCAATCTAAGGGCTGATCGTTCACATACTTGTATATTTTTCAAGACGGCGGGTAAAGGATTGTGAAAAAGGATAGCTGCATAATCAAGTAAGGGCCGACAAATCATTTTATAAATATGCACTGCTGTTTTGGTAGTAATACCTTCATTTCTGTATGTTAATGATCTGAAGTGTCGAGCCCTATTCTTGATTTTCACTTTAAGGTTTTGGGTGTGGATTTTAAAGGATAATTTGGTGTCAAACGTAATTCCAAGGTATTTGCATGTGTATGAAGGTGATATGCAATGATTGTTTATGTTTATATGATAAGGAGAATTGTGTGTGCGATGGAAAGGGATAAATAGTTGGGATTTATTTGGGTTTATTGTGATTCGCCATTTGGCAAACCACAATTGTATGCTGTCGATCCGCCCCTGGAGCGTTGTAAGTGCCTTCAGTAAGGTGGAGGCATGGACAATTAATGCTGTGTCGTCTGCATATAACAATGGATAAGCTGATGAGTTTAGGAAATTGGGACTGGGATTGTAGATATCATGAACGAAGATATTATAGAGAAGTGGTGATAGTGGGGAACCTTGAGGAACACCTTGTTGAGGGTAAAAGGGGCGGGATAAGGAGTTTCAAATTCTGACTTTCAGGAATCTGTTCAATAAAAAACTATCAATTATCTGTAGGAGGTGGAGTGGGATTCCAAGGGAATTGCATTTAAACAGCAGACCTCGATGCCACACCGAGTCAAACGCTTTTTGAATGTCTAGGAAAACTATTGCGGACTTTTGGCCTTCGAGGTGTGCTGTTTGGCAATTTGAGGTTAATATGGATAATGGAAGTGTAGTGGAACGATGTTCAATGAAGCCGAATTGATAATGAGGGATGTGATTTGAAATATGAAGCATGAGTTTATTTTTAATGATAGTTTCGAATAATTTGCCGAGAACTGGAAGGAGGGTAATAGGGCGATAGCTTGTTACTGCCAGAAGGTCATTGCCTTGTTTGGGAATGCAGGTGATAATACCCTGCTTCCATTCCCATGGCATAACTTGAGACTGATATATATGATTAAATATTTGAATGACGTATTTGTGAATGTTTTCGGGAAGGGATTTGAGGATGTTACGAGGAATGTTATCATAACCAGGGGTAGTGTTCTTACCTTTATACAAATTGCTGAAATATTCTTCCTCTTTTATATCATCGTCAGGAATATGGGGTAGGGGATTATTTTTAAATGTATTGTACCAAGAGTTAACAGATTGAAAAAAGTCCTTGTCATAGGTGTCCTTTACTGTCATGGTGAAACTGTCCTCAAAATAGTCCGCAAAAACGTCTGCTATAACTTTGTCTTCCGTAATTATTGTATTTGTTGTTGGGTCTCGTATTTTTTGTAAATAATCCGTCTTCCGATATTTGGAAAGTTTTTTAATTTCCGTCCAATAATCTTTTCCGTGTTGTTCGTTGATGAGATTACATGCCTTAATCCATAAATCGCTCTTATACTCTTTACGTTTTTATTTTGTATTAACTGTTCGTTTTGTTACTCGTAATAAATGATATGATGGTAATAAAACGTTATCAAACCGTGGTGATCACATATTTTCAAATTTAATTCATATTTCAGAGAATCGAATAAGAGAAAGACGATGGCAGTAAAACCTTTAAAGCCCCCTTAAAGCGACGCGTAAAAACCCAGGATCCGGTTTTATAATTTACTTTACTACTGTTTTGGGCCATCAAAAGGGAATTCAATTGGTGGCCATTATAACTTTTCCCAAGTTCTAATGTAGCAAATAAAAATCCCTCGGCTCGTTTTGATTGAAGTGGAAAACTATTTCCTGAGTGTGTATTACATTTATGTCTGTTCGGGAGAGGGGGCCTTGTGTGCATTGTGTCCTCCAAGTGCACATCCGCCCGATGGGGATTCATTCGAAATGTGGGGACACTCCATTTCAGATAACACCGCAGGACTACACGAGGCATAGACAATGGCCGACCCACTTACCAAGAAGAACTGGGAGACAGATAATGTGCTTCGGCGGCCTCTAAACTTTTACGACCTGACACTACAATCTCGCAAACAAACAGACATTAAGAACATATATTTTAATTTAGCAATTAACATTAACAATTATAAACTTCGCACTGTACATTTACGTTAAGAACTGGATAATGCAAACTTACTACCGGTCCAAGTATCCTACGCGACGTTCTCTGACTTGTAATACGTCGAAATGTGGTGGGAATACCAAAAATACAATAAGAAGCCGACTGTAGGGGTCGTTACTTTCTAATACCCCGTTATTAAAACGCAATTAAGAACTTTTAATGACGGCTTAAGCATAATTACATACGATACCATCAAATTCTTATTACATTTACCATATTCCTGTATTATAAAATTGTATTATATTATAAGCACGTGAACCTTGCAGACTTTAATTGAGTTTCAACTTAAAGTGAAATTTAGTAAAATTTTATGCATGGAAATAGTTTTCATATTTCCTTGGTACATATAAGGGCGGTGCTCCTATTGTGGATATGTTCCTGATATGGTTACTATTACCCTATTCTAAGCAATCTAGCCTACAAATCCATTAGATGGCATCAGCATCCAGTGAGCGGGTCTCGGTCTGTCACTTGATCATTTGCCATCCAGCCAGGTTGAGCAATAGTACGTTAGTTGCTTGTTATGTGATCTTTTATTGTTTTTCTCTGGAAAGTTGTCTTTATTTTATGCATATTTATCAAAGAAAACTCGATTTAGTTTTAAATGCTCTTTCCCTCAGCCTACTAATTCGAGCTGAACTAGGAAACCCCAGAACCTTTATTGGTGACAAATTTGCCTATGCATTTTTAATGGTTTTTTGTAGTTATGCCTTTTTATAGTGTAATTGTTGGATTTGGAAATTAATACCGTTAATGTCATCTCAGGTGCAATTCCCTCAAATAAACAACAAGATTTTTACTTCTCCCACCGTCATTAACTTTATTGCTTATGACAAGCATAGCAGAAAGAGGTGCATAAATAGGATGAACTCTCAGCTAAAATTACTTACAGAGATGCTTTTCTTATTTAGCTATTTTCAGATTTCATTTAACTGAAATTCCTAAATTTTAGGAGCTGTAAATTTTATTACTACAGTAACCATGGAGAGGAATAACATTTGATCGAATACCATTATTGTTTTAATTAGTAGTTATTACTGCACTGCTTCTACTTTTTTATCCACCTGTTTTAGTAGGAGCAATTACAATACATACTACTAGAGATAAGCAAATATGCTACTTTTGAATCACGTTGCTACCTGTGATTGCTACTTTTTAATATCAGTGATTTTAAACTGCGACTATGATCACATCGCAGAAAAAAATATAAAAAAATTATCCTCAATAGTCGAAGTACCACTTATTCAAAATTAGTTTGGTTTTTGTAAATTCAACTATTTTCAACAGAGATATGGATTTTTGAAAATTGTTGTTTTAATTTTTTGAGCATGTGAACAAAAACATCGCAGAAGAAAATATAAAAGCGCAGGAACAATTCCACAAAAAATCATCCTCAATGGCCGAAGTATCGCTTATTCAAAATCAATTTGGTTTTTGTAAATTTAACAATTTTCAATAGAGATATGGATTTTTGAAAACTATTGTTTTAATTTTTTTGAGCACCTGAACAAAAACATCGCAGAATAAAATATAAAACATGCAGGCAAAATTCTATAAAAAATTATCCTCAATGGCTGAAGTACCGCTTATTCAAAATTTGTTTGGTTTTTGCAAATTCAACCATTTTCAATAGAGATATAGATTTTGAAGATTTTTGTTTTAATTTTTTGAGCACTTGAACAAAAACATCGCAGAAAAAAATATAAAAAGAGCAGGAAAAATTCCATCAAAAATCATCCTCAATGTCCGAAGTATTGCTTATTCAAAATCAATTTGATTTTTGTAAATTCAACAATTTTCAATAGAGATATGGAATTTTGAAAATTATTGTTTTAATTTTTTGAGTACCTGAACAAAAATATCGCAGAAAAAAATATAAAAAGAGCAGGAAAAATTCCATCAAAAATCATCCTCAATGTCCGAAGTATCGCTTATTCAAAATCAATTTGATTTTTGTAAATTCAACAATTTTCAATAGAGATATGGAATTTTGAAAATTATTGTTTTAATTTTTTGAGTACCTGAACAAAAATATCGCAGAAAAAAATATAAAAGAGCAGGAAAAATTCCATAAAAAATCATCCTCAATGTCCGAAGTATCGCTTATTCAAAATCAATTTGATTTTTGTAAATTCAACAATTTTTAATAGAGATTTAGATTTTTGAGAATTATTGTTTTAATTTTTTGAGCACCTGATCAAAAACATAGCAGAAAAAAATATAAAAATAGCAGGAAAAATTCCATAAAAAATCATCCTCAATGTCCGAAGTATCGCTTATTCAAAATCAATTTGATTTTTGTAAATTCAACAATTTTCAATAAAGATATAGAGAGAGAGAGAGAACATATTTATTCAATAACTATATAACATATGTACATTAAAGTTCTTACATCTAAAAAGTTTTATTTAATATATTAAATTATTATTGAACGGGCTATCGACCGAGGTCTTTCCGCCCAAAGATATAGATTTTTGAGAATTATTGTTTTAATTTTTTGAGCACCTGAACAAAAACATCGCAGAAAAAAAATATAAAAACAGCAGGAAAAATTCCATAAAAAATCATCCTCAATGTCCGAAGTATCGCTTATTCAAAATCAATTTGGTTTTTGTAAATTCAACAATTTTCAATACAGATATGGATTTTTGAAATTTTTTGTTTTAATTTTTTGAGCACTTTAACAAAAACATCGCAGAAGTAAATGTAAAACATGCAGGCAAAATTCTATAAAAAAATTATTCTCAATGGCCGAAGTACCGCT
Organism: Ocypus olens; assembly: GCA_910593695.2. Lineage (NCBI taxonomy): Eukaryota > Metazoa > Arthropoda > Insecta > Coleoptera > Staphylinidae > Ocypus > Ocypus olens. Next base: position 21,076,431 of record OU343048.1, read on the forward strand.
TATTCAAAATTACTTTGGTTTTTGTAAATCCAACCATTTTCAAAAGAGATATGGATGTTTGAAGATTTTTATTTTAATTGTTTGAGCACCTCAAAAAAGGAGGAGCATTTGGAGATTTTCGCAGTTTAGTGAATTGTTCCTATTTTTTTTCAGTTAATGAAGTTTGCAATTTCAAAATTGGTTTCGTGGTATTATTTCAAAATATATGATAGATATTCGCACTGAATCTTAAATTAAAATTAATTTTGAGTCATTTTGAGTTTACCATTTGTAGCAATTGTTTTTATATATTTGAAAATCGTAATTTAAAATGAACACAAGATTAAATGAGAGTATACAGTATTGAATACAAAATAATATTTAGAAATGCTATTCTGTATTGTTGATTTTAAGGAGCAATCACAGTTTAAGTCACAGTTTAAATAGCAGTGATTTTTAGTAGCAGTGATTTTAAGTAGCAGTGATTTTAAGCAGCGGTGATTTTAAGTAGTAGTGATTTTAAGTGAAATTCGCCTATTGGTAACAGTAACGATCTGTGATTTTTCAATACTAGTGAAAAATTACAGGTACGTGAAATATCGTCCATCCCTACATACTACTATCTGACCTAAATCTAAATATATCATTTTTTGATCTAGCATGAGGTGGTGAACCAATTCTTCACCAACATTTAATGTAATTCTTTAGCCACCTAGTTTATATTCTCATTCCACCTGTATCTGAGCACAATATAAGGCAACAAAGAGGAAAAAATGAAGCCTTTCGGTATAGTTTATGCAATAATAGCAATTGAATTATTAAGATACATTTACTGTTGGAATAGATATTATTTTACTTCAGCAATTATAATGATTGCAGTACCTACAGAAATAGAAATTTTTAGATAATTAGATACCCTTCATGGAACTCTAATTAATTATTCCCTTTCTATACTTTGAGCTTTCGATTTCATATTCCGATTCACTGTTAGGGGTTTAACTCGAGTTATTTTAGCTAATTCATCAATCGATATTATTCTCCATGATACCTACTAAGTTGTTGCCCATTTCTATTATGTTCTTTCTATAGGAACTGTATTTGCAATTATAGCCGGAATATTTCCTATGTTATTGGATTAATCTTAAATAAAGAATTCTTAACACATTAGCTGCCAACAAGTTTTTTTGTAAAATGTCAAAAAAAAATTTCGTTGTTTTTAAGTTTTATTTTATAAAATGAGTAAGAATATGCTTATTTAATTCATTTTCGTGACTGACAGCGCTAAATAGTAAGTTTAAAGTATATAGTCACTGTCAGTCATCGGTACCTGACGTGGCCCCAATGGAATACGACGGTGTCAGTCACCGGTGACTGACAAAGCGGTCAACGTGTTAAAAATTTAATTCTTTTCAATATTTATTGATGTAAATTTAACTTTCTTCCTACAACATTTTGTAGGAGTTGATAGTTGATAGTTGATGATACTTAGATAACCCAGATGCCTATACACCATGAAAATTAACTTCATCAAGTTGGTCCTTTCTACTATTCAGTAGCAAAATTTACTCAAAATTGGACACATTAATGTAAGGTCATTATTACCTTGGGGGTAACTTAACTATGTTGTGATTTCGTTCGGTGATGAGATTGAAATGATTTGGGCTCTTATCAAATGTCAAAAGTTAAATATTGCTGTTGCTGCCAATAACCTCCTATTTATTTCCTAAATCAAATGGAAAACGCTATCGTAAATTGTTTCTCCCATACTGATAGCATAATCTGCTGTGAAGACTTTAATATAGGCTTACTAAAGGTTGAATCCTCCTAAAGTTTATTAGTGAATGACATATTATAAAGTTTAGATCATTTTTCTTTGAGGAGTTTCGCCCCCTTCATGGATCTCGATAAGGCATCGACGTTTGTTGTGGTTCTAAATCCACTTTAATCTGTAAGTCCCGGTCTAACTAGCCCTTGTGTGCATAAAATTACAGTAGAGCGGCGATACCAACCAACCAACGATATTACTCAACAAAAACAATTGCAGCTTTTAAAATAGTGTCTGTGAAAAAGAAAGGATTATAGACTGAAGAAGCCATGCTCAAAGCAGTGAGCAGTGTGAAGACTGGGCACTTCTCGACGATTAAAAGAGCAACTGACTAGTTTTGTGTACCTAGACGTACTTTACACCGTTATTTAAAGAAGTACACGTTGGGTCAAAAGCCCAGCTTTACACCCAAAGAATAAAATCAGCTTCGGCAGAGAATATTCTGTTTATCTTCTGTAGGTTATCTATTCACAGAAAATATCTTTAAACTAAGCAACTTTCATTTCTGTCAAGAAAACAACATCCCAAACCGTTTTAAAGAGACTGCTGTTCGTAAGTGTTTTTTTTTTTAAGGGGAACCCTGATGTTGCACGACGCAAATCTCAAGAACCGAATAAAGCTCAATTTTGCTCAGAAGTTAAACAATTGCGCAGTTGCTGATCACTTTGCGAAACTAAAAGAAACCTTCACCAAATATGATTTAATTTATGATGAATAAAAAGTATTCCGCCTCCACCTTTATAAGAATCCAAGAGTTTTAGACCAAAAAGAGGCTTCACATTTTATGTTGTGGGCAAAGAACACGGCCAACGCGTTAAAGTTGTAGCTTAGGGGAACGGTATGGTTGCGATCCCTCCAATGATTTTATATTCACAAGGGGAAGATCTTCGATTTGATCCGTGCAAGGCAGGTTTCTCAGCCGTATCCAACGTTTATTTTTTCAGTGCATTCATGTACCTTTTACGTTAAGGATGTTTATTATAGAACCAATTATATTAATTTCATTTTAGGGCAGAAAGGATTTTGGAAAAAAGAAACAGGACATCAGGAAAAATCAATATTTTTATTTCCAGTTTACATTTCTTTTTTACAAATCTTTGTTCTATCGTATTTTCTACAAGCTATTGTGCTATTAGGGCGATGAAGAATTGCACGAACTACGACGATATTGGTCACAGAAGCAAGGGAAACAGTAGCTATTTTGACATTTTGCACAAGTGATGAAAGCGATATTACTGCATTTGCAGGTGTTTCTTAAAACATCTATTGATAAGCAAACTTTGTTAACGTTCATAAATGTAAAAGGTAAATAAACGCAAAAAAATCTCGAAACAGAAGTGTGCCTTATCAATGCACCTGTTAGATTCCTAGTCATGACCTGCCTACACCTGTGCCAAAGATGGATCAAATCGATAACCTACGCATCTGATCCTCCCCTTCTCAGGAACGAGAATGCTTGGGAGAAAGTCTGCCTACTAGATCATCAACTCAAATGACTCCAAAATAAAGCATGACAACTCAAACCTTTGTTGATTTTCTCCAATATTCTGCCAGATTTAAGACCAAATGACCAAGCCTTGTGATGTTTGATGGAGTCAAGGCACACGTCCCCATAATTTCTTGCGATCCAGCACAACTCACGAATTGCAACCGTTGGACAAAAATTGCTTTGAAACTTTCCTGATATTTTTAGCATGGGGTAGATCAATGAGACAATCCACTATGACCAGTGGGTACAGGTACTTAACCGTTTAACCTGAATAATAATAATAATAATAACATACAGTGTCCACCAGAAAAATGTATACCCTCTTTGTCGGACTGTATCAGGACATTGATATTGTCATTGCATATGTTGCAGTACGATCTTTCGCCTAATATATACCGAGAGTAAGAAAACAGTAAGTAAGAAAACAAAATGGCTGGAGCCCTCTTAATGTTTAGGCTGCAAAAAGGCGTTTTGAAGTGGTTTGCCAGGTTTGGAAATTGAAGGTGGAAGCGAGAGTTTGAAACGGAAACCCCAACCCGCCTCACAATTAGAAGTATTATTGACAAGTTTGAGGGGCATGTAACGATTTCTGATACTCATAGAGTAATATCGGCAACAGCTAAAAGTCCTGCTTCGTCGACTCTCTAGTAGGAAAGGTTTGTTACTTTTCCACAGAAATTTGCTACGTAAGTAGAGATTAGCAGTACAAATATACGTCAAAATCTGAAAGTTGTAAAGTGGAAAGTTTGCAGCGATCTCCATTGAAAAATTGACTGCTCATCGTTCTTTTAGATGTCTGGCCACAACTGACGGATATTTGCAACATCTACAGTCACCATGTGCTTAACTGAAGACAGTACTACATGTGCGATCAGTATTTAAATATGAAACAAACACATAATAAATCTAATTTTGCGGTAAACACGTTTGTTTGATTTTCAAAATGTAATTTATTTAAACCACTACATATGTTTCGCCACACTGTGGCTTCTTCAGGTGAAGAAAATATACAAATAAAAAACACAGTACTTCTTAAATATTAAGTGATTGTAGTATAGTTTTATTTGTATATTTTCTTCACCTGAAGAAGCCACAGTGTGGCGAAACATATGTAGTGGTTTAAATAAATTACATTTTGAAAATCAAACAAACGTGTTTACCACAAAATTAAATATGGATTTTCAACTCCTGACTGCCTCAACAATCAATCACATAATAAATCGTTTTCGTTCTTTAAAGTATGTATACATTTTTCTGGCAGCCTCTCTATTATCTTAAATGATACACTGAAGGACTGTCAAAGTTCAGCTAGTTGAAATCAATCACTATAGCTCTTCCACTTAACCTGTGAATGTGATCCCAGAATAGGCGTGAGTTTATCCCTAGTACTGTGACTGAATTCCCACCTGCTAAAGGCATAGGGTTGCCTGACAACAATCAGCCGAAAATCAGCAGCGTACCGGTTCCTTCTCGCAGATCAATAGACCAACCCACAACTCTTCTGGAATCAGTGGTTCTCACTGCAAACGTGCTAAACGTTCTCGACTTGCCGGTGATTTTTCATCGTCGCCTGATCCAGATGATCATCTGTGTATGGATAAAGATGACTCTCTGCGGGGGATTGAATCATTGCGAATAAATTAATCTTCTAACTAAAAGGAAGAGAAACAACGAGGGTCATAAGACCAGCCACAAATTTGCGTGGGGTCAAACTGAAAAATGGCATTTTCCAGCCAAGAGAAACTCGGCCGTCTAAGCCGAAAAAGAAAGCAATCTCGAAAGCGCTTTTGACCAACAAGTCAAACAACAACCAGCAGCAATCCAGCAAAAAAAAGGCTTAGAAAACTACAGATCAAAGTTGGTACAGCAGTGTATTTTAGGGAAGGAAGGAAGCAGTCAAAGACATGTGAATCTGCTTAGTCTGCGCGATTTTCTACCACGAAAAGTGTATTGGCATCACTGCTCCTGACCAAGACATTTGTTTTAACAATCTCATTTTTATTTTATTCCCTTCTTTTAAATGATGTTTCATTTTTTTTAATATATATTCTAATGTGTATTTTGTAAACAATATAATTCTTAATGAAACATCTTGTCTTGGATCTATTTTTAAATAACAAAAAGGATTACTTATTAATATTACATCTAAATTGTTTCATTTTAGCACAATTGCAATATGAAATCATCGTAGCACGGAACAAAGATGGCTATATCAAGTGCAGATGTTCCTTTTAGGACTTAAGGTGGGCCTTTAGAATTTCGTCTTTCTGGAACCAGTAAAACTATTTTTAACGTTAATAACCGTTTTTTATTCAGATCTTTTGAACGACGTACAACTTGACATACCTTTCCGTTTGAAATTTTTGTGTTGACCCCACCAAAAATGTTTTACTCAAAAAGTTTGCCTCCAAAAATAATGGAATACGTGTTCACAGATTTTGCCATCTATCCAACAGTTTCCGAAAAAACTACCCGGGGTCAGACTTTGTAGACGCCTTATAACATACATAAAGGGTATTCCAATAAGGGTGCTCGATGTTTAAATGTAAATAAAACATATTGTGTACGAGATATCCACTCATTGTTACTTTCCCGTTACGAAGTGAACATCTTTTGTTTGAAAATATGTTTTATAAAATCATTGTTATTCGAGAATTTTTTTTTTTAATTTTTGGTTTATAATTATGAAACGATAATAGTTACAGCAAATGTATGTTAATAATAATTGTGGTGAATGTCAAAATGAACAACTTATAAGTTTTTTTTTTATCTCTTTGGTTTTTGAGTAAACTGACTATTAAAATTAGAAGTATAATTTGCCATTTTCATCTCTTAAAATTTTGACGTTTCATCCGATCCGACAAAACGCTCGATGTACACTTAAAATATGATTGAAATAAATTGATAATATGCCATGAAAGTGCAAATATAAATAACTATACCATCAAATCGGAGAAAGTAACATTATGGCCACATCACCACGTTTTCGGCTTTACTTAATTTGTTCAAAGTGTTCCAAAATCCCAATTTATTTTACAAATTTTCCAAACTTTGAATGTATTTTTAGTTTTTCCAGTTCAAGTTTGAATTGCTGTCATTTCTTTGTCGTCCGTGATTAGGTAATTGTTTTATTGGAAAATCAAAAATGTATAATTTCTTTATTGGAGCTTTGGAAACAAATTGCTTGATGGATTATTTTTATTACAAATTTGTTAAACTTTGAAAGTAGTTTTAGTTTTTCCAGTTCAAATTTGGATTGCTGAAATTTCTTTGTCGTCCATGATTGAGCAATGGTTTTGCTGGTAAATTAAAAAAATTATAATTTTGAATGTTTGCAGATTTTATCTAAAAGCATCATCAATTTTAAGATAATTTGCAAAGTTTTAAGTTTCTAACAACTGTTTTTGTATATTTTCTTAACGCTTGGAAAATTCGCAATTTTTGATTTATAAAAACTTTAATTCAATTGCAATTATTTTGAAATCAAGTGAAAAATGTTAGCAGATTTGAACTAAATATTAAAGCACAAGTAATTTTAAGTAAATTTGCAAAGTTTTAAGTTTTTAGCAATTGTTTTTATATATTTTTTTAACGCTCGAGGAATTCGCAATTTTTGATTTATAAAAACTTTAGTTCTCTTTGAAATCTAGTGAAAAATGTTTGCAGATTTGAACTAAATCTTAAAGCAGAAGTAATTTTTTGGAAATTTGCAAAGTTTCAAGTTTTTAGCAATTGTTTTTGAATATTTTTTTAACGCTCGAGAAATTCGCATGCATGTGAAATTATTTATTATGGATTTTATTTATTTTGCTGAAAGAAAATTGTGTACCGAAATTAAAGAATAATTTTGTATTGTTTTCTTCATCATTTGGTGGATACGGTGGAATGATTTTTTTTTACAGATTTTTTCCGACCACTTGCACATTTCGAAGCAGACGTTGCAAGGTAATTACACGTTTATCAAATTTCAATTGCCCAATCGCCGCAGAGTTTTTAAACTGGAAAGTGCGTGGAGCCTCGTGATTGGCGATTAGATGCCCGAATGCAAGTTTTTTGTGCGATTTCGAATTTTTATCGGCTCGTCTTGCCCTGGTCCGACTGATAACACCAGTCTGCACGTCGCCGCCGCCGCGAACGATGTGCGAATCGCGATCTATTATTTTCCGAAAACCGTTTCTTCGACATTTCGGACGCGGAAAAACCCCGGGGGTTTTCGTCGCGAGCGCGTGTTGCTTCCCTTAAACGAAGGGGAGTACGTGTGAACGTGTGAACAGTTTGTGCAAGACTATCAGTGATGGGTTTACAAGATTTAATACCGTTTTTTTTTTCGGTATTAAACCTCGCAAACTCCCTTGGATTGCAGTGCTTGTGTGGGATTTTCGTTTCCATTCCATCCATCCATCCTGAAGGGGGCAAGAAGGGACGATCTCCACCTGACTTCATATGACATCTTTAGCAAGTTAAGAAGAGGAAAGGTAGGTCCGAGAGTAAGCTGTTGGACGCCGTGCCGTAAGGCTTCTGTGAGTGACTTTCTTTGGTTAATTCGCGCGTCGGGTTCGCGTTTCTCTTCCAGGTTGTCCCCCTTGGTGTTACCGTTTTCCGTTGAAAAGGTGCCACCCGCTCCTCCTTCAGACGGGCCGTTACCGGACGGTAGAGCAAAATGGGTCGGACCTTATAGGGCGATAGGTAGGGAAACAGAGGGGGACTGATAACAACAACATGGATCTTAACACTGGACCGCTTGATCGATCCAGTGTTAATATCTGCAGACCAAAAAATTAAACATCTATATTCAATTGTCTCGCTTATGATTTCAGGGCACCGAGAGTTTCAACACTTACGGTTTTTATTGAAACAATAGGTGGTGCGGTGCGCATCCTACAATTTAATTAGTTTGGTATAAAACGAGATTTTCTCACAGTCACATAATAACCATAATAATGCCCACCCGCCACCCTTTGTCTTCATGTTCACTCAACCTACAAACCATGTTTTCGGTTTTCTGGTAATTCAATTGCAATGCGAGTTAATTCAACACCAACGATTACATAAACAGTGTTTGTAGCTTAAGTAACAATTAAAACCACCACCGAGAAGATCAGCTTCAACCCTCTGTAAAGAGAACCCAAGCAACCAATTTTTCCAGGTGAGGTGCAGAAGATTCGAGCGGAATTACACACTAAATAATTTGCTCGTAATTCTAGAAAATTGATCCCCTTAACCGAAGAGAAGATGAAGTGGAACACCAAATCCCAATTTTTTTATAATAAATTTAATTTATCCATTTGTTTGGATAAATTAAATTCATTTAAAAAAATGATCTAAGTGATCCAAACGCAAGCATTGAAGATAACTAAATGTTCCTCTTAAGCAGAAGATTGCGGATCTGAGTATTGTGCCAAATATCTCTTCATTTTCTCCAAATCAAAAATAATTTTGCAGGTACGAATTATTTTCCTTATTATACATGATTTTCTGAATGTTCTTTAATTTAACGAGTGATTTAATACTTGAAATTCTATTGTTTCGTGAAATTAAAAAATTGGTTAAAACATTTTTTCGTGAAATTATTGTAAACGCCAAAATCGCTCGTTTTTCAAGCCCGAAAATATTTGTTTTTAAATTGCACAACTACCAAATATAAAACGCCAAAATCGGACGTTTTCAAAATTCCTTAATTTAGCGAGTGATACAAGATGTAATACTTAAAATTGTATTGTTTAGTGAATTTAAAAATTGTTTAATACATTTTTTCGTGAAATTTATGTAAAACGCCAAAATCGCACGTTTTTAAAGTCCGAAAATATACATATTTTTTTAAATTGCACAACTACCAAATGTCTTGTCCGATGTTGATGATTATAACGTTAAAATATTGAAAATGTTATGTAATTTAAAAACGGGTTGATAAATATTTAACGGAAATCAACGCAAAACGTTATTAAAATTGAACGTTTTCAAACTTCGAAGATTTATATTGCGATTTTGATTTATAATATTGCACAACTGCCAAACGCGTTGTCCGATTTGGATGATTCTAACGTCAAAGTATGAAAAATTTACAGCAATTTAAAAACGTGAAATTAACATAAAAGGTCAAAATTGCACATTTTCAAAGTAAAAAGAATTAAAATTACAATTTTGATTTTTAATAATTGCACAACTGCCGAACGCGTTAACCATTTTTTTTAATTCTATCGTCAGAATGTACAAAATTTTATGTAATTTAATTAATCATAAAAACATTTTCCTGAAATGAATACAATGCAAAAATCTCACTTTTTTTAAAGTTCCAAAATTTTAAAATTGCGAATTTCATAATTAAATTTTGAACCCAAATGTCGAAATGTGGTAAATTTAGTGTTATTTACTGACTACAAATTGTTTTTATAAAATTAACACAAAATGCAAAAATCGCATTTTTTTACCTTTGTAAGATTTCAAAATCGTGCTTTTGATTTTTGAAATTGTACAACTGCCGAACGCATTGTTCGATTGGGATGATTCCAACGTCAGAATATGGAAAATTTAGTGCAATTTCAAAATTGGTTAATACATTTTTTTGTAAAATTAATGTAAAATGTTAAAATTGCACTTTATTAAAGTCCGGAAATAGAAAATCGCGATTCTGTTTTTTTTTTTATTGCACAAATGCCAAACGCGTTGTCCGATTTTGATGATTGAAACGTCAAAATATTCCGAATTTAGTGTAATTTTAAAATTGATTACATACATTTTTCGTGATATTAACGCAATGCAAAAATTTAATTTTTTTTTAAAGTTCGGAGATTTCAAAATCGTGGATTTGATTTTCAAATTGCACAACTGCCAAACGCGTTGTTAGATTTTGATGATTCACACGTCGAAATATTCCAAATTTAGTGTAATTTTAAAATTGCTTACAAACATTTTTCGTAATTTTACCACAATGCAAAAATCGTATTTTTTTCAACGTTCGAAGATCGTGATTTAGTTTTTGAAATTGTACAACTGTCAAACGCTCTGTTTTATTTTGATGATTCAAACGTCGAAATATGGCAAATTTAGTGTTTTTTAAAACTGATTACAACTTTTTTTCGTTAAATTAACACAATGCAAAAAATCTCATTTGTTTAAAGTTCGAAGATTTCAAAATCGTGATTTGGTTTTTGAAATTGTACAACTGTCAAACGCGTTGTTTGATTTTTATGATGCAAACATCAAAATATGGCAAATTTAGTGTCATTTTAATTACAATTGATTAGAAAATTTTCTCGCTAAAACTAAAATCTCACTTTTTAAAGTTCTAACATTTTAAAATTGCGATTGTGATATTCGAAATTATACAACTGCTGAACGTGTTATCCGATTTTAATGATTTAAACGTCAAAAAAATAGAAAATTTTGTGTTATTATAAACCTGACTACCAAATTGTTTCACAAAATTAACACGCAGATTTTTAACGTTCGAAAATTTCAAAATCGTGATTTTGATTTTTGAAATTGAACAACAGGCCAAAAGCGTTTTTCGATGTTTATCATTCAAATGGCAAAATGTGACATGTAGTGCAATTAAAAAAAAGGTTTACAAATATTTTCGGAAAATTAAAGTAAAACGACACGTTTCAAAATTGCGACTTTGATCTTCTAAATTGCACAACGGCCGAACGCATTATCCGATTTTGATTTCAACGTTAGTATAAGGAACATTTAGTACAATTTAAAAAATTATTTACAAATATTTTTATGAAATCAATGGAAAACGTCAAAATTGCACGTTTTCAGAATTAAAAAATTTAAAATTACGATTTTGATTTTTGAAATTGCACAACTGCCGAACTCGTCATCCGATTTTGATGATTCAAAAGTTAAATTATTGAGAATTTAAATCAATTTTAGGATTGATGACAACATTTTTTCGTGAAATTAACACAATGCAAAAATCGCATATTTTTACCGTTCGAAGATTTCAAAATCATGATTTCGTTTTTGAAATTGTACAATTGCCAAACGTGTTGTTCGATTTTGAAGATTCAAACGTCAAAATATTCCAAATTTTAGTGATAATTTAAAATTGTTAATTTTTTTGTAAAATTAACACAAAATGCAAAAATCTCACTTTTTAATGTTCAAAGATTTTAAAATTGCAATTTCGATTTTTGAAATTGCACAACTGCTGAACACGTATAGTTTTCATGATTCAATGTTAAAATGTTGTAAATTTAGTATACATTTAAAGTGGATTACGAAATTTTCTCGAAAAATGTCAGTGGCGGTTTAAAAAAATAGTTCATTTTGTATTAATATTTTGATGAAAAATGTCCATTATTATCTTTCAGGCTTGGCTCCTCCTTTCTGCAGATATTTCTAGTAAGCAAAGAGAAGACTATCTTTCATGAAACTGGAAATTGTATATCTTCAGCATATTTCTCACCCTCATTCCACGATGCACAGAAAATAAGCTGAGCAGGAGGAAGAGATCAACATTTAAAATTTTAGCAATTCTTAACTGCTTCACTAAATCGAATTCTGATTTCTAGTTTGCAAAGAGAACACCAACTTTAATGAAACTAGAAATTGTACATCTTTAGCCTATTTCTCACCCCCATTTCACGATGCAAGAAAAAACAGGCCGAGCAGGAGGAAGATGTCCACTGGATGGTGAACATTTAACATTTTGTCAATAACTTCTTCAGTGAATCGAATTTTATTTTTCTATTTCAGATTTATCGCAAGAAATTAAGAGAAAAATATATAGAGTTAATAGTTGTAGTGCTTTAGAAGTTGAACGGTGACGGGTGTGTTATTAAAAACTGGATGATGGGTTAGTTAGAAATTGGTGATGGATTATTTTAAGAGAATTGGTGATGGGTTTGGTAAAAATTGGTTATCAGGAATTTATTATTATTATTATTATTATTATTATTATTATTATTATTATTATTATTATTATTATTATTATTATTATTATTATTATTATTATTAAATGGTTGTAGTAGTATTAGTGATTGATCACATTTTTAAAGGTTTTTCTGTTATCTATGTATGTTCTTTTGCTTCAACTTTTTTAAGTCTGATGTGCAAGCAAATTTTATTTCAGCATCAACAGAAGCGTTCCACATGTATTCTCAGCTTTTGATTTACAAAAAAAAATGGTTGTACAAGAGGAAAATGAAGCTCAAAAATTCCTTCGTTTATGTTTAATAAAATTTTTGCTTTTCCAGAAATACCAATATACCATAAATCTCTTTTCTGCTTCTAAAGAAACACAACTTTCTCGGTTATGTTTAACCAATATCCTTTTCAGGTTTTAAATAAACCAAGTCACGCTGCAAAAGCGTTATAAGAAGATAACATCCCTAATTTATGTTTCATCAAATTTTATTTCAGCATTTGAAGAAACGCAAATTTCTCGTTTATGTTTAATCAAATTTTATTTCAGCATTTGAAGAAATACAAATTTCTCATTTATGTTTAATCAAATCTTATTTCAGCATTTGAAGAAACACAAATTTCTTGTTTATGTTTAATCAAATTGTATTTCAGCATTTGAAGAAACAAACATTTCTCATTTATGTTTAACCAATGTCCTTTTCCGATTTTAAATAAAAGAAAACGAGTTGCAAGAGCGTTATAAGAAGAGGGCAATTAATGTTTAATCAAATTTTATTTCAGCATTTGAGGAATTGAAGAAACGCAAATTTCTCATTTATGTTTAACCAATTTCCTTTTTAGGTTTTAAATAAACGAAATTGCGCTGCAGGAGCGCTGGATGGTAGGTTGTAAAAGGGCGGGAGAGCCCTAAAATTCCCAATTTATGTTAAATCTAATTTCTTTTCAGCATTTGAAGTAAAACAAATTTTGCATTTATGTTTAACCGACATCCTTTTCAGCTTTTAAATTAAAGAAAACATAATCCAAGCGGGAACGAAAAATGAATCATTCACAATTATTTACGATTGGAATACCATGCAGTAACGGTCGCAACCATCATCTTTAATAATCAACATTAATCACAACCTCTCTTCTAAAAACTGTTCTTCGTTTAGGGTTGATTTATTGAAGAACTAACATTTAAACCAACCCCAAATGAAGAACTATTTTTAGAAGAGTTAATTATTAAAGATGATGGTTGCGACCGTTACTACGTGTTGATCCATCATTAAACTGTGCTGAAAAAATGCACTATGTTTTAATTATAAACATTTGGATTGAACCGGACTTTAGGCCAGGAATAAAGGTAACATGAGTATGATAGGGCTTCTGGCGAAACTCTCATGTAAAACAAAAGTTTAACGCATCGCTCGACTGTAAAAATTATGAAATTCATGTTTTCTTTTTTCCATTTAAATTAAAGCTAACACTTTTATGACTCTTTGGTATTAATTAATTGGAATGGTATTTTGAAATCTGTTTTTATGCAAACATTAATTATTATTTCTTCATTTAACATCTACAGACAGGATTCTTACTGGTTAGATGATTTTTCACGGGTTCCTATGTGTTTTAAAGGAAATATTTGATAATCCTTGCTGTTACTTTGAATGATTTGTAAATGCTTGATGATTCTTCACAAATATTTAATGTACATAAATTTTACAGTCGAAAGACAGTACCTCCTATCTAAGAGTTTGTTATTAAACTCTTGGGTTAAGGTGATGTGGAAATCTGTCTAAACTGTTTAGATTTTAATCGAAATCGGAAGAATTGATTTTAAGCTATTTAAAAAAATTTAATTTTATAATTATTTAAATTTGCGTAAATTAGAAATTTTTAAACAGTCTTTTTACCTTTTGAAGAAGGCGATGTTTGTGATTTGTGTTTTTTTTAAATACCCGTGGTTAACTAATTGATTTGAAAAACAAATATAAAGCTAAATTTTAAAAGACTAAACAGCCATCTGATTAGAATTATTACAAAAGTTTGCGTAACTGTACAACCACTGCAATCAGAGAGGAAAAGAGAACTTATTACAATAAGACGTGACTAAAATATTTTATGGAAACATTTTCGATCCCTGGAAATTAAAAAGAAGCCTCCTCACAATTCTATAAGAAAGTGTCGATGAAATTAACACATACTTTAAATTCTAATCCCTTTGTGATTTTTTTAAATCAATAATGCAAAAATACAAAAACCTGGTCGAGGTTTAAAAATATAGAAAAAATATACAGGGTACTCTAGTCGAAAGTCAGTTAATAATAGTGATAGGCCAATTTATTTTAAATGTATCTTAAAATGTATAAATCACTATTAATAAAGATATTTGTATATACAGGGTGCTCAGAAAATTCCAAGAACTTCCCAATTTACAGATTTAACACAATTCGTTTGTTTTTTTTTAATTTAAATAACTTTTTAAGAAAGTTGTGATTCTTCAAAATTAACGATCCAAAAATACAAAAACTTGGGTGAGGTTTAAAAATATAGATAAAATATACAGGGCGTTCAAAAAATTTCAACAATTTCCCAATTTAGAGATGTATCATCGATTTAATACAATTAATTTGTTTTTTCTAATCCAAATCACTTTTTAAGAAAATTGTGATTTTTCAAAATTAAAGATGCGAAAATACAAAAACTTGGGCGAAGTTTAAAAATATTGATAAAATATACAGGGTGTTTAGAAAATTTTAAGAACTTCCCAATTTACAGATGTATCATCGATTTAACATAATTAATTTGTTTTTCTAATCCGAACCACTTTTTAAGAAATTTGTGATTTTTTTAAATTAAAGATGCAAAAAATACAAAAACTCGATTGAGTTTTAACAATGTGGAAAAATATACAGAGTTCACCGAAAATTCCGAGAACTTTACAATTTACAGATATATCATTTATTTAACACAATTAGTTTTTTTTTTTAGTTAGAATCACTTTAAGAAACTTGAGATTTTTTTTTTAATTAAAGATGCATAAATACGAATTCTAGATGAGGCTAAGAAACTTAGAAAAAGTTTACAGGGAACTTGGAGAATTCAAAGAATATGCTGCTCTGTAGATGTATCATAGAGTTAGCATTATTCATTTCTTTTTTCAATTTGAATCCCTTTTTAAGAACGTTGTGATATGTTTAATATAATGATGCAGAAATACAAAAAACTTGGGTGAGGTTTAAAAATGCAAAACAAAATATTCAAAGTACTCAAAAAATTCCGAGAACTTGTCAATTTACCGATGTATGATTTGAAAACAAAATTTGACGATTTGCACCATTGTTCAAGTCTATAACCTTGCAGGGTGATTTGCCATACTTGTGAACAATTCACTACAAAACCAGATGTTGCTTTAACAACATTGCTGCTATAACCTAACAAAGTTCGAGCGTCCTATTTAAAGACCCTTTACAACAGTATTTGAACATATCAATGTTGATTTGGAAGTTACGACATTATTCTTCTGGAGTTGCGAATTATGAATGATTTGTATTTATTTTATTCTTATTTTAAATAAAAACGGACAACCACTAAACATCCATGCCCTAGCCGGGATTCAAACCAAGGGCCCTTCGCATTTTGGCGCTCTAACGCACGCCGCCGGAATAATTCGTTATAAATTATACAATTATAAAATTGCCAATTTATATATTTCTCAATTTTAAGATTTTTAAGACGCTTAAGACCCATAATAAAATTTCCATGCCGATCCGGGGCGCGTAAACAAATAAATCTCAAACGGAACGCGCCCACGAAAAGATTAAAGTAAAAAAAAAGAAAGGAAACTTTGGCAAAACTCGGTATTGTTTCGCATTTATGCCGGGGAAAACTTTGCCGCTATCTCCCCCTTTTATCAATTCCCCATGAATGCCCCCGAAGGCCCCTCGGTTATTAATAAAAAGTGGAGATAAATAACGATTAATCATCTGCGTTATTAAATTATTAAGAAAGATAAATCATCCCGGCGATCTATTATTTTTTTCGATAGATAGATGAATTTTCTAAAAATTGACATCCCCATCATGATAAAATATGGTGTCCCTGCAGAGATTTACATAATTGTTACGCCGCTGTGGACATTTTCGGTGTTTTCGGAAAGTTTAAAATTACTTGCTTGAAAGTTTGATTATTAATTTTGGGATGATAATGGATTAAGTAAAATCATTAATCAAACATTACAATCAATTTTAATGTAATTTTTGGTATAGTAGTAGTGGTGGTATTTACATTAAATAAGGACAAAACATATCCCGAATATATAAATATACATTATACATTACATTAAAGGTGCTCTGCTTTTTACAATCAAATAACATATAGCATGTGCAACAAGTGAGGGTTTTCATTTTTAAGTAGTGGTATTTGCTCGGCATTTTGGCTCAAGCGTGTAGGTTTGCGTTTGTGTGTGCACTTGTTAGAGACGTCCCAAAACGTCGTGATACCTGGGGGTAAAGTTTACGCAGAGTGAGAAAGTATTCGGAGAGAACGCGATAGCAAATATACACGTGGCCGCATCACCGGATTGAATATGAATCATCACTTCGCGACCGATTCTGTGTCTATATTTAAATTATGTTCACGCGCCGCTCTCTGAATAATTATGAGTTTTAGCGTCCTCTTTCTTAAAATTGAAGATGTTCGCTGCGCAGTGTGCCACGACATTTTGAGACGGCTATACTTTAGACTAGTGTCTTAACGTGGGCGATATCGCCCCCTGGTTATCTGACAATACGTATTTGGGGGGGCGATGGCCATTTTGTGGGGGCGAATGCATTTTTAATACCTGCCTGCGATATATCTTCCGAAATTAGAACGAAACATTATTAAACTTTGCAAAAATCGCCAACCTAAAGACGATTATTAGAACTTCAAATTTCTTTTGGCTTATTTGTTACATTATTTTCATTTATGGTAAATATTTTTCGTACGAATTGCAGATAGATATTTTATTCGTGTTTATTTTTTCGAATTCCAAATTTCACCGGAAATGTCCATTTTGATGTCTCTCGAGACGATCCGATCATTATTGTAAAATGTAAAGCGTTTTCTTTGTTTTTACTTAACATTTTCTTAAATACGAAAAATATTACAAAAATCTTCATACAAATATTGAAGATATCAAAGACTGCCCATCTTTTCTTAATATATTAACACATCTCGGAATAACGGTGAAAATTATTGCCGGCAATCGAGCGTCCAAACAAGTGTAAACGTATTTTAAATTTTATAATCAAATATTTATTATTGCAAAAGTTGTGCACATTTTTGTACGTGGTTATACAACACCCTCAAAAGTTTAAATTTACTGGGTACAGGCATAAGCTCGCGCAATTGACGCGAACCGTAATGTGTTTTAATATAAGTATTTCATTAAATCCCAGATTTAAAAAAAAATGTATGAAATGATAATGTTACCAACAAAAATTTAATTTTGATTTAATATTTTAATTTAATTTAATTGTACAGAATGCCAAATAAACAACTTATAAACAATTTTTTTCGATACTAGTTTTTGAAAGTATATATGAAGAATATACAATCAAATCAGAGAAAGTTATCAACATTTTTTAATTTTTAATCACTTCTAAATATTACAAGAAAACCAAAATGTTCAAAATTTTGCAAAAAATGATCGAGTTATTTGGCACCTATTTTAGCAATGATATTACAGCTGACTACTTTCTCCGAGCAAAGTACAAGTATTGTTGTGGTGGGGTTTATGGAAATAAAATTAACTGCTGATAATTAATCAGAAGTACATAATATACACCACCACGATTACTCAACCAAATAAAATGGATCACTTAACTAATATAAGTACTGTAATTGTGGAAATTTTGAGTCCACTAGACAATTTTTGAAAAAAAAAGTTTTGTGTCTTATGTGTGTGTTTTGGAGTGTTTGCTTGCGTGTATATGTTGGCAATTTTCGTATATTCTACATTAATATTTCTTAACGCTGTTTTAAAATGCAGTCATTTTGTTTTGGCATTGAAATGGTGAAAATCAAATTTTGGTTATTTTCGTTAACTTGACATTAATATTTCTTAGTACTGTTTTAAAATGCATTAAATTGGCTACGTTTTGACATTTTAATGATCAAAATAAAATAACGTATTCGGTAGTTACGTAGTTTTCCACAATCAAAAAATATTTTGTTGAGTTTGAACTTGGAAAATTTTAGAAAAAACTTTGTTCACTTGGGGTGAATATTTCTTAGCGCTGTTTTAAAATGCAGTCATTTTGTTTTGGCATTGAAATGGTCAAAATCAAATTTTGTCAATTTTCGTTCACTTGAAATTAATATATCTTAGTACAGTTTTAAAATGCATTAAATTGGCTACATTTTGACATTTTAATGATCAAAATAAAATAACGTATTCGGTAATTTAATAGTTTTCCACAATAAAAAAGTATTTTATTGAGTTTGAACTTAGAAAATTTTAGAAAAAATTTTGTTCACTGGGGGTGAATATTTCTTAACACTGTTTTAAAATCAAAAACCTGATTTTATTGACTTTGAATTTGGAAAATTTCAGATTTTGGCAACTTTCATTGACTTGATATGAATATTTCTTAATACTGTTCTAAAGCCCACTAAAATCGACACGTTTTGGCATTTAAATTATCCAAATCGAATAATGCTTTTGGAAGTTAAGCAGGTTTTGAAAATCTAAATCGTTGTTTATTTCACTTTGGCCTTCTAAAATTTCGGATTTTGACAATTCAGATTTACTCGATATGAATATTTCTTAACTGTGTTTTAAAATACACTATATTCGATGCATTTTGGCATTTAATTTATCAAAATAAAATTCCGCTTTCTGAAGGTAAACAATTTTTCAAAATTAAAAAAGTGATTCTGTTGACTTTTAAATTTTCGTTTATTTGAGAACAATATTTATCAATACTTTTTTAAATATTCTAAATTCTCTACATTCCAACATATAAATCATTCAAATAAAAAACGCACTTTAGCCATTTTTTTAAATAAAACACAACATTTTGCTGATTTTGAACTAAAAAAGTAAATTTTGAAAATTAAAATTTGAAAATTAAAAAAGTGATTCTGTTGCCTTTTAACTTTAAAAATTTCGGATTTTTGCAATTTCCGTTTATTTATCAACAATATTTCTCAACACTTTTTTAAATATACTAAATTCTCTACGTTCCAACATATAAATTATCAATATAAAAGAGCACCTAATACTTAAGCCATTTTTTAAAATAAAATACAGCATTTTTTTTATTATTTTGGATTTGGAAAACTTGCGATTTTGTCAAATTCCATTGATTTGAATTGTAATTTTATTAAATAGACTAAATTTGATACATTTTATAGTTAATTTTTACTTTCTCCGTTATGAAGTACGAGAAAGTATTGTGATGGTGATTTTTTTTTCAATTTTTGGATTCCCTAGATGCCATTTCAACAATTTCTGGAAAAAAAAAATGTGTCTGTGTATGTGTGCGTCTGTGCGCGCTGTATCTCAAAAACTAATAAAGCAATTGATATGTAACTTTGAACATCCGTCTTATTTGATAATCTGAAGAACTGAAAAGCTTTTGGTAAAATTTCGTTCACCGGAAATGGGCGTTTACCTTAACTGTTTTTTGTTTTTTGCCAATATTTTCTTAAATATGAAAAATATCACAAAAACATTTAAACAAACTTTCAAGACAACAAAGAAATGAACATCTTTTGTTTAAGACATTTTTCATAAAATTATTTTTATTCGAGAAAAAAATTTATTATTATTTTTTTAATTTTTGGTTTATAATTATATAACTATAATAGTTACAGCAAATTTATGTAAATAATAATTGTAGAGAATGCTAAAATGAACAACTTATAAAGAATAAGTTTTTTCGAAATCCCTTTAATAATCCCAATAATTTTGACGTTTTGAACGTCAGTTTCATCTGAGTCTAATGCATTTAAAACATGATTTAAATTGAAAATAAACCATGAAACCGTAAATATAAATGATACCATCAAGTCGGAGAAAGTAACATGATGGCCACATCACCATTTTTACTTTCTCCGTTACGAAGTACGACAAAGTATTGTGATGGTGATTTTTTTTCCAAAAATTTTTTTTACGGAAATATCCGTTTTGGGGTCCCTAGATGCCATTTCAACAATTTCTGGAAAAAAAAATTTGTGTCTGTGTCTGTGTGTCTGTCTGTCTGTGTGCGCCGTATCTCAAAAACTAATAGAGCAATTGATATGAAACTTTCAACATACGTCTTATTTGATAATCTGAAGAACTGAAAAGCTTTTGGTAAAGTTTCGTATACCGGAAGTGGGTGTTTACCTGAACTGTTTTTTGTTTTTTGCCAATATTTTCTTAAATATGACAAATATCACAAAAATATTTAAACTAATATTGAAGACAACAAAGAAATGAACAACTTTTGCTTGAAAATATTTTTCATAAAATCATTGTTATTCCAGAAAAAAATGTATTAATGTTTTTTTAATTTTTGGTTCATAATTATAAAACGATAATAGTTATAGCAAATTTATGTGAATAATAATTGCAGAGAATGCCAAAACTAACAACTTCTAAAGAATAAGTTTTTTTCGAAATCTCGTTAGTTTTTGTGTAAACCGAGTTTTTGAATTTAAAGTATAATTTTTCCATCTTTCATAATTTTGTTCATTCAAATATGATTTCAATTAAAAATAAACCATGAAAGCGTAAATATAAATGATATTATCTTGTTGGAGAAAGTAACATGATGGCCACATCACCATTTTTTTAATAGATTGTCACAGATTATTTATTGTCGGTATACTTCTACAATTGTATAGTCACACAATACATCGACAAGATTATTGTCTTAACATTCGTGTTTTACTATAAAGTTTTCTTCAGATATTGAACCGCATTACTCTGTGTGATAGAACAAATATTTTGGCAGTGCCAAACATTCAATTATCAAAATGCTCCAAACTGAATTTCCCGTATTTTTGATTCAACGCAATTGAAAGTCATTTTTGAAACCAACGAAAAGTGTTTTATAAATCTTTAAATTTGTATTCTAATTATTGATTGTTTTGATTTCATATCCTGACAAAAATTCCATCCTAACTGTTCCGATTAACATTGTCGTCTTCAGTTTTTAACATTGTCGTCTTTTTTCAAATTAGGAGAAATATTGAGACGTCTTTGATTTTTGATTGTTTTGATTTCATTCATTAATGGTGCTCTGCTTTTTACAATTACAAAACAAACCATCTGGGCTTGAAATTTAGGTTTTCGAAATTTGCCTTCTAAAAAACGTAAAGAAATGTTCATATTATTGTGAAACGTAATAATTTAACTAACCGAATACCATTTTCCAAAATGGGGATTTTGATGTTTGCAAACAGTCGGAGGCCACACTAAATATTTTCAAATGAAACTTTGAATACGAGTCTATTTGACAACCCAAAGTGGGATTTTACCTTCATTAGATTTCCAATGTTTTCTTGAATATAAAAATATTTTTAAAATCCCTATTGTACCATCAATTCGAAGAAAGTTACATGATGATCATATCATTGTGTATAGTTAAAATAATTGTTATTTTACTTTTGCTAACCACCAAACTAAACCTTTTTATTTTAGGGATTACCATGTAATTTTAAGCTTTAAAAATTGAAGTGGGCGAATTAAGAAGCGGACCCGACAAAATCGGCGTTTGGTCCAAAAATAATGAGAAACACTGCTTTAGACCTTTAGAGGATTCCCCTTTCAAAAATTTCAGATCCCGTCCTTGTTATGAAATATACTATAGCTGGCACTCTATCGCTAATCGAAGAAGAGATAATTTCGTAAATATACCCTTTACAAACCTACATGATACACATAACAATATATTTAAAATATTGCTCGTATTCCAGTATTAAGTAATCATATATTCAACATATCCCTCCAATTAGACCACATGAAGCTAAAGGTAGATCAAATAAAGGATACCATTAAAACACAAATCAGTTAGAAAAAATATACCGATAATCCCTTTTCGTTGTTTCAATATCATTACCTGAACCAAATTATACAAGATTTCGCCATATCCTGCTTACATTCGTTTTAGCTTCAAAGAGTTAAATTAAATTAATGAAATCCGCAATACCCTCCGACAGCTTTGACTTATGGAATCTAATTCAGAATGCAGCCGCCGAGTTAATGACTCAAGTTGGGGTATTTAAAACTCTCATTTCGACGATTTGACGTCGGGGCTCCCGGTTAAATTCAAATTCTCCTGAATTCCGTGACAAGGAATCGCTTCAATTAAGCTCGCGGATGAATGGGGCTGTCTTAATTATTCAAATCGACCGAAAAAGCGGTCAAGCTGCACGATACGTGGCCACATTTCGTAGCTTTGAATGGATATTGTACAATCAGGAATATTGTATTGAGCAGTAATTAATTATATCTGTAGAATGCAATCTATTTAACGTTCTTATTTATATGATCATATATTTAAAGTCATTGTATGGTCGGCTGTTTAAAACTTAAAATCGCATGAATCAGACACATCCTCTATTTAATACTGTTGGATAATGATAAAACGAGATGGTTATAAAGTGTAATAAGGTGTGATCCACAGAATTTTGTTTCTGAGTTCAAAATTTAATAGAGTTTAATTTAATTTAATTTAATTCATTTTTTTTAATCTAATTCAATTGAACTAATCTAGTCTGATGACGTAATATTATGCGACATACCTCATTAATCTCACAGCCAACTCTGAAGCAAAATTTCTTACAATTCTTATTACGAAAATGCATTAGTCACCTTCAGCTTTCACCGGTGCTAGGCTATAGAGAGCAGCCGCAAAAAGTTCGATAAAAAGTAAGTATGCTGCCCTCTGCAGCAAAAACATATTTTTCAATATAATCCTACCGATATTTAATTAATAGAGCCCAATTTATTTGCACCGAACACACCGCCCTGCACATCTAAAGCAATTTTCTGTATCATTCACATTCGTCGAACTTCTATCCATCACCCCTTTATAAGAAAAATGAAATATAAAAGCAACAATGTTATTCTCCTGCATATAAGAATTTGTCTGATACATACTCGGTGAATCGTAAGCTTCAGGTCTAATGGCTTCATGCAAAAAAATCATGACTCAACTCTCTGTTTCTCGCAGACAATACACAAAACTTTCAGGATTTCAGCATCTACAAATTGCGCTAATAAAACCGATTTTATGCAAGGGCACGGATCTCATGTTTCCCAGCCAAATCATCAATTTTAGTTCTCTTTGCTTCTTACTTTTACAACTTTCTGCTCCATGCAAATAACGCCATAACTGCCTGCGCGTTTGCAGAATACGGTTTTGAGTAGTGATTCCATTAAGTTTACAATGAAACATTGACGCCAAGAGGTGATAATAGTAACAAAGGTGAACTCATTTGTAACTTAAAATAGTTATTTGTCTACCTAGTGTACAGGGCAAATACACTTTCACAAGAGGTAGATACACAATGTTTTCTTTATCAAAATAATCGATATTTAATATTTTTGGTCGAATAATTTTAATACCATCAACTCAGATATACATAGATAAGTTTTTCATACATAAATAGATACTGGATGGTGCTGTACCTTAAATTTTTAAACTCCAATAAAACGTCTGTAATCACAACAAACAAATTTTTGTTTGCTACTATGGCTCAGTATTTGTGTTTTTTTTGACATGGCGTCCTATATCAAATTCATTTTAACCCTCCTGTTGTCAAGTTTAGTGTGGTTTAATAATGGTGAAAGTGCAAGCGAAGCGTGTAAATTTCAGCGAAATTTATTAGCGTCGTTGGTATCGATCCACAAAATTGGAGAAAATAAAACAACAAATGCTGCAACAAAAAAACAGAAGGAAAAAGCAAAGGATTCCACCACCCAGACATTTAATGCACGGAAACTAAACACGTGCAGAGAGAAAGAGATTCTCCAAAAAAATGTGGATAAACATGAAGCATGGAATAAGGAAGAGTGTTACTGAAAGTAAGAGAGAACTGTTTAAGACTGGTGTAGGTATAGCGAGTATGCCAGCTGAAGATGACGATTTTATGTTATCATTGATGAATAAGAAATCGGTGCTAATGGTGCAAATGCATCCATGACTTCTAATAAATTATTAGCCATATCAATTAATACTTCCAATAACAGACACACGTTGTTGCAAATTGCCAATTTTATAGGTTAGAATCCGAATCTTAAGATGCCATTTTTGGCGTCTTATAATGTAAAACCTTCTCACGACTTTAAGATCTGATTTATGGTGGAAGACTTTAAGAACGTCTTATTTTCAAGGTCGGTTTTATCTACTTAAGATTCGTTGGAGAGATCGGGCGTTACATATTTACTTATGTAGATAGATAGATTAGAATACAATGAATGATTTTTTTATGTATTTTCGGCATAAATCAACTCGATGTTCTACCCTTAAACCCGAACCTGGTGTATTTGTTTTACTTTGAAGGTGACGGGGACGAATTGTCTTCTACAACATTTTGATTATCTTGTAAAATATTTTGGATATTAAGGATGAGTCTTTGAGACCAGTTTTTGAATGTAAAGGCGAGCTAATTCAAATCCAAGTTTGTTTAAAAAATTGCTTCTTATCTTGATTTTTCGTTGCTAAAAAATAGCACAACAGAGTTAATTACAGATTGGTCTAGAATTTCATAAAAAATCATGCAAAGACCATCACCAAGTTTTTCTAGTGATCGAGTAACTGTGAGAAAAATCATCAAATGCGTCCACTCTACCTTTAGTTGAATTATACAACTCAATTATTTCTGGTTTATTTGAATCTGGGTTGATAGTCCTCGGCGAATACATAGTTGGTATTTTTTTCTAATATTCAGTTATGAAAGAGAATTCGTTAGAGCAGCCAAGTTTGGCTTGCCAAAGTTTACAACAATAAAGGTATGCAATTATGGTTTTAGCAGGTGGCATTTGACTTCATGTAAAACAGTTTTTTTCCTTAAATTATATCATATTATGATCTGCATTCTCAACATCGGATTCTTTGACAGAAAAACATTTACTTTCATGCTCAGATATTATTTCCAAATTATCCTCAAATTCAAATAAATTTTCCGCTTATAGGTTTCTACTTCTCCCAGACAACGGAGCACTGCCTCTTCAAAGTTCAATTAGTATATTTCATTTTTTTAGTTGTCATATTTTTTATTACAGACAGGCAAATAGATATGACAAGAAAAAAAATAACAGTCGTACATGATACAGGGGTAATTAGGCATTTTGAATTGTAATTTAGGACAACTTATTACCTCTATTCCAAATGTATTACAGTAATTATTGATCTCTTCCAGTCATTTTTATTATTTTTTTTTATTTATTTTTTTTTTTGGCTTAGGAAGCTGGTCCATTCTGCCTGAGGTACCATTTAACTATTTTTGTATTGATTTCTCATATTTATTTATATATATAATCATTATTTATACACTGAACATCCATGGACCTAAACGGCCACTTCTTCATTCGAAAAAAGTGACCACCCGGATGGGATTCGAAGTTTATTTTGTTGTTGTTATATTAATATTGTATCTTATTTTCAGTTGTTCACTGTAAATGGATATAAAATACAGAGGTTACTTTAATTTCTTTAGATATAAGTTTTCCTATTTTACCATATTGTGAGCAACTAATTAATAAATTATCAAGCCAATTCACGGTAAAGGACCCCGCACAATTTATAAGGAAAATGGGTTTCGGTCAAATTTCACCAAACTTTGGTAGAACATTCCTCAGACCATCCCAAACAAAAGTCTCAATTGGCGCAAAGTCTGAAAACCCCTAGTTTAGAAGCCACGCAAGGTTGAAACAACGTTTGAAGGCTATTTTTCAAATCGAATAACATCAAGATGTTCTAAGTTTGTTTCATGTACTTGATATTGTTTTTTTGTCAATATTATTGTTTGAAAGAGTGTGTCAAGATTGTATTTGTGTATAGTATGTTAGGTAACTAAATCATAAAAAAAATTAAAAGTGCCGATTTTTTTAAATTGATTTTCTTATCATAAGAGATATATAAAGCCTGTTAAGGGCAGACTTTTACATAATTTTATACTAAATAATAAAATTATTATTATTGTTTCATGGCAAACTATTACTTTAGTAAATAGAGTATACAATTTATAACTACACAGTTATTTTTATAAATAAGTATGGATATATATGGATTAAAGAGAGAGTTACGAACAGGTTGAATATTTATATATTCAGGCTATATTTCGTTTTTTGAATTTATATATTTTTCTTATAAAGTCTTAGCCAATTATAGTTTCCATAAAAACAAAAATTAAAGTAATATTTCAATAACACATGCTGATTTTTATAATTTTATAATTTAGTGTAAAATTATCTAAAAAAATGCCGGGAGGAGTTTTTGTAACTGATTTTTATTTTTTATGCGGATATTACTGAACCGATTTCAATATACAAAATACGTCCTAGGATACAAGAATATTCTACAAAATATCCTAACTTAATTAGTAACTGAGCTATAGAAGACGGGATGTGAAATGCATTATCTTGCTACCGTAATTCTGGTGGTTGCGCTGGGTAACACATGATTATTTTAATAACTATTCAGAAGTATAATAATAAATAACAACAGTAATTGTAATTACAAAATATGTTATGTCAAGAAATTGTTTTTCAAAGTCACCTTTGATTTGTATTCATTGAAATGGCTATTGGAATAATTGATAAAACAAGTTTTCTGCAAATAACTTTTACTGTGTTAGGAATTGTGATAGGGTTGTAATTAGAAAAAATGTTTGTTTTTTATTCCGCATAAAATGATATAAAAATATACAGGTGCTCCAATTAAAAATAAGAAAAATAAATGCTTTATAATTCGAAAATTGACGCTAAATTTTGGACAATCTGTATAACTCATATCAATCAAACATGGTTAACGGGACTGTCAGACCTTGTTTAATACGTACCTTGTATAATTTTATTAACGAGATACTATTTTCATTTCATTGAATTATTATATTATAATTGGGTTGAGTTTGTATCAGAAATGCCTCGTGCATGCCAAATTCTGTACTCCGCCCATGGGTTTTCTACAATATTGTTTTTATTCTATTGTGTGATAAACGTTGTACTTTTGTAGAAAATAAAGACTATTATTATTATTATTATTATTATTATTATTATTCATTTTTGAAACCAATGGTACAAAACTGATTTTTTTTTAATTTTAATTTTTCTTTTCGCTGATATCACTGAACCAATTTCAATAACATTTAAGAAGTGTGTGAGTAACCATAAAAAGTACTCAAATAAGCAACAAAATATATAGCACGTAACCTAAAAAGATATATCACTTTTTTGGGACACCCTGTAAAATCTACAATTATTTCCTGAAATACACCCTAGGATTCAAGTAAAGTCTGCAAAATATTAAAATCCTAACTTATTTAGTAACTGAGCTATAGAAGACGCGAGGGTAATGCAGGAACCTGTATAAGTATAGACATGATAAACAAACAAATCAACACATTCACAGGGTGGCATGTTATTGTGTTATTTTATCAGGTTTTTATATCCATTAGTCCTTTTAGACTCGTTTACAAATTGCCAAAATCTCTTAAATTGTTTACTATCAACAGCATATTGGTTGTACTCAAATCTTCACACTTATTTAAAGGTATTATAATTTCAATTGGTAATATAAATGAGCTTTTTACGTATAACGAATTAACTACATTAGTTCAGAATTAAATCATTCTGGATATCATCTACTGGGAACAAATATACCCTGCGTTCAACATTATTTGGTAGGCATTTGAATTTGGCGCGTTGTTTTCATATTGCAATGTTGGTACCTTGCGTGCGAAATTGTCAAATCGATCATTAGCACCCATAGAATTAACTGTCAGTGCGATCGTGTGTGCGTGTACTTTATAGATATTTAGTTCTCATCTTACTGCAGATATTTTATTGGTGTTAAAAAATAACCACATTAACACATGCAAACCTTAATAATTAAATGTGATTTTAGGTTAAGAATGCCGTTCGAAGATCACCACAACAGGTTTATCCTTGAAGCATATTTTCTAACAGGGACACGCAACGCAGAAGGGAGTTAGAATTATTCCTATCAAAATTGCGAGGAACAATTTCATGAGCAGTTTCCTGATGTTGAGTTTGGTCACAATTACTTTGTGCAACATGTTCGCCGTATTGTTACCAGATTCCATGAAGCGTTTCCAAAGGAAAATCTGCAGGCCGACCTACTGTCCTTACGCAAGCAGTCGTTGCAGATATTCAACAAAGACTAGATGTAAGTCCGAAGAAATCGCTCCGATGTTTGTCTGCTCAGACAAATTTTAGCTCGGTACATGTCAGAAGGCTTGCAAAAAAATTTTACATTTACATCCGTACAAGTTAACTGCAACTCAACAGTTGCTACTGCCTGATTATCCTCGCCGAGTGCAGTATTGCAATGGATTTTACTAGTTCCTGAATGATTTGTTAGATTTAACGTTCTACAGTGACGAAGCTTGGTTTCACCTTAGCGGCTATGTGAACTCGCAAAACCATAGAGTGCGGGCTGCAGAAAACTCCCACATATTTGTTGAGGTTCCGTTACATCTTCAGAAGGTTGGTGTATGGCTGGCAATGTCCCGAAGGAGAATCTATGGCCCTATTTTTTTTAATGACAATATTAACGCAGCTCGCTATCGGGAATTACTCTTGAATCCTTTTATCGAACAACTTCATGATGATGAATTGCAGCAAGGATACTTTCAGCAGGACAGAGCTACTGCGCAAACTGCAAATACAACGTTAAATCACCTGCGGCAGTTCTTCGGAGATAGGTTAATTAGCAAAGATCTATGGCCATCTCGCTTACCCGATTTGACACCGCTGGACTATTTTATGTTCGGATATTTAAAAAATAAAGTGTATACTGAGTCGCACTTTACAAGAACTGCGCAATACAATAAAAGAAGCGGTGCACAATGTTACACCTGAAATTCTACAAAATGTCTTTAACAACATGAAACGCCAGGTAAATTTGTGTTTGGATCAAAATGGGCAACACTTTGAACATCTGTTATAGTTTAGTTCAAAATAAATTCCCTAATAGTCCTGCCACTGGTAAGTACCAACATTAAAAAAAAAAATTAGGAGCGGGAAATTCAAACAGCTATCAACCAATCACGAACACAGTGTATTAATACTTAATGGGCTATCAAATTATGAGCTAATAACTACGGTGTTCTATTAAAAACAATTAAGAAAGTGAGCAATTTGCGCATACCTATCATCCTGTATAATACTTTGATTTATGTTTCAGATGACAAAATCATTTTGAAGGCTAAACATCAATAAAACTCCAAATCTTCACCAGGTGCAGGAGAGAACTTTAACAATTTTGTTCATCATATTTTTGTATAAACAACTAAATAATACGAAAATGGCACAGTTTCAACCCCTGCATCCTGAGATCGTTTTAATCACCAGGTAACAAGGAAGCTTAAAAAGCTAAAATGTATCTCGGTAACTATAAGAGATAGAGAGTTGGTTAAATTAAGCGAATATTTCATGGTGAATTAACAAATTTAAAAATGAATTTCAAATGTTCCGACTTCTTTCAGAGATATTCGAAAAAAAACCCAAAAAAATCAATTTTATTTTTACGGCTTTATTACTGGTTATTGTGAAAAATATTTTAACCCTTTGCACTCGTATGTCGTCTTATTGTCACCACAATACATTTTGTCACTGTGCTCTCAAATATAAATATCGTATGTTCATTAAAAAAAACCTCAAGTGTGCCATGATTTTTTATTTTTTTAAATATAAGTTGGCATACATGTTAGGAATTGACATACAAAACGTCAGATCTTTCTAAAAATCACAATTATTCCGTGGTCACAATGGTTTACAGCAACCAGCAAAAAATGTTACTAGTTGAAAGTTATTTCCGAAATGGGACTAAATGCGAAATGGGAAATGGTGAACGAAAATTGGGTGTATTCATTCGACGCACCTTTGGCTGAGTTTCAGGAAGAATTTCCCATTATTTATGATGAATTTAAAAATACCTTATCATGATCTGTTATATCTCCGTAAACCAGAAAGTGCTAGACCAGTCAAACGTATTCAGGATGCTATTAACACAGCCCAAGAAATTTTGGAGGATGAACCTACGATTTCTCCGTATCGTTTGTCACAGCAAATGAATTTATCGGTAGGAACATAACATAAGTAACATAACCTCAATATGTGTTACAAACTTAAATTTAAAAAAATAAAAAAACCTTGGCACACTTGAGGTTTTTTTTAATGAACTTTACGAGTGCAAAGGGTTAATATTTTAATTTTAATTAAATAATTGAAAGAATATATTCTTAGAACTGACAAGTGCTGGTAGAGTATATATTTCATATTTTATTTATTTTATATTTATTTTTTATTTTTATGTATTCTCTGTACTTTTTATATTATAAATTATTGACAAATGTAAACCTCTATGCTACTAATATAATAAAGACTATTGTAATTTAAACCTTTTTCAATACATATAAGCCAACAGCAAACTTTGCAAATTCCACCTCGTAACGAATTTACTAATTAACACTATCACACCAACTTACCAAAAACGATAAGACTGGTTTCTATACAACTTCTAACATAAATTCATTAGCTATTTATGTAATGATAATTTCATTTAAAATATTCTACACGTTTGATTGAATTCCCGTTAAAACATAACTATTAAAAATTTAGAGACTAACCTTTGGATATATTGTTTACAATTCTAATATCTACATTCTTTGATAAGGTCGCGAGACCGAAACATGTTGGAATTATAAACAATATATCTGTGAAACAAGCAGTGTTAAGTGATTCAAATTTCAAGAATATTCCATGTAATAAATAATAATAACTTACCCAAGATTAAAATATATATATTATTTATATATCATAATTTAAAAATAAAAATTGCGAATTCCAATTACGCTTCAAAAATCACTCAACACCGAAACCATGGCAAAAAAAATCACATGCAAGAAACGTCTAATAAACTACTTTATAATATATGATAGGAAAATTACTTTTCTTTGCTTCTGTTCTGGTGGACTCGTTTCAGCGAGAGGACAACGTGCGTTCACTAGTGTTCACGATGAGGCGCGAGGCGTCGCGACGCGCTGCGGAATACTAGAGGGCCGCGTCGCGCCGCCGTCTTATATGTACGGGTTTTTTCTCTGTTGGGCGCTGCGCGGGCGTCCCTACGCTCATCATACGCGCCGCCACTGCCCCAGCATTTGTTGATTCCCCCGGTGGAAAAAAAGGAGGCGACCGCACGGGGGGATCGCCGGTGGAAACTCAAAGAGCGACGGAATGCCCGGAATTTTCCGCCCGGGAAATCCCCGCGCCCGGAATTCTAATATGACATTTTCAGCTCTTTGAATTTTTTACGCGAGTAATTTTAATTATATCGGGGAATTTCAACTAGATGACCACAGTGAATCCACAAATTAATTTCTAACAAACAAACAAAAAATTAATAATTCCCATAATAGGAATGAAAATGATGATACTACGGTGGCGGCTGGTGAGGTGGTTCATAGTGCGGCCACGGTAGTACAGGTGGCAATAAAGATGGGTGCGGGTTTGTCGAATAATTCGCTCTAGTGAAATTGTAAACATTATCTCTGTGAAACAACCAAATGTTAAGTGTTCTAATTTTTAAAGATTATAATGCCACAATAGACAATCTTACTGGCAGTGGCGTTCCCTGCCTAAGTTCGGTGCGCCTCCTTGGCCGCTATAATTTGAGTTTTATTGGACAAGTAACAAACCTAAAATGCACTTTTCGCCCTTATTGTCGGCGCCCTACAAAATATTGCCTCCCCACACCGCCCTTTAACCCAAGCCAGCCACTGCTTGCTGGAAGTCAAGAATTTTCCAAGAATTTTTGCTATGGAAATTTTTTTCGGAGCTATTTCAAGGAGTCTTCGCGGATTTTTTTAGGGATTCTATTACCAAGACTTTTTGCAGGAATTTTTTTAGAGCTTTTTCGGGCCTTTCTTTGTTTTTTTCAGTACTTTATTTAATTTTTTTATTTTTTATTATATTTCCTTTATTCACTTTAGCCACATTTTATACAATGAAAAAAGAAGTAGACACTGGTACAGTAGATGGTACAGTGAATGAGAGCGTCAATTAATAAGAATAACAAATACCATTTGAAATTTAACTATTGTTAAAATAACATTTAGAAACATTTATATATCAATTTTATTTTCAGGACTTTTTCGGGACTTTGGAACTTTATTTTCACAACTGTTCCTGTCAGGAAGCGTTTTCAGGGCTTTTTCAGGATCGTTTTCAGAATCTTTTTTACCTTTTTTCAGGACTTTCTTCAGGATTTTTTTTTTCTGGTTTTTTGTTCGAATTTTTTTTTAGTCTTTTCGAGGACTTTTTGTTCAGGAATTTTTATTCAGGACTTCTATTCAAGACTTTCCTAAGGCTATTTTTCATGACTTTTTCGGCATTTTTTTATTTTTTTAAAACTTCTTTCAGGATTATTCCAGTTTAGGATTTTGTTTGGGACTGAAAAACTGTTTTTTTCAGGACTACTAACAAGACTGCTTCTTCGAGGGCATATTTTTTGGAATTTTTTGCAAGACCTTGTTCAGGGCTTTTTCAAGACTATTTTTAGAACTGTTTTTTCAGGACACTTTTTTCAAGACTTTTTCAAGACTTTTTTTAGGGATTTTCTTAGGCCTTTTCAGGATGCTTTTTAGGACATTTTCTGGACTTTATTTTAACAACTTTTCTTTTCAGAGAATATTTTCAGGGCTTTTTTCGGGACTTGTTTGGGACTTTTATAAGACTTTTTAAGGATCTTTTCAGGACTTTCTTCGGGTTTTTTTCGGGGTTTTTAAGGCGTCTTTCAGGACATTTTTACAGGACTTTTTGATCATGGCATTTTTTTCAGGACTTTTCACCAGGATTTTTTTCGCGATTTTTCAGGACTGTATTCAAGACTTTTTCAGGACTCTTCTTCAGGCCTTTTTGCAGGACTTTTTTAACGCCTTTTCTAAGGCCTTTTTAGGACTTTTCTAGGACGAAAATTAAAATCCAAATTAAAATCAAAATCAAAATTTAAAAAAAACAAAAACAGAATCAAAATTGAAATCGAAATTAAAGTTGTAATTACAATTACAATTGAAAAAAAAATTAAAATCAGTATTGAACAAGGTAAACAAAATATTATCATAAATCGCGTTCTGTGAATTAAAGCGCGAATTAGCGTGTTTAATAACCATATTAATGCTGCCCATAGAATTAAATAATGCGCACATTAAAACATTTTCATGAACAAAAATAATTTCGACATTAGCTGGATTTAAACTTTAATTATTTATTTCAATTGCCTAGTCCATTTCCATATCGCTTAATGTTACCAATTTTCTCATCTGCGTTTATCAAAAAGCGACATTCGATGATGAAACATAAACGTAAGATCGATGAACGCCGATCCCGCCTCCCCTGTTCCATTTTCCGTCCGAGATTTTCATAATCCTCCCCTTCAGCATCCGACAGTTGACTCTGCAACTTTTTAATTGAACTCGAGAAAAGTCGCTAATTGTCCTAATAATTTATTTGTAAACCCCGTCCGGAAGTTACGTGTTTTTACGACAGCCGTAAAAAGTTCAACATTCATTTCCATTTCGCTTCGACAGCGCTCCGTGTTTATTTCTCCGTCTTTTTTTACGGAAACACGGGAGGCGAATTTTAATTGTAAATACTACGCCGTTTTCCTTTTTGAAATGGGGGAAAATCTGCATGGATTTCAATAGTAAATGAATTAGCACAAACATTGGCTTGTTGTTTAGATTTTGTAAATACTAAACGTTGACCCTTACTGTATATTAAGATGGATTGAAAAATGTTGTTTTATAACCACATATGGATTAAAATTATATTTGTTAATTTTTCAATTCATAATTAGCAGAATTTTAGAAGAAAAGATCAGGTTATTGATTTTTACAGGAGATATTTTTTTTGTTTTTAAGGAAGGATGATTGACGGAAATTTGGGTTGGGGAATTATGATATGGGAACATTGGCTTAGACAGTGTAGGTCATTCAGCCACAACCGATTATTTATAATATATTATTCACATTAAATGAAAATAGACATCCACAAACACCCATGCCCTCGCCGGGATTCTAACCCAGGACCCTCCGCACTAGTTCTGGCGAGCTAACGCACGCGGCTAGTGGGCCGGCTAAGAGATATTTATATTCTGGAAATTTTCTGAGGAAATTGTCGCAACGTATCCATGTATTTGATCCTAGAGTTGTACCAAGCACTCTAGGCATGTTGTGCAGTAGCCACCTTAAATTCAATTGGCTCCAGGGATGTGTTGTCGTGTGCTCTTTCTCACCGTGCATAAAATTTACACACACACATCTCGAGTGCTCAGTAATACTGTACTCTGGTTCCTAATTTTATAATACTTCAGGGCAGGAAACATCTTTATTCAGACACTAACAAATCTTTACATTATACACCTATCCCCCGATTTACACGGTACTTGTTTTACACGTTTTCGCTTTTACACGGTTTATGCTACTCTGTGATTGAACATGCGCAGTGTATATATCTCACGAGGAATCCCGAGCTTATGTGCTGACTTGCTGCACACGCACACTGTGTCTGTATTTCTTCGCATAAAATTAAAGTTTTATCTACGGAAAATTGTATTTGAGTGAAAGTTTCACAGTTTCAGAAAGATTTAATTTTCCATATTCGTAAATTACAAGTGTAAAAAATGCGGGAAATTTTGGATGGAAATGATGGCAATTTACCAAATAGGTTTAATTAAAATAAAAAAATTAAAACATTTTAATTTGAATAAAAATTAATTATTAAACTTTTTTAAT
Organism: Ocypus olens; assembly: GCA_910593695.2. NCBI lineage: Eukaryota > Metazoa > Arthropoda > Insecta > Coleoptera > Staphylinidae > Ocypus > Ocypus olens. The sequence goes on from OU343048.1 coordinate 21,111,596, forward strand.
TTTCCCTCCAAAATTTCCCGCATTTTTTCCCTCTGAATTTTACTTTAATCACAGCCAAATTAACATAAATTTAAAAAAATTATAGGCTTATAATGAAGAAAGAAGTTAAAAGAAAAGTTATTTCTTTAGAAACTAAAATCGAAATTTTTGATCGCTTACGAAAGGGAGATAGAGTAGTAGATGTTGCAAAATCATATAGCATGAACGAAGCTACAATAAGAACTATTAGAACAAATGAAAACACAATTAGAAAGAGTGTTGCAGCTGGCAATACCACGAGTATGGGCACAACATCATACACCAGAAATATCGCAATGGAAAAAATGGAGAGCGATTACCATTTTCTTCTTCAACTGAAAAGAAGCCAAATTTTTTGGCAAGTCATGGCTGGTTTGAAAGATTTAAAATAAGACATTCTTTACACAGCTTAAAATTAAAAGGTGAGCTGGCTTCTGGCGACGTAGATGCAGCCCAAGAATATCCAGCAAATTTTGCAGAAATTATTAACGACAATTCATACACCCCTGATCAGGTTTTCAATGCTGATGAGTCAGGGTTATTCTGGAAAAAAATGCCTAAAAGGACTTATGTCTCAAAATTGTATAAATCGGCTAGTGGTCATAAAGCAGCAAAATATCGCATAACAATTCTTTTCTGTAGCAATGCTTCAGGAGATTATATTATCAAACCATTAGTGATTAACAAATCAAAAATGTCCCGTGCCTTTAAAGGAGTAAACATCAATAATCTTCCCGTTTATTGGAGGGCTAATAAGAAAGCGTGGGTTACTGCTGCAATGTTTACTGAATGGTTTCATGAATGTTTTATCCCAGATGCCAAAAAATATTTAAGTTGAAAGGGATTGCCTTTTAAAGTGCTTTTGTTAATTGACAATGCGCCGGGTCACCCACAAGATCTAGAATATGAGAACGTTGAAGTAAAATTTTTACCAAAAAATACAACTTCATTATTACAACCATTGGAGCAAGGCATAATTTCTACTTTTAAAGCTTTGTACATAAAACGAGCCTTTACATATATTTTGGAACAAATGGAGAACAATTAATCTTTAACAGTTATTAGTGCTTGGAAAAATTTTACAATATTAGACTGTGTGAAGCATATCGCCTTATCATACACTGCGATTAAGCAAACAACGCTCAATAGCTGTTGGAAAAAATTGTGGCCAAATGTAGTCAAAAATGAACATTCCATTTCAACGTTAAATGATGAATATTCGCAGTACAGAAGGCGCATTCATTGGGCGGAGAAGGTTTTGATGATTTTACTGTTGATGATATCGCAGAGTTAATGGCTGATAAAGAACTAAGTGAGGATGATTTAGTTAACTTAGTTTGCGAAAGTGAGTCTGACAAATCTGATGAAGAGGAATTAGTACCAGTAACATTCACTGCTAAAGTCATCCGCGAAGGACTCGCATTGGGAAGAAAGCTGGGTAATCATTTTATACAAAATGACACAAACGTTGAAAGGGCTTTACGATTCCAACGTGACATAAATCGCTGTTTGGCTCAACATGAAGAAGTTTACAAAGATCTTACAAAAAATTCGAAGCAATTGTTAATAACCGATGTTATTACCATCCCTCATAATGTAAATATTTCTGCTTCAAACATCGAATCGGCACAAATAACTTCGAGTGATGAAAGTGAATTCGAACCTTCGATTCCGAAAAAAATAATGAGAGTAATTTCTGACAGTGATGAAGGATAATAAAACACCTTTGGTTTTATTTTTTGTTCTTCTGTTTAATGTATTGTAATTAAATAAAAAAATGGTGATGTGGCCATCATGTTACTTTCTCCGACTTTATATTTACGTTTTCATGGGTTTATTTTCAATTGAAATCATATTTTAAATGTACATCGAGCGTTGCGTAAACTCGGATGAAACTGACGTTTAAAACGTCAAAATCATAAAAGATGGAAAAATTATACTTCAAATCCAAAAACTCGGTTTACTCAAAAACTAACGAAATTTCGAAAAAATCTTATTCTTTAGAAGTTGTTAATTTTAGCATTCTCTACAACTATTATTAACATAAATTTGCTGTAACTATTATCGTTTCATAATTATAAACCAAAAATTAAAAAAAAAAAAAAAAAATTTCTCGAATAATAATAATAATAATAATACATTTATTGACGTATTCAACTTTTTACAAGAAATACATAAAAATAAGAAATGCTCTAAAAATAATATAAACAAAATTATACCAGTTTACAAAATATCATGTAATCAAAGTGTAATAACCCTAAAATAAAGGAAAAAGAAAATGAGATTCAAATTTCAACTGTGGAAGAATTAATTGGTAATGATATCGGATAATAGCAGCATGCAACGATTCCGAAAGATATGAATTGGTACATGAAAAATATCAATCTTACTCGAGAGAGAATTAAAAATAATCATTGCACGACACACAGGGCTATTCATTCCATAGTTAGATGGGTGGAATGGAATTCTAAATAAATGCAATGATTTTGCATTTGCATTGCAAATAGCAATGATTTTATGAAAAATATTTTCAAGCAAAAGATGTTAATTTCTTTGTTGTCTTCAATGTTTGTTTAAATGTTTTTGTGATATTTTTCATATTTAAGAAAATATTTGCAAAAAACAAAAAACAGTTAAGGTAAACGCCCACTTCCGGTGTACGAAATTTTACCAAAAGCTTTTCAGTTCTTCGGATTATCAAATAAGACGTATGTTAAAAGTTTCATATCAATTGCTTTATTAGTTTTTGAGATACAGCGCACACAGACAGACACACACACACACAGACACACACACACACACACCCACACACAGACACACACACACAGACACACACACAGACACAAAAAAAAAATTCCAGAAATTGTTGAAATGGCATCTAGGGACCCCAAAACGGATATTTCCGTAAAAAAAATTTTTGGAAAAAAAATCACTTTCTCGTACTTCGTAACGGAGAAAGTAAAAAAACAGTGTTTCCGTAATATATTACATATTTTAACCTGTCAATGCATTTTATTTTTATTTCTGTGTACACCTAAAAATATTGAAAAAAATCACAACTGTTAAATAGCAAAATTATGCATTTTCTGCAAGCTTTTCGATTTACACGGTTTTGACTTAATTTTCGATTTACACGTTTTTCTCAGGAACGTATCTACCGTGTAAATCGGGGGATAGGTGTATTCTTACAATTTGAAGTTATAGGGATTGGTCTGTCGGGTCTTTCTGCCCAATAATATTTAATTTTCCCAAAGATCGTTTATTTTTAGTATACAGTCTGTTTCACTTCTCAACTGCCCTGTATCTTAAGACTTAAAATGTTTAACAAGTATACGAGTTGTATTGGTATTTTTAAATAATTTTACTGCTATACTGGAGCCTACTGCGACAAAAATAAAAGCAAAACGAATAAAAAGTATAGTAGCTCTGGTTGTAAAGAAAATAATCATCAAATCGTCTAAATAAAAGAAGTGTTTTTATTACCTCTTTAATGTCGAGTCCACACGTTTCTTTATTTATTTTCAGGCTAATTCCCGAGCAAATATGTACAATACTCTTCATAAACATAAAGATCCCTCATTTCTCCAGCCGAAAATTACTAAGCAATAAAGTTGAGGCGAGGGCGGAGAAAGCCCTCTTCATTCTCAAGCTACAAACGTTTCTCGCACTTTTAAAAACCTTAATTTCCTCGATAAAATTTTTTACGGCGAGTGCGTGTCCTCCGTGGCTCCGAGAAATTATTTTTTCGCAGAAAATCTTGCTCCTGTAGGGTTTTATTGCCACCTTCCTTAATTAAATTACAAGTGACCCATTTGGAAGGAAATAAACATCTCCCCGCCTTTGGAGCTCTTTTCTTACAATCATCATATTAAGTTTACGACCGGATCGATTGAGACTAATGTAATTAGCCGTAATACCCTTTTGTTATTGCTTTCATAACAGATATCAAGTTTTTGTTTGCGTGGGGGGCGAATGTATCATCTTACGGTTGTAAATCTATATAGTAGAGTTTGTCTGGGCGGGTTTAATGTGAAAAAATGTATACAGCGTGGGTATTATTCGATTTCTTCTAAAATTACGTTTCATATTCTTAAAGCATTTAATCATGGTGATGGTTGCGTGTTTTATTCAGTGTTTCTTTAAAGCATTTACTTCATGGTAAATTTTGAATACAGTTGGAAAAACTGTAAATGTATAATTTTATTTTAGATTTTTATGGGAGACACCTATTTGCTAAAAATACGATTTTACATGCCCATAACATAAGACATAAAAATAACTGTGTGTACCCTAAACATTGCAGAAAAAAGCCTGGAATATACAGGGTTCCCCATAATAGACTACCCATTTTATTTTATTAATTAATTCCCTACAAGATAACTAAATAAGTTTATCTCTGTGTGATTATGTTCTGTAGTCTTTGGGATTTAAGTTAATTATTGATCAAGTAGGCACCTGTCACAAATAAGTTTTATATTAATAATTTTGTGGAACGTTATTTTTCTACGAGAAGTTTGTTAGTTTTCATCATAATTATTTAGCTTTCATGGATTACTCAGTCCAAGAACGTGTATTTTGTGTAGAAACTTACATAAGAAGCAATTCGATAGAAGAAGTTAGGCGTGCATTCCGGCGTCAGTTTAATAACAACAATAGAGGTCACGCGCCAAATCGTAAAACTGTTAAGTTATGGGTTCGTCATTGGCGTGAAAATGGTTCTGTACAAAATTTGAAGAAGCCTGGACGTCGAAGAACAGTTCGTACACCAGAAAATATTGAACGAGTTAGAATTGCGTTTACGAGAAGTCCTAAAAGGTCTGCTAATCGACAAACCCTTATCCTAGGAATATCAAAGGGAAGCTTAGATCGAATTCTTCAAAGAGATTTAAAATTTCATCCCTATAAATACCAAATGGCACAGCAACTTATAAATCAAGATAAAGAAGCAAGGTTAGCATTTTGTCAAGAATGTTTGAATTTACATGAAGGAGCAATTCACAGTTCCTTAATGAGCGATGAAGCAAATTTTTATTTGAACGGCATGGTTAATAAACAGAATTTTAGATACTGGTCAAATGAAAATCCTCGTGAAATCTTTACACAGAACCTCCATAATCCAAAAGTTGTTGTGTGGTGCGGAGTAGGATCTTTTGGTATTATTGGTCCATATTTTTTTGAGGATGAAAATAACCGCGCTGTAACAGTAACATCCGAGCGCTACGTAAACATGCTAGAGACATTCCTCATTCCAGAATTAAATAGACGAGGATTACTAAACAATGCCTTACTATTCCAACAAGATGGGGCAACAGCTCATACCGCCAGAAACTCAATGCGGGTTCTGCGAGAAACGTTTAATGGCCGACTCATTTCTCGATTCGGAAATTTGCCTTGGCCTTCGAGGTCCCCCGACTTAACGGCACCCGATTATTTCCTGTGGGGATATTTAAAAGCCAAAGTGTTTGCGAGTCGTCCAGGTACAATCGAGGAACTCAAAGTCAAAATTCGTGAAGAAGTTGAAGGAATAGACAAAGGTTTGCTACGCCGTGTAATGAACCACTTTTTATCTAATATTGAAAAATGTGTTGAAGTTGGTGGAGGTCATTTAGAAGACGTGATTTTTAAAAGTTAGAATTAAATTAGCCAAATATTTATGTTGTCATAAATCCCAAAGAGTTAGCTGTAATTTAGTATAATAAAAAGTTTGTTTTGTTAACTGAAAAAAAATTAATTCAAATATTAAAATGGGTAGCCGATTATGGGGAACCCAGTATAAGCATGAAATTATATAATACCTTACCTCACAAAATAAGGTCATCAAAGACGTTAACATTGCTAAGGGAATGATTGTTGGGGTGCTTTTAGAAATTGAGCCTTACTCCTTACAAGAATTTCTTAGTTTTAAGTTTAATTAAGGTATTACTTCCCGTTTTATTTGACGCTAATTCCTGTATTAAGTGTAAATATGTATCTGTATTGTGTATTTTTATGGGAATAAAGGTGATTTATTATTATTATGGTATGAACTATTTCTCGCAGTTTCAATATGTATTTTACAACACCCTGTAAATCGTGTTTATTTTGGCACGTGGTAAAATTTCATATTGGTTTAGCATTTAATCGTACAATCGGTGACCAATGAAAGGCCCCGCTTCCAGTTTCCATTTATTCCAAAGTTATCGCACTAATAGAAATTTTATCAACTGGTCAACCATCCATTACAATTTTCATGTGCTCGGTTATCAAATATTTTAAGTGTTCCGTTTAACAGGTGCAGGGCCACCGATAAGGAAATTTGCTATTAATCACGAGTTGGACACGAACGACCTCTTTCCATTAATAAGCACGGATTTTTTTCAGTAAGGAGGTAAATAATAGAATGTCAACTAGACTCTCCGTAATAACGAAACTGAAATAACACTTGCATTAATAACCACAAACAAGATCATTATTTCTACGCACCTGCACTAATCACTAATTTCCCACCGTGCAGGTATAAGAAAGATCAAAATTTCTTAATCCCGCCAGTAGTGTACGAGTTGTTGAATAGTTAATGTAAGTGCATTTTATTTCTTTAACATTATTTTGTTAATATTCAAGTCAAATGAGAAGCTGTACTGGTGAGAGAGCCATCAAATAAGGAATCTTTAGATGGCAATTGCTTAATTAAACATTGTTTAATTGATTTAACCCTTTAATGATGGAATTATTTTTTTCTTTCAAAACAATTTTTTTACAATAAAGCTTTAATAAACAAATGAACAAACTTTAACAAAAAAAGAAAAAGTTATCCTGCAGAACATGGTTCCCAGTAGAGATGGGTAAGTTATGACTGAATCGATTCAAAGAATTGACTCATTGAAATTTGCTCATCACTTTTTTCCACAGTGACATTTTACTTTACTTTTACAAGAGTCAAGAGTCGATTCTTTTTCACGAGTCGACTCACCAAAAGAGCCATTTCGCCCATCTCTAGTTCTCGGACAAAAAAATGAGAACAAAAAAAGGATAAGATTATTTTGAATAAAATGAACGAACGCAATGTCTTTTTATTTAGGCAAGAACCCACATCCCATATTTATTTCCAAATATTTTGGTTAACAACCTTGGTAGTGCTATAGTGAACTGCAACTTATAGGCATATTTATTTATCATAACGTCCACCAACCCTCTTGAAAATATTTATGGGTTTCTTTAAAGAACTTCTGCACCGTTTTGCAGATTGAATTGCTCCTACCAATCCACGTAATAACCGAAACATTTTTAAATTTATTTTTGTAGCAACAACTCCTGATATAAAACGCATTTATTACGCTACTATCCACAAAATAAAAAAAAAATCTATGCCACCACTTATGAGATTTTCCATCATCTTCATAGATAAATACTGAATGAACACTTTCTAGCATGTCGAATCGATCAACACATCCCTTGTGCCCATTGCAGGGGCGGCTCGTTATATAGAGTCATGGAGCCATGGCACTACCTGTAGTTTCAAGCTCAAAAATGTTTTGCAATTAAAAAAATTGGAAAATTATTTTGAACAATAGTGATTTTTCAGACTAATTTACGATTTTCTTACTAAAATATTCTGCATTTTTATTATTAAGCATGTATTTTCGATTTTTTGAGTCTACATTTTTGATCATTTGGCCTAAATATTCTCAATAGTTTGAAAATGACAAGCTGAAATTGTCGAAACTATAGTAACTACTCCAAGTTAATAAAGTGATACCAACAAAGTTATTCGTTTTATTTGAACTAAATATTCTTTATTTTGACCTAAATTTTCGATTTAATTGTTAAAATATTCGGCGTTTTGGACCGCATTTTTGAATTTTCTCGCCGTATTTATAATTTGTAGATTTTTGACCTGTATTTTAAATTTTTTGATCTTTTGCTCTAACTATTCTTTATTTTGACTTAAATTTTCGAATTAATTATTAAAAAAAATTATGTTTTGGACCGCATTTCTGATTTTGCGAGCCGAATTTTAATTCTAGTTCCAAATTTTTGAATTGATTTTGGTTAAAATACCTATAATCTAAATTATTGATTTATTTGCGAGATTTTTCCGGTATTTTCGAGTTTTGTTTGTTGAAATTTTCGATTTTTTAGTCTAAATTTATTATCTTCAGGCCCGAGTTTTCGATGTTTTGTCCAAATTTTCAACTTTTTGAACAACATTGAAGATATTGAATACTTGTTGTGCTACTTTCTTGATGGAACCATATTTTCAAGTTGGGTAAAGTAAAACGCTTGTTTTGTTCCATAAAATTATGGAACAAAACAAGCGTTTTACTTTACCCAACTTGAACATTGAAGATTTATATTTTTTATCTTCTGCTCTAAAATTATTGTTTTTTATTTGTCAGAATTTTAGATTTTTGGTCTATTTTTTTATCCTAAATTTTAGAATTTTTAACTTAGATTATTGATTTCATTTCGTGATTTTTTTTATTTTTTGGCTATTATTTTCAAACTTCTTATATTTGACGGCTGAATGTGGCCAATAATTTTGCTTCTACCTAAATTTTAGATTTTTTTGTCTACGTTTTTATTTTTAAGTCATGATTCTTGATTCTCTGTCTCATATTTTAGATTTCTGTATTTTCGATTTTTTTGTTCCATTTTTTTGATTTTTCTTTATTTTGGACAAAATATTCGATTGGTTTGTGGGAATTTTCGATTTTTTTGTTTGTAATTTTTATCTTTCCGTCCGTTTTCGATGTTTTGTTAAATTTTCACCTATTTAGGCCCTATTGTAGATTTTTACTTTTTGGCCTATATTTTGTATTTTCGATAATTTTAGTTTCAATTTTTGGTCTTTTGGCCGAAATTTCCTTTATTTCATTTCATTGTTCTGTTTTTCCCTACTAATTTAATTGTAATTTATTTAATTTATATGTTTCTGCACATTTACATTATATTTTAAGTTATTAATTAATCAATTATTATAATTTAAATCTTATTCCTGTAATTAATGTATATGTTGTAAAAAAGGGGTTACCAGTTAATAAACGTTTGTTTATTATTCTTATTTCAACTTTCGATTTGTTTGTTAAGAAAAAATATTTTTTGGTCCACCACTTTGATTTTTAGGCACGAATTATAGATTTTTGGTCTTAATGTTTTTATTTTTTTTCCCATATTTTAGATTTTCTCAACCTGGATTATTGATTATATTGTGCGATCTTTAAAAAAATATGCTATTATTTTCGAATTTCTCGTCGGAACTTATTTTAAGCTAAAAAGAGTTATTTTTTGGGTTGAAAGTGGTAAATTATTTTTCTTTTGCTTGTTTTTCAATTGTTTAGTCTGCATTTTTATTTTTAGATCAGGTTTTTTTTGCCGATATTTTAGATTTGTTCCAATTTTTTAATGTTTTGGCCAAAATATTCGATTCGTTTGTTGAAATTTTGGATTTCTCGGTCTGCATTTTTTATTTTTAGACCTGAGTTTTTGAACTTTTGTCCTAAATTTAGACAAAATGAAAATAAACATAAAAAATGCAGACCAAAAAATCAAAAATTTCAACAAACAAAAGAAAATACCGGAAAAAAATCTAGCATATAAATCAATAATTCTTTATTTTGGCCTACATTTTTTATTGGTTTGTTAAAATTTTCGATATTTCCGCATGTTCGATTTCCAGGCCCGACGTTTTGGTCATAATTTTTAATTTTTTGTCCTACACTTTTTTAACCTGAATAATTTATTTTTACCCGGAAATTTTTGATTTTTTGCGGATTTTTTTTTTGTGGTCGAAGTTTTTGATTTTTATCCTTTAAATTTTGCCACCTACATTTTTGAATTTTTTCACCTGTATTTTCAAGGGTTTTGTATTCATTTCAGGTTATTTATTTAATTTATTTTATATTTTTTATATTCGCGGTGGGTTTTAATTTAAAAATGGGGTTTATTTTTAGATAAAATTAATTTACTTCGATATTTATTTGGAAAATATAGTCTGCGGGATTTATGTTAGAGAATTATTTAGTTTTCAAATATTTGCAGGAATTTTGTATTTTTTTGCATCAAACAATGAAATGTATAATCTAGTTTTTTTTTTTTATTATCTGATCTAAACTTATTTGCTAAGTACAATACTAGACTCCATCATTCGTTCAAGGCAGCAGTGGCTCGTGGATCTTCGTAGAGGAGGCTCGTGCTGCACTACTTGCTCTTATAGAGGAAGCAAATATTCCACTGCTATTTTGGTCAAATTTTCTTCCGTGGCCTCCTCGCCGAACATCCACGAGCCGCCGCTGGTTCAAGGGTTATCTGAGAAAAACAAACAATAGAAAAAATCTGAAGAGTGAATTTAATTTCTGTATTGAATTTTTTTCGAAATCTAGTCATCCATTCAAGAATTGAGGAGTTGAACTGCAAAACTCAACCAATCCAATTTTGGGCCAAAATGAGCTTGGTATCGATTCTTACTGTCCAAACATAGATAAATCCGAATATGTGTGAATTACCTTTCAAAACGCAACAAATCATATTTAAAAATGCGGCTAAACATTAATTTTTTTAAGCAACAAATAGACTTCCTGAACGTTTTTCGCGGTTTCTGAATAAATTATAAACGTGGATTTGTTGAGTTTTGCAATTCAACTCCTCAATTATTCTCAAAAAAAAAAATTAATGGAAGTCAATTGTAAGCAATGCAGAAGCTTTATTATTGATTAGTTTATACAATGTGTTTCAAATAGAAAGTAATCGCAGTCAGGGGCGGCTCGTTATATAGAGCCCAGGAGCCATGGTACTACCATAGTTTCAAGCTCAGCAAGAAATTTTAATTAATTCTTACTTTGGTCTAGGAAGATAAATAGTTGTTTGTTTTTTCAAAAAGTGAGGGGGAGGGGGGTGTATTGAAGAAGTGGCTCTACTATCAACATATTCCACGAGCCGCCACTGGCCCATTGTAATGTTTTACCAGAATCTGCTCTGCAGAGGCATTTTTTCTTTTTCTGGAAACTGCTTCCATAGTGGAAGGATTTTGATTATTAGTCGAGAAAATAACACTCCTACGATACATCTACTTCAATGCAGCTAATCCATCTGTAGATATTTTATTAACACTTAATAATATTAACAAAGCTCCATCGAATATTTGTGGCTGAAAATATCGAACTTAAACTAGGCTTAACGATGACTTTTGATTTTTTGAAAATAGACGAAATATCATACAAGTGTTACGGTAAATAATTATTTCAACAAAAATGGAGAATATGTGTATTATTTTTAAGAATAAATAATATTAACAAAGCCCCATAGAACATTTGTAGCCGAAAATATCGAACCTAAACTACGCCTAACGATGACTTGATTTTTTGAAAATTGATATGTTTCGGTAGATGTCTTATCGAAAAATCGGGGTAAATCCTAAATTAAAAACTCATTGTTATTATTATAGCATTACAGCAATTTGATTAACTATGAATTTTAATCCATTTTCTGTAAATTATTAGAGATTACTTCGAAATTTACTAAAGGCAAAAATGGTGGAGGCTCCGGATTCGTGGCTGAAATTTATGGCTTTCTTCCAATCGGTATAATAGCGTTGATATTGACTCAACTTCAACTTTATTAATGCCCGATATATTGCCATTTTAAATCCTCCGTTTTTCCTATTAAAGTGTTTCGATTTTGAGATGTGAGAATTTTTTAAATTATAAATTTTATTTACACCGTGTTTGACTTGTCACCATTACCCCCTGTATCTTTCTAATTTATTTTCAGCTTCACACACATCAATGTATTACATAATAAATACTCTATATATAATATTATGCATTTATATTTAAAGTGGAATACTTATAGAAATAATAATAAATGTGAGAATCTAGAATTTAGAAGATCCCGGCAAGCCAGTTTTAAGTAAAAACTATACATCACGTCTAGCGTTATCATCATCCCGGCACTAAATTAAATAAAACAAGACCCTCTCGACCGTCAGCAGTGTTGGAAAAATAAAAGAGCAAAACAAAACTGCCCTTAGTGTATAGCCGAGGAGAAAATTCTCCGAGCGGCGATAAGGAAAATTTGTATCTCGCCAGACAATTGGCACCACTGCACATACACGTCCCTTATAAACTGGAGAGCAGAGAGCAGAGGACGGAGAGAAGGAGGGAAGTTCTGGGCGTCAGAAGCTGAAGATTACGGCGGACTTATCTGGGCGACTCCACATTTCAGTAGTTTCAGAGAGACAGCTCTGCGCCGGAATCAAATGGGATCAAGGACTAAATATAAGCTGAATTATCGTGGGGATTACAAGGGTGAGGGCGGCATTTATTTTTAATTATTGTGGGCTCAGTGCGACCCAATGTGTCCTTAATTTTAATTAACAATAGCAGAATAAGAATAAAATAAATAACTACATGATTTGTTTTCTCCTCTACGAATAATTATTTTCCGCTTGGAAAATGGTTTTAGTTTATTTTTTGAGAATAATAACTGAAATTACTTATTATAGAGAAAAACTTTATTATTTCACTTCTATCTTCAAAACTACCGAATTGTAAGTTATGGATTACCACATAGAAACGATTGCATTAATTTCCGTAATATTTAACATAATGTACTATTTAATACATTGACCATATTTTCAGTTTTTGAAATTTCCTAGAGGAGGCTTTCAATTAGAGAAAGAGATGTTAACCGCTCGGGGTGCAAGTTTTAGGCCATTGATATCTTTCCTGGCCTCCACTGCCGAACTTTCACGAGCTGCCCCCTGAATATCTTATAAATATGTATTAGATTTCTAATATTTCTGTTAGTAAATAATTTCCTGTCATAATCTAATTATTATAACTATAACAATTAGTAATTAATAACCATTGTAGGTAGCGGTGAATATTTCGATAAACCCACGCCATGGTATTTCTTTTATCAGTGGACGAGGGTTTATCAGCAGCAGCAATACGGTACGTGATCCAAATACATAAACAATGGTTATTTATTTGCAGCACGGTAAAAACGTTAATTACATTTAGAGTCATGTGAATAGCGGCGGTGAAAGTGTGCGTGTTCGTTGACTTCTTCGCGAATTATTAATTGTGAAAAGTTACGATTGTGAATGCAAAGTACTTGAATGGTATGATAGCATGTATTTTTTAAATTAATTAGATAGATAATTTAATATCGAACCACTTTCAACATTTTATACAGCTATTTACCGCTATAAATTTGAAGTTATTTCATTTTAAATTACCTGAAAATGGACTATCACATAGTAACGATCTCAACCATCATATCCAAGAGGCAGTATATGTAAAACATGATCACGTGAACGGTGAGATTGTACAGGGTCGTACAGTATCGCGTGTGCCCACTTGCAAAATGCACGGCGCGCTCTGCATTCGACGGGCATAAAATACAAACTGAATCTGGTGAGAACTCGTATCACTGAACTACCAATCGTATGCGCGTAAAAGTGATCACGCGGTTAGCACACGGTTAGTACACAGCGGGCCTTGTTTACACTACTTCTTAGATATGAACAGATTTTAGATAAATTTCAGACTGGAATAACAAGTAAATAACGCGTAAATGAACATGTTTGTAAGCATAAAAGAAAATTATAATAGAATGCGATCTTTTATACAAAATATTATTTTTTTCCTATTATTGTATCAATATCGTTTTGTTTTATAGACATAGTAAAACTTTGAGGATTTACGAACAAATTGGATATTTACATTTTCAAGCAATATTCCTATTAGTTAGTGGCGCTTCTATAAATCAGAGGTTCCCAATACTTTTATGATGTTGTACCGGTATATAGTGACGTACCAGTAAGTAAATATTCTTGGATTTTTTTTTGTATAAATTCTCAAGTGATAATCCTTTTTTTCATAGATGTTTCTCTCAAAAATATTGTTTTCTTTATTATTTCATTCCCTTATCACGTACATTCGCGTACCGGTACTATAGATATGAAACGTCTACTCTAAAGTAACAAGCTTATTTACTTATTTATGTCAGGCATTAAAATAGACGACAATTGCCTCTTTGAAGAAATTAGAAGACTGAATGTATATTTAAATTCTGAAAAATTTACAATGGGAAAATCAACAGGTTGAAATAGATAAAAGATATGTGAACATATTCAGCCATTACAAAAATGAACATATTCTCTGTGAAAACGTATTTATTGTTGTTCAATTTATTATTACTTCCGCAGTTGAAAAAATAATTTCTTTTTGGGCAAATGATAAATCGAAATTGAATGTTGATACTCTAGCTGCAGCACTACAATATGAAGGATACGTTAAAAAATATTCATTCTATGGAAAAGTACTTATTTCAATATTAATTAATAGGCATGTAAGTATAATTACAATAAATGTTACCAATATTTTTGTTATGCATTTATCATATTGTTGAAATTTTATTTACAATTTTGCTTCAATTTATTTGTCCTCCATCTCATTGTAAAAAAGTTGGTCACCTTATTTAAACAGCATTGATTTTGTACTTCTATTGGAAATAATATAATTGATAGGGGTGAGCGATATTTCACGTATCTGTGATTTTTCACTAGTATTGAAAAATCACAGGTGATTTTAAGTAACAGCGATTTTAAGTAACAATGATTTTAAATAGAAGTGATTTTAAGTAGCGGTGATTTTAAGTAACAGTGATTCTAAGTAGCAGTGATTTTAAGTAGCAGTGAAATTCGCCTATTAGTACAGTAACTACTATAGGCGAATTTCACTGCTACTCAAAATCGCTGTTACCTTAAATCACTGTTACTTAAAATCACTGCTACTTAAAATCACTACTACTTAAAATTACTGTTACTTAAAATCACTTCTACTTAAAATCGCCGCTAATTAAACTGTGACTTAAACTGTGATTACTCCTTAAAACCACAACTGTTACCTAGTGATTGCTACTTAAACTTCGGCTGTTACTTAAAACATGATTGTAAGAAAACAATAGAGAATAGCATTTCTAAATATTATTTTATATTCAATACTGTATACTCCCATTAACTCTTGTGCTCATGTTCAAATTACGATTTTCACGAACTGAAAAAAAATATACAAAAACAAGTGCTGCAAATAGTAAACCGAAAATTACTCAAAATTAATTTTAATTTAAGATTCAGTCCAAATATCTAAACATATTGAAATAATACCACGAAAGTAATTTTGAAACTGCAAACTTCATGAACTGAAAAAAAAACGATTTTCCAAACTGCGAAAATCTGCAAATGCTCCTCCTTATTCAGTTGCTCAAAAAATTAAAACAAAAATCTTCAAAAATCCATATCTCTATTGAAAATTGTTGAATTTACAAAAATCTAATTTATTTTGAATAAGCGATACTTCGGCCATAGAGGATAATTTTTTTATGAAATTTTGTCTGAGCGTTTTATATTTTTTTCTGCGATCTTATCATTCAGGTGCTCAAAAAAATGAAACAAAAATCTTCAAAAATCCATATCTCTATTGAAAATTGTTGAATTTACAAAAACCAAATTGATTTTGAATAAGCGATACTTCTGCCATTGTGAATATTTTTTTATGAAATTTTATCTGCGCGTCTTATTATTTTTCTGCGATGGTTTTGTTCAGGTGCTCAAAAAATGAAAACTAAAATTTTCAAAAATCAATATCTCTATTAAAAATGGTTGAATTTCCAAAAACCAAATTGATTTTAAATAAGCATTACTTCGGCCATTAAGGATAATATTTTATGGAATTTTGCCTGCATGTTTTATATTTTTTCTGCGATGTTTTGTTCAGGTGCTCAAAAAATTAAAACAAAAATCTTCAAAAATCCAAATCTCTATTGAAAATTGTTGAATTTACAAAAACCAAATTGATTTTGTATAAGCGATACTTCAGCCATTGTGGATATTTTTGTTGAATTTTGTCTGCGCGTTTTATTATTTTTCTGCGATGTTTTTGTTCAGGTGCTCAAAAAATTAAAACTAAAATTTTCAAAAATCAATATCTCTATTAAAAATGGTTGAATTTCCAAAAACCAAATTGATTTTAAATAAGCATTACTTCGGCCATTAAGGATAATATTTTATGGAATTTTGCCTGCATGTTTTATATTTTTTCTGCGATGTTTTGTTCAGGTGCTCAAAAAATTAAAACAAAAATCTTCAAAAATCCAAATCTCTATTGAAAATTGTTGAATTTACAAAAACCAAATTGATTTTGTATAAGCGATACTTCAGCCATTGTGGATATTTTTGTTGAATTTTGTCTGCGCGTTTTATTATTTTTCTGCGATGTTTTTGTTCAGGTGCTCAAAAAATTAAAACTAAAATTTTCAAAAATCAATATCTCTATTAAAAATGGTTGAATTTCCAAAAACCAAATTGATTTTAAATAAGCATTACTTCGGCCATTAAGGATAATATTTTATGGAATTTTGCCTGCATGTTTTATATTTTTTCTGCGATGTTTTGTTCAGGTGCTCAAAAAATTAAAACAAAAATCTTCATAAATCCATATCTCTATTGAAAATTGTTAAATGTACAAAAACCAAATTGATTTTGAATAAGCGATACTTCAGCCATTGTGGATTTTTTTTTTGTGGAATTTTTTGTCTGATCGTTTTATTATTTTTCTGCGATGTCTTTGTTCAGGTGCTCAAAAAATTAAAACAAAAATCTTCAAAAATCCAAATCTCTATTGAAAATTGTTGAATTTACAAAAACCAAATTGATTTTGCATAAGCGATACTTCAGCCATTGTGGATATTTTTGTTGAATTTTGTCTGCGCGTTTTATTATTTTTCTGCGATGTTTTTGTTCAGGTGCTCAAAAAATTAAAACTAAAATTTTCAAAAATCAATATCTCTATTAAAAATGGTTGAATTTCCAAAAACCAAATTGATTTTAAATAAGCATTACTTCGGCCATTAAGGATAATATTTTATGGAATTTTGCCTGCATGTTTTATATTTTTTCTGCGATGTTTTGTTCAGGTGCTCAAAAAATTAAAACAAAAATCTTCAAAAATCCAAATCTCTATCGAAAATTGTTGAATTTACAAAAACCAAATTGATTTTGTATAAGCGATACTTCAGCCATTGTGGATATTTTTGTTGAATTTTGTCTGCGCGTTTTATTATTTTTCTGCGATGTTTTTGTTCAGGTGCTCAAAAAATTAAAACTAACATTTTCAAAAATCAATATCTCTATTAAAAATGGTTGAATTTCCAAAAACCAAATTGATTTTAAATAGGCATTACTTCGGCCATTAAGGATAATATTTTATGGAATTTTGCCTGCATGTTTTATATTTTTTCTGCGATGTTTTGTTCAGGTGCTCAAAAAATTAAAACAAAAATCTTCATAAATCCATATCTCTATTGAAAATTGTTAAATGTACAAAAACCAAATTGATTTTGAATAAGCGATACTTCAGCCATTGTGGATTTTTTTTTTGTGGAATTTTGTCTGGGCGTTTTATTATTTTTCTGCGATGTCTTTGTTCAGGTGCTCAAAAATTAAAACTAAAATTTTCAAAAATCAATATCTCTATTAAAAATGGTTGAATTTCCAAAAACCAAATTGATTTTAAATAAGCATTACTTCGGCCATTAAGGATAATATTTTATGGAATTTTGCCTGCATGTTTTATATTGTTTCTGCGATGTTTTGTTCAGGTGCTCAAAAAATTAAAACAAAAATCTTCAAAAATCCATATCTCTATTGAAAATTGTTGAATTTACAAAAACCAAACTGATTTTGAATAAGCGATACTTCAGCCATTATGGATATTTTTTTGTTGAATTTTGTCTGCGCGTTTTATTATTTTTCTGCGATGTTTTTGTTCAGGTGCTCAAAAAATTAAAACTAAAATTTTCAAAAATCAATATCTCTATTAAAAATGGTTGAATTTCCATAAACCAAATTGATTTTAAATAAGCATTACTTCGGCCATTAAGGATAATATTTAATGGAATTTTGCCTGCATGTTTTATATTTTTTCTGCGATGTTTTGTTCAGGTGCTCAAAAAAATAAAACAAAAATTTTCAAAAATCCATATCTCCATTAAAAATGGTTGAATTTATAAGAACAAAATTGATTTTGAATAAGCGATACTTCGGCCATTGGGGATGTTTTTTATAGAGTTTTTCCTGCATGTTTTATATTTTCTTCTGCGAAACAATCTTCAAGTGCTCAAAAAATTAAAACAAAAAGCTTCAAAAATCCTTATCTGTCTTGAAAATTGTTGAATTTACAAAAACCAAATTGATTTTGAATAAGCGATACTTCGGTCATTGACTATGATTCTGTATGGAATTTTGTCAGCATGTTTTATATTTTTTCTGAGCGGTTTTTTCCCAGGTGCTCAAAAAAATAAAACAAACATTTTTAGAAATCCACATCTATATTAAAAAATGTTGAATTTACAAAAACCAAATTGATCTTGAATAAGCGATTCTTTGGCCATTAAAGATATTTTTTTATTAAATTTTCCCTGCACGTTTTATATTTTTTCTGCAATGTTTTTATTCAGGAGCTCAAAAAATTAAAACAAACATTTTCAAAAATCATTATCTCTATTGAAAATTGTTGAATTTACAAAAACCAAATTGATCTTGAATAAGCGATACTTCGGCCATTGAGGATCATTTTTTATGGAATTTTTCCTGCACGTTTTATATTTTTTTCTGCGATGTTTTTGTTCAGATGCTCAAAAAATTAAAACAAACATTTTCAAAAATAATCATTATCTCTATTAAAAATTGTTGAATTTACAAAAACCAAATTAGTTTTGAATAAGTGATACTTCGGCCATTGAGGATGATTTTTATAGAATTTTGCCTGCATATTTTATATTTTCTTCGGCGATGTTTTTGTTCAAGTGCTCAAAAAATTAAAACGATGACTTTCAAAAATGCATATCTCTATTGGTCAATGATTTTAGTTAAAAATAATCCTTCGAGAACAGAGCTTTTAAAAGATGCGTGTTTTTAGATGTTGTTTTGCCACACACCTAAAACTTTCCAACTTTTCAAATTTACTGAACAAACATGCTTCTCGAATTTTGATCTGAATCAAGAATAGTCATATGTTTATTTGGTATAGCAGATAATATAGCCAAAATATCACCTTCAGTCACGGGTATGGTGTTAGAAGGAACAATATTTACTTGCCTAGGTGGACGAAAATTAGGAGAATCATATCAAAAACATTTTTGCGAAACCGTTAACAGTTTCAAAAGGTGTTACGACGTTTACTAACCGTGATCACAGTCACAGTTTAAAAGCACTGATATTAGAAAGTATCAATCACAGGTGGCAACGTGATTCAAAAGTAGCAGTTTTGCCCATATGTAGTAAGTGATTACGCCAATGAAATTAGCTGTAGGTGCGTATTGCAGACGAGACGTACATTTGTAATGAAGTGCTCACGTTACCAATGAAATGTTCCAAAGCAGCTTCCATAAATCACATATACTCACAGGTTTTTTGATACTAGGAATAATACGACTCAAGGATATTGTGTTCTATAGCCGATTAGGCAGATCCTGATAAATACAATCACAACACAACTACTGCGAAGAATTCTTTTGAAATTCAATTTCAATTGCATGTGCGTACATTTGGTTGCCTACATTAAATTTAAAAATAATTTCATAGAATTGCATTTTCTTCTGCTACATACAATATTTCGCACTATAAAATTAAACTATATTCATAATATTATTAATATATGTTATCTTGATTCTCAGTTTATATACATAGGTTGAGTACACTTTATTTTAAATTTTAATTTTAATTTTAATGGGCTGCCTATACTAAATATTATTGCGTTTTTAGAAATATAAATAACATTCAAAATGTTCCCTATATTTCAATTAAGAATTCAGAGGCTGATAAATAGAATCACTACTACTGCGGATAATTCCTTTGAAATTTAAATTCAATTGCATTCTCGTATATTTGGTTGCCTATATTATATCTAAAAATATTAATATAATTTTATACAATTGCATTTACTTCTGCGATATACAATATTTCGCACTATAAAATTAATATATAAATAATGTACTTAATATTATTGTGTTTTTAGAAATATAAATAACATTAAAAATGTTCCCTATATTGCCATTCGGTTGTAAATTAATTTGAAACTATTAATAACAAATTTCTAACTTTTTGAACTTTTATTTATTTACGATTATTCAATATAGCTCTTTTATAATTCTTTGCAATAGACACTTTCGTTTTAATTACCATCCCGCATAGAAATCGTCAAACACTGAAAAATCAATTAGAGCATTAACAATTCCATTATTTATCAATATTGTTAAATTATTTAAGGGTGAGCGCCCCAAGCGAATATCCCGAAAAGTTTCCCAACCTGAGAATCGACATTCGAGTGTCAAAGATTCGCGGAGAACGTCAACAATGCTGCTTCTGCCGAAAACATTCAGTTCTGTCAGTTTCTAAACAAAGTCGAGGCTAGAAAGTAGAAAGCTCGCAATAATTCCCGTTTTAATACAATCCATAAACGACGATGCATGGTTGAGCACCTGTGCAGTGATTGGGGTGAAGGTGATAGAAAGGGAAAAGCATTGATTGGGTAACCGTTAACCTGGAGCAGTCCTAAGATATGTCCGGAGTGTTTGGCTTCAGCAGAGAGGCTGTCAGGGTTAAAGTCAAAGTAAGCGTGTGCGGGGTGAGTGTGTACGGTGCTAAAACGGTGACTTGTTTTCAGAAATGCGAAGGCAACACACAGCCGGAATACAGGAAGTTCAGCGTCGATCCGCAGATAACCTCATTCGAGGTGTTGCAAAGCATTCTTGCCAAGGCGTTCGATATCAAGGGGGAGTTTACGATTTGTTATCGACTGCTCGACGTCAATGGGCACGAGACGTATATGCCTTTGTTGTCTGACTGGGATTTGGATGCAGCATTTTTGAAGTGAGTACTTTATTATAATTTTCCTATGTGTTTTCTTAAAATTATTGTTACAAATTTTTAAACTAGCTCGATGTTGAGTTAATTCGGTGACGCTAAAAAAATGTGCGTTAAGGGATTCATCTCCAGTGAAACATTATTGTAACTATAACGCCAGCATCTGGTTTTCTTTGAAATTTATGACTTACAATATTTGTTAGAGCAACGTACTGCAAATTTCAATATGGAAAAGATTTGTTTTCTAAACGGAAAAAAGTGGCTGTTAGTGGTGTTGTGAGCTGCACAATTCTGCAAATAAATGGTGGCCTTGTATTTTAAGTAGGTATGCATTAAGTGGTTAATGAATGGACATAATCATCAACAAAAGACTTTGAATAGGTTTAAGTGAGTCTTTCACTTCATATTGTTGTATAGTTGTGTTCAATCCCTAAGAAAATGAGGGTCCTTCCTTTAAGTGCCTCTCGGCGGGATTTAAGGTGTGTAATTACCCTGTTTTGCCAGGAGTAATTTTGAATTTTCCCCAAATATTTCATAAAAAAAAACCCAAAATAAATAAACATAAATACAGTGGATTTATTGAAAAGTAATATACAAGATTGGGAGGGAGAGGGGCATTAGTATAGTCTTTTTGAAGTTTGTGAGGTTGTAAATAGTTTCTTTTGGATATGTCAATAAATGTCCTTTTTTATATAAAATTAAAGTAGTATCAATAATTTATTATTTTCTTTATTCCTCTTCATCTGTAATATTTTCATCTTCTTTTTGGCACACATACTTATTTCTGAATTAAGAGTGCATCCATTGGGATCACAAAATTATCACATCCATTTTTGGTTAAATGATACCTTAATCTTATAACAGATTCTACATTTGTATGCATCGCTACACTCAGGAGTTTTTCCCAGCATTTGGAAATCGAGCTACATCACACCTCTGTTCAAGTCAGGAGACCGGGGCAATATTAAAAATTATCGTGGGATTGCTATCCAATCCGCAGTACCAAAATTATTAGACAGCTTGGTGGCATCGCAGTTAAAATGGATGTGTCGAAACATCATAATTGATGAACAGCATGGTTTCATTTCTGGACGATCTACAACCACAAATTTGTTGCTGTTTAATACCTTTCTGACGGATGCATTGGAGACTGGTTCACAGGTTGATGCTATCTACACGGACTTTTCAAAGGCGTTCGACCGTGTAGATCATGGGATCCTTATATCAAAACTTACTGGGCTAGGTTTTAATAGCAGATTAATTGATTGGGTTCACAGTTATCTAAGGGATAGAACACAGTATGTCAAGATTGAAAACCATGTGTCTAAGGCAATCTGTGTAACCTCAGGTGTGCCGCAGGGTTCTCACTGTGGACCCCTGCTATTTTCATTATTTATTAATGATATTTCGTCTATCTTAGCTTCATGTAGATTTGTTATGTATGCTGATGACCTTAAGATTTTTAAATCAATCAAAAGTATTACTGACTGTGTTGCTTTACAGATAGATCTTACTTCCCTGTCAGATTGGTCTGAACTTAATCAATTAAAACTTAATATTCAAAAATGTTTTAAAATCACCTTTTCGCGCAAAAAAACTAGTATCAATTTTAATTATTGTATAAACCATGATGTATTAGATGACATCTCTTGTATTAAGGATCTTGGAGTTTTGTTTGATAAGAAATTAACATTCAGACCTCACATTAACTTAATTGTAAGTAAAGCTTGTAAAACTCTAGGATTTGTTAATCGCTTTTCTACTCATTTCTCCCCTTCTACTATTCGTTATCTTTATCTAGCATTAGTTCGACCACTATTAGAAT
Organism: Ocypus olens; assembly: GCA_910593695.2. NCBI lineage: Eukaryota > Metazoa > Arthropoda > Insecta > Coleoptera > Staphylinidae > Ocypus > Ocypus olens. The sequence continues at coordinate 21,134,344 of OU343048.1, forward strand.
ATGCTTCACCTATATGGTCAACGTCTTTTGCATGCGACGATTTATCAATTGAGAGAATTCAAAATAAATTCCTAAGGCTCTATATGTTCCGAGCACAAATAACTCTGGATTATGACAGTCTGCGTCGCCTTTTAAATATTCCAACTCTTTCTGCTCGAAGAACTATGGCTGATCTATGTATCATTTATAATTTAATCAATGGCAATATCAATTGTAGTGAACTGTTGCAAATGTTAGCTTTTAACTCCTTACCTGTAAATTTGCATAGATCCGGGCATTTATTTAGAATTCCATTCCACCCATCTAACTATGGAATGAATAGCCCTGTGTGTCGTGCAATGATTATTTTTAATTCTCTCTCGAGTAAGATTGATATTTTTCATGTACCAATTCATATCTTTCGGAATCGTTGCATGCTACTATTATCCGATATCATTACCAATTAATTCTTCCACAGTTGAAATTTGAATCTCATTTTCTTTTTCCTTTATTTTAGGGTTGATTACATGTTATTTTGTAAACTGGTATAATTTTGTTTATATTATTTTTAGAGCATTTCTTATTTTTATGTATTTCTTGTAAAAAGTTGAATACGTCAATAAATGTATTATTATTATTATTATTATTATTATTTGTAAAACGTAGTTTATTTCTTAGTCTGTTTTTAACAATATTTACAATAGAAAATGCTCTGTCTATAGCTGCATTGGGAAACGGCAATAATAGAATCCCTAGGACAACTTCCACAAATGATGTCACAGATTTTTCATAACATTTTCAAACGTGTTTAATGTAGTAAAACTAATTCCTCATCATTGAGGAAAATTACTGACTTCTTTACGGTTGTGCGCTATTGATAATGATGATTTCTGGCAAATGTAATAATATATTCATTCCAGCGGCGGCTCATGGATTTCCGTAGGGGAGGCAAAGACAAAGATGCCGCTTGTGCTGCACTACTTCCTCACCTTACTTACTTGCCTCACTGCCGAACATCCACGAGCCGCCGCTGGTTCATTCATACTTATTTCTCCAAAAATACCCCTCGTGTAAAATACCTACCCCAAAAAATACCCCATTGATTAGAATTTCTCAAAATACACCAGAAAACCTTAATTTACCCCCATTTTAGGGAAAAAAAACACCCCCAATCTGGCAACAGTGTAATTACCATACACAGTTTCAGTTTATCTGATAATTTCTGACTGTTATGAAATATCAATGAAGGTAGCTCACTATACGTCATGTGTCAAAAATGAACCAATCAGAACGAAAGCGGTGCAATTATCGTTAGCGGTAAGTGCCCTGGATAATCAAAATTGCCATGGTTGCACCATGTTTATGCATAAACGAACACATTTCTTTCAAATGTCAGATACGTGAAATTGAAATGTCACGATTTGGTACGGCGAGCATATCATCAATCGATGAATTTATTAACGATTCTGCTCCCATAAATAATAGATTTTCACATTTATGTATGTATAATATTTAAAATAAATGCTGCGCCATCAGGCAGTTTCTAAGTAAGCCGCTTTCGGACCTAAATACCAAAATGATTTCGTAATTATCACTGCTCTTGGGCAATTACACTGAACAATTGCCCTCATTTACTTTTTAACCAATAAAATCGAATAATGTTGATGACATGATTCAATAAAATTCTAATTACGATGCGTAACAGACCACAGTGAATTTTATGCATGGCAATTCACCCTGGGTGGTATCTAATCAGATAATCTATCATGTTGGTATTGCCTAAACTTCGAAGGTAAACCTTATTTGATAATCTGAAGAAAATAATAGCTTTTGGTAAAATTTCATACACCGGAAGTAGATGTTTGCCTTAACTGTTTTTTGTATATTTTTCTAATAGTGTTTTAAATATGCACAATATAACAAATATTGAAGGCAAAAAAACGTGGACATCTTTTGTTTATCAATGTTTCTCATTAACTTATTGTTTAAAAAAAAAAATTAAAATTATATACCTTGTGTCCCGTTTCAAGACATCATGGGGACTTCCCATGTAAAATTTTCAATTTCAGTTTGTATCTCTATTATTGAATTTAAAAGATCAGAATAAAATTAGAATCATTTATTTGCCTACTAGCATTATTTTCGAGGTTGTATTTTTGTTTTCTCTTTAGTTTAACAGGAAATATAGCTTAAAAATTGTGAACAAATATTCGAAAATAAAATCCTCAAAATAGTAGTTCCTATGAAGTCATCCGTAAATAACGCACGATTTGTCAACCTCCCCTCCTCATTACACTTTTCTATTACAATTTCACAAAATGTTGAGCTCGAATTAACTGCTAATAGTTCTTGATGATTTTGGCTTTTATACGGTCGATAACTACAACCTTTTAAAATTCTGTGGATAGTAGATTTGCTGTAACAGTTCTAAAGCCATTTTTCTTGCACTCAATGTTGGATTTACTGTAATCTTTGCCAATACATTTGTTATAGTTTCTTCATATTTTCGCTTTTTATTCCTAACGATATGCCCATCGATCGCACAACTATTCACCTCAAAATTTTGAACGACTCCAATAATTGTTGATTCACACGACACTGGACAGTTATCAAAATGTATATTAACCCACCATTGGTGACGCAAATTTAATGGCTGGTCTCATGCACAGGGGTTTTCAACTGAAGATTTTTCGAAACGTGTTATTAATAGTCATGTTTTTTTTTTATTTATGCTCTTTGACAATAAAACAAAGATATTTAATAAATTTAAGCTCTGCAATGCGGCAGCTACTCGAAATTGCAACAAAAAACAATAATGGAGAATAAAGTTATTCGACACACCTGGTCTCACAGACCAGTAGGTCACCATAGGCAGGTTAAATAAGTCGGAAATAGCACGCAAAGAATGTCCGCCAAAACTCCTACATTATGATCTGATTTTTTCTTTTGTGGTTTCAAAACCACACACATGTTCAATTGAATGATTTTTTTATGTCAAAAAAATTAGATAACACACCGCTGTTTCATAGCAACTACTATTTTGATGATTTTATTTTCAAATATTTATTCACTATTTTTAAGCTATATTTCATGTAAAACTAAAGAGAAAACAAAAATAAAACTTCGAAAATAATGTTAATGGGCACGGGAATCATTCTAATTTTATTCTAACCTTTTAATTTCAATAATTGAGATACAAAGTGAAATTGAAAATTTTACATGGGAATTCCCTATAATGCATCTTGAAATGGGACACACGGTATATAGTTATGAAAGCGTAAACATCACATCTAATTTACATTTACAATGATTATAGTGAATGCGAAGATGAACGATTTATAAACAATAAGGTTTTCCGAAATCAATAAATATAACTAAAAACCCATTATCATTCAATTGAAAAGAGTAACGTGATGGCCTCATCACGTCTCTATGGACGTTAGCTTTTTATGTTTACGATCACAATACTTTCCTGTACCTTGTACAGAGATAAAATGGAGACTCAGTCCCAATAAAGCCATTACAATCGCAGTAAAACGATAATAAAGTATATTAATCTATTTTCACTTACATTTATTGTTAAAAATGGTTTCCGGTATTCAGACGGCGTCCTTTTTTTCACCGTAAATTTGCAATTTACATTTTTCGTCCATATCTCAACTAAATCTTGCCGATTTTCCACTCGCACACTTTCAAAAACACTTTGATTGCATAAATTAGACACTGTTACTGTTAATAACACGAGAATCATACCAAAAAACGAATAAAACGCGGAGAAGCTACACTAAGATTCGTCCACCGATTCGAGACTGCGGGGTCAAATCAGTGTCCGATGATTATCGATGTTTATTGATCGGACCGGGCGCGATGCAACTCCACCACGGAATTGTTTTATTTTATACATTCTACGAGTATTTACAACGTACCACTTACTGCTAACAAAATTAATCAATTAACAACAAATATTGTAAACTTAATTGAATTACAGTGGCAACCATTCTCTTCAACAAATATTGTTATTATTTCTCGTACATTTACGGCAAGTTATAAAATTTTGAAATTTTTACTGAACATTTTACTGATGATACAATTATATAAAAATTGAAAAAAAAATAAGATATCGTGCGTTTTAATTTTGACGAGACTTTATTATAAATTAATATTATTAAATTTCCAAAATACGATTTTTAAAAAGGATTTGTTTCAAATGTCGAAGGTAACAAATTAAAAACATCATTCCAAACACAAAAATTGCAAAACATTTTATTTCAATTTATATTCCCGTTTTGAAGGTAGTTGCGAATGAACATTTTGTTTTTTTTTTTCTTTTGTTGCTAGTGGCTCTCATATCACATTTTTTTAATTTGCGTAACAAAACGTTGTCGTTTTCAAATAATAATGTTCAATAGCATTCACGAATTGCTGATCGGTAACAAAGTAATTTAATTGCAGAGCTGGCCACATGGACATGTATCCCAGGCCTAGAGTACTAGCACTAGAAACAAAACGGCCGATGTAGCGTTCATCAAAAACCAACATAGCGTACAAAGAAATAAAAATGTTGACACTGGAAAATTCTAATAAACGCGCCCAATAACTGTTTGCTATTTCAGTAATAAAATAATAACAATAACAAACTACTAGTGTTGTTATTACAGTTAAAATTAATATTAATCTCTTTTCACTTACATTTCTTTTACAAAAAACGTCGCGGCGTTTTTCTCTGCAGGTGCTGCATTTGATTTTTTCGTCCATTTCCCTATTAAAGTGTCCGATTTTTGCACTTCACAATCACCTTAATTGCATATTTTACACATTGTTACATTATTATCACGAAAATTGCACTAAAAACAGGAAATAAAAGCGGAGGCATCACACGTAAATTCGTGAAGAAATTAAAGTACTGCGGGGTCAAATCATTTTTCGGTGACTATTAGCATATTAGGTATGACGCGATGCAACTCCACCACGAGATTATTTTTAATTCCTTATTCGATTTACAGCTTTGCTCTTCTAACCAACAAAATAAATTAATTAACAGCAAAAATACCTATAGTTTCGGACTGTCAACACCGAGGTTATACTTCTAATTTATTGAATGTAAAATAATACATCTATAAAGGAAGGTGGGTGGCGCTTGTCTCAAGAGAGGTGGGTGCCCTATCTCACAATACAATCAGTTCAAGATTTTTACAAATGAACTTCTTTGCAATTTGAACAAAATCTGTCTATGTATTTACTTTCTCCGTGAAAGTACGGGATAGTGTAGTGATTGGGAACATTTTTCAATATTTTTTTTATTCAAAATTTCCATTTTGAGGTCCCTAGACAATTTTTGAAAAAAAAAAATTGCGTCTGTAGCAGATAACGATATAAATCCGACGCAGATAATTAAAGCTGTATATTTTTTAAACCAAAACTTATACTGATAAAATAATAAATATACCCATGGATACCGTTATAGTAGCTTACTGGATCTACAAATATATATAAAGGACTTAATTATAAAATATTTAAATACATGAAAACTTAAACACTACATGTCTGTGCAGTTGGCTGTGGGCGCGGATCTCAAAAACCAGTACATGAATTGGAATGAAACTTTGAACATAAGCTTACTTTGGCAATCCAAAGTACTGAAAAGCTTTTGATAAAATTACTGAAACTAAACTTGGGTGGTGTTTAGTTTATCCATTTTTGGTCCTTTACAAAAAAAATTAAATATGATAAATATTACAAAAATCTTTTAATAAATAATAACAAGATAACAAATAACTGCAAATTTTTTGTTAACTAATGTATTCCAACAACTTTAATTTTCGAGAAAAAATTAAAAATATTTTTTTTTACGTTTTGGTCTATAATTATGATAAGATGAGACTCAAAGTTATAAAATAAAAAATTGTATAAAATGCCATAATGAACAACATACAAAGAATACGATTCCACCAAATATGCAAAATATCATAAAAATTCCTTTTATTAACTCGGAGAAAATTGATGACATCAACATTTTTTTATTCTAGACTCGTTTCTATCATATAAAAATAAAATTAATTTTTCTGTTTTCAGAGCCTATAATATTTCATTGCAAACAAATTCAGAACCATGTCTTTGCTTGCGAGTCGACCTGAAAACATTCGAGGAGTGCACAGAAGAATGGGAGGTGCGGACGACAAATGTTCCCATCTTCACTCAAATAAAAAATGCCAATACAGAGGTCAAATCATCGCCGAGATTACATGGCATTTTCAATCAGGTAATACACATTTTTAATTTAGTATCATACTGGTGAATATTGACATCTAATGATGACTTGCAGATCAAATTAAAATATATTTAAAAAAAATGGTAAATTAGTATTTTGTGAAACGAGTAACCCTGTAAACTCCTGTTATTCTTATGCTAACAAAGGTGACCGGTAGATTGGCAATATGGCCAATATCCATTAAAAAAAAAAAAGGCAGCCATGATTTTAAACTTGGACATATTTGTTAATTATATTCAATTTACATTCAATAACCTCGAAGTTTTCAAGAAAGCATATAAGGGTCGAACTACCTGCTGCCGAGACAATTTTTTTTTTTAATTCGACAGGCCATAAATGTGACGTTTTCCCGTTTAAATTATTATATGTTTATGATTCGATAGTACCCCGATAATCTTTATAAATACCAGTCCTACGACTGGTAAGTGCTTCAGAACCATGATCAACCACATCCTGCAAATTGACAAATTGAGTTTGAAGAACATAAGGTTCCAGCAGGACGTTGCAACCGTGCATACATTATGAGCGACATTGGACATTCTAATGCAAGCATTTTTAGAAAGCTTAATCTCTCAATTTGGCAATTTGATCATTCTAGACTTCTTTCTTTGGGTTGTTTTGAAGCGACGGTTCTATACGAACAAGCCACTGACCTTAGTGGCCCTAAAGGAGAACATCCGATAAGAAGTGAAGAATTTATTGTTAGAAGTTTTGAGAAGTCATGGAAAATGCAGTGAAACAAGCTCTATTGGGCCTCAAGCCTGATATTATTTTCGTGACATAATGGGAAAAATTTAAATGTTTAAATCAATATAATCAACAAACAGAATAATTCTCTTTACAAAATTAATGCCTTAGGAAATCGACTGATGACTTTTGTGATGGTTGTTTTTTGTGTGTATGGAGGTGAAAAAAATCTAGATTTCTCTCTGATTCACAGTTTTTTTTTCAACACCATAGCATCATTTACAGTAATCAAACACTTCTAAAAAAAATTGTTAGATTTTATATTATATTTAAATTTTTAGAATTCATCTTTAAATGAATACACCTGTGGTAGGTGCATTCAGCTGCAACAACAGCAAAATTCAAGCAGCGTTATCGCAGGTGTAAATTAGATAAGTGGTACAAGTGATTAAGCTTCGGAATGATCCTCCGAAGTAAGGAGTTTAGTTAGTCATACAAATAAATACACAAATGTATCAGTTTATTTTTTTATATACCAAATGTTTTTTAATACATACTTCTTTCATTATTTACTCATAAATTATTGACATAATATTTGTAGCAATTCACACTTTTTCAATTCCTTTAAGTGGTTGCTCATGTAAAATGTAAGAGCTACATCTTTTCATGCTCTATGAAGTGGTCCCCACGGATAATATGTTTCTAAATACATACCTTATCCTAGGGCAGGTTAAATATTTAATATGTTTGCATGGCTCTGATATTGCAGGGCATGAAAAAAATACTTTCATTTTCCATAAATACATAATACAAAAGATTGTTGATGACCCCTTCTAGCTTTGTATCGAAATCATTGGAATAAGATTTCTTTTATTATTATTATTACACATAATCAGCCCTATTTTATCAGCAAAATGGTAAATTTAACGGATGAACGTACTTGAAATAAGGTTATTGTGTTTCCAATTATTAAAACAAGGGTGACGAATTTAAACATGCCGTTAAATTGAATGAAATAAGGTTGAATTAAATTAAATTATTGCTAAAGAAATACACTTTTTCAGTGTAATTTGATTGTGGGCAAAATGTATTGTGTTTAAAAAAAGTAGACGACCGATCAAATGTCAATAATAATTTTTCAATTATTGCAGACAATCTTTGTTGGTTTCAAGATTTTGTGTTCAAAGGCAGTAAGTTCTCAAACTTATTTGTTTTCAGCCCATTTGGGCGAAGCATATAATTCAAAGGCCCACTAGGTACTTTTTTAACTCATATTTAAAGGTAGAGGTGATCATGCAAATTCCGCATACAAGTGTAAAATCGTGAGCTTTACATTTATTGTCAGCCCTGCGCTGATTCCTGCCAGTGTGGACTGCAGACTGCACTTGGAGAAACTGTTCTAAGGTATAAGATTCTCGGATTTCATAAAACTTTGCTGTGTTTTGGTAATAATATTGGATTATCAAAGCCCAAATTGACTTCATTAAAGCGGCATTGCGAAATTTGTAAATATATTGTAATAAACGTTATCCATTGTATCAATTATATTACAATAAAAATTAGGGATGTACATAGTCCTACCTGAAATATTGTTTTAATTAAAGATCAGTATAATCCTGTTATGTATAAATTAATCATGTTGTGGTATACAATTGAATTGGTTATTTATTTAGCACCTACACTTACTTACCTTTTACGTTGTTTCCCACTTCACAATTAGCATATATAAATATTCGTTTGTTAAATACATTACCATTTTTCTTGCTTCTCTCATAAAATAAGTAGCTATTTAATTTGTGTTCAAACAATTATAAACTTCATTAACTTAAATTAATCAATTAAATCAGGCATAAAATGCAGTTAAAGTTTATTTGCAATAAGACATGATGATCATGTGTTACAAACTTAATAACTAAAATTAGGACAAATAAAAATACATATTAAAGTCTGTTAAAACTGTTACATCATTTGGTAGGAAAGTTGATTCATATTGTTAGTATTGTTATAATTAAATCTTAAGTTTGAATAATGTTTATGTTTTAACAGATGGGGAAGACTCTCAATATGGTGAAAGGTGCTTTCAACTTCGGTGAAGAAGGGCCCTCGGTACTACCACCACGGCCTCCTCTCAGTGACTCCGAATACAGAAAGTTCCTAGACCCTGTTGGACAGATATTGCACGGAAAAGAACTCAGATCTGTGATTTATTTAGGTGGTATTGATCCTAGTCTCAGGTAATTGCATACAATTTTATTTTTTAATACTTTATCAATTTTTCATTCAATTTGTTTATAGTTGTTACATAAAAGATCTAGATTTATACCGATTACTATAAATTATGAAATAATTTCAGTATTGGGCTGATTCAATTCAATAAAATAAAAAATGTATGGTAATACTAATTTATTTCCCAACAGAATACTCCAATTAACACGTTCGCTGCCACCGCAATTGGGACTGCATTTACGCAAGTATAAAGTCGGACGCAATAGCGCGTCGGTGGCAGCGAACGTGTTAAAGGGAAGAAAATATACAAAATAAGTAAAAATATTAGTAAGTAATGTTTATACAAAATAAATTAAGTTAAATTAAATCATAGAACAAAAGTAAAACATTATAGTAAATTCAACAAACATCCTTAAAATCCGCACAAATTACAATTTTAAATATCTACAGAATCCTGGATGCTATTAAATAATCAAAACATGTTATTTAGAGGAGAGGAAATATATATTATATAGTATTGTATTACTATTGTACAAACAGTTCCTTTTCGAATAATACTCCCATATCTTCGACATCAACTCGTTTTAAACTGATAGATTCAAGAGCCTAGTTAAAGTTAATTTCTCAAGCTTTACAAGAAAATGACTTATAATATCAATCATCTTCGGGTTTTATATCTCTAAATATTTTGACATCATCAGCATAGATGAGGATACAAGACTACATTCCAAGCACTGTGTTATTGACAAACAGCAAAAAAAAATAAGGGTCCAAGGTTGGAGCCTTGCGGAACATTACTTGAAAGGCAAAACGCTGCAGAAGTATAGTTCATATACTCAACATATTGAGATCGATCTGAAAGATATGATTTAATTACCATAATATCACTAAAGCTTAGGTACAGACGCATTGTGATTGATGGAATCAAAAGCCTTACTAAAATCTCTGTGTATAATATCTATTTATGTACGCAGTTCCAGCTGATAAGATACAAATTCTACAAAGTTCAGTTTAGTTGAGGTTGACCTTTTTCTCATACTCACTGTGTTGTCCTGTAGGTATTTTTGATTCAACATGAGAATTGATCTTACCAGCTAAAAATATCATCAAATATTATTAAAAATTACTTAATAATAACTAGATCATTAACAAGTGTTGCCTGGCGGGTCGACGGGAAGGAGTAATGGGTGTTACCTTGATCAATGGCCATGAATAACCAAAGGTGTTGAAGCACCCTACAAAATCACCCCTTTAACTATGACTAGCTGCTCTAAACATCACATAATAATATGAAATAGCAACTCTACTACCAAATTACAAAATATAATTTGGTAGTAAAGTTGCTATTTCATACTGTAAATAGACAAAGTGACTCTTTTTTGTGATCTGCTTCACAAAGTCTCACTCAATGAAAAGTGTTGCCTCGGAGACTCGGATCATACTTCCGCTGAATAAATGACATGACAATATGTTATTTGAAAAAATAAAAAGTATATGTAACATGAAGTGATGAGTTAAAAAAATGTAACCATTTTTTTAGTGACAACAATTTCCGAATTTTGTATTCAGGTAATAAGGGACGGGATTTGAATCTGCGAGAGGCCCTCGAAATTAACAAGGCAATAAAACGTGGAAAAACCATGGTTAATAACGTCGAAGATATCTGGAACTCCCCCATTTCGACGGCCTTATTACCTGATTTTAAATTCCTGTATAAATGCGCCAGTCCATGTTAAATTTATACATATCTCCTTGAGAATGACCTAAGGTCGAAACTAGTCAGTGAGAAAAATAAAATCAGTGAAACAAAACCAAGTGTTTTAATTAATCAAATTATATAATTATGTTTCACCACGGGTTAAGTGAGAAATTAATTAATCATATAAAAAAAGGTCCTCCCTTTCAAAATGTCCCGTAAATAAAGAGAAACGAATCTTTTGAAAATCTTTCAAACCATACATTCTGCACTGAGCCATGACCCAAAAAGAGTCATTTGTTTTCCCGAGTCACTTCTTTGACTCTTCGAGTCGGCTCACACAAGAGTATCCATTCCATACAACTATCGGGAGTGATGTTTGGATTTGCTAGCCATAGTTATAGGGGTGGTTTTGTGGAATTTTTGGCAAAAATTATATTTTGTAATATGGTTGTTGCTATTTCATATTATTATCAAGTGTAGCTAGCCATAGTTAGAGGGGTGGTTTTGTAGGGTGCTTCGACACCTTTGGTCATTCGTGGCCAAATCAATTGGTCACGGGAACACCCTCTACCCCCCTCGTCGACCCACCAGCCATTCATGGCCATAGAGATTAGTTAAGGAGTATTTTTACAATAATTGTACTGTAAGCTCTTCATTATTATCAAAATTTTGGTAGAACTAGGAGAACTAAGGTTACAACAGGACATTGAATTGAATTGAAATTGAAAAACACAGAGGGGCTTCGAAAAGACCCCTCCATAGGGGGGATGCTTCTAGTTTGACTACTCTCTTATAAGTAATTCCACTCAATAATTGGAAATTTCAACTAGTTTCTTATATTTATTATGTTTCCAGAAAAGTGGTATGGAAACTAATTTTAAACGTCTACCCTGATGGAATGACGGGTAAGGAGAGAATGGACTACATAAAGAAGAAAGCCGCCGAATACATGGCTTTAAAAGAAACGTGGAAAAAAGCAATAGCTCAAGGTCCTGTCGTAGGCGAGCTAGCCTACACCACCGGAATGGTGAGGAAAGATGTGCTCCGAACCGACAGGCACCATCCCTTTTACGCCGGAAGCGATGACAACCAAAATATAGCTGCCTTGTTTAACATTCTAACGACGTAATTCATGATTAATTTTTGTCTGCATGAACTAAAATTTCCGTTTTCAGGTATGCCTTAAACCATCCGAAAGTGAGTTATTGCCAGGGAATGAGTGACCTGGCTTCGCCACTGCTCGTCACGATGGGAGACGAAGCTCATGCGTATATTTGTTTTTGCGCGCTCATGTCTAGATTGAATATTAATTTTATGATTGATGGGATTGCAATGACTCAGAAGTTTACGCATCTGGCGGAAGGATTGCTGTATTATGATCCGGAATTTTATAATTATTTGAAGCAACATCAGGTACGGCAACAATTCTATATAACTGTAAAATTTGATTTATAAATTCATTCCATTTTTTTAAACCTGCAATTGTGTGATAATTAGATTAATTGGTGTTGTTGGAATATATCAGTTTTGTTTTAAATACATAAAGTTGTTAATAGTTACACAGTAGATTTTTTGACATAAGTTTTATAAATGAGTAAAAATTTTAAACATAGATGTTTCTCAAGGCTTTGTTGTTGTATAAATAAGAATAACAAGCATCTTAAGCCAACTTATTACCAACATTTGACTCATATTAACAGATTTAGGTAAAACTTGAGCAGAGGGCCTTATCTAGAGAATTTTTTTAACTGTAGAGGACAGCATCTGCAATATCAAGAAAGATCAGTGACAATCAAATGCTACATTTTAATAACTGATGACTATTGTGAACCTGCAAAACATCTGTAAAAGCCCCATATTAAATTGTTTATGGAGTGCTGAATTTTGAACTCCAAATTACTCCATAAGACTGTGCGCAAGTTTCCCAGAATTTTTATGCTTTTTAAAAAGATGTTCCCGGAAAAAAAACAATTTATTGTAAGATCCACATCTATTATTGAGTCATTTGATGCATACGATATGTCTGAATATCAAAATGCTATGTATGTACCACTTCATAATACCACAGTTCTTAAAGATTAATAAAAAAACGTGAAAGTATATCTCAGTCAATTTGTGTTAGTTAATACTGAAAATTAAAAAAAAAAACATGCTGCGTTTGGTACTGCCGCTCTGAGTTCGAGCCCCGACTGTGCAGTAGCTTTTATTAACGAGAATCTACTGTTCTGGTTAATGGATGTTTAGAGGTTGTCCTATTTCATTGGGTTTAAATTTAAAACCCAATGATAATAAACTTTTTGTTGACCATAATTTCCAGTAACATTTACAAAAATTGGGTCAAATGGACTAGAATCAGTTTCATTATTTGGCTTTTTGCTGCCAAATTACAAACATTACGACCTTTTTCCTATTCATTCACTTTACAATTCCTTCAAACAACCCTCCTTTAAAAAATGTCCAACACAAAGGTTGTCTATTCCACAGATTTAACTGAAATTCAATTTTAAATTACTCATATAAAGTATCAAAATATGAAGTAATTAGTGAGTCCAATCATTCTTTTAATATTTTAAATTTAACATCTATGCAATCAGTAAGATCAAATATTTTTATTTCTAGGCCGATGATCTACTTTTCTGTTACCGTTGGCTGCTACTCGAAATGAAACGCGAATTTGCCTTTGACGACTCGTTACGAATGCTTGAAGTATTGTGGAGCTCGCTTCCAGCAATTACACCAGAAAAAGAATTATGCCTATTCGACGTGCAGTTCCAACCACCAGCAATAACCACCCCACCAATCAGCCCTCTTGTGAAAACGCCGAGAGAAAACCCTTACACGAAAGTGTGTGCACTCCGCAGACAAAGCAGTTCAATTTCCCTAGTAAATTACTCCGGAAAGAAAGTCCAGCCGGTTCGTAGACAAAACCACAGCCTCGATGAATCTTGGTGTAGAAGCCGAAGCGTCACGCTTGATTCAAAACCGAAACACCAAAGCTTGGATGATGGTGCGATCACGAAAAATTTTGATGATTCCAATGAAATCATCCCAAGGATTAACGAATTGCGCCCGCGATCAGTATCACCCTTGGAACAAAAGTCTGATTCAGTAATCATGAACAACCATATAAATAACCATAAAATTGTTAGTCGATCCAAGAGTGCTAGCTTGTCTTCCAGCATGTCAAGTTTGATAAAAAATACAAAACGGCAAGGGCATTTCCGCGATTTAAAGGAAAAACTAGGAATATTCTCATCTTTAGATACTTTAGAGAGTGCTAAGCCGATAAAGGAGGAAACTGAGAATAAACCACCGACGAAAATGGTGAAGAATTTAAACGAATTTTTGAATTTTGCCACATCGACTAATAAAAATAAGATATCGGATAAAGTTAATAAAATAATAACCACAGTGGCTAACGAAAGGCCAAAAATTATGCTCACCAGATCGAGTTTTGACGATTCAGAATCATCCAGTTTAGATAAAAATTCATCAAAGCTATATTCCTCCACTAGTTGTGATGACACATTCGATGAGTGCAGTCCTGACGATTCCCAAGAATATTTCCCTATGACCACATCTGTAACTCGAGAGTTACGCATAGAGCTAGAAAATCTGGACAGGCAAGTATTTGGAAACAGGTTTGCAGATAGGTTATTGGATTCCCCCTGTAGCGAATGTAGTGATGATGCAAATAATTGTAAATGTACAGAAACCTACACAAAACATGAGGAACAAGAAAAGATAAATGTGTTCATTTGGGAGAATCCACTTCACCAAACAAGTCCTAATATTACGAAAAACGAATTCATACACACTCCTGATGAACAAGCTGATTTAGAGTTTGATTCTGAAGCACAAATCGTCGATGAAAGTTCGGCTAAAAAAACAGTGACTCCAATCAAAATCATACATTCACAACTAAATAAGAACATATCAAAACTGGAAGTGAAGACCGTGGTAAATGAAATGAGTTTTAAATCTGATGTGGTGCAAGAGAATGGTACTGCCATGGTTAACTCTTGTGAGGAAATTTCTGAAGCAGTGAAGACCACCGGTCTGCTTCCCCCGCCTAGTGAATTTGGTGGTGGAAATCCTTTCCTCATGTTCTTATGCCTGACCGTTTTACTCCAACACAGAGAACATATTACTAGTAAAGCTATGGATTACAATGAAATGGCTATGCATTTCGATAAAATGGTCAGGAAGCACAACGTGACGAAAGTGCTGAACCAGGCCAGGCAGATGTTCATGCGGTACATGAAACAGCACACCATCGTTCAGCAGAAAGTGGATCCGAGGAACGAGGACTGTTAGTTTTTTCCCTGACACTCCCATTATACTTTATACTTTTCTGTGATATTTTTCTTATATATTTTTAACTGCAGTTCAAGTCAATATGCACAGTTGTTCCGCGCTAATTTTGTTTTTCATTTTAAAAACTTATTGTAGAACATGTGATATTTGTACCGAGTTGGGAAAAATCTCCAAAATGGGATTTACGATTATAAAACTTTTAATATTTTATATTTGGTGCTGTTGGCTTCTATCTTAAAATCAATATGCAGCACTTTGTCATTTGGATAGAACAAACATTTCACTCAAGATGGAGATATAAGCTTATATTAATGATTATGCACTCTTTACCTGCATCGGGATTCATATGGTTTAAGATTAGTAATTATTTAATTCATGAAATGATTCATAAGGATATTTTAACATTATATAACCTTTCATATGGTTTGATCAATGGATCTTTGCGTGTGCGTCATTACCAAAAACCGAGTTTTCTCACCTTGGACGACATACATACACATATGATTGCGTCTAATTTAATTTATCATAGAGAGAGTAAAGGAACCATTGATCAAAGTATATCTGTCACTGATTTATAACAGACGCATTGAGAAGACAAGCATTATTCCAAAAACGGTTAAAAACAACTAAACTAATTTCAGATGTGCATCATTTTAACCATGGCTCAATTTTTTAACCTTTGCTACAACAAGCCGATTGTACATCTCTTATTTTATATGACTTAACACTACAAATAGGTTCGAAAACTCTTACCTATCCAAAATTTAAACATAACACAAATGTGTCTACAAAACTGCATTTAAAAAGAATAAACCATGTTGGAATTTTCTCCTAACTCGTTACATTCTTTATCCACTACCCACAGCAATCATTTATTTTTTGCTTAATTAAGGCAATCTCACTAAAGCTTACGTGGGTGTAAGGATAAATTTCTTTTTAATTTACGGATGATGTACTTACCTTTTGTTTTATGAAAATCTTGACATTGAATCTAGTCTAAAAACCTTCCTAAATAATGCATTCCTAGATTTTAAGTTTATATAAATGACCAATAAATGGGGCTTAGGGTTTGGGCCTTACAAGAACAGAAAGATATAATATATAAATATAAAATATATTTACATCTCAAATATGTACATATAAAGCACAAAAGTTGTGTTGGAACATTTTGCCGGTTTCCAGGAGTTACAATCATTTTAAGGCATTTATTGTATGTACATTAGTTTCCTTACATAAAAAAATAAAACTATTAATCAGAAGCAATATAAACTATGTTTCCATTCAGCCTTAACTAACTCAGTATGTTGCTCTCCATCGTCGGCCAGTCTATACCGTCGGGATCTTTACAGGTGCTGGACAGGTGTTTTTTAATTATGGTTTGAAGAGTGCAACGAGCAGCCCGTTCCTCTGTGAGCTGCGTCGTTAAAAGCCCCATGTTGCACTCAATGTTTTTAACTGTGCTCACCAGAGATCTTACTAGTTCATTGATGTTTTCATGCTCCTGGGGCTTGTGTACTTCCTGTTCAGGTTGAGTTTTAATTCCATCTATTTGATTAACTGCAACGATTTTACTAGTTCAGATTGATTAATCGCCCAAAATTGACTCGGGAATAAAGTTTGCACAATTATCACCTAATAAGCAATATAGGAAAATGCACTAAATTCCAACTAGTGTGCACAAAAAGGTAAAAGCAATTTGATGCTTTAATATGGTCTATGGATACACACACCAGGTTATGTCCCTGGAAATAGAGATTGATACGATATTAATTAACCCAGAATTGGTCGCGCATCGAATTTTACGGGAGTGGTCACGGTGCGGTCGTAGTGACCGAGCTGTTTTTGTTGGGTAAATAGATGTAGTTAATTAATTTTGTCTTTAAAGCATATTTACCACGATGACCTTAAAGCTACATTTGCACTCGTATATAATTTTTGTGACTAATTAGTAACCAATCCCAGGTTAATTCATCATAATGTAATTAATTATTCTATAATTAGGCATTAATGAAAAATAATAATTGTGGAAAATCAAGTTCATGATACATTGACTTTCTTAAGCTTTATTCAGTTACCATTGAATTCTTTTGTAAGCATAGTTGCTATTTCAAATTAATAATAATAATATAAATATAATGCTCTCGAAAGATTATATCAGAAAAAGAACTTCATGATTTAGAGGTTTTATTACAACAAAACAAACACCACAGAAAAGTTACTATTATTTAGTGTGTGTAAAAAGCCAGTACTTTGTGTAGAAGAACGCTTTTAAAAGAATCTAAATTGTGATGTGGTTAATTTTATATTTTAAACCCAGAAGCATATTTATTAAAAGAATTTGCACAGGGAAACCATAAATGAGATTGAAATGCAAGTCTGATTCATTTTCCATATGATAAATTTCAGATGGCCCAATATAAATAAATCTCTGGCGTAGTCGAGGTAAGCTAGGTGAAAAATGTTGACATCTTTCTCAGATTTGTTGGTGTAAAAGATTAATATATTTTTCATATTTGAAGGGTTTGGAATAAAACGTGTGTAAGTTTTTTTTTCATTTGATTTTAGTACAAATTATTAAAATTTAAATTAAAATGGGTTTTAGTGCCTAGTGCCAAGAAATAGCATAACCTCAGCCTTGTTCATATAAATTTATTTTTTGAAATTTTATACAATTGATTAACTTTGGATTCAATTATGGCAAAACAAGCATTTATGCACTTATACCCATTTTATTCCAAACGCTTCAATTATCAATATTTTTCAAAAAATGTAAATTTGATGTAAGATCAGTTCATAATTATGGAGCAAATATTTAAATTTACAAGGAGTTTATGAAACAAGTTTATTAACAAAAGATATTTATTCCTTTATTATCTTCATTTGTAAAAATTTTATTGAAATATTTCATATTCAAAAAAAATTGGGGTAAAAACAAAAAAAAAGTCCACCAGTTTTCAAAATTTGCCAAAGTTCTCTGTGGATTATAAAACTAAATTCTTGTCCATGGTATGACACGGGGAGGTTAAAATTTAACGAAAAATCTGTGATATTGTTTAGAAGCTGCTTAGATTTAAAGTTTTATTTCAAAACATATTAGTTTTTAAGTTACAGCACCCACAGCCACAGATAGAGACATTTATTAAAAACGCTCAGAATCATCTCGGGGTTTAAACATTGTTATTTCCAATAAAATATTGAATTCTTCATGGAAAACATTCTCGTTTTCTATATGAATAAAGTAAAAACGATGGAGTTGAATTGTGTTCAAGTCAAGCCTGCTACATTTGTGGAGCCATCTATTGATAAGCAAAAACAGAAACATTTAGTTTCAATCAGTGAAAATTAAAAACTCTATGTACACTTCGAGCATGGATTAGGAATGTTTTATTAATATTAGCTATTGCTTCGATGCAGAAAGTGAACTGGAAGAATGGAAACTGTTGATTTACAAAAAGAATCAAGCACAGCTGACCACTTTTTTTTTAATTAATAGAGCATAAAGTTTTTAGCATAAACAATGACATTTTAAAAAGATTATTTCTCCAATGCGGTGCTATGTATATTTTGTTAATTTTGACATCTTGCGATTTTTTACTTGTTTTAAAAATAGTTTTGTGTTTTTATCTGCTAATTTTACTTGTTTTAAACATTAGTAGCTATTTCTAGAACTGATCATCAATATTAATTTCGGATTCATAATCTAGCCGTTTTATTTAAATTCCACGGTTTTCCATGCCAAAATTCCCATCCTTGATAACTTCTGTTATGGGCTGCCAACCATTTGGATGCTTCTCGGGCAAAAATATTGCTTCGCATCTTATCACCTGATCAAGCACATATTTCATTTCATTCTTGAGTAGAATTTTGCCCCACACTGGAGTGAGACCGTAATTGGCAGAAAATCCTCCTGAGCACATGCCTTATTTCAACCTTAATAACCGGATTTTAAAATTGAATAATCTATGTAATATTCAAGCATCAAATAACTTCAACATCTTTGGGCACACAACCTCTTCTTTGTTGTTGATACATTTCCTCCCATACTAATAACGTAATCACAGGTATGACATATTACTTAATACTGTCTAGACAAATTATCATGCTAAATTACAAGTAAACAAACGGGTTAGTAGAGAAAACGCATCATACGTAAGGTTAGAGTAAATACAAAATTATTCCAAGTGTTGAGTTTTTCGCAACTGACGAAGCACAAACGAGCCGCAGCACCACGTGGATGCTCGAGGTGCGTGCGGCCTATAGTTACGAGGGTGCAACAAGGGAGTAAAAACCGGAGGGGAGGAAGATCTGCACAGGTCAAGGCTCGACCGGTGCATTCGAAGCTTGTCATGCATTTTTACATTACCACCAGTCAAAAGTTCCACTGTGACAACGAGACCACCACCGTAAAGAATAAGATGGAACAAAGACAGTATAAGGTATAGATTTAAATAGTTGGCCAATGTTTTCATCCACGGCTCACTCACCTGAATTGACTGTGCTTCTCGTTTTTACAGAAGAAAAGTAGGCTTCTATAACTTCTAATATAAGTGCATCATCTTTGGAGTACACGGGTTTTCTGTTGGTGCGAACTGGAGATCCATTTTGTGCGGCCGCCAGGGCTGCACCGGGTCGGATCGGCGCCGAGGGCCTTAAACAACAAACTGTCCAGCCCCTGTTGTTGTTCAGGGTGCCGTGTGAAGGAGGTGTTACTGTGCGGACGTTGCTAATTGTGCCTCCGCTTCGATTGTTGTTTGGTGTTGTTGCTATTAATGCCGACATCTGAAACAATGTTATTGAGTCATTTTCTGCAGACTAAATTTTTTATACACCGAATTATTTTAAGCATATTAAAGTAGCAGGATTATATAGTGAAAAAAGTCAGTAAAAAACAAATTTCAGTACTGGCCTAAACTAAAACCCAGCAGGATGAAATGTTTTATTTTATTTTAAGTAAACTATCAATCAACTTAAATATTATTGACTTAATACAGAACTTGGTTTTTCTTCTCTGAAATCTGGCAAAATACAGATTCAGAAAAGGATTCTACAAAGTGCTTA
Source organism: Ocypus olens (assembly GCA_910593695.2). Classification (NCBI taxonomy): domain Eukaryota; kingdom Metazoa; phylum Arthropoda; class Insecta; order Coleoptera; family Staphylinidae; genus Ocypus; species Ocypus olens. Next base: position 21,154,578 of record OU343048.1, read on the forward strand.
AATATTGAGAATAAGCTGCAGAATACCTACTTTTCCTCCACACCTTCAGGGCATGTAACTTCAGTAAACTAAAAAGAGTTAAAAATTGTGAAAGCAGTTGATATTTAAAAAAATAAAACATCAGGATGCCTCTCTTGATCGATTTCTGGGAGGTATATCATTCATCAAATGTATAAGGAGTCATTTAACAATAACAACTGTAGGTCAGAATTCTTTACAAAATTTCACAAGCAAAATGCCACAAACTGAAGCAAAAATGTGCCAAGATTCACTAAGAATTTGATTTCATTAATGGCGACTGGAGTTGGAAAACTTTAACAGAATAAGCCTGTTCCCCAAGATCTTTCACTTTACTCTTCGAAAATTTATTTGTTTTTTATTTATTTTAAGAGGTTGCAGAGATAGGTGGTCTTCATTGCTTGGGAATTTTTGGAAATTCTCAAAGCCAGATATGATCCAATGTCGATAATGATAAAGACTTAGTCAAGTAAAAAAAAACTTCAGTACTTGCCACAGAAATACAAGAAACATGTACAGTCCAGAATAAACATCAACAATGACAAATCAAAATTGAGTAAATAGCCACCATTCAAACAATGAACTAGGGCAAACTCAAAAAATTATGACCTAACAAAAATTGGTTTAACCAATTTAAAAAGTACTGATCTTATGGAAATATGTTATGATCTTTTTCGTAAAGAATTTAGTGTAACAATTTTTACTATAAAGTTGAATCAAACACAAGAAAATGGGAAAATACTGTTTCAATGTATACATCAAGAACCAAGAGTAACATAATCAATGATATTGATATTGAAATCTGGCCTATGATTATTCAGCATCAAGACAAAGCTTAAAAATGCAGCTTAAAAAATATTTTGGTTACCAAACAAGGGTTCTAATGAAAGAATTGAGCGCAATCAATGAAAAATGTGAATGCAGCAATGTGTATTTAAAGCACATCAGAATAAAATATTAGTTCATGTAAGTTTTCGAACATAACATGCTTTATACTGTTTTATCGAGTCATTCATACTATACGAGTCATCAGAATATGAATCCGAATGGGAATACGAATCTGAATATGAATCCGAATCCAAATACATATCTGGATGATTAATATTTTGGAACATTTGATTATTTTGATCTGAATAGGTCCATCACTAATACTACACACTATCAGACGCTGTTGAAGATCTTAGGGGACACATTTTTGAGGAAGACCAGATTTCTGTTAAAAAGAGCCAGATTTTGTCTCGAGAACAAAAACTGAAATAATTTCAGCTAAATTAAAAAAAACATCAGTTTTTCTGACATTGTAATTACCTAATAAATAATAATTTAACACTATGTATTTTCAAAACTGTTTACTTTAGGGTGTAACTTTATAAGAACTGAATTATATTTGGTCTAAAGATAACATACACGAAGTAGTGACCTCACACAATGGGATACTTGGTATATAAACAGAGGGTAACCAACCTGGTTTTAATATGTATATTTAATTTGACATTAATAACAACTGTGGAATTTAATATACACTTTCTCACTGATTTCTCTGAAAAAAATTAAATACAGGCGAGGGTTGCACTGCTAAAACATCAAAAGTTATTAGTGTTAATCTCACTATTTTGAGCAACAATACATTATTTGCGAGTATTAGAGAAGCAGAGACAGAAAAACCACACACACACACATAAACAAAACACCAGTGCAAACCCTTGCCTGTTTTGTTTTTGCAAGTTTCCTCGTAAATCCCTTTAACGACCCCGACAGGAATCTTAGCTTTAAGCCACCAGTGGGCATAGAGCCCCGAACGGTAGACCTCGCCCTTCCCATCACCACCAACGTCTTTAAGGGCTGGCTCCACTAAAGCACTCATCGATTTACTCTGGGTTATGCCACTGTGCACCCTCAGATCAGAGATTTTGGAATGGATTTGGCTCACGGACTGCCAGGGTGGGGGTGCTGGAGGTAATTCGGAACTAGAGAAAGATGTTCGTACGGAGTCCACCACTACGTTTGCAGAAGTTCGAGGTGTGGATCCAAATGGAGATGTACATCTACATTGGGATTCGTAAGCCTCAGGTTCCATTAATGAAACAGCGTTCCGTTCTGACTTGTCGGCATTACAGCACTCTTGGTTTGGAAATTCAGATGGATTTAATGTACAACTGCCAGCCATACCAGAATCTGATGAGCGAGGGCTGTGAGACGGCTCCACGCAACATTCGCAGTACTTTCCATGATAACTAATATGCTTATGTAACATTCTATATCCATCCTCAAGTAAATCACTACTCATCTGAATGCTGGATCTACGTTTGTAAATTTTATCCGAGTTCAAGCTATGCTTCCTAAACCCGACGTTATTCGTTGCTAGTGGTGGAAATGATTTTTTCTTTACACCACTGCATTCTTCATTTATTACAAACATAGAAGGTGGCCTAATAACCTCCTCTTGATAATCATCATCTGGCTCGAAATTATATAACAATTCAGCTAAAACTGGATCTGGGAGTGGTATCACATTAACAGGTAAATCTAAAGAACTGGAATGTGTTGTGGAACTACAACTTGAGTTAGATGTGGTGGAAAGAGCTTCCTTCATCTTCCATGCAAGGTTGTTATCACTATTTGATTGATATGGAGGAATATATAATGTCGTTAAACTGGATTCGTTAAATTTATCAGCAACTAATTTATTGGGGCAACTTTGTCTCGTGCTTGGCTGATGTGTATTTGATTCAAATAAATCACTATTATTGATTTCAAAACTACCATTTAACTTTGCTAAATTTTCACAAGCGAAATTTGGAGTAACATATGAGCTAATGTCAGAATCCTCTGAAAGTTTTTGCACTAGTTTGGGCTTAGATAAATTACTATTTGATGAAACTAATTGGATGTTTTTAATAGATGACTTCCTAATTGGTTTCTCGGGTGTTGCACTTAAATGTGATCTCGTAACTTCAGATTGTCGATCATGTTTGCTTATCTCAGAACTTCTATCACTAACATGCACAGTTTTATTAATTTCGGATGTTCTATCAGCAACTGGTGTGGATTTATCCATATCATCACTCACGAAAATACTAATATTGGACACTTCTGATATATGATTTGAAAATTCTAGTCGCACACTCGAGGTTAACACTATACTAGGTTTTTTGGATTCACGCGGTTGCACCACTTTAGTCCTTGAATGTAATATATCCGAGAAACTTTCAGAATTTGTCTCGATTTGTGATCCAGATTGTGGATTGTAATATCTGATATATCCGAACGGATTAGTAGATTGGTCGGAATCCGAATTTTCGTCGAAAGCATCTTGCCGGTATATCTTACTTCCTGTACTTCTCGGAGCTTTATCACTAGACTCATCATCACTAGAATCACCGTCATCGGAATCGCTGTCACTATAATCAGATCCAGTTTTCATGATAAAACATTCGGATCTGTGCTGTCGGCGTGGAACTTCTTGACTGTACTTTTTCGTGAATTCGGGATATAACAATAACTTTAACAGCTCTTTGGTGATTACTTTTTGCTTTACCAGATGATGGTAGAGTTTCGTTAAGGCTGAATAAGGTGCAGCTGGTGGGTAATACTGGGATGGAAAGGTTGGGTTGTAATGGTATTTCGGGCTGTAAATTAGAACGGAGGTACGAGTGCAATAGCCGCGTTGATTGAGCTGTATACAGATTGACTCATTTAATGGTTATTCATGGTTGTAAATGTATCATACTTACATGTGGGGGAGGTTGAGGGACTATTTCGACTTGCGAGGGTAAAGCCTTGTGGTTGTTCGATGGAATGGTGCAATTCGGGTTGTATTTCCTTAAAATGTCTACCCAGTGGTTGGCTTCGTCCTTACTCTGGCAGACGGATGTCACTTTCTCAATCATCGGCCCAGTGATTTCAAATCCATTCTTGTATTGTTCGTTGTCTTCTAATCTGGTCACTGTTATTCCTGTCACTGGCAGTTTTCCCTGAAGTGTACAATTATTTGAATCATTACAAAAATTAAAATTTCAATTTTCATGACTGCTATAATAAAATTATCAATGCATGAAGAACTTGTGAGGTGCTCGAACTGAATCAGAGAACGCGCAATGGTTAATTTAATTTGGCTTTTGATAAAAGTGTTTGCACACAATAATTTTCAGCTCTTGTTTTTGGGTGTTAATTATATTAAGAAATTAATTGTTTTATACAACAAGTAGTGGTTTTGGTCAATGAGATCAACCAAGAAAACTACGAATTAAGATGTACTATACAATAAAAAGAAAATAATATATCTAAAATTCAAAATATATTATTTATAAAAGCTTAATAAATAATATTTTGGTACTTGTGTATTATGCTGGACTACCATAAAACCAGCTTGTCTTCAATTACCAGTTAGAGTTAGCGGTTGCAACGATTGGTACTTATGCATCCCTCGTCCGTTGTGGACTGACTTGTAGTTTCACCCGTAGTAGTTTAATTTAATTTGATTTTAATTTTGATGGTGGTCCGGCGTAATACATAAGTACTAATATTTTTATATGAAAATGAAATAAAGCATCATATCGTGTTCCTTACAACAACTAATGTGAGTATGAGAAGGGTACTTGTTAATAATAAAAAAATAGTTAATCCTTCTTGCATTTCTAATTTTATTATATGTAGAGTTCAAATTGAAGTTGGTAAATATTTTCTAAAAATATGTATATCATAAAATGTAATAATGAATACCTTATTTTTCCGCACGCAGCTACTAAACAAATCCAACATTATTTAAAGTAGACAAATTCACAACTAATGCAACCACACAACACATCACAATATTTATTCATGCTCGTTTACAATTCAATATTTACATTTGTATAAAGTGCACGCACAGGTCACAAGTTATCAAAAATTAAACTCATTTTGCAAGGCTGAATGCTAAAATTTAACCACAAACTGTTTCCTGGAACTTATTAAAAATTAGCACATTCATACTAAACGTGTACACGTTAAATGTATATTTTTTCAATTACATGATAGTTCGTGTATAATCTAAGTTGATAACCTCTTGATAAGGGCACAAAAAGTCGTTGTATAATGGATGTTCGTCGAGTTGTTAATGAAACGTTGATGAAATCAAATTCTCTCATCCGTATAAGACTTTTGCGTGGGAGCAAAGAAATGGTATGCAAATTTAGTTTTTGCAAAAACAAAAAAATTACAGAGGTTGTTGCTCGTACAGCTTTTAATCAATGAATGGGATACCATAATAAATATATGTCCAGTGCATTAGACTTCATGTTCAAGGTCGGTACATTTAATACGAATTAGTGGCAGGTAAAATTTTGTAATTGTGTGTGTCACTTGCATTCCATTGCAGTTAATAACAGAAGTTGATTACTTTCAATTACACGCAAGTATTTAATAGTTATAATTGTTTAATCTCCATTAGCTTTAAAAATACTAGTAATTCTGTTTTAACATTATTAGTAATTATATTTTGATCAATGAATCTATGCGTGCACGTCATAAATAGCTGAACCTAGTTCCGACAATATGCTCATGCGTTTATTCTCTCTACGATAAGTTAAATTAGAGGCAATCATGTGTACGTATGTCGTCCAAGGCGAGAAAACTCAGTCTTCGATAATGACGCACACGCAAAGATCCATTGATTAAACCATACTTATGAAGGTATGATTATGTTAAAATCTTTATATAAATAAGTAATATGCCTTTTATTCAGTTTGAAAATAAAAGAAGATTGGTTTAAATACTTATTTGTTATAATCAATTGCTATTTCATGTTAGAATTCTTTTGTGGTGATACACGTAGCAATAATAAATTGTATCTCAAAACTGGCATATGGATATTTATGCAGGGCTTGTTTGTGCATCAAATCCAAAATGAACTTTTGCATCTAATATTTCACAATGTCAAATATTTTTATTCAGTTCTTAATTTAGGAACAGAATAAAAATATTTGATATTTGAAATATTGAGTATCGCAGTGTTCTGTTCCGAGCCCAGTCATGAGAGTGTTAATGAAACAATACAGAAACGTGTAGATATCTAAACTGAGAATTTCTTTAGTATATAAATATTTATTCGGACCAGTTTATAAAATAGAGTAGAGTAGCACTCTGTTATGGCTCAATGGAAACTATGCATAATGCGCACACCTGCTCTTCCAAATTCTCTGTTAGCGCCTCAAAGAGAGGATGCACAGGCATGAATGTGCGCTTATTTAAGATCCCCTTCGTGTCATTAATTTAAGCGTTCATACCATAGCATTTAATCACATTCTAATCGCAAAGCTCACCCCCAAAATAGGACCCCAACATGAAGCATTGGAAGTTTCAGGAAAATAACATTAATAGAAAAAGAGCATTCTTGAAATGTATGTGCAATGCATCCAAAAATTTGTCCAAAACCTATGATAAAATCATCAGGATAAATGATTTTAAATGAAACAACTTACGACATTTTCAAAACAATGTTTAATCTGTATTACAAACAATACTGAGATAACTATGTTTCAACATTTGCGGGTAGTTATTAAGTCTTTCGAGAGAATTCATTGTCTATTTGTGTAATTGTCTAATCTTAAAATATTCAAACAGATTGGTGAATGTATTTTCTCTCAAGCCGTCCCGAAAATAAAACTTTCGGTATGATTTATTAAATCGAAAATTGTTTCACTTTCGGAACGATTTCTATACTTTCGGGACGCCTTTTGTTACTTTCGGGACGATTTTGCGCATATATATAGGCGGCCTTGATAAAAACATCAACTTTGGATTTAATTATGACAGCGCTTGTCATATAACATTCGTATGTTTTTGCTTTTTTAACATAAAAAACGGCTGCAGAAAAAATATTGTACGTAACTCGTACTCCAAAAGTGATTTTACGGGACTCGCAGGATTCCTACTCATCCCGTAAAATATCACTTTCAGAACTTGTTACGTAAATTACTATTTTGGAATAGTTCCACCTGGTTATTTAATTATTATTAAAGTGATCATGCATAGAAAATATGTGTGCCAATCATAAATCAGATACATATTCATGCAAAATTAAAGTTACTAATGTTATTCACAATCTTCAAAATTGTTAATATGATAATAAAAACAAACTTACCTCATAAATAAAAGCACTTAATCTATGACTAATGCTCAGAATAAGTAAAGTTGAAGGAAACAGAACTAAATATCTGTCGAGATGCTGAGGACCCACGGCTACGGATCCCATGTGCAAAATATCACCAAGAGTTGACAAACTTTGTCCTTCCCATCCTCTAACTGGCCCCGTTAACACCTGCGTCTCCAATTCCTTTTGCCGCCTTGTTGCCGCACAAGTAGCCTTCAAAAATGACATTACGTCATTAAATCGTTAAAAAGTAAATTACCAATTAATTAATTATTGCTCCTGAATATCGAATTATTTATTGAAGTGTTAGTTGAGTTGTTATCAGAATTCTACTGAACGCTGATGCTCTCATATCCAAAATAAATACAATTATTGAGGTCGATCACACCCATTTCTTATCAGATTGTAATCCGAAGTTTGTTTGAGCTTCATATTTTTAATGTAAGGACTGAAAAAAACAAAGCACTTACATCGATATCTTTATAAACGGCTACTGATCTTTGAATGTCTCCTCGGTCTGGGTGGCTGTTCTCGACGTGCCTTTCTACTTCCAAAAGCATGCCCGAGTATTTTGCGAGCCTCCTGAACGGTTTGCTCAGACCCGTTGTTAATACTAAAACTCCGGGTGTGTTCGCACCACAGGATTCCATGTATTTTGACAGTTCCTCTCTGAAACAATGAGAAACAAGTTGTTTAATTAAATTTGCTAATTTTATAATGATAACGAAGTATGAAACAATGAGAAACAAGTTGTTTAATTAAATTTGCTAATTTTATAATGATAATGAAGTATGGCAGAATTGTTTAATACTAAAATATCTTTATTTTACCTGTAATAAAGGCATAATTATTATCAAAATATTTTGAAAAATTAGGGGTATACAGATCGAGTAAAGAACGTTTGGCACAGGCACAGAGCGCTGGAAATAAGAGATACACATTCTTTGAGTGGAAACAGGTACGAAGATGCATACGTAGGAGGGGATGCATCATGCGATTTCACATAACACGGCAATCGACGCGGCATTTATTTAGTAAATCTCGATAAACGTTAGGAGTATGTCGAACGTAGCGATAGGAACAAAATACGCATAATGTAACATAAGAATTCATGTACAACAATTTTTTCATTTATTTTTTACTCAATTAAACACAAATATTACTCTTTTAAAAATAAAACTGTACTCGAAAACTAAATAGAACCTCTTTATAATTAAAACTTTTAAATAAATTAAACAGAAGTTAAAAGCTAAATTCTCCAGAGGCATGTTTGGCTTGTGTACAGATTTATTAATTAAAGAGTAATACTTACTGCACAGTCTGCACGAGTTCACTTTAGAGAATTACAAAATTATTTTTGTTTGTTATCATACTTAGATTAGGTGGGTAACAGTGCCCGAGGCGCACGGACAATAAGGAGCCGCCTATATCCCTCCTAAGAACGCGACTTCATAGCCGTTTTCACTCAAAGAATGTGTATCTCTTATTTCCAGCGCTCTCGCACCCATGGAACCCGCCTGTGCCAAACGTTCTTTACTCGATCTGTATACATCTATCACCTTGAATACGAGATTATTTCAAAACATTTTTGTAGGTTTTTTGGCTTAGATATAATATCATTTGGCCACTAACAAAATTTTCGATGTTTTATATACATCGATGCTGGACAAATACTGTAACTGGCACGCTACTCTTTGAGCCTTAGGGTCCAGATGTAAATTAGAAAACTTAGAAACTGATCCATAATAGATTTTAAAAATCAAGAAATAATATGTTGTAAGTTGTAATATACTCATTTTTTTTATTGACCAACCAGATCTGGTAATTTTTTATAATGTTGGATATTTGGTTGGATACTCTGGTTGTAATTCTGACTTTTGCCTTCAAAATAAATTTGAGGTTATTTTTTTCCACATGTGTGTTGTCATGTACTTGTACCATCGACTTTAAAATATTGGATAAACTGGCCCTACTGCTCTTAAAACCCGATTGTCCATCAAAAGTCTGTTGATGTAAAATGTTTCGATTTAAAATTATATTGCCAAATAAGTTGTTGCAAATTTTTTTTTGTAATTTTCAAACCAATTGTCAGCAATAGTACAAGGGCGACAATAAAAAAAAAACAGAGTATGCCCAGCAAACAAAATAATAAAGAACTTTTCTCATGTACACAAAACTATTCAAAACATTCTCATTTTCAGATGAGATGGATCAATCCCATTTTGCAAGTTTGGAAAGTCTAATTGAAATTTAAGTCGCATCCTCAGTATAATTTGTTGCATTCCCTAGCAAGACACAGCTCCCAAGTAATACAATTTAACTTTTTGTAGCAGAGTTGTTTGTTTTTCCATAAAAATAAAAGATAACAAAATTCCAAAGCTTAAAATTAACCTTTAAATTGAATAATAACTTACCTGTATTTATCTAAAATGCATACAGCTTTCGGATGTAAGGAACAATAAGCCTGATGGACGTTCTTCATTTTCTGAGCATGATTGATAAAGTGTCTTCCAATTCTTTGATCTTTGTGCAGCTTCTGGTAATCATCTTCTATAAGCTTTAGCAATTCCTTGTGAGTATCGAGAACCTCCATGAAATTCCCAATCAGTTGCTTGTATTCATCATTTGCTAATCTAAAAAAAAATACAAAGAAACCTTGTTTGAATACAAATTTATTTAAAATATATAAGTCTTCTGGTATAACTAGAAGTGCCGGCTTGAAAATATTTTCGCACCTCTACCAACCAAAGGTGCCTTATTTTATGATTACCGAGTATTACACCTAGTATATTTTGACTTTCTAGAAAATTGTGCAAACAATAACCAGACTACTACAATAGTAGTCTTATAAGTTCAGTGACGGCTCGCAAGTTTTTTTGGTACGCAGAGGTGGTAATACAGATAGGTGCAGTCACACAGCTAGCCGTCTCTGCAACCGATCCTACATAAAAAAACCCGCGAACAGTCACTGAATAAGTTTGAAACAAAACAAAAAAAAACAAAATAAAAATTTATATAATTGTTGAAACTAGAAACTAGAACCACTGTTATTATTGTTTATTTAAACTTATTTTTGATCATCTCACTGGTAAAATATTATTAAAATACTTACATTGTGCTTCGTTCCAAAGGTGTTAAAAAATTGTTAACCAATCCCTGCTGTTCGGCAACGTGTGCTCTCTCAGATTCCACCAAATCTTGGTAAACAATCGAGATGTTTGCTGCATCATGGTTCATGGGTGGTATAACTTTGATATCTAAAACAAACGTCACTATTAACCCAGCTGTAGAAAATGCATTTCTTAAACGATATCCTTAAAGAGTATTTTTGATTATCCAATGTTATTTAATAATAATAACATGAATTACATTTACCAAGGCTAGAATGATTAAAAACATTTAATAATAATTAATTTTATTGCAACACTCATGTTTCTTAAACTGGGTAGGGGGGGGAGGGGACGTAACACTCAGGGAGGGCCCGGTGACATCTAAGGGAGGTCATGCAGTACAACTCAACTCATAAACAAGAGATGTAACATATTTTTTTAACAAAAATATAACACTTTTATTATAAACACATGTATGATGTTCATTTTTGATACATTTTGGGGGGAAAGGCTTGGGAGCTAAAACGTCGAGAAACATTGGCAAGTAATTTTTTAAATTTACTTATGATTAGGAAATTAAATTTTGATTTTATTTGGTGCATCAGGGTTTTTTGACAACACTCATATATGCAGTTAAACTGATCCAGTCATACTAATTAAAAAATGCAAAGGAATTTATTTTGAATATCCAATTAAAATAAATAATTATGGATGTGTTATACCAATATCTATATGAGTATGAAATGAATAACTTAAGTTTTTTAAATTATAACATGGTATGACAAAAACAACATTAGTTAAAAGAATGAAATACCTTTTACTTCTCTAACGTAATTACTTGGAAACCATCCAGTTTTCTCCCCAAGTGTTCCTTCCCACCAACCGCCATCTTCCTTCTGAGTAACCGTAATAAGATCACCTTTATTGAAGCACAGCTGCAACAGGGATAATCAAATTTAAACCGATTATTCACGTACAAACATAAGCGGACAAACTTACCTCATCATTGTTACTGCCCTTGAACCCGAACAGGGCCTGCACGACGAGAGGTTCCGATGCCATCCTGCGGGAATTTGTATACGGTATTAATTAAACATGATTCGGGAAATAAAAGAATATGTTTTCAGCACATTTTGGCCGTGGACTGGAGGAGAAACTTTTTTACACTGTCACATTCTTGGCAGGGAATACTACGTGGCTCTGTTGGCACCCGTCCAAGGAAATTATAAATGGAAGAAGTGTGTTTATTGAGCATATTTAAGCGTATTTCATAAATTCACTGTTTCCTTTAAGTATGATTATTGCGGATAATTTTTTTTACAATCATAAATTATCACATGGCAAACATTCCTAAACAATGTGTGATTTATAAAATTGATTGTTGTGACTAACGATAAATCTGGGGAACTGGCACAACTTAAATTTATTATCGTTTCACAGTATCAGCATGTTCGATTCAACAAATATTCCCGTTGTATATATTTTAAGTGGGTCATGGGTTACAGGAAAGTCATCGCAATGTGGGATTAGTTGTGTTATTTTATGAGCGCTTATGAGCGCAAGTGTTGGCATTCGAGTCACATTTCGCAGAATGATAATGACATTTGAATGTCTCAATTGGTCCATTCTTACATGTATATATTTAGCGAAATTCTAAAATCAAATCAATAAATATCTTTATTCACATTTTCCAATACATGCTTGTTTTGAAAATATTTGTAATCCCTGAGTAGATACTACTTTTAATTAGTGAAGAGGATGGTTGCGGCCATTACTATGTAATAAATGAAACACTATTGCTTTGTTTGTATAACTTTGGAAATTTTATTATTTACTGTGTAACTAATCTATAATTCAACCGAGTTGAAAAATTCATCGATTTAACTGAATTTTTCAATCCAGTTTATTTTTAATCAACATCTTGTTTTCTTTGCATTTTCTTGCATATAATAGACCGATGAATTAAATGGTATACTCTGTTCATATTTTATTCTCGCCGCAGTCGGGGTGTTTTTTTGTCCTTATATTGGCATGTTGTATTTTTGATAGTATGATTGAAGTATGTTCTTAACCTCCAATTTCAATAGAACATTAATAATATTTTTACATGTGAATGAGGGATATTATAAAATTCAACATTGCAGTACTCATAACCAAAAAAATACAATGACATACCCAAATTGTTGGTAACTTTATTTGCTGCAAACAAAAATGTCACCCTAACAAGGCCTACTATGGCGAGAATAAAATGTGACATACATTTATGTAATTTATTCCATATTGCACATAACGGATTTTGTGACAATTATATGATTTGTAGGATGAAATATCTGTAAAAACATCAATGGAAAATTTGATTCATAATAAGTAGTATTAATGCTAATGCAAATTAACTTATATTAAATCAGTATAAATAATTAATATTTATTTCAGCAAATACTAATTATTTATACCATATGTATAAAAATTATTTAGATAAAGGGTGGCTTTGTATTTCGAAATGTTCGTTGCAGGTTTGATACGTCACATCACGTTTTCGCCGCCAGTTGTTCATATGACATAAAGTCAACAACGTGCTGAACTAATCTAAGACCGTGATTTTGTTTATCATGGCCATGCCTTATCTAAATAATTTGTATACATATGGTACTATCACCAAAAATATTGTGCAATTTACCTTTTGTTTTTGTATTTCCATTTCCACCAACAAATATAAATATTTTACCTTCAATAATCCAATTTACTGGAGGGTTATACAAATGCTTAAAGTTATTTACATTAGAGTAATATTAAAAAAAATTAACATCTAAATCTAAAATCTCATAACCACTGATGAAATTTCCTAGTCCAAGTTCAAAAATATAAAAGGGAAATACAGAAATAGCCCAAGCTATTAATAGTTTTCCATCTAATTGATCTCGCTAAGGGGACACATCTGCGTTTGCGTTGATTTGTTATTTGAGGGGCATTCTTTGTCTAAAAATATAAATCCAATTGTTCTCAATTTAAACCGACAAACTGCTTGTAGAGTCTTACTCACCGATACTCAATACAATACAGTCGAAGTAGTTTTATCCTATACAATCTTTCTAGCAGTGATTTTTTGAAAATACCATTTAAAGCCATTTATCATCTTAATGTTCTGAGCCGAGATATCTCGGGTTAAAGAAACTGAATAATTCTCGCTCACCCAGATATACTCATGCGTGTTCAAATTTTATTTTCACAAAGGAATTCAATCGAGAATTAGCTCATTTGTTACTTCACACATCTACATAATAATTAGTAAGGAATATTGTCTTTGACATGAGTGATACTGATGATTTGCTGTTTAGCTCAAATGAAAATAATTTAGAAGAGAGTAGATCTGATTTGAAAATTGAATACTGATGATGATGAGTGTCTAGACATAGGCGAAATTACTCTTTTTTGTAAGTCGACTCATTGTAAAGAGTGGACTTGAAGCAGTCGACTCTTACATGACTATTGAAAAAGTAAAAAGTATGTCTGTATGTAAATTTTGCAATTTACCCTGAAATCATACTGTAAACATCCAGTATAAGAGTCGACCCTTTACCCTAAAAAATATTGATGAGCAAAAGAAAAGAAAAACAAAAAGGTCCTCTCCTCAAAAATTTTATATTTTACAAAATGATGAGCAACTTTTAAAATTCATTACTCAATATAATAATAATAATCTTTAATTTCTGCTATGATCAGTATATGCAAATACAAACATAAATGCATGTAGAAGAATAAGTAACAAAAAATAAACAATAATAACAAAATTCATTTAGAGAAAAAGGGCGGAGTTCAGTGAATCAGCCCACAGGGGCACTGCTGCCACTCAACCCGTAGGAAAAGGGGAACAACAAAAAAAATTAGTACCTAATTTTAGTGTCATTTAACACATTAAAATTATTCAGTTGAAACATCTCAAACGCCAAATTGTAAACGAGGTATTTTTGGTAACAAAATGATCGGTCGTACAATGATGTGGTATGTCTCGGAGGTGATATTCTACCCCTGAATCTGAATATCTGAATCTGGTATTTAACCAGTTAGCTACCTAATAGCACAATATGTGTCGGAAATATTTTCTAAGCATTGATTTTACATTTTTATGTTTCGGAAATATTAAAAGGCCAAAGTAAATATTTATATAATAAGTCTATGGAAATATTTGTTGCAAATGAATTAATTTACAGAAACAAATAAAAAAATAACGTTGCTATGTTTTCGTTATTGTTCTACACGTGTGCAATTCTCATTGGTGTACAACTTGTTGGATTGTAGGCTAGTGCCCACCCGCCACCCTTTGAGGGATTTAAGCTAAGATCTAAAATGCTGGAGAATTATAAAATATATTCTAGGTCTTTATTTATGTACGATTCACTACGTCTTAACTCTTCAGGTGAGAACGAGTAGTACAATTCAGCATACATGTGTCATACAGTATTGTAATTGGTCAAGTATACATGACGAGTATATTGAACCAAGAATTGACCCTTGCGAAACACTGCTATGAATATCTACTATGTAAGGAAATTTGCACAGGAGTCACTTGACTCCTCGACTCATTTTAAGAGTCGACTTTTTGAGTTACCCATCTATAGTGGTGTCTGTGATCATCAGGATTAAACAATGTTCACAACTAATGTACTATACAGGTAACTTGGTTTCTTGCCCTTTTATTCACGAGTATACTAGTATGTGAGTATTATTTATGTATATCATCATATTAAGAATAATATATAATAGCATAACCGAATAAAACTGAGTTAAAAGTATAAACAATTTACTAAATTCCTACGCAGAATTATTTTAAATATTTTGAAAGATCAATCGCTCGTGAATATTCTTAAAGTGAATTGACTTTAATAACATCAAATTTATCTAAACATTCAAATGTACATTTCCTAGTTTAAACAGTGTTTGATTGAAATTTCTGAGAATGCATTGCTTTTAGCCGGTTTTGTAATAACAGACGCTCAATCATATAATCGATAATAAAACTAACATGAACATGATGTTTACACCAACTCACCTGTGTTTATCGTACTGCTCAATTCACTTCAAAGAAATTACAATGTTGCAACTTTCAATTCCATAACGTGGAATAATAAGATCCTGTAAAATATTGCAGATATAATATGATTCTACTAATAATTAACGATTATTATTTATTTATACAATAACTGCATTTCAGTAATCAAGAAGTCGAAGATGATTTACCACTTAGTGCATTACAGCAAAAATGGAAAGATCAGACACAAGCTCTAGCTAAAACACTAGATATTTTAAACACATTACTGCCACATGTGTGTAATTAATGTTTATTTCCATACCTTACATCACTATTTATATATATTTTTTTCTAAATTGAACTAGATGAGGCAGATGTACTGCATAGAAAGAAATGGATGCACAATTAGTGAATACGTTTGAAAATACAGCAAATGTAGCGGCAGCTGATTTAAAATGTATTTTAATAGTCCAATTTCAACAAATATTATTTCAAAAACAGTAACATTACAGGCAAACGGAACAGAAGAAGCAACGATGAATTGGCAGAAAGAGTTTTGGGTTTGAACCAACAACTAGCATACGATGCATTGCTCGTAAGTGCAATGTGTCTAAATTTTCTATACAGAAAATTCTGAAGAAGTATGGTTATCATTCCTACAAGCATCAATGCCATGAGGATGATGAAACTATGCGTGTATTCTGTGAAATAATGCAGAATGTCATTAGCCACTTACAGTGCCTGTAACCATGGATTCAATGCTTATTTATGTAGCCGGTAGCGGAAAAATAAAATAAGCCACTATGTTTAATGTGAACAAATCATTAGTGGAAACACTCTTCGTTACATTTTATTCACGGTATTGAGCATCAACTGTACTTTTTTTTACTTTGGAGAGAGAGACAATACACTTATTGAGACACTTTTACAAATGACCTCAACAGGCAATTGACCAAAGATCTCTACTTTGTATTTAACTATGGAATTATTTTTAAATTAAAATAATGATTTTAACATCTAGTGAGTTCTGATTGTTATGTGGCAGCTCTAAAAACAATTCAATTTTCTAAGACATACTGCACGGCAAAAGATGTAGAGTTGTACCAATGGCTCAAGGCATGTTGCACCATCTTAAATTCAATTCGCTCCAGAGATTTGTTGTCCCGTTCTCTGAATACTATCTCACTCTGCGCAAACTTTCCCCCACACGTCTCGAGTGCTCGGTAATACTGCAGATGGATCACATATTAAGTGCAATTTGCAATCCACTAATAATGCTTCATCGAAGATTTTTGGTACGTAACACATTGGAGCGTGATTATCCTATGAATTATTTTACATTTTGATGTTGACTCATGTCATTTAACAAGATTTCCAAAAACTTGGCATAATTACGGAATCTTGTTTTTAACGATGACTAACCTTTCCAATTACATAACAATAAATTAAATAAATACCGATCATACAAAACAATAATAAAAAATAAACAAATTACCCGACACAACAAAAATAAACACGACCTTCGTTCCAGCCAACGTTTTGAAATACAAATTCATACCGAAGAGCATCCACAAAATCACTGTATACCGTAAAAATTACAAAATTACGCTTCAGAGAACTGTATAATGGATTAATTAGCAATTATTCAATTAGTGAAAGATGCTTATGTATTTACGCAGTAGCTCGATTTTTTTGCCCAATTAGTACAGTAATAAATTCTACCTTAGATCAGAGTTGAAACCACTCACCTAGCTATCCATTAGGATTGTTGCATCTAAGTAATTTCTTTGAATCACAGCCAAAAAAAAAACTAACGAAGTGCAGGAGATGAATAACTACTGGAATAAAAAAAAATATAAATTAACTTGAAGTCTGCTACATTAAAACACATATTGCCAATATATCGGCAGAGAATGTTCTCTCGTGAATGGTCTTGAAACAAATCGAAAATCAATTGCCAACATTAATATGATTTTTAATTTACAAGCCTTGTAGAACCATAAATATGTGTAAAATAAAAATTATGTCGTATTTAAAAACGGTGTGGAATATAACCGAGCCAGTTCGACTTCATAATATGTATTCTTGAAACTTTTAAATCCAACTAATCCATGGTCTATGGTTAAAATTTTGGCAACTTCACTTCTTACATCATTTCAAATGTGAATTGGTGGGGATTGGTGTCAAATCGGCTCGTTCATTATTCGATAATCGTTGAATTTTATCGTATCAAGACCACCGATCGAGGTCTCTACACTTTCTCATGAGAACAATGCGTAACTGACTCATTAAAAATCGTCGTTGCGTGAGTTTGAACACAAGTGAGATAAAACCCCGCACGAACTAACCAAACGACCGGTGGCGATTTTGCGGAAATGGAGGCCCTTATTCCTGTGGTAAATAAGCTGCAGGACGTCTTCAACACTGTGGGTTCAGATGCTATCCATCTACCACAGATTGTCGTTCTTGGCTCTCAAGTGAGTTGATTGTATTGAATAATCAATATTGGGAACTAACCTATATTCTTTCGATAGAGCTCTGGAAAGAGTTCAGTCATCGAGAGCCTGGTTGGAAAGTCGTTCCTTCCTAGGGGCATTGGAATTGTGACCAGGCGACCTCTCATTTTGCAGCTGGTTTATTGTCCTAAGGAGGACAAAGAGCATCGGTCGGCATTAGAGGGTAAGGGTGCACAATATGTTTATAAATGTTTTTTTCTTTGTTTGAACCAATGTTTAATCATAGAATCGATCAATGATTATTGAATACTCAAATTCAATTGCGTTGTTACGATTATATTCCATAATACATACTACAAATTGTTATAATTTTGATATGTACATTTAGTTGTAGCCAGGCGGGTCTAGAAATTTAGCTTGGGGGAGGCTCACGCATATAATAACTCATACAAACATTGGGTGACGAGAATATTAAATTCATAATAATCGAGGACATTTTTAAAAAACGTCTGAGATTACTGTAAATTGCAAATATTCGAGTTATATTCAAAGCTTTATCACATCATCGATGGTGTCGATGCTATGTAAATCAAATTAATAAATTATCTGACATATAAAAATAATAACCTCAAAATTTGCAAGTTCTCATTGACATTTGTGGATTTGTAACTAATGAATTATGAGTGATTAAGGTCCATTGATGATATACCGTGAGATCAAAATGTCAAAAATTGTTGGCAACACATTTTCTGAAAATAGAGATAATAATGCAAGTAATATTATGTTGGCTGTCTGGAATTCTCCAGTGCAATGCATTTTGTTTATTTTTAAGTCTTATGATTTTTTGAAATTACTTGTTTTAAAAATAGTTTTGGGGCGGCCCGTTGGTGTAGTGGGTAGAGGCGAGCGCTTGTGCCGACTGCACCGCGGCCGTGTGGGTTCGATTCCCATCCCGAGCAGGAGATTTTTCGGAGATCGAGAAGTACTCGCTCGGGTCCGTGGTTGTCGTATATGTCTGACATTATTCATTTCTTCATATATTCCATTATTCATACAAAAATATATAATACAAAATTACAGCCGTGTGTGACTGAATGGCTCAGCCTAAGTCAAAAAAAAAAAAAAAATAGTTTTGTGTTGAGATCTGCTGATTTTATCTATTTTTAAGACAATTAACTTTGAACAACCACAAGTTGTCCAAAGAAATAAAATGTACTTGCACTGCACTGGAGAATTCCAGACAGCCAATATAATTTTAATTGAATTATTATGTCGATTTTCAATAGTTTGTTGATTAATAATAATAATAATAATAATAATCTTTATTTAGCACTGCTGCTAGAAGATACAAATGTTATTATTTTGATATAAAAATATAAAATTATGAAAATATGGTTATAATATAATATATTTTGTTCACGAAAATGTTATAATGTGCGCATTATTTAACACTCAATTTCTTAAACACGCATTTGCGTGTTTAATATGCTTATTAAACACGCACACACATTTGCGTGTTTAATAAGGTTATTGAACACGCTAATTCGAGCTTCAATTCACAGAACGCGATTTATGATAATATTTTGTTTACCCTGTTTAATACTGATTTTTTTTTTTTTTCAATTGTAATTGTAATTACAACTTTAATTTTGATTTTAATTTTGTTTTTTTTTTTTTTTAATTTTCATTTTAATTTTCGTGAACAAAGTATAGTGTACAACTTGCATATAATGGCTATTAATCACTCAAACGATTTGCTCGACTCGCCTACGGCTCGTTCCGCAAACATTGTTCTCGTAATTAATAGCCATCATTATATGCTCGTTGTACAATATACTATTGTTCACGAAAATGTTATAATGTGCGCATTATTTAATTCTATGAGCAGCATTAATGGGGTACGTTTAACACTCAATTTCTTAAACAGGCTTTTGCGTGTTTAATATGCTTATTTAACACGCATTTGCGTCTTTAATATGCTTATTTAACACGCACACACATTTGCGTGTTTAATATGGTTATTAAACACGCTAATTCGCGCTTAATTCACAGAACGCGATTTATGATAATATTTTGTGTATCCTGTTTAATACTGATTTTAATTTTTTTTCAATTGTAATTGTAATCACAACTTTGATTTCGATTTTAATTTTGATTTTGATTTTGTTTTTTTATTTTGATTTTAATTTTAATTTTCGTGAACAAAGTATAGTGTACAACTCACATATAATGGCTATAAATCACGAGAACGATGTTTGCGGAACGAGCCGTAGGCGAGTGGAGCAAATCATTCGAGTGAAAAATTAGCCGAAACTCATCAACAGAAAGGGTGTCGTCTTCTACCATGACACCACCAGATCACATAAATCTTTAACCATCCAGAAAAAGAACTAGCATTTGTTTCGGTCTACGGAACTCCCTGAATATTTTTGCTTAGAAACCATATAAGTTTTATACTTACCAGAAAAATGGCAGAAGGTCATCGAACAAAATGGCGCATATTTGGTTTAATAAAGTTATTTTCAAATATAAAACACAATAGTCTCAGTTTTGACTTAAAAAGGTCAATACTATTTCGACTACTCGACATATACTGTTGTAATAGTTTTACATTGTAAATATTTATTCAGTGCAGGTAGAATATATGAGGAGTTGAACTGCAAAACTCAACAAATCCACTTTTATAATTTGTTCAGAAACCGCGAAAAACGTTCAGGAAGTCTATTTGTTGCTTAAAGAAATGAATGTTTAGCCGCATTTTTAAATATGATTTGTTACGTTTTGAAAGGTAATTCGCACATATTCGGATTTATCTATGTTTGGACAGTAAGAATCGATACCAAGCTCATTTTGGCCCAAAATTGGTTTGGTTGAGTTTTGCAGTTCAACTCCTCATATCAGGTCGTCAAGTATGAAACTTGTAGTTGAACATATTGGCAACTTTAACAGCTGATTATTTGACATTGGCTTAACATTTTGCTGTTCTGTTTTCTTTGGAAGAAAGTTGCACATCTGGCTTATTTAAATAATATAATTATAATCTCTAAAAAATATTAAACACATGTTCAATAAATTATTTTTGTTGATAATGAAACTGTCGACAATTCGCAGTATTATAAAATATGAGTTCTTGTGTGGAACTACGGCATCGCAGACCGCGCGAAACATTAATCATGTATTTGTCTCTAGTGCAAATACGCAACAGACAGTGTCAAGTTGGGTCGCAAAATTTCGTACAGGTAACATTAACTTTACAAATGAGCCACGCGGTCACCCAGAATCAAAGCTCAATAATGAACTAAAGGTCACCGTTGAATCTGACTCATCTCAGAGTGCCTCTGAATTATCGTTAAAGTTTGTTGTTAGCAAACAAACAATATTAACACATTTTGTTCAAATCGGTGAGGTGAAAAAGTTGGATATGTGGGTTCCACATGAGCTGGCAAAAAACAGAAACAAAGGTGTTTGGAAGCCTGCTTTCTCATCACAAATCTGATCCATTTTTGATCGAATTGTCACTTGTGATGAGAAATTAATCCTATATAACAATCGCAAACGTTCAGCACAATGATTGGATGAGGATAAATGTTCATCAAAAGAAGTTGATGGTAAGTGTTTGGTGGTCTAGCGTAGGTGTGATCCATTATGATTTCATGAAATCTGGCTCATCGATCACGGCAGACATATACTGCAACCAACTGGACGAAATAATGCAAAAACTTAAGGAAAAACAGCCTAGATTGGTCAACAGATTGACTCCTATCTTATTGCAAGATTACTCTAGACCACACACTGCACAAATGACGGTGGCAAAACTGCAGGAATTGGAGTTGAAACTTCTTCATCATCCTCGATACTCACCAGACCTAGCACCCACTGACTACCACTTCTTCCGCAATTTGGACTACTTTTTAATTGGAAAACAATTCAATTCCGACAATGCTGTAAAGTTGGCCTTCCAAGAATTCATCGACTCCTGTCCGCCAGGGTTTTATACCACCGGACTGAATAACCTGCTGCTTAAATGATAAAAGTGTATAGATAATGTGGGTGCATACTTTGATGAATAAAATAATTCATTGTATTTGTAAATTACGAAAGAACTTTGCATTTTTTTCATACTTGACGACCTGATATAAGGCTTCAGCAGTCAAATGAAAAATTTACATCTGGAACACCTAAAGCAGGGGTCAACCTTTATACAACCATTTTTTTTGCTCCTCTTTCCATATTTGATAATAAATAAACTTGTTTAATAAGGAATTAACAGTTTCTTTCACAAATTTCATTCGGACAAATTTCAGAAATTTCATTCGGACAAAACCATTTCTGAGCTCATAAAATAAAGTAAAAATTTTTTGCAATGTCTAAAAGAGTGTTTTAATAATGTCCGAGTTAAAAATTGAGAAATATTAATAGTTTTTCCATAAAATGAAAATTGAAAATTTCCATTTTTTGCGTTTTTCGAAAACAAACAAATTAAGTTAATTTTCTCAACATATTATTCATCAGCATTATAATACACAACTTCGCCCTTATTTAACCAACCTTGCATTTATAAGATAACCGAGATGTCCACAGTGCAGCTCGAAAAATGGGCAGCCTGTATAATTAAAACAAATTATCACAGATTTATGAATGCATTTAGTTTTATAATAAACTAAATTATTGTAAGTTGGTTTCTAGTTCATAATATGTATATTGACCCACTAAATGTGAAGTTACAGTTATGTAATCATAATACATGAATAATAATAGATTTCAAAGGAGCATTAGTGTTTCCTTTTAATTTAATTTATGGTTCAGTAACTTTATTGTTAAGGCCTAATTGAATATCAAAAGTAATTTAGGCACATGTAAAATATGAAATAAGACACAAGTGGTAAATAAAGTTATAGTGTCTCATTTGCAAATTATATCCAAAATTAAATATTTAATTATGGTTCTAGGAATGTAATTTAAGCAAGTTAAAAATTATGACTTACACTATTTATTGTTTAAATGATTGATCATCTGTTGATGTTAATGTAAGTACAAAAACTAACAATATTGTAAGACGAAACCACATTGCTAAACTAGATATTTGCTACGTACAGTAGTTGACCTAGTGACAGGAGAGGATAAAATAGAATAGAAACCATTTATTGCTTAGAGAGGGAGAGACACTTACATAATTTGTGGCTCTTGAATTGCACTAATTTTTAATTATATATATTTTTGCCTTAGACAGGGTCCTATCCAAAATTTTTATGACGGAGTACGCAAGATTTTGTCACTTCTCATATGCAAATTAGTTCATTTGAAAACGAGAGAAATTTAAAATATTAGAAAAATTAACATTCTTTCAAAAATTAAATGATTTTCTGAAAAAATCATTCATGCAATTCGGAAGATCCACACATATTAAATATCTCATTGACCCATATGAAATGTCAGCACAAAGTTAAACTTCAATTTTAAGACTGCGTCATGCTTTGACTTTCATCCTAATATTTTTAGATCCTTAATGTACGTGTTTTATTTATCAGAAAAACGAGAGAAATTATTGCCATTTGAGCTAACAGGAAAATAATTTGCAGGTCAGTTTCAATATGTTTTATAACATAAGTAATAGTGGCCATTCTCTATAACATCTTAGTTAAGAATAATATAAAAATATAAATAATTGCGAGGGTTAGTTATTCAATAGCAGCTTAGGGCTGCTTTTACAACAATCAATTAAGTTTTGTTTAATTTGTACCCTTTTTAACTAATTTATGGCTGACTGCCAACGAACGGTTATTTGTTCTCTTGAGAGACCGTCGGCACTATTGTTTGTATGTGCAGATGCGCAGATTTTAAGTTTGACATTTATCGTTTTGTTTGCAGAAATCTTAGATAATTGTATGTGTTATAATAATGTTATAATAATGTTACAAACATTCGTCAAATTTTATAAACACTGATAACATAACGAGGGTGAAAGCCTAAGGGATACAACGTACCGAGGGAAAAATAGCATTCTCTCCCGAGATATATATACTATTTTTTCACAAACGGGATATTTTAAGAGTAAAACGTTTGTTCCTAAAACCCAACCTAGAAAAAACTGTCAGCCGGACAGTTAAAATAAATAATGAGACCTCCCAGGGAGAAAAATGATTATTTCTGTCATGATTTTGACAGCTGAGAAATCGACTTTCTCTCCCGTTTGTGAAAAAAGTGGATATATGATATGAAAGAAATGGAAATTTTTACTGCAAAAAATACAGTTTCAAATAACTAACTAACTGTATATTTTCATATTTATGGTGGAAATAGTGTTGATTTAACCGATGATTGTAAAAGCAACCCTTAAACAAACCTTGCTTTATATTTGCCATTTCACATGCTATTCTTTAAACTACGATTGTAAAATGCTAAAATTACTCTAGATAGAGTTCAAGATTAAACTTGGTTCAAGCTGCTATTGAACAACCTTCCCTTAGAGTCTTTATTTTTGTGCACATGACATGGAGAAGCAGGAGAATAATATCTCATTTATATGCTGAATATTGAAATTATTTATGGAAAAATATGTCAGAAAAAGTTTTAATATGGACATATATTAAGAAATGCATTGTTCCTTTTCCATACGTAGAAACATTTTCTGTGCCACGGCCAGACAAAAAATAATAGAAAATATTGCTGGCCGTAATGAAGTTCAAAAATATCTGAGAGCAGTATTCTATTGGTTCCTACCCATTGTTTTTGTTTTTATGTGCAGAAACCCCACAAAAGCTTGGCACAGGTCGCCCCTGGTTAAGTGGCATACTAGATTTAAAAGATTCTCTTTTGTCAAATCATCAGGCAGGTAAATATTACAGAAGCTTATACTACTTGTGATAAGAGGGACACGTTTCCAAATATCTAATAGTTTCGTAGACTAGAACGAAGACAAGACATTGAATTAATCATGAGAATATTTTAATTAAAGAAATTACCGGACTGACCTTCTACACTGTTGTAAATTGTTTAAACCTGTATAAATGATGAGTTTCAGTATTGTTTAAATTACTTTTAGTTTGATAATGATCAGCATTTGACCAAAATTATAGTTGATATTAACAAAGAAAGTGTTTGAATTTATATTTTAATAAACACCTCCAATTTTAGTCAATTTTATTTGGCCATTTTTTATTAAATAGGTAATGATTAAATAAATATATAATACAGGCTGAAAGACCTCTGGTCGATAGCCAATTAATAATAGTGATATGCCAAAATTGTTTTTGAATGTATCTGTAAATTACTATAAATAAAGATATTTGTATATATACGATACATACTGATTATTAAAATTGAAAACCTTTACTTGTTACAGAGGCATTAGATAAATTGAAGATAAATTGAAAATTACTGTTTGTAACTTTGCAAAATTTAGTCTTACAAAGACTAAAAACAAACTACTTTCCTGGCTAATGCCACACTGAATATTACAAAAGAAATTTGTATGTTATTAATAGTACTACTATTGAAATAACATTGGTTTAAGACTGTTTATTTTTACATGCACAGATTAACTTGAAATTTATTTATATAAATTATATTATATAAACTGTTAATTCTATTATTATGAAAAAACTAGGAAATAGTTTGTCAATTTTTTCTTCTAACATAAATTCCTTATAGTTTTTTAAAGCTTCTCCCCCTCAATTGCATCTGAAGCTATTACTGCTCCCCTTGAACTTTACAGCACCCCTGGGGGGCAGTATCGCCTTTTTTGAAAGGTTTTTTTTTTGGAAACAGTGGTCTAGTAGAATAGTTTTACTCCGAGTCCACATATCTTTCACTGATCAACTTTTACGAACTTATAAATGCAGCAACAGGCTAGGCTATCAACATATATATTTTTAAATTTGAATTTTCTAATTTGTATGGTTGTACACTTGAGTAAATACATCTTGATAGTTGCATAAATAGGTGTTTTGAGATTTAAATTTGTTTTAGGAACTTTGGAATTAGAAGACTGGGGTATATTCTTACATGCAAAAAATAAAGTGTTCAAAGGCTTCGATGAAATCAGAAAGGAAATTGAAGATGAAACCGATCGTATGGCAGGAGCAAACAAAGGGATCTGTCCTGAACCAATTAATCTTAAGATATATTCAACCAAAGTGGTTAACTTGACACTGGTCGATTTACCCGGCATTACCAAAGTATGAATAAAAAAAAATTAAATATGTTATAGGGCACTAATAAGTAACATCCGTCTTTATTAATAATTTACTGACTTATAGTTTATGAAGTAACAGCTAACCTGCATATAGTCGACGAAGCGGCAATACCGCCCAACCGCTATTTGGACCAAAATTGAGATTGAAGGGTATAATATTTTCTCAGAAAACTATAAATCAGTTTTTTGTCTCCTGTCAAATTTGGTAAATTGCCGGTTCACCGATGATATTTTAATAGAAACAAAACATCTCAATTATATTTAGATTCAGCAATTTTAAAAAATTAAGAAGTAAAGTGCCTTATAACATATTTTCTCTCAAATGGTAATGTGAAGAACGATTTATAACGTTTTGCTAACCTGTTACCATTTATATAGGTTCCCGTAGGTGACCAACCAGCAGATATCGAACAACAAATCCGAGACCTTGTACTGAAATACACAGCGAATCCAAACTCCATAATTCTCGCCGTAGTAACGGCAAACACTGACATGGCGACTTCAGAGAGTTTAAAGATTGCCAAAGATGTAGACCCAGATGGGCGTAGAACACTAGCCGTAGTTACCAAACTTGATCTCATGGATGCAGGAACCGATGCTATTGATATTTTATGTGGGCGCGTCATACCGGTGAAACTGGGTATAATCGGTGTGGTAAATCGATCCCAGCAGGACATTATGAATAACAAAAGTATTAAGGATGCCCTCAAGGATGAAGCTACATTTTTGCAGAGCAAATATCCCACATTGGCAGCGAGGAATGGAACGCCATATTTAGCCAAAACTTTAAATAGGTTATTAATGCACCATATTCGTGATTGTTTACCTGATTTGAAAGTAAGTTAATACTTATTTACAGTAAGTATTTACGCGAAGTGCCAGCTGAGTGGACGATGCAATTTAAGTGAACGAAAGCGGCTTTACTCTCGAGTGCTGTATTTGGTTTTGCTCGATACCTCCCCAGAATGTCTGTTACTTATTCAAAATTTGAAATAAAAATAATTCACATGTTCGGAGATTTGTTGCCATGAAAAAACGAAAACAAAATAAACAAAGTCTGTAATGTTAATAAAGTGGTTACGTGCAAATTGTGGAAATTGTGAAAATGGATGATGAAGAATTATATGTTCCTGAGGATGTTCCTGATGATGTCCTGGAAGCCGCTAATGCCCCAAGGTATCAAATGTTGCCCAAAAAACTAAATCACCTTATTGGAAAAATGTACACAATGACAGATCATTATGCATGCATGAAAATCAGTGAGTGAAAGACTGAACGAAAAGCGAGTGAAAGTAAAATAAGCGAAAGAGGAACTTTCACTCACGGGTAACCACGGATACAGACTCACTTTCTGGCAAGGTATCGAACAAAATTGTTTTTTTTATTATCCTTTAAAATGTTCATAAAACCATTAACTTTAATTTAATTTCTACACCATCAAAACTTACCGCCGATGTGCATTTGCATGCCACCTTCTGCTGTGCGACAGTTGTTTTCTTCTTATACTGAACCATGTGTTATCCTTTAGGGCGTCGGGTATATATTACTGATCCATATTTTCCACTCTTTCCTGTTGCCTGCTCATCTTTCCATTTCTTTGTTGTGTTTCCTACCCATTTCTGTGATGATGTTCTTAAGAGTTTTTCTATGCCTTCCTTTGTTTTTCTCACCGATTCTTATTTGTTGTACCTGTTTTGTGAGTCGCTTATCTCCCATCCTGCATACATGTGTGAACCAGTTGAGTTGTTTACTTTTGATTTTGGTTGGTATAGCTTCTTGTTTCAGTTTGGTGTAAACTTCTTGATTTCTAGCTTTGTCAAGTTTGTTCATGTTATGATTTTCTTTAGAAATTTAATTTCTAGCGCCGTTATTTTTGTTGGGTGTTTTGGCAGCGTGGTAAGCATCTCAATCCCGTATAGTATTGTTGGGATTAATATTTTATTATATGTGTGAAGTTTTGTGTTAGTGTTTATTTCTTTCTTTTCAATTTTTTTAAAAACATTAATAGACCAATTTTGGTATGGGTAATATCTCTCCTAGGAAGTCCGATTTGCTGCTCTGAAGAGGACTAGTTCAAAGTCGTTGATGGGAATTATTAATTAATGCTTTAATTAATTGTGCTCTTGCTTAATTTTATTTTTATGTGTTGTTGTTTTATGTAAATAACTGATTCAAGAACAAGGAAATATTTTGAATTCCAATTATTCTAGACGCGTGTCAATTTAATGATGTCGCAATTTCAATCCCTCCTATCATCATACGGTGAAGATATTTCTGACAAAAGTAAGACTTTACTGCAAATTATTACTAAATTTGCATCCGCATACTGCTCAACGATCGAAGGAACTGCAAGGAATATTGAAACTACAGAATTATGCGGTGGTGCGAGGATATGTTACATTTTTCACGAGACCTTTGGAAGGACCCTTGATTCAATCCATCCATTGGCCGGTTTGACAAAAATGGATATACTGACAGCTATTAGGTAATTTTTTTATTAAGTTAAACCATAGTACCCGCCCTTGCTCATCACGTACAATTAACACCAATATTTGCTAAACAGTATCATCCCACTAGCTGTACTAATTATTACTAATAGACTGAAACTGGTATCGTATGTCGGTGACGAGAAACGATAATTTTACAATCAATTTTGTAAATTCTTGTTTTATTACTAACGAGCATACAACAAAAATCAACGCCGAAGTTGGCGCTGGAAATCTAAGTCATGTCTGTACTAAGATCACACACGCACGCTTAATGTACTGGTTGTCATGTTGACATGTCAGATGTTAATAACCCCTAATTATAATATCTGACACAGCGGTTCCCAACCTGGGGGTAATTACCCCCTGAGGGGTAAAGAAGACTAGGATTTATCATCATCAGTCACAAAACCAAATTTATTAACGACGCTGCTAAAGCCTCTCCACACTTTGACAGGCATTTGAACGAGGTGGTTTAAAATTTGCGCTCAGTTGATTAGGATTAACGCTACCGGCCGCTTGGTGGGTTAGGCCGGCTGCACATAAGACGCGTTACAAGCGAACGAGCCATAGCTTATATTTTAACTCTGAACATATGATCGCCAACCAAGGGCGTTTCCAGCCAACTAGTCTAGAGGGGGTTATTAAAAAAAAGATAAATAAACTGGTGCTTCCGCTCTCATACACCTGTTCCGTGAAATCTCTGTATCCTTTTCCAACGTTTTAAAGCGTTGGAAAAATTTACCGGTTATATTATTTGTTTGAAATATGGAATATCGGTAATTTTTAACAATAAAAATTGTTAAGCGAAAAATTCTTAGGGGGGGTAATTACCCGATTACCCCCCCTTTGAAACCGCCACTGTCGCCAACTCCTATGTTCAGTCGTAGAACAATCACCCTCAACGCATTAATAGGTGGGCAACCATACTCAGTTTTATTTAATTGTCAAAAGTGTTATTAATAAAAATGTATTACACATTTGCTTGTAACTGTTTGTATTGATAACAATGTAAGGTCGGGGTCACGGATCTGACATGTCACCATTTAACCGCAACCAGAATTTCACGCGTGTGATCTTAGTACAGATATGACTCGAGATTTCCAATGCCAACTTTGCCGTCGATTTTTGTTGTACACTCGATATGATGATAATATTATTAATAATCACAATAACTTTATTAATTTTAGAAATGCAAATGGTCCCCGTCCAGCTTTATTTGTTCCAGAAGTTTCTTTTGAATTGTTAGTTAAAAGACAAATTCGTCGCCTCGAAGAACCGTCGCTGCGCTGTGTGGAATTAATCCATGAAGAGATGCAACGAATTATTCAAGTAATTCATTTAAATTGATTTTTTAATAACAAATAGCATAATGCTATATATAAATTTTTTATAGTTTGCAATGCAACTTAAACCCAAAATTCATTCAATTTTTGATTACTAATAATAATTGATTGTGTATTATCAACTAAAGTTTAGAGCTCTCCAAGGCCATTATTAAACTTAATAAATAAAGCAAAGCAATAAATAGTTATTTTAAAGTAGTACTTTATTGTAAGTTTTATGATAGTAGTCACAAATAAGAACCTATCTGTTATTTTACTAATCTTCCAAATTTGAATTGATTTTTTATAAATACAATATATCAAAATGTTAGTTAAAAACACGTGTTAAAGTATGTCTATTGAATAGATTCAGTAAGACAAACAAATGAGCATTAAATAAAGTAGAGACCTGCGTAAAAACCAGGTTCACATTATACAAATTAATCATTATGCCTGCGGCCATTAGAAATGTTTGCATAATAACAAATAGTCCCCATAGTAACTTTTAACAATTTTTTATGAAATTAATGTCCTAGAGGATTTACAATCTATCTACTACAGGATATTTAGTAAATGTTGCGATGGTGCGCTAGTGACATGTAGAGGGATCATTCACTAATTATGCTTCTCTTCATTTCTGCCACACTCAAGGGAGGTTGTGTATTCTTGTTTATTTAAATCTGTAAGGAAGATCAAGACATGATCCCATCTTTTTATTTAATTTGGTGTTGTTTAGTAACAATGAGATAATAATTAGATATTACAAAAATTATATTACAACCATACCAATTGACAATTAATGTCTGTCAATATCAGAAAATTAAACGAACAAAACAACAGAAAACATAAATTACAACCAAACGATGAAGGCAATACACCGGAACGTTTCAGTGAGTTGAACTGTTTAAAACCGGCTTACCAATAGCAATACTCGATTCAAAATTAAGACTAATTTTTGGAACGAGCTCTTACTGAATCTGTTTAACGGACATATTTTGTTTAAAATAAAATATCCTATTTTCAATTATTTAAATATGTTTAGCATTGTGGAAGTGAAGTACAACAAGAAATGCTTCGATTCCCCAAACTGTACGAAAGGATCGTGGATGTAGTTACGCAACTATTAAGGCGACGTTTACCGACAACAAACTCGATGGTGGAAAACCTGGTGGCTATAGAACTGGCCTACATCAATACCAAGCACCCGGACTTCCACAAAGACATACAGATGGTGCCTTCAATGATCAAATCGCAGGGCGGTAACAGAGCCAATAGACCGAAGAGCATGTACGGTAAATATGGCGGACATGATGGGCACGCTGATGATTTGGTTAGTAATTCTCAGGTAATCTGTGCACTGTATCCTTTCAGTTATGTCTTATATTTTCCATAGCTTGTTACAAAACCTGTACCTGGTCAGGATCAAGTTGATTTCTTTAATTATCTCTTTCGCATCCTACCTGTTTCTAGCTATAATGATTTCATCAAACTCGTCCAGGTACTATTGTGTTTGTATTAATTTTAATTGCATCTCTAACTTATAGTTTAGTGCACCTTTTTCTAATAAGAATTTTCATGTTATATTCATTTTTCAGTTTAAAACATAATAAACTTATACAACAGTTTTGTATTCAAACAATAATTGGTAGTGAAACATTATCAAATATTATTTTTTGGAAGTAAATCTTACTTATAAATGAATATGAATTTAGGCTCCCGCTTGAATAATACAATAGTTACATGTGATTGAAAACCTAAATATTAACTGCTTGATGCTCACCTCCGTGGGGCACACAGCTAACATTTATTTGCAGAATTGCGCAACTCATGAATGCCACTGGGAACTGTTTTTTTTTCGTTTAGAAAACAAATCTATTTCGTATTGAAAAGATTCGAATGGTCATAAATTTCAACAAAAACTATTTCCTCGTGTTGCGAGTGGGAAGTTTGACTGAAAAATAATTTTGAAATGGGCATTAAGTGGTTAAAAGTGTACAGAAATATATGCCACATTTTAGTGGCGGTTGGTGAACTAAACCAGAGGTGTTAACATATCTCTACAACTGCTCAGGTTGCACAGATTTAAATTTGCTATATGTATACATCTAACAGTAAGTTAAAAGCATTTAAAATGCCATTTTCACTTCACACTCTTAAGCAACAATTATTACAAACTCTTGAAAATAAGTATATGGAAAGTTTCGCAAATAGAGCCCCAATTCCTGTCCAGTCTTTAGTTTTTATCATCCACAAATACATCTCATCTAGACAATTAATTCATGAGTTTATGTGTAGTACGATTCAGTGACTGCTCGCGGGGTGACTCATGGTACGGCCGAGGTAGCAAAGATGGCAATATAGATAGGTAGGGTCTGTTGCAGAGACCACTGGTGGCGTGACCACACCTATCTGTACTTACTACCTTGGCCACGAGTCACCCCACCAGCCGTCACTGGAATGAATAAATTATTATCTTTTTATCTCTAAGTAATTTTGAATATATCTGCAACTTTTTGTGATTTAATTCAGAGTAAGGACATCATAATTACCATCTATAAACTGCTTAAGTAACTTTAAGATTATAAAAGTGTCATATAAGAAATTTATTTGGATTTAATTAATTGCTTTAATATTTACATTTTGATTGTTAATACATGATTAAGAATAGTAATATAAAGTAGGTATTAATACTACCAAATAAATGTTTAAAATTCTTGGCTCTTTTCTCCTCATCGGGGCATTTTAAACCTTTCTTAGAAACCCTATTCATAGTATCATTCATGTAGATCTATGTCATTATTAAAGACAATTTCTTTTTTCATCATTTTGAATACTATACTAGTAAACTCATTTCAGAATGTCTGGTATTAACCAACTATAATATAAGCATTATTAATTATTTTTAGGCAAAATCTTCGAGCCATCATAACTTAAACGACAGGGATGCTACAGCCTGGGTATCAAATCTTGTGCCAAATCAAAGAGACAGGAACTCTCCACCCTCAACAAATAGCAGTCCAGAAAACCAGGGCTCTGACGGTGACGCAAAGTCAATTCTAAGTCCAGTGAAACCTGTTAATTTACTACCACAAATTCCAATTAACAACAACAGTTTCCGTAAACTGTCAGAAAATGAAGAGCACGACTGTGAAATTATTGGTATATATTAATAACCGAAACTTCATGAAGCAGTATTATAATTTGCGCTTAATTCTAGAGCGACTCATCAAATGCTATTTCTACATCGTGAGGAAATCTATTCAGGATACCGTACCAAAAGCTGTGATGCATTTCTTAGTCAATTTTGTAAAGGATAACTTACAATCGGAGCTTGTTACACATTTATACAAGGCTGATAATGCTGATAAGTTATTAGATGAATCTGAGCATATAGCACAAAGGCGTAAGGAAGCTGCTGATATGTTGAAGGTAAGAATCGTAAATATAAACTAGGAAACAATTTTGATTTGGATTTTAGTGGTAAATCGTCGGCTGGCAAGTGAAATTAAATAAAATTAAATACCGACTAGTTATGTTGCTGAGACTAAATACTTTCACTAAATTCATGCACGAGCATGAGATTGATATGATATTAAGGTTAAGAATTTAGCCCGGCAAGGGTATGCCCCCCACTGGTGACTTTTGTCATGCGACAATTTGTCACTCTTCAGTGTGAGCCATCGAGGGCGATGGAGACATGCACACGAGGTGATGTGACATCACTCTACTATCACATTACCATGGGTGCGCATCTCTATTGTCTTCAATGGCTCATACTGAAGAGTGACATATTTTGGTGCGTGACAAAAGTTACCAGTGGGTACTTAGAACTCTAATTCTATGAATGTTGGGATATGATGGTTTTAAAAATCATGTTGATGTATTCTATAAAATTGGTCTACAGTCCTTGCTAGCAAATTTACTTGCAATTACTGCTTTGGGGAATATATTATGTATTCCTTAATTATTTGACAACATTAATGATTTATTTACAGTAATTTTCTGTGCCAGCGTTTAGTATTTCATATGTTACTTGTATCTACTGTGTACAATTTTTGTTAGTAAACTTTCTTACTCTTTTAGAAATTTATCTACAACTTTAAGAGTTGAATAAATGTTGTTTTTTTTTATGTTCTAGGCTTTGCAGAGAGCATCACTCATCATCAGCGAAATTAGGGAAACCCACATGTGGTAGAAAGGATACACTTGTAAAAGTATTACGGAAAACAGTATCGGAAAGCCCAGTGTACTTGTAAAGAATAGTACTTCATTGTTGTACTAGTCACCTGCTTGCTTGTACAGATTTGCATGAAATTGTTGTTACTTAAAAATCATTATATTTCTCCATAATTTATCTAAGACAAACGGTTGTTATTGTTGATGTTGATATATATACATGTATATATAAATAGATCGTTTGCAGTCATAAATTTAATTTTATACATGTAACTGAATACCTTATTGTCATAAATCTGTGCAGACTCGCTTTATTTGTGTATTTTTAAGGACACCTTTTTGTTACGACCCTTTTAAACCAATTCCCGAAAATGCATCATTATTTTTTGTTGTAGATGTAAAAGTAATTTCCAATAAAACATCTAATTTAAATGTATTCCATTATGTTAATTATTCTGATCTACTTCAATTGTGCTGCTCACTTCCTGGGAAAGATGTCACTATTTGCAGGTACACAGTATTTAACACTCTAACGACATTGGCTTATAAGTCTGCTGATAAATTTCACCTTGGGACCATAGCGTTTGATATCAGGATTTTAGGTGTAAGAAAACTTGTCGGTTCCAGAGGAAAGTTACGAATTTATAGTGGTCGCTGAGTGTAAAAGATACGTTCTTAGTGGATTTCATTGCTTATGCTTGCATTTTGATAAGTTAATTCTCCTCTTGGTACTTTTTTTTTACTTTGTACACACTACGGGAAAGTATTGTTTTCATGATTTTTTTTTCAGTTTTAAATTTGGATATTCTGAAGTGCCCCAAAATGATTCCCACCTTTTTGAAAAATGTGTATCTGTGGGCACTGAATCTCAAAAACTAATAGAGATTTTCGAAGAATACCTGAAGTTCAAGCTGAACCTATTTGTACTCAAGTGACTACAACAAACATCATGGGCTTTAGTGACACCTAGTGGCAATGTTTATATTTACTTTAGATAACGTATGTGCGACACAAACTTTTCTTTATGAATGCTGGAACAATATTTAGCGGTGATTCTATTCAGTTTTTCCAAATTGATTTTTAACATATCTGAGAATTTGAAATTCTTTGGAAAAAATTGAATATCATTGGATGTAACAATCTGAAGAACGAAACTTTTGGTAAAATTTTGACAATCTGAAGTGCGTGTTTACCTTAGCAGTTTTTTGTTTCTATTCAAGAACATTTTAAGTATGAAAACTTTATGTGAATGTTGGAGTCAACGAAGAACTGCATACCTTTTGTTGATAATTGCATTTCATAAACATATAGGTTTAAAAATTAAAATTCACTTGGTTTGTTTCACGATTAAATTGCTTTATTTTCTACTAGTTTCGGCTTAGTGCCATTTTCAAGAAAATGGCACTAATTCTTGAAAATTTAATCGTGAAACAAACCAAGTGAATTTTAATTTTTAAACCTATATTAACATAATATTTCACCAAGTGATCAATGAGAAACAAGTATATGACATATTTCATAAACTCTGATTTTCTAGAAAAAATTAAACAGAATTTTAACTTTTGGTCTATAAATTATTAGTTATGAAATTATAATAGTTTAATTTATATGCATAAAAATTATAGAGAATGCTAAAATGAACGAGTTTTTACGAAATCCCTCTAGTTTTTGAAATAAAATCGATAAATTTGGAAAGAAGAGAAAACTATCTTCAAATTGGAGAATGTCCACATCAAAATGTTTAATATTGAAAATATAAAATCTGAATTATTGGCGCTGAAGTAACAAACTGCACACAAACGCACAAATTTATACTGTCCAGGGTCCTCGCGATCGATAGACAGTTGGTCAAAATGCCGCCAGAAAAATCTAAATTTATTCTACGTTTGCAACTTTGCTGAAAGATGGCAGCACGATTGATATTTTGTCATGTTTGTTTCCATGCCCTGCGCACTCCATACGAATTAAATTGTTCGCTTTGAAACTTACGCGCTGACCCGCTGGATGGCGTAAGCTTGTTATTCAATTGAATAAATCAAACAAATTAATCACATTACATACGCTAGATGGCGCAACATGGAAATATAATTAAAAAATCTACTGTAAATCAATCAACAGGAAGAGGTAATACGATAAAGGGGAATCCTAGAGCGGACTTTATGTAAATAAACAAAATCGGAAGTATTCGAAAACTCGTCTCCTTTCAGTATTCCACTATACATTCGTTTCCCAATCTGTTATAAACGTTGACGTGATAAAATGGCGCATTATTGTGCAGTGAAATCGTGAGAAATATCCAGCAGACATGCTTATTTGTATAGTTTCGCACACAGGCAACCGGTAAGAAAAAATGCAACTACATATCTAATAGTTATAATAATTGTTTAATATATTTGACGTCTTTTATTTGATGTAACCATTTCCAAAATAAATGTTTTGTGGCCATGCCAATTTTGATAATGTAATAATTATTTATAATTATATTTTCATGGTTTATTTCCACCTCTGGCGGTACTAATATGTGAGAGGGATGCTCCTCCTAATGGCAATCGACAACCAAGTTCATCAGTTCACCATGTGATTGTAATAAAATTTCAAAAAATTTTAGTTTAGAAAAATGTTTCTTTACGTACGTATTTCATTGTATGTTTTCTCAATTATAATAAGTGTTTATAAACAAAGTATTATTTTCTATTGTATGCCTAAAATTATAATTATATCCTTAATTACTATTACCAATTAATATAATATATGCTATATTATAAATAAATTATTGCTATTTAACATAAAACAATTTATTCTTTGTATATAATGTTGCTCCATACCTATGTTCTTATTTTGTTCTCTACATAATTATTTTTATTATAATGTACATCATTATATTTACAATTTCATTATTCTAATTTGGTTAAAGTTGCTGCAAATCAGCAATTATATAAAAATGAGTAATTGTGGAACCTTTAAGTCTTTGAATAAATTCTAATAAAAACAGTTAATTTATCGCTCTTTATTTTAATTTTTGTAAAACTTAAGGGCGATACTAAGAAAGTTAACTATTTTATTCGAATTATATTCAAAGACTTAAAGCTCCACAATTGCCCCCGCCCTACCGGGCAGCATTGAGACCCCTCTCACCCCACCACGCCGTTTTTTGCTGATTGCAGCGCCTCTGGCGTTGCAGAGTTCAAGTTATAATGCTGTAAATGTTTTGTACAGAGAGTGGCCTATCTATATTAGTTATCTAGGTTTGTTTCAGTCCGTCAGCTGCTTACGCGTCGAGAAAGAATCCAATAATATTGTCCGGGTTTTTCAAGGTGTGTGATTTGCATGAAAGCCGGTATTGCAATACTCCGCTGTTGTAATTTCCAATCAGCCGTTGTAAGTACTCACTTTGATTAAAAGCAATAAATAAATAGAATGATTTATTTTTTTACGTTGGTTTTAGGTGTTCAGCTTTTAACCTAATTTCGAGAAGATGCCTCCGACTGATAGTACACCTAACGCAAAGTCATCCGCCGGTTTTGAACTTTTGTATTCCTTGAATGCCTACAACAAAATTCCGGTGCATGAGTATAAGTCCACTAAAACAGGTCTTACGGTTGTAATTGCAGATTTAGATGGGCCTGTTGTTAATGGATATTTTTGCTTAGGTGAGTTTTTCAGGATGTTTTTTCTTAAAAAGAACCATAGCGTTTTACTCTAAGAGAGATGCAATATACAGGTAGGGCTCCATTTATGCGGCAATTTCTTTCTAGGACCAGCGTAAACAGAATTGGCCTGAAATGAATCTAATTTATAGTAAGGTATAAAAGGTATCCACAATGCGATTTTATTTGAAATTTACTATGAATTTGTTATAATTTTGACATTGAGTTTTGGATCTTTTGATCCGTTTTAAAAAATTATCAAGTGTTTTGTTTGTTTTCTTTCTTTAAGACCTTCATAATAATGGCCTGCAATGACACTTTTTGTTACCATGGAAGTTTTCCAATTTCATCTCGTAGTGTTCATCAGTCAAAGCTTTCTACTGGAGATCTAAAGATACTCTATATTCATAAATAATGAATATAATACATATGTTATAAAAAATTGTTTTCAAAAATAATAATTTTTTTTTTCGTTCTAACACATCAAATAATTAAAATTAAGTGGTAGTACTAACCCCAAATGTATCACAAATTAATAATTGTAAGATGTTCAGAATGTATGGTTAAATGGGCTGAAAGACTTTAGTCAATTGCCCTTTAAAACCCTGTATAAAACCAGGTTTTCTTAAAGGTTAAGTAACTAACTAATTTTTTTAGTTCAAAAAGATTAACGTAGGGGGCCGAAGGTAAGAATTTTCCGGGGCCTGTAAATGTTGCCAGTCCGTGCCTGCCCCTGAGGGTTCGTGGGAACCACTTTGAGTCTGCGAAAACTGTGACTCTTTCATTATAATGACAGTTAAACATAAATAGTAATAAATAAAATAAATTGCTAGTCATCTTTACATTCTAAGTAAAATAGAAGTATGGATAGGTACATAAAATATGTACTTTTATGTCAGCATTCCAAACATCAAAGTTAAATTTGTAATTTTGCCATTTTATATTTCACTTGGGGGTTCGTGGTCAGATTTTTATTATGGGAAGGTGCACAATACACCGCTAGAGATTGGCCATTTTAATAATTTTCAGAGGCTCTTTTTCGTTTTCTCTCTCTGAATGTTGAACACTTAATTGTTTGTCCAGTTGTTCCAATTTTTTAATGGTAAGTTATTTTCTAAACAACTTTCTATATCCAGACATGTAACATGGCGTTGGTTGCATTTCCTGAATTGTCAACTAGTTCAAGATTCTGACACGGTTTTCCGATCACAGATGAAGGTTTCTCTTCAATCTGACATTGTATTCGACCAACAAAGATTTTAATATACTCGGGAGTGAAAATATTTAGACAATGTAGGGCGCTTTTATTGTATTTAGAAATTCTGGTGCTTCACCATTATCAGTTATTTTCTTCCTGCGTTTGTTGGAATTCCTTAGATAACTATGAGTACCCATAAAATGATTCGACTGAAATGGCGAAAAATTAGTTTCTTTACTCAAATCCATTTTAATCTAGTTCTTATCCCACACTGTTATCACCTCCCCATTACATAATTCGACAAATATTTTTTTTGACAATGTGCTACGATTAAGCTAAAGGTTGCTGCTTCACAACAACCCGGGAATGGGAACCAAAAGTTAAATGATATGATTCGCATGTTGACATACACAACTAATAATTCATCACCGGAACAAGAAGCTTGGTAAATTTTTGTTCCGGGTCTCGTTACCGTTCCTGGGTTGTTGTGAAGCAGCTCTAACACTGATATAGAGCATTTGAAACAAACATTCTTATTTCCTTCGAAACAGCTACTGACCTTCAGTGTTTCCAACTGCTAAGTGGTTAATAGTATTAATTTCAGGTTCTACAGTAAAGTTAGTTTTGTGTTGGAGGTGATTAATAAAAATCTAGGAATTGCATTAGTTGTCTATGGCACCTACAAAACACGCTAGTATATAAATTCATATTTGCTTGAAGAAGTCACAGTATGAAGAAATTGCTCAATTAAATATTTAAAATTTATGGATGTTATATTTTTGATTTTACAAAAATGTTAGAATTTCATTGATGTATTGATACCACATTTTAGTATGTTTTCACCAAATGGCGCATACAAATTTTTTTGTGTTTGACTATATGTATAATAATTTCATTCTCCACTTTTTTTTTCTACTCAATTTATTTATAGAATTTATTAAAGGTAACGTAGTTATTATTTCTAGTATTTCAAAAAAATTCTGTTTTTATGGTTATATATTTATATTATTTTTGTCATGATTTCTCGAATAGTTTAGGCAGTCTACATTAAATGGTATCAATTTTTTAGTTAGTTGTATTAGTGCCCACGATTCAGTGTATTTGTGTTTCTGTATTATTTTCGTTTTGTTCAATAACAATGGTTTTGCATATGCATCTGTACATAAACCCCACTTTATCATTATTACTCTTCTACTTTGATCCAACTCATAATTAATCATGAGGTTATTGAAAAACAGAACAGCCCATGAATGCGATGTTGCCTAATGTAAATTTCTTTTAAGTGAACACACCCAATATATGCTGTGAATCGAGCTGAATCTAGTGGATGAATGGATATATTCTCCAAACATTTTGGGTCATAAAAGGTCCAGAGTAGTTGATATTTTAGAAAATATAATGTGATGTCTGGATGACCTTGATCATACCCATTGAATTCATGTAATTTGAATTTAATTACATCCGTGTTCTCTCTCAATAACGTCAATTGCTAATAGATGATTACAATTTAATTGACTTGATTGTTGATATATTGGTTGTTTAGAATAAGAGTGATTCAGTTTTACTTATTATTATTATTATTATTATTATTAATTACTCTACATACTTATATCTATAGAATCAAAATCCTGAACTTTATCTTTCAAATAATTAGAATATTTCCTTTTATAGTGACCGAGGCTTTTGATGATGACGGTTTACCTCACACTTTGGAGCATTTAATCTTTTTGGGTAGTGAAAATTATCCATTTAAGGGAGTTCTGGATTTATTGGCGAACAGATGTTTGGCTTCTGGAACAAATGCTTGGACTGACATTGATCATACCTGCTACACTATGGAGACGGCGGGAAGCGAGGGGTTCTTAACTTTAATGCCCATATTTTTGGATCACATACTTTACCCAGTATTATCGGTAAGATTCATTATTGTCATAAAATGTTTTTAATTGTAGTGCACTATACCAGTTAAAAAATACAAGTAAGATTCGTTTTTCACAGATTGATTTATTTTTGCTAAATGTACATTTTGAAAAGTAACAAGGAAAGTTCATGAAGTGGTAATTGAAAAACGATAAGTAGAAAGGTGTCCCAAGGTGCATTTCAATTATTTTGCTTAAATGGCCCCTATACAGGGCAAAGAAGGTGGTGGTAGTCAAAACTTGTACTAAGCACGCAGACCTTCCCAACGATGTATCGTATGTTCATTAAAAAAAAACCTCAAGTGTGCCATGATTTTTTATTTTTTAAAATTTAAGTTGGCACACATGTTAGGAATTGACATACAAAACGTCAGATCTTTCTAAAAGTCACAATTATTCGGTAGTCACAATGGTTTACAGCAACCAGCAAAAAACGTTATCAGTTGAAAGTTATTTCCGAAATGGAACTAAAGTGGACGAAAATTGGGTGTATTCATTATGCGCCTTTGGCTGAGTTTTAGGAAGGATTTCCTATCGTTCCCATTATTTATGATGTATTTAAAAATACCTTATCATGATCTGTGATGTCTCCGTAAACCAGGAATTGGTAGACCAGTCAAACGTACCCAGGATGCTATTAACACAGCCCAAGAAATTTTGGAAGATGAACCTACAATTTCTCCGCGTCATTTGTCACAGCAAATGAATTTATCGGTGGGAACATAATGCAAGTAACATAACCTCAATATGTGTTACTAACTTTAA
Source organism: Ocypus olens (assembly GCA_910593695.2). Taxonomy (NCBI): domain Eukaryota; kingdom Metazoa; phylum Arthropoda; class Insecta; order Coleoptera; family Staphylinidae; genus Ocypus; species Ocypus olens. Next base: position 21,196,027 of record OU343048.1, read on the forward strand.
AAAAATCATGGCACACTCGAGATTTCTTTTAAATGAAGATACTTATAACACTTGCCGTTTCCTGATTATAATCTTCCCTTGTTACTATCTATCACTGATATTTCACAAAGGTGGTAATAAATATAACTCTTACAGTGGATTTCACAAAGGTGGTAATAAATATAACTCTGGCAGTGGATTTCACAAAGATGGTAATAAATATAACTCTGGCAGTGGATTTCACAAAGGTGGATTGTATTTTCGGCTGTGTAAACGATCTTTCAAATGGCAAACGAAATGCATAAATTGAGGTTAGGTTCTGCGATTACTTTACACATATTTGAATTGAAATTTACTCTTTCGTAATGTTCATAAACAAATTCTTTTCATATTTCGATGTATATTTTACCTTAAATCCTCTTCTGAGGCTCCATTTCTAATTTAAACAGTAATGATCCAAAAATGTATTCGGTGATTAACGGTGATGCATTAAGAACGTTTACACAGCTGAAAATATAATACCGGCTTACGAAAAACCTGCCTTAAATAAATGTTTGTGGGATCCACCGTTACTGTCAGCAATGTACATTTAGCAAAAATTAATAAATCTGTGAAGAAAGGATCCTACTCATATATTTTTTATCGTGTCGTAACCTTCATGTAAATAAACCCATCAAAATATATGTAAATATACTATTTATGAAATGCACCATATTTTAAACATATTGAATCTGTGATTCGTAAACTCAGTAAACAGTAAGACAGCTTGGGCTCAGCATAATCTTAAATACACAAAACTTCTTGCGCTTTTATTCATCAATTTCTTTTATTGTCCCCCTTTTATTATCAGGTTTGCAGAAATGTATCCAAGTTTCATACACATCCACTCTTGCTCACTTCTTAACAACATTGAAATATTTAGGAATCCAGTTTGTCTAATTTTGTTATAGTCACGTTGAAATTAAATGAAAACAAGTTTTAATTTCCGATTATACATTTTTGATTCACAATTTCATTAGGACGAAGGCTTCATAACTGAAGTTCACCACATAACACCAGAGGGGGATGATGCTGGTGTAGTTTACTGTGAGATGCAGGGCCGTGAAAATTCTGCCGAGTCACGTATACATCTGGCTGTTTCCAGGAGTGTCTATCCCGGCAAATGCGGCTATTCCTCAGAAACGGGCGGTATTATGAAGAACTTAAGGGAAACATGTGATAACAAGAAGGTAAATAGTGTTTTAGGTAATAAAATATGTATGTATAAAAGTGTAGAAGAAATAAAGCAACCTATATGTTATAAGTAATGTTAGTGTACATGTACAGGGTTGGGCAATCAAACCGCACTATTTTAAGCGTATTAAAAAAGTATACAGAAACATTGTTGTATTCATATATTGCAACAAACATAAATGTAAAAATATAAAAGTTTTTTTAATGACGAAATATTACCCTTTGTCGGCTTGAGACAAAAGGAGCTCACAAAGTTCTTTTGCTGAGCAATTTGTTAAAATACTTTTTCGGTGAGATTTGCAAACATTTATTTAATTTAAAATAATGCAATACTGTTAATTTTCATTGTAATGACATTGCAATTTGTATGGATCGCACAAAAAGTAAAACTGTTTTGTTATTTATAGGTTAAAAGCTATCATAAAGAATTCTATAGATCAGAAAACTTGAAAGTAATCATCACCGGAAAAGTGAAACATGAGGATGTTTTCAAAGCTTTGGCACCGTTGGAAGAGAAAATATTAGCTAAGGTACGTTAATTTCAGCAGTTTCCTGATACCGAATTAATAAATAGTATACAGGGAGCCCGGATTTCGTAGGGACAACATGGGCAACTTCTGCATTTAAAGAGGTAGAGAGATGGTCAAATTAGCAAAAAGGTATAGGTTTGAGTGCTCATTAAGAATCTGCCCCCAAATCCCACTTGTCATTGCCCACTTGTTCGAAATTAAAATAAAAACAAAATCTCATTTCTTTCATTTGCCGTAACTTCTCTGCTACACAAGATACCGAGATGAGGCTTGAACCAATTTCCATGACAATTTAAACAAGGTCACTGCCGCAGCCTTACTATGAGTTACAGCTTGAGTCGCTACAAATTATGAATATTGGGTCGAACTTTCTTTATAATATAAAAATTATGTTTGCACAGGGTAACTTGGGCGAATTCATAAGACCCTGGCAGAATCCAGTACCTCCCCTCAGCGAATCAAAAGATTTGGTGGTTAAATATCCATCCGATGATGAAACAAATGGTTTGGTTTGTGCCGCTTGGAGGGGTCCATCGGCAGTCAACGATCTTTACACATCCAACGCCGCTATTATTCTTATGAAGTACCTGACCGCATTCTCTGTATCGCCATTGCAAAGAGAATTTGTGGAAATTCCGGATCCTTATGCAGGAAAGGTATAAAGCATACACATCCATTTTTTGTCTGTCTGTGTGCGCTGTATCTCAAAAACTAATAGAGCAATTGATATGAAACTTTGAACATACGTCTTATTTGATAATCTGAAGAACTGAAAAGCTTTTGGTAAAATTTCGTACACCGGAAGTGGGTGTTTACCTTAACTGTTTTTTGCCAATATTTTCTTAAATATGAAAAATATCATTAAAACATTTAAACAAACATCAAAGACAACAAAGAAGTGAACATCTTTTGCTTGAAAATATTTTTCATAAAATCATTGCTATTCGAGAAAAAAATTTATTAATTTTTTTAAATTTTTGGTTTATAATTATGAAACGATAATAGTTACAGCAAATGTATAATTAATAATTGTAGAGAATGCCAAAATGAACAACTAAAGAATAAGTTTTTTTTCGAAATCTCGTTAGTTTTTGAGTAATCCGAGTTTTTGAATTTGAAGTATAATTTTCCATATTTCATGATTTTGACGTTTTAAACGTCAGTTTCATCCGAGTTTACGCAACGCTCGATGTACATTTAAAATATGATTTTAATTGAAAATAAACCTATGAAAACCTAAATATATTGTCGGAGAAAGTAACATGATGGCCACATCACCATTTTTTTTATTTGCATTATATTTGTTTTTTTATTATTGCCATTTAATGACAATAGTTTAACAACTGCCTTTTTATAACTCTGTAATTCCACTAGCCAATGCATATCCGGCATTTTCAATCTGTCGTTATAATAGATAATTTGATCCAAATATCAAGCCATTTTTCGTCGTTAAACTAGTTTTGTTGTAATATCCGATGTCACGTATAAAAAGTCCTGGTCTTTGAAAATACGCCACTACAACTTATATGTTTTTATAAACAATATCCACTGTAATATGAAAATCAATTTTCTCATAAATATGTAATCTTTTTTAGATTTCATCCAATATGTCGGAAAACTCTGAAACTTGTTTGTACTTCATGTTTCAAAATGTGCCGAAAACTAAGTTGCCTTTGGTTAAAGAGAAGTTGAAGGAAGTTTTGAAGAAAATCGCAGATAATTCAGACATTGACATGGAACGGATGAAGAATATAATTAATCGTCACAAATTGGAAAATCTAAGTAATATGGAAAACACTCCGCATCATAACATAGCTTACCTTATAATTGGTCATATGCTGTACGGTCACACAAAGGAAGATGTAAGTAAATTCAGATCATTTCTCACTTGCAAATTGCTGTAATTATTTTAACACATTTCATCAATGTACAGTTCCTTCAACTTTGTCTTGCTGTGTTTTAAGAAATACAAAGAATCGAAGTTTCTGTTAGAAGAGTGATAAATCATTCAAAGCTTATTTAGAAATATTACAGTATGTATCAATAGAGATGTGGTGATTCCTGTCTCTGAGAATGAGACAAGAATCAGACAAAAGACATAGACAAATCTTTGTTTATAGGCAGCTTATTCAAGGATTTTATCTCATACTTGTGCAACTAACAACAAAATATAAATATCCAAATTATTTTTGTAGCTTGAACAACGCATAAACCCTCTAGTCGATTTTGACAAACTACTGCAAGAGCCTAAAGAATATTGGATAGGGATCTTGAAGAAATACTTTGTAGATAATCACATGATATCTAGCCTCGGTATCCCAAGTATCGAAGAACAGCAAAGAATGGCCGCTGAGGAAAAAGCAAGAATTGATTTGCAGGTCAAGTCTCTGGGTGACGAAGGTTTGAAGCAAAAAGAAAAAACTTTGGAAGAGGCCATTCAATTCAACGAAAAACCCCCTCCAAACAATATGCTGACGTCAGTAACGATTCCATCCATTAAGAGCATCAATTTCCACGAAATCGTCAGGTTGAGTTCCGACTCAAAGGATTCAGATATGGTGGATTTTTCAAAAACACCGGTGTACACCTACTTTGATCATTTGAGTACTAATTTTGTCCATGTAAGTACAGCTGAGAAAAAATGTTTATCATAATATTATTAATCTTTCATCAAACAGCGGCTTTACTTTAAGTTAATAAATGCATTTGAAGCCTCGCGACATTTGAATTAGACATATTAATCATGAAGTTGATCAACTGCTCAACTATTTTATCGATGTTGGTGTAATATTAATACTCTCTTTATATTCAGATGTTTGCCCTATTGGATACATCTGGAGTTTCATCAGATTTAAGGCCGTACCTGCCAATTTTGCTCGAAGCAATTTTTGAGTCTCCGATACAACGAGGTGGAAAGTTGATACCGTATGAAGATGTGGTAACTGAGTTGAACAACGACACTGTTGCTACTTTGGCATCTCTTGGATTAGATTGCAGCAGTGCTGGTAGTTTTAAGACTGGCGCATTTAGTCACACGGCTACAGTTATGTTGCAAGTTGATAGTTCAAAATATGCCAAGGCAATATCCTGGATGAGGGAATTGTTGTATTGTACTGTTTTTACTGCGGATAGGTTGAAAATTATTGCCAACAAGATGATTAACAGTGTTGCCAAAGCCAAGAGGTCTGGAAGGAATGTCGTTGCTTATGCAATGAAGGGCTTGTGTTATATTGAAGGTAAGGGGGCTAAGTTTTTGTTTAATTAAGGTGGATAAGGTAAGATTGATGTTTGTTACTGAATTTTTTTTAAATCTTCAGACAGTAATTCAAGAGCTAATGGGATGCTGAAACAGCAATCATTTTTGGTACAGTTATTAGAACAACTGAATTCTGATAAAGTCAGTGATGTGCTGGAAACATTCGACAAAATAAGAGGCATAATAACGGATCCCTCTAACTTGGCCCTTTACTGTGCTGCTAATCTAGAGTCGTTGAAAGATGCAGCTGATTCATTAAATGATATCTTACCTGAAAACCTCAAGGAAACTAAAAAAGTGAAAAGGTATAATATATATTATTTAAAATATGAATTAAAATTGGGAATATGATTGATTGTTGAAGCCTTTACTTTGTGATACGTATTGAATTACTAAGGATGACATTATAATGCCAGAATAGGATGAAACTGCAAAATTAAGTCTTACAAATAACTTATTAAAACAACTACTTCCCTGGCAAATGCCACACACATTGCAACTTATTTGTTAAACACTGCATTAATTTTTTATTTGTAAATTTTATGTGGTTTAAACCTTTTGAGATTAAAAAAAATAGATCAGAATAAATCTGCCCTTTAATTTAAGGTAAGAAGTCTTTTACAAAAAAAAAAGAAAACAGAAAGACACTTTGACAACATTTTTAAATAGTAGATCAAACAAGAAAATATTGACCAATATTCAAAGAAAAAAAAACAATATTTTCACATTCCATTCTGTCAGTTTTGAGATAGCCCTGTATTATATGCAAAAACAATTATAATAATTATATCAACATTACTTTTAGCTTCAATGTAGTACCAGACCATAAACTTCTCTTGCCATATTCAGAGGGAAATAATCCTAGCTGTATAATTGCCATGGGTTGTTTGGAATCTTCATTCTTTTACCAGACTACTCCAAGTATTAATTCTTATTCAGATCCTGATTTACCTGCACTACTATTGTACATGCAATATTTAATTCAAGCAGAGGTAAGTTACAAATAAATTTTAAGTACATTTTTAAAACTTGATTGTTATACAATATAATTAACACACATACAATAATGATGATTGCGGTACTTGATGAATTCTGTTCAAATGAAGATGCAAGTGCTATCTAAAATAGAAAAATACATGAAGATGCAAATATCATATAGAAAAAAGCAAATACGCAGAAATCTGTTCTCCCCCATGCGTTCCTATTACGATCGTCGTTACAGGCATGTAGTCGAGGTGCCCGGCAGAATAGACCGTGTCCTACATGGCATGGTCAGGGTCTGGTCATTGTTGACCTAAGTGCTAACGAATTTTGTCATATTTAGATATAGAAACATGTCAAAAAAGCAACTAATTTAAATTAAACATTTAATAAATAGGAGATATTTACAATTTTTTTATTTTACTAGGGTCCAATGTGGAAACAAGTCCGTGGAAAGGGATTAGCATATGGATACACAATTACTCTAAAAGCAAACGAAGGTCTGCTTTATTTAGTATTCTCTAGAGCTACTAATGTTGTTGGAGCCTACAAGGAATCCTTAGATATAGTTACTAAACAATTATGCGATAAAGATTGGAATAATACTTTACTTGAATCGGCAAAAAGTTCGTTAATATTTGAATTAATTGATGAAGAAAAAACTATAGGAAACGTTGTGAGTTTGTCGTTGAACTCATATTTTAAAGGAGTTGATTATGAACATAACAGGTAAGTCAAATTGCTCAGTTTATGGTTTATATAATTTTACAGTGACAAATTTAATGTAATTATCTATAAATTTAAACTACAGTTTAATGTTTAATTTTGAGAAGTAACATAATCAAAGTTGAGAAATAACATAACCTCAATATGTGTTACCAACTTAAATTAAAAAATAAATAAATCCTGGCAGACATTTTTTTTTATGAACATACGTTATAATGTAATGCTTTATCAGTTTAGAATCCCCATTATTATGGGCTCAAGGAGGTCATTAGTAATGTCATCTACCTTCCACATTTTGTATTCTTCTTTACTGGCAGACTAATGACATTTCATCCACTTTGAGCTAGTGATATGATTGATTGAAGTAAAATTTGTTTTGCATCTGTCGGCTTGAATTTTGTGCTTTCTGTTTGTTACAATCCCTATGTATTTGAACATGTACTGATTCATTATGGTGTCATTAATATAATTTAGCCCCCAACAAATATTCTACGGAGTATGAATTAATTTTGGGTCTAAGGTGCATCGGCAGTTTATGAAGTAACCTAGTCTTTCATATCATGTTGAAGTTGGAGCTGCTTCAAGTATTCTCCATCAAAATAATAACAGTATCAGGCAATTTTTCAACATACTAACTATGCAATCTCTAAATATCTCGGTGTTGATTTTCTGCCAATAGTTATCAGATTTCTTACCTTCAAAAACTCAACCTCAAGGAGAGACATACAGCCTCAGATATCAAGTTGGCCTTGATTGTTTTATTAGAAAGTATTGATTCTTAAACATAAAACTTACCCAAATGTGTGAAGGAACTTACCTCGGATGACATCTTCATTTGAGGCATTTTTGCTGTTTATTATCGTTCAATAAACTTATGGAAGAATTTGTTAAAGAAAATGACTTCCCGAATTTCCCGACGTTGCTTTTTGAATATAAACAGCGTACATTTACATTTTATTTTTGTAACTTTTGCAAGTGTTGTAAGGAGTTTACTCTTATTTTCTAACGAATTGCTTAATTATTGAAGTTAGATTTTGGTAAATGTTTGTTTTAATAATTTTTAGAATGATGTTAAATTCTGTGAATAATGTTACCATTGATGACCTGAATAGAGTTGGTGAAAAGTACATTGCACCTTTGTTCAATCCGAGCAAAGTCAAAACTGCCATTGTTTGTGATCCAAGGAGAGCAGAAGAAATCAAAACCGGGTTTGAAAAGTAAGTCATTTGATGTATATTATGCATTTTTTAACCAATTTCTTTACAGGTTGAACCACAATTTAACTGTATATCCTTCGCTCGAGGAGAGTTTTTTAAAGGTCTAATATTACCATTGTAAATGTAATTTATTGCAATTATTATTATATATAAAATTATGAGAGTCTTTAATATATTACATTCTTTGTGGGTATTTGTTTCAATAATTTTATATTGACGATCTTTCCTAACCCTTTCATACAGGAGTCGTCAACAAGCGACTTGGTAATTCTGCCTTGTATTCCGGCATTCGTCAATAGACGATTTAGAGTTTTAATTTAAAAAGAAAAAAATAATGGAGGATTTCTCAGAGGAGGAGGTAGAGAAAGCTTTGAGGAAGTGCAAAGGGAAAGCAGCAGGAATGGATGGACAAGGCGGAGTTGTGGAAGGAGATAGGAAAAGTGGGAAAGGATAGGTTTAGGGAGCTGATGAATAGATGGATAGATAGATATTTATTAGTACTTCTGTCAATAAAATGAGTGTACACGTCAATAGTTAATTACTAATTACATTACCATTACAACACAATAATTACATTATTATTATACAAATTATACAATTACAATAGACAGAATATAAAATATTAAAACAAGGATGTTTTTCAAATCATCATTCAAATATTCATTAATAGAATAATACGCTTTATTACTCAAGAAAAATTTGATGGTTTTCTTAAAATTTATAATTGGCAAAGCTTGAATGCCCTTTGGTAATTTAGCAAAATATTTAGCGCTCGAGTATGATGGCGATTTTTCGAATTTTGCGGACTTATGTGCAGTAACCCTTGGCATATTTGCATTTCTTGTGAGGTATGAATGGTTAGAAGAATTTTTCTCATAATAATTCCAATTTGTTTTAACTAAAATCAAACACCGATAAAGATAAATCCAAGGAAATGTGAGTATTTTATATTTTTGAAAATATTCTTTGCAGGACGTTTGAAATCCCAAATTTAATATTAATCTAAGTATTCGCTTTTGTGCAATAAAAATTTTAGCGGACTGAACAGAGTTTCCCCAAAGTATAACATTACAAGATAAGTGCGAATATACGAGAGAATAGTAAATCGTAATTAATTCCATTGTACCAAGAGTGCTCTTTAGTTTCAAAATTGCATAATAACTTTTGTTAATTATTGAACATACCCGTTTAACATGTTCAATCCAATTAAGATTTCTATCTAGATGTAAACCAAGGAATCGAGTAGTATTAGAAAAATTAACCGAATTATTGCTTCTTGCATTAAGGGTACCTTTAAGTATTTGAAAATGCATGAATACTGTTTTGTTTTCATTCAGTATCATATTATTAGCATCGCACCAAGTTTTAATATCTTTAGATATAATGGAGATAGTAGCACACATAGCTTCATATGATGCAGATGATATAGCGATAGAGGTATCATCAGCATACATCACTTTGATACCTTCACTAATGCTTTGCGGTAAGTCATTTGTAAATAAAATGAAAAGCAATGGTCCCAAAATTGACCCCTGAGGTACCCCTAAAGTAACATCAATTCTGGAGAAATATTTCTGTTAACTCGGACCACAATTTTTCGATTGGTTAAGTACGATATTATGAAGTCAAGGAACTTTCCCCTAAAACCAATTGCATATAATTTATTTTTTATAAATGAGGGTTGTAAACAATCGAGGGCAATGGACATGTCAAAGAACAATCCACACACAAACTTACCATCATCAAGATGTTTATTGATAAACTCTAGAAAGTCATGTGCAGCTGTTTCAGTGGAACGCCCTGAGCAATAACCGTGTTGTGATTTTGTGATAACATTATATCTCTCCAGGAACATAATCATTCTTTCGACAATAATTTTTTCAAATATTTTACTAATTACGTTCGTTAGTGCAATTGGTCTAAAGTCATCCAATTCGTTGGCATCACCTTTTTTGGGAATAGGTACAATTGTTGAAATTTTAAGCGCGTCGGGAAAAATTGCTTGGTCTACGCACTCATTTATAATGTAGACTAAATGGTCCACTACTGTTTCAGCAATAGCTTTGATGTTATACCATCGGGACCACAACTGCTTTTGTTTTTTAATGTAGCTATGACTCTCAAAACTTCTGAACGATCTACCGGTTTAAAGAAAAAACTATTTGAGACAGACCGTGACACTGTGCACTCACTTAAAAAATCAAATGTGGAGAGGGGAAGCGGACTTACCTGCATCATGGAGAGTGGGTGTGGTGTGTCCAGTTCACAAAGGAGGGGAGGACGCTAAGGTAGACTCTTATGGAGGAGTAACAGTCATGGGCAGTGGGTATAAGATTGCCATGATTGTGATGAAGAACCGGAGAGAGAAATGGCAGAGAAGGGGCTGCTACCGGAGAAGCAGGGGGGTTTTAGAAAAGGGAGGGGTACCCTGGCAAGTATGGTAGAGAGAGTAAAGAAAGAGGAAGTGTATATGTAACGTTTCTGGACCTAAAGGCAGCATATGATAGTATATCGAGGGAGAGCTTGATAGAGTGTTTGAGAAGGAAAGGGGTGAGTGACGGGATGGTAGAGTGCATAAGAGAAATGAATGAGGAAATGTGGGCGGTAGCGAAAGTGTCGGAAAAATTTAGAACGTGGATTGGGGGTGAGGCAGGGCTGCCCGCTGAGCCCTTTGTTGTTTAACTTGTATATTAGTGAGTTGAAGGAGGTGTTGAGGAAAGGGCAAGCGGGTGGAGTTGTGATTGGAAGAAGCAAGTTATGGATGTTGGCGTATGCGGATGATATGGTGTTAATGGCGAGACTGCGAAGGGATGAGGGATATGTGTGGGTGTAGGAGAGTACAAGTGGAGAATGGAGCGATAGAGAATGTATGAGAGGGTGGGATTGACGGAAGCTAAAGCGAAGGAATGGATAGAGAGTGGAGTGAATGCGGCAGTGTGAGTGAAAGAGAAGGAGAAGGAAGTGGAAATTCAGGACAGGCAGGGATGTATCGTGAAGAGTGAATATAATGATATGTATGAGAGGTGGCAGGTGCATGGGAGGCGGCCGAGGTATTTGAGTGAGAGGGAGTTGAGCAGGGAGGAAATGGTGACGCTGGCAAGAGCCAGGTGTGGATCAGGAGGGAGAGGGAGATAAAGATGGATGGGTGTAGAGAGTATGGCAAATGTGTAATGTGTGAATGGGGGAGGGATACATGGAGACATTTGGCAGAGTGCAAGGGAGTGTGTGAGGAATGGGTGGGAGGGGGAAAAAAAGTGAATGAATGGATGAGAGAGGATGGAGCTGGGGTGAAGACTCTGGCGAGACTGGGGTGGGAAAAAGAGAAGAAAAAGGAGAGGAAGTGATTAATATATGCCAATACAGGTTCTTTTTTTTGTTTTAACTTCTAGGCTATAAAATTATTTATGTTGGTAGTAAAAGGGCCATGTGACATCGGCATTTACATGTAACTGTTTAAGGCTACATTTCTGTTGAATACATTTCAATAACCAAAAGACTGCGGCAAATGTGAACAAAAGTCCTCCATTTATAATACACAGCACCATGCGTCACTTCATTTTAGTTTTTACTCTAGTTAGGATGTAAATAAATTTAACAATTGTAAAACATAATACTGTATAATGATATTATACATATATAAATATATAAAATTTAAAACATACTAATATCCACACCATTATTTCTATTTTTGTGTACGTATTCCTAGGGCTATTTCAATTTGTTCTAAACAGTATTTAGCTTGTTCTATAGATTCAACATTTTCATACTTGCTGCCTAAAATTTAAAAACAATTAAATTATCAAGGTATTAGAATTACTAAAGTACCCTTACCCAATTTAAAAGCCTCTTTACAAGACTCGGTGGCTTTCTCAGTCAAACCATTTTGCAGATGAATCAATCCCAAATTGGCCTTAATAACCCCAACATGCGATTGATCTTCCAACTTCTTTCCTACAGTTTCTGCTTCGGTTAAAAAAAGCTCGGCTTTAGTCAGTTCACCAGCACGCCAGGAAGTTAGACCCAAATCATTGAGCAAAAGCATGCTTTTCTCGGCATGCTGCCCCTTAACTTCGCAACAAATTTTATAAGCTTCTTCTAAGTGAAGGATAGACTCCTTCAAATCTCCGCGATCCAATAAAAATTGGGCATACCAATCTTCAATAACTCCGTACAGAACTCGACCATCGGGATCATCAAGTTGTTTCTTTTTTATTTTCTCCAAACACCATTTATAACCAAGTTCGGCTCTTTCTTCTTGTGCCAATAAATGGGCTATTCTTGCTAACTTGAGACTGATATGAATTATCTAAAATTATTATATTGATGTATTCATATATAATAGTATTCCATACCAAATCAACCATTGCACATTACATCAGTGGTCAGCTGTTGGTGGTCTGTGATGTTTTTTTAATGGTCCGAAAAGAGGTTCAGATATTTAAATTTACTGAGCTCATTTAACTCTTTGCTGCATATGTGATTATAATTTGGACCACCAAAATCAAGCAAGTTATCACGCATCGGTCCACAAAATAGAGCACTTACAAATCTGTATGTACGAAGCTGAACAACGATGCGAATTATCCACCTATCCCCACCACATTTTTACACTTCTAGTGCCTGAGAGAAGTTCACTTAGGACCTAAAATGTGTGAAATCTCGTGCAGCAAAGAGTCAATAAAATATTAAATCAAAAAATAAATTTTGTTTAATGTAAAATAGAACATAGTATTGTGAATTGATTTGTACCAAATACTACTGTGACGCAAAATTCCTACAAAAAGTACAAAACAAGAATACCGAATTCAGCACAACTTTCACAAGCCTTGGTTCAAATTATAATATATTTTATACTTTAAATTCAATATTAGAATCATTTAAGAATTTAAGCAAAGGATTATTTCAGTACAATAATGTGGAACCAAGAGCAGCAAATGTCTACTGTTATTTAATAATACAAACCTATGAGTTAAACATATAGGAAACTAAAAATCAAAAATATGGTTCACATAGATATTAGGTGTATAATGTGATAGAAGCAGTGGTGACTTGTGAACTTCCGGAGAAGAGGCTTAGAGAGAGAGGTTTACAGCTTTTACAAGCGCTCGGGATGCACTAGTTAGTCTTATAAAAGAAGCAATTACTGTGTCACTGTTTTCTTCGTAGCCTCTTCTGCTGACCTTTCAAGTGCATGTTTTGGGATTTTATTATGGGGTGTCTTGTACGTTTGTTGAAGGGTTAAAAATCTCTTGAATATCTTTATTATTATGTAATTATAATAGCTGCCGACCTGATAGTATGTGGTATATCAAATTGAAGCCTTAAATTTGATATACCACATACTATCATTGTGAAATTTACTACTAAAAATATAATGAAACTCACTTTAAGATTATCCTCTTCCATTTTGGCACCTAGCAACATTTGCATCACATTAATAAACAACTTTTCGGCTTTTTGTAGCTGCAAACGGTCAAATGCCAAGTTGGCCATCAAATCATAACAATAAACAACTCCCTGTGAATTCTGTTGCTGTTGCGCTAAACGTAAAGCCAAATGTAACATTTGTTCGGCCTTGTCGTACTCTTCTCGCTGAGTGCATAGCACTGCTCGTTTTAAAGTCTCTATCAACTCGGATTTCTTTTCTTCGTCGGTTTTTTCGAAACCTAGCCATTCTAGGATTGATAAAGTCAAAATAACCCTCCTAACCAAACTATTATTATCGGGAAATATTGGTTTAACTAATTGTGTGGATAATAATTTAATTGGAGTGTTGTACTGAATGCTTGGTGGTCGTTTTTGTGGGCATTGTCTTGTAAATAAGGCGTAATACTTTAATATGTGTTTAATGTTTGACTTGAACATTGTTGATACTTATGTAATTTATTTGTTGGTTAAGTTTACAGAACACTTAAACATTAATTATTGCTTAGAGATGGCGCTCAGAATTTTTTGGAATTTGTTAGTTTCTTATTTTCTTAATACGATTTTATGTAAATTGAATTAAACAGTAGTCATCAGAGTTTTTGTTGAAAAACGAGACTTGTGTTGTATGCTCACATGGTCCATACATTAAGTAAAATAGATCGGCAACTCTCTGTATAAAACATTTACTGCGTTTTTAATTCGACACTAGCGACACGCGGTGGCGCTGGAATTGCAAAAGCGAGCGGGTTTTCGATTTTCAACAGTAATTGCACAAGTGCATTGGAAATTATCGGTAACAAGTTTGTGCGATTTCGACAAACGAAGTCGTATTGTTTGGCAACAGTCCCGAGCCCGGAAGGGCGAGGGGCTGTTGCCTAAAACAATGCGACTGAGTTTGTCGAAAGAGTGCAAACTTGCGATAATTTACAATGCACGAGAGCAATTTATCAGACTATATCCCAACAAAAATATTACAACAAAATAGAATGACGTTTACTGTCATCGCGGGCGTGTCGTGCCGGTTTGAATATTACATTTTTAAATGGATCAAACAAAATTTAAAAATCAGAAACGTACTTCTCTTGCACTAACTTAGCACTGGTATTCCATATGGAGTTTACATTTTGTTTACAGTACGTACCGTTCGCGTTTCGCACGTTATGTGCCCTGTTTTCCAATATTGTAGAAATGACTTCCCGAGTACAGGTCATGTTAGTGACTCCGCCCAAACTTTTTGGTTGGGCCTCTTTCCCTTTTACTTGAATTACTTCAAGAGAAACACTTCCAATGCGGAGTTTTCACTAATTTTAATAGCGTTTTACCCGCAAACTGACGTTTGACATTGAACATTGTTTTTCTTGAAACCAATCATGTGCCGAAACATAATGCGAGTAGAGAACTAATCACAAAGCCGCATTCGAACTCTACATGATATGTTTCCTGAAAATAGAAGTTATATAGAATCTGATTGGTTCTAATTCATTTGAATTTCGGCATGCTACGTTTGGCGGGATATAGTCACAGTAATTGATCAAAATAAAATAAAATAATAGTAATAAGAAGTCATTGATTAAAATTATTTATTTATTAAAAACAACTTTGGAACTTAAGTTAAATGTTTGTAATTATGATCTACTACATGAAAACTAAAGTAATTACATATAGCACAAAATAGCATAAATACGGAGTGATCCAGCAAAATCTATGTATTTTATTCGTATAAATATAAATCTAGTCTACCGGCACCTGTTGTAATCTCTAATGATGAATAAAAACGTCCTGTAAATAAACCGAAAAAGTTATAAAATATCAAGGAAATTTATTATAAATATAATTATAAATAACAGACGTACATATGCACTTGTAAATGTTCTTACCTTTGACTATATACTAATGGACTGCTATTCCCCCTCCATTTCCCATATGATCACTGCTCCAAAAGTTGTCCACGAGCTGGAGCCCGATATAAGTCCCGCCCCGGAGCCGAAAATGGAGCGTAATTTAAAAACCGGAAAGCAAAGAAAATATTTCGATGTATTCATCAGCAACGTGGAAAATGCAATTGCCAGCATATTTCGGTAACTCGGGTCCACTTTCCTGCCTGTTCTTTACAAGCAAAGGTTATGGGTTAATTTGCAAAGCTCCGGATTTGATGGAAATCTAATACAGAATTTTAGGCTATAAGTAGACTTGCCAGATATAAATTTCGAAAAAGGGGTATATATTTTCGTAATATAGGTTTTCGACGAACAAATAAAGAAAATGAAAATGTACAGGTCCTCGCAGCGCCGCAAGCGACTTTTTTTTCAAAAAAGGGGCGTGAGAAAGCTGAAAATTTTTGTATAACTTATTTAGGAGCGAAACATGTTCCTTAAAAGGAATTTTAATTTTTTTTTGTAATATTGTTTTTTATATTATTTCCGCTTCCGTCGCCGCCGCTCCCGCCGCCACCGCTTCAATCGATTGTGATGAATCTTTGAGGGCGAAAAACTTTGTGTCTTCTTTAAAGCCATGCATGCGTACTTAAGCGTAAACCCTTTCGCCCAAGCAACACTGTGAAAGAAAAATGTTTTTCCAGTAAACCATGTCCAACTTTGACGATGTGTACGTAGTTGGAAAAAATTTGTCGACTCGATCAACCATAAAGGCATTAAAATTTGATCAATTTCCTATGTAGGACTCAAATAACGAAGTTCCTACGAAGATTTGGCACCAAGTTATGGGTGTTAAAAAATTCATTTTGAGGGTTTTCGCACATAACTCAGCGACTTTGCAACCAAATTAGATGATGCTTCTTAAATTTAACAAACCCTACTTCATTGTTTATTATTAAACCTTTAATCCCTCCATAAATTACCGTTTAAATCATTAAAATGAATGAAGAATTGCGACGACATGACTTATTATTCCGGGATTTTAACGGCACGTTTTTTTGAAAAAGATTAAAGGGTTACAAGTTTTTAGGTGATTTAACTTTAAAATTATCAAAATTATCCCTCAGAATTACTATTTAAAAGCTTTTAAACATTTTACGTTCGCATTTCCACGCCTCGTCGCCATCTATTTGACGATAGCCGAACTACTAAGTGATGTTTTTGAACAGCGCCAAAATGCTCGAACTTTATACCTATAATCAAAATGTTAATATTCAGCAATGCGCTGTACACGAAACGATAGACGATTTAATTCCGCATCGAACGGTGTATAAAATAGCTAAGGCAATTTAGCGGTTTTCTTGTAATTTGCGAATGAAAATTAAACACGACACACTTACCGACATTTACAGTTCACTGTAACTTAAAAATTAAACACAGAACAATTTGCTATATTCTCCAATGAAATACGGGTCCCAACAATTATTACTAATTATTAATTCTACTTTTTATATCATTACTGCGCTATAATAAGAGAAAAATATGAGGAATCCTAATCTTCATAGAGGGTACCCTCTGTTATCGTGGGGCTAAACTACGTTTTCATTTGTGGATTTAATAATTGTTTTAATAATGAAAGAATATTTAAAAACTTAAGAAGAATGTTATAATAAAATAAATTTACTTGTAGATATTTTCGAATTTAAATTGCAGAAACAATACATTATAATATATCCGCCTAATCACAGGCAACCCGATATATGCATAAGTACTATTCATTTATTATTAAAAACTTCCAATTTTAAACGTGACAGGGACAAAACCATAAGTATAATCCTTAGTAAAGCTTCAAAAATAGTGGCAATATTTAAGTATTTAAATTGCAGAAATAATTATATTATATAAACGCCTACTTACTGGCAGCCCAATATACGTGTAACTAATAATGATTTATTATTTAAAACTTCCAATTGTAAACGTAACAAGGACAAAACCATAAGTGTAATATTTTTAAAGTGTTACTAATGACTACACTCATACTTGTGCCCGTATTATGTTTAAAATTGGAAGTGATTAATAATAAATTAATATTAGTTAATCTATATTGGGTTGCCTGTAAGAAGGCGTTTATATAATACCATTGTTTCCGCAATTTAAACACTTAAATATTCGCCCTATTTCTGAAGCTATACTCAGGATTACACTTATGGTTTTGTCCCTGTTACGTATAAAATTAGAAGTTTTTAATAATAAATTAATTAGAGTTATGCGTATATCGGGTTGCTTGTGATTAGGCGTGTATATTATAAAATATTGTTTCTGCAATTTAAGTACGTAAATATCCACAAGTGAATTTATTTAATCATGAGACAACATTCTTTTAAATTTTTTAAATATTCTTTGATTATTACAACAATTATTACATCCACAAATTGTTAAGTAGTTTATCCCCACGATAACAGGTAGAGCGCTCTACTTAGATTATGATTTCTCGTATATTTCTCTTATTGTAATGCATCAACAATATAAATAGTTGAATGATTAATCAGGAATAAGTATTGTAACCCGTATTTGATTGAAGAATATAGCAAATTCTTCTTTATTGAATTTTTATGTTACAGTGAGCTGTAAATGTCGGTAAGTGTGTCGTGCTTAATTTTCATTCGCAAATTACAGAAAAACCGCTAAATTTCCTCAGCTATTTTATATACCATTCGATTAAAAATTAAATCGTCTACCGTTTTATGCACACCCTATTGCTAAACATTAACACTTTGACAATAAGTATAAAGTTCGAGCATTTTGGCGCTGTTCAAAAACATCACTTAGCAGTTCAGCCACCGTCCAATAGATGGCGACGAGGCGCGGAAATCCGAACGAAAAATGTTTAAAAGCTTCTAAATAGCAATTCTAAGGGATGATTTTGATAATGTAAACATTAAATGACCGCCAAACACATAATCCTTTAATCTTTTGAAATAAAATGTTTATATATTCAAAGGTGTGAATAAATTGCAGGGTATCACAATATGCAATGCGAGCTCATAGAGTCATGTGTCATAGACACAAAGTAGCTACCAATTTAGTAACATACCGCAACCATTTAGGGTTTCGCCGCGCCACCGTTGCTTGCAGACACACATGAAGTGTAGCTAGCAGTCTAATGCCCACTTGCACCGCATCTACTTAATCATGATTAAAAAGTTAATCAATGGTTAGTGGAGAATTGGCATGCACCGCAACTTAATCATGATTAAAGTCCCCAAGAAACGTCAAATATTTAATCAGCCGATTTTGGCCGATTAAGGGCCGCTTTTACAATCGTCGGATAAATGATGGTTAACTTATACCCTCTTTAACTAATCCCATCGTTTATCTCTCAGTTAACGCACGTTGCCTTTTACAAACGCTTAGATAGATTTTCTCCCGAAACGCCAACGTTGGCAGCATTGAGGATACATGCGGTTGCGCAGTTTATAGAATTGGCATTTTTCGTTTTGCTTGCGGAAAGGTTAGAAAGTTGTGTTTGTAATCATTGATGCGACCCTTGACCCCCTCGAGCTTCTTTTCAATATTCCACCTAGAAATATGCCAGAATGCATGTTTTTTAGAAACTAGTTTATCGCCCTCTAACGGCCCCTGTATGTAATACCGATTGCAGATTGCTATAATGCCGGTATGGTGCGTGTGCTTGCTGTGCGCATTGCCCGAGATTTATCTGCTGCTCCAAGCTCCGGATAAGATAACTGCGAGTTATCTGCTTCTTAACCCTAACCCTGCTTTAACTAGGCATTGTAAAAGCGTATTTTCGCATTTAATCCGGAGATAGTGTTAACCTTAATTTAACCGACTATTGTAAAAGCGGCCCTAACTCAAAAACGAATAACTTCACGACGAATATAGTCGTGAAGTTAGTTACATTTGGCAGATGATTTTGAAATTAATAACCTTTGTTTTGTCTTTGTTATTAAAAACGATGGATTTGGGAATAGTTGAGCAGATTGATGAAATCGATGGCTTGGAGGTTAATGATTTTATTAATTTTGGTTTGTTTACCTCGTCCAATAATAAGAAATAATAATAATAGTATGTTAGTTAGCATTTAGTATTCATATTTACCGCGCATTTGTTTCCTCTGTTCTTAATAGAACGACGTAAAATAACCAAAAAAGAACTGAAAATCCCTAGAAAAACGTGTACTCTCTATAATAATACTCCGTGGTCGATAGATGCTTAATCAGCCGACGGTGCAACAGAAATACTCTGATTAAAGTTAATCATGATTAAAATTTAATCATGATTAAGTTCTGCGGTGCAAGTGGGCATAAAAGTATATAGTCAAAGGTTCTTAGCTGTTCCCTAATGAAATAAATGTTCTTATTTGAGCTCTAACAAGATCGAATCAGATGATGGTACACATTTAATCGTTTTCAAACACGTTCTCAGTAGACATAAAATTCTGACAGGATATTCATAGGAAGTTGTTTATTTACATAAAGGTATGTGTTCTGTGTATAAACCATAGTACATTGGTTACAGTGATCTGTTTTGCGATACATGCGCCATCCGTTGGATCCAGTGTAAAAGCTTCAACTAGAAGGGCAGCGCGGGGCAAGCATTGGTCGGTTCATACGGACTTGTTTATATCATAAAAAAGTTGGAGATAAACTCTTTAGATGGCGTCAATACTTATCTATAATTCCAATGTTAATTTCCGCCATATTTTCGCACATTCCCATGGTTCACGCACATTTCTTGTTGTTGTGAGAAATTATACTTGTATTTTGTAAGCTATATCTTTTTCTTAATTAAGTAAAAAGCTATCTGCAGACTTAATTTTTATTTATATTTTAGGGTTCAGTTTATAGATTAAAGTTTTCAAATTAAATTTAGTTTAATTTTCAAGTTAGTCCTGTGGGTAGAAATAAACGATCTTAAACCAATGTTATTTCGCTAGTAGTACTAGTAATAACATGCAAATTTCTTTTGTATCATTCAATATCCGGCGTGGCACTAGCCAGGGAAGTAATTGTTTCAAAAGTTATTTGTTTATAGACTTATTAATACTTAATTTTGCTTGCAGTTACGAACAGGTTGAATATTCACATATTCAGGCTATATTCCGTTTTATTGAATTTATTTAATGCTTTCTGTAACAAGTAAGGTTGTTTCTAATTTGTTTTAAACATAAGAAGTTTCCATTTTTTTTCAACTAAATTGACTGTCACAAGCTGAATTACAAGTTGGTCTAATTATAAAGGAAAACGTTACGAATCATTTTTTAAATCAAATTTAATGTAATTTATACGGGACAAGCAAAATACACTTCTTTGTAAAATCGGGAAACAAGTCAACTTATGTAACAGTAACTATTAAATTACAAAACCTAATTAATCAAAACCGAACTCTTTTATTCCTACGAGTCAAGTCACCGCATTGGTCTACCGATGTCTCTTCCATTAAGTACTTCTTCAAAGGACATTCTGCACTGCAGTTTGATGATCGCGGTCGTGTTTTCAACTGAAATTTGACATTCCTGTGCCTACAGACAAGTCTTTTGAGTCGTCTGACAGCACGTTTGGCACGGTATCTTATATCGTCGAAGAATGTATAAAATCCGCACCTGCAAAATTACAACAAGATTAATTATCATTATTTAATAATAAACTATTTACTTATTCGAATTATTTGATTACCTTAATAATCTAAAATCTATAACTCGAGTAGCATGAAGAACGGAGAATAGAAAGAACAATGATAAAGTGTAGCTAGCGATCACGTGTGCAATCTCTCCGTTTAGAAACTGAAATACTCCCGTCACTGGCCATCCACCTTGCGCCAAAACGTCTTGCTCGAATTGTGCAACTTTTGGCAAGAAAAGTATCATACTTGCTTCCAGAGGAAACCAGAAGTCATTCATGATATGCTCCATCAAGAAAGCAGCCAGAAAGAACTGTTAAAGAATGAATTATTGTTATAAATTAGTTATTATTAGGATTGCTAGATAAATAATTATTTATATTTATTATTTAAAAAACTGAATTAAAATACATTAAACTGCGTTGTGTAAGTACCTCATTAATAGGTCTGATGGTCCCCTTGTTAGATCATATCTGGTAAAATAAGTGTGCAATTGCGTTAAATTCTGCTGTAAATAAATAATGATGATTGACATCAAGATGATGGTTGCGTCCGTTACTATTTAATAATGACGGTACCAAGTCGAAATTAGAGTTTTGATTTTTTGTATAATTTTACGTAACTATCGTACGTATATAATATTTTTTTTACAAAAATTAGTTTTGGGCAAAATAGCAAATTTACTAATGATTGTTGCTAGAACTTGGAGGATATTAGACTTCTGAAGGTTTCGCCTTGACACTGACATGTGAAAGTATTTACATCCAGTCGCTATAGTGGAATATTTAATTATGCACACACAGACTCGAACATTAAACTAGATTTAATGAAAACTACACATATTCGCGTAAATTGTTCGCAATTGCGTAGTATTGGTGTGATATGATTATTATGCAGCGGAAACTAGTTTTGGACTTACCTGAAAGAAATATGAGCCACTTCGCCACAATTTGCGCAAGGACGAAGGAAAAAGTCGTATGTCCCAGAGCAGGAGGAAAACGGCGAACAGGAATATTAGACACGACACTAGCGGCTCACATCCGGGCTTGCTCGTTTCATGGAAAATATATATGCCACACGAATTTAGAATGAATGCCAAAAATGCCGGGGCGAAATACCCCATTTTACTTCACATTTCACGCATCCCATATACAATAATTTTGCTCACATTAATTATTTTGATAGGTGACGCTTTGTGATTTTTGTTTTTGTATAACTTTCAAGGGACGCTTTGTTATTTTTCGGCGTGTACCAAGCTCCATGAAGATGAAATATGTTAGGTAATTTGGGACGGTATTCTTATCCGACTAGATATTGGGAAGAATAAGTCAATTTTAGATTAACAGTGATATTATTTTATAATTAAAAAATACATAATTTCTCTCTCAAATGTAATAAATCGTTTGCTCTAGATTCTTGCTTTTCACTATTTGCTTTCCTGCCACTCGATATATCCTTGAACTGCACTCTTGACATTCTTCGGGTACTTTTCTTTGCGTTGCGACATTTTTATTCGAGTAATTGTTCCAAATTAATTATGAAATCACACCACGATGCGTAATTGCTGCAGAAACTTTTGTTTATTAAAGGACTATAATGCGATAAAATTATACATTTTAAGTCTTCCTCGTCGAATCTATAATTGGCAACACATTTTCTGAAAATCCCTATAATAATATTGGCTTTTTGGAAATCTACAATGCAGTGCAGTGTACATTTTGTTAATTTTAAGTGATTTTTAAGGTTACTTGTTTTAAAAATAGTTTTGTGTGTTTCTATCTGCCGAATTTGCCTATTTTAAACATTAAGCAGTTATTCTAGAACTGATCATCACTATAAATAATACATTTAGGATTCGTAATCTAGCTGTTTTAGTTAAATTTCAGGGTTTTCCATGCCAAAATTCCCATTCTTAGAGACGCCACTGAACTTCTGTTAGTTAGGTTATGTTTTAAGGGCTGCCAACTATTTTCGACTTTTTGATCTCACGGTAGCATCGTGAGATCAACAATATAAATAGGTACCAGTTCTGAATCAACAGATTTTTCAAGCTAGCCAGCAGTGATGTCCGATTACAAACTGAAAAATAAAGTAAGGTCTTGATCTCAGGAAGTAGTCAGCAAGGACAACGTAGTCATTGTCAAAGGGCATGGCAATAATTCAGTCCTTGGCAAGAAAAAGTAGATGAAGTTGAAGTAGGTAGATGGGAGAGAAAAATAATCTAAATATGTGGATGTAAAACAACATGGAAATTGTAAAAAAAATGGTGATGTGGCCATCATGTTACTTTCTCCGACTTGATGGTATCATAACCATTTATATTTACGTTTTCATGGTTTATTTTCAATTGAAATCATATTTTAAATGTACATCGAGCGTTGTGTAAACTAGGATGAATCTGACGTTTAAAACGTCAGACGGAAAATGTATAATTCAAATTCAAAAACTCGGTTTACTCAAAAACTAACAAGATTTCGAAAAAAACGTATTCTATAGAAGTTGTTCATTTTGGCATTCTCTACAATTATTATTTACATAAATTTGCTGTAACTATTATCGTTTCATAATAATAAACCAAAAATAAAAAAAAAATTAATAAATTTTTTTCTCGAATAGCAATGATTTTATGAAAAATATTTTCAAGTAAAAGATGTTTATTTCTTTGTTGTCTTCAATGTTTGTTTAAATGTTTTTATGATTTTTTCATATTTAAGAAAATATTGGCAAAAAACAAAAAACAGTTAAGGTAAACACCCACTTCCGGTGTACGAAATTTTACCAAAAGCTTTTCAGTTCTTCAGATTATCAAATAAAACTTATGTTCAAAGTTCCATATCAATTGCTCTATTAGTTTTTGAGATACAGCGCGCACAGACACACACAAACTCACACACATACAGACACACACACACAGACACAATTTTTTTTTCCAGAAATTGTTGAAATAGCATCTAGGGACCCCAAAATAGATATTTCCGTAAAAAAATTTTTTGAAAAAAAATCACGATCACAATACTTTCTTGTACTTCGTAACGAAGAAAGTAAAAATGTACAACTATGGTATGGAAGACGTCGATTTATTTGATCCAAAGATAGGTTTATATAGAATATCTAGAAGAGCAAATAGCTGGTTTGAATATAAGACTGTGCAAAATATAACATATCAAAGAAAGAAAAATTAGTTCTACTTCATTTTAGAACGAGAGTAGATGAAGAGTTGATGTGAAACCTGTGAAAAAACTAAAGGAAGTAGGTCATCTACATCTACACCACCAATGCGCTACTTATTTTGAAGATCAGAAAATCAACCTCTCCCGGAAATTCAGAAGGATCATATTGATTACATGCCCCAAATGAATGAAAATAAAGTTGCCACCAGATGCAAAATATCTTAAAAGGGTGGTGACTTCCTCAGCCGCTTTCCATTAGAAAAACGTGATTTTTAGGTTTACTTTTCTAGAAAACTACTGGACCGATTTTTCTGAAATTTTGCATACATGTTCTTACCTCAAAAATAAGTATTTGCAGCTGAGGAATTGAAAAAAATATGAATGAATAATTTTTACTTTCTCTGTTACGAAGTACGAGAAAGTATTGTGATAGTGATTTCTTTTTCAATTTTTTTTTATGGAAATGCCATTTCCACAATTTATGGAATTTTGTGTGTGCCTGCGTGTGTGTATGTGTGTGTCTGTGCGCGCTGTATCACAAAAACTAATAGAGCAATTGATATGAAACCTTACCATCCGCCTTATTTGATAATCTGAAGAATTGAAAAGCTTTTGGTAAAATTTCGTACACCGGAAGTGGGCGTTTACCTTAACTGTTTTTTGTTTTTTGCCAATATTTTCTTAAATATTAAAAATATCACAAAAACATTTAAACAAACTTTGAAGACAATAAAGAAATGAACATCTTTAGCTTGAAAACATTTTTCATAAAATCATTTTTATTTGAAAAAATAATTTATTATTTTTTTTAAATTTTTGGTTTATAATTATAAAACGATAATAGTTACAGCAAATTTATGTTAATAATAATTGTAGAGAATGCTAAAATGAACAACTTATAAAGAATTAGTTTTTAAAACAAAATAAAAATCGTGTTGACATCTTTTATAGTGTACCTAAACTTAAAAAAAATAGTCCGTACAAAAGCTCGCCTCCCCCATTTTGCTTACAAATTTCGATCACTTCTTCTGATTGGAAAAATGTAAAATAACATTTTTTCTAGGCAGAATTGAGTGTCGAATTAGAATCGACGATAAAAGAAATACGATTATTTTTTTCATTTTTGAGGAAATACAATATAATTTTTTGTATATTAAATTTTTTGTTCTAAAACACTTGGTAACATCAAAACAAAATTTTTTGGTTATTAAAAGAAATGAGGTCTGAAGGGGTAAATTGATTTAAGTCATAAACACAAACAAAACCTTGATATACAATTTTCATGTTGTAATAGTATATTACACAACATGTTATGAAAGAGCTTCATTGTTCAATGAAGGTAACATTTTCAACACCAACAAGTGTTGGGAATGATTTCTTCACTAATGGATTTACTATCCTCACAAGTGTTAGTGATGAAAATGTCATTTTCCGAGGGGACGCTGAAAAAATAACAACCATGTAAAAATTTGCTAGTTCGCTCCCTTGTCGAATGAAAACTCACATTGCACTTGTATCCAATGGGATATGAACGATATTCTCATGTTGCGATATTGATAAATTTCTTATCGCATCGTGTAAAAATGTTGAAGTAGCCATCGTGTAGCTCTCTCCGATAAGATGGTAAACAAGAGATTTATGTGATATCTATTCTTGATAAGTTAATCATTTTGGTATTCTCTACAACTTTTGTTAGCGTAAATTTTGAACGATTAGCATTTAAAAATAAACTTGAGAAAGCCTTACTTATTACAGATGCAGATGCTATAAATTCATGGGAAGTGGGAATCAACGTATCTAGATACAATTTTTTTCTGAAAGGAAACACTCATGTAAAACCAACGTAGTTAGCAAAAATAATAACAAATGTAAGACCCTTCCAAATAAATTGAATAAAGAGTTTATCTTTACCTGTATTGAATTTATTAGCATTTTATAAATATAATTCAAAAATTTGAAAAAAAAAAATTCTTCCGAAAATGAAGGAGTTTATGAAAAGCATCTGTTAACAAGAGTTATCATGAATATTCGTAAAAACGTTTTGTAACATTTTTTACATTTAAAATATCCCGTTAAGAAAAAAACACTTCTGGTATTCAAAATTTTACGAAAAACTTTTCGCTTCTATTTATTTATTCCTTAATTCACATATCCTGTGAACATAATATTTGCACTACAATATATAAATAAGGTTAATCACCCAACAAAAACATACAGGATTTGCAGGCGGAGTTCACGATGTGACCCATTGTTATTACACATTTAATGATGCCTATATTTTTTTAAACGGAAAAGTACAACAAAAAGAAAGATATACAGAGTATCTCTAAATTGATGCGAAAGATTTTAAAAGGTCATTTTTCAGCCAAAATTAAGGGAGGTCTTTCATATATTTTTTTGTTCAAAACCACATTCTTTCCAAGTTAGCCCTCTGAAGTTAAGGGAAAAAAAAGTTTTTATTTCATATATCCACTATGGAAGAATTTAGAAGAATGAAATTTGGCATATAACTGTTCCTTGATAAAACTAGTAGTATACTAATTTATCGAAGATGGGATTATCTTTTTTGTACTAGAGTAACAGACGCTAACTTCCAGGCATGGGAAAATGTAGATTGCTCTATACCAGTGATGGGGAAACTACGGCCCGCGGGCCAAGTCCGGCCCGCGGAAAGGTTTAATCCGGCCCGTTTAAGAGTGCCGTCGTGAGAATGTTTGAACGCGTTCTTTCCTCGTAATGTGACGACCCGCATAAAAACTACCTGCGGCGATATTCAAAACACAATAGTATTCTGGACAAATCTATCCGACCTAAACAGATGACTCATCTTCGCTCGAAACTTCCAGACACTCTCGCAGGTAGGTATAAATACAAGCGAGGCCGCCCGAAGATCAGTTAGTTAGCGACTTAGTCAGTCATCTGCAACGACCCGCTGTGACTCGAGTAATTGTTTGTGTAATCCCCCAAACTCCCAGTGCCTCAACAAACTCCCGCGTAAGAGCATTAGTTAGCAGTAAGCTTTCGTCAATTGCGTTTCTGTGTGTTGTTCTCCGTAGTAGGTAACGTCTAAAATTGATGTTAAAAAAAGAAAAGTGGATTCAGAATGTTGAGTTTTTAAAGAAGAATGGATGTGGAAATATTTCTTTACTTTATTTAAAGAAAAACCTGTGTGCTTACTTTGCAATACAACTGTTGCAGTTTTAAAAGAATATAACATTCAACGCCATTTCAAGAGCAAACATGAAAACCACTCCTACTCATCGTTAAGTGAAGAGGTGAAAAAAATTAAATCGAAAGATTTAATAAAAAATTTATCAAGTCAACAACAATTATTTCAGAGAGCTAATCATTCTCAAAGATGCGCTACGAAAGCCAGTTATGTGTTGGCTTATAATATTGCTAAATCTAATAAAGCATTTTCAGATGGTGAATTTATAAAGCAGTGCATGATAGATGTGTGCGATATTATGTGCCCTGACAAGAAAAAGGATTTTCAGTCACTGTCTCTCTCAAGAAGAAAAATCACCGAGAGAATTGAAAATATTGATAAAATTCTAATTTCACAACTGACTACAAAAACTCAAAAAATTATTTTTTATTCAATTACCATGGATGAAAGTACAGATATCAGCGATACTGCGCAGTTACTCATATTTGTAAGAGGAATCAACGCCCACTTTGAAATTACAGAAGAACTTGCAGGGCTGCAGTCAATGAAAGGAACAACGACTGGTGCCGATATATTTTGTGAATTTGAAAATTGCATCGATAATCTTCGTTTACCTATTGACAAGCTATGTAATGTAACTACAGATGATGCTCCTAATATGGTTGGAATCAATCAAGGATTTGTTGGGAAATTTAATTCTAAGTATCCGGAAAATGATGTTGTTTTTTTGCATTGCCTTATACATCAGGATGCTCTCTGTAAATCGGCTTTAGATATTGACCATATACTTAATATTGTTGTAAAACTAGTAAATATGATTCGTTCCAGAGGATTATTACATCGCCAGTTTCAACAGTTTTTGGAGTCCGTACATGCTGAGCATTCCGATATCCTGTATTATTCAAAAGTTCGTTGGTTAAGTGCTGGAAAAGTATTTGAAAGAATTTGGGATTTAAAAGACGATATTGTGAATTTTCTTCTTGATAAAGACATTTATAATCAATTTGACGTCTTAGAAAACGAAACGTGGCTTTCTGATTTCGCTTTTTTCACAGACCTCCTCGTACACATGAATAAACTTAATCTCAAATTGCAAGGAAAAAAATCAGTTTCTTCACGATATTTGGCAATACATGAAAAGTTTCAAATTACAGTTATTATTATTTGCTAATCAGATCTCTAAATCTGATTTTTCTCATTTTCCAAGAATACAATCTTTAAAATTCACTATATCAAACAATAAGATTAAAAAATACGAAATTAATTTGAGAAAACTATCTACAGAATTTGAAAGGAGATTTCAGGACTTTAGAAAAATGGAACCAGAGTTTAGTATTTTTGCGACCCCATTCAATGTTAATTACGAAGAAGTTGATGCAAAATTTCAACTTGAGTTAATAGAACTTAACTGTAACACTCTCCTGAAACAAACTTTTCATACAGTACCATTACTAAAATTTTATAAAAATTTAAGTCCAGATAATTTCCCAAATCTAATTACTCATGCAATGAAGATAATTACAATGTTCGGCTCATCTTATATATGCGAACAAATCTGTTCAACAATGAAGCTTAGGAAAACTTCTTTAAGAAACAGAATTACAGATGAGCACCTTTCATCAGTTTAAAGAATTTCTGCTTCGCAAATGGAACCGGACTATGATGAAATTTTGATGAAACAGTCTCAATTTCATTTTTCTCATGCACCATCAACCAGTAATGACACCAGAAAATAAAGTGATAATACTTCACATCAAGAACTACACTAAATTCATTTTATATTTTGTGCTTATAGTTTTGTTACCTTTTGCTTTTTTACTATTAAAATAATAAGTGTATGTAATAATATATGTATATGTTTATAGAACACATAAATTTGTTAACGATCAAGCATTATTCTTTGGCCCGCTACGATTGTCTAGTTATTACAAATGGCCCGTCTTAAAAAAAAGTTTCCCCCCCACTGCTCTATACAGTAATTTATAATGTGAGCGATATAAGGATATATTAATTATAAGGATTAATAATAGGTCCATCCGATCCGATTGCATTAGTTTTTATATTAAATAACACATTTTCGATAATATGACTAAATTAAATTTACACCGATAATTATAATAATGTTTATTTCGTTTACAGTTAGATTAAAAATATACATCGTAAAGTAATATTTTGACACAATTATGTAAAGTAATATAAAATATAATATACTTGCAAATGAAAAGGTGCTTATTTATGCATTGTTTCTGTAAAAGTGATTGTACTCTTATTGACCTAATAAAGTAGATGATTAATACATTTTAGTGTAATAATTGTTACTAAATTTACAGCGCAAGGCTAAAGCTTTTTAATGTCTACATATCCTTGCACCAATAAATGAAGTATTGTTTATTCTTGGTCTAATAAATTGATATATTGGTTAACTGCACGATTTATGTTAAACAATTATATATTATAAATCGATATTAATTACAGTTTCGTTATATTCTAAAGTTTAGTATTTTGAAAGCTTTTTCACATAAGTCCAATATTCTGTGCCTTATAGTTAATTACATTTTTGATATTTAATTCAACGTCTAAGATTTTTTTTTTTGATTTTTGCTTATAATATCATTACCTACCTTGCTGGAAGCAGTTGCTTTGCATATTTTTGTTAATATATTTGTGGTTATACCAAGCATATTTTGTTATTATCTTATATATCATAAAAAAGAACGATCATGGAAAATAAGCATAATATGCCCATGACTATAATTGAGTTAAATTTATGAATGGAACAAATTAATACATAATAATCTATAGTCAATCTCCCATGATGATGAAGATATTATTTTCAATGTTATATTGTATATTTCGTTATTAAGAAAACATTGTGTATGTAAGCAACATTTCACGTGATTTGTTGTAATTTACGATTTGTAAATATGCAATAAGCTAATTTTAATGGAATAGAATTGAGCAAATAGTTTATCGATGCATCAAATGGTTAGCTCACAGAAATGATTTCACTTCGTTGCTCTATAATTATATTACATTATTCGTGGCTTTCTAAAAGGTAATTAAACACAGCTAGATTTATTTTGCATAAAGCGATTGTAGTCAATTGATTTATGTTTTTATTAAACTTTTTACTCTTAAGGCACATTTTCCAAAAATAAAAATGTTCACGGCGCACCTGCATAGTCATAGAAGAAAGCAAATTTAATGAAATAAATTGAACCGAAAACGTTATTACTAATTGTTTAATTTAACAATTCCTACAACCAAATAAAATAAAAAAAATATTAAATAAATAATTTTTAGATTTCGCACTTTTTGAAGTATACTTACGTACCGTGGCACATCTTTTAAGAAATACTGAACTATGCCATGAGTTAAATAGCTATTTTAGAGCATTGGTAGATCAAGCCGACTCATTCAAAAATGGTGATGTGGCCATCATGTTACTTTCTCCGACTTGATGGTACCATTGCCATTTATACTTACGTTTTCATGGTTTATTTTCAATTGAAATCATATTTTAAATGTACATCGATCGTTGTGTAAACTCGGATGAAACTGACGTGTAAAACGTCAAAATTATGAAAGATAGAAAAATTATACTTCAAATTCAAAAACTCAGTTTACTCAAAAACTAAAGGGATTTCGAAAAAAACTTATTTCTTATAAGTTGTTCATTTTAGCATTCTCTACAATTATTATCAACATAAATTTGCTGTAACTATTATCGTTTTATAATTATAAACCAAAAGTTCAAAAAAAATAATACATTTTTTTTTCGAATAAAAACGATTTTATGAAAAATGTTTTCAAGCAAAAGATGTTAATTTCTTTGTTGTCTTCAAAGTTTGTTTAAATATTTTTGTGATATTTTTCATATTTAAGAAAATATTGTCAAAAAACAAAAAACAGTTAAGGTAAACGCCCACTTCCGGTGTACGAAATTTTACCAAAAGCTTTTTAGTTCTTCAGATTATCAAATAAGATGGATGTTCAAAGTTTCATATCAATTGTTTTATTAGTTTTTGAGATACAGCGCGCACAGACAGACAGACAGACACACACACAGACACATTTTTTTTTTCCAGAAATTGTTGAAATGGCATCTAGGGACGCAAAAATGGATATTTCGGTGAAAAATTTTTTTGAAAAAAAATCACGATCACAATACTTTCTCGTACTTCGTAACGGAGAAAGTAAAAAAATAAAATAAATTAAAAAAAACACCTACTTGTTGCAGAAGCATTAAATACATGAAATAAAGATCCAAAGTAGGCTGAATGTATAAAAATATTCAACCGGTTCGCAAAATAAGTCTTTGTATCGATTTACCTCACTAGAAACTCACTTGTAAATTAATTGTTTTTGAACGTGAACTAGCTTGTCAAAATAAATATGAATTCAATTAATCCCACCCTACAAAATCACGCAAGACAATGGCATAAAAGTGTTCCATATGGATAATAAAATTTAAAAGTATAATGTCAGCCTCAGAATGAAATATGCGCTGACCGTCCGACGAGCTCTACTTGTTGCATTAAAGCACTCTGTTGCCATGGATACCGGCCATTACAATGGACCCAAGTGGAGATTTCAGCAGTCAGCAATCAACCCAGAAGCATTGAAATGATTCACGATCCATCAAGGGTCATTTATAACGCCAATTAATTCCCCGGAACGTGCATTCAAATTTCAGCACAATTACACAACATAAATTACAAATCGTACTGTTTATAAACAATATTTAATACTGCACGGTCGAGCTGTACCAACAGCCTTCGAATGTAAGATTTTTATGAATGCTGGTAATTTTCATTGCGGGAAATCCTGGGCCAAACCAGTTTAAGAAGCACGTCACTGGTTTAAGAAATCAGTGGATTCTACGAAACGGGCGCATTTAGAGAGAATAGATCACACGTGTTTTTATCATAAATACCTGTTTATAATTATTAAGGTGAAATGCTGTGGGGAAATCACGCACGCAATGTAATTATTCAAATTTGACTCAAATTCTGTAAGCGAGTGAAGATAAAATTAAATCCTGGCAATGACGTTAGTGGAATCAATTTATATACTGTTATATTTAAAATGCAACGAAACTTGTTATTGCATAATTTATATTGATTTACCAGACATAATAAATAACAATGATTGGAATGTTATTGTAATTTTTTTTAAATTTTTTAAGCTAGACGCTCTCGAATATTTTGACTAGTATTTTTCATTGTCTTCCGAAGTTATAAAATAATTTCTCAGTTTACTACTGAATGTTCTTAAGGGTCGGTGGTTATCCATACCCTATTTATGAATGCCAATTTTTAAAACGATATTGCTTATTTTAAATATAATCCACTTTACAAAGAATATTGTTTTCTCTTTTGGGTGAGTTCGACTATTTAACACGTCCATCTTTAAAAAAAATAACTAATTTACAGTATAAATTATTATAATCCTCAATTTCTAGGCGTGACTGGAGAATTTATTTTACTCTGCAAAATTAATAAAATTAATCAATTCATGCTACCTTTAATTAATTTATTTAATACCTCTGCAACAAGTGAGAGTTTTCAATTTCAAACTGAATTGAATACCTGAAGATTTTCTGTCATGTTTTGATTACCGTCTGTATTAATCCCGGTCCCTATCATGTAAACATAATAGACAAATTGTATTAAACTGGGTCATACTGCAAAATGATAAGATAAGAACATTGAAATCCCGAAAGGGCAAAGTTCATTGCCAAGTTGTTGAACTATAAACACGGAATAACTCATTCGCTCGGTCAGAGCAAGTGATTATTATTAAATAGATCTTGCGGTGACAATAGCGTTCGCGGAAGGTGCTCCTGGAGTAATCCGGTGAACGGAATCTCCGCGAAGCAATGATCGATTGTAGTTCCCCACTTCTTCATCAAAACGGATTTAAAGCCCGGACTCTGAGGCCCTTGACACACTGTACGTTTCATTCCGATTTAGACCAGTGAGTATCGCACGCAGTCCTCCTCTAACAGGTGTCTGCCTCCAACTTTTTGGATTCTCTTACTAACGATGACCTCAAATTACGGTGAAGGTGCTCAATTTCGGATGAATTCCGGTCAGTGGTGATTGGTGTCGTGCTTCTGTGTGGTTTTGCTTAAGGTTTCATTTTTTGTTTGTTAATGGCTAATTATGTATTTTTTTGTAATTTCGTTATGCATGCTGTGTGGTTTAATTTCGATGTACCGTGCTGTTTAATTGGGGGGATTGTTGCTAAAAGTGTAGAATCGCGAAAGCGTTTATGGAGCGGCAATTAAATTACGAGGCGAGGATGGCGCAGTGAATAGCTTGATGAAGCTTGAAGCTCTCGACTTGGAACTTAATTACCTGGTTATTATATTACAGAAATGGATGCTGATAATTTTAAGGACTTCGCCAAGGAGATGGTGAATTATGTCTCCAACTATCTAGAAAATATAAGAGACAGGTGAGTTATATTTTGTAATATAATAACTTTTCAATTATTTTGATTTATTTTTGTATTACCATTTTATTATACTAAACTGTATTGTATCAATTTTAGTTAAATTTAGTTTTGATTTAAGGATAGTAATATGAAATAGATTTTAATTCTACCATATAGAAAGGCAATTTAGACTTTGCGTGTTTAAAATTCTCGACTAGTTTCGCCTTTTGAGGATAATTAAAAAAAAACATTCAAAACAGCAAATTCTAAACAGTCTTCATTTAGTATAATTAATACCTATTTCGTTTCACTATTATTGTTAATATACAGTATGTTTTTTTTTTATCGTGGGCAATAGAATTTTACATGCTAAAAATTATACCTTGTGTTAATGTATATTTTATTATATAATTTTGAAGCAAATTTCAGTTGGTAATATAAATCAATTATTTTTCTACATGATGCGCTTAATTAGAATAAATTGAACATGTTTTATTCCATTAAAAAGTGCTTTTGCTCGGAACCGGACGATCGGGATACGCTGTAGAAAATTTGTGAACTATTTCCCTAAAATAAAAATTCCCTGAATACAACTATTTCCCTGCTGGACAAACCTCTTATAATTGCCGTTATAAATTCCACCCGTTCTTCAACAGTATAAACAGAAATTTTCTAGTATAAATTCGTTGGATTACTTGCCTCAATAATCAATCTGACATTTCGTAAATTCAAGGTACTTTGATTATTTGTGCTCTGTTATTTATATTAAATAATTTAATTTTTAATGGAATAAAACATGTTTAACTTATTCTAATGCAGCGCATCATGTAGAAAAATAATTGATTTATTTTAACTCAAATTTCCTTCAAAATTGTATGATAAAATATACATTAAAACAAGGTATTATTTTTAGCATGTAAAATCCTATGGCCCACGATAAAAAAAATATACTGTATACCACCAATATTGATTAGTTGTGATTTATATCGTTTGAAATCAATAAATAACAATAAATGATTACAGACAGACACTTGAAATACATTTTAAACTAAATACTAATATATTAAAACTTTTCGCAAATCTACAAAATTCAATTTTAGAAAAACTAAAAAGTAGCTACCTAAGTAGCTCCTTCAATACATGATTTGTTTCTATTTTGTACTCTCGTTGTTGATGTCGAAATTTGATATATCATGTAAACGGTTCGCTAAAAGTTTACAAAGTTGCCGTTGTACTAAAAATTTGAAAAAAAACTCATCACACGGTTGAATCAGTTCTCCTCAGGTGAAATATCACTTCCGGTTGCACCGGAAGTAGAACCAAATTTGTTATTTTAAATGGAACACCCTATATATTATTATATTTTTGGATTCCTCGTTTAAATTGTAACATATTTTGTAGGAACGTTTGTACACTTTAGTTTGCAAGAAAATTCATTATTTCCAAAATTTTGACCTCAAAAAGGCAACTTGAAAAGTACCTGTAACTTCTCCTAAGAATAAGATGAAATATGATTTATCTCTAATTGTACCTAGAGCATGCTTTTATGAGTAATATAATTGGAAACTATCAACAAACAAATACCCTGCAGAAATTCGATGAAAAACGAATCTTCGAAATAATTCTAAAACTACTTGCTTTAGGAGTGTGATTGTATACTACTTTTTTGTAGTAAATTTTCCCCCCAATCGTTTTATGTAATAAAAAAATGGGTCATTCCATTAAAAAAAATTGAATGTGATATTTAAGAGGATCCTTAGATATTGACATTTTAAGAACACTTATTGTCAAAATTAATAGTTTACAATTATTTTACTCATCATCCTCTACGTACATTTATTTTTTTACCTTATTCTTAAGAGAAGTTACAGGCAGATTTCAAGTTGCCTTTTTGAGGTCAAAATTTTAGAAGTAATTGATTTTCTTGAAAACTAAAAGAGATAAGTGTACAAACGTTCCTACAAAATAGGTTGCAATTTAAACGAAGAATCCAAAAATGTAATAATATATAGAGTGTTCCATTTAAAATAACAAATTTGGTGCTACTTTCGGTGGAACCGGAAGTGAAATGTTGAAAATATTTCACATGAGGAAAACTAATTCAACCTTGTGGCAAGGATTTTTTTCAAATTGTTAACAACGGCAACCCCTTAAACTTTTAACGAACGGTTTAGCGTAGGCACTCTGTATTTTCAAATATTAGTTAGTTTGTTTAAATTAATTTAGTGCAAGAATATGATTTAAGAAAATACACATACGAATGTAATATGAGAAGCGCTGTCATAATTAAATACGAAGTTCATGTTTTTGTCAAGGCCGCCTACATATATACGCAAAATCGTCCCGAAAGTAACAAAAATCGTCCCGAAAGTAAAGAAATCGTTCCGAAAATAATTACTTTCGGTACGATTTATGTAAAGCGGTTCTTTCGATTGAATAAATCATACCGAAAGTTTAATTTTCGGGACGGCTGCAGAAAAATTAATATAATCCTCATCTAAATATACCTTTCTCTTAATATTTGTGTTATTTATTTTAACATTTGAATTTTACACTTTTGAAAATTCTTCACTGTAACAATGCAAGTTTTTTCGAACACCTGTACACAAAAATTGCAAACTTCGACTTGTTTTAGATTTTATTAGTATATCTCTTTCGGTCCTGTACATTAGTGTAAAACAAATTAAAAGTCAACTGAAGTCATTTTACAACTAAAGCTAAAATTATTTTCGGGAAGTGGGTAGGGTTTTGATGTGGTATTTTGATTAATGATTTAAAGTATATTTCCTTTAATCAATCACGTATAAGTTTGTCAAAAAATCAGAAAATTGAAAACCGGTTTTTCGGTTTTCGCGACACAAAAACCGATGAATCGTTTTTTCTCAATAAAACGAAAACATTATAACAAAAATATATTTATTATGAACTTTACAATCTATTGTAATAACTGTAGGTATATAACATTTTATTTTGCCGGATTTTAAGAAGTTCACTTTGTCTTGCAGGCCAAGAAAAACGATAATTATTTACGTTCTTTGTCGAACATAATTTTATAGAATTGAATTTCCGACCGGAGATTTTTGACAATTGTCAAATTGCCTATGACATGCGAGTGTTGAAATAAATTTTAAATTCTCAAATGTCTTCGTAAACTCAATATCGTAATATCAAATAGAATCATTGTTATACCATGAAAATAGAACGCTTTTTGCTACAAATAACTTCTTTAAAGTAAGTAATATTGCCAGTAATTGTCACTTAAGTCTATAATGTTTGTTACTCGCTTGAGTACAATGGGAAGTAATGGATATTTACGTATTTGTTGTTCATATTATTAAGTATGGTAATAGGAAATAGATATTAATTACGATTAAATGAGAGGAAATCGATATTTTCGAAAGTAAATTGTCTATTTTCAAGTATAATAGTATGAAGTAGATAATATTCCTATCAAATAAAAATATAGTTTAGATTCTAAATGTTTAAACATTCGATTTTCTTTTAATCGTAATTAGGCGTAAGAATTTTCTTTAGAACTTACACTCAAAGAGTTCTAAAAGAAAATTCTTACACCAAATTACGATTAAAAGAAAATCGAATGTTAAATAAACAAATTCAAAAAAGACGAAAACAGCCTGAATATATGAATATTCAACCTGTTCGTGACACTGCAAAATTAAGTCTTACCAAGACTACAAATAAATAACTTATTGTAACAACTACTTCCCTGGCAAGAGCCACACCGGATATTGAATGAATAAATAAACATTTACAATTCCAAACTGTATTTTTATTTTATAGAATTCATATCTATTTCATATTATTATACTTCAAAATAAACATTTTACTTTTTTTCAGAACTTAAATCAACTGATGGAACATTTTTTGTTTTGCCTTTTAATTTTTTTTTTCTTTGTGGGAAATTCAAACACATCTCAGAACTAGTTTAGAACCATTCAAGAGTCAAGTGGGCATCCCATATTTCAAAAAATTCCTGACCGATCATTTTTCGGAACTTTTTTTTAAGTTGATGATATTTCAAAATTAATGGAGAACTGTATTTTGAACTGTTAGAACTCCAACTTGATACTCCCATGTGAAATTCCCATTCCCCTTTATCAATCTATTGAACATTTCCCCGCGAATTAATGTCATTACCAGCGGCTCGCGGGTGTTTGGCGAAGAGGCTACGGAAGAAAGTTTGACTAAAACAGCAGAGGAATATTTGCTTCCTCTATACTCGGCGCACCGAATCGGTGGTATTATGGGTTTGTGTGATTTTCGCGTGATCTTCGCTGATTGGTCAGAGCAAACACATGTGAAGCGTATATCACGCAGACGAAATTGTTAATCACGCCCGTTGTATGCCATGTGTTCTCGTTTTTCTGTCTTATTTAGATGTAGTGATTACGTTCTATCCTTAAATCAGCCTTTTTCAATTACAATTAATTAGGAAGTAGTAAATAGTTAGATTTTGTGGGTTTAAGAAAGAAAGATTTATATTTCCGGCACAGAATTAAAATGTGACAAGGCTGTGTGAATCAGGCTTTTCATAACGTCTCGACGAACTATCACGAGGACGCGGGGTGAACGCAACGTGACCATACCACCTATTCGGTGCGCCGAGTATAGAAATATAAGTGCAGCACAAGCGGTACCTCTATCTTACCCTCCTCTACGAAAATCCACGAGCCGCCGTTGATCATTACTAACATTTTAATAAAGACAGACAGTTAAAATAGAATAAAAATACAGCTGGTCGATAACCCACCGGCAGAAATAATACAATTTCAACTTTAAAATACAAAATCCGTCTAAAAAATATCTCTCCCTTTTTTTATCTAAAATAATTTAAAAATATGATTTTACGGATTTTATTTAATTTTTGCATTCTCCGTTACAAAGTATGGAAAAGAATTGGGATCGTGAAAATGTTCATAATTTTTTTGGAGGGAAATAATAGGCTAATGCCACGCCAAGGAAGTAGTTGTTTCAGTAAGTTCCTCGTTTTTGCCTTTGTAAGACTTAATTTGGAGTATTATTAACATGTTATTTTGATTTTATATTTAATTTATTTAATGCTTCTGCAACAAGTAAAGGTTTTCAATTTTAATTATATTATTATAAATTTATGAATACAAAAATCGTACATTTTTTGGCCTGGGATACACGCCCATGTGGTCAGCTCTAGGTTATTGGGAAAAGGACTTTACGTTATTAGGTCTGTCATAATGACTTTAAAGACAAAACCACACCCAAGCGTGGTAAAGTAGGATTTACAAAAGGGTAGCCACGAGGTTATGGAGAAATCGTACATAATTGCCATACACCTACGATGTAAGCTCAGTTACACCTATACACAAATGTACACGGCTGAAGGATCTTGTGATCTATAGCCTAATAATTACTAATAAAATATTATGGATTTTAGAGGATATAGAAACTTAATAATAACCAATTTGTACTCAAACTTATTAATTTATAGAAACATTGGGAGTGTTTGATTGAACATTAACATATTAACATTTAAAAGATGTTTCTTCAAAGGCAGTGTGATTGAAGAAACTTCTTCGTCAATTCACTGGAGAAGTTAGTAGTTTCAGAATCACAAAAAAACCTGATTTTGTTGGTTACATGGAAGTGGTAACTTGTCCGGGGCAAGGTACCGAAAGCCCAAAAAGTCGAATTGATATTTTGCGCAAAGTATCGAATTTCATACTACCGACCATGCCCAAAATACCGAAACACACCGGTGACCAAATCGCCAAACTGTGATGAAAGTGCCGACCGACGCAATCTTTGTTTTTATTCAGTTTTATATCTTTTTTGTTGGGATAGTTCTGTAGACCTCTCAACATTCCTTTCATTTTTCTCTTCCTCTGCTATTACTGAGGTCGTCTGCATATGCTATTGCATAAATTCTAAAGTTTTCCACCGTCAATTCACCTGCTCGCCATTAACGCATATGTGTTTGTAAGTCACTTATGTTTATATTATATAAGGTGGAGCTTAGTTAGCATCCTTCTTTTAGTCCTTTTATTATTGTTTTTTCTTTATTTTTGTTAATTTTTATGCAGCTGGGATTTTAGATATTCGGGTAATTTCCTCCACACCGACCTAGGAGTATGGGCCGAATGCACGGCGTTTCAGCACTGGTCAATCGGCAAAATGTCTATGAACACCATCAATTAGTTTGGCCCAAAATGCCGAACGTACACGCTGATATATGTTTGTAATGCGCGAAAACAATTGTTCATATCGTATGTTCATTAAAAGAAACCTCAAGTGTGCCATGATTTTTTCGTTTTAAAAATCTAAGTTGGCACACTTGTTAGAAATTGACATATAAACGTCAGATCTTTCTAGAAGTCACAATTATTCCGTGCTCACAATGGTTTACAGCAACCAGCAAAAACGTTTCTAATTGAAAGTTATTTCCGAAATGGGACTAAAGTGGACGGAAATTGAGTGTATTCATTCGACGCACCTTTAGCAGAGTTTCAGGAAGAATTTCCTAACGTGTCCATTATTTATGATGAATTTAAAAATACCTTATCACGATCTGTTGTATTATTTCGTGAAACGGGTAGTATTTTCCATAAACCAGGAAGTGGTAGACCAGTCAAATGTACTTAGGATGCTATTAACACAGCCCAAGGAATTGTAGAAGGTGAACCTACGTCTTCTCTGCGTCGTTTATCACAGCAAATTAATTTATCGGTAGGAACATGCCGCAAGTAACATAACCTCAATATGCGTTACCAAATTTTTAAAATTAAAAAATCATGGCACACTTGAGGTTTTTTTTAATGAACATACTTTACAAGTTTAGCAATGGAAGGTAAATAGTTAAATGGTACCAGGGTTTTGACCGTGTCCTTTATCAATGAAAAGTTTGCATACACCTTTCTAGTCTTAGAGAGTAGCGAAGAAATTGATCCAATATATTGCAGTGTCATCCAGGGTTAGTATGTTTAAAACATAATGGCAGCTTCCATAAATGATATCTCAGGTTTAGAGGGGGCCTATCGGAACTGTGACCGTGTTTTTCTAAAGTTAAATTCAAAGGTGCATGGTGGTGACATGGGCGAGGGTCATTTATGGAAGCCGCCAAACACGTTTAAAAAAAAAAACTTGTTTTGTATCATCCAAAATTATATTCGCATATTACGAACATGCATGTTGCATACAATTAAATGTGTGCATGGACATTGTGTCGAATAACAATGCACCCAATCGACGTGCTCTCGACATTTCGGGCCACACACATAGGTCGGTGCGAGGACATTTTGCCGAATGTCCAAACCGTCGCTTAGCGTCGCGTCGTTTGGCACTTTAGGCACGCACTGGCAGTTTGATCACCGATGCAATTCGGCATTTAAGGCATGGTCGGTAGTATGGTATTCGGCACTTTGGGCAAATGCCGATTCGACATTTTGGGCTTTCCGCACTTTTTGGGCAGGGCAGATCTTGTGGAAACATTGGAGGTTACAGTGTGAGGTGCTTGGGGGCATGACATGTAAAACAAAGATTATAGACAATGAGTTTGGTCGCTAGATTTTCGGAAAATAGACATTTGAAGATTTAATATACAATTGTGCTCAGGTTAACGAATATGTCCCTCAGATATCTATATTAGGCCGCCATCACCGAATTCTTTTAAACCCAAAACTTTGTTACCTGGTAATAATACCTCTGTAGATTTTTTTTTAATTGGCAAATTTCTCTCGTAACCACTCTCTATTGGTCAATGCCGAAATGTCATCGGCAATGTGGAAATTTTAAAAAGGCTGCTCGAAATTAAAATTGCTCTGCTATTTATGGATAGAGTTCAGAATTTCAGGTCAATAAGGGTATTGCTTGTTCTGTTTAGAATTTTTAAAATGGTTTAGACCAGTGTTTCCCAAACTTTTATTATGAACGCGGAACCCTCAGAACATTTTTCAAAGTTCATGGAACCCTCTACAGTTTTTGATCAATAGACTCCTTCCTCCCATAAAAATGTGTGTTACTCACTCTGCGCAAACTAACTCCCCTGTAGCAGGTTTTATTGTCATAAAAAAACCTTTCTTCGTTAGAATTATTATTCATTACAGTGTTAAATTGACGCCGAAATAAAGGTCAAATTGACAAACGAGATTCTACTAATGCACGATCAATCAAAAAAGCAAAGGTAACACGATTATTTGAAATACATTGAATTATGTTTAAAGCTTTATACAGACGGAAAATAGTGTTAAATAATAATTGTATGGTACCATAGGAAGCGCAATCAATTAATCTATCTCAATGGTTTAAGGTTACTTTTAGGTTAAATATGGGACCAGCAATAAAAAAAAAACTTTTCTCCATGTTAACTTGCTATGTTCCGTAGTAAATCAATCACACGGCATATATTTATTTTCGTTGCACTTTTATATTCAACAATTACGACATTATTATCATATTCAAATCTACTTCAGAGTCTTTAAAAAAATCACCAAGTGTTGAGTAAAACTCAAAGTTACTTTACTCCACAGCTAAACGCCAATATTGTAGTTTTCGAGATAAGGCTACCAATTTATTTTTTGCTAGGAATTTGTTCACTTATTTTTCTTGTTATCCAAAGATGATTCATTAAGTTTGCTTAATGTGTCAGCAAAACATACAAGTCTAGAGCGTCAAGCTGTGGTATTTAATCTTTCTGATGATTTGTGGTCATTGAAATATGCCAATAGTTCTTCCCGAAGTTCAAAATTTCGCACAAGAATTTTACCTCGCGATAGACGTAACTAACACGTAGATGTTAGGTGGTGTGAAGACTACCCATGTTTTCACATAGGGCTCTGAAAATGCGTGATTGTAATGGTCGACTTGATCGTTAGACCATTTCGCGGAACGTCTATTTTTTTTTTTGGCGGAACCCCAGGGTTTGGGAAACTAGTCTAGACAATATGTAACATGTTGACTGCTATGGTAATTTTCACGATTCCGGCAAAAAAAATGGATTAAATCAACAAAATATTGTAAAAAAAGTATATACTTGCCAAAAAAAGACAAAAAATGTAATGTTTTTGAAAAAAAACTCTTATTTTAAATAGGAATAATATTTTTATGCGTACATTTTCTGTTTATTTATGCAAAAATGTACAAGCCAAACTTAATTTATTCTCTTTCTAGAACCCATCCAGGATTATTTACACTGATATTGCATGAATATACTTAAAATTGCACGTCAATGGCAAGAAAAATGAACCATGAGATAACTCATAGTCGGTTTCTTGAATCGGAATGCAGACTACGAGTTATCTCTTAGTTGGCAGACAAAGAAACACGTTAAGTTTTGATTGTTAATTAGGTTAAAGTCATTTTAATTTTTCGGAAGTTGTTTATAAAGCGTATTTAGGTCAAATCACAATAAATTGGATTCAGCGTGTTTAAAATTCTTGTATGGGTCAATCTATACCAAGTCAACCAAAGTAATTTAAAATGGTCGCTGACAAAATGCATTTAATATTTAAATTTTACAAATATGAGCACATTTCCTGCAAATTTTAAGATTTAGTCTGCCTATCTCAATAACATAAATAGTGTTCATATCTGATCAGATTTAGAGGTTTTCTTACCGCCATATCACCCAAAAATTCTTGGTCGGTTTTCTTGTCCTTACATTTCTCATGATTGTGTTATACCGTAAATAATGTTACATGTTGTATTCTATAATCTCAATATGGATTGATCTAAAGCAATAATGGCCTTTTTATATTATCGAGTGCGATTTTTGGTGGCTAAAAGCTATTATTAATTCATTAAAATACAATTTTAACTATACCTATTTATAGAGCTAATTATGTGGTTTGGTGCTAAAAAGGCCAAAGTCAAATATTTTACAATTGAGATAATCCAGATAAAAGTTTTATTAAAAATGATTTTTTCGCCTGCCTCTGCCGAAACCATATATTTCGGCCATAAAAATCGGGCCGAAATTACGATTTAGCGTATCTAAGGCCGAAAAAATAATATGCATAATCTAGACAACCTTCCGCGGAATATGAGTAGGCTATGCAAAAATCTGACAGTGACATTTCAATGGTGCGCGATGAAAAATTTCCTGAAACACTGTTTTTACTTAGGGCAGGCGAAAAAATATCCAGTGTAACTCGTGCCGGCGGGTTGCTAAAGCCTATTTTCGGCCCCTGATACGAGATTCTGCTAATGTACGATCAATCAAAAAAGCAAATGTAACACGATTATATTAAATACGTTGAATTATGTTTAAAGCTGTATACAGACGGAAAATAGTGTTAAATAATAATTGTATGGTACCATAGGAAGTGCAATAAATTAATTTATCTATATGGTATAAGATTACTTTTATGTTAAATAGGGGACCAGTAATAAAAAAAAAAACTTTTTCCCATGTTAACTTGCCATGTTCCGTAATAAATCAATCACACGGTATATATTTATTTTCGTTGCACTTTTATATTAAAAAATAAAGACATTATTATCATATTCAAATCCACTTCAGAGTCTTTAAGAAAATCACCAAGTGTTGAGTATAACTCAAAGTTACTTTGCTCTACAGCTAAACGCCAATATTGTAGTTTTCGAGATAAGACTACCAATTTATTTTTTGGTAAGAATTTGTTGACTTATTTTTCTTGTTATCCAAAGATGATTCATTAAGTTTGCTTAATGTGTCAGCAAAACACGCAAGTCTAGAGCGTCAAGCTGTGGTATTTAATCTTTCTGATAATTTGTGGTCATTGAAATACGCCAATAGTTCTTCCCGAAGTTCAAAATCTCGCACAAGAATTTTACCTCGCTTGATACACTATATACTATTTGCTAATTTTGTAAAGAATAAGTTTTTTTTAAATCTGCTGTTGGTTAAACTAGACACTGGCCCTTTCAGTATTAAAGATATTATTAAAGATATTGAGAAAAATAATCTAATGTACCGCTTAACTCCAAACAGTAAAATTGCGACATTGGCCCTTTTAGCACCAAG
This sequence comes from Ocypus olens, assembly GCA_910593695.2. Taxonomy (NCBI): domain Eukaryota; kingdom Metazoa; phylum Arthropoda; class Insecta; order Coleoptera; family Staphylinidae; genus Ocypus; species Ocypus olens. The sequence goes on from OU343048.1 coordinate 21,240,663, forward strand.
CCACAGAATTAAAACCAATTTTCTAATAAATTCTTGAGAAAAAAAAGCAGGAACAAATGAAGCTACAATATATCACGATAACTTATATCCACACTCTATCATTTTAAAATATCGTATGTACTATTATTGACTTAAGATTACTGAACCCATTCAATCTAAACTAATTTAGTTATTGATAAATAAATATCGGTGTCAAATAATATTCAAGTGGCGCAATTAAATATAAAAATGAACGTGTCTCAAAACAGAATTGAAGGACTTTTTACGTGTGCCCCAGTTTTGCAAACGAATACCTTTCCTTTCCACAAGAACTGTGTCTGATAAGTAGAAGTAATTAAATGCGCGGAGTTAAACTTAATAATTCATTCAAAAAAATCCTCTTACGATTTTATGAAATATCTGGCATTGTTGAATTTTAATGACCAACTCTAACGTAACCTGTTTTGTAATTTTGTTGCCTCCACTCCGACTTGTTAATAAATTCAAATGAATTCTAAAATAAATTTAACTGTTTTGTACACAGGGTGTTCAAATTCAATGCATTAACATTGCTATTTCGGTAAGTATAAGAGATAGAGAGTTGGTTAAATTAAGGGAAAGTTGTGTATTTTAATTAATGCTGAATAATTGAAAAAAATAAAAAATGAAATTTATAATATTCCGGCTACTTCCGGAAATATTCGAAAATAACAAAAAAATGAAGTTTGGTTTTTATATTTTTACGACTTTATTACTGGTTATTTTGAAAAATCAAGAACACTTTTATAGGAAAATTATTTCAACTTAATTTTTTTAAATAATGGATTTCATTTTTGAGTAGCTTTCCACCTCCCAAAACTATGATGTACCACACTTGTTACAAAATTGTTTGCTGTAGGAGTTATTTGAGGTTTTTTTTAAAAATTGAAGAATAGGTGTTGACTTTGACAGTGTGCCTAAACTTTGACAAAATATAAGTGGGTCTTTATTTTGACATTACCTAAATTACACAAAGTGTCTAAAAAAGACACCACCAAAATGATATGGTGTATTCCTGAGACAAAAAACAAGCAAATTAAATAAGTTTTTTTTACTTTTTTTTAAACAAAAAAACTTTAAGAGTTATAAATTCTTTAAAAGTGATGAGTTGCATTGAAAAAAATATTAAATCGTAAAAAATATGAAGAACAAAAAAGTTCTATGTAATAATGTAAACAGCATGTCCTCTGGAGCACCTTTGTACTTGAAGAAATTTCTTGAAATTTTTAAACAATGTAGTACACCTAATGTAGTTATCAGAAAAAATAAACAAATCGTTCTCATCTGCCATTTTCGAGATATAGAATAAAATATTTTTAAAATCTTAAATTTTGACTTGCTGTATCTTGGAAAGTATGTAATTTTTCATATAGATAGATTTAGTTAATTTGTTCTTTTTTTATCTCAGGAATACACCATATCATTTTGGTGGCGTCTTTTTTAGACACCTTGTATACAATGCCTTTTTTAAAGTGATCTTCTCTAATGAAGAAAACGGGATATGCCTAATGTTTATATGTATATAATTTATACACAAAAAAATGCGGCGGGTATGTATTTTCATCAATACAAAAAAAAAGATTGACAACGGCAACCTTTTTAAACATCTAGAAAATTAGACTTTTTTACTTTGTTAGAAATTTAATACAAAAGTGTGTTAGTTTTTTAAACTCCTTTTTATGAATAAAGTTAAGTTGTTCCAAAAATGTTCTTTTTTTACTTTCTCTGTTACGAAGTACGAGAAAGTATTGTGATCGTGAAAGCTTTTTCAAAATATTTTTCTACGGAAATATTCGTTTTGGGGTCCCTAGATGCTATTTCAACAATTTCTGAAAAGAAAATTGTGTCTGTGTGTGTGTCTGTGCGCGCTGTATCTCAAAAACTAATAAAACAATTGATATGAAACTTTGAACATAAGTCTTATTTGATAATCCAAAGAACTGAAAACCTTTTGCTAAAATTTCGTACACCGGAAGTGGGTGTTTACCTTAACCGTTTTTTGTTTTTTTTTCTATATCTTCTTAAATATGAAAAATATCACAAAAACATTTAAACAAATATTAAAGACAACAAAAAATGAACATCGTTTGTTTGAAAATATTTTTCATAAAATCATTTTTATTCGAGAAGAAAATGTTTTTATTTTTTTTATTTCTGGTTTATATTTATGAAACGATAATAGTTATAGCAAATTTATGTTAATAATAATTGTAGAGAATGCCATTAAAAATGACATAAAGAATAAGTTTTTTTCGAAATCTCTCTAGTTTTTGACTAAACTGAGTTTTTAAATTTGAAGTATAGTTTTTCCATCTTTCATAATTTTGACGTTTTAAACGTCAGTTTCATCCGAGTCTACAAAGTCGGAGAAAGTAACATGATGCCCACATCATCATTTTTACTCATTAATCCACACCTAATTTAAAAAGCAGCCTTTTTATCTCCAAACAATTAAAAAGCAATGAAACCAATATGGGTGATAGACCTCGTTGAGACCTGATTTACAAAATTTGTCATAAAAGATATCAGAGGGGGATTTAAATTTTTATGTTGATGATATCTAAAAAGGAAGCGTTGTATCATAAAACTGATATTATTTTTTGAAGAGCCTTAAAAACGAATCTTTGTTATTGTCAAGGCACACTTTGTTATGTTTTAAAGTCAATGTCTACTCTTCAATTTCTAAAAAAAAAAATAACTATAGCAAACAATATTGTCACAAGTATGATACATCATTAGTTTTGGGAGGTAGTCATTAAAAAATTTAAAAAAAATCCAGGTCCGTATTAAAAAAAAAAAAAGTTGATGTGGCTATCTAAATAACGAAACGTCGTATTTGAAAAATAAAATTATGTTCTGGAAGAGCTTACAAAAGTGTCCTGGTCTTTCAAAATAACCTGTAATAAAGTCGTAAAAAAATTAAAACCAAAATTGATTTTTTCGGTTTTTATCGTATATCTCCGGAAGAAGTCGGAATATTTTAAATTTCTTTTTAGAAAATTATTCAGCATTAAAATACGCACCAATTTAAACAATACTCTAGCTCTTATAGTTAGCGATATAGCAATGCTAATGCATCGAATTTATAACATCCTTTATATAATGGGATGCGTTAGGGCAGAAAGACCGATAGGTCGATAGCCCTAATAAAAATTGTTTTATTACTACTACTGGGTTGCGTATAATGTATTTTTTGTTTTCATAATATTTTTTTACTGAATTAAGAAAAATATAACTACTGAAAGAACAAACGGGCTTTCAGAATTCGAAGAAGTGTTTCAGAATTTTTATGGTATTGCGTAATCTATTCTATATACCTCCTAAAAGTTTTATGCTTGTTGCCTACTAACGTATTATGTAATTAGGTAAATAATAATAATAGATAAAAGCTGTTATTTTTCATTTTTAATATTGTGTTGAAAATATGTATTTAAGGAAATAAGCATTATGTATATCTAGTACAACACGCAATATTTATTCTTGTCTTAAATCGTATACTTACTTCACAGACGTCCTTGTAAGCATGGTTCAACGGTATTCACTGCAGCTGTTACATAATTGAGATTTCTACGTTACGAAATAAAAGAGATTTGTCGAAATCACGCAATTAATTACAGATTAGTGTAAATAAACGCAAAACCAATAATTTGGTCATTCATTCATTAACTATAACACATTTTTTAATACAATAGTGTACAGAAGTCAGAAAACGACTTTTAAATAAAATACGAGTACAAATAATTTAATTATAATAAATTGATATTTAAAATTTGAGTTAAAAATTACATATTATTAATAATAGGTATAACCAACAATTATCAACTCTGACTTCGATGTGAAATCTTTGAAAAAGTAAAATTTCCTCCTTAAACATTTCCGAATTTACCCAGAAAACGTAGTGGAGAACAAAAAAATGTCCTCACCAAAAAAGTCGACTCATATTGAAGTGAAGAGCTATTAAAAAGGTCATCACTTCAAAAATTAACGTTTTTTCCAGTTTACCCCGAAAACATAGTGGAGGGCCTCACTCTAAAAAAATTTCAACTACTCAATCATAATTTAAATAGACCTACATATTTTAAAAAGAGTCACTTGACTCAGTTGACAGAGTTTCCTCTTCAACTTACCCTTCTCGAGTTTGTATTGTGGGATAGTGCCCACCCACGATCCTCTATATTAGCTTTAACTGGAGCTAGAAAACTATGTTTGTGTAATAAAATTTCTATCTAAATTCGTTGGCAATGTTGGAAGTTACCAATAAGAGGGTTTGCAACTTATACCTGTAGAATCCTTGTTAATATTTTACTGTTTGGATTGTGAATTTTGAGTAATTTTATTTTCGATTTTAAGTCGATGATGATTTTTTTTTTCTAAACGTATTAAAATTTGCATTCTGTTGCCCTGGAAATTTTACATAATTTACACAATTATAATACGAAATACATTTTCAGTACATTTCAGTAGTTTTAATTGATTTTGTATCATTTTAAGGCCAGAATTTTTTTTCGAATAATCACTTTAACACAATATATACATGGTGCATGGAAATTAAACTTAATTTTTAATTTAATAATAACAAACTCACAAGATCTCTCGCTGTTAAGTTTTCGAACAACCCAACCAATATTCGTATCCTCAACCAATTCTGTACTCCCCGCAACCTTAATATCCCCCCTAAACTTAAGTTCCCTCCCCAAACATTACATCAATACATTTCTTCATTTCATCCTTCATCATCTAGCGATTAACCCACTTGATATAGACTGTGAAAGACATTATATGTCGATAGCCCAAGAGACAGAATAATTCTAAATTGTAAATATAGATGATGTATAAATGTAATACTCTGTCAATAAAGATAATGTATATATAATAACAAACTTCAAAAATCGCACCTTTTTTGTAGAATTCAAAATCGTGATTTTGGTTTTTAAATCTATAACTGCCAAACACATTGTCCGATTTTGATGATTCTAACACCAAAAAGTTAGTGTAATTTAAAGACTGGTTAATAAATATTTTCATGAAATCAACGCAAAACATAAAAAAATAAATAAAATTGCGATTTAGATTTTATTTTAATTACACAACTGTTAAATGCTTTGTCTGATCTTGATGATTCAAACGAAACAATGTGGAGAATTTAGTGTAATTTTTAAACTGTTACAATTGTTTTTCGTGAAATTAATACAAACTGCGAAAATCGCACTTTTTAAGATTTCAAAGTCGTGATTTCGGTTTTTGAAATTCCATAACTGCCAAACGCATTATCTGATTTTGATGATTCTAACGCCAAAAATAGGGAAATTTTGTGTAATTTTAAAACGGGTTAATACAAATTTTCGTAAAATTAACGCAATTGCAAGTTTTCAAAGTCCGAAGATAAAAATTGCGATTTTAATTTTTTTTTAATTTCACAATTATCGAATGCTTTGTCTGATTTCGATGGTTTTAATGTAATAACGTGGAAAATTTAGCATAATTTTAAAACTGTTAACAATTTGTTTTCATGAAATTAACACAAACTGCAAAAATTGCTCTATTTAAAATTTCAAAGTCGTGATTTTGGTTTTTGAAACTCCATAACTGCCAAATGCATTATCGGATTTTGATGATTCTAACGCCAAAAAGTGGTAAATCTAGTGTGATTTTAAAACGGGTTAATACAAATTTTCGTAAAATTAACGTAAAATTACACGTTTTCAAAGCCCGAAGATAAAAATTGCGATTTTGATTTTTATTTTAATTGCATAATTGTCGAATGCTTTGTCTGATTTTGATGGATTAAATGTAATAACGTGGAAAATTTAGCATAATTTTAGAACTGTTTACATGAAATTAACACAAACTGCAAAACTCGCACTTTTTAAGATTTCAAAGTCGTAATTTTGGTTTTTGAAACTCCATAACTGCCAAATGCATTATCGGATTTTAATGATTCTAACACCAAAAAGTGGGAAATCTAGTGTAATTTTAAAACGGGTTAATACAAATTTTCGTAAAATCAACGCAAAACGTTAAAATTGCACGTTTTCAAAGTCCGAAGATAAAAATTGCGATTTTGATTTTTTTTTAATTGCACAGTTGTCGAATGCTTTGTCTGATTTGGATGGTTTAAACGGAATAACGTAGAAAATTTAGCATAATTTTAAATCTGTTTACAATTTTTTTTCGTGAAAACAAACTGTAAATTTCGCCCTTTTTTTAAATTCGAAGGATTTTGTAATCGTGATTTTGGTTTTTGCATCAACGTAACTGCCAAATGCATTGTCCGATTTTGATGATTCTAACATCAAAAAATGGAAAAATTACTGTACTTTTAAAAGTCAAAGCTCGAAGATTTAAAATTGCGACCTTGACTTTTTAAATTGCACAATTGTCAAACGATGATGATTCGAACGTCAAAATGTGGAGAATTTAGAGTAATTTAAAAAAAATTACTTCTGTAGATATTGTGAAAATAGCTAACAATTAATAAGCACCTGATGCCTTCCAAACTAATCAAGTTAGCCATGATCTGTTTATGCCATTGTTATTATCTAAGAAAAAGAGCTCCTAACTTGAACATCAGATATTTCTAATACTTGAGGTTACCGAACGTATAAAAACATCGAATTTGGGCCATACGGTACATTTGCTAAATTCCTCAGTATTTATACATTTCAGAAGTAAGATGAATTTTATAGTTTTCATCGAGTTAAGACTTTAAGACCTTTAGACCTTACAACCTTCTCTTTTTTTCCGAATTATATTTTTTTTAATTTATGATAACATATAACTGTTATTGGTTATACACTGTGTTCATAAAGTAAAGAATAAATTCGATTAAAATTCAAGGTATTTTTTTCAGAAAAATGCTCAGACACGTGTAGTATTTTTTTTAACGCGCATTTTTTGAGATAAAATTCAATTGTACAGGATGTTCCAAAATTGAGATACGACTCCTATTAAAATTTTCAAATGTGAACCCCCATTTTTTGTTGTATTTATGGATTCTACGTCAAATTCTAAGTATTTTTCATGTAGCATACCCCGTGTTGATATTCAGCTGTGTTCGAAGAAATGGCGTTTAAAAAAGTACTGTTACTATTTTATTTCTGGTAAAAGATAACATGGTTTCATCGAAACATTGGAATTAATAAAGAAAAATTATTATTTACTTAATGAAATGATTTTTCCTTATTAATTCCAATGTTTCGAAGATTTCACCAGAAATAAAATAGTTGTAGTACTTTTTTAAACGCCATTTCTTCTAAAACAGCTGAATATCAACATGGGGTATGCTACATGAAAAATACTCAGAATTTTACGTAGAATCCATAAATGCAACAAAAAATGGGGGTTCACATTTGAAAGTTTTAAGAATTATAATGTTGAAATAGAAAAACATAATCCCATATCGTACGTATAATGTACATTCGCTAAATTCCCTAGTAATTCCAAATTCGAAAGTAAGATTAACTTCACATGCGTTTTCAAACCATGATACGTTGACTTTACCAGTCTTTATTGAGGAAAAAGTATGTCAAAACCGGTACGTAGTTGTCGATGCCGGGAAAATAATCATTGAAGTTGTGTTTCTTTAGTTGTGAAAATGAAAGCACATAATTAATAATGTTTCTGATTTAAAATGTGTTTTTTCACAAACGGGAGAAAAAGTCGATTTCTCAGCCCTCTAAATTGTGAGAGAAGTAACATTTCTCTCCCCAGGGAGGAAAATGATCATTTTTCTCCCTAGGGAGGGAAATGGTCATTTCTCTCCCTAGGGAGAGAAGTGATCATTCCTCTCCCTAGCGACAAATGATTACTTCTCTCCCTGCTAGGTTCCATTATTTATTTGAACTGTCACGTTTGACAGAAGTGTTTTCTAGGTAGGGTTTTAGCAACGAAAGTTTTACTTTTAAAATATGCCGTTTGTGAAAAAATAGTATATATATATATATATATATATATATATATATATATATATATATATATTTCGGGAGAGAATGCTATTTTTCCCTCAGTGCGTTGCATCCCTAAGGCTTTTGCCCTCGGGATACAAATTTGCACCTCAGGAAAAATCACACATTTCTCTCCCTTGATATATAACTAAGAGACAGCGATTTTTAAAAGTTTTAAGCCGTTAGACACTTCTTTTGTTTCACTCTTCCGAAGGAAATATATTCTACTTTTCATTCAATATTTCGGAAATGTGGGGTAGAGGGAAATAGTTAATTGCTGACCCAACGAAAATTGTCAATTATTGTAATGTTTGAAATTCAATTAATTTGTGCTGACAAAGTACTTTATTGACGATGACAAAAAGCTGATTCGCAATTAAAAAATAACTGAATCACACCAATATTGCTAAACCTACATTGCTTAAATTTAATTGCAACAAATTTCAAAATGAACGTTCTTGCATTAGCGGTTTTCCAATTTCACAACACGAAACCGCGATTGAATTAATTATTTGAAAAGACCTGCACTCTGTGTGGTTACATTTTTTTTCTTCAGTATCATAATTGTATGCAAGTAAAAGCGGTCGTTCGCAAGCCTTGACCTATTGTCTTTATAGGAGGGTGTTACCAACTGTTGAACCAGGATACTTAAGGCCCTTGATACCAGAGAGTGCACCCATCCAGCCAGACAAATGGGAGGATGTGATGGCCGACGTCGAGAGGGTCATTATGCCCGGTGTAAGTATTTGAAATGTTTGTGTGTTTGAGGAATTAATTAAGTTTCTTTTTTTAGGTTACCCATTGGCATTCACCACGGTTCCACGCGTATTTCCCAACCGCGAATTCTTATCCAGCAATCGTTGCCGACATTCTGAGCGGCGCTATTGCTTGCATTGGCTTTTCATGGGTGAGTAATTTTAAATTTAAAATTATAATTGCTAATTATTAGTTAATCAGTTTCTGGCACTTTTAAAGATTTCAATACAATTGATATTGCTTACAAAATGTCCAAGAAGTTATTTAAAATTTGGGTCACTAATATAAAAGAATACATAATCACAGTTTCTTGAGTAGGTATGATCAGTGGCGTCTCGTGGAACATATTGATGGTAGAGCCACTTATACAATATGCCCCCTCCTTTTTTGAAGAAACAAAGAACCATTTATCTTTCTAAACCAATCGAATATTTTGGCCAAAAAAATCAAAAATTTGGAACAAAACAGCCGAAGATCTAAAATATCGGCCAAAAAATCAAAAATCCAGGTTTAAAAATAAAAATCCAGAACAAAAAATTGAAAATACAAGCAAAAGAAAAATAATTTGCCATTTTCAGCCCCAAAAATAACTCTTTCTAACTTAAAATAAGTTCCAATGAGAAATTCGAAAATAATAGCAAATATGAAAATTAAAAAAAAAAATTCGCACAATAAAATCAATAATTCAAGTTAAGAAAATCTAACATATGGGTACTAAAATTCGTACCCAAAAATCAAAGTGGTAGACCAAAAAAACCAAAATTTTTAACAAACGAATCGAAAATTTAAGTCTAAATAAAGAAAATTTCGGCCAAAAGACCAAAAATTGAAACCAAAATAATCGAAAATACAAAATATAGGCTAAAAAAGTAAAGGGGCCTAAAACGATGAAAATTTAAAGAAAACATCGAAAACGAGCGTAAAGTTACTTTTTTACAAACCAATCGAATATTTTGGTCAATATAAAGAAAAATAAAAAAAAATCGAATCAAAAAATCGAAAATACAGAAATCTAAAATATGGGCCAAATAATCAAGAATCCTCATCTAAGAATAAAAAATGGAGACAAAAAATCGAAAACTTAGGTAGAAGCAAAATAGTTTGTCACTTTCAGCTGCCAAAAACAAGTTTCTGACCAGAAATTCGAAAATAATGGCAAAAAATTAAAAAACTCACGAAATAAAATCAATAATCCAAGTTAAGAAATCTAAAATATTGGATAAAAAATATACCAAAAATCTAAAATATTCGATAAAAAATCTAATATTCTGGCCTAAAAATAAAAATAATGGATCAAGGAAAGAAACATTTTAACAGACGAATAAAAAAGAAAATAAAGAAAAATGTAGGGCGAAAGATTAAAAAAAAAAATCCACAATGTTGGTCAAAATATCGAAAATTTAGACAAAACATCGAAAACTCGGCCTTAAAAATAATAAATGCAGACTAAACGAAAAATCAAAATATGGGTCAGAAAATCGAATATTTTAACAATAAAATCGGAAAGTTAGGTCAAAATAAAGAAACGATTAAAAATATAACAAAATGCTGTAATGTTGGCTAGAAAGTCGAAAATTTTGACAGTACATCGAAAACTCGGGCCTAAAGATAATAAATGCAGACTAAAAAATCGAAAATTTCAATAAACAAAACTGGAAAATACCGGAAAGAAATAAAAAAATCTTGCATATAAATGAATAATTCAGGTTGTAGATTTTAACCAAAATCAAATCCAAAACTTGGAACTAGAATTAAAAATTCGGCCCGAAAAATCAAAAATTTAAAAAAATTAATCGAAAATTTGGGTTAAAATAAAGAATATTTAGAGCAAATGATCAAAAATTTAGACAAAAAAATCGCACTGTAGTTCAAAAATCTAAAAATTAAAAATTCGGCTCGAAAAATCAAAAATACAGACAAAAAAAAAACGGAAATTTTAACAATTAAATCGAAGATTTATGTTAAAATAAAGAAAATTAAGGTCAACAGATCAAAAATTTGGTCCCGAAAGAATCGAAAATATAGCTTAAAAATCTAAAACTACAAATTCGGCGGGAAAATCAAAAATGCCGGCCAAAAAGTCGAAAATTTTAACAATTAAATCGCAAAAGGTCAAATGAAAGGATATTTAGGCTAAAAGTTAAAATATTTTGACCAAAAATATCGAAAATACAGGCCAAAAATTTAAAAAGTAAAAATTTGTCGGAAGAAATAAAAAATGTAGACCAAATAGTCGAAAATTTTAATAATGCAATCGAAATTTTAGATCAAAATAAAGAATATTTAGGATAAATTATCAAAAATTTAGACAGAAAAAAATCGAAAAAATACAGTCTTAATGATAAAAAATGCAGAATATTCTAGTTAGAAAATTGTTTAAATTAGTCTCAAAAGTCACTCTATTGTTCAAAATAATTTTCCAATTTTTTTTTTATAGGAATTTTTTTTTTTATTGTCGCTTTAATCGTGGAACTAATTTGAGAAAGAATTTAAATAAAACCATTAACTTTGTTGGGATCACCTTATTGTTTCACCTTTTGTGCTGGCAGTTTCGACAACTTTAGATTTAGTAGATACATTTTGAATAATTCGAATAAAACAATTCACTTGGTAAGAATGACTCTCAGTAGCGACTCGTGGAACATGTTGATGATACTTTTACAATATGGGGAGGCCCTCGTCTCATTTTTTGAAGAATGAAAGAACGATTAATCTTAATAGAATAAGTAATTGTGGAGGCTTTCACTTCGTGATACATTTTGAATATTCAAATAAAACGAATAACTTTGTTGGTATCACTTTATTAACTAGTTACGCATTTTGTAAGCAAGGCTAACAAAGATGAATAGAATTTAAACAAAATAGAAGATCGATAACATGTAATTGGACTTGTGCTTTAAAATGAACAATTCATCAGTATGAGTCAATGACCAATAACTTTCTTGAAGAAAAAAAAAAGCAGAAAGAGTACTCATATATTTAAGAAGCCGAATGATTTTGTATTTCCTCCTTTTTAATTACGTTATTTTTTTTATATACAGATTGCAAGTCCAGCCTGTACAGAATTAGAAGTAGTCATGCTCGACTGGCTGGGCAAAATGCTCGATCTACCCGAAGAATTCCTCGCGTGTTCCGGAGGCAAGGCGGGCGGCGTGATCCAGGGAACGGCAAGTGAGGCCACTTTGGTCGCCCTCCTGGGCGCCAAGGCTCGTGCCGTTGCCAGGATAAAGGAACAAAGCCCAGATTTAAAGGACGCAGACATCGTCTCGAAATTGGTGGGATACTGTTCCAGTAAGTCGATAGTCGATTAGCTCTGAGCGAAATAGATTGTTACCTTCTGGTATTGTTCTCAGACCAGAGTCATTCGTCCGTGGAGAGGGCTGGTCTGCTGGGTGGAGTACGCCTACGTTCGCTGTCCCCAGATGACGAAAATAAGTTGCGAGGCGAAACGTTAGAGCAGGCGATTAAGGAGGACATTGAGGCCGGCCTCATTCCATTTTACGTAAGGCTCAAGTTTCTTTTCAAACATACCTTTCAGCATCACTAACCTTGTTATTGATTGTTTAGGCCAGAAGTTTATAAACGATAATGAAAAGTATATAATCTATTAATTGATGTTTAATTATTTCAAGGCAAATTCATTGCCAACTAACATTGAAAATATAATTTATTATCAATTCATATTTATTAATGATCTCATCATTATTGCCTTTTGACATAACATTTTTTTAATGCTAATTTTCATATAAACAAGACTCACATGGGCTATCGACCTAAGGTCTTTCGGAACTGATATAATAGCATTTTATTTATTTATCTCCCAATAGGCAAAAATTATCTTTAAACAGAAAAGTTAAATTATCTACAGATAAATTTAACAGACTAAGATTATAGAGAATAGAGAATTAAAATAAGCATAACTTAAGATCATTTAAATATGCTGTTAAATTAGAATTATAAATATCGACACCATATTGTACGAACCATTTTGTAGAAGGGAGATGATAAGTAATGATTTGAATATTTGTTTATGATAAAAAGCAATTCTTGGTATATTCAGATCAATAAAATTTAATAAATTAGTGTTATCAGTTCAGCGATGAGTTATTTTTAATAATTCAAGTGTTGATACTATTTTGTGTTTGGTGCGAATTGATGTATAAAATTTATCTATTAAAGCGCGGTAGGAACAATTGAAGTCTGGGTTATTTGCCATGTATGAAAACAGTATTTGAGGAATCTTTTCTGAATTTTTCTAACAAGTTAATATATGTTAAGTCGCCAAGTGACAAATTTTAGGTAGTACTAAGGACTGGTAGAATCTGAGAACAGGAGTTATATACACTGTCCGGCAGCGTTACCTGACGGTTTTTAAAATAGCACAACTCAATTAATTTTCAAGATATTTTTTTTTGTAAACAGGAAGATTGGAAGTTTATAACGTATACACAAACTTAGAAAAATAAACCAAGTAGCGAAAATAACATTGGATAAATGACGACCTCTGTTTTCGATGCACAGCTGAAGTCGGGTTTTTGAAAGGACGTGATGGGGAGGACGAGGTGGGGGTTGGCCAGGGCACATTCTCCTGATGTGGCATGGACGTTTGGACCATGATCCGGCAATACCTCCTACCCGAATTACGTCGGCGTCGAATTCCTGTCGGGAGGGTTTTTTCCAACAGGATGGGGTAACTGCCCGCACGGTACGTGTATAGAACATCGTTTCCCGGTAGGTTAATCTCATACCGAGGCCGGCACGTTCTCCGGATATGTCACCATGTGGCTATTGTTTGTGGGGTTAGTTGTCTACCTTGACAAGCTTCTAAATTTGGCTGAACTACGTGATAATGTTCAGAAAGAAATTCTGCGATTCATCGAGAAATTTTGCAAGGAGTGATGACTAACTTTACCACCCGACATCTGTGCATCGAAAACGGAGGTCGTCATTTATCTGATGTTATTTTCGCTACTTGAGGATATTTTGTAAATTTTTGTGTACGTTATAAATTTCCAATCTTCCTGTTTACACAAAAAAAAATATCTCGAAAATTGAGTGAGTTGTGCTGTTTTAAAAACCGTCAGGTAACGCTGCCGGACCCTGTATTTAAATTCACGATAATTTCTGCCACTAATACCCAGTATTTCTTAATATTTCTGTGCTGTCATTTCCTCATGCACATTAAACGTTAATTTGTCATCAAACTACACCCCCAAATCTTTGATATATACAAGTGTAATAAGAAGTTTATTTAAATTATTATTATATAAAATAGGTGTATTTAATCGAGTAAAAGAAATGATTATATTTTCAAATATTAACACGTTCGCGGACTTGAATGCTAAAACATTCATTTTCATTGTGATGCAAACGGTTTTTCGTTGCTTCGACAAAAGAATTTTTTTTGTAGAAACTTTGGGGTATGTTTGACGGGTTGGAGAGCACCGCCCTTCGTTTTCACTTAACCTTAACCCAGAATCTCTTTATTAGTGGTTTTGTTACTTTTGAAACTTCAGTGATTTAACTGAGAAGTTTCTTTAATCAAAGGGTTTTTTCTGGTTAGGTTTAAGTGGAAACGAGGGGGTGGGTGGGTCCTATCCTATCCTCCAATCCTTGGAACACAAACGAGGGTTTTATAATTGTGAAATAATTGATAAGAGAAGAATCAAATGGTTTATCGTTGCTTCGGCAAAATAATTTGTTTGTAGAAACTTTGGGGCGTGTTTATCGGGTTGGAGAGTAGGATAGGGCCCACCCACCACTCCTCGTTTGCAGTTTAACTTAACCCAGAATCTCTTTATTGGTGGTTTTGTAACTTTTGAAACTTCAGTAATTTGACTGAGAAGGGTATTTTTGGTTAGGTTTAAGTGGAAACGAGGGGGGTGAGTGGTCTTTATCATAACCTCTACTCTTTGGAACACCACCCTTCGTTTCCACTTTAACTTAACCTAAAAAATCTTTATGGAGGGTTTTGTAACGTTTGAAATTTCACTTTTTTTTGGTTAGGTTTAAATGGAAACAAGGGCGGTTGGGTAATCCCTATCCTACCCTCCAATCCTTGGAACACAAACGAGGGTTTTACAGTTGTTAAATAATTGATAAGAGAAGAATCAAACAGTTTATCGTTGCTTCGACAAAAGAATTTGTTTGTAGAAACTTTGGAGTGTGTTTAACGGCCTGGAGAGTAGGATAGGGCCCACCCCAAGGGCGTTTCCAGCCAAATAGTCTAGGGGGGGGGGTAATTAAAAAAAAGATAAATAAACTGGTGCTTCCACTCTCATACACCTGTTCCTTGAAATCTCCCTATCCTTTTCGAACGTTCTAAAATGTTGGAAAAATGTACCGGTTATATTTGTTTGGAATATGGAATATCGGTAATTTTTAACAATAAAAATTGATAAGCGTAAAATTCT
This sequence comes from Ocypus olens, assembly GCA_910593695.2. NCBI lineage: Eukaryota > Metazoa > Arthropoda > Insecta > Coleoptera > Staphylinidae > Ocypus > Ocypus olens. The sequence continues at coordinate 21,255,793 of OU343048.1, forward strand.
TAGGGGGGTAATTACCCTATTACCCCCCTTTGAAACCGCCACTGACCCACCCACTACCCTTCGTTTTCACTTTAACTTAGCCCAGAATCTCTTTATTTGTAGTTTTGTAACTTTTAAAACTTCAGTGATTTGACTGAGAAGTTTCTTTAATCAAAGGGTCTTTTTGGTTAGGTTTAAGTGGAAACAAGGGAGGGGGGTGAGTGGTCTCTATCCCACCCTCCAATCCTTGGAGCACAAACGAGGGTTTTACAATTGTTAAATAATTGATAAGTGAAGAATTAAACGGTTTATCGTTGCTTCGACAAAAAAATGTTTGTAGAAACTTTGGGGCGTGTTTAACGGATTGGAGAGTAGGATAGGGCCCACCCACCTCCCCTGGTTTGCAGTTTCACTTAACCCAGAATCTCTTTATTGGAAGTTTTGTAACTTTTGAAACTTCAGTGATTTGACTGAGTAGTTTCTTTAATCAAAGGTTCTTTTTGGTTAGGTTTAAGTGGAAACGAGAAGGGGGTGAGTGGTCTTTATCCTACCCTCCAATCCTTGGAACACAAACCACCCACCACCCTTCGTTTCCACTTTAACTTAACCCAAAAAAATCTTTTTGGAGGGTTTTGTAATTTTCTAAACTTCACTTTTTTTTTTGGTTAAGTTTAAATGGAAACAAGAGCGATTGGGTAATCCCTATCCTACCCTCCAATCCTTAAAACTCAAAAAAGGGCTTTATAATTGTTAAAATAATTGATAAGAGAGGAATAAAACGGTTTATCGTTGCTTCGACAAAACAATTTGTTTGTAGAAACTCTGGGGCGTATTTAACGAGCTGGAAAGTAGGATAGGGCACACCCACCACCCTTCGTTTTCACTTTAACTTAACCCAGAATCTCTTTATTGGTGATTTTGTAACTTTTGAAACTTCAGTGATTTAAATGAGAAGTTTCTTTGGTCAAATGGTTTTTTCTGGTTAGGTTTAAGTGGAAACAAGGGTGGTGGGTCGGTCCTATCCTACCCTCCAATACGTGAAACACAAACGAGGGTTTTCCAATTGTTTAATAATTGATAAGAGAGGAATCAAATGGTTTATCGTTGCTTCGACAAAACAATTTGTTTGTAGAAACTCTGGGGCGTATTTAACGAGGTGGAAAGTAGAATAGGGCCCACCCACCACCCTTCGTTTTCACTTTAACTTAACCCAGAATCTCTTTATTGGTGATTTTGTAACTTTTGAAACTTCAGTGCTTTAAATGAGAAGTTTCTTTGATCAATGGGTTTTTTCTGGTTAGGTTTAAGTGGAAACAAGGGTGGTAGGTGGGTCCTATCCTACCCTCCAATACGTGAAACACAAACGAGGGTTTTCCAATTGTTTAATAATTGATAAGAGATGAATCCAACGGTTTATCGTTGCTTCAACAAAACAATTTGTTTGTAGAAACTCTGGGGCGTGTTTAACGGGTTGGAGAGTAGGATAGGGCCCACCCGCCTCCGTTCGTTTCCACTTTAACTTAAACCAGAATCTCTTTATTAGTGGTTTTTTAATTTTTGAAACTTCAGAGATTTAAATGAGAAGTTTCTTTAGTCAAAGGGTTTTTTTCTGGTTAGGTTTAAGTGGAAACGAGGAGGTTGGGTAGGTGCTATCCTACCCTCCAATCCTTGAAACACAAACGAGGGTTTTACAATTGTTAAATAATTGATAAGAGAGGAATCAAATGGTTTATCGTTGCTTCGACAAAAGAATTTGTTTGTAGAAACTTTGGGGTGTGTTTAACGGGTTGGAGAGTAGGATAGGGCCCACCCACCACCCTTCGTTTCCACTTTAACTTTAACCAGAATCTCTTTATTGGTGGTTTTGTAACTTTTGAAACTTCGGTGATTTGACTGAGTAGTTTCTTTAATCAAAGGTTCTTTTTGGTTAGGTTTAAGTGGAAACGAGGAGGGGGTGAGTGGTATTTATCCTACCCTCCAATCCTTGGAACACAAACCACCCACCACCCTTCGTTTCCAATTTAATTTAACCCAAAAAATCTTTATGGAGGGTTTTGTTACTTTTGAAAATTCACTTTTTTTTTGGTTAGGTTTAAATGAAAACAAGGGCGGTTGGGTAATCCCTATCTTACCCTCCAATCCTTGGAACACAAACGAGGGTTTTACAATTGTTAAATAATTGATAAGAGAGGAATCAAACGGTTTATCGTTGCTTCGACAAAATAATTTGTTTGTAGAAACTTTGGGGCGTGTTTAACGGGTTGGAGAGTAGGATAGGGCCCACCCACCAACCTTCGTTCGCACTTTAACTTAACCCAGAATCTCTTTATTGGCGGTTTTGTAATTTTTTAAACTTCAGTGATTTAAATGAGAAGTTTCTTTAATCAAAAGGTTTTTTTTTCTGGTTAGGTTTAAGTGGAAACAAGGGGGCGGGTGGGTCCTATCCTACTCTCTAATCCTTGGAAGACAAACGAGGGTTTTACAATTGTTAAATAATTGATAAGAGAGGAATAAAACGGTTTTTCGTTGCTTCGACAAATGAATTTCTTTGTAGAATCTTTGGGGCCCGTTTAACGGGTTAGAGAGTAGGATAGGGCCCACCCGCCCCTCTTCGTTTCTAATGTAACTTAACCCAGAATCTCTTTATTGGTGGTTTTGTAACTTTTGAAACTTCAGTGATTTATTTGACTGAGAAGTTTCTTTAATCAAAGGGTTTTTTTGCTTTCTTTGGTTAGGTTTGAGAAGAAACAAAGGGGGCGGGTGGGCCCCATCCTACTCTTCAATCCTTGTAATACAAACAAGGGTTTTGTAATTATTAAATAATTGATAAGAGAAAAATCAAACGGTTTATCGTTGTTCCGACAAAAGAATTTGTTTGTAGAAACTTTGGGGCGTGTTTAACGGGTTGAAGAGTAGGATAGGGCCCACCCACCACCCTTTGTTTCCACTTTAACTTAACCCGGAATCTCTTAATTGGTGGTTTTGTAACTTTTGAAACTTAAGTGATTTGACTGAGAAGTTTCTTTAATTAGAGGGTTATTTTTGATTAGGTTTAAGTGAAAACGAGGAAGGTGGGTGGGCCCTATCCTACACTCTAATCCTTGGAACATAAACGAGGGGTTTGCAATTGTTAAATAATCAATAAGAGAAGAATCAAACGGATTATCGTTGCTTCGACAAAAAAATTTGTTTGTAGAAACTTTGGAGCGTGTTTAACGGGTTGGATAGGGCCCACCCACTACCCTTCGTTTTCACTTTAACTTAACCCAGAATCACTTTATTGATGGTTTTGTAACTTTTGAAACTTCTGTGATTTATTTGACTTGGAAGTTTCTTTAATCAAAGGGTCTTTTGGTTAGGTTTAAGTGGAAACGAGGGAGGGTGAGTGGTCCCTATCCTACTCACCAATTCTTTGAACACAAACGTGGGTTTTATAATTTATAATAATTGATAAGAGAACAATAAAATAGTTTACTTTGCTCCGACAAAAGAATTTGTTTGTAGAAACTTTGGAGCTTGTTTAACGGGCTGGAGAGTAGGATAGGGCCCACCCACCTCCCTTCGTGTCCACTTTAACTTAACCTAAAATCTCTTTATTGATGGTTTTGTAACTTTTGAAACTTCTGTGATTTGAAACAGTCAAGTTTTAAAATCAATTATTATTTATTTAATGTTATATAACCTTAAATAATTATTATGCACTTTAGAGTATCGACCAACTGATTCAATAGGTACTTTCATATTATTTTCTCACTATCCGCGAATGTATTAACACTAATATTGTTTGCAGTATATCATTCTTTTAATACTGATAAATTATCCTCTACATTTGTAGCATCACTATTAAATATTTAATTATTTGTAGATATTAAAAACATTAATGGGCCTAGACTGGGCCCTTAGGGGACCCCACCACTAGCTATACATGCGTTAGATTTCTTTCCCATAAACGACAAGAATGGTTGTTTTAGACAAATCGGAGGAAATAACCAAAACGTTAATCATTGAGATTAAAAAAAAACTGTGTGGAAGTTTTTCTCATATCTGTGTAGATGTCGTCAACTTAAGAAAAATTTGGAAAATTATTTAAAAATCATGGTTTACTTGTCAAGAATATGTAGCTAAGGAGAAGACATTCAATTCGGCATTGAATTGTTTTTCTGTTCTTTTACTATAGCTCTTGAATGACCAGAACTTGAAAATTCTGTCACCAATAGATTGAAAATAGAGAAAATATATGTATAAGGTGAAAAACCGTAGTTTTTCAGACCTTCAATTGTTTTTGATTCTTTGAGCATAATTCTTAAACGAATCACCAAATTTGTAGTATTCTTTAAAAATCGTGGTTTACTTAAGAGAATATGAAATTCGCAAATCTATTTTTTTTAGAATTTCATGATTTCTTAGTGTAGCTCTTGATTGAATGACCAGATTTAAAATGTTCGTCCACCAATAGGTTGCAATTATCATACAGATATGGATTACAGGGTAAGCAGAAATTGTATATTTTTGGCATTTCTTTTATAACGTATCAAGATTGTTAGCCAGTCTATCGATCGAGTCATTTGCTATTCGGATTTTCAATTACAATATACAAAAGTTACAAAAAACATTATGTACCTAAAAATGGTACAACACGTTTGGCAGTTGTGCAATTTCAAAAATCAAAGCTGCGAGTTTGAAATCTCCGATCTTTAGAAAAGTGAGATTTTGTGATAATTCCACGGAAAAAATTTAAGTTTTAGCATATTTTAAATTTCTAAAATTAAAATTGAGGAATGCGTTGGCGAGTTGTGCAATTCAAAAAAATCAAAATCGCAATTTTTTATATTTGGACTTTGAAAACGTGAAATTTGGACGTTCTGTGAAACTTCTAGATTAAGATAATGGACCAGTTTTTAAACTCTACCAAATTCGCTGCATTTTGACGTTAAAATCATCTAAATAGTTAGTGCAGTGCGATTTAAAATATCAAAATTTCGGTTTTAAAATCGTCTTTGTAAAATTACACTAAATTCGTCATATTTTGGCGTTTGAACCAATAAATTCGAACGCGTGCAATTGTGCAATTTCAAAAATCAAAATTGCGAATTTAAAATCTTTGAACGTTGTGACATTTTGCGCTAATTCCACGAAAAAAAAAGTCTGCCATCTGTTGGCGTTCGAGTCATCAAAATCGGATAAAGCGGTCGGCAGTTGGACAATATAAAAAAATAGGTCCCCACTTTAAAATCTTTAAAATTGCAAGACTGTCATTTTTGCATTTTCTTTTGATTTTACGAGAAAATTTCGGTACATTTTGCGCTAATTCCACGACAAAAAAAAATATCTGCCATCTGTTGGCGTTAGTGGTCCCGACTTTAAAATTGCAAGAGACTGTCATTTTTGCATTTTCTTTTCATTTTACGAGGAAATTTCGGTACCTATTTTAAAACCACGTTAAATTTTCCACATTTTGACGTTTGAATAATCAATGTTTGACAAATCGCAATTTTTAATCTTGAAGTCTTGAAGTCATGAAAACATGCAATTTTGACGTTTTACGTCCATTTCACGAAAAAATGTATTAACTAGTTTTTAAATTGCACTACATTCACTATATTTTGACGTTAAAATCATCAAAACTGGATAACCGTGCTTTTTCAAATATCAAAATCGCGTTTTTTAAATCTTCAAATTTTAAAATAGTTTGTTATTTTGAGTTTTTTCGCCACACTTTGTCGAATTAGTTTCCCGTATCTAATTTTTACTAGTAAGCGTATTATTTGTTTCGTAAAATCATGTCTAATAATAGTTTTTGAATCACTTCCATCATGTCACCACGTGTGTCAATTAAATAATAAACACATTATATTTGTAATGATGTAATAATAACATATAAGGCAAAAACATCTCCCACTGAAATTGTGGTATTTTCGAATCTAATTGAGAATTTCGAATTATCTTCTATCTACATAATACTTTATACTGCTATTCTTGTTAGTGAAAGTAAATTGGTTTACTCTTAAATAATCATAAACAATAAATATTATGCAAACAAGCACATTAGTATTTATATTTTCAATGACATTTAAAAAAATGCAATTTTCAGACTGTTGCAACACTGGGAACGACATCGTCATGCACCTTTGATAGACTCGACGAGATGGGTCCAGTTTGCAACGACAACAACGTGTGGCTTCACGTGGACGCCGCCTATGCAGGCTCTGCTTTCATCTGTCCTGAATTCAGATACTTATTGAAAGGAGTCGAGCGGGCGGACTCGTTCAATTTCAACCCGCATAAATGGATGCTGGTGAACTTTGACTGTTCAGCCATGTGGCTTAAAGATCCCACTTGGCTGGTAAACGCTTTTAACGTGGATCCATTATATTTAAAGCACGACCAGCAGGGCTCCGTCCCCGATTACCGTCACTGGCAGATACCCTTAGGCAGACGTTTCCGTGCGCTTAAGCTCTGGTTCGTCCTGAGACTTTACGGAATCGAAAACCTGCAGAAGTTCATCCGGAAACACGTCATGCTCGCCCATCATTTCGAGTCGTTAGTCAGGACCGACGATAGATTTGAAATAACCGAGGAGGTTATTTTAGGATTGGTGTGCTTCCGTCTGAAGGGATCTAACGAGCTTAACGAGGTCCTTCTGAAGAGGTTGAACGGAAAGGGCGTGATTCACTTGGTCCCGTCTAAGATTAGGGATACGTATTTCCTACGTTTAGCTATTTGCTCAAGGTATACAGAGAAAGATGATATTGATCTTTCATGGAAAGAAGTCTCCGAGGCCGCCGATGAAGTATTAAAGACACATAAGTAAGATAAAAAATTGAAAGCGATGTAATCGATGTCCCCCTTCCTCAACGATTGTATAAAATGTATCTCAGATTTTACTATGTATTTATAAGTTGTTAAGTTATGTTGTTGCAGTATATTGTATTTATCCTATAAAGGCTTTAAATGTAAGAGGATGCTAGATTGTGAGAATTGTAAATTTTATTTATATTTAGTTATTAAATGAAAATGAAAATATATCTGTGAGTACGTATTAAACAGGATGACCTAAGACCTATTTTATTGTTTGTGGTTGAAGCATAGTGATTTTTTAATTCAGTATAATTTGGGATTATCGCGTTTTAACTGTTGTAACTATCAAAGAGAGACAAACAACTTTATTCAAATACTAAAAAATGGTAATGTTACTTTCATGTTACTTTCTCCGACTTGATGGTATCATAGCCATTTATATTTACGTTTTCATTGTTTCATATTTTAAATCATATTTTAAATGTACATCGAGCGTTGCATAAACTCGGATGAAACTGACGTTTAAACCGTCAAAATGATGAAAGATGGAAAAATTATACTTCAAATTCAAAAACTCGGTTTACTCAAAAACTAACGAGATTTCGAAAAAACTAATTCTTTAGAAGTTGTCCATTTTGGCATTCTCTACAATTATTATTCACATAAATTTGCTGTAACTATTATCGTTTCATAATTATAAACTAAAAATAAAAAATAAATAATAAATTATTTTCTCGAATAGCAATGATTTTATAAGAAATATTTTCAAGCAAAAGATGTTAACTTCTTTGACACACACACAGACATACTCACACACACACACACACACACACAGACACAAACATTTTTTTTTCCCGAAATTGTTGAAATGGTATCTAGGGACCCCAAAACGGATATTGCCGTATTAAAAATTTTTGAAAAAAAATCACGGTCACAATACTTTCTCGTACTTCGTACCGGAGAAAGTAAAAATGGTGATGTGGCTATCATATTACTTTCTCCGATTTGATGGTAGTCATTTATATTTACGTTTTTATGATTTATTTTCTATTTAAATCATATTTTAAATGTACATCGAACGTTTTGTAGACTCGCATGAAACTGACGTTTAAAACGTCAAAATAATATAATAAAATGAAAAAATGGTGATGTGACCATCATGTTACTTTCTCCGACTTGATAGTATCATTTATATTTACGCTTTCATGGTTTATTTTCAATTGAAATGTACATCGAGTGTTTTGTAGACTTGCATGATACTGACGTTTAAAACGTCAAAATTATGAAAGATGGAAAAATTATACTGCAAATTTAAAAGCTGAGTTTACTCAAAAACTAAAGAGTTTTCGAAAAAACCGTATTCTTTAGAAGTTGTTCATTTTGGCATTCTCTGCAATTATTATTAACATAAATTTGCTGTAACTATTAGTGTTTCATAATTATATACCAAAAATGAAAAATAAATTAATAAATTTTTTTCTCGAATAACAATGATTTTATGAAAAATATTTTCAAACCAAAGATGTTCATTTCTTTGTGTCTTCAATATTTGCTTAAATATTTTTGTGATATTTTTCATATTTAAGAAAATATTGGCAAAAACAGTTAAGGTAAACACCCACTTCTGGTGTACGAAATATTACCAAAAGTTTTTCAGTTCTTCATATTATCAAATAAGACGGATGTTCAAAGTTTCATATTAATTGCTCAATTAGTTTTTGAGATACAGCGGGTACAGACACACACACAGACACATTTTTCTTTCCAGAAATTGTTGATATGGCATCTAGGGACCCCAAAGCGGATATTTCCGTAAAAAAATTAAAAAAAAAAATCACAATCACAATACTTTTTTGTACTTAGTAACGAAGAAAGTAAAAAGTGATCATTTTTATACAATAAAAAGTGAGGGGGTTATCGAGCTATCAACCTTAGGTCTTTGAGCACTGTTTTGTAGTAATCATTTTCTTAACCCAACAGAAAGTGAAGCAAAGCACGTTACGTAACTGCCAAGTAGGGGTGTTCGATTATGGAAATGAATAATCGATTATTGATTATTCTTAATAATCGATTATATCGAATAATCAAAATAATCGATTATATCGAATAATCAAAATAATCGATTTATCAAATAATCAAATGATAGATTGATCAAATGATCGATTAATCGATTAATCAAATGATCGATTAGTTGATTAATCAAGTTATCGATTAATTGATTAATCAAGTTATCGATTAATTGATTATTTCTCCGGTAGTAGTCAAACAAAAACATCATTAGTTTATCTTGAAATCTAAGCAAAGGGTATGATTTTTATAAATATATGCAGAAGCATTCATTCTAAGTAACTTTCTAAAGTTTCAGGTGTTCAACACTGTGTTTCTGTTTTTTTCTCTACTTGATAAAAATTTGAAAATATTCAATTCAAGTACAATTACCTCAAAATCTCGGTAAGAGATGTTTTCCAATTTTTATAGAATTATTTAGAGGCATTAAATCTTAGTAACCTTCGAAAGTTTCAAAAGGGCGGAAGTTGTTTCTTTATTTTATTTCTAACTTGATAAATGCGTGACTTGAAAATTGACAAAAAAATGCAAGTTAATCTTGAAATCTAGGCAAGATGAGCTTTCTGATTTATATAAATATATGTAAAAGGATTAATTTTGAGTAGCTTTACAAGGTTTGACGTGCTCAGCAGTTGTTTTTTTTTTAAATTTATTTTTCTGCTTGATAAATGGCTGACTTGAAAATTTAGAAATATTCTATTCACGTGAGATTATCTCGAAATCTGGGTAAGGGCTGTTTTTCAATTATTTGGAAGCATAAAATCTAAGTAACTTTTGATAGTTTTAGGACAGCAGAAGTTGTTTATTTTTTTCTAACTTGACAAATGCGTGACTTGAAAATTAAAAAAAATTTAAATTCAAGTTAGTTTATCTCTAAATCTAGGCAAGATGAGTTTTTTGATTTTTATAAATATATGTAGAAGAATTAATTTTGAATAACTTTTTAAAGTTTGAAGTGATCAGCAGTTGTTTTTTTTTTAAATTTATTTCTCTACTTGATAAATGGCCGACTTAAAAATTGGAAAATATTCTATTCAAGTGAGATTATCTCGAAATGTATATAAGGGCTGTTTTCTATTTTTTATGGGATTATCTAGAAAAATTAAATCTAAGTAACTTTGGATAGTTTTAGGAGAGCAGAAGTTGTTTATTTTTTTCTAACTTGACAAATGCGTGACTTGAAAATTAACAATTTTAAATTCAAGTTAGTTTATCTCGAAATCTAGGCAAGATGAGTTTTTTGATTTTTATAAATATATGTAGAAGAATTAATTTTGAATAACTTTTTAAAGTTTGAAGTGATCATCAGTTGTTTTTTAAATTTATTTCTCTACTTGATAAAAGGCTGACGTAAAAATTTGGAAATATTCTATTCAAGTGAGATTATCTTAAAATCTGGGTAAGGGTTGCTTTCCAATTTTTATAGAATCATTCAGAAACATTAAATATAAGTAACTTCTGAAAGTTTTAAAAAGGCAGAAGTTGTTTCTATTTTTTTTTTCTAACTTGATAAATGCGTGATAAAAACTGACAAAGGGTATAGCGGAATAAGATGGTCAAAAGTGCCCCCAATGAAATGAGCTAGGAGGTTAAAAATAATGTTTAGGATTATAAAAAAGTCGGATTTGACAAAAAAGTAGCCCTCCACCTGCCTCTCATCCCTTGGTATAGTCAAAAACGTATTTTTTTTTAACTTTTTCTCTGCATCCAACCAACTTTTGACTTTCGGTAGGTAGTTTCAAACGGGAAAAATAACATTGTAAAACTTTTTATTTGTACATTTTAGGTCATTTCTTGTATTGATGTATGCTACACAATTTTGTTTTGATCATTTAGTGGGAAACTCCAATACCTGAAACTAAAACAATTAATTCAAAATGACTTTTTTCGTTAAAATCGAAAGGTGCAACTGCCGAATTAATATAAAATGTTAAGTAAGTAATTTTTACGCAAAATAAATGGTACTAATAGATAAGTAAAAATACATGCCACAAAATGAAAGTGACAAATAAGGTTAAAATTTGTCAAAAATGCGGTTTTTAATTATTTTGACCATGTTCTACCACTCGGAAAATTCTAAAAACAATCACAAATATAAAGAAACAATAGACACCCATTACATATTTTTTCTAGAGGTGCACCTTTCAACTTCTCTGAAATAATCGCTATTTAGTGATATTTTATATTGTCAAAATTCGAATTTCCTGCCAAAAATTCCCGTTTTATAAAAATACAATAGATAATATTGTTATCTTGACGTACTGATACCTAACGAAAGTCAAAAGTTAGTTAGATGCACAGGGAAAATTAAAAACCGAAAAACACGTTTTTGACTATAGCAAGGGATGAGAGGGGGTGGGGGGCAATTTTTTTGTCGAATCCGACTTTTTTATGATCCTAAATATTATTTTTAACCTCCCAGCTCATTTCGTGTGGGGGCACTTTTGACCATCTTATTCCACTATACCCTTTAAATTCAAGTTTGTTTATCTCGATATCTAGGCAAGAGGAGTTTTCTGATTTTTATAAATATATATAGATTCATTCTGAGTAACTTTTGAAACTTTGAAGTGCTCAGATTTGTTTTTATATTTTTTCTCTACTTGATAAATGGTCGACATAAAAATTTAAAAAAAATCTATTCAAGAGAGATTATCTCGAATTGAGCCGTTTATTTTGAAAGTGGGGCAAGTCCATTTTTGAAAAAGTGGAGATAATGATAATTATATAGAAAACTTAGTGTAATCTTCTTATCTGTAAACTATTTATGGTAATAAGAAATGAGATTCCCTAATATTTGTGAGGTGGAAGTTTTTGATGTTAACACTATTGTAAATATGTTTATTTTGAAAGTGGTGCAAGTCCATCTTAGAATGAAATTATTTTTAACCGAATATATTACAGCAGAATTTAGAATAATAATAAGTATTTCATAATTTTAGTGTTTCGATAATATGTTTACTTGCAATACTGGCAAATTTTAGTCATATTGGCAACACTGCGAAAAACTGTAAATTGTTTAATATTCGGCATACTGCTGTTTCAACTGAGGTGCACCAAACAGTTCCACTCTTATTTTAAAAATCAATAACGAATTGTGGTATATTTTATAAAAACAAAAATGGCTCAGAACGATTTCAACTTTGATGCATCTGAAAGTGAATTTGGTAGGTAAAAAAAATGACATGAAAATACGTTTCTTATAACGACACTCCAATAACATCCTCATTTGCAAGTAATTTCATTATTTTTATTATGTTTTGAAAAATAAAATCCTTGAGAATCGGTAATAAAAGAAGAATTTTCTAATCAGGATCTGAATATGAAGACAATTCCTTCCAAAATGTTAAAAAAAAATCCAGAAAAAGAAGAAGAATAGTTGAAATATTAGTTCGTCATCAGATGAGAATGATGCTACAGAGGAACACTACGAAGAAAACAAGGTTACTTATGACTAAAAAATAAGAAAAAAAAAATTCATACAATAAATGCCGAACTGGCTTGAAAATCTTTGCAATTGAAATTACCTTCTGTATATGAAGAAAAGTAGATTTATTACATGTGACAGATATAAGGACATGATAGATTTATTACCTCATATACCTCCGTTCATCATGAATATTTAAAAATGTTAAATCCTAAGTAAAATTCAATATAAATATACGTATAAAGTAAATGATTAACAAATATGTATAATTTCATTGAATTCTTAATAAAAATGAATTGATTTTTGTTATGTTATATCTTCTACTGTAATAATTAAAAACGCTGATACAATGAAATATTATCACTTTAATTAACGATTACAATACTTCATTAATTTTGAGAGTGAGGCAAGTCCATTTAGGTATAATTACACCTTTATTATTTTAGCCAACACTATAAACACTATTGGATAATAAACTTACATTATCTAATACCACAAAATACAAACAAATATGTCTATTAGTGCTTACCAATATTTTTAGATTGATTAAAATGCAAACCTTTAAATACCTCGCAATAACAAAAAATGGACTTGCCCCACTTTCAAAATAAACGGCTCAATTATAGAATTATCTAGAAGCATTACATCTAAGTAACTTTGGATAGATTTAGACGGGCAGAAGTTATTTCTTTATTTTTTTCTAACTTGATAAATACATGGCTCGAAAATTGACAAATTTAGATTCAAGTTAGTTCATCTCGAAATCTAGGCAAGTGGTGTTTGCTGATTTTTATAAATACATATAGAATACATATAGTTTGAAGTGTATTGCAGTTATTTTTTTTTATTTTTCTCTACTTGATAAATGAGCGACTCAAAAATTGGAGTCAGATTATCTTGAAATTTAGTTAAGGGCTATTTTCTAATTTTCACAGAATTTTTAGAAGCATTCATTCCAAGTAGCTTTGGAAGAGTGTGGAAGTTGTTTATAATATTTTTTTCTGACATGATAAACATTTAACTTTAAAATTGACAAATTTAGATTTAAGTTAGTTTATGTCGAAATCTAGGCAAGGGGACCGATAAGACTGGGATCATTAATAGGTAGAAATTGTCTTCAACGACGAATTTTGGCACTCTTTATGGCACTCTGATGGACGTTAGACGACCTAGAGGTTAAAGACAAAATTTACAATTTGTTCAACATCGTCACACGGCATTAACTCCTGGTGTAATGGTTTGGGGGGAAATATGCTGCGGAGGAAGGACTCCTTTAATATTCATTAAAGTTAAAACTAAAGACTTCCTAGAAGGTGCGGTCACGCAGCCAGCCGTTTCTGCAACTGACCCTACCTATGTGTATTACCACCTCTTGTTTCTCTGCCGTACCAGAAAAAAACCCGCGAACCGTCACTGGTTTAGAGCATCCTCGAAACACTTTGACGAACTGCGTCTCCAGTTTCAAATAGCCTGGGACCAGCTGCCTCAAGATGCATTAGACCATCTGATTTCAAGCATGCCCAGAAGGGTTGCTGAATGCATAAGAGTACGCGGAGATGTAACGCATTATTAATTTCTTTATTAATAAATATTATTTTTCTATGAAAATTTAATCAATTGTATATCAACATACACTAACTATTTATAAGAAATTTCTGCGCCAACTCCTTCAGGGTGGTTCATTTTTTTTTGAAACCCAGTGTATATTGTTTTTGTTTCAAATTAGGCTTCCTACAATGCTAGTAAAGAGTACCAAATTACAGAATTTATTTTTTCGAAAGCACACTAGTTTTTCATTAAAATCTAACTGAAAAATATTACAATAATTTTATACGATCAAATCAAAGAAACTTACATTAGTGCAAAATATAACTCCTCAAAATATTTGGTAAGAGCTATTTACTGTCCTACAATGTTTTCAAGATTTTTGCATTACAGTTTTAGCAAATAAGAGTTGGCGGAAGCAGTGATATAGTTACCACAGAAAATTGTGTTCCTATACATACATTTGAAGTTGAGGTTTTCCAAGGATTAGAATAATGCAGCTAAGATTATTAAAAGTAACTGTCAGTTCTTTATGTATTTTTTATATTTCTTGCATTTATTACTACCAATTTACAAAAATTACAAAATCATTTTAGAAACACCCCGCATATTACAGTAAAAAAAAATGATTCACAATATCAAAATTAATTTGGAATATATAGGAATATTTTATGATTTAGGCGGTGGACCTCCGTGCTTTCTCGTCAATTGTATTATCCTTTCAGCTTCCCGTATTCCACTTAATCTCGCCCCGTGGACTGTCGAAAAATGACCAGCGCATGTAGCTTCGCCAGCAAAGAATAAAATTGGAGGGACAGGTTCGCACGGTCCGGGTAATGGGCACGACAGATCGCATTGGTGACCCACAGATGAGTTAATACCCAGGTAGCTATATGATCCGCAGAAGTAAGGATCAGTTGACCATTTTGAGCGTAAAAGTGAATTTGGGTACGGAAGTGAGGCATCACCGGTGAATTGGCGCATAACGCGAGTTACACCTTCGGCAACTTCTTCATCACTAGCACTTTCCATTTGTGCAGCTTCAGGTCCAGATACATAAGCGCACAAAACGTGTTTGCTACCTTCAACTTCCTCAACTGCACTTAATCCTCTAGTCCAATCGCATCGGTTGTTTAGTTCATCAGGTGACCACGCGAACTTTATCCCTCCTTCATGCCAAACCCAAAATGGTCTCGTATAATCTAAGAAGATTTTATTGACTTGTCCATAACCGATGTTAGTTATTGCTTCCATTTTTTCGGCGGGTAAAGTGGGGCAGAATAATTTATCCGAGTGGTGTTTCAATACACCTAACGATACAGTGATTAGGACATAATCAGCACAAAACTCATCACCGTCACAGCATGTAATAACAGCCCTAGGTCCAGCAGCTCTTTGCGTAACAGCTCCCCATTTAATATTAGCAACAGGTTTAGCGTATTTCAAACTACAATCGGGCAATTCCCTTAAAAGCGGAGCTAAAACACCGATAAAGCCCAGTGGGACTTTAATCCTTCCACCTGGGATATGTATATAACTCCCGAAATTGTCAGCACTAACCCTACTCAAATCATCACCGCATCTCGCCCTTAGAGCATTGGTGAGTCCATAAAGTACCCGGGAGGCGTCGTAGCGTTGATCTTCGGAGAAATTTTTTAATTCCTGCTGTATTCGTATACTGAAAAAGTTCATCAAAGACCCGTGTTCCTTACCACAACCCATGCTAAATAATAATCCTGCTTCTTGCTCAATCTGTCGGAAGGTATGATAAGCTGTGATACTAACAGGCATATCCACAGCACGGCCATCGCTAGTGCAGAAAACTCCTCTCGTAGGATCGGGGCGTCGCACCGGCGGATTCAGCAATCCTTCTTGACAAGCCAAGTTAAAAACCGGATTTGCAGAACACCCTCCTTCTATGTATTGAGCTCCCATTTCCGCGATAACATCCCCTAGCCAGCAGGAGTGTATTCTCCCCCCGGGTCTACAAGAGAAAATCGATAAAGCTACTGGAAGCTAGAGGGCGTTCACGTACCGATCAGTCGCTTCCAAAATTGTGAAATTCGTTAGTCCGCATTGATTTAGACGCTGGGCTGCTGACAATCCTGCTATTCCCGCACCTATAATCACGATTGCCGGTTCTGGTTTGCAAGGGTCAATCATCGAGTCTGATATGGTACATACTTCCAGTGGAGGTGGAGAAGTGCACTGCTCCGCTTCCTTGAGGGTTTGGTCCAAGCGGAACGCACATGATTGTAAAGCGAGCACATTTCTTAAACTAATTTCAAATAAAATAGGAACTTAAACAAGTATTATTTGTTATTGAGTGATTGTTTCGCACAATCCAATGCATTTCTTATTTTGTTTGTTGGAAGTTTGGGTGCACGTAGATGAACTTACCTGCACAATTTCAAACATATAATATTCCTTCCCCACATATTGCTTGTAAATATATATCACTGTTAAATTTATAAGATATTATCATTTTGATTGATGCTGTCAATATAATAACTCGTGAATTTGTTACTGCACATCTCACTTGATCAATTGTAAACGGAAATAATGGACGATACAATTTATAATTTGAAGTTTTGAGGGGTCCTATTCTGCGTCAATCTTTCACACGTATTAAATTAATAGTTGTGACTGATAATTGTTGAAAGTGTTAATTGTTGACTTTAATAACTGCACATGTTAAATTTATAAGATACTACCATTTTGATTGATGCTGTCAATATAATAACTCGTGAATTTGTCATTGCACATCTTACTTGATCAATTGTAAACCCAAATAATGGATGATACAATTTATAAGTTGAAGTTTTGAGGGGTTCTGTGCAGTGTTTCTGCAGAAACCTTTCACACTTAATAAATTAATAGTTGTGACAGATAGTTGTTGAAAATGAATCATAACTTTATTAACTGCACATTTTATATAAATAGGTAAATGTAACATATTCACACAGTATGGCGAAACAATTGTTGCGATTTGCACAATATATATTTGAAAGTTTTTATCGTGTTTTATTTTCGATTTATCAGTGATTGTCATGCCTATTTCGTTTATTTACTTTTTCCGTTACGAAGCACGAGAAAGTATTGTGATCGTGATTTTTTCTTCAAAAAATTTTTTTTACGGAAATATCCGTTTTGGGGTCCCTAGATGCCATTTCAACAATTTCTGGATTTTTTTTTTGTGGCTGTTTGTGTGTCTGTCTGTGCGCGCTGTAGCTAAAAAACTAATAGAGCAATTGATATGAAACTTTGAACATCCGTCTTATTTGATAATCCGAAGAACTGAAAAGCTTTTGGTAAAATTTCGTACACCGGAAGTGGGTGTTTACCTTAACTGTTTTTTTAAATTTTTTGCCAATATTTTTTTAAATACGAAAAATATCACAAAAATATTTAAACAAATATTGAAGACTTCGAAGAAATTAACATCTTTTGCTTGAAAATATTTTTCATAAAATCATTGTTATTCGAGAAAAAAATTATTTATTTTTTGGTGATTTTTGGTTTCTAATTAGGAAACGGTAATAATTACATCAAATTTATATTAATAATAATTGTAGAGAATGCCAAAATAAACAACTTATTAGGAATAAATTTTTCCCCAAAATTTTTTTTTCAACATTTTACGATTTCGTAATTTTTTCCATTGTATTACTCGGGAAAAAATGCAAGTGAAAATGGTTGATCTCAGAAAGATCTAAAAAAAATCATGACGGTTCTTAATGACGGGAAAAGGCGTGCAAAGTAATTATTTTCGGAAAACAAAGTTTTGGTCATTTGATCATTTTCACCATTTTTTTCCATAGTATTACTCAGGAAAAATGCTTACAAAAATCTTGTGTGTGATGTGTGTTCAATTTGATATGATATGATTCCGAAAATTGGACTTTATTGCATTTACTTAAATGCAACTTACAGTGTTAAAATTATGACTCCGGTCAACATTTTTTAGCCATTTTCAGGTGGATATTTTTGGAAGCTTTGGTGAATTATATAAATAAAACCTAATACCCTAATCATTTCCTGCCTAAATATTTGTGATCCAATAAAATAATTGAAAACGCATTCAAGAATTGCACAAAGATTGACAGGATAAGAAGAAGCAAGAGGTAATTGTGACCATCACGCGAATCCGGCTCCCTAGAGAAGGTAGTCGACCACACCAACATCTTTTAGAGATATGACAACGGTAAATTTTGGGCGCCCCACCCTCGAAAATAACGGCCCTTTTAAGGGCCATAAAAACTAACTAATTCTAAAGATTCTTCTTTGTCAATGAATGAATGAATGAATGAAAGAATGCACGTATTTAAACACTGAAAGACCAAAGTCCTCTCATAATAGAATATTTAAAAATGTTAGCCAAGATTATCAGAAGACTAGGAACAAAATGTGTTATTTTTCACTTCAAAAATCGATCGAAATTTTTCTGTTCAGAATGTCTACCCTAAATTAATTTTGAAAACTTTTCACAATTTGTAGCAGGAGACCAGGGACGAAAAGAGTTGTTTTGCACTTAAAAAATCGATCGAAAATTTACTGTTCAGAATGTCTACCCTAAATTAATTTCGAAGAATTTTCGTAATTTGTAACAGGAGACCAGGAACGACAAGAGTTGTTTTGTACTTCAAAAATCGATCGAAAATTGACTGTTCAGAATGTGTACCCTAATTTAATTTCGAAAAATTTTCACGATTTGTATCACTAGTATAGGAACGAAAAGAGGTGTTTTACTCTTTAAAAATGGATCGAAAATTTACTGTTCAGAATGTGTACCCTAATTTAATTTCGAAAAAATTTGACGATTTGTATCAGGAGTATAGAAACGAAAAGAGGTATTTAACTCTTTAAAAATCGATCGAAAATTTACTGTTCAGAATGTGTACCCTAATTTGATTTCGAAAAATTTTCTCGATTTGTATCAGGAGTATAGGAACGAAAAGAGGTCTTTAACTCTTGAAAAATCGATCGAAAATTTACAGTTCAGAATGTGTACCCTAATTTAATTTCGAAAAATTTTCACGATTTGTATCAGGAGTATAGGAACGAAAAGAGGTCTTTAACTCTTGAAAAATCGATCGAAAATTTACAGTTCAGAATGTGTACCCTAATTTAATTTCGAAAAATTTTCACGATTTGTATCAGGAGTATAGGAACGAAAAGAAGTCTTTTACTCTTAAAAAATCGATCGAAATTTTACTGTTCAGAATGTGTACCCTAATTTAATTTAGAAAATTTTTCACGATTTGTATCAGGAGTATAGGAACGAAAAGAGGTATTTTACTCTTTAAAAATCGATCGAAAATTTACTGTTCAAATGTCCATCCTAAATTAATTTCGAAAAATTTTCACGATTTGTATCAGGAGAATAGGAACGAAAAGAGGTCTTTAACTCTTGAAAAATCGATCGAAAATTTACAGTTCAGAATGTGTACCCTAATTTAATTTCGAAAAATTTTCACGATTTGTATCAGGAGTATAGGAACGAAAAGAGGTCTTTAACTCTTGAAAAATCGATCGAAAATTTACAGTTCAGAATGTGTACCCTAATTTAATTTCGAAAAATTTTCACGATTTGTATCAGGAGTATAGGAACGAAAAGAAGTCTTTTACTCTTAAAAAATCGATCGAAATTTTACTGTTCAGAATGTGTACCCTAATTTAATTTAGAAAATTTTTCACGATTTGTATCAGGAGTATAGGAACGAAAAGAGGTATTTTACTCTTTAAAAATCGATCGAAAATTTACTGTTCAAATGTCCATCCTAAATTAATTTCGAAAAATTTTCACGATTTGTATCAGGAGAATAGGAACGAAAAGAGGTCTTTAACTCTTGAAAAATCGATCGAAAATTTACAGTTCAGAATGTGTACCCTAATTTAATTTCGAAAAATTTTCACGATTTGTATCAGGAGTATAGGAACGAAAAGAAGTCTTTTACTCTTAAAAAATCGATCGAAATTTTACTGTTCAGAATGTGTACCCTAATTTAATTTAGAAAATTTTTCACGATTTGTATCAGGAGTATAGGAACGAAAAGAGGTATTTTACTCTTTAAAAATCGATCGAAAATTTACTGTTCAAATGTCCATCCTAAATTAATTTCGAAAAATTTTCACGATTTGTATCAGGAGAATAGGAACGAAAAGAGGTCTTTAACTCTTGAAAAATCGATCGAAAATTTACAGTTCAGAATGTGTACCCTAATTTAATTTCGAAAAATTTTCACGATTTGTATCAGGAGTATAGGAACGAAAAGAGGTCTTTAACTCTTGAAAAATCGATCGAAAATTTACAGTTCAGAATGTGTACCCTAATTTAATTTCGAAAAATTTTCACGATTTGTATCAGGAGTATAGGAACGAAAAGAAGTCTTTTACTCTTAAAAAATCGATCGAAATTTTACTGTTCAGAATGTGTACCCTAATTTAATTTAGAAAATTTTTCACGATTTGTATCAGGAGTATAGGAACGAAAAGAGGTATTTTACTCTTTAAAAATCGATCGAAAATTTACTGTTCAAATGTCCATCCTAAATTAATTTCGAAAAATTTTCACGATTTGTATCAGGAGAATAGGAACGAAAAGAGGTGTTTTACTCTTGAAAAATCGATCGAAAATTTACTGTTCAGAATGTGTACCCTAATTTGATTTCGAAAAATTTTCACGATTTGCATCAGGAGTATATGAACGAAAAGAGATGTTTTACTCTTTAAAAATCCATCGAAAATTTACTGTTCAAATGTCTACCCTAAATTAATTTCGAAAAATTTTCACGATTTGTATCAGGAGTATAGGAACGAAAAGAGGTATTTTACTCTTTAAAAATCGATCGAAAATTTACTGTTCAGAATGTGTACCCTAATTTAATTTCGAAAAATTTTCACGATTTGTATCAGGAGTATCGGAACAAAAAAAGAGATATTTTACTCTTTAAAAATCGATCGAAAATTTACTGTTCAGAATGTGTACCCTAATTTAATTTCGAAAAATTTTCTCGATTTGTATCAGGAGTATATGAACGAAAAGAGGTCTTTTACTCTTGAAAAATCGATCGAAAATTTACTGTTCAGAATGTGTACCCTAATTTAATTTCGAAAAATTTTCACGATTTGTATCAGGAGTATAGGAACGAAAAGAGGTCTTTAACTCTTGAAAAATCGATCGAAAATTTACTGTTCAGAATGTGTACCCTAATTTAATTTCGAAAAATTTTCACGATTTGTATCAGGAGTATAGGAACGAAAAGAAGTCTTTTACTCTTAAAAAATCGATCGAAATTTTACTGTTCAGAATGTGTACCCTAATTTAATTTCGAAAATTTTTCACGATTTGTATCAGGAGTATAGGAACGAAAAGAGGTGTTTTACTCTTTAAAAAACCATTGAAAATTTACCGTTCAGAATGTGTACCCTAATTTGATTTCGAAAAATTTTCACGATTTGTATCAGGAGTATAGGAACGAAAAGAGGTATTTTACTCTTTAAAAATCGATCGAAAATTTACTGTTCAGAATGTGTACCCTAATTTAATTTCGAAAAATTTTCACGATTTGTATCAGGAGTATCGGAACAAAAAAAGAGATATTTTACTCTTTAAAAATCGATCGAAAATTTACTGTTCAGAATGTGTACCCTAATTTAATTTCGAAAAATTTTCTCGATTTGTATCAGGAGTATATGAACGAAAAGAGGTCTTTTACTCTTGAAAAATCGATCGAAAATTTACTGTTCAGAATGTGTACCCTAATTTAATTTCGAAAAATTTTCACGATTTGTATCAGGAGTATAGGAACGAAAAGAGGTCTTTAACTCTTGAAAAATCGATCGAAAATTTACTGTTCAGAATGTGTACCCTAATTTAATTTCGAAAAATTTTCACGATTTGTATCAGGAGTATAGGAACGAAAAGAAGTCTTTTACTCTTAAAAAATCGATCGAAATTTTACTGTTCAGAATGTGTACCCTAATTTAATTTCGAAAATTTTTCACGATTTGTATCAGGAGTATAGGAACGAAAAGAGGTGTTTTACTCTTTAAAAAACCATTGAAAATTTACCGTTCAGAATGTGTACCCTAATTTGATTTCGAAAAATTTTCACGATTTGTATCAGGAGTATAGGAACGAAAAGAGGTATTTTACTCTTTAAAAATCGATCGAAAATTTACTGTTCAGAATGTGTACCCTAATTTAATTTCGAAAAAGTTTCACGATTTGTAACAGGAGTATAGAAACGAAAAGAGGTTTTTAACTCTTTAAAAATCGATCGAAAATTTACTGTTCAGAATGTGTACCCTAATTTAATTTCGAAAAAGTTTCACGATTTGTAACAGGAGTATAGAAACGAAAAGAGGTTTTTAACTCTTTAAAAATCGATCGAAAATTTACTGTTCAGAATGTGTACCCTAATTTAATTTCGAAAAAGTTTCACGATTTGTATCAGGAGTATATGAACGAAAAGAGGTGTTTTACTCTTTAAAAAACCATTGAAAATTTACCGTTCAGAATGTGTACCCTAATTTGATTTCGAAAAATTTTCACGATTTGTATCAGGAGTATAGGAACGAAAAGAGGTATTTTACTCTTTAAAAATCGATCGAAAATTTACTGTTCAGAATGTGTACCCTAATTTAATTTCGAAAAAGTTTCACGATTTGTAACAGGAGTATAGAAACGAAAAGAGGTTTTTAACTCTTTAAAAATCGATCGAAAATTTACTGTTCAGAATGTGTACCCTAATTTAATTTCGAAAAATTTTCACGATTTGTATCAGGAGTATATGAACGAAAAGAGGTGTTTTACTCTTTAAAAAACCATTGAAAATTTACCGTTCAGAATGTGTACCCTAATTTGATTTCGAAAAATTTTCACGATTTGTATCAGGAGTATAGGAACGAAAAGAGGTATTTTGCTCTTTAAAAATCGATCGAAAATTTACTGTTCAAATGTCTACCCTAAATTAATTTCGAAAAATTTTCACGATTTGTATCAGGAGTATAGGAACGAAAAGAGGTATTTTACTCTTTAAAAATCGATCGAAAATTTACTGTTCAGAATGTGTACCCTAATTTAATTTCGAAAAAGTTTCACGATTTGTAACAGGAGTATAGAAACGAAAAGAGGTTTTTAACTCTTTAAAAATCGATCGAAAATTTACTGTTCAGAATGTGTACCCTAATTTAATTTCGAAAAAGTTTCACGATTTGTATCAGGAGTATATGAACGAAAAGAGGTGTTTTACTCTTTAAAAAACCATTGAAAATTTACCGTTCAGAATGTGTACCCTAATTTGATTTCGAAAAATTTTCACGATTTGTATCAGGAGTATAGGAACGAAAAGAGGTATTTTACTCTTTAAAAATCGATCGAAAATTTACTGTTCAGAATGTGTACCCTAATTTAATTTCGAAAAAGTTTCACGATTTGTAACAGGAGTATAGAAACGAAAAGAGGTTTTTAACTCTTTAAAAATCGATCGAAAATTTACTGTTCAGAATGTGTACCCTAATTTAATTTCGAAAAAGTTTCACGATTTGTAACAGGAGTATAGAAACGAAAAGAGGTTTTTAACTCTTTAAAAATCGATCGAAAATTTACTGTTCAGAATGTGTACCCTAATTTAATTTCGAAAAAGTTTCACGATTTGTAACAGGAGTATAGAAACGAAAAGAGGTTTTTAACTCTTTAAAAATCGATCGAAAATTTACTGTTCAGAATGTGTACCCTAATTTAATTTCGAAAAAGTTTCACGATTTGTAACAGGAGTATAGAAACGAAAAGAGGTTTTTAACTCTTTAAAAATCGATCGAAAATTTACTGTTCAGAATGTGTACCCTAATTTAATTTCGAAAAAGTTTCACGATTTGTATCAGGAGTATATGAACCCAAAGAGAGTTGTTTTACTCTTTAAAAAACCATTGAAAATTTACCGTTCAGAATGTGTACCCTAATTTGATTTCGAAAAATTTTCACGATTTGTATCAGGAGGTGGCAAAAGCACCACAACAGCATTATATGATACAATCAAATATGTGCTACACCACCTTGATGAAAACAGAAAGGTTGCTGGTATATTCTACGACTACAAAAAAGCATTCGACACGGTAGATCATAAATTATTAATCAGAAAACTTAGAAACTACGGCCTCTCAAACCCTTTGCTATCATGGTTCGAAAGTTACCTTAACAACCGAACCCAATATGTAGAAATTAAACAAGACAATGAACAATTAAAACAAATAGCCTATACATCAACAATAAAACCAGTACAAATCGGATTACCACAGGGAGGAATATTATCTCCGTTGCTATTTATCATTTACAGTAATGACCTACACAATAATTGTTCTTTAGGGCCCAATGCTCACCTAACACAATATGCTGACGATACAGCAATTATAATCCAAAGTAATAATTTCGAAAATAACATAAAGTATAGCAATTCAATAACTAAAAAAATGGAGGACTGGAGTACGAAAAGCAACTTATATTTAAACACTAATAAATCAGCCATAATAGAATTTTCCATGCAAAGCGGAAACGCGACAACTAAGAATCGTAGCATGTTGGTACGGGGGTCAAAAGGAACAATACCGGTAATCGATGAATTAAGATATCTAGGAATCTACATTGACAAACACTTAACATGGGAGAGACATATACAACATGTAGAAAATAAACTAAATTCAGGACACTATGCCCTCCGTAATCTAATTAGGTGCGTAAACCAATCTACACTGTTAACATTCTACAATTCAAATATTAAAACACATCTCGAATACGGAATAATAATATGGGGAAACTCGGTGCACTCATCCAGACTTTTCACCATTCAAAAAAAAATTGTAAGGCTAATTGCAAGCGCACCGTGGGGCGACCACTGCAAGCCACATTTTAAAAAATACAAAATAATGACAATTTGGTCATTATACCTATACAATGTTGCTATGTATATGTGTGATAACAACACAGAATACAGAACGAACAAAGATATAAGCCATAGACAAACTCGAAACGCCTCCTCCCTAACAATACCCAAACACAGAACGACATTATATGAGAGGGGAATAAGCTACATGGGAATAAGAATTTTCAATAAACTGCTTCCCCTAATAGAAGCATACAAAAATCAAAAACACTTAAAAAGATTCTTGAAGGATTATTTCCTAAACAACCCATATTATTCTACAGAAGAATTTTTCAAAGACCAATGATCACATATAATGTCAAAACATTAGATAGGGTATACCAAATTATAACTAGTTTTAAGTTAGCCTCATTGTAATAGTATAATTTTATAATTTTATCATCGACGTTTATATATACATAACATGTGAATGTATTAGTAATAATCTAGTATTAGGATAATATAATGTAAACTCTAGTTTTAGAAAACAGCAACCGACCATGTAATATTCTTAATGAATCAATCTACTTGTAAATAATAATAATAATAATAATAATAATAATAGGAACGAAAAGAGGTATTTTGCTCTTTAAAAATCGATCGAAAATTTACTGTTCAAATGTCTACCCTAAATTAATTTCGAAAAATTTTCACGATTTGTATCAGGAGTATAGGAACGAAAAGAGGTATTTTACTCTTTAAAAATCGATCGAAAATTTACTGTTCAGAATGTGTACCCTAATTTAATTTCGAAAAAGTTTCACGATTTGTAACAGGAGTATAGAAACGAAAAGAGGTTTTTAACTCTTTAAAAATCGATCGAAAATTTACTGTTCAGAATGTGTACCCTAATTTAATTTCGAAAAAGTTTCACGATTTGTATCAGGAGTATATGAACCCAAAGAGAGTTGTTTTACTCTTTAAAAAACCATTGAAAATTTACCGTTCAGAATGTGTACCCTAATTTGATTTCGAAAAATTTTCACGATTTGTATCAGGAGTATAGGAACGAAAAGAGGTATTTTGCTCTTTAAAAATCGATCGAAAATTTACTGTTCAAATGTCTACCCTAAATTAATTTCGAAAAATTTTCACGATTTGTATCAGGAGTATAGGAACGAAAAGAGGTATTTTACTCTTTAAAAATCGATCGAAAATTTACTGTTCAGAATGTGTACCCTAATTTAATTTCGAAAAAGTTTCACGATTTGTAACAGGAGTATAGAAACGAAAAGAGGTTTTTAACTCTTTAAAAATCGATCGAAAATTTACTGTTCAGAATGTGTACCCTAATTTAATTTCGAAAAAGTTTCACGATTTGTAACAGGAGTATAGAAACGAAAAGAGGTTTTTTACTCTTTAAAAATCGATCGAAAATTTACTGTTCAGAATGTGTACCCTAATTTAATTTCGAAAAAGTTTCACGATTTGTAACAGGAGTATAGAAACGAAAAGAGGTTTTTAACTCTTTAAAAATCGATCGAAAATTTACTGTTCAGAATGTGTACCCTAATTTAATTTCGAAAAAGTTTCACGATTTGTATCAGGAGTATATGAACCCAAAGAGAGTTGTTTTACTCTTTAAAAAACCATTGAAAATTTACCGTTCGGAATGTGTACCCTAATTTGATTTCGAAAAATTTTCACGATTTGTATCAGGAGTATAGGAACGAAAAGAGGTATTTTACTCTTTAAAAATCGATCGAAAATTTACTGTTCAGAATGTGTACCCTAATTTAATTTCGAAAAAGTTTCACGATTTGTAACAGGAGTATAGAAACGAAAAGAGGTTTTTAACTCTTTAAAAATCGATCGAAAATTTACTGTTCAGAATGTGTACCCTAATTTAATTTCGAAAAAGTTTCACGATTTGTAACAGGAGTATAGAAACGAAAAGAGGTTTTTAACTCTTTAAAAATCGATCGAAAATTTACTGTTCAGAATGTGTACCCTAATTTAATTTCGAAAAAGTTTCACGATTTGTAACAGGAGTATAGAAACGAAAAGAGGTTTTTAACTCTTTAAAAATCGATCGAAAATTTACTGTTCAGAATGTGTACCCTAATTTAATTTCGAAAAAGTTTCACGATTTGTAACAGGAGTATAGAAACGAAAAGAGGTTTTTAACTCTTTAAAAATCGATCGAAAATTTACTGTTCAGAATGTGTACCCTAATTTAATTTCGAAAAAGTTTCACGATTTGTATCAGGAGTATATGAACCCAAAGAGAGTTGTTTTACTCTTTAAAAAACCATTGAAAATTTACCGTTCGGAATGTGTACCCTAATTTGATTTCGAAAAATTTTCACGATTTGTATCAGGAGTATAGGAACGAAAAGAGGTATTTTACTCTTTAAAAATCGATCGAAAATTTACTGTTCAGAATGTGTACCCTAATTTAATTTCGAAAAAGTTTCACGATTTGTAACAGGAGTATAGAAACGAAAAGAGGTTTTTAACTCTTTAAAAATCGATCGAAAATTTACTGTTCAGAATGTGTACCCTAATTTAATTTCGAAAAAGTTTCACGATTTGTAACAGGAGTATAGAAACGAAAAGAGGTTTTTAACTCTTTAAAAATCGATCGAAAATTTACTGTTCAGAATGTGTACCCTAATTTAATTTCGAAAAATTTTCACAATTTGTATCAGGAGTATATGAACGAAAAGAGGTGTTTTACTCTTTAAAAAACCATTGAAAATTTACCGTTCAGAATGTGTACCCTAATTTGATTTCGAAAAATTTTCACGATTTGTATCAGGAGTATAGGAACGAAAAGAGGTGTTTTACTCTTTAAAAATCGATCGAAAATTCACTGTTCAGAATGTGCACCCTAATTTAATTTCGAAAAATTTTCACGATTTGTATCAGGAGTATAGGAACGAGAAAAGGTGTTTTACTCTTTAAAAAACGATTGAAAATTTACTGTTCAGAATGTCTACCCTAAATTAATTTCGAAAAATTTTCACGATTTGTATCAGGAGGATAGGAACGAAAAGAGGTGTTTTACTCTTTAAAAAACGATTGAAAATTTACTGTTCAGAATGTCTACCCTAAATTAATTTCGAAAAATGTTCACGATTTGTATCAGGAGTATAGAAACGAAAAGAGGTATTTTACTTTTTAGAAATCGATTGAAAATTTACTGTTCAGAATGTGTACCCTAATTTAATTTCGAAAAATTTTCACGATTTGTATCAGGAGTATATGAACGAAAAGAGGTGTTTTACTCTTTAAAAAACCATTGAAAATTTACCGTTCAGAATGTGTACCCTAATTTGATTTCGAAAAATTTTCACGATTTGTATCAGGAGTATAGGAACGAAAAGAGGTATTTTACTCTTTAAAAATCGATCGAAAATTTACTGTTCAGAATGTGTACCCTAATTTAATTTCGAAAAATTTTCACGATTTGTATCAGGAGTATATGAACGAAAAGAGGTGTTTTACTCTTTAAAAATCGATCGAAAATTTACTGTTCAGAATGTGTACCCTAATTTAATTTCGAAAAATTTTCACGATTTGTATCAGGAGTATAGGAACGAAAAGAGGTATTTTGCTCTTTAAAAATCGATTGAAAATTTACGGTTCAGAATGTGTACCCTAATTTAATTTCGAAAAATTTTCACGATTTGTATCAGGAGTATAGGAACGAAAAAAGGTTCAAATGTCTACCCTAAATTAATTTCGAAAAAATTTCACGATTTGTATCAGGAGTATAGGAACGAAAAGAGGTATTTTACTCTTCAAAAATCGATTGAAAATTTACTGTTCAAATGTCTACCCTAAATTAATTTCGAAAATTTTCATGATTTGGATCAGGAGTATAGAAACGAAAAGATGTGTTTTACTCTTTAAAAATCGATCGAAAATTTATTGTTCAAATGTCTACCCTAAATTAATTTCGAAAAATTTTCACGATGTGTATCAGGAGTATAGGAACGCAAAGAGGTATTTTACTTTTCAAAAATCGATTGAAAATTTACTGTTCAAATGTCTACCCTAAATTAATTTAGAAAAATTTTCAAGATTTGTATCAGGAGTATAGAAACGAAAAGAGGTATTTTACTCTTCAAAAATCGATCGAAAATTGACCGTTCAAAATGTGTACCCTAATTTAATTTCGAAAAATTTTCATGATTTGTATCAGGAGTTTAGGAACGAAGAGAGGTATTTTACTCTTTAGAAATCGATTGAAAATTTACTGTTCAGAATGTGTACTCCAATTTAATTTCGAAAATTTTTCACGATTTGTATCAGGAGAATAGGAACGAAAAGAGGTATTTTACTCTTCAAAAATCGATCGAAAATTTACTGTTCAGAATGTCTATCCTAAATTAGTTTGGAAGAATTTTCGTAATTTGTAACAGGAGACCAGGAACGTAAAGAGTTTTTTTGCACTTCAAAAATCGATCGAAAATGTACTGTTCAGAATGTGTACCCTAAATTAATTTCGAAGAATTTTCACAATTTGTAACAGGAGACAAGGAACGAAAAGAATTGTTTGGCACCACAAAAATCGATTGAAAATTTACTGTTCAGAATGTGTACCCTAAATTAATTTTGAAGAATTTTCACGATTTGTAACAGGAGACCAGGAACGAAAAGAGTTGTTTTGCACTTCAAAAATCGATCGGAAATGTTCTGTTCAGAATGTCTACCCTGAATTAATTTCGAAAAAATTTTACGATTTGTAACAGGATACCAGGAACGAAAAGAATTGTTTTGCACTTAAAAAATCGGTCGGAAATGTACTGTTCAGAATGTCAATCTTGAATTAATTTCGAAAAATTTTCACGATTTGTATCAGGAGTATAGGAACGAAAAGAAGTATTTTACTCTTCAAAAATCGATCGAAAATTTACTGTTCAGAATGTCTACCCTAAATTAATTTCGAAGAATTTTCGTAATTTGTAACAGGAGACCAGGAACGAAAAGAGTTGTTTTGGACTTCAAAAATCGATCGAAAATGTACTGTTCAGAATGTGTACCCTAAACCAATTTCGAAGAATTTTCACGATTTGTAACAGGAGACCAGGAACGAAAAAAGTTTTTTTGCACTTCAAAAATCGATCGAAAATGTACTGTTCAGAATGTGTACCCTAAATTAATTTCGAAGAATTTTCACAATTTGTAACGGGAGACTAGGAACGAAAAGAGTTGTTTTGCACCACAAAAATCGATCGAAAATTTACTGTTCAGAATGTGCACCCTAAATTAATTTTGAAGAATTTTCACGATTTGTAACAGGAGACCAGGAACGAAAAGAGTTGTTTTTCAGTGCAAAAATTGTTCGAAAATTTACTGTTCATAATTTCCTCTTTTCGTCTGTGATACCAAATCGTAAAATTTGATTAAATTTTTTTAAAGAATTAGGCAGAGAATATGAAGACCAAAATTCCTCTTTTCGTTCCTGTGATTCTGATACCAAATCGTAAAATTTGATGAATTTTTTTAAAGAATTTTGCAGAGAATATGTAGACCAAAATTCCTCTTTGCGTTCCTGTGATCCTGGTGATATTCAGATTTTTACCATGTTGATATTTTTCCCAATTGCATCATATCTTTATTAATACTTTAATTTTTACAATAGTGTGTACCTAAATTAATGGTATTGTTAGCCAATCGACACAGGCCTTTCTGCCCAGATTCATCAGTTTTGTCGCGTTAGTTAGTCTGTGGTTGATTAATGATATGATGATATGAAATCGAATGTTGTGAATGGTGGGGTTTTAATTTTAGCGTTATTATGTCCATTTCATATTTTATGATTGGGATGCCATATAGGTGAATAAATAATAATAAATACAATGTAGAACATACTCTTTATTTATTATTTATTAAATTAAATGTTACAGTATATAATAAACATAAGAGTTACCATAAAATACCTACATATCGACTTCTTTGTCTAATTTCCGATGATCCCTAATCTCAAAACAAGTTTCTTTTGGCCTTATTACATAATCGATTTCATTAGTCGAATTATATTTATATTGCAGCAATATACCCTCCGCTTGACCCTTAATTTCCTTCCATGCATTATCTATATCACTTTCTGTAATGGTGTTGCAATTAATTGAAACGCGTATAACCTTCTGTTTCTTATATGTATAGCCAATAACATATATATTCTTCCTGCTCGTTAATTTGTCAAGAAGAATTTTAGTGAGACAATCACCCCCTTTAATCCTAAAACATACTAGCGCTAGATTAATACAGCTAAGCTCGAATTTTGAGTCTTTTTCGATGAGACTTGCTAGGTATTTAGCCATGGAAATTTGATGACGGATGTATCTTTGAATACCGTTTACACCGTACGAGCGAAGCACGAACCAGATTTTTAAGGCTCTGAATCTTCTTCCTAAAGGTATTTGCCAATGAAGGTAATCAGGCGCGGTATCCTTGTGTTGAAGGTACGGACGTTCCACTGTAAACGCGTTCATTAAAGTTTCTGAATTTTTCACCCATAAAACTGAACAGTCAAAGTTCACCAATAAAAACTTGTGAGGATTAAAGTTAAACGATTCTGCATAATGTAGACCATTTTTAAGATGCCTAAATTCTGGACACGCGAATGCAGCTCCCGCATACGCAGCATCCACATGAAGCCAGACGTCAGCTTCCTCGCATATTGGACCAAGTTGCTCTAAATCGTCAAATGCGCACGTTCCGGTTGTTCCTAGTGTTGATACCGTATAACAGGGAAATAATCCTTCATGAATATCTTCTTTGATGGCTTTGATAAGCTGAATCGGATCTAGTCGGCCTTCTTCATCACTTGGAAGTAAGCGCATAGGCATGGATCCTAGTAAGCCTGCTTTTTCTATAGATGAGTTTGATTGGTCAGAGCTGTATCCACGTAGTTTTCCTTTAATTTCTGATTCGGTCAGTTCTGGATGGAGTTTCTGGATTTTTCGACAGGTTTTCTCCTTTGCTGCTAGTAGACACACTAATGTTGCCTCACTTGCTGTTCCCTGCAAAAGTGTTAAAATGTATATTTCGTTAAGAAAAATTTGGTTTTCAAAGAAACTTAAATGTTCTTGTATTCATGGTAAAGATGCAAGTAAGCACAATCTAAATATATATACAAACATCTTTATTAAAGAACAGTTACATACAGAATAAATATACATATAATACTCATTTACAATGTAATGACAGTTCTTTATTAGGCTATCCAATCTAAATATTATACTATGTTTTTGTGTTAATAGAGTTATCCAACGACAGCTGTTGGCAGTTACCTAACAGCGACGATTAAATATTTTAACGTTGTGGTATGTTCCCTTGTTGAGTAGTCTATTCACGAACATGCAAGGAAACTGCGACAATTTAACAATAATTGTAAACCTTCTCGTTCAGGTGTATTTGTATTATCTTAAAAGACTTGGAGTCAGTATCAAATACTTATAGGTTGCTATTTGTAGATTTGTAGGATTCATCAATAAGCGCCATGGTAAAGTCTCTTTGTTTTCAATATGTGTTACTAATGGTGACTTTGTATTCTTAAGGCTTGCTGGCAGTAGCGGCTCGTGAAAAATTTTGATGGTAGAGCCACTTAGCATACACAATATATCTCATCGCCTCCTTTTTGAGGAAAGAAAAATCGACCATTAAAAATGTTTACTTGTTGCAGAAGCACCAAAAGAATTAAATAAAGACGAAAAATAGCCCGCATTTAATCTCTAACATCGTTCTTCGTCCACGAAAATCAATTAAACGACGAATTGTATTTTGTAACATTACCTCCTTTTTAAGTGCCAAACAAGACATTTTCAAGTGCCAAGATTGACAATGACATTTTACAACTGCCAAAAATTATCATTTTTGAATGGTTCAAAATATTACCATTGTCAACTGTGAAAAACAACAATTTTCATGTGTCAAAAATGAAAAATTTTAATTGCCAAATTTCGCAATTTTCAACTGTTAAAAAAGGTAATTACCAACAGTCTAAAATGAACATTTTTGAGTGCTAAAAAAACAACTACAAACTGATCATTTTCAAGTGCCAAAAATGACATATTCAAGTACCAAAATTGACAATTTTCAAATACAAAAAATGACATTTTCTAACTGACAAAAACGATCATTTCAACTGTCAAAAATAATCATTTTAAAGTGCCAAAAATGACAATTTTTAACTGCCACAAATTCCCATTTTCAAGTGTCAAAAGAACAGTTTTCAATTGTCCAAAAATGACCATTTTTAACTGTGCAAAATAACCATTTTCATGTGCAAAAAAATCAAAACTCACAATTTTCAAGCCCCAAAAATGGCATTTTCCATGTGTCAAAAACAATAGTTTTCAACTTACAAAAATTCTCATTTTTGAGTGCTATAAATGACAATTTTCAAGGTTCAAAAATGACTATTTTTCAGCTGTTAAAAAGACAATTTTTAAGTGTCAAAAATGACAATTTGTATCCGTGCAAAGTGCCGAAAAAGACATTTTCAGAAGCTCAAACGTGACAATCGTTAAGTGCCAAAAAAGACATGTTAAAGTGCCAGAATTGACGACATTTTCTAACTGACAAAAATTATCATTTTCGAATGCCTTAAATGGTTCAAATATTACCATTGTCAACTGATAAACACGACAGTTTTCAGGTGCCAAAATGAAAATTTTTAAATACCAAACGTCACAATTATTAACTGTTAAAAAGCGCAATTACCAACAATCTAAAATGAACGTTTTTAGGTGTCTAAAAGGCATTTTTTAACTGTACAAACCGACCATTTTCAAGTGCCAAAAAATACATTTTCAAGTACCAAAGTTGACAATTTTCAAGTGCAAATAATGACATTTTCCAACTATCAAAAACGATCATTTCAACTTTAAAAAATTATCATTTTCGAGTGCCATAAATTAAATTTTTTAAGTTTCAAAAGCGACCATTTTTAACTATGCAAAATAACCATTTTCATGTGCAAAAAAAGTCAAAATTCACAATTTTCAAGGGCCAAAAATGACATTTTCCAAGCGTCAAGAACGATAGTTTTAAACTGTCAAAAATTATCATTTACGAGTGCCATAAATGACAATTTTCATGGTTCAAAAATGACCATTTTCAACTGTCATAAAAGACAACTTTCAAGTGTCAAGAATGACAATTTTCAACTGTACAAAGTGCCAAAAAAGACATTTTCAAGTGCCAAACTTGACAATCATCAAGTGCAAAAAAATACATTTTCAAGTGCCAAAATTGACAATCTTCAAGTGCCCAAAAATGACATTTTACAACTGTCAAAATTTATCATTTTCAAATGCCATAAATGGTTAAAAAATTACCATTGTTAACTGCCAAAAACGACAATTTTCAAGTGCCAAAAATGAAAAATTTAATTGCCAAATGTCGCAATTTTTAACTGTTAAAAAAGACAATTACCAAAAGTGTAAAATGGACATTTTTAAGTGTCAAAAAGGCAATTTTCAATTGTGCAAACCGACCATTTTCAAGTGCCGAAAAAGACATTTTCAAGTACCAAAAGTGACAATTTTAAGTGCAAAACATAACATTTTCCAACTGTCAAAAACGATCATTGCAATTGTCAAAAATTATCATTTTCGAGTGCCATAAATTAAAATTTTCAAGGTTGAAAAATGACCAGTCTCAACTGTCAAAAACGACAATTTTCAAGTGCCAAAAGTGACAATTTTTAACTGCCAAAAAATGGCAATTTTCAGCTGCCAACAAATACAATTACCATCTATCTAAAATGTCCATTTTCAAGTGTCAAAAAAACAGTTTCCAAATGTCAAAAATTACCATTTACAACTGTGCAAAATAACCATTTTCATGCGCAGAAAAGTATATTTTCCAAGTGTCAAAAACGAGTTTTTAACTAACAAAAATTATCACTTTCGAGTGCCATAAATGACACTTCTCAATGTTAAAAAATAACCATTTTCAACTGTCATAAAAGACAACTTTCAAGTGCCAAAAATGACAATTTTCAACTATGCAAAGCGCCGAAAAAGATATTTTTTAGAGCTAAAATTGACAATCTTCAAGTGCCCTCTATACTACATGAGCAAAAAGGCGTATTCGGTAATGAACTAATTTCATTCATCGTGATGGCGCGGAAATACGACTGACAAGTGCACGTCGTCGTCGTGCGCATGAGCGGAGCCAGAAATTATTTTATTCCTAATGCAGTTCCTGAACGGAAAAATTTCTTGCCGACCTCGAAATTAGAGGTAGTGCCATGGCTCCTTGGCTCTACATAACGAGCCGCCCCTGCTTGCTGGAGACAGGAATCAAAACTTATTTTTTTAAAGATCCTTAAATTGTTGACTGTGTGTGTCTAAAATCAAATGTAGCTCGTGACAGCGCCAATTGTTTTATGCAGGGCCTTCTCTGTGAATAATAACTCCTGAATGGAGTATACAATGAGATCAAATAGTGGAAAATTGTTGACAGCCCTCAAATAATAAGGTAACTATCATAAGTACAGTGGTGGCACTAAGAATAGGAATTTGAGGATGGAAAAACCTGGAATTAAAAAAGAAACATCTAAAGAATTAATCTTGAATTTATGATTTGTATTATAATAAATGCTTAAAATGCAAATTCTTGCCTTCATAACAAACATTTGAAACAAGGAATTTAGGTTTTTAGTTACAATTTTATAATTTTATAAAATTCTAAAATATACTCAAAAAATTGATTACAATCTGTAATTCACTTTGTTACAAACCGTTTTCAGAGGTTACATTAAATAACGGTTATTAAATAACTGTTTAAATAACCTGTTATATTTTAGTAACGGTAACTGTTATAACCGTTTATCTCATCACTAGTTTCTAGACGAATTTATTGCTATCGTTAGATATTAAATGTTAAATATTTCACAGAAAACTGTTAGCGAACAGAACATACTCATAGTTTAAGTAGAGTGTAATCAATGTATCAACTAAAAGCTTTACCTTCTAAATGTGACTATATTGTATTATATTATGGTACACCATTAATTTTTATCAAATATAACTTTTTTGCGAATTTCTCATTAAACAATGTACCAAATAATTCAGCTTAAAGAATATTAAAAATAATATAAGTAGACCGATACTATAAAATAATTAGAGAAGTCAATATTATTATTATTTTTTATTTCGAATTCTACGTGTATAAAAATTACTCATTAATCGTAAATTTACTTGCAGACTTACACTAATATCCACTTTCTCCATAGTCACCTCTTTAGCTTATACTATTATTTTTTGTTAAAAAACCCATAACTTTCATATTCGGACATTAGAGACGGTTTTTGTGTAAGGCTCTCTAATCCATTGATATAAGCTACCGCCGCGTTATGCAATTCGACAAAAAAATCCTCACCTTAATCACACCGCCTCCGGGGCCTTCCGAACAATTTAAAAATTCTTTTGGTAAATCCAGTAGTTTTCCCAACCAGTCCATCATGACTATCTCCAATTCGGTGACTGCTGGTCCGGTAATCTGCATAATAATTAATCCATTAGAAAGTGAAACAATTTAGGGGATTAACTAAACTACTTAATACAAGTTTATGTAATAGGAATTGTATAAATAAGGACCTTACGATTACTTACAGATCTGCATGTTTTATCAAAAGCGCCAGGAAAAAATATTTTGGTTAGTGTATTATTTTAGTTACAACATAAAAACCTTTGATAAATTGAGAATAAGGGTAGTTCAAATTTAAATATATTTAATTTTTTAGCGACACGAAATTGTTTATTTTTGTGGAAAAAGTAATCATATCTCTCTAGACAGTTGTCAAATTATTTCTCCCTCAGTACCTGTTTGGTTGTTCACCAGTCAAATAGAACGTGCAATCTCCAAATTCTCCACTCAAGATGATGCTTGAAGATGGGGATTTTGCGTCTGCTCAACTTTTTCTCGAGAGACGAATGACTCTTTTTACCGAGGTTCGTATACTATTTATTCACAGCCGTATTATTAGAGTTTATTATAATTTTTTTTTGTGGCATAGGAAGCTAGTCCAATCGGCCAGAGGTACCATTTAACTATGTGTATTGATTTCTATATATTTATTTATATATAATCATTATTTATTGTATAATAAATGGGGGGGGGGGGGCATAAACTGGACAACCATCGACCCGAACGGCCATTTCTTCATTCCGAAATTAGTATTTTAATTGTAATTGACGTATACATCCACAAATTGTGGCTAAGTATTTATTAAATAAACCAAGGCCCTTGAGCAGAAACTGTACTCGCTAGGCCACCGCGGCCCCATTATAAAAATTGTAATATAAATTACTGAAGCCACACACTTGATTGAGAGTGTGCATGCGATTTGGCTTGACTGAAACTGTTTGGCTTCTGTTGCACAAATGGCAGCGCCCCAGGCTAGCAATCTGGAGGTTGCAGGTTCGATTCCTGTCGGAGGCTGGTTACACCTTTAATCCAATGTATACGATTCAGTTCGAAATATTCGTATTTGAAAATTAAATTATTCAAAATTAATGGTTTTTGTTCACTTTCAAACTGGGCTTCGACCCGGAACTGAACCGAAAACAGGAAAAACTGTCATTCTTGCCGGAACGAACTGGAATTGAACCGAAAAAAAAATTTCCTGTTTATTTCGGTACGGTACATGTTAGGGTCGTTTTTTAAAAGCAATAGAAGTAATTATAAAAATATTTGCTATGATATAAGAATAATTAGATGTAATTTTTATCTTTTTTAAACATAAGTAAGTAAATTTAAAAATCCTGAGTAGATATTTTATATGCCAAAGTTGGATGTTTTTTGCCCAAAAACGTGTTTTTTTGTTGGGGGGTTGAATTGTTCGGAAAGGGATCATTCCAATCTGAGTTTACTCCTTTAAAGTAGCGTCAAAATGGCATTTTTTCCCGAAAGAATCATCAAATTTGGTTGAAAAGTCACTGAGTTATGTGCGAAAAATCTCAAAATGCACTTTTTTTCAAACACCCATAACTTGGTGCCAAATCGTCGTAGGAACTTCGTTATTTGAGTTTGAATTGATCAAATTTTAATGTGTTTACGGTCGATCGAGTCCACAAAATTTTTCCAACTCCGTAGACATCGTCAAAGTTGGACATGGTTTCCTTAAAAAACATTTCTTTTTCACAGGGGTGCTAGAGGGGAGCGGAAGGGGTCACGCTTAAGTTCGCATGCCTGACTTTAAAAAAGACACTTTAATGTTTTTCACCCTCAAAGATTCATCAAAATCGATTGAAAATACGCGGAGTTATGGCGGTTTGAAAATGGTCAAAATTTCATGAATTTCAAGTGTTTCATTTTTTTTCCTTCAGTATATTATACAGGGTGTTACGAATTGGATGCATTAGTATTGTTATCTCGGTAACTATAAGAGATAGAGAGTTGGTTAAATTAAGGCAGTTAAGTTGCGTAGTTTAATTCAAAAATTTGTTAAATTTAAAATATTCTGACTACTTACGGAGATTTCGGTTTTTATTCTTTTACGACTTTATTACTGATTAATTTGGAAAAACCAAGAGCACAAAACTCTTTTGTAAGCTCTTCCAGAAAATATATTTTTTTAAATACGTTTCGTTATTTAGAAAAAAAAGTTATTTTTTTTAAACTTGGAAATTAATTTTTTAATAGCTTTTCACCTCCCAAAACTAATGATGTGTCACACATGTCACAAAATTGTTTGCTATAGGAGTTATTTAAAGCTTTTTAAA
Organism: Ocypus olens; assembly: GCA_910593695.2. Classification (NCBI taxonomy): domain Eukaryota; kingdom Metazoa; phylum Arthropoda; class Insecta; order Coleoptera; family Staphylinidae; genus Ocypus; species Ocypus olens. The sequence continues at coordinate 21,294,222 of OU343048.1, forward strand.
AATTGAAGAGTAGGAATTGACTAAAGTATCACAAATAAAAGAATAAAATATTGTAAATCAATCACTCACAACTGAACCGAAAACCGAAAAAAAGGAATATTTGGCGGAACGAAAACCGGAACCGAACCGATATATTTTTTAATTAAACCGGAACGAAAACCTGAACGGAAAAGATTACGGTTCAAAGCCCTGCTTTTAACCATAATGCGACATGCATCGATATTTTTATTGTTGTTTACGAATTGAACAATTACTGATTTATTTAGGTTTATTATTGGTTGTTGCTTACACCAATTCTCCATTTTGTTTATTGAAATTTGTGTATTTTTTGCAGCTTTGAGTTAAAATGATTATGTCCTCAGCATATTGAATTATAATATTAAACTAATATATCTAATATCTAATTCACACATTGTATTTGTTAGATCATTTGGGTAAATTAAAAATAGTAAAGTTGGGGGAATTCCTGACTCACACTCGGACCGGAACCGAGCATTTATTTCTTGTGCAGTTTCTTCACTTAATTCTATTTCAGAAAAAGAGGTCATAACGTGTATATAAGATTTCTTCTAACTCTTCAGGTTAAGGAGATAGCCTATAAAAACATCGAATTTGGGCCACACGGCACAGGAAATAATAGCGACGACCGTTTCAGGAACTTTTTTCGGAAAATATGCATTTTCAGTTAAAATGTTCTCTAAAAAAGTTACAGGATTTGTATGACCTTGAATAACAGTGTGAAGGTCACGTAAAGAACACTGACCTTAATGTTTATTCAAACATTAGAGCGCGCAAAATCGTGACCGTATATGCAAATTGAATATGTTTGTATTAGTTTTCGCGTTTTTGAATGGTTTTTTGCATTTTTAGCGAAAACTATGCATTTCGGGCAAAAAATGCTTCTATTAAGAGTTGTAGAGCGGAACATTTTCAATCGATATGGGTCATATCAATTTTCATACAATTTCCTGTTTTTCCGCTAGAGGGCGTGGAAAATAAAGTATAGTGTAATTTATTAATAAAAAAAACCAAAAATACATATACGGTCATGAAGCCGGATGAGCTATAATACTATGAATGCTAGCAATGGATCAGATATTGTCAACTTATTCTACAACTTCTTCTCTTCTGTATGCACCACATCAACGGCTATACCTTAGTTACACTCTCGCTCCAATTAGTCTAGATAGTCATCTGACAGTTTCGATAGAAGAGGTAATCATTAGTCTCAAGCCATCTCACGCCCAAGGGCCTGATCAAGTGTCTAGTTACTTTCTCCAACTTATTCTCTAAATCTTTGCTACTTGGAATTATGCCGACTTATTTAGATTATCAAATAAAGCTTAAGCTTACAGTTTCATTTAAATATCTTTATTCACACCTGTTTCTTTTTATTTCACCTTACTAAGACGTGTAAGTAAATACATTTTTTATCTAATACACCGACGACCTAACATTAACAATCCACACCTACTTTTCCTCTCCATAATTCCATTAAAAATACCCTTCCTTTCAAAATTTTTAACTAATCTAGAAATATTATTAACTTTACATATACGCCCCCGATTTCAATACAATTGTTACGAAAACCCTTAATTTTAGGTATTAACTGTTCAACATAATTTCCTATGTCAATTTCTTCTTTGTAAACGTATTATCGCAATAATAGTTTTTAATTATTAAATTAACATTAAACCTAATTTTACAAAATTTATATATAATAAACAATATCCTTTTGTAGTTTTTTCACTGATAATGAAGACGTTTAGTCTTCGAAACTAGTCTGGAGAAATAAATTCATTTACAATACTGGAGAGTATCATTTCGTCACCTTTCAATTTTGAATCTATTCGTTTTGACCTTAAAATAGATATTTTTGTTGAAATTTCGTTCGAAAAGAATTACGAAAACAATACTTTCTCGTACTTTGTACAGAGAAGTAAAATTATTATTTTTTTCATAGTTTTAAAAATAAATTGTTAGATATATCAACATTTTTAGACAAATTCAATTTTCATTCTGTTTACGCTGTAAAGTACATTTTTAATTTCTTTCGCCTTTCGAATTATTATTATCTTAATTTCTTTTTTTTCTAATTTTCCCATGTATTTTTAATTTCAGTTTAGTAAGTTTTAATCAGTTTTCAACTGGCAAACACTTTTTCTCTTTTAAGTTTTAAACGTATTTTATACAAATAAAATATGCTTTTTAGTTGATTCATTCTATTTTTTTTTAATTTTTATCGGTTTCACCATTGAGTAAGAAGTAAACTTACTTAAGTTACTTTTTACTCAATCATTTCACTTAAACTTCAAAAAACCTCACTTGTTTCAGATGCATTAAATACATTTTATAACGATGAAATATAGCGTGAAAATTTGAATATTCAACCTGTTCGTAACTCTGCAAAATTGAGTCTTACTAAGACTATAAACAAATAATTTATTGAATCAACTACTTTCCTGGCTTGAATATGCAATTTTTTTTGGAAACTGTGTGATGTTAACAAAGAAATTGTTTCAATTCAAAATGATTTCAATTTCTTTAATAAAATGAGAGTGAAGTTTATTTGATTTTGTTATACCGAACAGTGACAATCGCGATTAAAGGAGGTGGTAAAAAGGTATTCATAATTTTGATACATTGAAAATTTGTTAACAAAAAATCAATTTTTAGGTTGCGCCACTGGCAGCAAGGTGAATTTTTCACCAAATAATTGTTGAATCAATATTGAGTGATATTGAGAAGTTTCAAATAGATAGCAATTGTTTTTATATTTTTTAGAATCAACGAAATTATTAAAATTTTTCATAAATTTACAGCATGTTTGCATAAAATATCGCAAAAGCTACCCACGAAATATATTGTATTTTTTCAGAAAATCAATTTTGAACTAATATTAAGTGATTTTGAGAAGTTTTAAGTGGACAGTAATTGTTTTTATATTTTTTTACGTCAATAAAATTATTATAATTTTTCATATACATACACCATGTTTGCATCGAATATCGTAAAAGCTATTGACGGAATGTATTGTTATTTTTCACAAAATCAATTTTGAACTAATATTGAGTGATTATGAGAAGTTTTAAGTGGACAGTAATTGTTTTTATATTTTTTTCAAGTCAACAAAATTGTTATAATTTTTCATATACATACACCATGTTTGCATCGAATATCGTAAAAGCTATTGACGGAATGTATTGTTATTTTTCACAAAATCAATTTTGAACTAATATTGAGTGATTATGAGAAGTTTGAAGTGGATAGCAATTGTTTTTATATTTTTTTAGAATCAACGAAATTATTACAATTTTTCATAAATTTACACCATGTTTGCATAATGTATCGCAAAAGCTACGGACGGAATATATTGTATTTTTTCAGAAAATCAATTTTGAACTAATATTAAGCGATTTTGAGAAGTTTTAAGTGGACAGTAATTGTTTTTATATTTTTTTCACGTCAACAAAATAATTATAATTTTTCATATACATATACCATGTTTGCATCGAATATCGTGAAAGCTATCGACGGAAGGTATTGTAATTTTTCACAAAATCAATTTTGAACTAATATTTAGTGATTTTGAGAAGTTTCAAATGGATAGCAATTGTTTTTATATTTTTTTAGAATCAACGAAATTATTACAATTTTTCATAAAACACCATGTTTGCATAATATATCGCAAAAGCTACCGACGGAATTTATTATATTTTTTCAGAAAATGAATTTTGAACTAATATTAATTCCGCATTGACACCCGATTTCCATCTTGTATCCCTTGTGGTTAGCATACATTCATACTATCTAATCCGTGTCAAACAAATGGTAGTGGTAGATGACCAAGCAGTCGACGCCAAAAAAACAAAAAAAAAAACTAATATTAAGTGATGTTGGGAAGTTTTAAGTGGACAGTAATTGTTTTTAAATTTTTTTCACGTCAACAAAATTATTATAATTTTTCATATACATACACCATGTTTGCATCGAAAATCGTAAAAGCTATCGACGACGGAATGTATTGTAATTTTTCACAAAATCAATTTTGAACTAATATTGAGCGATTTTGAGAAGTTTTAAGTGGACAGTAATTGTTTTTAATTTTTTCAGGTCAACAAAATTATAACATTTTTTCATTAATGTACATGATATTTGCATGAAATATCGCTAAAGATATCGACGCAATGTATTGTAATTTTCCACAAAATCAATTTTGAACTAATATTAATTGATTTTGGAAAGGTTCAAGTGGATAGTAATATTTTTCACGCCAAGAAAAATATTAGAATTTTTTATAAATTTACTGCGTGTTTGCATGAAATATCCGATGGAAAATCAGTTAGCCAACATCCACTTTTCGAATGTCTGTTTTCTCTTTTACATCGTAAAAAATAAGTTAATAAAAATCAACGCGTGGGTCATTTTATTTATTTATTTGTTATTTCTATTGCTATTATATTACCCTGTTAATGGATTTTGATGTCTGTTGGAAAATAAAAGTATTATTATTATTATTATTTAAAAAGCCTTCGTGGGTCATTGTGTCCCGATAATGTTTCAAATAATATTATATTGGCTGTACGAATTAGCCAGTTCACTTTGTTTATCTTGTGATTTATTTAGGTTAATTGTTTTGATTGTGTGTACTGATAGTTTAAAAATGCGCAATTACAATAACCGAGGAATCGGTTTTGCAAGCGGATAAAAATTTGAACCACTTGCAAAGTTTTATTTACCTTCACCATGACAACGATCTGAACATTTTGAAATTATATACACAGTGGGAAAAAAACGGTACAAATTGGAAATATTCATATTCGCAATAATAATTAACGCATTAAATGCTGATTTGAAAAACATAATGTTTAAACTCTGTAGTTTACATAAATGACTAATTCCATTTTTGAAAAAAAAAATATCGACGATATTTCACATTAATGAATGCTCTGCAAAGGCGGGAGTTTATAATGCACCGTCGCGTCGTATTTGTAGGTACTAAAATTACTAGGCCATTATTTCTTTTGATTTTCTAATGAATCTCAGACAATCAGCCATTTTAGTTTTTGGGACAAAACATATTGAAAGGATAGAGGTGCATGCACAAGTTTAAGTACTATTTCTTTAGAGTAAAAGTACTTTATCTTATCTATAAAAATTGGGCGTTTGACTGTTATATTCATTATTTAAAAATGCTAATAACTCACGAAGATATGACTACTTGTACCGTTTTTTTGGCCCACTGTGTATATTGTTGGTTTATTCGTTAAATTATCACTCGTGATTAATAATTTTATTTTAAGCACTTGTCATTTCATCGCAAATTTCTCGAATGAATTGCAATTAGGTAAACTTTTTCCATCTCAATTCATTCTTGAAATTTGTATCTATTCAATGACTCGTGCAAAATAAAATTTATCCGGCCAAATTATAACTTCTTGTGGTATTACCTCCGAAAATAATGGTTTGTATTTTAAGCATTTATTATAATAATATATTTAATATTTTACATCCCAAAATTCATATTCTCAGTGGCGCCCCTAAACTTTTATTATTGCCATATTTTTTTACAGTCTTCCAACTACTCGTATATTTTATCTTTTTAATCTCATTGTACGTACATTGCACTTGGTTCTATTAGTATCTAGTTCTAATCACTACTTTTAGCAATAATAATTTTTTTACAGAAAGCTTATATTTATTGTAGAATAAATCTGTCAACAATTTAATCTGGGAATTGTAGGAGGGCCCGCATTATTATAGTAATTGAATGGCTTAGAAGTAAAACGTTTCAAGTGCACTTTTTATGGTTTTGAATTTACTTCGAATATTACTTCTAAATTTCCTTTGATAATGAAAATTCTAGGTTATGGTTTGAAATGATATTTTGCGATATTTTAAAGGTATAAAAATATGCAATCGCGAAAAGGTGACGGTGACTCATACTTTTTCGATTTAATAATAGCGTTTGGATAAATATCTATACTCGTTCGCATGCTTAAAAAAAACGAAATGAAATACGAAACATGTCTATATGTAAATTCAAGGGCTAAGTGCAGCGTATGTCTTTGAATTGATTGTCTCCATTTCATTCATAAAAAGGTTAAATTTAATGACCAATTTCCAGTTGTCTTTACAGATTGCCGAAAAATGCACTCGCAAAGTTTCGTCGGGAAAATATTTGCACGCTCGAGAATTTTTTAAATTTCCCGCCTAGACTGAATCGAAATATTTTATGGACATACGTTGACTAGAAACTTAATTCAGGCAACATGGAGCGATGAGTCACTGTCATCTCTGCGCGATTGTACTATAGAGATGCCTTTTAGGTGTAGCATACCGCACTTAGTTCATTTTTTTTAAAGTACACTTAAACATTTTTACTTCCAGGCCCTTTAATTACCCTACAATGTATGTGACTATTAGATGGAACAGTGCAAAGAAACTTATTTGTCACTTAGAGTTAGGGGTTTAATTAAAAAGAGGGGAAATTAAGGACTTGTAATGAATGGCGCAAAGTGCGTCCTCGGCGAATTTGTTTCCCATTTTACTCACCCAATTGATCGCAAAGACTCCGAGACCCGAACTGATGAAGTCCGCAACAACAGATGGGAACGAGAACGAGGCCGGATAATAAGCGTAGAAATTGGGAGACTGCCAGTGGGTTAGTCCCGGAAGGATTATTTTGTTGAAGTCTTTCAGAAATTCCATCCACGGCTCGCCATTTTTCGGGGCTTCGTCTGGCAATAAATCGCGAATGTAGCCTGGCTCGACATCCGGTAGAACTTGCCTAAGGAATACAAAATATAAACAATACAGGGTGTTTCAAATTCGAGACTCGCTATGGGGATCTTACTTGTTAGAAGAGATAGAGGGAATGTTTAAATTTGGCACTTTTGCAGAATTTTACGCTGATTAACACATTCAATGCGTATTCAAATGTTAAACAATTGTGTGGATCTGCGACAGCGTGGCTATAATATATACCGAGTGTTTGGGATAAGGGGCGAACATAGGGATTTAACATGTAAAATTAAATATGTGTAATTATTTGCTCCCCTATTCATTTTAGAGAAAAATCGTAAAGGAATATTTTTTAGAGAATTAAAAACTGTAAATGTATCATCCATTTAATTTACGTTTGTACCAGCATACACCTCAGAAATAATAAAAATAAGTTTAACAATTTACCATTTAATAAAAACCCTTGCCATGACTTTGACAAATGTCATGTTATGGTGACTATATCCCGCCAAACGTAGCATGCCGAAATTCGAATGAATTAGAACGAATCAGATTCTATATAACTTCTGTTTTCAGGAAACATATCATGTAGAGTTCGAATGCGGCTTTGTGATTGGTTCTCTACTCGGATTATGTTTCGGCACATGATTGGTTTAAAGAAAAATAATGTCAAACGTAAAACGTCAGTTTGCGGATAGAACGTTATTAAAATTAGTGAAAACTCCGCATTGGAAGTGTGTAATTCAAGAAAAAGGGAAAGAGGCCCAACCAAAAAGTTTGAGCGGAGTCACTAACATGACCTGCACTCGGGTAGTCATTTCTACAATATTGGAAAACAGGGCACATAACGTGCGAAACGCGAACGGTACGTACTGTAAAGAAAATGTAAACTCCATATGGAATACCAGTGCTAAGTTAGTGCAAGAGAAGTACGCTTCTGATTTTCAAATTTTATTTGATCCATTTAAAAATGTAAAATTCAAACCGGCACTACACGTCCGCGATGACAGTAAATGTCATTCTATTTTGTTGTAATATTTTTGTTGGGATATAGTCTGATAAATTGCTCTCGTGCATTGTAAATTATCGCAAGTTTGCACTCTTTCGATAAACTCAGTCGCATTGTTTTAGGCAACAGCCCCTCGCCCTTCCGGGCTCGGGACTGTTGCCAAACAATACGACTTCGTTTGTCGAAATCGCACAAACTTGTTACCGATAATTTCCAATGCACTTGTGCAATTACTGTTGAGAATAATTTTACTAGTCAAACATTAATTCGGGCGGCCCGTTGGTGTAGTGGGTACAAGCGAGCGCTTATGCCGGTTGCACCGCGTGCCGCGAGGGTTCGAATCCCAGCCCGGGCGAACGATTTCGGGGTCGCGGAATATTCGCTCGGGACCATGGACATTGCATTTGTCTTTCATTATTCAGTTATTCATTTAATTTCTGATATATTACAATACAATGATTATGGCAGATGGCCTCGTAGCCGTCGCCAATTTCCCGAATCATTCAATCTCCTTAACCCGCAGTTCCATCCACGTCCAAATATCAATTCACGCATAGTTATTACTATGAACAATAATATGAGTTATTCCAATGGAGAGAGGGTATTATTTATTATCAAAATATTTACAGTGGCGTCAGTTTACACAGAGTTCGTGATTTATTTTCGGTTACATTTAACAATCGACCAATTCCGTCTGTATCAACAATTTCCAAATTTGTGAAAAAGTTCGAAAATACAGCAAGTGTAGCGGCAGATGATTCAAAAGGTATTTCAATAGTCCAATTTCAACAAATATTATTTCAAACATATTAAAATTAAAGGCAAACGGAACAGAAGAAGCAACGATGAATTGAATTAAAGTGGTGTCAGATTACACACAGTTCGTGATATATTTTTGGTTTTACCGTAACCAGCGGTCAACGGGAAATTTTAGAGCAAGTACTCAAAAAGTTCTCCGTTCTGGTGTAAACAATAACCCAATCGGTTATAAAATGCATGTCTAACATTAGCCAACTGCCTATCTGTAATCAATGTGCATTCCGCAAAAATTGCTTCCCGCAAAGATTCAATATTTGGATGGTGTTTTTTGTAAATTTTGTTTTTCAAGTGACCCCACAAAAAGAAATCACATGGTGCTAAATCAGGAGATCTTGGTGGCCAGTTAATAGTGCCACCGCGACCAATCCAGCAATTGGGAAAATTAGCATTTAAATATTCCCTTACATTTAAACTATAATGGGCTGGACATCCATCATGCTGATACCATATCTCCTGATTGTCACGTGCAACTTCTTCTAACGCAGGGCCAACCTGGTTGATTAAAAGGTTTAAATAAGAATTCGAATTTAAATTTCCACATATTTCAAACGGCCCAATAATATTATTTTTAAAAATACCAGCCCAAATATTGATTTTTTGCGGGAACTGGGTTCTAGTTCTAAGGCATATCCGCGGATTTTCTTGGGTCCAGTATCGCGTGTTCTGAGTGTTGGGCTCGTTGTTAAGTGTGAACGTGCATTCATCCGTAAAACAGATAGACTGCAAAAAGTTTCTGTCTATGTTTGATCGATCCTGCATTATCTAGCAGAATACACGCCTGCTTCTTCATCCACTAGCAATATCTCCTGATGGCATTGATGTTTGTAGGGATAATACCCATGCTTATTCAGAATCTTATACACTGAGAATGTAGACACGCTGCACTCACGAGCAATGCATCGTATGCTAGTTGTTGGATCAGCATTTATCAACCCCAAAACTCTTTCTTCCAATTCATCGTTGCTTCTTCTCTTCCGTTTGCCTGCAATGTTAATGTTTTTGAAATAATATTTGTTAAAATTGGACTATTGAAATACCTTTTGAATCATCTGCCGCTACACTTGCTGTATTTTCGAACTTTTTCACAAATTTGGAAATTGTGAATTGATACAGACGGAATTGGTCGATTGTTAAATGTAACCGAAAATAAGTCACGAACTCTGCGTAAACTGACGCCACTGTAAAATGTTTTAATAATGAATACCCTCTCTTCATTGGAATAACTCAGATTATTGTTCATCGTAATAACTAGAATTGATATCTGACTTGCAATATTATTATTTTCACTATAACATGAAACATGACATTTGTCAAAGTCATGGCAAGGGTTTTTATTAAATGGTAAATTGTTAAACTTATTTTTATTATTTCTGAGGTGTATGCTGGTACAAACGTAAATTAAATGGATGATACATTTACAGTTTTTAATTCTCTAAAAAATATTCCTTTACGATTTTTCTCTAAAATGAATAGGGGAGCAAATAATTACACATATTTAATTTTACATGTTAAATCCCTATGTTCGCCCCTTATCCCAAACACTCGGTATATATGGACACGAGAGCCATGTTCAACGCATTTAACTTGTTAATAATCCATTGAAAAAAATTCTTAAATTGTTGTTTTCGAGTCCAAAAAACTGAAAAAACTGATTTTCGTTTCTTCTTTGTATATTCATTATTTAAGGCGATATTTAAAAACGTTTTTATAGCATTTTTTATTGTACAATAGATGGCATAAGATTTTTAGTTGTAACATGTTTCGTTTCTTTTGAGGGTATGTTGAAAAAAAACATACCGTGTTTGAAATTTACTTTTAGTACATTGGGCCATCAAAAGTTTTTGTATATTTTGAATAGTTCTAAATTTGTAAACTATTATTTGCTAAATAAGTAATTTAATACATTTTTACAAATCAAAAACACTAACTGTTAGTTTGATAATGATAAGATAAAATAAAGTGTGTGATATTAAAAAAAAGTTGCTTGAGTTTTTAATTTATTATTTACAACTCATGAATTTTTAATCTGAAGCTAGCCTGTCTATCTACAGGCAGCCCCAAATTAAAAAAAAATAAAAAGTAAAAATGTCTTCGTCAGATGCATGTTTTCTTACAAAACAATGAAATTAATTATTAAACAAAACAAATAAAAAGTAATATAGTGTATGTCTATACCTAGAGGTAAAATAAATATTCGGTTTTTATGGATATAGTTATTTCTATAACATGTGTTCTGTAGTCATACCAAACTGGAATGTTATAAATTGCATGGAAGGTTCTTATTATTATACTGTATAAGCGTGAGGGAATTTTATGTTTATACAGGGTGTAGAATTGGTTTACGCACCATAGGGATTTCCATGTTAAATTCTTAATGTTGTTCGATGGATTCCCGAATTACGGAGTATTAATATAATTAAATAAATAATAATCGAAGTTGCTCCGATATAGCTGAATCAAAAGTGTGAACATGCCTCCGACAGGTTGCAGGTTCGATCCCTGTCGGTGGCATGTTCACACTTTTGATCCAGCTATATACGGAGCAACTTCGATTATTATTTATTTAATTAATGTTATTGGCTAACAAATTATTTTAAAGAAAAAGTGTCAAAATGTTTTTTTTAAGAGAAAAAAAAAATACTCTACACAACCGTCTCCTTACTTATTTTTTTACTATTCATACAAAGAGGAAATAGAGGAAATTAAAACTACTAGTTTAGCAAAAATAGATGGTGCATTGGAATTGCTGAAATAATAAACCGTTGAACGTTATCTGTCACGTTAATGTTGCAATCACGAATTTAGGCGTATTTAAAGTAATTCTGAGATAATATTATGGATTTGTTGGATGAAAAGATCTTAATGGTAAAATGGAACTATTCTGCTTATAGTGCACGTGCAGTAAATTACACTACTGTTAACAGAATGGTCCGCAAATTTCGGAACGTTTAACGGATTTTTGCTCCAACAATTCCAAGGCACCACATATTTTTGATAACATAGTAGTTTTAATTTTCTCAATTTCCCCTTTGAATGGAAAGTAAAAAAATAAGTAATGACATGGATGTATACAGTATTTTTTTCTCTTCAGGAAATGTATTAACATGTTTTCTCTAAAATAATTAGGGGAGCCAATAATTAAACATTGAGAATTTAACGTGGAAATCTCTATGGTGCGCAAACCAATTCTACACCCTGTATGTGTATTTTATGAAGATGATGGTTGCGACCGTTACTATGTAGTAGTCCATTTTCAGGTAACTTTAAATGAAACAACTTGCGATAAATAGTGATATAAATCGTCGTAGGTTGTTTCATTTAAAGTTACCTGGAAATATATATAATATACACAGTGGTCCAAAAAACGGTATAAGTAGTTTTGTACTGTTATATCTTCGTGAGTTATTAGTATATTTAAATAATCAATATAACAGTGAAACACCCAATGTTTATAGATAAGATGAAGTACTTTTGCTCTAAAGAAATAGTACTTTAACTTGTGCATGAATTTCTATCCTTTCAAAATTTTTTGTCCCAAAAAGTGACAGCTGTTGCCTGAGATTCATTAGAAAATTAAAACAAATAATGGCCCACTCATTTTAGTACCTACAAATGCGACGGGATGATGCATTATAAACTCCCGCCTTTGCAAAGCCTTCATTAATGTGAAATATCCTCGATAAAAAAAAAACTTTTTCAAAAATGCAATTAATCATTTTTGCAAACTTCAGAGTATAAACATTTTATTTTTCAAAGCAATATTTTTTGCGTTAATTATTATTGAAAATACGAATATTTCCAATTTTTTTGCCCACTCTGTACAATTGCTAAATTTATTAACTTACTTTTCTCTTATTGACACATGGTAATCAGCAATAAAATCGATCGCAGCTTTCGCGAACTCTCGAAACTCGTCCACGTCCATAACTAACAACACTCACCGAATTACTGGTTCTCCCTATTACCATACCACTCTTCTTAAATACGACTACTCTTACTGTACCGCTTCGAAAATTACCGGAAGGATGAACAGTGGATGCATTTGTTTCTTACATTAATCAGCTATCGACTTCGTGGAATGTAGGAACCTACTTGGAATTCGATCACAATTTATACAACCCTCATTTTTTTTAAATACAATGCCCTAGTAATACCTCAAGAGTGCATATTAGTACAGGTAAATAGAAATAATAAATGCAATCAGATAATGATCATTACTTCTATTAACTATACTATCTGCATACACCACGATATTATATTTAATTAGTGCTGTGTAAATTGCAAGAGTTTCAATTCGGTATATTTAATTTCATGTAAAAAATAATTTTTCAAATCAAAAGCTAAGCGATAAATTAATTTCTGAACGAGGTTTGTAAAATCAGTAATTCTCCCTTTCCCGGTTCTAGCTAGGTAAACAAAAATTATAGCTAGATATTTTTCCAGCAAATATACCTGTGAAAAAAAAACACATGAAATTCGTGAAATTTCGACCATTTTCAAACCGCCATAACTCGACGTATTTTCAATCGATTTTGATGAATCTTTGAGCGTGAAAAACTTTGAACTGTCTTCTTTAAAGTCATGCATGCGAACTTAAGCGTAACCCCTTCCGCCCCTCTCTAGCACGCCTGTGAAAAAAAATGTTTTTTCAGGAAACTATGTCCAAGTTTGACATTCGTCCTTCGAGTCCTGCATAGAGAATTCATCAAATTTTAATGCCTTTATGGTGGATTGAGCCGACAAAATTTTTCCAACTCCATAGACATCGTTAAAATTGGACAAAGTTTTCTGAAAACACAGAACTAGAACAGGGGTTAGTATCCCTCTAGTGAGGGTGGCGGAAGAGGTTACGCTTAAATTCGCATGCATAACTTTAAAGAAAGCACACAAAGTTTTTCGCCCTCAAAGATTCAGCAAAATCGATTGAAAATACACCGAGTTATGGCGGTTTGAAAATGGTCGAAATTTCACGAATTTCAAAGTGTTTCTTTTTTTTCCTCCAATGTAGTTACAGAGTAAGATTAGAGTGCTAGGGTAACACCACTCTAGGGTTTTGGAAAACTTGTTTTTTTCTGCTTAAACAATAATGTAGGGTCTTATAAACAATATCCAGTTGGTCCTATAGTGAGAAAATTCCTTAGGGTTCCTCAAGAGTCCACCAAAGTGCGTGAATGCTGTAAGGAAGCATTTATGTGCACATAAAACTTTGAAAGCGTTTTTCTCGAAACCACTTTTTTCAAACTGCGTGGACAGATTACTTGAACACAGTCGTATGGATTGATTTCAAATTTTAACAGAAGCTTCACAACAACGTTATCTAAGGAAGTACGTAGCCGTTTTTATGTGTACTTTTATACTGTTAATTTTTTGGTCAAAAATCGATAATTTTTATCAAACTTGCACCGTTTCTGCATAATTTGATTTAAAAAAAAACCTACGTGCTTCTATAGCCAATGGTAATCAAATTAAAAAAAATGGATTTTTGTCGCAGGTCTTATACTTTACGAGAAATTAGAAGTTAAAAAAAACGGCGATTTCAAAGATTGGCTCTGTCGTTGCCATTTAGCATTAAAATTATAATATAAATGCTTTGTTTAATACCTCAATAAGTATTAAATATATCCTCTAAAAAGAAATCAGATTTCTTTTTCAATACTTCCTAAATAAATCGTCAAAGTTAGGCTTGTTTTTCGGTCGCTTGAGTGGTGTCACCCTTTAAATAAATTGCTCCAGACATGCTCTATATCAGGGATGGGCAACCTTTCTCTATGCATGGACCACATCTAAAACTAAATTATATATTTACTTAACTATACTTCTGGTACTGTCGTATTTGCCCTAATTATATTATTAGTTACAACCAGTAATAATTAAAATGTTAATAACAACTTTAATCACAAGTAATTACAGAATATTGTTTATTATAATATTACAGAATAGTGGCATTTTAATGATGAATGACCTAAAAATTTAGATCATTTTTTTTAATTTTATTGTAGCAAAAAATGTTTCAAATAAAATGTATTATGTTAAAAGTGTATTTTATAACTATGTGCAACGACCAAGGACCTCACAAAATCGAACAAAGGGCCTCAGGTTACCCATCACCCATCGATTCGAGTATGCCAAACCAAAACAGGAAGAAGATAATGTTATTCTGAATAGAATCAAATAAAAATAACAGAGCAACGTGCCAGTTGCTGTCAATTACATCAAGTAATATTGCTGCCATCTTTACTATTTACCAAGCAGTGCAAGTAATATTTTTAACAATATGAATGCAATAATAAATTTGATGTTCGACTGTACGAAAATAGTAACTTTGGCGGTTTGTTTTTAGGCCAAAATGTACACCATTTCGTACTAGTACCATAATTGATAAAGTAAATTGGACTCTTATGTCAGTGTCAGAAATGACATTTAATTTTGGTTAGAACACCTAATAAATACAATGCAAATTACTAATGAAAAAGATTGATCAACTACGATAGTGGTTTATAGCGATAGTACTTACTGTTATTCATTACACTTACTCCTAAAGAAGTTTGCAAGGTTTGGACGTTCATTTTGCGAGTTAGATTGTTTAACCTAATCATCCATTCTCTATGAAATTTACAATGACTGACATTAGTGTGGCAGCAAATGCATACTATGATTAAAATATATATATAAATAAATTCCTTCAGCTTGTATTGAAAAAAAAATATTCCAAAAGTACTAAAAGCAGTCGAACATAAAGTTTTGTATGTAACTCGTCCACAATAGCACTTCATGGACTCGCCTCCATTATCAGCCTCTCTCGCTTCGCTCGCTCGGCCATAAAACGTCTCTAAGAAAGTGGTATATTGTGGACAAATGTAATTTAAATAGAAAGAAACAGCATTAAAATAAATGTTCAAATTGCGCTCCATTCTAATTTCCTCGTTTATTATTCGCTCTTGTAATTCTTCCTTCATATTTATTGGAACGCTATAAATTATTTATTTCATGTCTCCCTAGAAATTATAGTCCATAGGTGTAATATCTGGAAATCGTGATGACCAGGCCTTGCTCCTCCAATCAATGTATCAGGAAATTTAGCCTATTTCTGATATTTCGATGCTCCATCGTGTTGGAACCACATCCTAAACCGCTGTGCAAGTGGCAAATCATCTAAAATTGCTTTTGTCATTTTTCAGACAATTGGGGTAGTCGCATTAGGGCGGGGATTAAAAAAACAATTGGCAACACGGTGTTATTAGAAATTCTGGTCCAGATATTTATACCAAACCGTTGCTGAAAGTTTCTTATTCTAATATTGTGTGGGTTCCCAAAAGACCACGCATGTATGTTATGTGTATTGTTTATCCCGTCTCTGATAAATGTGGCTTCATCCGACTTTAATACAAAACAAACAAATGTATCATATTACGCTATTTCGTACCCAATTGCAAAATTAGACTCATCTTTCATTGTCTCCAGCACTTCCAAAGAGCTTATCAAAAATGCCATACATTGGTAGCAACATATATAGGGTGTTCTATTTGAAAAAAAAGCTATCCATTGTCTGATTGAGGTTGGCGGCACTTACTTCGTGATACATTTTTAATCAAATAAAACACACTTTTACTTAGTTAATATCACACTGTTTATTTATTAGTGACTGCAGTTACGATCAAACAATGATCATTATTAAACTATAAGTAACGTAAATACAGAGTAACATCTTATTTATACCGCGTTGAACAGAGGCGAGAACATTCGTTGGTTTGTTAGTTAATTATGGGGCTGTCCGGATTATCCTAGTGTTTATGACTTTCGAGGGATTCGAGCACGTCCATTTTAATCCCCCTGTCCACGAAATATAGAATTTTTAGTACATCTTCGTCAAAACTATGCCGGTTTTCAATAAGATGGTTAGCGAAAGTAGAATATTCTTTATTTAAACGAAACCTAACTTTAAAACTACGACCTGTTTGCCCTATGTACACTGAGGAGCAATCTTTACAGTTTAACTTATATATATATACCTGATTTGTTGAATTTATCTAGGGGAGTTTTTGAATTAAAAATAGTATTACATATTTTATTGTATGGTTTTAAAGCTACATTAGAGCCTAATTTGTTTATGATATTGCGAATTTTAAGACTAATATCTCCAAAATATGTCAATGATTTGACAAAAAACTGCAGTCACTAATAAATAAACAGTGTGATATTAACTAATTAAAAGTGTGTTTTATTTAGTTATCCGTTGTTTTGCGTATGTTGACACCCTGTATAGCAGTATGAACAAAAAAGAACGAAAGCGGATTCATAATGTTGAAAATTCTCTAGTGTATAAAAAATGACGCCATTTTTGCTAGGAACGCTTCTGCAATTTCTTCAATGTGTACACGTTTTTGCTATAAATTTGCCCATAAATAACCAACCGTCCATAATAGACCCATAGTATCTTATACTATTTTTATCAGCTTCTTAAGAGTGCTATAAAATACAGGGTGTTCTATTTAAAAAAAAAACATAACTTTGTTCTATTATTTATACTGAGACATCCTGAACAAAAGCATACATATTTTTAAAATATGCAGAAAGGGTGTGGGTACCAGTTTATTAAAAATAGTAGTCAATATCTCAAATAGCAAATAAGTTATGGGGCTTTTACAGATCCCTGGGTCAGCCGGTATGTTTATTTAAACTTTTCTGCTCAGAATAACATTATCTACTTCCTGTTTTCGTTTGGCACACTCGAAACGAGACTCCATGTATATTATACAGCGCTCAGAAAAATAAATAAAATTGAAAACGGGGTTTTTCAAATAGCAGCCTACTCAGTTTTTTATTTACTTTTTAGATGGAGCATTTATTTCTCTACATGACAGTTCTATTTTTTTTTGTAGGGTCGCATATGATTTTTTTTTGTAAATTTGACTTTAAAATAAGTGGCCAGGTGTCTAAAAATATTGACTATATCTCTTTATTATTTATCTAAAAATGATCTGTATCTTTTTTTTTTGGTATTTAATAATACAATGATGATATTGAATATTCCTGGACCCGTATTATTTTGTTGCTCTGACAACAAATTTTTTCAATGGCAACCTTCTCCGTTTCTTAACTTTTTGAATACAGCATTTTTGTCTCTACATGACATTCTTATCTTTTTACAGAGTAGCGTAAGAAAACTTTTGTGTAAATTCGATTTGAAAATAATCGTTATTCTGTTACTGCTAACAGGCATACAAACTTTAACATGTAAATCCCAATGATGCATCGATCCAAAACGCACTGAATAACACTCGCCTAATAGTCGGGATCCAACTTAATGCAGCACTATTTGCTGGGGTACATTTTGAACACTTCCCGTTTGATTTGCTGGTTCCTCCTGAGCTAGTTCGACTAGATTGTTATTCACTCCTCAAGCTTCAAAAGCTTTCAGAATATGTGGTCTCTTTTGTAATTGTGCTAAGCGGGATTTCATATTTTCAGTTGCTAAATTTCCTGAAGAAAACGCTTCTTCCGAATATTTTTTTAATCGAGAGTTTTTGGTGTAAATATAACAAAAGCATTTGGAGCTACTGTTTCCAAAATCTGTAGGTAGATTCTGATGAGCTTAAAGTTTTATCCACACCGCCGCGCCGTTAGTGGTGTTATGATTCTAATGGTTGGTCGATGTTCTCTTTCAGTTATTTCGGGATCATCATGCTGAGGGGATATTCCTTTTTGGGTATTTATGACACTTTGGTCCCTACACTATAATGCTGTTTGTTCGAAAAAATCAGCTAAGGCCGCAGACGTAAAAAAGTTGTCTGTAGTTACTGCACGTGTAGTGTTGCAAAGTTCTCCAATAATAATAATACTTTATAATAATAATAATAATAATAATAATAATTCTTTATTTCCTTAACAGGCAAAATGCCTAATTACAAAGGAAAATATGCATAGGTATAAATAAATGAGGAAGTATTCAATATTTAACAAATTAATACAAATTTCATACTACTAATACAACTAAAAAATCATATAACCAAAATAAAAGAAAAATACTTAAAACCACCGGGAAAACATGAAAAGTTTTGACAGCTTACAGTAGACAGGATTTTAAATTATTTATAAATTCAGTCTTGTTACTACAAAAAATAAGATCTTTTACCATATGCAGCCCTGATTCTTCTCGAGTTGATTGCGAGCAATCTTCCCTGTGTAAACTTGTTTTTATGTCAGAAGCTGTCTAAATTTGCATGCCATATTTTACAGGCTTGAATGTGACATATTGACGGGAAGGGCGTTTGCCACGAAATCCTTTCAGTTCGTTGACAGTTAAAGACCTGACCCATAATTCACGAATGGACGCTAATTTATCACTTGCTTTCCTCTCTTTCCTGGCAATTTTATCACCAAAACGCAAAAATGTAGGAATTGAGACAAATCTTCCTCGAGAGATTGCAGTTCTGAAAATTACTCTTCAGATCTGTTGTCTACATTTCGGTTGTATTTTCTTGACTATTGCAATATTGCGATAATTCAACTTCCGTGAGAAGCCCCTTCGCTGGTATGCAAAAATATTTCCTCTTCATATGCTTCGTTACAGAGATGTTAAAGGAATCGAGAATAATCGTTGCAGTAGCTGAATATTGGGTAAGTCCGGGTTTTTCAGTCACACACATTGTTAAAATGTACTTATTTAATTGAATGCATCGGAAAGGTTGAACCTAGCCGTTTTATTACAAATGTCAGGTAGAAACGTAAGGCCATATCTAATTCAAATAGAAATAAAAAATAAACTTTGTGAAACATTTACAAAATACGTTTATTAATAATATACACACTACATAACCTACATATCTACAATACATTTAATAATATACATATAACCTATATATCTACAATACATTTCCCAGGTGTGGATAAATCGATAATTAAATTAACGAGTAGTTTCAAAAATTGTTTTGTCCAAAATTAAATATGTATTTGTAAACAGAAAATAATATAAATCGTAATTCATACCTTTAATATGCATCTACTGGTGGTTAATACTATTCAAAATAGTTCTTGAATATAATGTATTATTAAATTTAAATTATTAAAGTATATTTCCGATTATTCCAATTTTTGACGACCATGCGTTAATTATTACAAAAAACGAATAATTCTATTTGGATTTCTCTATAGCAATTTCATTCTCCTTATTATAATTCATCTCGATTGTGCCCATTTTTTCCGACTTTCCGTGACGCGCCAAAATAGTTGCAGGGACGATTTCATCAGTTAATCGCATAATTTCGTATATATCAATGTCGACATCTTCCTTCTGCGTGATCCTAGATGCAATCACATACCTAATAACAAATTTACCTCTGAATTTGCAGGGCACCGTGAACAACCTCTTGTTGGCCAACAGCCTGTCGTGCAAAGTTTTTGTTAGACTGCAATCGCCTCTAATTCGGAAGCACGTGAGCCCCATGTTAGCTGAGCAGACTTCAAATCTGTTATCTTGATTAATTAGTCCTTCAAAGTATTTGGATAAGGCAATTTGCCCACGGATATGTTTTTGGATACCCTCAACTCCATACGTGCGAAGAACGAACCAGATCTTCAAAGACCTGAATTTTCTGCCTAAAGGTATTTGCCAGTGTAGATATTCGGGAGTTGCTCCTTCGTGTTTGTGTTTAAGGTAGATTCGTTCAACGTTAAAGGCTTCTACAAGGTACCTTGCATTCTTCACCCAGAGTGCCGAGCAATCAAAGTTCGTTAACATCCATTTATGTGGGTTAAAATTAAATGATTCCGCTAACTCGACTCCTTTCATCAGGTACCTGTATTCTGGGCATGAGAACACACTACCTGCATAAGCTGCATCGACATGCATCCATACCTCCTCCTCCTTGCAAACCAAACCCAACTCTTCTAAATCATCGAAAGCGCATGTTGGAGTCGTTCCTAAGGTCGCTACGAGATAGCAAGGGATAAAACCTGCTTCTTTATCTCTTTTGATGGCTTCTTTTAGTGTTTTTCCTTCTAATTTCCCTTCGCTGTTGCTCTGTAAAAGACGCATTGTCATAGAACCGATTAATCCAGCTTTCTCTATGGAGGAGTTTGATTGGTCGGAGCTGTACGCTATGAGCTTTCCTTTTATTTCTGCTTCTGACCAGTCCGGGTGTGCTTCCATTAGTTTCTTGACGTTGCGTTCTTTTGCGGCTAGAAGGCCGATTAATGTGGCTTCACTGGCACTACCCTGGAAATAAAAATGCATTAGTTAGAAAACAAAACAGGATTATTTCAAGATTATTAGGAAATGGTTGTTAACATCACTCTTGTATGTTGCTTCTATAAAATCGTCACTCTTGCTTTGTGCCGATTTTCGCCGCAACAAGCAATCGTGATCCTGACGCTAATAATTGCTGGCAAGATCATGGGCACTCGGTAGATTATTGTTAAGTATTTACTTCCGAGTATTTACTTATAACGGTATAGACTTTACTCTCAAGTAGTTAATTGTACT
Organism: Ocypus olens; assembly: GCA_910593695.2. Classification (NCBI taxonomy): domain Eukaryota; kingdom Metazoa; phylum Arthropoda; class Insecta; order Coleoptera; family Staphylinidae; genus Ocypus; species Ocypus olens. The sequence continues at coordinate 21,315,275 of OU343048.1, forward strand.
TTTTTAATCACTTGTGCGATGAGAAAATATTTGCAATGCTCAAAGTAATCAATTTTGGATTGGATTTTCCCAGTAAAAATATCTTATACCTCTGGTGAAGAGGATAACAGAAGCGCTGCAGAAAATTCAAATGATGACAATAATAATAAGCTAGCATTGATAAGATTATTACAAAATGATTCCGTTGTTCTAAATAAGGCTAAGTTGCTGTAAGTTGGGAAAGAGGAAGAAAAATCATGGAAAGATTCAGCACTTGTTAATTCTGCAAAGAAAGAGGCGAGGTTAACGTGATGTGAACAAATTCATTGTTAAAACACTTAAAGGACTTAACAAAAATCTAGTATTTGTCCCTTAAAGTTCAGGGTATACCTTGTAGTAGCAACACAGGTAGCAACTCTAGCACAAGTATACAATCTCTCTCAATAAAACGAAAATCTAAAATAATCATATTTGATGAACACCAACACCAAACCTTCAGCTATTGGTTCTCCTAGAGTAGTTAAGATTAGTTCACTTACAGATAAAACGGGAAGAGATTCTCTTGCACAAATTGGATGGCCCATGAAATAGCAATAACAGTTGGACATGGACATGGGCGATGCATTACTAGATTTTTTTGCTTTTTGATACAACTACATTTGTGTTGTGTGCTAATACATATTTCAATTAGCATCGCAAGTAATTTGTACGTTTGTACGTTTGTACGTTTTGTATGAAATCGATTAATCTTTCAGTTTGGGAAAGATTTCAGTTTTATCTTTAAGAATGTGTAATTGATTTTGACCCCAAGTCCAACCCACCCCCCGTAACAACGCGATGGAAAAAAATGTTTTTTATGTAAAAAATTGTCCAACTTTGACAAGCTGTACCGTGCGCAAAAAAAATCAGCGGGAAATTCCACGACAATGGCAGAAAAATTTAATCAATGTCCTTCAAATGCCTTAAAAATTCAAGTGGTTTCGATGATTTGGAGCAAAGTTATGAATTTTTGAAAAAAATTACATTGATAATGAAAACAAGTTGTAAAAATTTAACATTTTTTGTCAATCCAAAACACTTTTTGTAGGGATTTCAGGGGATCGTGAAAGTCGAAAACTTCTTAGATCGCAAAATTTCATCGAGTTTCGTGCGAAATTTGCCTAGTTATGCCCAAAAACGCGCAAAATGTAATTTATTTTTCAAAACTGCATAACTTCGCGCCAAATCATCGCATCGACTTGAATTTTGGAGCAAATTGGAGGAAAATGATTGAAATTTTGCTATGCTGACCGATTGAGTCCACGATTTTTTTTTGCACACGGTGCAAGAAACCAAATTTGCACATTTAAACTTCAAAAACATTTTTTTTCCTTTAGGGGGTGGCAGGGGGTGGAATCGTTTTGGCAACAAAACAAATTACATGACGTTGAAGAGAAAATTTGAAACTGTTCATCGATTTTGGTGCAAAGTTACTCAAGTTATGGCCAAAAAAGTGAAAATTGTCATTTTTTTTCAAAAATTCATAACTTTGCTCAAAATCATCGAAACGATTCGAATTTTTAAGGCATTTGAAGAAAATTGATTAAATTTTTCTGCCATTATGGTGAAATTTCCCACTGATTTTTTTTGCGCACGGTACAGCTTGTCAAAGTTGGACAATTTAGGAGAATTTTTTACATAAAAAAACATTTTTTTTCCATCGCGTTGTTATGGGGGATGGGTTGGACTTGGGGTCAAAATCAACTAGATATTCTTAAAGATGAAACTTGAATCTTTCCCAAACTGAAAGATTCATCGATTTTTGACCAAATTGAACCAAGTTACGACGGTTTGAAAAATCGAGTTTTTTCGCGATTTTTCGAGTGGCGCTATTTTTTGACGCCGGGTGTATATTGAATCTGTTTTGTAGCTTTTGTTGGTGGCTATTTGTTTGATAGTGTCTACTTTTTTGTTAAAATCAATTTTCGACAGCGGTATACTGGACAATATTTTTATGAGACTGCGGAAAACACATTTATTTTTTTTATTTTTTATTTGATAGGATTCGTTTGAATCAGATGGTGTTATTGCATCATTAAAAATATGTTTTCTAAATATTATAAATGAATCTGTCCTCATTTGTACATATCGTTAAGTACGGAAAATGAATTTGTTATTTTCTTCGGTTTCAAAAATAAATACAATATTGATGCCAATAGAGTTCATAAAAGTAAGTAATTAATGTAATTGTCTATTTGTCCCTGTAAATATGTAAATATAATATAAATGTGCAAATAGAAACTGTGAAACAAGTAAAACCAAGTGACTTTATTTGTTAATTTACCTTATCGTTAAATTATGTTTTCAAGTCATAGACAAAAGTTTGTTTAGATAATTTAATTTATTTTATTTCAAAATATCTTACCCTATTTTAACAAGTTAAAATATGATTATGACAATAAAAATGGGAACAGATTATTGTTATTTTCTGATTGGATTTTATACAAAACGTACAGTATTTTGTTGCTATGTGTTATGCTTTCCAAATCCGTTTTGGATTCTTCTAATCCAAAAGCTTGCGCCTATTCGTTTTTTTTAAATTTATTTCTCCTATTACTTTTCTATAGAGCAGCTTCAAATTTACAACGCCTAAATACTTGATTCTTGGTGTTAATAAATAAATAGTTTTTGTTGTCATTATAGATCGGCTTTGCACAGACTCACATAAAACAGTCTATACTAGAGATGGTCAGACGGTTCAGGAACCGGTTCAATGAACCGGTTCTTAGCAAAGAGCGCTCAGGAACCGGTTCGGACAAAAGGAACTGCGGTTCCTCTGCTCTTTAGTATGTACTTGGCTTTTTCTTCAAGAGTGAAAATCAAACGCGTACCCCTACCTGTAGATGTACCGCATGAAGTCACCCGCGTAAACTTCATGTGGTTCCAAGAGATGCGCATCAAGTTAACTCCGAAAATTACATGCTGTTCACTCCACTATTTGCACGAGCAATACCAGGAACCGTATGAAGTTTTCATAAATAACTTCTAGCGGTTCATACCTCGAAACGCATGGAGTTTCCGGGGTAACGTTATGCGTTATGCGCATGAAGTTCGTGCAAATAGCGTTCCCGTTGTGAACCGCTTGAAGTTATCCGCCGAAATTTCATGCCGTTTTCGTGATTTAAAGTTTTATACTTGAAATTTTAAATGAAAATGTGAAAACGTTTAATTAGAGTCAACATTTTTTTTAGGGTCCTAACTGCTTTAAGTCAAAACTAGTTTTTTTTTCTTGACGCTTGTAACCTTAAGTCAAATTTTGACATTCATCTTTTAACTTTAATTAAATATGACATTTTTTAAAGGCTTACCGGGTTTAAGTCAAAATTAGTCTTTTCTCTTGACGCTTGTTGACTTTAAGTCGAATTTACACATTAATTTGGACATAAAGTCTTTTAACTTGAATTATATTTTATATTTTTTTAGAGGCTTTAGGTTTTAAGTCAAATTTCGATATTAATTTGTTATAAAGTCTTTTAACGTTAATTCAATTTGACAAATTTTCTAGAGGCTTAACTGATTTAAGCCATAATTAGACTTTTTTTTCTTAACACTTGTCGACTTTAAGTTAGATTTCTACATTAAGTTGTCATAAAGTCTTTGAAGTTAGGGTACATTTAACATTTTTCTGAGAGGCTAAAAGAGTTTAATTCTGTGAGTCTGTCTTTTGACGCTTGTCATTAATTTATCATAAAGTCTTTTAACTTGAATTAAATTTGACATTGTTTCTAGAAACTCAACTATTTTAAGTCAAAATTAGTTGTTTTTCTTGCAGTTTGTTGACTTTAAATCGAATTTCAACATTAATTTGCACATAATTCTACCCAAACTTGACATTTTTTCTAGAGGATTAAGGGTTTAAGTCAAAATTAGTCTTGTTTTCTTAACGCTTCTCAAATTTAAGTCAAATTTCGACAGTAATTTGGACTTAAAGTCTCTTCACTGTAATTAAATTTGACATTTTTTCTAGAGGTTTAACTCCTCTAAAGTCGAAATTAGTCTTTTTTTGATGAGTATCGACTTGAAGTCAAATTTCGACGTTAATTTGCACATAAAGCTTCTTAATTCTACACAAATCTGACATTTTTATGGAGGTTTAACGTCTTGAAGTTAAAATTATTCTTTTTTTCTGGAGGTTTAACGTCTTTAAGTAAATTTTTTTTTCCTCACGTTTTTCGACTTTAAGTCAAATTTTGGCATTAATTTGGTCATAAAGTCTCTTAATTTAACTCAAATTTGACATTTTTTTCTAGAGGATTAAGGGTTTAAGTCAAAATTAGTCTTGCTTTCTTAACGCTTGTCGAATTTAAGTCAAATTACAACATTAATTTAGACATGGTCTTTTGCCTTTAATGAAATTTGACATATAGATAGAGGCTTTAAAGTCAAAATTAGTCTTTTTTTTACGCTTATCGACTTTAAGTCAATTTTCGACATTAATTTGCACATAAAGTTTCTTAACTCTATACAAATTTGACATTTTTCTGGAGGCTTAACGTCTTTAAGTTAAAAGTAGTCTTTTTTCTTGAAGATTTTCGACAAATTTTGACATTAAATCTATTAATTTAACTCAAATTTGACATTTTTTCCAGGTGTTTAAGGATTTAAGTCAAAATTAGTTTTACTTTCTTAATGCTTGTCGAATTTAAGTCAAATTTCTACATTAATTTATTATAAAGCCTTTTAACTTTAGTTAAATTTGAAATTTCTTTTAGATGCTTAATAAATAAATAATTGAAAAATAAATTAACCCACAGCATAAAAAAAAACATAAAATAATATTTTATACTTTCATAATAAAGAAATTATACCATTTTGAAATTATTTATTTCATTTAAAAATTAAGAAGAGTATGATATACCGGGTCTGCATTTTACAGCTCTCCCGATTATTTTTAAAAATCTACCAGATTTGATTTATATTTACTATCGATGCCGATGTGCTAGCAGAGAGGAGAAAATGTGAAAATTATATTATAATGTTAAAATAGCGGAAGCCATGACAGGAAAAAACTAAAACTTGTAATTTAAAAATCAATCGATTTAGAAATATCAGAAGCAAAAAACCGGAGTAAATATTTAATGCCCACTCCCCGTTTACAAATATTTACTAGTGGTAGTTCTTCATATTGTCATATTGTCAAGTATAAAATACAAAAAAAGTATATTGCAGTTGAGGCCACACTGTGAATACCCATATTATATATTTTTTAATTAATTGGAAGCCTGGAAGTCATTTCTGACAATCTGGTATATAACTGTAGAAACGACCCGTGAACCGCTCCAAGGAACCGGTTCACTCCAGTAAGTGAACCGCTCCAAGGAACCGGTTCACTCCAGTAAGTGAACCGGTTCGGAACAGTTCTCGACAGTGAACCGTTTTTCCCATCTCTACTCTATACAGATAGAAGTCGTCCTAACCAGTCTGATCTGGCCAAACATTATGCAGCAAAAGCAGAGTTTTGCAAAAATGAGAATAAAACTTTAAATTGTTGATGTTACTGATTTAGTTATTTCAGACTTATTCAAAACAGCGCCGCTGTTTATTAATATTTATCTTGTTTCTTGCAATACTTCAGCACCATCCATGTCTTTAATGTATTTGGCGCGATACGTTCTTCATTGTGCATTCCTAATCATTTCAGCAACAATTTCGCTAAAATTTAGAATTTCGTTGCCAGATCAAAAGATCTCCTTGTTATTTTAAGCCCTCTTTGTACATTTTTTTCTAAGGTTCCGGTTAATATGTTTCTCTTCGTATTTCGTCTTTAGGTACTAGTTCATAGGTTACATTAGGCAACATTTTTTGCCAATGTAGATTTTATGTACACAGCAGTGACGGTTCGCGGGTTTTTTTCTGGTACGGCCGAGGAACAAGAGGTGGTAATACAAATAGGTAGGGTCAGTTGCAGAGACGGCTGGCTGCGTGACCGCACCTATCTGTATTACTAGCTCTTGTTTCTCGGCCGTACCAGAAAAAAAACCCGCGAACCGTCACTGGTACACAGACAGGGCTGGTTTAAAGTCTCCGAGTTGTAATTCTGTATGTAGCCAGTTTGATATATTATGTTAAGAATTAAATAATAATTTTGATGTAAAGTTAATATATATGGGTCCGTAGATAAATAAATAGGTAATTAATTAGATAAATAAATATCTTCAGAATCATAAGACTCCTACCTGCAGGTCGGAGTTAGAATATACACGCTTTATACCTGTTTTAATATATCTGCAAATTATTTATTACTCCGTGAGCATTATTAACGAAGAATAATAAAATAAAATGGATGAATTTTTCCTTTCTTTTATGTATTATCCTGTCTAGATTCACGTTTCATACGGGAGATGAAATAAAAAGTGAAATCCAGTTTGATTTGCCCAATTAAACATATACTCTACTGGTTGTACCTGAATGACTCCACCACCAGGTCCCTCGGAGCCGTTGAGAAATTCTTCTGGCAATCCCAGCAACTTCCCAAGCCAATCCATGACGGCGACCTCCAATTCCGTACATGCTGGACTGGCTATCTAAAATAAAGGTCATTTTTATTAGAGAAAGTGATGGAGGAAAGTGAAATTGCTCGAGTTTTTAAGTTAGGGTTTGTCCGCCAGGTGAAAGATGACAATTATATTATTAATTGCGTAAAAATTAACAATAGGCTTGAGTGCAATATTTCCGCAAAGTTTTTTGGGCAACTGCGATCTAACGTAGTATTTAAAATATTTGAACAAGCACGAGAACGTATTTAAATACACGAGAAGTGAATGTAATAGCGTACTTGCTTTCTTGGGGCGATACAAGTTACTTTTACAATTACTGTTACATGTGATATGAATAATTTTTAATAATTTTACTTTTCTCTTTGTCACCTGGCAAATTGACAATTAGCGTTACATTAATGATAGATTGTTAGTAATGGAACGCAGAATATGCAGCGTTTCTAGCAAACAGATACTAATATTTATTTAAGGTTGAAAGACCTCTGGTCGATAGCCAATTAATCAAAGTGATACACCAATATATTTTGAATGTATCTTGAAAATGTGTTCATTACTATTTATAAAGATATTTGCGTATTTATTTAATTAATAAAAACGAAATATAGGAGGGCCGCAGTAAAAAAATCGTAAGTTTTATTTTGACCAAATATCACAAAGGGAAATAAAAACACAGTAACGCCTACACAGTAGGCGTTCGCCTAGAAGACCTACCGTCTTCATTAGCCGAAATAAACCAACATATCTTGTTTTGGTCCGTTTTCTGCTAATACTAAATTGTTCAGAAATTGGTCTTGACCATGTAGCAGGGATATAATTGGTTACTTCCATCGGCTATTAATAATCATTGGTAATAATTATTTCCTTCAAAGGTAGCAACGCCAAACTGGCGGAATCTATTGCCTGAATGCTGTACTGAACCAAATCCGAGTGGCTTAACCACCGACAAGATATGGAAACGCTGGCATTTCCATATCTTGTCGGTGATTAAGCGACTCGGATTTGGTTCAGTACAGCATTCAGGCAATAGATTCCGTCACTCTGGCGTTTCTACCTTTAACGGTGTTCGGAATTCTTATATTACAATAGTAATCTCCGTTTTTCCATCAGCAACTAACTGCACTGATGAGACCTGAGAGGTCGAAACCGGTCTGCAGGTGTTCTGATGGGGAAACTATATCAAATTATTTCCTTGTTATCCCCTTACAAGTTATCTTAAATATTATTATTATAACGAGCTATCTTCTAGCAACCGCTCGCTATCCTCTAGTACCCTGACAAGCCAATTGTTTTAACGGGATGTTAAAAATAGTATTATCCCTGATGGATTATTAAATTTCGGTAGGGATGAATTTTGCACAATTGTCTGTGTTGTCATTTAATTCTGGCAGTGATATGTCAATTGTTTTAGCATCAAGAATAAGTTCATTCTGGATTTTTATCAATTTTTCTAATCACTGAATGTAATTTTGTTTTCCGTAATTTAAATTTTGAATGTTGTCATTTTGTTTCCAGCTTTGAGATGTCAATAGTTTTAGCGGTATGTTAAAAATAGGTTCATTCCGGATGGATTTTGAAACGTCGAAACTAATTCTAGCAGAGATTGTGAATTTGCTTTTTTTTTATCGCAGAATGCAATTTTCACGTCCCCCGTTGAAGTTTTGAATGTTGCTATTTTGTTTCCAGCTGTGATATGTCAATTATTTTAAAGAAATGTCAAGAATAGGTTCATTTTGGTTGTATTTTGAAAATTTGAATTTGAATTTTCTTTTCTATAATTTTAGTTTCGAGTGTTGTCAAATTGTTTGCAGCTGATAATATGTCAATTGGTTTAGCAACATGTGAAAAGGGGTTAATTCTGAATAGAATTTGAAATTTTGAAGCTAATTCCACAATTACAATTTTTCTTATCGCCGAATATAATATTCATTTTCACCGTTCAAGTTATAATTGTTGCTATTTTGTTTTCAGCTGTGATGTGTTAATGGTTTTAAAGGAATGTCAAAAATATATTTATCTGGGGTGGATTTTGAAATTTTGTTATTTTTATAATTTTTCTAATCGCCGATTGTAATTTTCTTTTCTGTAATTTAAGTTCATGTCAATATCTTCCCAGCTATAATGTGACACATATTTTTGAGGTTAATCAAAAATAGGTCGATTCTAGATGGGTTTTGAAATTTTAAAGCCAATTCCACCTGAGATTAATTTCTTACAATTTATACAGTGCGCGCCTAAAGTATGGAATATATTCAGTAAAACCGAAATAAAATATTTTTGAAAAAAATTCTCGAACATGTTGATTTTGTTTTTTAAAAATACACATTTTTGCATGAAAGTCGATTTTCAGTTGTCATTTGTTTTTGAGTAATGACGTCATTCATTTTGTTTTTAACTGACAACCCCTTATTTTTGTTCTTGATTTTGAGAGATCTTTTCATTGTCGAACTGGCAGTATAAAAATATTGCCATCTTACATAAGACATTTTTCGAGTAAATGACAATTGAAGGTGAGAACTTGACATCTAGAGTTTTTGCAAAATGATCTTGTTCCAGCACTTTTTTTCCAAACAAAAATGATCTTGACCTTCCATACATACAATATGGTTTCAGCAAGATGGCGCAATCCCGCACTATGCGCGTTTTTTGACAATTGCATTACGAATAGGTGGATTGGTAGGTGAGGGCCGATAGAATAGCTAGCGAAAGAGATAAATGCGCAGAATTAGCCTGGAAAATATTCAAAATGTTCAAGAAGAATTTCTACATGTTCAACTAAAAAAAAAAAAAAAATAAAAACAAAAAAAAAATAAGAAAAAACACGCCTAGTGCGGGAATGCGCCATTTTACTGAAACCATATTGTATTATATAAAAGGTCAAGATCATTGTTGTTTGGAAAAATTGCTACAAGCGCTGGAACAAAGTCATTTTGAAAAAAATCACAATATCGGGTTTTCACCTTCAATTGTCATTTACTCGAAAAATTTCTTATGTAAGATGGCAACATTTTTATACTTCCAGTTCGACAATGAAAAGATCTCTAAAAATCAAGAATAAAAATAGGGGGTTGCCATTTAAAAACAAAATGGCTGACGTCATTACTCAAAAACAAATGACGAGAAGAAAGTCGACGTGTCCGAGGATTTTTTTCAAAAATATTTTATTTCGATTTTACTGCCTATATTCCATACTTTAGGCGCCCACTGTATAATGGCCTACATGCACTTTTCCTTTCCTCCATTCAAGTTTTGAGTGTTGCTCTTCTGTTTTCAGCTGTGATACGTCATTTTATTAAGAGGGTGTCAAAAATTGGTTCATTTTGAGTGGATTTAAAAATTGAATGCAACGCTTAATTTTTCACAATTTTTCTAACCGCCGAGTGTAATTTTCTTTTCTGTAATTCAAGTTTTGAGTGTTGCTATTCTGTTTTAAGCTCTGCTATGTATTTTTTTTTGAGGGATGTCAAAAATTGGTTCATTTTGAAATTATGAAGCTAATTCCGACAGAGATGTACTTTTACAATTTTTCTAATCGCCGAATGTAATTTTCTGTCCTGAAATGTAAGTTTTAATTGTTGTCAATTTGTTTCCAACTGGTAATATGTCAATTGTTTTAGCAGTATGTCAAAACTAGGTTCATTCTGGGTGGAATTTGAAATTTTGAAGCTAATTCCGGCAGAGATTATTTTTTTACAATTTTTCTAAGTACCGAATGCAATTCTCTTTTCCTTCGTTCAAGGTTTGTGTTTGTGTTTTGTAATTTCGTTTTCAGCCGGGATGTGTTATTTTTTTAGCAATATATCAAAAATATGTTTTTTCTGGATGTATTTTGAAGTTTTGAAGCTAATTCCGAGAGAGATAAATTTTTAAATCATAAATTTTGATTTAAATATATTTTTAAATAATAAATAAATAAAATAAATAATTTTTTTTCCGATCCAGTTTTAAGTGTTGTTACCTTGTTTTCAGCGACTATATATAAGTTTTTCTAAAGGGATGTCAAAACTTCATTAATTCTGGAAGGATCTTAAAATTTTTAAGTTATTTTTTAAGCCGATAAAAATTTCTTTTCTGTAATGTAAGTTTTGAGAGATGTCAATTTGTGTCTGGTATGTAGTTGTTACAGAGGTATTTCAAAAGCAGTTACATCCTGGAGTGATTTTAAAATTTCGAAACTAATTCCAGCGAAAATGATTTTTTTTTACAATTTTTCTAATCGCCTAATGCAATTTTATTTTCTTCAGTTGAAGTTTTGAGTGTTTCCATTTGGTTTCCAGCTGTTATAAGTAAATTGTTTTAAGGGTATGCTAAAAATAAGTTTATCCAGGATGGATTTTGAAATTTCAAATTAGTGATTAGTTTTCAATATTTTTCTAATCGCCAAATGCAATGTTTCTTTGTGTAAATTAAGTTTTGAGTGTTGTCGTTCGGATTCCAGCTTTGTTATGACAATTGTTTTAGTGTGATGTTAAAAATAGATTTGCAATTTTAAAACTAATTTTATAATTTTTCAAATTGGTGAATGCAATTTTCTGTTCTTTACTTTACGCTTGTTTTACACGCTCATGCGATGTGCGCAAACTGATTTGTGCATGCAAAATTGCCCTAATGAAATGAACGTGTGTTGGATTTATACGTTCAGTTTACCTTGCATAATTTGCCGACATTATCTCCAAAGAATGTTGGTTTTTGTATTAAAAATTGAAAAATATTGACGACAAAATACTTCTTTCTCTGGCTGCGGTTTGTGTTATTCAAAAACAGGTAAAATCGAAGCAGAAAGGTGAATTATGCACCAACCTCATGCAAATTTTCTAGCACGTCAGATTTTATCAAGCCAATTTTTTTGACTTGCGCAAACCTCATGCATTCGTTTACACGCAACGATTTACTTACGAAAATTGCATGGGCGTGTAAACGGGTCCTAAGGTTTTGTTGTGTTGTATTTTATTAATTTTTAGGTGTTTAAAAAATAGATTTATTTAGATGGATTTTCAAATGTTGAAGGTAATTCATGAAAAACAGATTTTTTTACAATGTTAAATCAGCAGGTCAATGACTTCAATTAAATTAGTTTCAATTTAAGTTTTGTTTATTTAGCGTTGAAATTTCTTTCTGTACATTTCAAAATTCGTAAAGCATTAGTCAGGAATATAGATTTGATTTTAATAAGTTTTGAATATTTGTTATAAATAGTGTTATCACACTTTGGAACTAAAGTTGGACTGTTTCTGTTTTTTTTTAAATATTTTTTAATATGTTAGCAATACTAATTATCACGATTCGTCTCATAATATTAAAAGCAAATAATCAGCTCTCTTAAATGTTTGTAATTGCTGTGCTTGTGTTAAGAAATGAAAAGATGAATGTTACCCAATTAAATCCAACGATGCCTAAACCGGCGCTCATCATCTCCCCCACTACGCCCGGGAAACTGTTCGCCGTCGGGTAGTAAGCGTGAAAATGTGGAGAGTGCCAATGAGTGATGCCAGGCATTATGACTCGCTCCATGTCTTTCAGGATGTCTTGCCAGGATTCGCCCTTTTGTGGTGCTTCCGTTGGTATCAACGGCTGTAAGTATCCGGGCTGCACGGATGGAAGGACATTTCTGAAACGTACATAATTTTTCACATAAATACACAGACACTCAGGTTTAATACGCTTCATACGGATACAACGACGGGATATTCTCGTTTTAAATTTCTAGAATGGCTGCTTTAAAAGTGTGGAATAGGGGCATATAAGTTCATTAGTACATTTAACCAGAAGCGCATTATGAGGATGCCTATTTATTTGTAGATTAAAGTTGCCTTTTCGTAATCTAAGATTTGTGTTTTGTCTGGAACGTAACCTTTCCTGATCTAACCTAATCTAAACTAACTCATTTATAATAGTAATTTACGATACAAGTAATGTTATGAACGTTTTTACATTACGAGAGAGAAGTTTGAAAGCACGAGCGACGTAAGATGTATTTGCATCTAACAAGGAGAGGATCAGATGTGTGACTCACCGATTTTATCCATCTTTGGCACATGTGTAGGTCATGACTGGGAGTGTAACAGGTGAAAGTAATAGGGCGCACTATTCAGCCGTTTTCGAGAAAAAAATTGTTTGATTCTAAAATTAAGATATTTAAATACACATGGATTTATAAAGACCCTAAAAAAAGGAAAATTAATGAACCCAACTTCAACAATGGGGTTCGATCCTTCGACCTTCCGACTACGAATCGGAGGTTTTATCGATGCGCTAAAAGGTCGGTATATGTTTGTTAACGCAAAAGGTATATAAGCATACGAATGAATAACAAATATAAAAAACCATTTTTTCTCGAAAACGGCTAAATAGCGAGCCCTATTACATGCATCTGTTACACTCCTAGTTATGACCTACACGTGTGTCAAAGATGGATGAAATCGGTGAGTCACACATCTGATCCTCCCCTTGTAAGTCTACCATCTGTATAAATTGAAATAAATTTAATTCAAATCGTAGCTGCGTTAATGGATCGTAGATAAGCATTGATAACACGCGAGGAAAGACCATTTTTTGCTACTTTTACGCTGGACATGAATTGGATCCAGGGCAGAGCTCAGATGATTAGGCTGATCGCACATGTTTTCCAGTTCCATCCGTTAGTTCAGTGTGTTCGGTGAGTGTGGTGGTGTGTTGTTTCCGAATTTTCGTTTTTGATTTTTTTTTATTAAAAAAAAAGGAAGGATGGTTGACGGGAATTCCGCTTAAGCAAGTGCTTATGATTTGGGAATTCTCTTAAGCATCGAGGCCAGTATTTCCCAAACTATGGGTCGCGACTCACTGATGGGTCGCGAGAAAATATTGAGTGGGCCCTGAAATATAGGACGGATTAGAACCTTGTTCAGCAGCACACATCCGCGACTGCAAAGGACTTGACCCACTCTATCTATCGCCGCTGTAGGATTCTGTGGTTAAAAGTTATATTTAAGTTGTGAGAAGTGGTGAAGCTTAGGTTAAAGTTTGGTGGAGAAGCCTATCCCCTCTTACTTTCCCGGTTAGCATCACTGATGAGGGACTATCAGAGCCAATCACAGGAGAGGTGCGAGAGAGGAGAGTGACGGGGGCTGTGCTGCCGCCGTGATTGCGAGTCGCGTGTGTGTTGTATTGTTTATCGTACGCCATTGTAATCTTTTTAAAAACAATTATTAACATTTGAAGATAATCATGGACAAGTGGTTGAAACGCGGAGCAAAAACTACGTCGCCAGTTGATTACGAACAAGTAAAGAAAATGCAGAAGATTCTCTGTTACGTGACAAAAGTGGCACTGAATGTGACTTCCGAGTGAGTTCACATGAAACAAAGCGCCGGAAAGTTGTACGAAAATATCACTCTGGATATTTAAAATTAGGATTCATTGGGAATCATGATATGTTAGATCCGCGTCCTCAATGCGTGATTTGCTACGAAATATTAGCGAACGAAAGTTTGCGTCCAAGTAAGTTAACGTGTCATATAGAAACTAAGCATTCTCATTTTAAAAATAAGCCAGTAGACTTTTTTCAAAGAAAATTGTTGGATATGAAATCTTCAGAAAATATTGTTTCACATTTAATTAATATTAATGAAAATGCTGTATATGCCTCGTACCTCATTAGCTTGAGGATTGCCAGAGCGGGAAAATCTCAAACCATTGGCGAAGACTTAGTCGATTAAAGATGCTGTTGGAGCCATGTTTGGCGAAAAAGGAGTAAAGGAAATCGAGCGCATACCACTATCCAATAACACTGTTGCACGGCAAATTGATGAAATGGCTAAGTGGGCAGAAGATGAATTAATACGAAGAGTAGTTGGTAGTAAATACTATACTGTACAACTAGATGAGTCTACCGACATTCAAGGCCTGTCTCAACTACTTGCTTTTGTGCGTTATATATGGCAAAACGACGTGCATGAAGATATTTTGTTCTGCAAGCCAATTAGTGGCGGAACGGGCGAATAAATTTTAAATTCAATTGATTCCCATACAAAAGGAAAATGTTTAGAATGGAAGAACTGTGTCGGTACATGCACTGACGGTGCGCGGGCTATGTGCGGGAAAAATAGCAGTGTGGTTACAAGAGCTTGAAGAAGGTCCCTGTGTAGACTCATTGTATCCTTTAAAGAGAACCGACGAGAAGTTAGCCAGGAATTTCCAGCCACGGTTTCCCGGCGAAACCACCACCACCCTAAATATTACCAATCTTAATAAAATGTTAATGAAACATTTGTTTGGTCCTAACCAATTTAATAGCATAAGCTATAAAACAATTTATGATTTTTTATAATTTTTCTATCTTGTCTGTGGCCAAGCGTGCAGCGCTAACTTAAAAAAATCATAAATTGTTTATAGGAAATGGTTGCCCTAATTTTTCAAATTAGATTTATTCATAATGTTATATACTACTCAATTGTTGCAAAAAAGTCGAGGATGGAACCCCAAATGGAAGTTATGATTTCTTCGATAATTCTTCTATCTTGTCGGCGGCCTAGCGAGTAGCGCTAACTTAAAAAACATCATAAATTGTTTATAGCTTATGCTATTAAATTGGTGAGGGCCAAACAGATGTTTCATTCACATTTTATTGAGATTGGTAATATTTAGGGTGGTGGTCGATTCGCCGGGAAACCGTGGCTGGAAATTCGTGGCCAACTTCTCGTCGGTTCAAAGAGAACCTAGTTTCAAAAGCATTGCCCGATGATTTAAAAACTCTGCTAAATATAGCTGTAAAAATTGTAAATTATATTAAAACAAGGCCCTTACAAGCACGTTTGTTTTTGTGTGAAATATATCTCTTCATACATCTCTTCTCTCCATACGGAGGTACGTTGGTTATCCAGAGGGAAAGTACTGACACGATTAGTGGAACTACGGAATGAAGTAACAATTTACTTAGAAGGAAAAACAGAATATATTGAGCATCTACTGGACGAAGAATTCGTTCTCAAGTTAACATATTTAGCGGATATTTTTTCCAAGTTAAACGAAATCAACTTGTATCTGCAAGGTTCAAACGGATCCGACATTTTTGCATTTCACGATGAAATTCGAGAATTCATGAAAAAGCTTATTTTGTGGGAGAGTTGTATTAAGAATGGTAAATATGATTGTTTTGAAACACTTGAAACCCTTATTGTAGAAAACCAAGTACAGCCAAAGATGAACGTACTCTGCAATGTCCTCATTTATCATTTTTAAGAAATAACTTTGACACCTATTTCGGGGAAGAGATGAAAAAGCTCGAAACGTCGAATTGGACTTATAACCCATTTCAGGACAAACTACCAACTAATATGTCGACACAAGCAAGTGAAGAGCTCATTGATTTATCAGAAGATACATCACTGAAAAATACTTTCAATCGCAAGCTATACACGAAATTCTGGCTCTCGGTTGCTGTGAACTATCCTTGCTTGTTTGATGAAGCTATGAAAGTCCTCCTCCCCTTCACAACATCATACCTAAATGAGGTCGGATTTTCGGCGTATTTAAAACTAAATACCGAAATAAATTGGACGCATCAAACTCACTGCGATTAAAAGTAACTAAAATTGAAATTGATGCTTAAACTGTAATGACAAAAAACAGAAAACAAATACATTTTTTCCATTGAAACAGGTTAAATTGTAGGTTATTTAAGTATTAAATAAAAAAATATAAATATATTTAAGTTTTTTTTTATTTTATTTTTTTGTCCTCATTGGTATTGGTTTTCCAAAGTGACTGTATTTGGAACTATAGTACAATTGAAGTGGTTTTCCTTAGATGGGTCGGAGTCCAGTCAACTTTGGGAACCACTGATCTAGGCTATTCGACCACTAACGATATATAGTTTTTGCGATTTCATTTTTAATAATAAATGAGACATACACTAAACATCCATGGACCTGCACGGCCACTTCTTCGTTCCGAAAAAGTAACCGCACGGCCACGACCACGAGGCTAGTGAGCAGGAGCTCTACTCACTAGGCCACCGCGGCTCCTGTTTTTGAATTTGCGACAAATTTGTAGGATGGACGAGGGACCGTTGTCGTCATATAGGCATTATTTCACGAAGGTAAAAGCTGTGTTGTTGGCATAACCAAACTGACTTAACTAACCTAACATCCTCTCGATTGTCAAGTCAAAGCCTAACATCAAATTTGTATTGACCAAGTCAACATTTTGTCAGATTGTTTAATACACAGCGTATTACTACAGCAAGATTGATGAAATGTAGTAATCATTATTTTATTAACTTTCTAGTAATGGTTTTTCAATACATAAGATTTATGTAGGCATTGAGTACCTAACATGTAATGCTCATAATTACCATTCGCTGAGGTACTTAAGGCCAATGAATTACTTATTAGTTTTAATTTAATAAGAAAACTCAATATCCCATTAATTAAATCGCGAACGGTCCTGCAAATTTTCCAACGTTATTTTCATTAATTTATTGTAAATTTATAAATACTTTATCCATTTATTATAGTTCTTAGTCTTATTTTAGTTGTTTTTTTTTCTTAAGCATTGTGTTTAGATTTTTACAATCTGTTATTGGAAGTTTATTCTGTTGGTTGTGTTTATAAATAAATAAACCTGTGAAGCTGTCTGTAGTCAATCGACCCCATCTAATCTAATCTAATCTAATCTTGCATGAAGAAAATAAAAAGAACCATTTCTGTAAAGAATTTTTTGTATTATCATAAGCAATCAACACTGAAATTGAATTATTATTATTATTTATTGACCACCAAATGCAGATACGATTATATTTTTTTGATATTCTAAGTTTGTTACCCACATCAATGCATACGTGATTTCAATGATATGTTTGAGAGGTGGCAGGTGCATGGGAGATTACCAAGATATTATTACCCTAATATAAAATAAGGTGGCTATTTGCGACAATAAAAATATACACGCAAGATCGAAGAAAGCATGTACATTTTAAGCTCCCAGGCACATCCACCATAATTTCAATTTATAAATGAGCTTATTTCAGTTGTACGTAAAGCCTTTGTTGCAATGATTATAAACTAGCTCGTTAGCTAAGCGTTAATAAAGCATTCAGTCTAAAAAATATGTTCTGGTTCATTTATTTCGTTCAATCTGAGCAATATTATAAGTGAGCCCATCAGATATACAGGCGACAAAGCGAAGACTATCAGAAACACAGATTGACTACATGGTTACAAAAAAAATACCTTTATTGGCATATAAATTACATCCTTTCCTTCTCCTTTCTCCCCTTCTGTATCTTCTTACCCCTTCCCCCAACCCCTTTGCAGTCCCTCTCCCACCCCAGTCTAACCAGAACCGCGGTTCCGTCCTCACGCATCCATTCATTCACTCTTTTTTTTCCTCCCATCCATTCCTCACGCATTCCTCTGCCAAATGTCTCCATGTGTCCTTTCCCCCTGCGCACAACACACATTCTCCGTACCCCGCACCCATCCACTTATTCCTCCCTCTCTCTCCTGATCCACACCTCGCTCTTGCCAGAATTACCCTTTCCTCCCTACTCGGTTCGTTCTCGCTCAAATATCTTGGTAACCTCCCATGCACCTGCCACCTCTCAAACATGTCATTGTACTCACTCTTTCTTATACACCCCTGTCTTTCCTGTCCTTCCACTTAATTCTCCTTCTCTTTCACCCATGCTGCCACATTCATTCCCCACTCTAGCCATTCCTTCACTTTCACCTCCGATAACCCCACCCTCTCGTACATTTTCCTTCGCTCTATTACTCTCCTACACCCACACACGTCTTCCATACCGTTTTGACCAACCTCTCCTCTTCTAACTCACACAACTTCATCTCATACCTGACCACTCTCACCATTGCCTCACTCTGTAGATTCACTCTGTCTTCTGGAGCAATATATTCTCCGTACACCGCACCCATCCACTTTTTCCTTCCTCTCTCTCCTGATCCACACCTCGCTCTTGCCAGAATTACCCTTTCCTCCGTACTCAGACACCCGGGTGTCGATTTCTCCACCCCCAACATATGCTTCAGGAACCACCACTGCTCTTTCTCCACACATTCATACCCCCTTGTACCCCATACATTAAAATCGCTTTCACAGATGCATCCCACACTTTACACGCTACACTAAAATTGATCACCATCCATTTTCCCCACTTGTCCCACAGGCTTTTCTTGCCTTCCCTTGGGTCCATCTAACGTGTTCCACGTACCCTCCCGTACTTAAAAATAAATCCCAAGTACCTGAACACTTTGACCCTCTCAATTACCTCCCCTTTCCACTCTAGTTCTTTCACTCTTACCTCTATACCTTTATTTCTAAATCACATCCACTTCGTTTTCTTCACGTTTACCCGCAGTCCCCTTTTATCCATATATCTCTCCGCTCTCCTCAAAATATCCTTCATCCCTTCCCAGTCTCTCGCCATCAATTCCACGTCATCCCCATAGGCAAGCATCCACACCTTAATTCCTCTAATCGTTACCCCGCCCACTTGCCTTTTCCTCAGCACTTCTACAAATTCACTCATATACAGGGTGTTTCAGAGCTCTGGGAACGGTCAATCACGTGCTTATTTTTCAAAATTTCGAAAAATGTTTTATACAAAAGATGTGTATAATAGTGAGCTGCACGCCCTAAAAATATTTACATTTATACAGGGTGTCTCATAACAAAGTTACAGACCAAACTAATGTTTTTTTTTAATGGAACACCCTGTATTTTTCAGACAGTTGCGATGCTACGTTTTCAGCAGTTTTCAGGCATGGACGCTGACCGAGGCAATTTGGAAGAAACTGGAAGCCTTTGAGATGGGCATAAGTATTAAAAAAACTCTGTCTAGGATCTTGCAGAAATCTTGCAGCGAGTAAACAAACCAACAGAAATATTGAACACCATATGAAGAAGGAAGGTGTAATATCTTGGGCATGTTCTTCGAAACGAAAAGTACAGCCTACTGTAGTACATCACTGTTCAAAAGGCTGTCGATGAAATTCAAATCATGAAGCTGATCGTCAAGGCTCTGGGAGGGATAGACATATAAAGAAGAAGATTAACATTAATGAGGTGCGAATGATCATAGTTGTGAGCATTAAACGCAAAATTCATTCGAAATAAAAAATAAAGCATATAGAATTTATGTTACAATTACAAATTGCCAGTTCGTGCTTTTTCAAACTAGTCGCAAGCGACTCAAAAACTTGCTCTCACATAATTCACTTATTCTAAAATATATTATTGTCGTTTAGTACCGAAAAGTTCATGAGTAAACTAGCCAGGGGCGGCTCGTAATATAGAGCCAAGGAGCCATGGCACTACCTCTAATTTCAAGCCCAGTAAGAATTTTTAATCGTTGAGAACGGAAAACACGAAAACAGATTGCGGCACACGTTTGTACTTCCCCGCAACGTGAATCATGAGAATCGCCCCTTACACTTGAATTATTTAACAAAGATACATGTTTATATTATATAAGTGGCTCTACCATCAACATGTTCCACGAGCCGCCACTGGCCAAAGTAGGACCAATCTCGTGGGTCCGGAAGAAAAACCTCCTATTTTAAACTGTAAATCCATTATCCAATTTAAAATTTTATTTATTTGAATCAAAGTGTATATCACGTTGTTTCAAAAATTATAGTGACCATTTTTTGATACACATTTGTAACTGATTTCTGAAGACAATATTATTACAATTTATTTGGTTCCAATGGCAAAGCATGTTGGTATACCGATCGAAGGTCACTGGAATGGCTGTCCCTCTCTCCTAAAAAAAGACCCCTGGATTCCGATCGATCCAAACAGCACACCGAACTGGTCGACAGTGAAATGGCTTTTGTAAGCTCGCCAAGTGCAAATTGACAACTATTTCGACGATAAATGCATGATGCTCAAGCGACCAATTGATGTTGGCAACTAAAATGTCGGTATACCCATCGAAGGTCACTGGAATGGCTGTGCCTCTCTCCTAAAAAAAGACCTCTGAATTCCGATCGATCCAAACAGCGCACCGAACAGGTCGACTGTGAAGTGGCTTTTGTAAGTCCCCCAAGTACAAATTGACAACTATTTCGACAACTATTTGGCAACTAAAATGTCAGTATACCGATCGAAAGTCACTGGAATGACTGTGCCCTCTCCTAAAAAAATAAGACCCCTGAATTCCGAACGATCTAAAGAGCACACCGAACAGGTCGACTGTGAAGTGACTTTTGTAAATCCGCCAAGTGCAAATTGACAACTATTTCGACGATAAATTCATGATGCTCAACCGTCCAATTGATGTTGGCAACTAAAATGGCAAGGTGCCACCCACTAAGGTCCCTCTCTCTCTCTGTTGATTCGCGTGCAGTGGCGGAGCACAATATGGGAGGTGCAGGAAAGGGAGTAAGAAAGAAATGGAAAACTACCGTCCGACATCCATTTTATGCACCTTTTTTAATTTAATTAAACATGATTGTGTGAAGGCTATGGAATTTCTTAAAGAAATTTAATATTGTCACGCAGCATCAACATGGCTTCCGGGGTAAAGAGAAACAGCAACCATCGAAATAATTCAGGAAAATACTGATAGTGTGTGAGTGGGATTTTTTACGACTTTTCGTGTGCGTCGGGTAAAGTCGACGTGAAGACAAGACTTGGTTTCTGCTTGATTGAATTATTTCTTATTTTAGGTATCAATGTCTACACGTGCAATTAGAGAATACGGCATTGGAAACCTATAGCTTTTAAAAAAGGATAGTACAATCTACGTTAGGTTTTTGTTTATATTTAATAAGGGATGTTGAAAACCATGGGATAAATAAATTACTTTCAAGTAAGTAGACACCAATCTAAGCATATGGTATTCTACGTGCTTGCTTAAATGTTGATAAAAATGTTTATGTTTACACTTCATACCCGATCTGTCGGGTAGATGTGTCGCATATTAACCGCAATTCGCGATCCGCTACATACATATGCAATATCGGGCATTTGTAGTATGTAACGCATTAGAGCGTTCCAATTATCCTATGTACGCCCTCGTCCGTTGTCTACGAAATAAAAATAACTAGACCAGAGGAGAGTCCATGTGTTCTGGTGGGACAAAAACTTTGTGGTTTCTGTGGCGCAATTGGCTAGCGCCCGAGACCGGAGATCTGGAGGTTGCAGGTTCGATCCCTGTCGGATGCATGTTCACTTTTGGTCTGGTTATATACGAATTAGTTCATACATTATTTCTTTACAAATAATTACTCATTTAAATTAATTAAAAACCTCGTAAATTATCATTAACGTGTATTATCTTTAATGCCAATTTCCTATTTTATTGTCGACATCTGCCAATAGTGAGAAAAAAATAAAAAAACTGTTTTATAACAACGGTAATTGTGAAACCGCTTTTGATGTCACACTACGAGTAAGTTCATTATACACTGGAGGAAAAAAAATGAAAGACTTTGAAATTCGTGAAGTTTCGACCATTTTCAAACCGCCATAACTCGGTGTATTTTCAATTGATTTTGCTGAACCTTTGAGGGCGAAAAACTTTGAAGTGTCTTCATTAAAGTCATGCATACGAACTTAAGCGCAACCCCTTTCGCCACCCTCTAGCACCCCTGTGAAAAAAAAGTTTTTTCAGAAAACATTGTCCTACTTTAGCGATGTCTACGGAGTTGGAAAAATTTTGTCGACTCGATCCACCATAATGGCATTAAAATTTGATCAATTCCCTATGCAGGACTTAAAGAACGAAGTTCCTTAGGCGATTTGGCACCAAGTTATGGGTGTTTGAAAAAAAAGTGCATTTTGAGGTTTTTTGCAGATAACTCAGTGACTTTTCAACCAAATTTGATGATTCTTTCGGGAATAAATCCCATTTTGGCTCTAATTTAAGGGGGTAAACTCAAATTGGAATTATTTCTTTTAGAACCCTTCAACCCCTGAACAAAAAAAATACGTTTTTGGGCAAAAAAACATCCAACTTCGGGAACGTGTACCGAGTTGGAAAAAATGTGTCGACTCGATCCACCAAAAGGGCATTGAAATGTGTTACTTGAACCTGTGCAGGACTGAAAAAACGAAGTTCCTACGACGATTTGGCACAAAGTTATGGGTGTTTGAAAAAATGCGAATTTTGTGGTTTTTTGACTCATAAGTCCAAAGTTTTTCGATGAATTTGTTTTCGTTTTCACGAATGAAACTATCTTTGCATGTTCTTTGAGGTATGCACGAAAATTCATTGTTTGCTCGAAATCATGAATATCACATTTTGTAGCTTAGAACTCCATTAACAAAAAACTTTATTTTAGGCAAAAAAGGCTCACATTAACAATCTCTGTAGAGTCGGAAAAAAATGTGGGCCCAACTCACCACCATTCGTCTATTTTCCCATTCGTACAATGAAAACAAACAAATTACACTGACGGAAAAAATAAAACACTAGAGATTTGTCAAAATTTAGGTGATTTTAAAATGGCCGTAAGTCGGCTACTATCCAACCGATTTCAACATGAGAAATAAAAATTAAAAAGTGTCCCCTTTGAGAGGGTTTACCCCTCAAAGACAGGGCTCTACCCCCTTCAAACGAAAAATATGATTTTTTAAGAAAATGAACAACTGTGTACAATGTGTACAAAGCTGGAAAAAATTTCGAATCAACAAAATTCAATCAATTTTCAGCAAGGTTTGCAAAAAATGAAATGTCTACGACCTGTTTAACCAAAGTTATGAGTGTTTGAAAAAAAAACATTTTGGGGTTTTTTGCGCCTACGTTGCCGGTTGGAATTCACACATCGTGTGTATATGTCTAGACAAGAGATTTGCTAATTCATTTTCTCAAAATTTGATATTTTTAAATCGCTGTTTTCCGAAATATTTCGTTTGTCTTCGCTTCAAATGCTTTCGAGCACAAAATATTGTTTTTTTTTTTAAATAATACTGCAGTTTTGTTTCGACCTTGAGTGGAAACAATGCCTGCGTTAAGCGATTATCAACGCGGTCAAATCGTTGCGTTTCGACAAGAGGGCCTGACCTATCGTGGGATTTCTCGGAGGTTGGGCATCCACCACTTGGCGATATTCCGTCGATTTACTCGAACCATTGATAGGCAGGTTCCGGTTATCCGACGATTACCACGGACATGGAAGATCGCCACATCGTTAGATCGGCTCTTCGAAATCCTGCTTGGACTGCCATGACGTCTCTTGGAACCAAAGAATCTGCTATCGGACTGTCCGGAATCGCCTCCGCGAAGCAGCAGGTCTGCGGTCCAGGAGTCGTGCAATTGTTCCGCGCCTCACTCCCGGACACCGACAGGAGAGGTTGCAGTATGCAAGGAGGCATGGGTAGTGGACGGACAGGCAGTGGCAGAGAGTGGTCTTCTCTGGCGAATCAAGATTCTGCTTAGACAGTTCCGACAGGAGGACTCGGTGTTGGCGGCGTTGTGGAGCGCGGTACGACCAGCATAACGTCCACGTGCACGAGTGCTTGCCTTCAACGGAGGTTCAGTCATGGTGTGGGGTGGAATCGGCTATAATTTTAAAACATCGTTAGCCGTAGTTCCGCTTCCAGGAATGACTGCTGCTCGCTACATCACGAAGATCCTGCAACTTCACGTGCTTCCGCTGAAGAGAAGGATGAGGCGTCTCATCTGCATGCAGGACAACGCGCGAGCCCACGTAGCTGCTATCTGTCGACGATTTTTTGAAGACCACAACATCGACCTACTTCCTCGCCCAGCCTGCAGCCCGGATCCGAACCCCATCGAACACGTCTGGGACATGATGGGCCGCGCGATTCGAGACGCCGACAGACAGCCGACAACCCTCCAAGAACTTACCGAATGGCTGGTGGAAGTGTCCCCAAAATGCAATCCGGGCACTCTTCAACATGCCCAAAAGGTTGCAAGAAGTTGTGCAGAAACGCAGCAAAAATACACACTACTAAACCAATAACGTCGGTGGTAAAAAGCCAAAATGCAAAATCATTCTGTTTGTCATAACTTTTTGCCTTACAATCATAAAAACTTCGTGTTTTGCGAAATTTTGAGAACAAATGACGATTTTTTTGGCATCAGAGTAAAACAACTCACAAACGTTTTTTCGAACCGTTTAACAATGATCAAGTAAGCCTTTTTTTAGCCAAAAAACGTGATTTTTTCTTGGGATTAATATTGGAGTGGAAATTGGAGAAACTTAAAATAAGAATATACTATCTTAAGCACAATATAATTTCATTTTTTCTCCTGAAAAGATCGTCAAATTTCGTTAAAAAGTGACCAAGTTTGGCTCAAAAAAACCCAAAATGCTCTTTTTTCAAACACGCATAACTTTGGTTAAACAGGTCGTAGACATTTCGTTTTTTGCAAACTTTGCAGGAAATTGATTTAATTTTGTTGATTCGAATTTTTTTTCCAGCTTCGTACACATTGCACAAAGTTGTTCATTTTCTTTAAAAAAAAATTTTTCGTTTGGAGGGGGGTAGAGCCCTCTCTTCGAGGGGGATAAACCCTCTCAAAGACGACACATTTTTCTGTTGATTTCTCAAAAGATCGTCGAAATCGGTTGGATAGTATCCGAGTTATGACCATTTGAAAATTACTTAAATATTGGCAAATCCTAAGTGTTTCATTTTTTTTCCTTTAGTATAGATATGTGTTTATAAAATTGAGATACGTTGACCTCTCTTTATGTTTTAATTGTAATCATAAATTACTTACATAGATGATAGATATGTCAAATTTTATTTTATTTTATATTTTTAACTCATAGTTATTCAAATTTTTCATCAGCTAATTGAGCATCTCCAATAATTAAACAAAGTATGCCTGCATGCAAAATACGCCATTAGTATTAATTACACATTAATGGCGAGATGCACGCGAGCTAAATCAGTGATTATGTGCAGTGGTAATAGACTTGTTTCTTTGTTTTTTTCAATTGATTACTATCATCAAGGTATGTCTATGGATTCGAGAAACTCCTATAATACACGAACAAAGATTAGTGTAATAATACAAAATATGTATCAGGTAATATGAATAATAATTCATTCGTTTCCAAAAAAGATTGAGTGTATTCATGGAAGAGTCATATACAGGGTTTTAAAAAAAGAGTGTAGAATATTTAAGGGGGTAGTACAATAAACCAAAATAAATGAAATTGTCAATTTAAAAGCATCTCTTTCATGCGGACCGGACAACATACCGAACGTTTTTTTAAGACAATGTGCATATACAATCTGCTTTCCACTCACTATGCTGTATAATCTTTCTCTAGAACAAGAATGTGTTCCAGCCGTATGGAAAAAAAGTTTCATTACTCCAATATTTAAAGGGGGCATCCGCTCCAATATAACAGATTATCGCGGGGTGTGTATTCAATCCACAATCCCAAAATTACTTGATTGTATGGTAAGTAAACAATTAAGATGGTCATTAAAGAATATAATAATTGATGAACAGCATGGGTTCTCTGTAGGCAAATCAACAACAACAAATTTAATGGTATACCAAAATTATATACTGGAGGCTTTGGAGAAGGGATGTCAGGTTGATGCTATCTACACTGACTTCTCCAAAGCTTTCGATAAGGTTTGTCATAATTTACTGATACACAAGTTGCACTGTTTTGGATTCTCGGATAGTGTAGTAAATTGGATTGAAAGTTTCCTCTCAGATAGGGTCCAAATGGTTCGATTGGGTAATTGTTTATCAGTTGAAGTTAATGCTACCTCCGGTGTTCCTCAGGGATCTCATGTTGGTCCAATTCTTTTTAATGTTTTCATTAATGACCTACCGAATGTCTTGAAGCATAGTGAGTTCTTATTGTATGCAGACGATTTAAAGATATTCCACATTGTACGTTCTGTGTCGGATGCAGCTAATATTCAGAAGGATTTGGATCACCTCTACGATTGGTGTTTAAAAAACAATTCATTTTTGAATATTAGCAAATGTAAATCCATCACTTTCACTCGAAGTAAAATTTCCATTCTAAGTATCTACCATTTGAACAATATTGTGCTGGAAAGGGTTGCTAACATAAATGATCTGGGTGTTTTGTTTGATAAATCTTTATCCTTTAAGGGTCATATAATACAAAAAGTTAATAAAGCCTATAAAATGTTGGGTTTTATAATTCGCATTTCCCCGGACTTTTCTGTTAGTACCTTAAAGATTCTTTATTGCACTCTAGTTCGACCGATTCTTGAATATGGTGCACCAATTTGGTGCCCCCATCAGCTTTATTTGATTAATGCATTGGAGAAGGTTCAGAATAAATTCCTGCGAATTATTGCGTATAAATTAAATATTAGGATTGCTACTGTCAATTATAGTCTTATGTTAGTAAACTTAGACATGGTGACATTACTTTTTCGCAGGAATTTGTTTGACATGTGCTTTTTGTATAAACTTTTAAATGGTAATATTATTTGTCCCTCTTTGTTAAGATTGATAGATTTTTGGCATCAATCTGGAGGATCCTCAACCAGATTGAAAAAGCTCTTCAGAGAGAAAACCAGTCGGGTTAACTATGGTCTTAATAAACCTCTACCTAGGCTATCACACACTGCTAATTGCCTCTTGCCATCACCGAATTTCGATTTATTCTTAAAAAATTATAGCTTGTTCCGTAAATCATTATGTGTCATTAATTTGAATATGACTTTTTCATAATTCATATTTTTTTTATAATTCTTAGTTTTAGTTTCTAACTATTATGTTTCAATTTGGTTTCATTTATTGTGTATGTATGTACGCTAAATTTAATTTTTTTCATTTCATGTAATTTATGCATTTTTCTTTGTATTACTATTTTTATATAGAGATTTCGTTAAATAAATAAATAAATAAATAAATAAATAAACAAAAAAGGCCCCAAATTAACGGTTTTGGAGATATGGAAGATTATTCTTGTTTGAAACATTTATTTGCAATTATTTATTACTTATTGATTATGTGCAAACAAACAAGGGGAGCTTCTAGCAAATACAAAGAATATAGATACAAAGGTTTTCGAAGTGCCCTCCTTCCATTTCCAAGCAGGCACGACTCTTTTTCTGCAGGATATTCTAAAACACCCTCATTTGACCGGATTTTTTTGGCAGTTTTGATTAATTCTCAGCTGCAAATCTCCTCAAAGAAAGAAATCTAGATGGTGTAGGCAGATAACTTAAATTTAGCGCCAATAACTTAGGTTGGTAGTGATGATTATGCGGAAAGAGAATTATGTTCGACGAAGGACAGTGAAGTTGTTTACGATCAGAGTTTTGCGGTTACGATTACGGTTACGCATTATTATTGTATGAAGAATTAATAAAAACTAGAAAATACGAGCTCCGCCACAATTATTTGGCCCTCAACCACCGCCGCCTTACGACAATGGTTTAAATCAGGCGATCTTGCAGGCCATAAGACAGGTCTGCCTCTTCCTACTCATCTACGTGGAGAATTTCCATCTAAATATTCTCTAACAGTAATAAAAAATGAGCTGGAGCACCATCATCCTAGAACCACATTGTGTTGCCTGCGGTCCAGAGGAATGTCGTCCAAAAGAACATACATTAGATTCTACAAAACAAAATTTACTGCCAAAAATTGTGTCAAAAAAACTGAAAACATTTTGACAATTTCTGGTTTTTTCATTTTAATAATAACATTTAGAGTTTAAAGTTTCACATTTCATCTTAGAATAATTTTCTAAGTTAGTCTTGTATGTAGAAATAAACGATCTTAAACCAATGTTATTATCTAGTAGTACTAGTAATAACATGCAAATTTCTTTTGTATCATTCAATATCCGGCGTGGCACTAGCCAGGGAAGTAGTTGTTTCAATAAGTTATTTGTTTATAGTGTTAGTAAGACTTAATTTTTGCTTGCAGATTAACGAACAGGTTGAATATTTATATATTCAGGCTATATTTCGTTTTATTGTATTTATCTAATGCTTTCTGCAGCAAGTAAGGTTATTCCCAATTTGTTTAAATACTTTTGTATTTCTTTGTCTTTTGTCGCCTGTTGGATATATACATTTTATGATTGTTTTAATAACCTCAGCTAGCACCATAAACCTAACAAGTTTAAGTTACAAAATTAGATAGATTATTGGTACAAGAAACTTTCAATAATATTCACTTTGTTGGTATCGCACACGTTTTCTTTATTTTCCATCGTTTACGGCGTCATTATCAAACAAACAGTAAATTGTAGCTTGTCATATTTACGTATTGGTAGTTATATTTCTAGAGAATTATTTTATTTATTTTATTGTTTCAGTAACCTAGTTTAGGTATGGAAATTTCAGTATCCTAACCCTGCAATTTCGATATCCAGCGGTGGGGGGTGGAATACAAGGCAAAATATAACTTATCAAAATGTATTTGAGAGTAGGTACTCCAAACAAATGTGAATGCGAAATTAGAAGTCATGTCACTGAATGTAGACATATATTCAAACATAATTCCGGCTCTGAGAAAAATTCTGAGAATAATACATAACTATAAACACTCGCTCGAACTTCTGATATTTGCAACATTTACAAAAGCAAAAAGGTGCGCAATAAAATGATTTTCTCACGATTAGAGCATTCTATTATTTATTAATCCTGGTAATTACTATTTTTACATGCCTATGAATATGATATTGCATACAATCAGAACTTAAACAATTATTCACATTAATTATAAGAGTAAAAGGAAATGCATTACAATCACATTTTTTTCATCACATAATTTGCAGAGTAAATGTTAAAGTTATATAAATTGTAAGCAGCGGATAATTGAATTGAATGCTCAGCTGCTCACATTTTAATGTGACCATGATGAAGGAAATGCATAACGATTTTATAAACGTTGGCTCCGTTCCTTGGCATATTCCCGTAAGTCATTGTCAAGGATGTAGATTGCTAAATGAATTCAGACTTAATGAAGCGTTCAAAAGATTATGTAATAACACGAATAAACGCAATATTATTATTATTTAAAATTCACCAAAACATCTGAAAATACCTAGTTTACTAGGTTTATTCCATCGCGTTATTACGGGGGTTGAACTTGGGGTCAAAATCAACTACACATTCTTAAAGATAAAACTTGAATCTTTCCCAAACTGAAAGATTAATCGATTTTCGACCAAATTGAACAAAGTTATGACGGTTTAAAAAATCGAGTGTCGTTTTTTTTTGACGCCGAGTGTATTTCTATTATTAAAAAAAAACGTTTCGATAATTTTAAAATATCAACTTATTATTCTGACTGTTCAAATATTGCTTGTTTTTGCCCTAAAAACCAGAATAACTCAGAAACGGATAAATTTTGCCAAATAAAAATTATTGTCAGTTTGATTAGTATCAAAAACTACGCGCAAAAAAATATATATAGTGTTCTTTTCAAAAAAAAAAATAGTTTGTGTTGGCTGTCCGTTGTGGGCCACCCGTCTACATAAAAATATTTTCCGATTATAGAGTCGATAATTATCTACAAGTTTTATATAAATTATTTTTTCTATCTTAAATATTTATAGCCAAAAAGTTACTTCAAAGCTTCAGTGACACCCGGTATATACTAGAGATGGGCAAAACTGCTACTTTTAAATCACGTTGCTACCTGTGATTGCTACTTTCTAATACCAGT